>OY720627.1:34848541-36220155 GCA_963170105.1 Cantharis lateralis | reverse complement strand
GCGCCGAGTCAAAACCGACACATTTTTGAATTCCATCCAAAAAGGAGAAGAAGGCGATTGGAGGAAGGATAGAGGAAGAAACGTCGGTGCGTGTACTGGTGCTGTTTGTACTACAGAACAAGGAAGAGCAGCGAAAAGCTCTCGTCAAAACAAACTTTTCCTGAAAGTTATAATCACCCTGTATAATCTTAAACACAAATCGTAAAAGTGCATTACAGTTTAGTTAATAGAAAGTCTGTTATCGTCATTAGATAATAAAATCGTCGGTTATTCGTCTAAACTTTTTCATTGTCTCGATTTTGAAGTCTATATCCACCATTGTGAAATTGCAGTTTAATTAGTTTTCTTTTTTCTTACATTTCGTGTGGCAAATTAAGGTTAGTGTAATTATTTTGATACGCAAACTTAGTTTATTTTGAAATTGCATCGACCCTGAATCCACCACAAAAAGCGTGCTCATGTTTTATTTTCGTATCATTGCCATTGTCAAAATGCATCATTTGGGCACACTTTTTTCCAACGAAAACCGTAATTGTCATTATTTGCATGAGCCAAAAATAACGAAGCCTACGCCTACACTTAGCCGAATCTATTTAATTTTGGGTCGTTTTGTATAAAATACGGTTTCAAGGTTGGATACAAATTTCAAATATCTTGCACTTCCTAGGCAATTTACAAAATTTCAATGATCTCTTTTTCATGTAAATGAGGTACTTTTATATCGGCGTTATTCTTGCAAGATTTAAATTTTACTATTAGTTTAAATTTTTGATTGAATTTTCATGGTAAAAATTTCAATTTTACACTCGGGTTTCAACAATTTTTATGAAGGTTCTTTAGCGATTCGCTTCAAATACCTCAAGTTGTGAAACTTTACGTCTCATCTCTGTCAGAAAATTGTTTTCAAAATTGTCTAGCCGTTCATACGGTCATCCGATTTAGCTGCATTTAAAAAACCGAACCTTGAATGTTTTTTTAAAGCACATCATAACACGCAATCGATTAGTACTCGCGAAAAGGCGAATACGTAAAATTATTTAAAACCCTCTGTTAGTTCCTATCCCACCGTCCATGGTGCGATTTGAAGCCTGAATAGACTGACGCGCGGTCACCTCGTTAATGAGATTCGTTTTAAAACAAACCACTTATCGGCGAACAGCTTTGTTGATACAAAGAGCGCAATTTCCATTTAAGTTCAATTTATTTCGACGTGGATTTGACCATTCTTTTTATATCGCTAATACAGAACGACAAAAGTAACTTTTAGAAGTTCTTTTATGAATTTTTTATGTCGTGTGTAAGGTTAAAAGCCACAATCACTTAAAGGGATGCCATGTGTTGGCTTTGAAACAAATTTTTATGTTTTATGTTGATATGATCGAGTTATTTTTTTACATTCGTTTTTGATTAGATTTTCATCAATAAATCATGTTGAATTTTTGAATGCAGGTATATGAGGAATATGTCTCCTGAGCGTTCTGGGTCACCTCAAGAGCAAGCGTCTACACCAAAAATGTCGGTTCCGGCCAGTCCAGTAGCTGGAACACCACCAAGAGATGCGGAATCCCCAATATCTCTTTTACTTGCCGTAGCGCAATGTCAAAATAGCCGTGCTAACGACGACGATTTGACAAGTTTGTCGTGGTTACACGAAAGAGATGTACTAAAAGGTAAATTTGACTTCATTGCAGGTTGATGTGTTTTAACTTGATCGTTTTGTTTGAAGGAATAAATCTTGTCAATCCATCGCCATCAAGTAGTGTTCATACAACTCCCGTGAAAGCATCTACTTTATCCCCGTCGGCGAATTCGCCTACGAGCGATTATGTAGACGAATCTTTAGAATCCACGCCTGATTCTTCCAATGGTTCTCTACATAGTCCTACGCCATATCACAACAACAACAACAATAATAATAATATAAACGGCGGAGCTGGAAAAGTTAGACATCCCCATAACGTACCGTACGATCCAATGATTCATACAACAAGTAAACCTCCATATTCTTTTTCTAGCCTAATATTTATGGCTATAGAAGATTCGGAGCAAAAGGCATTACCAGTTAAAGAGATATATGCATGGATCGTTGATCATTTTCCATATTTTAAAAATGCACCCAATGGTTGGAAAAATAGCGTTCGGCATAATTTATCTCTTAACAAATCTTTCCAGAAGGTGGAAAAAGCGCCGGTAAGTACTAAATTTTACCCTCCCATCTTATTCTCTTACATAAATTGCCTTCCTTTTATTTCGCGCTAGTTGTTAGCTAATTGTGTAATTTTTTATTATTTTTGGTTAACAGTTACTTTACAGACAATTTGAAGAAAATATAAAACTTGCTTTTCAAAGAACAGGTGCATAAAACTAAGCATAATTTTGTAAAATGCAAAAAATTGTAAATCAAGTAGTGTGCTCGTACATCAGTACAGATTCAGCCTACTAAAACTGTTTCATCCTAAACAATTTGCGTATCAGAGAAAGGTAAATCTCCAACTGACACTCGGTATTCAACATAGCTTTCCTCGGGGAAAAGAGGAATAAAATAACCCTCACCTATACTAAATGGATACAATCCAGAGCAGCATCTTGATCCATTTTGACTATGATCATGAAATGATTTGTCAAAGATGACAGCAGTATCATCGTTGATGTGGTGACTACTTTAACAATCTACTGAAGAGGTAGAGTAACGGTTACCTCGGTGATCTTAATTGGAGTATAATAGCTTAGTGTTAATTCAAACAAAATTGCTATTTTTCAATTTACCGCAAGCAATGCTCAAAAGATATAATTATTTTACATAAAAGATGCACAAGGAATTCCCACCCAAGCAAAAATGTTTAATTTAACTGAAGCTAAAGCCAAAACTGATTTGTTTAGTTGCATCCCCATTAAGACGGCCCGGCAAGCGGTACTATTGCTCTTTGTTGCAAGATCAAAGTAACGCTTATCGTGCCATCTTAATGGGGATGCAGCCATACAAAACAATTGAGAAACTCTTTGTCATAACACTTCTCACTTCTGGTTATTTAACGTTGCCAATCTGACTCTGAAAAATTCAGTCCCATTACAATTTTAATTTGTTTAAGTTAATATTTTAGTTATTTTTTAATTGGCTAGGCTACGCTGCACCAATGGAATTTGTTTCGACTACCGGTATTTTGCAAAATCTCACTATTCAAAGGTGGTAGAATTTAAGGATTGATAAAATGCAAAAGTCTTGAAATTCATAAGAACAACTTAAGATAAATGCCAGCCTTTCTATAGAAGGGGTTTACTTTGCAAGTGCAAAGCTTTGATCTACAAAACATTGAGATTCCTTGAAGAGGTAGTATAGATACCCGAGAATAGGTATTTTTAGTCTTTGGCCTTTACTAATAAGGAATATTTCTAAAGAATGATTTTTGCATTTCCGAATTGTAAATGCAACTTTGGACGAGTTTGCTAGAGGCTCATATTTATGTAACGTAATAATATAACTCCATAATGTTTCAGCCTTAACGGCTCGTTTCCACAATACATTTTGGCTGGAGACTACAAGCTCCCAAGGAAGTGTAGAAAGTCTGTGCTTGCTACCATGCACGCCAACACAAACAAATAATGGTGATTTGCTAATGATCGTTTTTAACACAAAGTTGGGGAAGTGCAATAACAAATCAACGTGTTTTAAATTCCATCGTGAAATTTTACATTTAACGTTCAATATATAATTCTATTTATTTTATACAATATTTATCTGTACTTGACGTTATTTTTGACTAAAAGCCACCGGCCGCTTCAAGCACAATTTTAATCAGAAAATGGAAGGTCGCATAAACCGAAAATGCCAAAACCGCTGACGTTTTTGAATTTTCTGAACGTTCGAACAAGTTCAGGCTAAGCATAGTTAAAGCAGTATCAATTTGTAAAATTTAAGAAACTGTAAACCAAAAATTATACCGCAAAATTTCAAATTTGGCGCTCAATATATTAAACATTCAACCAATAAGAAAACCAAGACAATCATAAAACGTATGATTGTACTTATCAATTCTATTTTTTTGTTTGGTTACATTTGTGTGTTAAGCTAAAGTATGAATAATCTGACAAGATAAAATTGATTGCAGTTTAATTACCATTTTTAAACATAACAGGTTAACTAATTTTTTCATCTGTTTTAGTGTTTTTAATTTTAATCTGGAAATTCTTCAAAATTTTAGAATCTTGGAAAGGGATCCTTATGGACGGTGCACTCACCGAGCCGACCGAGTTTGGTGCAACAATTGACACGGTCACCTTTTCATCCGTGCTCTACTCTGGATCCCGCAATTTACAATAAACCCACAACCTTCGATAAGGGCATATATTATCGGTTACCTAATCCGGAATTGTTTCCGTATTTGTCGAGGAGTTTAGCCGAAAATGAAATAAAACAAGAAACAAAAATGGAAGCAACATCTGACGATTCTTTGGATGCAGTTGACGCTGCCACTGTTATGTTAAGTTTAAGAAATGGACCAAGACATCAACATCGAAAATCGAAAACAAGTTTTCAAATTATTACAAATTCGCCGAGCGAAGATCACACGTATAGTGCCATCGAGAATGTAGTAGTTTCGCCAGATATAGCTTTCGAAAGCGACGAAGAAAAGTGAGTGTTTAATTCTTACTTAACCTAACATAATATAGTAACATAGCCAGCCATCCCATAAAAATTCTTAAAGTTTTGAGATTTCATTGCATCAAGTGGTTAATGTCATTGTTGAGTTGCTGGATACGTTGCTAAATTAAAGGTAAAAATGTCAAAATCCTACCTTGTAAACCTCGTTGAAAGCGAAGTGCCCATTTCACTGAATTACCGGAACCACCTGTTGAATTAGAAAGATTTCAGTTTGAAAAGTAAAACAAAAGTTGAAGTTTATGACTTACTCGATAAAGATCACAAATTTGACAGCAAATGTTCACAGCACTACACACACTAACTTTTTAACCCTTCGTTGGATAGCCCGCGCGTTACTCCAACAAAGTCTATTTTATATAGTTTTTAAAGTTTAAGTTCTTATTTATGTTTCCAAGTTTGTAGCAATTTTCGCACTCGCATCACTTTTCTTTATATTTTAAACTGGAAAGACGCGCAACAAAACGGCCAACGCGTAAAAAAAACAATTGACACTCGCGATTTTCAACTTGACTTAAATGAAATTTGGTGACGTTATTTAAGCGTAGAAATTGCATTTTGTCATCAAACGACGACAATCTCTTAAACTATGTTAATTTAACTCACGTTTGCAACAATTTTCACCCCTTGTTTAATTGAAATGTGGAACTACACCGCGCGCGAAAGTTCCACCCGCGAAGAAACCGAAGCCGTTAATAAAAACAATTGACAAACGCAACAAGCAACCAAATTTTAAATACAAATTTAAACGGCGCAATTTTGTACTACATTTGAATCATATCTTTATCAAATGAATGTTTTTTGCGGAATTTGCAACTTAGGGTCGTATTCACTAACTCATCCTTTACATAAAGATCCTTTCCGTAAAGGCAAGGTATTTGAAAGGATCCGTTTAAAAACGCATTCTCTAACTCATCCTTTAGGCAAATGTTTATACCTAGCAGTTGTCGTTACCTAAAGGCAAGGCTGATGTTTTTAATCGTAATAGTAACGTCAAGTATAGAGAGTAATGTGTTCTCATTGGTTGATTTCAAAACATAACCTATAAAATATATTACGTTTGACGTCTTGTGTTGTATTATATTTTGATTTGTATTGTGAAATTGTGTATTGAAATTTAAATAATATATAGTTATATAATTGTGTAAGTATAGTATTATATTAGGTATTATAATTATTGTAAGTAGGTAATCATCAATCATACATAATTATTATATGAATGGAATTCAACCACAAGTTGTTACTAATTTTTCAACCAGGATAATTATGACTACTGAAATTAAACGTGGTCGTGGTTCGAGAACTGCGGCACAACAGTACCAGCTTTATGTGAACTTACTTGAAAGCGACGTTTACTTTCGAGAAAATGCTTTCAAACCCGGTGAAGGTGGAGACTTCTTAAAATTAAAATGGGATAATTTGGTTCGCGATTTAAATAGTTCGGGTGGTCCTAATAAAGACCTGAAAGCTTGGAAAAGGGTTAGTATTTATTAAAGTTATTTTAAATAAAACTTATAGTATTATATTCTATTGCAGACTTTTAGCAATTGGAAGAGTGGTGTTCGGGCGAAAGCTCGTATAATTAAGAACAGTTTTAGGGAGACTGGAAATTGTATGCCTCCTGAAGTTCCTTTAACTAGTGTGGAAGAGAAATTACTTCTATATAGTGGTAATGTGGTTGTAGATGGCATGAATATGCCAGAATTAGGCATTGTAGGTAAAGAAACGATAGTTTAAATTTCTTTTTTAAGATGGAACATATTTTTGAGCTTGTTAACTGCCAAAATGGACACCAACAACCGACATGAAAAATCAACACCAACAACCGACATCAAATATAACCACCAAGTTTTATTTTTAATTTTTAAATTATAATTTCTTTCATTTTAGAGAATCCTATTTTCGTTGAAAATTCAACAAGTTTAGGTCCAACCCCAAGTGTATCGGGTGCGTCTGCGTATACATCATATGAAAATGAAGAAGAGTTGATTGCTGGAGACGAGGAAGTAAATAACTTATCTAGGCCAACATCAATAATTTCAGGTAAGGAGAAATAAAAGGTTTTTAACTTCTACTTTCTGTTTTATTTTAGGTTCTTCATTTTTAACAGAAAGTGCATTACCTTTGCCTCTACCTCGTAGGTACAATACCTTACAAGCGCAAAGTAGGGTATTGACTAGTACCGACACCAGCACCAAAATACTGAAAAGTATAGAAAATAAGCTGGATTTCTTGGTTAATCTTGAAAAGGAAAGATTAGAATGCGAGAAGCAACGATTAGCATGCGACAAAGAAAAATTGGCATTTGAAAAATTGAAATTTTCACTCAAGCATCCTGAATTCAATATGGAGGAACAATAAATAAATAAAAAAATATAAAGAAATTACAATAAAAATTTATTGAACAAAATTATTTTGAATAATATTATTACGAACTCGTCTTCCTAATTCTAGTAAATTATTGTTTATTACTTCGTTATTCAATTCTTCTTCAATTTCTTGAAAATCATCATCTAAAATTTTAAAATTTAGTAGGTAATTACTGCTGTACAACAATTATCAAATTTTTACCAATTACTGCTTCCATATTATGCAATCGCATGATGTTATGCAGGATTCCGCAGGCATAAATAATTTTGGTTACAAATGTAGGGTGGTAATTTAATGCTCTGTCCTTATTAAGACATCTCCAGACACATTTTAGAACGCCAATGCATCTTTCCACACAATTGCGTGCTTTACAATGGGCCTTGTAGTACCTTCCTTCTGGACTATTTGGATCGGCTCCTGTAATCGGCGTCATTAGGTACGGTTGTAGGGGGTATCCCGAATCTCCTAATAACCACGATGTTGTATTGCCATTATTGTAACATGTTTTTAGATGGTTTTGGATATCGCTTCCCTGCCAAATAGCACTGTCGTGTACACTTCCTGGAAAGCGTGCATTGATATTCAGAATATTTAAGTCCAAATCACAAATCTAAAAAATCATTTTTAAGTTCTACAAATAAAAGTGCAAAATAAGAACTTACAATCTGAACATTTAAACTAAAAACATTCTTCCTGTTTAAAAAAGTTAAACGTGGGAATGCCAAATCGCCTAATTTTAAAAAATTTCCACTTAAATTTACATGTGTGCAGTCGATACATCCATTTATCCCTGGTATTCCAGAATATGCATAAAATGAATTTTTTATTGCAGTTATTTTTTGCAAATTCTGCGGAAATTTAATTAGGTGGTGCATTTTATGCACTAAAACATGGACAACTTTATGAATGGCTCTACTGGCAGATGGTTGTGACATTGGATTTCTGTAATCTTGGCCAGCAGATTTTTTGTAACTCCCATGTGCCAGAAAATGCAAGGTACCAACAAACTACAGGAATGTTTATAATCATTGAAAGCTCAAACGTTTAAAGGGTAGGTCAAATTTACCATAACTACAACAGGAATTTTTGTGCATCTGCTATTTGGAGTCTGTAAATCAGGCTGTATTTGAAGAAACAGCCAGGAGGCAACTTCCCTGGTGAACCGATACAGTCCCCGAAACTCTACTTCGCCAATTGAAAATGGATCACTGGCATCTCTTAACAGTCTCTTTAATTGTGCACTTTCTTTTCTAAAACAATATATAAAATTATAATTATGCTCGGATTATTTTATGACTATAATATAATTAATTTTTAATTTAAAAAAAATACGTGTTAGGAAATCGTTTCATAAGAACTTTTTTTTTTAATTTACACTTTATAATAATTATTAACAAAACCACCTACCTTTTGCGTAATTCCTCAAGAATATTATGCAATTGATTATTCATTTTGAATATTAATTTACTTTTTAAGTTCACATTCACTAATAAAAATGACACTTCAATTTCCTTAAAGGCGCCTAATGACAATCCCTTACGTAGAGGATCAACTTGGTGTATTTTGACGCTGATAACGGATCCTTTCGAGTTACAGAATGAGCAAATCCTTTACCTAAAGGCATCCCTCGCCGCGCCGTTCCGTAAAGATCGATCTTAAAGGACAGCCTTTAACTAAAGGATCATTTGTTATTACAGAATAGGTTTTGCCTTTACGTAAAGGCATCCTTTCCGTAAAGATCCTTTAAGAGTTAGTGAATACGACCCTTAGTGCAGGTATTAATTTCTCAGCTCACTATCAGGAAAAGGTGAAATAAAATTTAACGTTTAAAATTTTATTTAGGAAGTTTTTTATTCAGTAAGGCCCAGTAATAAAATATTTGAAAATTTTCGCGAAATTATCTAATTACATACAGGATGATATAAAATTAAAACCGGAAGATTTTTTGTTTCAATTTTAAAAAGAATTAAGTATAATTTCTTATTTTGGAATTGTGAAGAAATTTAATTTTGCCTGTAGTTAAATGGTTTTTTTTTGTTCAAATTACCAATCAAAAGTTTTTGGCGATGAAGGAACTGGGTAGTTTCTAACCCTGCCACTTACTTTTTCTACCTAGCGGCCACCTTTTAACGTTAAAATTTGTGGCTGCGGGAGTCAGAAAATTTATAACAAATTTTTTGGGGGAATGGTGGCATTTTCTTTTTACAAAATTAACTGAATGTGTTATTACGAAACCTAACTCTCTTTACGCTCTCATTTAAGCAAAAAAATATTCAAACTTGCCGATTTAATAATTTCTCTTTTTTATTAGATATTCGACATCGAAAAGCTTCATTTGCCGGAAAATAGATTTTGAAGATGAAGAAGAGAGGAAAATCCAAGAGGGCGCAGAAACCTTGCTAAATTTAGCGGGGATCACGACGAAAAAACGCTTCAGCACGCACAGCATCGACTTTACAAACAGCAAGAGGAAAAAACTTAATCATTTCGTTGTGCCTGCAAACGCAACGGAAAAACCCACACTCTTTAGGCCGAGACTTTTGAGAGCGAAAAGAAAAGACAAAATTAGTAACAACAACAATAATAACAATAAGTTTAGTTCTATTCAAGATGATTGGGCTAGACATAGGAGAGAAATGGAAGAAAAAAAGAAAAGGTAATCCAATATGGTATTTTATTATTTATTAGCCAATCAAATTAGTTAAGAATTTTCATATTGTTATTTATAATATCTTATATATTTTATGTTTATATATCTATAATATATATTATATACCAGAGTTATATGAAATGGATTGTTTAATATATACAAGAAATTTTAACGTAATGACTAAGAAATTTATACCTGTTTTACATAATATTTAGACTTCTCTATTTGCTTACCTTTTAATTAAATACTTTGGAACAATTTTTAGAAAGATTCCTGTTTGATGTGTGTTTCTTTGGTAATTCAATTAGAAGGCTTGGCAAATGTTTTTTGAACTAATATTAAATCAACAGTGTAGGTGTGGGTTTTTCTTAAATTTTTTTAGTTATGTTGACGGAAACACTGCAATGTGTGCACTGCGATCCCAGAAACAAAACACATCAATTTTTAGCAAGTTTTGTTATCTCGAGGTTGTAAGGGTTGTGTCAAAAGAGTTTACTTAGGGTTAGGAGTAGAAATACACAAGCAATAGAAAATCGACCAAAAATCTGACTAAAAAACCCAAACGCTGCCGATGACCCTACTTGCACGTTAAATTATCATGGTTTCATTAATGTAATTTAAATTTATTATTTGTATATTGGATGGTTTTACATATTTTTATCCTTATTTATTTATTTTTTTGTAAGTTAATTTTATCAAAATCTTTAAAAAGATTACTTTGTATATTTTGTACATTTTTATGCGAGGTTTCTGGAACTTTTAACCGGAAGGCGTTTTTTATTCTTGGATGTCAGTTTCACATTTTTCAAATTTTATTTTCAAGTTTTTCCAGTTGAAAGTCAATTTTACCTCGTATAATTTTCACTTATGAATTTTAGCACTCAAAAGTGAAATTTCCACGTGTTTTATTAGTTGTGACGTCATATCTGAACACCAAAATTATGCTCTGTAAATAGGACCTTTACTCTATGATTTGTTGCAACAAAATTATCATGCTCAAGGTGCTCTGTTTAAAGTAACCCCAACATGGGTTTAAACTGGATAAATAAATTATTTTTTCAATGTTTTGTTACGCAGAATCTTCATCGAGTTCATTTTTTAACGAATAACCTATTGTAAATCTTAATTTTTTTAATGGGGTGCCACCTTGAATTTATGTTAAAAAGTACAATTATTTTAACGTTATACTTAAAAACACTAATTTTTTAAATAAAATTTTGTTGTTTTTTGTACAATTTATATACTAAATTGGATTCGGGTATGGGTTAATTATACAATAATAAAACTATGTGTTTTTTAACGTAAAATTCAATGTACAGCCCATAGGAAAAACAAACTAAAATAAGAAGGGGATCTCGATTTGGGCCACTTAAAATGGAGCAGCCTGTAATTTAATGAATTTCGATAAGGTTCTTATAATTTATTTTGTTAATTGTAATATTTATATTATTAAGAAAGTGTTCTGTATTTTTGTTTTGTATATTTTATAGGAATATTTGTTTGCAAATATCACAGAGGTGTAAAATCCTAGAGTAGATAAAACTGAATACATATATTTTTTCTATCACTTGTGATAAATTTTGCTCTTCCTATTGTAAATAAGATTTAAAGGAACAATCATGAATGTTTCATATTATTGTGTTAGAAGTTTTTGTAAAAAATTACTATTTTAGATAAAGTTTGATTTATTGTTCAATTTTAAGAGTTGCGCTTAACATTTTTTGTAAGTCTTCTCGTTTTTAACTTAAAATTGAGCAATAAAATGAGGATTTTTTGTTTCTTATGTCTTGTTTTGAGTTTTTCTAGTACTAATTAGCTTTTAAAGTGTGACGATTCTAAATATCCTTACAAGAATGTTGAAAATCTTATAGCAATACCAGTTTTGCCTGATGTTTGTAATAATACTCTGCTTTTGCCAATTTCTTAGTACGTTCAAACATAATGCATAATACACACATACATACATGTACTATAAGTTTGATAAGAAGGAATTATCTTTAATGTGCCAAATTATTTGTATTACACGGTTGTGTGTGTTGCAGATATACTTCTATATTTTTTACTTGGCGCCTGTCTTCCATTTTATACAAAATATCTGCTTGTATTTATTTATTCAAAAATGGCAGTTTCGTTTCGATTCAACTCCTGATTTAATGTAATCAATTTATATTTTATTTATTATAAATGATAGCAATAATTATAATATTTCTTGTATAACATCGTCTATGAAATAAGTTTGTTGATTTAAATAAATTTAAATAATATTTTTTGCATTTATTTTTATTTATTTACTCATAATTTAGGTTCGGATTGAATGTCCTTTGATATTACCAAATTTTTTATATAATGTACATTTAATGTTGACTTTAATCATTAGGTTGGGATCGGAAATTATATATGCTTTTACATTGGCGGTGATTTCCGGAAAAAATCGTGATGCTGCTTAATGGTGAGGTTCGAAGCATATTTTAGTTCTGCAGCCAAGAAGGATAACAGGTAAAAGTTATAATTTTATGGTTTTTATCAGTTCATTTTTGATCTGAACATTTAGGCCAAAGCCTGTTAATCGTTCGGATTTTATCGATCTTACAAAAAATATTTCAAATTTTTGTCTGATATTTAACAATTTTAATTTTAACAAAATGTTACGGATTTTGTAAGTTTTTTGATGGGTCATGGGAGCGGGGAGGTAGTTACCCGATTACCTCCCTTGTATCCACCCTTGATCTTCACACGAAAGTCGTGTCTCGTATAAATCCCGCAGATTTGTTTTTGTTCTTCATTTTTGATTTGAAAAAGTTGACGCTTTCAACTCTGCTTCTCAATTTCGCTGGGGAATCTGATGAGAACATCCAGAAAAATGATGTCGACTCACCTTAGTTTAGGTCTGCCATTCAAGACACTGCGACAACAGTAAGAAATGAGAATTTGTATTTACATAATTTTGGCATTTATTTTCAAATTTTCAATAGTTAGTGTCTGG
Organism: Cantharis lateralis; assembly: GCA_963170105.1. Classification (NCBI taxonomy): domain Eukaryota; kingdom Metazoa; phylum Arthropoda; class Insecta; order Coleoptera; family Cantharidae; genus Cantharis; species Cantharis lateralis. The sequence continues at coordinate 36,207,495 of OY720627.1, read as the reverse complement.
ACGCTCTGCACGGGGATTTAGAATCATGGTTATTTTCAACTTCGCAAGAGCATCTTTACGGCCTGGAATCCCCGAAGAGGGTTTAAGATTTCAAGCAGCCCTGTATAGTTTTTGCTTTACAAGAGCTGAAGCTTGGGTATCAAAAATATGATTTAATTTAATTCTTTTTTCTTATTATGAAAATATACAAAAATAGTTGTATAAGATAAAAATACGCCATGGGCGGGGCTAACTGTATGGAAATAGCCAATACAGCAGCCGCTTTCAATTTTTTACAGTTTTTGGGTTATTTTTACCCGTAATTTTGAATGATCAATAAATTTTAATATCTAGATATACTAGTAATTTACGCCATAAACTACCATAATTTTATTTAAAAAAAGTTTTAATCCTTGCATTTTACCCTCAACTCTGCACTGGTTGAGCGTTTTCATGATTGTTAAATATTTCTTCAGTTTAAGTTGATCCTTGTCGTTTTACCAGTCGGGTCCGATATCAAAAAAATTTTTTTAGTCCTTCGTGTAGCGTTTCATGACTGCCGAATAATGGCAAATAAAAATGTGTTTTAAAAGTTTTTAATTTTAAATCAACCTGTCCGAAAAAACCTATTTCTTACAGGAAGTAATAAAAATAAAGTAAAAATTAGCTATTATTTCCCAAAAAATTAATTTTTGACAAATTATTTATGGGGGTCGACTTTGTGGAAAGGTTAGCAACTTCGACTTAGAAGAAATTTATGTAGCCATAAAATGGAATGACTTTCAGCCGAAGGTCCCATTGAGACCCTTTTATCGGTGGGTAGGTAGGAGAGGAGTAATTGACGGATTACTAATGCTTATGGGCGAATAAGTTTGTAGCTTCCATTAGGCAACTTATTAAGCAGCAAATTCTTCGACGTTCATCTCATTTTGTTGTTATTGGCTTTGGTATAGTTCGGTCTCTTTCGTGGGCTGCTTCTTCAAATGGACCAAGAAACTGAACCCACATCGTAGACACCAGGCAAAGTTTTCAACTTGCCGCTACTATGAATCAGAACGTTGTTTACTCTTGAACGGTGAAGTTATGTACCGATTAATTTTAAGTGTTCGTTGACAACAAATTCGTAATTCTACAACAATTAAACACTTTTACACAAAATTATGTAATAAAACAACAAGTGCTTGTGTTTATATTTCCTATTTAATTTATTTGTTTCCCAAATTCCGCACCGAAAGTGAGTTTTTGTTAAAAAAAGGTAAGTCGTCTTGTTTGTTTTTTAAATTTTAAATCACGGGCTACCTATTTTGATTTTTTCCTTATCGTGAAATCTCGACGCTGTTTTGTTTCAGAATTTAGTGTGTTTTTAATAAATAAAAATTTCTTGAGCCAAGGCCAAATTTTTACCTGATCGGTTGTTCAACTTATCATGTAATGCCGGCCGGAGTGAATGTTTGATAATTTACTTTTCATTTGCTTTGTGTGATATTTTTAAGGGCTTGTCTTTTTTTTTTGACTTCTTTTCGATTCTTGACTCGTCATCTTACTTGCATTGTTATCGGGAAAAAAATTGATTGAAGGATCGGTTGGGTCAAATTGTTAAGGTAGCGCCGTTTATATTTGTGCGTGCGTTTATATTTAACAAATGTGGGTCATCTTTTTTTGACGTAATTTAATTCAGGTTTATGTAACGAAGACCTAATTATATTGTTAATTCAATTAATCCCAAATTTGGAATTATTAAAGGTCTATATTTAAACTATTTTCATTTTTGTGCGGATGTGACAGGTGTTTGTTTGGTGGTTCCAATCGGTTTCATGCTTTCGTGCTTTTCAAAATTATGAAGACCCATTTTCTTCCTCACGCAATAATTTTTAATGTTTTCCATCCACATGGATTGCCCAGTTTCCGGGTGGCCATCTATTTGATCCGTAGATAAATATTAGATTTGATTGGCTATCGGAGACTTTTTGGTGATATTTGAGATTTTTTCTGAAGTACCGGGCGGGGGGGGGGGCGATGAAGGGGAGTCAAAATAAAACGCTCCCTGGGACCTTACGACGATCCTGCTGGATTTTTAAATTTAATTATTTTATCTTTCAACATACAAATTAAAGAAAAAAATAATAAAACAGCAATTCAAAACCTAAAAGCGAATTAAAAAATAATATTTTCAATATTTTGAAAGTTGTGAATTCATAACATGTCGCTATATCATTTAAACAATGTAATATTCGAATAATAAACATAAAAAACCAATCAAATAATTTTTCGAAGTTAACTATATAATATTTACATTATAAAACGTAAGATAAACAAACTTAGAAATAAATAATAATTTATTCAAATTCCTCATTTTTCAATTCGTAATTCGAATGTTTTGGTTTAGCTTTTACGACGTAGATGATGTTATAATCCAGTGTTTCTCAAAGTGGGAGGCCGTGCAGTCGCTAGGGGACACAAAATATTTAAATATTTGATAATTAAATTTTTAATAAATATGTTATGATGTACACTTCCGTTTAGCCGGCATTTTTTTTATAAAATTCCAAAGGCATTTATGTCAGTTTTCCGAAAGTTCCCAATATTTTAGAAAATTAAAGAAAGACCAAGACCCCCCCCCACGTTTCCTATATACAAACAATAGTAAACTCCGCGGATACGTAATAATTTTTTTTCTGTGTATACTGGGGAGAAAAATTCAGAGAATTATTTTAAAACAAATTTTTCACTTAGGAACTTGGTCCCCAAATAACGAACGCCCTAATGTATATTATATAATGTTAAGTAATATCATAGTTTTTTATCTCTGAAAAATAATTATTTTTTCCCCCTGGTATATTGATTTAAAATAAAAGGTGTGTGCATTTTTTATTTTAAAGCAAACATGTTTTTTCCGTAACGAAGTTATATTTTGAAAAAAAATTTATTATACAAGGTGTACATTTGAAGACGAAAAGTAGAATATTCTTTGCGTAAAAAGATAGCATTGTTTTAACTTACTACCGTAAATCTGAGAGGTCACGGAAGTTTTTAATGTTGGGGCAGGTGAGGTGGATTGAGAAAATGTACACCCTGTATATCCTTCCACTATAAATATTGATTTTGTAAATCTTTTGGGTACATATTTAAAGCAAATACTTCATTGTAATCAAATATGTAAGATATTTTAATCGAAATTGTTTATTTTTGATATCACACTATTTATATTTTCTGCAATGAGTGAATTTTCACAGAGTTAATCGCAGTGCTGGTCTGGGTAAGTAAACCTGGTTTTTTTTTGGAACAAACTAGAAAATACATTTTTTGATTGTTAAAAAGTACAACACATTAGCAATATTTGGATCAAAGAGGTGATGAAATGTGGTAGGTAGAAACCTACATGAAGATTAGAGATTTCTTCCTACCCAACTTTCCCTTGACTGAAAGGGCGTGCGACCTATTTTCGTTATTAAAAAAAAATTATCTCTTGCAAACGAGAGCTTTTACTTTTGCGACTCCTACATCCAACCCAGATATCGTCTCAAATTTATTACTACGCACTTTTTATGAAGTGCTTTGTATAAATCTACACATCCATGTATGGTAATGCATGACGGACAACAGCATTTACAAAATAAACTAACTTATTTATTATAAATTTAATCGGATAAAACGGAAACGCCGACATGAAATTTTTATATTATAACAAAATTTTACTACTTTTGATTTTGTACAATACGGCAGTGTAAATAACACACTGATAAATATTTACCTTTCTCAGACGATTAAATTGATTACAGGATGTTGAAACAATATTATTGACAAATATCAATTTTATCAAATTTTCAAATTCAATTTTTGTTTATTTTTTGATAAACCAAAATTTATTTGAATAACCCAGCGGCGCCGGCGCAGCGTGGTAAGTCAGGGTTCGGTTCTTCTTTTTTTTTAAAATATCAACACTTATTAGCAGTAACGGCGCCAATTTTTAATGCTTTAATTTAATTAAAAATAATTAATTAAAATAAATTTCAATAATAAAAACTGAAATGTCTTCGCAAGTCATTAAAATATTATGTAAAAATGTTTTAAATTAAATAAATAATTTTAATGCAATAGATTTGAAAGATATCCGCATAACTTTGTGTATTTTTGGTAATAATTTAATTTATTTAAATGAAGTTATGTTGATACCGCACACACCTGTCATCTGTAACGTTTTTGTGTGTCATCGTGTACATTTCGACATTTTAGCATGTTGTTTTTTCCCCCCTTTTTGATATGTTTGGTGAACACGGTGCGAAGAGAGAGCATTAAAAAAAATTGATTAATTAGTTTTCGCGATATACACAAGTAATAATTTTCTAATTAGATGAATTTGTAGTAGTATAATAAATATTAATTAAAATGTTTTGATGAAAGCTCACCTTTTAATTAGTAAAAATTTTAATTGATTAAATTTAAATTCAACGACCAATTAGATTCGTAATTAAACAGCTTAAAAATTACGCTGGTAAAATGGGTGTAGGACAAGAGAATAAATGACTTTGGTTTTTTATTTATTTGTTATCTTAACGTAGTATATACTACAAGTTTGGTGTACTATAACGACCATATCAATGTTTAGCATTCGAGAATATGTTAAACAGTGATCAAATTGCAAATTACAAGTTACTTTTTTAAAAATGTTACCTATACATGTAAACATCAAAATAAAAATATCAATAAATAATTCGTAAATAGTATGTTCATAAACACAAGGTGTTTAACGGCTCTTGTACCAGACGCCAGAAAACAGGCGTTGTTACAAAAAAATGTGAAAATAATTTTTCAATAAAATAATTTTTTTTTAATTCTCGGCGGGAAATCTATTAACTAATGGGCAGAATTAATCATAAATTATTTTGTACCCGTTTCAGTTGGTTCAAAACGGGTTCTTCCTTGGTAACTTTCTAGGTATGTAGAAAACGTGATCACTTAATGTTAATTTCTGAACTGTCTCAGTGATTTGTGTTTTAATATTAAAAATAATACACCAAATAATCGCAAATTATTCCTCGAAAAGAAAGATAAGTCAAAATTTAGGATGTTGGTGCCGAGCCGCCGAAAGGTTCAATAAATCCATAATTTTAAAATTTTGGCAAAGATTCTGTTCTAAGCTCATTCGAAATGATCGGTTGGAGCAATAAATTAGAAAACCATAAATCATCATTAATTTTAAGGAAATAATCCACCTCCTTTGATTTCTAAAATCGGCAGTTTTAATATTTTCGGATTGTTGTTTGGGCACTAAATTATGAAAATAAAATTCCAATATCTTGTTTGTTTAGCAATTTATTATAAAAAACAACATTATTGGTCACTTTTATTCCGACGATATTTTCTCACCAGGACATTGAAGTTATATTTAGAAGAACCATTCAAAAAATCTTGAATGGCGTTTTTACAACACATTCACACATAGTTTACTTCTTAAGTGTTGAACAAACATTCACGGTGTTTGCATTAATTTCTATTATTTAAATGCCTCAAACGAAATAAAATTTTATAATGGTTTTAAATCTACCTCTGCTCCCGAGTCTTTAATTCCAATTATAAAAAATATTTATTGAAATTTAATGGAGGAATGCGCTACACTAAAAAAAGGAAGAACATTTTTATTGGTCAGATGCTTCACATAATAAACTTCGGAAATGGAATCTCGTGAATTCTTTCACTTCTGTAGTTAGTTATCTTACAGCCAACTGCGAAGAGAAATATTTTATTATTTTGTATATACAGCTAAAGGTACAAAATTGATTACACATCTAAACTTTTTTATTTTATATAAAACAGTTAGTTGCATTGTATAGATTCTATTCCAATATTTAGCAAGTCCTTGGTTTAACTGTTAAATTATCAATGTTATTAAAAAATAATAGGTACATCTGGAAAATGGTCGACCTTCGTAAATTTTTAATTACTTTTCAACGTTACGTGATAACTGCATCCCACGGTTGTTTTAAAATTATCAAGAATAAGATAACACCATAAGAGTATAAAATTGGTATTTTACAAATTTATTTCAATTTAAATATTGGATTACCGGGAGTAAAGTGCCTATTTCCTTTTTCTTTTCGGTGGGCAAAGTGCCACTTTTCCTCCATCAACATGAAAGGTGGAGGACAGCACATAAATAGCATATTATATAATTCGGAAGTGGAATTTGTTGTATAATGTGCTATTTTCTAAATTGCTTGAGAATTATGCCCCCTGGAAGAAAATTTATAGAAACAATCTTGTAAAATGTGCAATTCTACACAACGTTTACTTCAAGTACTTTTTGATCAAACCGATGATTTAGTTGTTATGGAGATTGGAAGAAATAATTATGCATAAACGGTATGTATTCAGTATTTCTGATTTTTTTGCAATTTGCTGGAAATTCCAGCATACTACTTAACTAGAATAATATTATAAAACTTGCATTTTACTTATTTACCAACTGTTATCTATTTTTCTAATTTACTCCAAAACCGTGCTTTGTACGAACAAAATGTATTAGAATAATGTAATACATCATAAAATTTTACACAACTTTTATTTATAAACTTTTGTAACGAAATACATAGTTTAGGTGTAATTGCTGTTCGCAAATAAGATTATTGGCAAAAGTACGGACTGGCACCATTATTTAGTTATTTATACATAATATTGTAATTTACGTAAAACCGCGCATCGTAATAAATAAATAAAATAATACAATATGAAATTACATATAATAATCTTAAGTTGTAATTAAAAATTAAGTTGTACTGAACTAGACGGGGAGGGGGGGTTTGAAAAGTTAAATTTTTAATTCTCTTTTAACTGTTACAGAAAAACTCTTATCGATGAACAAATCCATAAATTCAATGAATTCCTTCATGAATATAATGAATTTTGTTCATCAGCGCAAAAACGATGATTTCCTCATTGTTTTTTCAGCTTTGTATGGTCCAATGCTGGGCCTTATAGCTACGATGCCGAATACACACCAGAAAATTGCTATGTTCTGTTCTGGGGCGGTTTGATAAGAAAAAGTATTTTATACCCGAAATTCCCATGTTAAATTGAAAAACAACATAAGCACGAAAGAAATAATGGATATACTAAATTCGTTTGACGGAAGAAATTAAAACATTAATTAATGTTACTTAGGTATATGCAAGAAATCATCATTTAAGATTTTATTAATTTATATAGTGGCCGAACAAGTTTTAATCTTTTGGAATGTAATTTTTATTTTCCAAGGGTTATTATTTGCATTATCAACGTCTTAACTTGTTTTTAAATCGAGTTAATTATAAATGCGCTACTTTTTTCTACAATATTTTTCCCATTTACAAATTGAAACATTCCTTTCGTATTTTTGCAAATACCCGAAGCTAATTAATCCCAAATAACTTGAATTCCTCCAAAGTAACCGAAAATGCTGCTTTTCAAAATATTAACGATCATAAATTGCAAATTAACGAATTGAAAATTTTTTGGTGCACCCCCGAATGTTTTTACCTGTTTATTGTTGTCTACAACATTGGGAATTGTACTTTTCGGCAAATCACACCTGTATCTTCTTTGGTTTACACTTATTAAGTACCCACAATATTGTATTTGTAATATCTTGAAGGGTTTTTAGAAAACCAGTAATTATGGTGAGGAATGTTCTTTGAAAATGCAAAAGAAAATCTTTAAAATGCGAGCCGCTTCTCTTGTGTGCTGCCAATTTGAAGCGGATTACACGCTTCCAATGAGCTGTAAAATGATTTCTTTGTCAATTTGACTTGACAATTATTATTGTTCAGATGAGTTCCAAAGTGAAGCGCATAAATGGGAACGATTTTAAGTGATAACAATTCATTTAAATCCAATGCCGTTACAAAAAACTCGATCCAGTTTCAATTAAGCAAATATTTAAGCTTTATTCGGTTACAACAAAACGGTCCTTTGGCGGAAACCTGCGGAACAGTAAAAAGTTACACGATTTTCTACTCACGTGTCCTCAAAAATGGAATTTAGATGTTTTTTTATCAAAGTTTGATCTTGTTTTAATTTATGATGTGATAATAAGTGAAAAAATTTAGACGTGCTAACAACTTAAGCAAACTTACCAAAAATAAAACAAGATAAAACTGTGAAACTCCTGTAGGTGAACAACACCGGTCAGCAGTGCAATTTTTTGATTCGATTGGTTCATCATACAGCAGAGAGCCCGGCGGGGTAGCAGTCGACTTGGCAAAGCTTTTAAATTTTATCAGTTTTTTTATTGTTGGTCTTTTGCTAAAAATATTTTTATCTTGTATGACATCATATTGAGAAGTCTTAAAAATTACTTTGCAATGTTTCAGTCACAATAATTATTATTGTGGCACCGTATCTGTTTTATTTTTATGGCCTGGGCTCTAAAAGCTTAATATCTAAAAGTATTATAACTTTTATAATTATGTTGTGCGTTGTGTGAAATACATTTTTCGGTTGCTGCTCTTTTCACACTTGGGTGTTAAAATTTGTTTGGGAACCGCCGTTTTCGGTTGCTCCGAGCAAGTTTCCTTAACTTTTCATCGCATAATAATAACGAAATTGTATGAATAATGAATATATTCAAATCGAACGAGAATGACACAGTTCAACGCGTATTGATATTTTTTAATAGATAATTATGCACTGATTTATGAAAGTATTATTAATCACTTGTTTATTGTTAATCGTCTCTACGAGTACGATTACAACGTGTAGAATTGTAACGCAATTGATTTTATATATGTACATATTTTTAAATAATCTTCTTTTTTCCCCATTTCATTAACAAATTTTATGTTTTGTTGTGATTGCTTTACAGAAAAAAAAATGGAAGTCATTCACTCGTGATTTCAAAAATTAAAAATTTTCAATCAGAAGTTCTCAAACCATAGCCTGTGAAACATGGTTTGAGGATCTGTTGTTATCGAAATAATTGCAAATGCGATGTAAATTATGAATATTTCACCTAATGTTCTTCGGTGGGTGTAATATATTACAAAGACGGCGCCAAGTTTCGGCACCCAAAAATTTATTGCCTACCTGTTCTACAGGTCAGCTCACGTATGTATTCAACTTCGACAGAGATGCATTCTGTGCGATAAAAGAAACATTATAGTTTCACTGATTTACACAATGAGATCGGAACCGTTTTTGGGCTTCGACTTCTGCCCATATTGGAGTTCAATATAAATTTATTGGCGCTACAGGTTTTATATTGTGAGTCAGCACGCGTGTAAAATGGTTTCTTTATACAAATTGAAGTTTTAAATTTTCGACCTTCCCAAAAAGCAACTTCATGATAACTCCCGATACAGGGAAGTTTTCTCAATTTCCACTTCCTCTCGCAAAAATTTATATTGGTTTTCAAAAATCACAAGATAGCTATTTCAAGATGGAATAAATCGATGCGTGCGAGTAATTTGGTCAATTATTCTTAATGATTGAGAACTTAAATTTCCGCATGATTTAAAATTTCAATTAGTGAACGACTCGAGAATACTCTTCGCATGTTTCATTTCCGGTATTTACTGCGATTTTCTAAAAGTAATTTGCGTATGATATAGCAAAGAATGCCAGCATTTATATAATTACATCCACCAATCACAAACTTGGAAGCGAATCAAACGCGACTCTTCCAAATCAAATTTTTTGCCTTGGCAAATTTTGTTTAAATTGAGAGACGTTAACATTATCGACGGCATTCGCGTGGGATCGTATGAAAGTTCAAGTAACCTGGAGGACTATTTCCGATTTTTTCAACACCTGGTCAAGAAATATAGAAATTTTGTTGCTCGTTTCGATCGTATGGTGAGGTAACGAATAAAATATGTTGATGTATGAAAGTTGCTCTTGTTTTCTTGAATGGAATTTCTGCCCACGTCCACTTGCTCGGGTCGAAACAATAATATGCAGGTGAAATAATTAAACGTTTTTCTCTACCGGCACAAAGGAATTTCTGGAGAGGACAAATTTTTCGGCGTGACGAATCGGCGCCATTGGAAGCGCGACCGGAAGATTACTCAATGTTTTGATGTACAATAATTAATTTTTCTCAGAAAATTTTGAAATCTAAACCATCATTACATCGGGAAGGTTATCGTGTTGATTTAAATTGTTACTTAATGGCAAAATAATTTGGGGTCATTTTAGGCATTCGGATTAAAAGAGTTGGAAACAAAGAAACGAATTTTTTATTTAAATGTATTGGAATATTTGAAACTCGAGAGTTAATCAACATTTTGTAAGTTTCATTAAAATTTATTTATTCGTTCGGAAAACAATGTGTTCCAGAAGAAATATGCAAAACGACGAGTCAATCATGATTAAATTCAAACAAAACACGAATTAATTAATTTGTAATCGGAAAAATATTTAAATAACTTTTTAATTTTTTACAGTGCTTCGATTTGATCGATCGAGCAATTATTTATTGGAACAGAAATTGCATAATCCCCCCCCCATTTGTTTGCTTTCTCGAGAGATCAACTTTTGCATTTTTGAAGATGGAAGATTTTCTCTGCAATTTTACGATGGGATGCAACACAAATTACAAAACGATTTATTGCTTGCTTTACATTTTTACTCAAACAACCATTAATTACCTTAGATTAATTACTTTCGTTCACGATTTTCATTACAGAATTACCAGCCACGTTAATTAAGTAAATATACAGCGATTAATTGATCTAGAAAATCGGTAGACAGATTGAAATATTTGTTAAATCGTAAGTTTTTCATAGGCTTTCTAATTCTTGGGAAAAAGAAAATTTATTGCATTGTAGGTTTACTGCCCACTGAAAAAAAATTAGCGACCCACTTGATGACATTTACCAATCAAAAGGACAAATTTCAACATATTTTTAGAAAAATACATACAAAATTGTTAAAATGGAACCGCGGGCTTGGACAAAGTCAACTTTGAGAATTAATATCGTAAATCAGCTTTAGAAATTTTTTATTCAACATTTCAGTCTGCAAACTTCTTTAGAAATAACAAATATTGTATTATATAACTTATAAGAAAAAGCTTAAAATAACACCTTGAAAACATCTATTTCACAAGAAGCGTGGGGCTGATTTTGCTTGAAATTAATTAATTCTATTCTTTTTTTTAATACAAAATTTGCAGAAGTTGACTTTTAAAAATGTAATATTTACATGGAAAATAATTTAAATTTACATGAAATTATGTAAAATTACACATAATATAGTACACAGATTGTATGTGATTTTACATTACTTTCAATTTAAAAAAATTTCTACCTAAAAAAGTCCGTGACAGCATATTATATTTTCGCGGTTACTGCCAAATTATTTGTACAGTGGTTCGGACTCCACGTTGAGCTGTAGGTTCTAGTTTACGTGTAGTCGGTAAAAATAGATAAATATATCCTGAATAATTGTTTTTTTTTTAGAATTTCAGAGTTCTGCATGAACACTTAGGGATTAACTCGTCTTGGTTGAGTTCGTTTTACATGAAAGCTGATCGAAAATAACTGACATATTTTGTAACACCAGTAGTTTTTTCAGTTTCTCTATTTTTAGGACATCTTGAGCAGAATGAAAAATTATGTTAAGGTTCCCAATACAGGGAAAGCAATTGTTAATTTCTTTGATTTGTTGCTCCATTTTTAAACCGTTCCAAATAAATGTCGCGCATTGGAATTTGGGCCAGAACAACAAAAGTTTGCTTCACTTTTCTTCGGGAGAATGATCGCGTGGTTAAGCTGTGGACTTCCTGATCCGTGAAAGAGTTTTATTAGAACTCCCGAAAACGATAAATTTAAATTTTTGTTTGACGAAAGCAATCCAAATGGATGTATAATGTTACCAGAATCCTTATAAATAGCACCAGCAGCAGTAAACAAGCTCAGGTATATCCGTGTAGACATTAACAGGTGACAGCTGTCATGAGAACGGATGGTGCGGGTAGTCACAGACACGTGATTAACAAAAAATTCCCTAGTCTCTCCAATGCACGTCCAACCCAATTTGTCAATCTAATCCCATGGCACACTTGCCGGTTTTAGAAAATAAACATACTTGTCTGTACTCGAAATTTTAAATTTGATATTTCATAAAAAATTTCACGTTGCGGTGGAATTGTTTCAATGCATTAAAAAAATTTAAGTGTTTATTATTTTTATTTGAAGTGTTTGTTGCTCGTTAGAATTTTTGGCTACCGCCCAAAATATTTGTCAGTTTGTGATGTCGACAGTTGAACTTTTCTTTTCGAAAAATTATTGCTCCTATTATTTTGCGATCATTCAAGCGGCGGGAATATTTTCGTCCTTAAAAGGATTTTGAAACGAAATAGAAAATTGAATGCGTCACCAAGCGAGCAACCCGATGAATCAATTTGAACAAAACTGACCAAAAGATCGTAATCAGCAATGACTTTGAATAAAATTTAATTGAATTCGTGGTATTTATTATTTTTAATCGAGAAGGTCAGGGCGGTTTTACAAAAGCAAAATTTTGACTCGACAAAGAAGTTCAATGTTACATTTTTGTATTTTTTTTACTGCGGCCCAACTTGAAAATGATCTAAACATGCAAAGAAGCAGTGCATTTACATTTTAACGACGGTAATATTATTGTAATAACATAATAATTATATGATTAATTTCGTGGGAAATTTGATGATTCAGATCAATGAGATTAATTTTTTCGACTTCCGCACCCTGGCCCCGGTTCGATCATACAATGAAATTTTCTTGTGCAAGTGGATCTGGGTACTGCCAAAAGAATTTAGTTAAATTAGCTGCACTCAAATTCGTGCCAAGTAGAACAAAGTTTGAATTATCTTCCTACACATCTTCAAACATTAGCTCTTGTTTTAAAAACGGAAGTATTTCAAGTATTTTCCAAATTTAAAAATTATTTGTTTTTCAGCGAATTAAAATTCCTACAAAAAATGTCCTTAACTCCTGGGCCAACGATTTGGCATATTTTATCTACATTCCTATAAAAACATGTTTACCTCCAAATAAGATAACTCCGTCCATCGGGGAATGTATATGCGCAGTGTAAACGCAGAGACTCGAAATTAATTTAAAAAACATAAGGGATGAACTAAGTCGAAAACGGTGATAGATATCGAAAATGTCGAAGAGACAAAAAATGTTCAGCGGGAAAAGACGAACAGATTTTGTTTTTAACGTTTTTGAATTTTACACGGTTTTCGAGTTATTGGGATTAACTTGGAAAACCTTTCCAAGTTCAAGTTCAAAGGATTCGTCATGGAAAAAGTAAGATTAGACTTGGATCGTCATTATGCAATGCCAGTTAATTATTTTTGATTAAAAAGTATCGTGTCTAATGCATTCTTAATGTTTGGATCGTTATAATCCGGCTGGAGAAACAGTTTAATTTATGACGTTTTTTATTTCGATATCAATTTAATAATTACACAAAAACTAAGACTAAGTGTTAGGTATATTTGACTTGAAAAATTATACGAATCGATGAATTAAATGGCTAACATGATACATATTTTACATAAATTTTCCTATAAATTAGAGGTGTTCGAAACGAGTTTGTATTTAAGCCGATTAAAGCAGAAGAATAATCATTAAAAATAGATAAACCTTTTAACCACTTATTTTATTTCGTTTATTAATTGGAGGAACAAATCTTCAAATTAAAAAAATCCAATTTTTTCTAATTATGTATCTTTAATGGAAGTTAATTTTTTGTAATGTGTCGACTTCTGTCTGGGATGCACAGAAAAAAAAATTAATTTCTTCTTGAAATGTTAAGTGTAGTTTATCACGAGACTCGTGTTTGAGATATCTTCTGTGGATTATATTTTATAAAATATATTTGTTCACCTGTTGCATTTATTATAAAAGTGAGAATTCCTCCGGCGCCACTGGATCACGATAGCGAGCAATGCCTGCAAAGTTTATAGTACCGAGTATAAGAAGTACCGGCCCCGAAGAATGCAGAATACAGTCATCGTCAACCAAGGCGCCTACCTTCGTGAGTGTACTTTTATGGTACAATTTAGTACTTCTGTTTGTATAAAAAACTTCGAAATATTTATATGGCTGCAGCTTGGGCAGCCATGATTTCGATTTTAAAAATGCAAACGAAATGAAGACATCAGCCCAAATTAATTGGAACAAAAGATCGCGGAATGTGGAGAATCCCAATCCATCTCTTTTTTTTTCGAAATTCAAATCTTGGACACCAAGAAGGAATTCTATGCGGGATATAAATATGCATAAAGACTCAAATTTTATAATTGATGACAAAAATAAAGTATCAATTGGCACCGCTCCAAGCAGGATATGTAGGAGGAAAAACTTCCTTCTCTCTTTAAAGATTGGGTTGTTTGTCATTCGGCCGAAGTGGAAAGCAAATTGTATTCCACGTGCTTGGTTATTATGCAGAGATCAACACGACAAAGCTTCGTGAGAGACCAACGTACAAATTACTACATCAAATTGCTTCCTCCACACCAACAAGCAGAGTCTTGCCATTTTTTGACCAAACAACTGGTTTCGATAAAATCGTAAATTTCAATTTATCTTATAATCAATTAAAAAACGATAAAATTTAAGGAATACTAGAAACAATAAATTAAACCGAAAAGGACGTTGGCAATGTTTCTACCATAAATTACTTACCAAGTAGATAACATGAAAATAGCCAAGCCTCTTCAATTAAATTTCCTTTGATATTAACCGCATAATGTAAATTACAATAGAAATAAATTTTAACTAAAGCGATCGACCATTGATTTAATTAAAATTACTATAAAGTCAAAACCGTAAAAATTAGTTACCCGCTTGTCAAATTCAACTAATAATAATGAAGAAACAAATCATGCACGAGGAGGTAACTTGTTAGACATAATAAAAACCATATATTGTCTTTTTTCATTCTTTTTCTGCTTGGTGTGCGTAAAAAACGTTGTGCTGATTATCTACGTGGAGAATATGCACAAGGGCACCCTCTTCCATAGGGGTAGCTTTCCATAAATTTATTAGAAAATTTTAAAATGGATAAAACGAATATTTCAGTTTAAAATATGCTAGATATTATATTCTAGCGTTTTCGAGTTATTAGACAAAAATTGGTATTGTGTGGTATTTGATTGCCCAGGCTGTGCGGCCTGAAGGCCGCACTGACCCATTACTCTCAGGTGCAGGAAGAAATGACACAGAAAGATATGGCTAAGGTTTTTTTTGCTGTATGTTAAATATACATCTAGGAATTGCAAGGAAATTACCTGCAGGAATTGTCAATAAATTGCAGAAATTTGAAACAAAAACAGGAGTAGGTTTACAAAATTTTGGTTTGCCTTTAATAATTAAATCTTTTTGATGAGGATTAGAGACAGATCTATGGTAGAAAGAGGGGGAACCCTTGAATATCTTTGGATATTAGCAAAATTGGTAAATCCACCCAGGATGGGCAAAAACATCAATTGCCCCCCCCCCCCCCCGACGCGGGTTTATAGTATAATACTAATTGAAGGGCTTATTGCAATAAAGTGATAAGCCACATTTCATGGTTTTTGAGATTTTAAGCGCAACTGGTTGTGAAATATAATGACTAGCCACTACCGAAATATTATTATAATAATATATACGGAAATATTATTAAAATATTATTGAAATATTTATTTATATGGCTTGGTATTATACTTCACAACCTTTAGCGCTTGATATCTCAATAACCATGAAATGTGGCTTATCACTATATTGCAATAAGCCCTTCAATTATTGTATGGAATATCCTTTCTTCTTCTTCTTAGTCATTTGCTTCTTGTCAGAAGCTTCGTGACCGTATTCTCAATGATTAAGAAACGGTTTTCATGGTAAAGTACCTCGGTAGTGTGCCATTGCCTTCCGAGGAAAGAATTACGAATTTTTAAAATACATAATATCAGGGTTTGCATACATTCTATTTGATTACCTTTATTAAATCTGCATCTTTCGGTCTTTCAAGAGAAAATACGTATGTGGACTACGGTAGTTCGCACCGGGGGGTCTGGGGGGTATGGAATACCCTCCAGTACACCAGTAATTGTATGAACAGCCTCCACATTTAACTTACAAATTCTGCTCATGCCTCATGAATTTCTTTGGTAAACCTCTAAATAGCAGATTTAGTTGTGATTGATTAGGATATTGTAGATTGAAAATAACCAAAATTTATTGGTTTGTTATGCTCTAACGGGCTGCTTTGGGGGGGGGGGTCAGCACGGTTTTGTACGCTGGCAAATCTTTTTGGGTAATCTCTAAACCGGTCTTTTGACTGCGTTACTCTTTCTATTTACTCATATTTCCCTTCTTACGAGTTGAGCTGCAAATTCGGGTTTTCTCAATAATTTTTTTTGAGTGAATGACGGCATTGCCATGCACATCTTTCCAAAATGTATAATCAATGTTTATTGGGGTCTTATAATATGCAGAATTCCCAGGCCTCCGGCTCAACTACTTCAGTTTGCTTTGTGGTTTGCGTTATTCTCTACTTTGCGGTATAAATCATCACTAACCCATATTATAAGTAAACTCTGGTGAAATAGGCCCATGAAAAAAACTCTCATGACTTTTTGAATAACAGAAAAATAATTCCGTATACAAATTTTTTTTTTTAATTTTCAGGTTCCTTCTAGTCGTAATGAAAAACTGAAGCACCGCCTGCCTTGAACAAAAAAGGTAAACTTTTGATTTAGATATCCATTTGGCCAGCTTGCGAGTTTAATCCTTTTGATGTGGTTTCCTGACGGTAATCTCGTATTTCTGTACCGCGGGAATATTTTTAGAACGTCAAATGAATTTGTTTACTATAAAATTTAATTATCTGTAAGTAACGTAAATTTTCATGCCAAACGATGGTTTTATTGAAAAATTACCGTCGTTCCGGTTGTAAAATTTGATCTCGGATTAGCAAAAACGGAATAAAAATATTTCTCATCCTTGGTTTCTCAATGTTCTCCACATCCATAGAATGTGGCAAAAACTTCACGTTATTTATTTCTTGCGTTCTTTAAAATTAATTATGAAATAAATAAATCATGTTGAAGAGATTTACGTCCCAGGTCTTAAAAAATGAGTGCTCTTGTATATAGATTGCCGCGAGAGGTGGATGCAAGTGCAACATTGTTGAAATCAGTTGGTCTGTTGAAGAGTACCAACTTTTTCCAGAGTTAACATTGGCGAAATGGACGGTATAATTCAACTGGTCTGCTTTTGACTTTACAAGCCGGCGCTATAAGATGATTATCTTGGTTTTATTGTAAATTTTTTAAGTTGTAAATTGTAATACGAGTATTATAAGGACCAAGTTTCGTTCCATCATGTACCTACAGGTGTAAAAAATATTCACGGCGTTGCTGTTGGGAAGATGGAATTAAATTTGGAATCAAATTACGTTAATTTTGATTATTACACATGAGGATGCTTTATGTGATTCGAGATAATGATCAAACATTTCAGTTGATTACATTTTTGATTGCTTCGACTCCATTTATAATCGGGTTTAGATCTCGCCAGCGATGGTTAAGGTGATAATGTTGTTGTTAGTAATGATGACTATAATCACATGGTTCGAAAAATTTTGTCGAGTTGAATAACCCATCGGTCATTATTGAACCGATGATGTGTATTATGAAAAATGGATTCGCCATTGTAACACTATACCTGACAGCTTACTTTCAGAAACCAGAGAACAGATTAATTGTGCATGGGTTTTGATTGTCGTTTCCGTTTATTTGTCATTTCCGTACCATGGGCAAAAATTTTCCCACTATCCGGCGAAATTTCATTACCTACTTATCCGTTTAACGAGCGAAGAAAACAAAAGAAGTTCGTTGGAAATTATTCAGTTTATACCTATGTCATGAACTACCATTACAAAGAACTCTTTCCGTGCTTTCCTAATGGATGGCGATATTCAGGGTCATGGGAAAATGGTATGCATGCGTGTTACCTGTACGTAATAATGCAGCCAACTAAAAATTTAAATATTTTGACACACCACAACATTTTTTCGCTACACATAATAGTACTTATCCTCACAAAATCTAAAGTGCAAAAATTCCAAGTAAAATTAGCAGTTTTGCTTGTTTGGTCTTACGTTGTTTATCGTAATTGGTTGTAAACAGGCTTGTTAATGATTCTAATGGTTGGAACGGATTATTAAACATTTTAACGACGCGTTTGTTAACCGTAACGGCAGAGGCTTGCTCCCATAAAAGAAATTAAACATCCAGACTCCATATTATTTTTGGCGACGTGAAATTGGTCGGAAACGTTTTGGTTATACTGGAACATTTAGGTCGTCTCGCAGTTTTGTCTTCGCCCAATTTTTGGAGAGGCCGGATGATTGCTAAACTCCTCGAGTCAAACTTCTATGATTCCGGATCATGGAGGGAGGTATGGACAAAATCAGAGGGGAGCCTAATGTAAATCCTAATGCAAAGATCACTGATGTTTTAATGTGAACCTTGTTTATAATGATTTGAAAACTGAGCTCATTTCTAAAGAAGAAAAAATCCATCATGCGGCCTATAATTATCTCTGTTTCTTTTATTTTGGAAATGTCGATATTCTGCTGTTTTGTACATCATAAACGTCTTTCGGTCATTTGTCATCATCAAAGTTAATGGCAACAAAGTAAAAGGACGACCTTTTCGGGGTAATTGGATTCCATTCTCGCATTTCTTTGAGATAATTGAAAACTTGATTGTTATTTTATTTGATGTGCGTTTCTATTGTCACTGATTAATGATTTAGCGACCAGTTCCCATAGCAAACACCTATGAGCGCAACTCGTTAAGTATAATTAAATTATTAAATTAATTAAGAAATGAAAATAAAAAAAATGGTGAGTATCTTCTGTGATCTCATCAACGGATTCGCACGTTACAATACGACACCTGTTTTTGGTGCCGAAGGATTGCCGATCAAATTGCCAAACCAGTTTGGTGCTATTGCTGATTGCATTTTAGAAATAAACCTCGCCTGATTAGCGATCTTTTTGTTATTTTATCCTTCGGATCTCGGAGAGGTTATGTCGTCGTTACTTTTGATTTGCATAGAACTGGAATGCGGGGGTCGTTAATCACGAAATCCTCGAATATGGGTAGCCGCGTGCACCATATAATTTTGGATGTGATGAAATTTTGATCGACGAGTGAGAACTTTTTAAGGAATTCGAAAACCACTAAGGTAAATTTAAAATAAAAGTTGATGATAAGCAAAGTGGTAAAGGCCAAGAATAATTTAATCTGTTGTGTGCGTCTTTAGAACCGGTCGAAAGCTTGTTTAATTGAGTTAAAAATGTCACATCACAAAAGGAAAAAAATAACGTATTGCTGCGGCGAAACAAAAGGGATATATTGAAATCTTTCTGAGAAAGAAACCAAAAACGAGTAGACTGAATTAAATTGTCAATTGCAAAAAGAAAAGCAGCACGGCCATCTTCAGAGACGGACACGCCGAACATGCTGCTGAACACTCTTAACTTGGTAGACAATAGAGTTTGGGTCGATTCGAGAACCGGATTTTCTATTATAATACACTCCAGACCGAAGTATCAATATGAATTTCATGCACAAAGAATTCAAAAACTGTCACGGCAATAAATCGCATACTGCAGTTGCACTTTATTAAATAAAAAGTATCGCGTAGCTCTTCCAATTGAAATTGTTCTTTTGTACTCGACGAATAAATTAAATCCATCATCCGAAAGAACACTTCCATCTCAGAGGAGCAAATTTTCCAATTTTGCACTGCCGTTTTGGGGGGGGGGCCAAAACGGCGAAAATCGGAGAAAAACAATTGAATGTCGTGTTCCTTGAGCTTAAATAGCAAAAGCGGATCACGAAGTGATCAATGCATATTTTAGCCGAAGCGGTTTACTTTCGCATTCTCAGACAATATAATTACAGTATTGAGAGAGCTTTTTAGAAAGGTTAACATGCGTTCCTTCGAGATTGCTTTTGTGTGTGCGCGTTCTCGAAGAATCGCATTTTATTTTTGTCAGTATCTCAACAGCGTGTAATTACTTCTGCAGAACATATTATCCAGTAATTAGTAACTGTGAGGTATATTACCTGCAATATAATGACCATCTTCCAATGAAGCAAAATGAAATTGATCGCGAATTGCTTCGTTCTTGCCGATAATTCATCCTGTCATAATAATTTAACATCACAATAAGCGCAATTAGCATTAACTTCTATTTCATTTGGATTACGCCTCCAGGGAGTAATGGCAGAAATCATTAAAACTCTTCCACACGAGGAAACTTAAAAATCGAACACCTCAAGTCTTCGGGCATCGTTTGGACGTTTCACCATGAAGTTTCATTACCTGCCAAACCATCCACCCGATACCTATAATTTCCCACTAACAGAAAATTACACATGGAAGAGAACGATAAACGGCGTTGATAATGTGATACACCATGAATTTTATCTTTGATTTATCAAACAACCCTCGCATAAAAAACTACCGTAGGAGGACAAGCCAAAATCCATCTTAACTCCCAACGAATTGCTTCGAAATTTGTGTGAAGGGCAAACCTGCGGGGTATTGTTTGTCTTGTCAGGCTTTTTTGGTCGCCCTTAGAATTTTAATGATGCCCAGTTTGACTGACGTATAAAAATTTTCCACTTTGGATCGAAGAATTTTAATTAGTTTGGGAGGAATTTTCTGAATTAATTTTAAAAATCCTAATGAGCGTGATTAATGTTTATTTCGTTGCATTGCCGGCAGATTTACACTTCGTTCCGCCCAGATTGCTCTGATTCGCAAACTTGTTAAGGGTAGATATCACTTTCACAGAGCCGGCGTTAAGGGGGAGGGCAAGCGGATTTGTTTGCAAAATAAAAGTGCAATTTTAAATATAAGCAGTAGGAATATTATACTTCAACTGGAAGAACTTTTGGATTAAAGTAGAATAAATTGGAAACCTTACACGCAAATACCGCACCCACTCGCACATTAAAATGAGAAAAATGGGAAAAAGTTAAGAATCTCTTCAGCACGAAGTCGACAAAAGTGCACACACCCTTCTCGATATCGTAGTACATACTTACAAGTTTTCTGCAAAGTGGAACGAACTTGACTTATGGCGAAGGCGTGCGGTTGTGAAAGATTAAATAAATCAACAGTTGAGATGTTTGATTGTATTAGAATATTGGTTCTTTGATTAAATTGGTGGGTACCCATGGAAAACTAAATTTATTGCTACCACAAGACAAATGATGTTTGCCTACCGTAGGAGAATCAATTTTTCTTCTACCTGTTGGTTAAATATGACAAGCATTGATGATATTGATACGTGAATGTGGTTGATAAAGTTATTTAGAAATTGACAGGCCCGAATATTTATTTTACGTTTACAGTTAGGCACAAAAGTTACAATTTTTAATTAAATTCCGATAGTCGCTGTCTCGGGATCCTGAATTTTAAGGACAGGAAACTGAAAAACTGGACAGATTCAATTGAACCGGAAAGTCCATTTAAGAGTTGATTACACCTGTACTTGAATTTATTGTACTTTCCACGTGCTTTTAAAATTCAGAGCATCACCTCCGATTCAATTACATCAAAAAAATCTCCTAAAACAGGATCTTTTTCCGTATTTTCTCCAACGTAGGTGGGTGGAACCGTATAAAAAATTAAAAATAATCCAGAGATTTTTTACTCTGGTATGATTCACGACGAGACTACCTCTCCGTTTTTTCGGGTGCTTTTTTTCTGAAAAGAGAAGTTGGAAATAATTAATCATAGTTTTAATTTATTTTTTAGGCAAACACATTTTGAGGTCCTATTATTTAAATATTTAATTATCGGGTATTAAGGAACACCTGTTAATAATTCCAAGTTGAAAAGCTAACGCAATAATCTTCTAATCCTAAAACCAGTTTATTCGATTCTAAAATCGAGACAACTCTCGACATTCCAGTTGGGCCCTTTTAAAGTGTTTTTGTCTATTTGGATGCTATAAAAAAATAATAAAAGTGAGATCCGTATGAAGTGATGAATAATGACTTAACGATATTTAACTTCTTGTTTAGGATAATGGTGCTTTGGTAATAGCAACTGTTGCTTTAACGTGGTAATCATTTCGTATTCATCATCTTAAATTTGAGAAGTTGACCTCTTGCTCCTTAATATCGAATACCCAAATTATTGTAGGTAGATAAATTTGAATAATGATTTTTAATGAATTCCACGGGTCCACAACAATCCACATCCAATATTTTCTCAAATTAATCCTTTTTGTTTTTATTCCTTCCAGTAATCGGGTTCAGCAAGCACCAAAACCCAAACCAAATCAATTAATTTCGGAAATAAGTTCCGTTTTTCACATAAAAATCGGTGAATTGCTCATTCTGTTGTTAATTTTCGAATTGGGTCCGCTGCAGGAATGTTTTTAAATTCTCTGTCGAAGTAGATTCGCCAGTTCCGAGTACAATAAATTTATCCAATCCGAGATGTTTTTAAAAGATGCATTTGGACAAGTTGAACCAAAATTCCAATTCAAAATTGCATTTTATCAATACCTTTATGTTGCTTTCCCACGGAATGTTGTTTTTGCCAAGAACAACAAATTCCATTATCGCTTCTGCTAGTTACACGATTTTATGAAATCATCAGATGGCTTTCTCATAATGTAATCTGACATTCTTTTAATTATTTATATTTTAATAAGCTTTTGTTCTGCAAAAGCTGCTTACTTCATTGGTCAGTTTCTAACATTCCATGTCGTGCAAATTTTTCTTCTTATCGCATGGAAGTACTAACCAATGCGTTCCAGATGCAGATGGAATATATCAAATGATTGTACTTAACCCACCCATAAGTCGATTGAATATAAATTATGTAACTACTAACGACCAACTTATATCATCGTAGGTGTAGTAAGAATAAATATTTCAAGTATTTATTCTTTTAATTTGTAACACACTTCTGAAAGCAATCATGCAAAGCAGTCTCTTCCATCTGTCCATAAACGTAAAATTTTATGGCCAAGAGCTGCTCATCTGATTAATTGGAGACGATCGAATGATAACGATGGTCCTCAATTACTTGATAAATAAACAAATGTGGTTTATCGAGAAAACAACCATCCGAATAGTTTAATGTTGTGGTTTGCCTTGCCACTTGGATTGTCTAATTATTCTGAAGATATTTTTGCAAATATTTTCGCCCACGCCTCGTTGTAACGTACACCCGAGCTGACTCATTGTGGTATTTGCAAGATTAACTTTTATTATAACAAATATTCTGGAACAAGTTGTCCCCATAAGACTCTCTTCAGGAATTCGGGGTTCGCCCACCCAATAATCCAAATTTGAAGAGCATAAAATGCAAATCGAAGTTTATGTATAAAATTGTAAATCAATCCAAACACTTTCGTTTTCTGCAACACCTTAATCAAATTAAACTAAAATATCGGTGGGCGAACAAATTAGAATATTAAAAAGTTTCCAATTCACTTGATAAAGGTTTCAAATTAAGCAGTAAAACCCACGTAACCGAACGTCAATCCAAGTTGTAAATTAAAAAGGAAATCCTACAAGTAAAAATTCAACCTTGAGGTAATTAACCCCCTTCGGTTGGTAATTTAATATGTACCGGAAAAGGAACACTTTTTAAGTAACTGGGGTGGAATGTTGGGTTATCTAGCGTTCAAATCACCAAATTGTTTCATTTTTACTTCCTGTACCTACATGTGTGGTAATTACAAGTGGACTACTTAACTAATTGAAGTTACTTTGTTACCCTTCGAGGACCTATTTGAGGGTGGTCTGCTATATTAATCTGGGTGGATGTAATTATTACTCAGTTTGCTTTCTTCCAGGGATGCATCAACATGGAGAGCATTATTTTCGGGGTTATCACCACTTGTTTGGTGCTGCTAGAAGTTAAACTAATTAATGCCGGTAAGTTGAAATAATATTTTTCCCAACGCTTTTTCAAACTGTTCCATGTAGATCAAGGACGAGTGTACATGGTAACCAGCCCCGAAACGATGGCGATGCCCATTAACGACGAAACGATCTTGACATGCGAGATGAACCTTAAACCGGACAGGTTCGAATGGAGGCACTATCCCTTGCACGTCCACGACGCTTCCAATCCAAAATATTTGGAACCGCTGGGAACGGCCCATTCCGTTGATCTGCCCTATAGCATGTTCACCACCGAGAAAAAAACATCCACTTTAAGAATTAAGGTAACACATCCATCCAATTCCGAAATTTTGTAAAAATAATATCTTGCAGATTACGAATAAAACAGTGGCCGGGGATTATCAATGCTTGGCCCACTATGGAGCATCGGTGGTCGCGTCGATTCCTGGAAGAATTACGGTAACCACGCTGGAAAAATTTTTACCTCACAGCAATACCGACGTCACGGTGACTACAGGGAACACAGTATTATGGCGTTGCGATCCGCCCCAATCCAATCCACCGGCTTTGATCGACTACTACAAAAACAACAATTACGTGAACCCACAAATTACCCAAGTACAAACCAGGTCGTTGATTCTTCCCAATGTAGACGTTTCCGCCAGTGGAGTATACAACTGCAAAGCAAGCAATATAATCGAACAGAGTACGCAGCAATCAAATTACAATTTAAATCTAAAAGTTGTGAAAAACGGCCCGATTCAAGCACCGCACTTTATTATTCCTCCAAATAAACTGTACGTGGGGAACGCAGGGGAAACGGTCTTCCTGGAATGTTCCGTAGTGGGAACTCCGGTTCCAAAAGTCTACTGGTTGAAGCAAAACGGCGAATTGCCATCCAACAGAACCGAACTAGTTCCCGGGGGTTTAATTTTAAAAAATCTGCGTTCCACCGACGATGGCGTCTACATTTGCAATCACAGCAATTCCGCCGGAACAATTTCTCACCACGTAACTTTAATGTACAACGAACCTCCCTCCATATACGACGGACCAAAAAATTCCGATATCAAGGAGGGCGAAAATTTAGACTTGGAGTGTTCGATAAAGGGAACACCGGAACCCCAAATAAGTTGGTTTCTCAACGGAAGAAGCGTGGCGAACGACAGCTTGGTCGAAGCCATAGGAAACAGAATCTATTTTCGACCCATCGAAAAACGACACGCCGGTACTCTTCAGTGTTTTGCCAGTAACGTTGCCGGAACCACGTATAGCAGTGCAAACTTAAAAGTCATTCCGAAACAATTATCAAGTACGGACGTTCTTGACGATTATTTGATTCCACATCCGACGCCGTCCAATCACATACGAAAAAAACACAAGTCCAAGTTTTCGAGGCACAAATACACTAACGAAATGATTCCGCCTTCCAGACCAACGGTCACCAGATTGAGCGACGAATCTGTTATGGTGAGGTGGACCGTGCCCGAAAATCAAGGTCTTCCAATATCGTTCTTCAAGGTTCAGTATCGGGAGTTGGGACCTATCAACCATAACGGTACCCATAAGGGTTCCAAGTGGAGAACCACCAACGCCGATATTGACAGCCACATCAGAAGTTTTGAAGTGAACAATTTGAAACCCGACCACGCTTACCGGTTTCGAATTGCTGCCGTTTACAGTAACAACGACAACAAATTAGGACCAAATTCGGCCAAATTTTTATTAAACAGAGCGGACTTTTTCGCAAGAAATCCTCTTCCAGTACCCAGGTTGGTTCATACCGAAACAGTTAACGAAACCTCGATAAAAATTTATTGGGAGGTAAGTTCTTTCAGAAAGTGTACGGAAAAAATATTTTAGTCTGAATTTTTTTAGTATTCCGCAACAGAAAACATCTCAATCGATGGAGTTTTTGTCCATTACTTACCGATTGATAGCGCAAGTGATTATATGAAAGCGACGGTGGAAGGCGAAAATGTGAGATCGTACGTCATCAATCATCTACAGCCAGGAACAATTTATGACATCAAGCTGCAGAGTTTTACCATAAAATCCGCCAGCGAGTTTAGTCCAATTATGAAGGAAACAACTTCGGGTAAATTTTTCAAAGGTATTGCTGTCCCAAGACTTAATTGTTTTTGAAAATTTGTAGCAAACGTCAAGAAATTTATGCCGAAATCGAAAGAAGATTTCTTTGTGGTGACGGATTCACCTGTATCGGCGACGACGTCTCCTTCTACCAAATCATCAGGCCAAACTGAAATGTACATAATTATTGGTGCTGGTGTTGGGGGTGTGGCTTTGTTGTTAAGTGTTATAGTTTTTCTAATTTTATGGAGGAGGAAGATACATAAAAAGCAGCCAGGAGGTAAAAGTAGTTGATAAGCGTATTAAGGAACAACGTCAAAATTTTATGGCATTTCAGATGGACCTAAAGAGGACGGCGGCCATCACATTCAGGTGGACGCCAACGATTACGTTGTTAGCCCCAAAACCTTGTCACGTGTAAACGGATGCGCGTCGACCGCAAATCGCATTACGATTACCCCCAACCCTTTAGCAGACGCTGACAACAAGGTGAGGTAGATATTGCATCTTCCTTCTTTTTTTTATTAATTAAGACACGGATATCTCGTAAATTATTAGAATCTGTAGAAGTTAGGAAATATTGGGTTATAACTTTACGATGGGGATCAAGACGTCTGTGACCCCATCGTCCAGTTGTAATCGAAAATTGTTGTTTGTAAAAAAATCTTTCTTATTTATTCTACTAGTGAAATATAAATGGTGAAACAGTTATTAATTTTTTAATTCGTTGGTTTATTTTTCAAAATATTGTGGCGCCTACTTTTTTTGATCCACCCCTGCTTATATTTTAAAATTTTTATTATATAGGATGTTTAAGAAAAATTGGTAATGGTATCGTAGTAATTTCAACAATGCTGCCTTACCAAGGATCATAAACATGTAATTACCGGTATACAGAGTGTTTTACTTTCTTAACTTTTTTTTGAAAAATACTACTAACACGAAGTAACAAAATAATTTAAATGATTAAAATATAAAAAAATTAAAACTGTTGGGCCCCTCTTTTTTAGTGAGTTGATCTGTTTTTCTATGTATTTGCATTTTTAATGTATTGAAGCTTTGGCGTGAAGCAAAAATTTGTTTATTGTTGCTTGAACTAACTACTAATCCGCTGTGATGTTGTGCTTATTTGTTGTACTTTTTTTATTTACTCACAACTAAAACTAGGTTAATTTCGTCTTATTTACAGAAATTTCTAGCTCGGATTTTTTCCAGAATCAAAACATGATTGAAATGTCGTGTTTGTCATCACAAAATAACAACTGCTCGCAACCGTCGGCCAGCACCCAAGAAGCACTTCCTACTAATTCTATTAATAAAAGAAATAAAATAAAGAATAAGGAAAATTTAAAAAGAAATAAACAAAACAACCTGGACACAACATGCGGCGAAAATTATGTATAATAAATTATTCCTTGTACCCCTCCCCCCCGCCCGTTACCCCCGCGATTTTTAACTTTTGTGAAAGACAGAAAGTTATTTATTTTAAATTTTGCCGGTAAATTCTTGCCGTGCAGACTTAGAACGTTGTAAATAGTTAACTTATATTGTGATTTAAAAACAAATTTTGTATATAAAGAAACATCACTGTAATTTATTAGACCATTATTTTTTATTTATTAATTAAGGGCCGATTTAACAATGGTCGGATAGCTTCGTAGGGAATAGGGACTTCCCCGCCACGATTGTTGTGATTGATGTGATTTTGGTTGCCTTACCTGGTTTATCCTGCTATTGTAAAATGGGCCCTAAATCGTTTTAGCTTCATTATGGCAGTTTTATCATTATCTAGCAATAATTTATTGAAACAACAAGTTTGAGTTCTTTACTAATTTTTTTATTGTTAAAGAAAGCAAGT
Source organism: Cantharis lateralis (assembly GCA_963170105.1). Taxonomy (NCBI): domain Eukaryota; kingdom Metazoa; phylum Arthropoda; class Insecta; order Coleoptera; family Cantharidae; genus Cantharis; species Cantharis lateralis. The sequence goes on along the minus strand of OY720627.1, from coordinate 36,179,662 downwards.
AAAAATGTTGATACTGGCGCTTTCGCCCAGTCTTGTATATAATTTTTGAAAAAGAAATGAATGGCAATAATATGTGATCAAATTTTTATTTTTAGGCTTCGTTAGGAGGCAACCTTTAAAAGGCTTTCAACAAAAAGTTTTATTCTTTCAGGAGCCAAAAAAAGTCAAGTTATGAAATGTTTTTCATTGTTTTGCCATAGTTTTGTAATATCCTCTTTGGGTGCAGTTTGGGATCACTGTATTCATCGAAATAAAATTTTGTAAGTGTACTTATTGCAGGTTGTGTTCGATTACAAACTCAGTATTTTTGTATTAAATTTGTATATATTGATTAGATGTAAATATTTTTATTGTAATTGTTATCAAAAATCTTATTTTAACTATGGCTTTGCCATGTTGTTATCAATTGCCTATAGCTTGCCTTACAAATATTTACTAATTCATTAATTTTTAATTGAAAATTCACAAATTATGTATCATTTTTTTACCTATAGAATTTTTGGCAATAAAATAGTAAGAAATTTATGCCTTACCAATTTCTTTGATCCAAAAACTGAAAAATCAATAAAAATGGGGCTGCTATGAAGGGCCGTATCTCAGAAACTAATTAAATTAGAATGATAATTTTTTTAATACTTTACGTAGAATTTCATCTACTTTAATTTTGATAAGATGTATTTTGGGCATAGAACGTACAGGAACCGGCCAATGTGAGATTTTGTGATTTTTGGGAACTTTCTCGGCAAATTTGCTCCTGTTCCGGATTGAATCTGTTGTAGAAAAATTAAAGCCTTTCTCCTGGCATTATATTGGCGTTTTAATTGGTCACTAGGTGGAATTTAATATCCATTTTAAATTTACTTAATTTAATAAAAATTTCCAATTTTTTTCAATTTTTTCAAAAAATTTGAAATATTTTGATTTTATTTTAGAAACATTTTGGATCTTTATATTTTTAAAAATCAAGTACGATGTTCCACGTAAGTGAAAGAAAAATTAATCCAGAAACTGCAAAACTAACCAACTGGCAATATTATTTTTTTCGAAATCTTAAATCCTGATAATATTTGATTTTTAATTAATTAAAACAAAATCACCTAAAGAAGCACAGGTAAGTCAAAATAAGAACTCGTTTGTAAGACCCGGATTAAAGATGTCATTGCTCCCTTATTATTGATGATTTACCTTTTTTTTATGACTTTATTATGTAATGTAAATAAATAAAAATTTTATGATTTAAATTAAATTATCGTAACAGCCAAATTTAATTATTGGTCGGGAATTATTTAAAAATATATAAGTAATACTAGATTGCCCAAGTTAGGCCGCACTAACCCGTCAGTCTCCCAAAAATAGTTGAAGGTATGTTACTGACAGAATGCCAGAAAGAAAGATGTTTTTCTTTGTGAATTTTTAATTTATTAATCAATTTTTTTATTAACTGACTCCGTAATTTTTGATATCAAATCCAGACTGGGGGTCTGGGAGGTATGGAATACTCATCGTAAATTTCTATATCGCTAATTTAGTTAATCTTAGTTGCGAATAATTTGTGATGGGTATTCGAATAATTCGCGTGTAATATTTCCAACTTATTATTTGCAGTCATAAATACTTAAAATTTTGAAAACTGTAACAGATATGACAAATAAGTTTAATATCTCTCGACTGGGAGTGTGGCGTACTCCTGTAACCTAGCTACTTGGGGGTCGGGTATAGCGGATGGCTTGAGATTAGGAGTCCTGTTGCAATGTTTACCACGTTGACTAGGTGTCCACACTAAGCTTGGCATCAATATGGTTATTCCGGAGGATTCTGGAATAACCAGGTTGGTTAAAGAGGGATGAAACGGGCCAGGGGGGAAACCCAGCAGCTAAAAGTCCCCGTGTCGAGCAGTAGTGGGATCGCATCTAGGAGTGGTGACTTTGTGACAGCCTTATCAATAGAGTTAGACCTACACCTTTTGAACTTTTTTTTCATAATCTCAGCCTCCCCCTACCCAAAATCAATTTTTTCAACAATAACTTTTTTATTATCTAACATTTTTAAGGGAGACAATTCAGATTAATAATGCATTGTTGTCTCGACAGATGGCGCTGTGGACGCTCGTCGATAATATTTGAAACGATATCTCAAGTTGCCATCAGAAAGCAGTGAGACTTGATACGCTTGTCTCATAAAATCTAATGAGTATTATTTATTGAATTTGTGGTAAAATAAAAATATAATAGAGAAAGTTGTTTACATAATGAGATATTAAGTACCCTATTCTCACCTATTGAATTGCGCAATTACTTTTAATGTAGAAGTTCGTAATTGATTTGAATAAACTGCATTAACGATAGAAATGTCCCGTGTTTTATATGAAACTTTCACACTTATTTTTTTTTAATAATTCACGGTGCTTACATTATAAGCCGCCAAAATTTTTAATAGCTTTTGTTTTTACATAGTTTTTTTTAATTGCATTATTCATTTGTTTTTTTATAAATTTGAACCTCACTTTTAATTATTAAACTGCTTGTAAAAAATATATTCGCATATTATGTAAAATTATTAATAAGTTTTGAACTCAAAAAGTATTTAAGCGATACTTTCTTGTCCAGTTCCTAGAAAAACCAAGGACCATTAAAAAATTTGTTATAGGATATTATAGAAAGTTTAGTGTAACCACTCGAGAAATTTTTATTTTGCATGAAAATATAATGAGTACCGGACAAATAAAATTATATACGGTCACCAATCCATGTGTAAAACAATAACATTGTCGTTTTGAAAATTATATGTATATTATTTGTATACTTGACTTGCCACAAACGCACAAGGTAATGCACTGAAGGGTATCGCTTACCTCCCAGACCCCCCGGTCACGATAGCCTCGAAATAAACCTAGAAAAGAATTTGGAAATAATCAAGGGCCGGACAACCACCTCAATCGCAGATTCATAAAAGCAGACTGTGTGTTTAGTCTGAACTAGTTCAATATCATTTGGGTAATCTTGTACACGCACTTTGGTCAAAGGACAACAAACCGTGGAATAGAATGGCAGACTTTATTCGTAAATAAGCTAGAGTATTTTACTGTCTTACAGAAAGCAAAACTAATTCAGGTGATAAATTTGTTCAATTGACATTTCTAAGTCACAGTTGATATACTATCTGCAAATTTGTATAACGGTATTTTTTTTAATACACTAGATTTGCAAGCTAATAATATGATTGGATTAACAATCACACTGACCTGTTTCAACAGTAACACCGTTCTGGATATTTTTCAAAAATCTCCACCGTTGATTAATTTATGTTATGCAACAAAATTTAAAGGTACGCCCATTTAAAAATCCATTGACCTGATGTAGGTCAGTAATTCTATGTTTTCTGAATTAATTAAGGCTGGAGAATTGATCCGTACTAATTTTTTGCAGACAAATTTAATTGAACTGGTAAGTTCTTCAAAATTAATATGACATGTAAAAGTAGAACGTCTTGTAGTTGATGGTAATGGTGTAGCTGTGTGTAGCAATAAATGGAACCTCAGACGTATTACAACTTCTGGTGGGGTTCCAAACCAGACGTGGTTCTTCTTCTTCTTATTCAATTGCAAGAAAGTTAACGGAGTGCTAGGTACATTAACAATAACAACCACGAGCGATCGAAAACGTGGATTATGTGTTTGTTGTGACCAACGTGGTTGGGAATCCCAGAAGAAATTTTCAAAATTATCTGACAAAATGGTGAGTGAAATTTAAATTTTTAAATCGGCCAATTTCAGTAAGTTACCTTACCTGAAAATGAGTTAACCTTCAATTTAAGAAAGTTTCATCACAGTTTGGTAGTGTTAACTGTTATGTTATGCTAAACGCTATGTATAACAACATTTGAGATAACTTAAACTATTAACCTAATTTTTGCAGCCTTACATAATAAATAATTTACCAGTTGTGAATTACTGTGACAACCAATTTATCGTTTCATAATATATTATTTTAATTGAAATAAACCAATTACTTGAATTAATTAAAAATTAAGTGTCAATTTTTCAGAATTACAATGGGTTTTTGCGTAATTTTAAATGCATCATTAAATATTTAATTAATTTTAAATGATTTCACGTAATCATTCTGTATATTATTATTATTCAAACAGTTTTTATTATCTTCGAACCAATCAGCGCCGGCGTTTGGTTTCAGTAAATTTCCTTATTGTGATATTCCGGAATTTTGAAATTTTATTTTTTGAATGGGGCTCAGAAATTCCGGCCGACCGCAAAATTACTGATGTGTGAAGAGATTTGATTAAAATTCAAATTGTACAAATAAAATTGAAATAATAATAATAGTTAATAAGTATGGTTTCATGATTGCTCGGGACATTGAGGTCGCGGAAATAAATTTAGCATATTTTATTATATAAAAATAAAATATTCATGAAAAACAATGGGAAAGAACCAGAATTGAAGAAACAATTGAAAGGACGAAACAAAACAATCTACAGCGAGATTGCTCAGGTTGTGCGGCCTGAAGGCCGCACTGACTCATTAATTTCTTATGATAATTTTAAGATTTGGGACTTTTAGAAGTTTTTTGATTTTTAAAAATTCAGAAATCGGTCAAGGTTTTTGATCTATGTCATAATTTCCTTTGGAGGAGGGACGGATTGGGCATCTTTGTTCGTATTGCCTTAGTATGTTTTCCAAACATTTCTTTATATTTCTGAAAAATACATTTCAATTCAACGAGCTGTTATTTCGCCCTCTTACTATTTTTTTTCAGACTGCTATAACCGTGGCCGTATATGATAAAACTTTCTCTTATTTGTATTGGTTTCTATTATTTATTATCATCTTAGCCTGCAGTGTCCTTCTTGCCCCAAGTGGAAGCCGGGATAACTTTCCTGTAGCCGGTTCCAGCTTACAGGCTGATGGCAGGCTATCTTGTTTAGCTTCTTTGGTTTCAGTTTTCACAACCGCTCTGAATAGTTGGGGTTCACGATTGGATTCTGGGGTGCCTTTTGCCGTTTAGGGGATTCCCCGATCCAGGTTTAGCCGTGGGAAAGCTACCTTCCATCCTAAGAAGATGCACAATAGGTTGCTAATATATCAAAGAGGAATCTCTTTAATCGTACATATGACTAAGCTATAAATTTGAGAAATTTTATTGTTGAAAAGCAAAAGTGGTAGGTCAGCTGGTTGACTGATTTCCAAAGAAACCGACACGACGTTGATAAATTACATGCAAGCTAGTTTAAATAGAACAAACTGGTTTTAACGACTATTTGTCTGAGATTCTCATCTCATCAGACTGCAATCTCTTCCATTAACTTCCGTCAGCTGAAAAGTGCCGAAACTGAAAAATGAAAAATTTGGCTCGACAGGTAATTATGTCACCAACCCTTTTATAAAACTTGACCTCACACGAAGTCGGACGTTTCGACGGAAGTCATTAACCAATTTAGTGTTTTCCAATCTGAGTAATTAAGTTTCCCTTTAATTGGAAACTTAAAAATATCATGTAGTTGGTTTAAATTTTTTGTAACACGTAATCCGCTATGATATACTGAGTCAATGAACTGATGGCGGGTCAATAGGTAAAATCCTACGATTTGTCAATTCCAAAGTGTGTCATTGGCTGCTAAGTAGTTGAAATATTTATGATTACCAAAATTGAAATTAGGCAGTCGACACAATTTTTTGAAGCGTGTACACCGAGGAAATTAGCAAGTACGTTGGTTGGAGTAATTAAAAGCGCAATTTAAAATTAATTTACATTGTAAAATCTAATTGCTTAAACATTTTAATAATTCATATATTTATAACAAAAAATTTTGCGAAAGAGAAATTAGTGGATTTTAGGTATGCAAAAAAATTTTTTAATACCGTACGAATATGGTCCAAGAAAGAGAAAGTATCTTGACAATACACGGATAAATAGTTTAAAGGAGAAAGTAATATACACCGATAATGTGCATGTTCACATGAATTGGCTATAATTTCAAACAATTCATCAAAATTTTTGGTAATAGCCCACTAAAATTAAATTTCTTTAAAAAGTGTTTATAGAGCGCGATATTTAATTACACGACATTAAAAATGAAATTTTAGTGGCCAATGTCTAACTTTTACTTAAAACTGAAGAAAAGTGGAATTGTGCAAATAGAATCTAAATTACTGCTATTTTTTAAAGTACGGTTTCTTGTTACAGATATCCAAAACGCTGATAATAACTGTGGTTATACACCTGGCTTTAAGTTATCCAGCGACCAAACCCATAAACCAACGTAGGGTGTACCCACGAGAAGCTGGCAAAGTAAACCTAAGAAATGGAAACCTGTATCCCGTTCCGGAATCCATACTCAACATCGATCAGATGGTTAAAGAAGTGCAGGACCTGATCAAATCCAATGCGTCCTTTCCCAGATTAACGCGGGGCGAAATTATTGAATTAATAGAAGATATCTCACGAAACGAATTGAATACGCTGATGAAAGACCGGGATCAAAAATCTGTAATGTTGGTGATGCCGTACACAGCTAACAACGTGGGCCCAAAACAAATTGAAGAATTGTTCACCAAACCTCCAATTACAAAAATCGTCAACGATAACCCAAAGTTTTCTAACTCCGACGTCGGTTCCCTTTACAAACGAAGGAGACGTCCAGTTGCCCACCCACAGGTCCAGCCACCTCAGGTAGATTTCGGTTTCGATGGTACTGGATACCAATACAATCCGGTGGAACAGAATTATGCGAAACGAGTCCCCCCCGTTAGACAAGAAGAAGCCACTCTGCAATCTTATTACCCAAATTTTTTGGAACAAAACGTTGAATCCAGTCCTCATTATCCTACCGTTCGGCGCGTGAAAGTTCCCGTTCCACGTGTAGTGGGGCCTGAACTTACCAGGCAAACCTTTCCTCCAAATTCCAATTACGTAGCCGTTCAGCGAGTAAAATCAGGTTACCCTGGTACGGAGGGTCTGGTTGATCCAACAAGACAAAGCTTGGGGCAAAATCCCAATTACGTAACCGTTAAGCGTGTGAAATCTGGAGTGCGAAGAGTTCCAATAGAAGGAGGTGTTCCAAATCTGGACTATTCCAATTTAAATCGTCAAGGAGTTCCATTGCTTGAATCAAATCATGAAATTTCGGAAGAGAATCCAAACTACGTTACAGTACGACGCGTAAAGGTTCCAGGAAATCGCCGAGTGCCTTCTCATACGGACGGTTTAAATCCTGCTGACGGGCAACAAAATTATGTCGTTAAACGTATAAAAGTTCCAGCTAAAAATGCCGAGTCGCACCCTTACCAAAACTTTGTGACCCATCCTTACTACTCAGTAAGCCATCAAAACTTTTACGATGGAAACGATCTCGAATTTGCTCCATCGATGAAGGTAGAACAATTTTCCCAAGAGAAACCTTCAAAGCAAACAACAAAAGATCCTGAAGAAGAACGTAACCCCGAAGATATGAAGAAACGGGTGGAAATTCCCGTAAAAGAACAAGATTTTGATTCAGTGTTGTCGCCAAAAATACGACAAAGCATTAAAACCTTGTCGCATTACGAAAAAAGTCGAAACGCCAGTGTCAAGACTTCAGAGGGAAACGACCGACCAGTTCAAGCCCACTTAAAATCAGAACAACCAATAATAAAAAGAAATCCTCAAGAAGAAGTGATGGAAAAAACCGCAGTTGAGGACAAAAAGATAACTTTGAATTTGACTTCGACAGTTTCGCCTTCGACAACATCTGCTCCGGTCCCCACAACTGCGAAAACCTCCGCTCCAGCTACCATCAAAACTGCTGCTACTACAGCAGCGACTACGACCAGTACCACCAGTACCACCACGGCGAAGAGTGCTGAAGTAAAACAAAAGTATTCCTCGCGAATTCGTCAACGAGTTAAAGTTCCCACTGCTCGATCCACGCCTGCTCCATTTTCTAAAACCGAACCAGAAGATTTTAACGAACAAAATGAAACTGCATCTCTTCAAGTTGATGATAAACGTGTACACCAATCATCACCTGGTCATGGACAGAAGAAAGATGGAACGAAAACTGCCGAGAAGGACGAAGAAAGTTCAGTAATAATGAAAGCTCCAACCAAAAGCAAAGCAGATGATCATAAGTTTGATGCTCTATTGGAAAGTATTAACACACTGACCGAAATAAAAGCTTTTGTGCCAGAAAAGATGTTCTTTGTAAAACCGGTAAAAGTGGAAGTATCGACAACACCAAAGCCGACAACTCCTAAACCAGAAATAATTACGTTCAAGTCTTTTGTGGAAGAGTTCTCAACACCAAAATCAATTCGACGACGACCGGTCTATCGCCAGAATCCATCGACAGAAATTTCTGTAGTTACAAAGAGTGAAACGCAAACCAACATTGTGAAAAGAAGAAGACGCCCAACGCTTTCTCCGTCGTCTTCCTCCATCTCCACTACCACGCATAGAAATCATAAATACTCAGAAGAGAATTTCTCAAACCACGACAGCGACGGAATCAAAATTATAACGCCACCTAACTTAAATACCGCACCTTATGAGTCACAAACGACAATGGAAACATACGAAGAGAAACAGTTTTCTCCAGCCGTTTCTTCTGCAAGACCTTTCGAACTCTCTCAAGTAACGCCAGCTTCCCTCTTATCGAATATTAATTTACCCGAGAACTTAAAACACACATTGAAATTATTAAACATGGACGATACTTTAAGTAAAATTCCCAATGAAATTAACGACCAAGAACCGTCACCAGAATTTCAAACACTTCCGCCCATGTCGGAAGATTTTAAAAACATCATCGATTCCTACATGATCTATTCACCAACTACGACAACGACAACGACAACAGCCATGCCCGACCTTTCGAACGTTGCCAACGATCTAGGACCAGACATGAAAGAGTTGTTGATGAGTTTCGGATTACTTCCCGACGCAAATCCAGTGGAACCACCTGTTACAGTACAGCAAACGATTCCAGGTCTAGATATAGCTGAAACCAATCCGGACTCCTATTTCAGTTTCAAACCGCTACCAAAAGGCGGAACGCTAGTAAACGACATGGAGGAATTTTTGGGCCGGTTTGGTCTTGGAAAAGCGTTGCAAAATAATAGAGATCAAAAATCACTTTTCGACTCCAAGCCACCGAAATTAACCAAAATTCCATCGGTCGACTTGAGCGGAATTCCAGATTCTCTCAAAGACACCATCAAAAATTTGGGACTGATAGACGAAAACAAGCAAATTACAGAAGATAATATCAAAACAGTTTTGGGAAATAAAGAAGAAGAAGATGTTAAGGAAATAGCCAAGCAAACTTTCAAGCCGACCACGCCATCCAAAGATGAATTGGATAAGTTGCAAAATTTGCTGGGTATCATTAAGCAGTTGGATCGGCTAAATCGTACGATTGGAACTAACGCGCAGACGGAGGAGGACGTGAAAAGTTTGGCCAAGCTGGTGGGTAATTTTAACAGTCAGCTTACACCGCTTAATGAGCAAAATTGGGCACCCAATCCGTTAAGTGAAGACGACTTAGGTTTGACTAAAAATGAGGTGAAGAGACAGCAAAATTCTTCCACTGAAGCTACACTGCAATTTACCGCGATTACGGAATCGTCCAATATTAAAGGTTTGGAAGAATCTTTCGGGGGGTCGGACGAAGTGGCACAAACGGTTACCATCCCTCCGCCGATATCTTCCACCCCTAATACTGGCTTTTACTACTTAGTGGATTGGAATTCGTTCTTGGATATTGATGACCAAAAAGGAAAGAGGGTAAACTTGAGACTTCAACCCAAAGCTGGGGATCCTAAAAAGTTTTTATCGGTAACTGTACCCTAGGGTTAAACTAAAAAAGGTGATACATTTTGTAAATAGAGCAAGAAGTGTAAATAATTATTTTATAATTTATGTAATTTTTAATTTGTTGTATTTTGACGAATAAAAGTTTTATCAAACTTGTGGCGATTTTTCTATAATATTTTTGTGTTATCTCTAGCTATCACCTGGGCACATTTTGCAAACGTTCGAGGTGTTAATAGTGTACGTTCAAAATGGTGCGGTTTGCAATATTTTATTTTGTTTGTTCAATTTTTGTTGTAAATGTTTTTTGTCAAAGTAATCATCCAATATGGTACTCTTACCAATTTGGAAGTGGAGGCGCAAATCGTGACGGTAAGCTTGGTTTGGTTTATTTCTTTCCATTCAAGTTTTTTGCTTAGAGTTACACGTGGAGAGCGTCACATCGGATCCCACTTTTCATTTTGGGAAAAATGTTACTTCTTGGAAAAGCATCACCACAGGAAGGAAAATCTACGCCGTAGGTTTGATGGAAACTGGAGTGACAGTTTTAAATATAGGGCTTACGTTGGATAGAGAAAACTTTTCCACGGTCGGTGAAGTAACTGGTAAGTAATTTAATTTGAGAAAAAATCGCAGAAGTTTTTCAATTCTCATCAGGATTAAACGTCACCATTGCTGATATGGAGTTATTTAACCATTGGAACCAAGACTCAAAACAAGCAGAAATTATTTTGGTAATAGCATCGGAAACCGAATTGCGATGGTACAAAATTGTGGAAACAAAGCTGGTACGAACCCTTAACTTGCAAATCATCTGTTCTAACAATATCATTTCAGAAACTCTTTTGGACGTGGAGCCTTAACGGGAAAGTTTTAGAACTGCAGCATTTTAAATTGTTAAACCAACAAAATTTGTTAATTATAAGCAAAACTAAACATTCTCGCAGTGTCGATGTATATAAGATTAATTTGAAAGCAAACCATTACAATCTTGGGTAACTTCGTATCAAAAACATGAAAATCTTGCTCAACCGTCTTTTTGCAGGTTGATCCAATCGTTTCCGTTTGGCGATCAGGACATAGCGACTGCAATAAATCATTTTGGTTCGTCGACGTTTCTTTCTTTAACGCAACAACATTCCAGTCATATCTTGGTTTACAAATATACAGGATGTGAATTTGTGTCGTACCAAAATATAAGCAGTTCAAACGTAAACCATCTCGCAAGTTTCAAAATTGGATTTAAGTCGTTCCTGACGGTTGGGGGGCAAAATGCCGGAATCTATCAATTTACAAAGAAAGGAATCGTAAAGGAAGAAGTTAAATTTTCCCTTCAAAACATTTTTACTTGGTTTCCAATTTCCACCCAATCATATCGCGATGATGTGATTTTGATATTTCAACGCGAAGTCGAACACTCCAGCCATACTTCTTACTTTTTGGAAGCTGTGATTTATACCGAAAACAGATTTGCAATTCACGATGAAATTCATTGCGACCTTCACGGAGAAATCGAGTATGGAATATCTTGTATCATCGACGTGGACGTTCGTACTGGTTTGACGGGGTCCACGGTTCTATCACTGGGAAAAGTTTTGGGACTGGTAGTACCTGGAAAGGAGCAGTCGGTTTTGTTTTTATTTAAAACTCAAATGAAGGAATTGAAAGGGATAATCGATGGGCAAATTAAAAGTTTGCAAGAATTGAAGGACATGATGGAAGTATGTTTTTCCCTAACGAGTTTTCCTGTATAATATGTTCTGTTTTTAGGCCAAAATTTCTATGCAGGATACTTTAAAACATTTGTATAATGATTATTTTCGGGAACATCCACTGAAAAACGAATCCGAACTTTATGATCAGGCTTCGAATGCGCAAAATATAACTGAAAACTTCGGTGTTGAATTTGTTGATCCAGTCAAGCAACAAAGCATACCGTCAGATTCGCTAACATTGGATGAGGATTCACAAAAACTTTCTGGTATAACCGACGACCAGATCATTGGAAAGCCTTGGAAATTTGATAAAGACACCAAAATACCACTGGACAAGGCGGAACTGCAAAAGTTGAAGAGGGAAATGATGAAAATTAATATAGATATTGAGTATGCAAAAAAGAAGTTATCCAATGCAGTTCAGCTCAATAATTCACGGACGGTCCTGCAGAACTTAACCGTAAATGGTAACGTTGAGGTTGGAGGAAAAGTTTCTTTTGAAAATGTATTTTGTGAAACAATAAACAGCAAAGATGCGGATGAAATTTTCAGCGATGTTGTAAGGTAAAATTTCCATATTGAGATTATGCGGCACCAAAACTTGTTTCATCCATTTTCTAGGTCCAATAATCTGAGTTTAATCCAAAGCAATAAAACCTTTTCGAATTTAAAAGTGCAAAGCTTATCGTTTGAAGATTTAAAGGAATCCAGTGGTTCTTCTCAAAATGGAAGCCTGATTCGGTTAAACAAAAACATTGAATTTTTCCATCCGGTTACAATTAAAAACAACGTCACAGTGGAATCTGGAAAAGTTAACGATCATGATTTTCCGAACGATGTTGTGATTATGGGAAAATCCTACGAAGGTAAACTAGAGAGTTGTGAAATAACCCAATTTCGAGTTTGTTGTTTTAGAGCCATTCAATTTTGAAGACATTAAAGTAAAGGAATCATTGGAAGCCAAAGTAATTAATGATGTCCAGATGGTAAGTTTGGAAAGCACGAGAGGTGATTCGAGGGACAATGTTGGTTTGGAAACCCTAACTGTTTTTGGAAATATCACCGTGGAACGTGTCAACGACGAAGATTTTGAAGGCTTTCTGCGATCACTTTGCCTGACCAACATCGAAACGCGCATTCCTGGGGAAACAATTATTGATGGGGTAAGTAGCTTCTTGCGAGGCAAAATTTCTCCTAAGGTTCTTGATTCCAGGAATTAAACGTTGATGGTAGCTTAACAACTGTGTTTCTCAATGAACTACTATTTCCCGAAAACTACGCTACAACAGAAATGGAATATGCAGTAATCAGCGGTCATAAAACTTTTAATGGGGTAGTAACTACCACGGAAGCTCTGGTAGACCAAACCATAAATGGAATCGACATTGAGAAAATGATAAGGTTAAATGTCGATCGATCTATACCGGATCTCACCTTTCAGAATATAGAAGTTCTCAATTTGGACGTAGGTAACTCGAGTAAAATTTCAAAATAATCTAAATTTTTAGTTTTTAGCTGCGAGGTACTCTGGATCATCCCTTGATCAACAACTTTAAACCTAGCTCGACGTTGGAGGACTCGAATGTAATAAATGTTGCAGCCCATTTTAGAAATCTAGATGTAACTGGGAATGTTACACTTTTGGGCAATTTTAATGGACATAATTTTGAAAATACACTAAACGACGTCGTTTACAAGGTTAACATTTTTCCATTTTGTCAATTCCAATATTAGCAACTTACTTTTAGGATGAAGAAACTGTCACGATAGATTCCATAAAGGTAATGAATCTTGGATTGAATGTCGTCAATGGAATCCAAGTTGAATCCAAAAAAGTTAACAACATTCCTTTGGACTCCTTCGTAACAACAACTACAGACCAAGAGTTGATTCTGGAAACTCTAAACGGTTCGGTCTACTTTGAAAATTTGCACTTGGAAGGTTTATTTGGGGACGTCAGCATTGCTGAATTGGAGGAAAACACGATTAAACTGGAAGGAGATCAAACTGTTTCTGCAACTTTAATTTTCCAGAACAACAACGACGACTTAGATTTGACTACAACAGATTTTGCAATAGTAGGAACCCTAAACAATTTAACCGCAGAAGATTACTTTTTCACCACAGAAAAAACTAGAACCTTTCCTGCAGATATAAATTTTAATGTTGTTAAAGCTGATACTGTAAGTGTCGATGGAAACATTACAGCTTCGCTCAACAATTTCTCGTTGGAAGATTTAGAGAACAACAGGTTGAGCCTTGGTGGGAACCAATCGATTACAGCTGCATACAAAGTCAAAAATTTGACGTGTACCACCTTGGTCGCTCCTTCCTTAAATGGAAGCTCTTTTAAAAGCTTCATGGATTACCAGTCGTACGTCGATGAAATTTCCACCAAATTAAGTGAAGGAAAAATTAAGATTGAGAGTAAGGAATATTGCAAACTGAGGAACTTGATAACAAAACATTTTTTCAGATCTTTACGTGAATGGATCCATTTTTGCAAACCTTGTCAATAATGAGAACATAACTCAATTTCAGACTAACCATTGGAAAAATAAGAACAATCATTTTAACACGGCCATTTTTGAAGTAATTTTGACCGAAAGATTAAAACTCATTTTAACTTCCAATTTTGCAGGGAGACGTCCATCTGAAAGCGATCGACGTCCAAAGTTTGAATGGAATTAATGTGCCGGGAGTATTCAAAAACTTGATATTTAAAAATGAGAGTAACGTCACTTTGGACGGATCTAAGGTTTTTGAAAATGGTTTCCAAGTTTTGAAAATGTTGAATTCCGAACACATAAGCGGAGTGCATGTCGATCACGTTTTTAGGAAAACGGGCCATCAAGTTTTAATGGGTCCTTTGACTATTGATGGAAACGTTCTCATCACTTCGGATTTTGATGTCTTGGGAAATTTGAATGGAGTTTCCATGCAATATCTGATGGAGACATATTCTTTTGCAGATGATGCCGCTACGTGCACTGTTCAAGGTTTTCAGCTGAATGCTTCATTCATCATTTCTGAATTCCAATATATTGCTTATCCTCATTTCAGGTGACATTTCTATGGAACAACCACAGGACATCAATCACTTGGTTGTACAAGAGAGTGTAAACAATCAAAACTTGACGGAAATTCTTGAAAACCTTGTTCATAAAAATGCCAACAGGAAAATAAATGGAACAACGACTTTTACAAATAAAGTAAGCAAAACAGAGAAGATTTCCTTTTCTAAGAAATTCCATTTCAGGTCCACGTAAAACAAAACCTCAATGTAGAAGGAACTATCAACGACGTCGACTTTTCGGAATTTGTGGACGACATGATTTTAATAACGAAAGATGCGGAAATAGAAAGCGAATTGGTTTTTACAGAACCGGTCTTGGTCAAAGAAGATATCCGAGTTTTCACCAATTTGGAAACTCCACGTTTATGCGACATAGACCTGCAAAAATGGAAGAGCGATGCGGTTTACGTAAATAAAGGAAAACTTCCAGGTTGTCCATTTGAAAGCAATTTGGAACTTTTCTAAATTTTATTTCTTTTAGGAAAAACAACTTTCGATTCCGTTACAATTCACGGGGACGTTAATTTGAATTTCATTAACGGATTGGATTTACAGTCGTTAATTCCGTTAAAAACCAATCAATTTATCAACGAAAGTCTATCTTTCACTGAACTTACGCCGTTTCATAACATTTCCGTTAAGAATTCCGTTAATAACCTAAATTTATCGAGCGAAATTGAAAATTCCATTCTAACGGTAATTCAATAAGCCCTGGATGATTTTTACGTTAATTTGGCCCAATTTCAGAATTCTGACTATCAAGAAGTGGTTTCAAATGTGGTGTTTGAAGGAAACGTCTTGGTGAGAGATAACCTAACGGTTTGGAAAGTAAACGATAACACTGTAAACCAAATTGTTACCACGAATTCCGATCAAAACTTAACGGGTCATTACGTTTTTGACCAAGAAGTAACGTTCCGTTCCAATCTACACGTCGATGGATTAGTAAACGGCATCAATATAAGCGACTGGGATACTAAAAGTGCCAAAACCGTTTCAAACCATCCGCAAATCATTTCTGATAAATGGTCTTCCGATGGTAATATCACCTTCATGGAAGACGTACGAACTGATGGATTAATTGGAGAAATTGACATGAAAAAATTGGAAAATGAAGTATCAAATAGAAGGTTGCAAATAAGTTTGATGAACATCAAAGCAATGGTAAGCGTTTCATCTGCATTTGTCCTGGTAACGAGAGGAAAACCTTTTAGGATGATCACGCATATGTGTGCAAGGACATGAAGGAAACGGCCGAGAAACTTGAACACCAAATTTACTTGTTCAAATATTTTGATGTTTTTCCAGATTCCATTATGGATTTTGATTTCAATATCAAAAATGTTCTGTACTTTGAAGTAATTTAAACCTAACCGGTTGATTTGCATTTTATAATACCGAGTTTTGCAGAGCACCAACGGAAAATATCTCATGATTTTCAGGGAAGATTGTCAGTCCAATCTTTATCGGTGGAGGAATCGTAAGTTCCAATTGATAGATTCGGTGACACTCGGAAGCGTGTCGGACATCGTACCCGTTTACGACCAGGATAGCTTATATTTTATAACGAAGAGTGATAAATTTAATGCCAATTGTTTTCCCAAAGGTACCAACGTGTGGAAGTTTGAAAAGAACCAGTTTAAGGTACTGGATGGTTGACTACGTTTATGCAACCTAACGGTTTGTGTTTTTGCAGTTCTTACAGAAACTGGAGGATTCTCAAGTATTGCAAGATTCCTTAATACCCGGAATGTTTTATACGTTAAACCATGGAATGGTAACCCGATATTTAATCAGCCCAACAAATGAAATTCCAGTAAAGGCTAACAGGAAGTGGAAGTTGAAAGGATCCAATTATATCTCAGAAGTCATCGAATTTGTTCCTAAAGGATTGGGAACTGGGTTAGCACTCAGTAACGGTCCTTCATTGTTCAAATTAATTCAGGATAACACCAAAGTTAAGGAAGATTACGGTTATAACGTCGATGCCTTTACCTGGGGAAAAGTTATCGAGGAGAAAAATCCTTTTGTATTTAAGCCTGTTGAAAATAGCATGGTCGTGTTAAACGTTGGCAAAGGACAAAATAGGAAAAGCTTAGCTGCCATTACTTACGAGGAAGATACAGCAGTTAGAGGAAAATTTTATTTTATAAAGGTTTTTTGATTAGCTGATTTAGCATTTTTGGCTAATTGATTTTATTGCAGATATACGAAGACATTTCCAAAGCTGATCTGTTTCAAGTAATTCCAACCTACAAGCCATCATCGTTGTTAAGTCTGGAATTTGGCAACAATGGAGAAACTTTGTTTCTCTTTTTGGAAAACAACGAATTCCTTCAGGTTTATGAATATAAAGGTATTTTGGACTTTTTAAAATCAAAAACACTGATTCATCCATTGGGATTTGCAGGTCTAGCAGGTTTTCGACAACGTACACGAATTAGCACTAAAGCCAAAAAGTTAATCCAAATGTCACTACCATGCGATGGAATAAACGAGAGTAAAATAATAGGATTGGTTGGCGAGAAGAAAATAAAACTGTTGAAAGCAGTTATGGCTGGAAACCAATTTAAGATCGATCAGAACCTGTGCAATTTAACCCGATCCCTCCTTTCCAGTTAAGTGTTTTCATTTGTGTGATCTGTGTTCATTTTATTAATTTTGAATGGAAGGGGAAATTTTGCAAGAAAAGCACCAATGTACATAACAGTCAATTAAACAATAAAGAGTTTAATTTTAATTCATTGCAATATATTTTAATGTAATGTAATTTTTTTTGGCAATTTTGAAAACAAAAATATTATCTCCAGCTTCCGGACTCCAAGAGTAAATGGACAAAAATATTCTTTATTTCTTTATTTTTACCGAAAATGACAAAACCAAAGTAAATTACACAATATTATTTATTAGTCAATAATGTAGACAAACTTGGCTCGATAAAACTTGATTATTTCTTCATCCACCTCCAAATCACCAGTGAGTGGTATATTTTTGATAAAGCTTTTAAATCCTTGGGAATCACTTGGCAAAAGTAAATTAAAAAGTGCTGGTTTGATACCTTCGGCAGCGGACGTAACTTCTGCACCAAGAGTGTTTTGCGAAAATTCCATGGAATTGGAGCTTTCGACTGAATTGCTTGGCGTGACTTCAGATTTGTTACTATCAGTTTTTGTATCAGTTGCTGTTTTGTAACTGCTCGATATGTCCGAAAATCTATCTTCATCTTCGCTCAGCCTTAGGTTTTCGACATCGGTCAAATTTAGATTATCGAACATTTCGATTTCGTAAGATTCGTTTAGTTTCACATTGGAAACCGCAAGGTCTTCCAGAAGCTTTCCACTAAGATATTCGTAACCATTTGAATTAGTTCCGGGAAACGAAGTACTTTTTAAGGGATGCTTTCTAAAAAGATCACCCCGATGGTTCTCGTTGTGATCCATTTGGGCGCTCTTGGTCCGGCTGGGATATCTCGACATGTTGATCAGCTTCTCGTATTCCTTCTTGTCGATATCTTCCAAAAAGTTTTCCCTTATCCTGCTCAATCGAAGTTTCTCTTCGTTCGTTAACGTACACATTGGAGAAATGTATGGATTTTGGTTACTCATATCTTCATCGCCGTTTATTTTATTTATGTAATTTATAAAACAAAGAGTGTTATCTGATCTTGGAATAAGATTCGTACCAACTGAACTGAAGATACGTAAACACTTCTCGGTATTTGTCGTTTCCTCTTCTTCGCCTTCGTCCTCCTGCAGGAAAAAGGTTTGTAATTCTTCTTTTGACTGATATTTAGTACAATTGGATGTATCGCTTTCGCAAACATTACTTTCGGACGATCTGGAATTCATTTCCATAATCGATTCCAGTTCGGAAAAATTTTTGGATTTCGATTTTATCTGACTCTTGCAACGTCTGCCAGTTGGACATTCAGATTTGCAATCTTTGATCATGTCTTTGTAGTTGTAATCACGCTTATTCGATTCGTTGCTGTACGGTCGCTCAGATTTTAACTGCTGAACATTGCTGTTAATCTTGGTATCCTGACAAGAAGCAAAATGTTTATTGGTGTAAATAACTTCCTTATTTTTGTTTACGTCGGGCGCCGATAAATTTTTATTTGACTTCACCAAACCTTTGCGTGGTTCTTTAACTAAATATTCTTTTGATGGTTTTGGAACTTGGAGCAATTTCAAGTAATCGGGCTTGGTGCTCTGCTTCTCCACCAATTTTTTGGAGTTTTCAGATATATTAGACGAGCATTGGGTTTTAAGAATATCTTTTCTCATGTTTTCAATTTCATTGTTGTTCAAGTTGTTACACCAGTTTACAAAATTCTGAACGACGTTGCTCCTGGCTTGCTCCCATCTGCTTTTAAAATGTTGGGATTCGGCCTTTAAATTTTGGAGTTTCGATAGGGAATTTCGATAGATCGTTTGCTGATTCATTAATTCCCTACTAATCTCTGTGATTGTTTCCGCGTTATCGATCGTGAATAATTTGGATTTCATGCTTACAATATTTTTCTGACATTGTTCCACGACCAAATTCAAATTTCCAGCAATTTTATACATATCTTCAATCGACTGCTTGTAGAAATCCAGTTCAGCCGTGTTTTTGGGATTTTTCATGAAAGTTTGGAAGGCTAACTTTTGGGACGGCGTGAAAACGAAGCCATCGTCTATCGGAGGGATGTTTTCCTTGTTGATTTGTGGAAGCGAATTGGGTTGTTTTACCAGTTTTAGGGCACTAATCTGTTGGGGAGTACGTGTTTCGCCGAAAAGCAAAGATTTCAACGCATCTATTTCAAGCTAAGGACTGACAAAATTAAAAAGTCAAAATGTGTTCAGAAAAGGATACGAATTTCTTTCTCTTTTTGCATGATAACATTTTTGCATTGATCGATGAGTTGGTTGTTGCAATTAACGGCCGATTCCAATTTCTGTTTCTGTTTCTCTTGTTCTTGCACAGTTTGCTTCAATCGCTTGAAGCAATATTGGATATGACGGAAGTCGCAATTGTGTAAGTGCAAATCGTCCTTGTTGTCGCTTAAGTAAGAAGCTACCAGCTTGGTCCAGTGCTCCTTCTCGTCCTTGCTTAAATTTTTGGACAGCTGCTAACACAAGAAATTTTAGCAAGGAATTGTTCAGGAGGTGAGGCTTCCACATACGTTCACCATGTATTTGGTTTGCTTAACAATTTGTTTTTGCAGCTGTTCGATTTCGCTCCTCAAAAATTCGATCTCCTGTTTTGGTTCCGTCTCTCGATTTATCACAGCCTCCATGCTAAGATCGGCAACCCGTTGAGCAAACTTGCACGTGGCAACAGTTTCCTATATCGTGCAATATTATTAGCGGTCTGAAGAGCAGCATTTGTTTTTATCTTACCTCAAAGTTTTTTTTGTTTGTCGCTAGCGTGGCAAGGAGAACGGTGAGACAGTTTCCTGACAATGAATCTCGGAGCATGTAAGTTAGCATACTGTTTCGAAACGGAATGTGGTTTTTCTTCTGAGACAAAGCCGTTACTACTTGTTCTAAATAATGCAAAGACAAATTGATGTATTTAGCTTCGGTGAGAGTGGTTCCAGTTATGTTCGTCTTTTTGATCCTTTCGGATCTGCGTCAAAAATTTGAATTAATTTAATAAAAACATTATTTTTGGGTCTAACCCGGCTAAATCGACCAGATTCAATTTTGATCTTCTAATTTTTCCCGAAATGTCGTTTTTCCAAGTGATGTTAATGGTGAATATGCAATGAGATCTAGACGAATAAACATTCATAGGGGTTTCGGCCATAGTTCTGAAATTATGTCATCCCCGATTTTAATTAAAAACTGGAAGACATTAAAGTGTTTTTTAGCCGACCTGTTTGTATCCCCTAGGTATAATAATCTCATGGCTTCTTCCTCGGTGGCCACCCTCTGCACGCTCAAATTACGTAAATGTGATTCGCCTTTACCATCTTCTAGGAGCATTATTTTCCTGAAAATATTTAGTATTAAAAATTCGCCCATCCTCATGATTGGATTCTTACGGGAGTTCTTCCAAACTGGAGACTTGTTGTTTGGGATTTAATAAATCATAACCAATTTCGTTATAAATTTCCAAATACGAAATA
The DNA here is from genome assembly GCA_963170105.1 of Cantharis lateralis. Taxonomy (NCBI): domain Eukaryota; kingdom Metazoa; phylum Arthropoda; class Insecta; order Coleoptera; family Cantharidae; genus Cantharis; species Cantharis lateralis. The sequence continues at coordinate 36,158,953 of OY720627.1, read as the reverse complement.
GAAATTGTGTAATTTTCCGAATTCTGAAAAAATTATTAAAGAATTGAAGAAAAAAATCCTTCAATCCACCTTACCGTGTTCACTAAAGTGAAAACTTCTTCTATGCTTCTTGGTATGATACCTCTTCCGCGATAATTTTTGGACGAACCAGTGATGGCGTACGTTTTCCCGCTTCCAGTCTACTTAGGAGCAAAAATCAAACGTTTGGTCCAACTGTTTACGTAGATACTGACCTGTCCATATGCAAAAATCGTTCCGTTGAATCCATTGATAACACTAAAATAAATATTGAAGGTTTTTGGGGATGGTTTTGGGAGAGAAAGTTACCTAGTTACGACTGGCTTGGCGAGACGTATGAAAATATCTTCCTGGGACGACTCCTGATCGAAAATTTTGCGGAATCTAAAAATGATATCAAAAAGTAATACGGAGAAACTGATTGGATTGATATACTTTCCTATACTTGAGAGTGCTTGGTTTGTTGTTCACAATGTCGGACCCATTGATGTTGTTTGCACGGAATGTGATGGTTTCGCTTTTATCTAATTTTGTTAGGTGGTACTGGATGTCAGAAAATGGAATTATTTTGGAACCCTAAATTTTGCCAAAAGAACTTACGTAAATTGTATCGGATTTAGCTGAATTTTCTCGTTTTAATCGAGCAAAAATTTTGATTGAATTTTTAACCATTCTGACGTTTGTCAGATCGGCGTGTTTTAGTTCTCTAATGAAGTTGTATCGTGTTCGTTTGGAATTTGGTTACTGTAACTACGAATTTTCATTAATTAAGCCTGGATCAAGTTGGCGTAAAACGCATGCTAGTAGGGTTGCATAACCGAAAGTGGTGCCAAGTGTGCCTTGGCACATTGGCACTAGAGAAGAAGCAGCCACTGTAATGAAAAGAGGAGCTAATTCAGTTAATCGAAACCGCGAAAATCCGTAAACGAGGACATTGTTAATTTGTCACTCCATTAGTTTACCATTGACAATTAAGCGTTCGAAGTAAAATTGTAGTTTTCTAATTAATATTTAAATTTTGTCCTATTTCTATTTTTCTAATCCGAATTTTACACTTTCGATTGTGAAATGTTTTAGTTAATTTTAACCAGTTTTAATAAATTATTGTATGAAAATCGTTATCAAAATTTCTATCAATAAATTATGTACCCATTTAAATCAACCAATAAGTATGCGGGTAAATAGATTGGCTTTGATGGTTTATTTAATTAATGATTAAGATACAATTTAATTCCTGTTTGATGCAATTTTCCCTATTTTTTATGTCACTACTCGACGTGACAAGTTAATTTAAGTTCAATAAATTAATTAGACTTTTGTCTATGCAATTGAACTCATAGGTAGGGGAAGGTGGTGCTAAGTGAGACAAAAATATATTAACACGTAGGACCAACTGAGACAACGCTTAATACGTACAGTGGAACTGAATTACAAAGTTTGTCTTACTAGGTACCCCGTTTCGGTTGGTTCCACTCTCCCCTACTACTTATCTGCAGAAAATATATTTTAATTTCTCATTTAAAATTTAAATTATGAAAGATTTCCACAATAGCAAGTTCTTAAAATATTTACTCTTACACAATATTATTTAGGTAACAGTTTTATCTGCAAAAATGTGCACTTTATAAAAATATTGTTATCTCGGTTTACCTTGTTTTATTTATTTTTGTATCAATTAGTAACATTTGCGAACAAATCTACTTGTTTAATAATTAATGACGCACTGTATTTTTTTTTGTGATTTTGTATTGTTCTTCGACTAAGTTACCTTCGATCGCGTTGTGGCGTGGTGTGATCGTTGATTGACTAGAGCGCAAAAAAACTGTGAGTGTTGGAGTGAAAAATCTTAAAATTTTCATTTTTTTAACTACATTATTTCAGTTTTGTGGGTACTGATATATTTTTACGTCATCGCTGATGGGGCAATCTTGGGTAAGCGATCACCATCAAAATCATGCTTTTTGTGAAATTGGAGAAGTATTTTTAACCAGACAATCAGTAACATGAAATCCAGATTATTGCTTAATCGGTAGGATACTTGGCGTTGTGGTAGCATTAGCATCCAGCCAGTGGCGGATTAAGGGGGTGCCCAGGGGGCCCTTTCCTTGAGGGCCCGAATTACTTGAAAACATTTATTTGATAAAAATTTCATTTGACCTCATAATATTTTAGGGCCCCGGGCCCCAGAGTGTCTTATCCGCCACTGCATCCAGCTGAAGTTTCTTGCAATATTGCTCATTTGATTTAATTTGGTGACATAATCAACATAGAGAAAAATTAATTAATGAATTGTTCAAAACAACAATTTAACTTAATTCAGTGAAAAGGCCCTCGACAATCCAATTTTTAAGATAAGCCAATCAAAGTTTGAGTAATTTACATTTATTTTTCATCTGAAATCATCGGATTAGGCTTCAGGTGAACTTGCAAGTTCACCTGAAGCCATCTGAACCGAAGGACGAACTGGAGAACCTTGGGAGGAAAAGCCAGCAGTAGATAAATTTATCAAATTATTCCAGTATTTTAATATTTTGAGTAGTAAATGTCTAATATCCAACATGGAATGTTGAATGTATAAAAACTTCCTTATTGCAATATATTAAAAGTTCGGTCAAGGCTGATCCAAGTGGGAACTTTGAGTTATACGCAATAATCTTATCTTAGACACTTCATGACACTAAAGGGATTCGTCACAATCTCAGAGGTTTCAAAGAAAGTATTTCTTACGGAAAATATTTACGACCTCAATCAAACAATTTGTAAACTTTCCAAAAATTTTATCGTAAGATAGAAAATTAAAACTGCTTTGAAGAGAGTTAATTTGTGATTTTTTAATTCAATTTCCACCTTCCCCAGGGAAAGGGGGAGTATTCGTTGGTTTAACAGATACCTACAGAATTTTAAAAAAAATCAAAATGAAAAACTTGGAATTTTTCAACATTTTTTAAACTAATTTAATCCGTAACTCGAAAACCGTTGATTTTAGACAATAAACAGCAAGAATTTAATTTCTAGATAATTTTACGCTCTATAAAAAAGCACTAAACAAATTTTATTAAAAACTCAGTAGTTTCGGTACTATGGCCATTTGAAAAAAAATAAATAAAAAAATTAAGGAAAATTTGTTTTGACTGTGTTATTTTTTGTTGTGAACCCAAAATATGGATTACCACCTCCATGAAATATTGTAAGGTAGTTAACCGTCACGAGACCTCTGTTTAGCCCGCATTTCCTTTAATTCCTCTACTTCTCTACTTGTAGAGGCAAACAAAGAAATTATTCGTTTTTCACACTTTCCCATTCTTATTTTAATACTGTGAACTATCATTGATTTTCCAAAAGTCAATTTGATGTAAATTATTCAGGTTTCCAGCACTAATAGCGTAATTGCTCCCTAAAAATGCTTTCTAATGTATTCAACAGCCCTATAAATCTGCGTTTGTATCATAACATTTTCATTCATCTCGGAAAATCGATTATGACTTGCGCGTACCTGCACATCAAAGCGAGAGTCTGCGCTGGAAAATCCTAACAGCGAGCAAATTCACCCAGGGTTTTTCACTCCTTAAAGTGTCCTAAATTAAAGCCACAATTTTCGTTAAATAATAATAATTTAGTGAGTTTTTGTGTTGTCTCTCAAATGATAATATTTTGGTTTTCATTTTTTGAGGGTAGGTGCTCGGGGTAAATAATGAAAATTAAATGAACTGACATGCCGACACGAAGCTCAAGTACAATGACCCAGCTTAGAAATAATAATAATAATAATAACAACTTTTTTATGAATTAATAATTAGTGAACAAATTTTTTACCATTTGTACTTTTATAAACTAAACGGTTAATCGTCACAAAAAAATTTAACTTAAGGGTAAGTGGAGTTTTATTAACATATTGTATAGAAATAATTGAAGAATGACATTAATTTGTTCTAATATAATAGAAAGTACAGTGAATTGAATGTAAACTATCTCGATTTGCAATCTCTCGCTATATTAAATACCACAGAACAATACATAATTGCTTATTGAAATCAATTAGTTCAAGTAAAACATTTTAATCAAATTGTTTTGTTATCACTTAATTAAATTATTAAATTTATAATTTAAGAATACATTCTTACGAGGTGTGTAATTTTTTTACCCAGTTTTTATTATGCATTCTGAATCCTTGGAGTGCTTTTCGTCCTTACATTTTTCCTGCTTGTTGGTTCAATATCTACAGTGCTGTTTAAGGATAAAAGAAGGACAACGAGGGATTTAACCGAGATATTTTCAGCTTTCAAAAAGTCGATTTAAAATACATTCAACCCAAAACGAACGAAAAGATTTAAAAAAACATGAAGTTATCACCCCTGATGTTAAGAGAGCACGCGAGAAGATGAGTTAAATATAACTTCCAGTAGTTAATACATCATAATTTTAATTTTAAAGTAAATGTTTTAATAGGCAATAAAGGAATTAATGAAGATTTAAACGATGATTTGTGCGATGTACAATGACTTTATCATAAATCAACTTATCAGTCCGATACACCAGGCTGATTAAGTTAATTACATTGTTACAAAAAAAAAAAGATAAAACTATGTATTATGGAATAATTACAATTTTTAACTAAATAATAAGCTGATAAGTGCAAAATTTGATAGGAATTGATTCTGTGTGATAACTACCTCTGATATTTAATCAACAGTGTCGAGAGCTGGGAGAAAATTTATGATCTTACCTCCCAGACCCCCCGGTTTGGAATTCTGTTTTGGGCTGATCAGAACAGCTATAAGTTATACAAATTACAATTTTTGTCGAGGGTGTGGCGCTCACATACCTACACTTTCATAAAAAATTTTCCTCTGGTTAACGTCATCCAGTTACGGCTATTAATAAGCACAAAAATTTAATATCTCTTTTTGTGTAGCTAAATTTATTCGGGCGATTGTCACCGACACCAGCAATATATCAATTGAGTTTTATTACAAAATATAAATTAAGCACTTCATTAAAAGATGCATTTTAGTTTTAATTATTGCGGCATAAATAAAAATAAATTTTTATTATCTGTAACGCTAAAAATTTGCAATATGATCACTTTCAATAACGCCATTAAAAATTTAAGATTTATATTAATTGCTGGTAATTTATATTTTATGCGTGTTTGGCAATAAAAGACTGATGGGATTATAAATTGATTCGGAATTATATTGAACTAATTTTTGCGATCTTGACCGATATTTTGCGTTTCGATTGTCAATTTTATTTAGAACATGACGGCATAATGCCAATCGTAATTTATGGATGCTATTTTTATATCCGGGATAGCGTGAGTTACAAATCAGTTGTTTTCTTATCATTTTTAGGTATAGGAAAGGAGAAGCCTTTGGAAGCGTGTGGAGTTCCAAGACAAGTAGTCCGGTGGATAAATATTACACATCTAGTTGCATTTGTTTTTAAATCTACTTTAACACCCACTGTACTCCCTTGATATCTAACATACTATTGATCGGTTTTTATATTTTTAACAATAGCCACCACGATTTCGTAATTGCCATTTGTAAAACTTCCAGTTTAATGGCCTCCTGATGAAATGAATATTTTTCTGAAGGTGTAACGTTGCTTAAAATATTTTTAGTGTTTAATTATAGCCGAAAATATAATTTTGTGTCAACGATCTTGAAGCCGACAGTTCACTTCTCACGAGCGACAAATTCAAAAAACCACCCTGTGAATTACAATTTATTACAATTTTCTATAGAATTCAACCGTCACACGCCTTTTCCTTCCAAGTTGGAGATTGGGGGTGACGATAATGCGATTCAAGCCACCACACCTTATTTTTTTCAAAAGTTTAATTTGAATTTAAATTATTTTCTCCCCACCGCGACATTTCAAATCAACTCAATCTGTTTCATTACGGCATTAAAATAACTCGTAATAATTACGAGTAAAACAAGCAAGACGGTCGTAAAAAGAAGGACGAAATGCACCCTGCGTTTTGTGTTGGGGTAACCCATGAGCAGCTGTTGTAAAAGCAGCGTGCCGTGGCACGCGCTCCTCCAGGGATGTACATAAATTTATATTACTACCCATTGTTGCTATTCCCAAAACAAACTAACAGTATCATCTGACGACGGAGAGATAAAAATTAATTTTTGAGTAACAACTTTCGGCGAACCGGCCGCTATTTGATTAGTTTCTAATGAGGGTAAATTATGAATACGAGCTTCGAGGAGTGAAAGCAATTTTAACAACCCTTGTTTAGAAAAGCGTTTAGAATTTTGTGGGGGCAAAATTGCGAACAGTCGATTGTTTAGTCCACACGGAGCGTAATCTAGTTAAAGAGACAAGAGAAAAAGAAGTTGGAACGAGAGGGTGGTTTGCGATCTTACGTTGATTTCGCAAGTTACGAAACGAAATCGCAGTTATTCATGGGATTTGAATTAGTTGGTTTGCGTTGTTGGATTTAGACAGGGACGAGGAGAGCTTTTAGAAACGAGGGGACTTCAAAGCTCGAGAACCGCATGGTATCATTTGTAGACGTACAGCATCATGAAAACCACGATCGTTTGATATCGAAATAAAATCGGAGCAAGTGACAGAATGGATATAAATGTCAACTTTTTTTGAAAGTCGAGATAAACAAAATCTTGATGCTCTGACATTTTGAACTTTTTTTGAGATAACAACGCCGACGCTGTGTTGATATAATTAATTAAGTTGTCGAAAGATGAGGACGATGGTGTGCTCTGTGATTTGATTAGTTGTGCTTTCACTCTTCTCGAAGGATTAACACCTGAAGTGACAACCAAGGGTGAGTTTTTAACTTTACAATTCCAATAGTCCAATTTTTGGAGCGATTATCTTATCGTTGTTCTTCCTGTCCCATTTTTGCAAACAGGCTTGAACTTCCGTGACCTTCCGCTTGTGCTATTTGAACCTTATCATTTTCTCTTTCTGTACCAAAGTGCACAATTCCAGTGTTTAATAAAATGTCATGTACTATAAATAAACAAGGCGATTTCTTGCAAGTAGCACGCGTTCATTGTAGATTATATTTCATGTATAAGTTGTGGTTGTCGAGCTGCTGCACAAACTACGGAAGTTATGTTTAGCGCTCTAAAAATAAATTGCAAAAAATGCTTTTCAATTTTTAAACTCGTTCCTGAATCCACCACTAAAAACTTCCAAGTTGAAATTTATGTCTTCATGTTCACTGATATTTACTTTGAAGGTAACATAATTTCGAAATTTTTCAAATGTTATTCCCCAATTACACATTTGCGGGATATGGGGTCAATCTTTCCAACATGTGAAGTGCAATAAAAGCTGTCATTGTCGAAGGGTAAAGTTTTTAGTTTTGTTATTGGGGGAAGAAGTTTTTGGACTTTCTATAACTCTTCAACTGTAGACAGGTTAGGCAGTTTGAGTGACGCAATTAGCGTATTTTTCGAATGCCAGAAATTTCGGTAAACAGGATTGATTGACGGAAATTTATTTTACGAGGTAAAAATTACAAGAAGTCGGTTTCGAGGGTCAGGGTTTGTCTAGTCTGCAGTAAAACTGTATTGAGGGTGTAAACCCCGATCCGAGAATGTCTGGAACTCTGGATCAATAATTGAAATGTGTGTGCTTCCTGCTGTTTTGTTGGTTCGTGTACCAACTGCAAGCTGCATTAAAATAATCCAAAAATAAAATGCAATTAATTTGCAGTTTATCGATTTCTGTTTGATTTAATTGTTAAAACACAATAAACATTCAGAATACTTTAAATTTAAGTATTATTTTATCGTCCCATAATTTAGATTGCCTATCGTAAGAATTCTACGCAGACCTGCAGAAATTATTCAGCGGGAGAGACAATAATTTATCAATTGGATCCAAAGCGAATTAAATTGCGTGGTCTAAAAACAAACAGATATCAATGATTTAATGCTGGGTGGGAAGATAATGGAAACAAAAACTAAAGAAATTTTAAATTGAAAGTCCGCTTCCGCCTTGAGGGTCGTACAAAATGAAATCCACTGTATTTTTAAATAGGAATAGGTAATTTTGATCGGGATCGCTGATATCGCAGCTGAAAATCCAGCGCATTTTAACTAATTAAATGCACATGCAGATTTACGAGCACGATTTTCAAATTTATGTTGACTGCGATTATAATTAGACTGAGACATACAAATTTCAAGTTCAGTAAATATACTTTCGCGGGAAGTACATAAATTTAAGATATAATTTGTTTATTTTTTTAATTTTTCTAATTTATTTTCTTCGTGAGAAATCCAAAAATAATTTTATTTCACTCAATCTCGAAATTTCGTACCCTGACTAATTGGATTTTGCAAATAAGGTGATGGAAATTTAGTTCACGACCAATAAAATGTACACCTTTGGTACTAAAAGTTAAAATTAAACGTAAAGTTGTTTTGTTATAAGCAGTAAACGTGTTTTTAGTAAAAACATAAAAAAAGTTTATTTTTCAATTAAACAATCCCATGTATAATATATTGATAACAACAACTACTAATGTAGAGCAATTACTATTTATAATCTACATTTTATAAATAACTGAAATTTCCAGATAATTCTAATTGGACTTTTTTTTGTTATATGCTGTTAATTATTCCGAAGTGCATATTTTAGTTGATAGATTAAATATTCCATATTTAAGGCTGTTTGCAATTTTTTATCTTCCAGTCATCAAGAATTTTTGAAGTAAAATCCATTTTTTGATCCTAATCCTGAAAGTAAAATATGTGCTTTTTATTTGAAATGAATAAAAGCTTTTATGGACTTTGCTGATTCATGCACTATAATGAATTTCAAAGTTGTCAAATATCGGATACTTACAGGAAGGAAATAATAGAATGAAATGGAAAAATATTGTGAAGTCATTCGATCGTTCATTCTGCAGAAATAACATGATTCTTTTATTATCCTACTAATTTGAATTATTCGAGCACTTTGAAACGACGTTCTGTGATTTAGTACGAATTATCGAGGTTTTACCGTAGGAGTTTTTCTATCAGGAAAGCTCGTTTATCTCATTAGCTGGGATTTGTTTTTGTAACGCTTTATTTAATACTCTTAAAGCTAAACCATCCGTAACAATTTTAAATTATTACATTATGCATGCTTGCTTAAGCTAATTTTTTCAAATAATTTGATTTTTGAAAACTGAAAATTCAGATCATGTCGTTAATTTTTGTTAATTTTCGTTTGTACATTGCTATATTTCCAAAACGAAACTCTACTTTTTGAAAAAAAATAATAATACTTTAAAGTTACCTAAAACATGACATGTTCCCCCTTGTTCACATATTTTTGAAACAATGACTTTGGCGCGCCAGAAAACTTGTCATCTTAAAAGATTACATTTTTACACAATCCGCATAATAACCTCTTGTTTCTTAATTTTTACTATTGTAATGCACAAAAATATTTCTTTTTTTATTTTGCAGGATTTCGTATGTTGCTCTAACGTGTGGGCATGCTATTGTAATATATCAGTCTAGACACATTAAATGATTTATTATTTTGAAACAATGCCTTGTAAAACACAATCACATAATTATTTTAAAGCCTAGTAAATAATCCCGGCTTACGTATAACAAGAGATCCTCTTGTTATCTGCTATGTATAGATACAAATGCGAAGTTCCCAAGTTGAACTTGTAACTTTTATAAGTTGAACTTTCACAAGTTTTGACAGGGAATTCCGTAGGGAAACTTGATCAAATAATAACTCAAAATCGTGCTATTGATTTTATTTCTTTATTTACTTTTAAAAATTAAATATAAATTGGTTGACCTATAGATTTTCTCATTAGATACATTCAAATATAAACAATTGCTTATATTAAGGAAATATAATTTGTAAGAGTGATTTATTATCGTCACGCACATTTCTAGATGAGTATTCGGCTGAAAATATTGTAATTTATTCATTTACCTCGGATGCTTTCTAAAATAATTTTGTTACCTAATGTAAAAATCGTGTTTTACACAAGTGGATTTTGAAAACAAAGCATTTGTAGAAATTCTCCTCCTATGAGTGACACAATTAAATGAATGTGGACGGATGCTTTATTAACATAATAAACTAAACTACTGTTTGGTAGTCAGGACACTTGTTTGCTGTTTGCCTTCACTAGAGTAATCTAGATCAATCACTCGTCTGAATAATGCAATGTATTAACACTTTTGGACAGTACAATGAGAGTAAAATGGGTGCGTCTTTATTTATGGTAATCTTGAAAATTACCCATTAAAGATATTTTCTTTGTTTGCAACCAAACACCTTAATGGAAGCAAGAAGGATCAATCGTATCCAGTGCTAATTGGGTGCTTTCAATATGTAAATCCCCTTCAGATCCTTTGTCCTGCTTGCGCGATAGAAATCATTGAAGCATTGAACTGGGAACTTCCTCCTCGTCTCCGTTTAATTCATTGTAATAGGACTATGCTCCATTTCCAATTATTATTTTGATAAACATTAAACGTCCCATTGTGACATGCATTATTTCCTTTAAGGATGGCAACGACGGAACCAAAGTTGTTCAACGGGTCATCCTGTATCACCTTTGAATTTCAAGTTGCTACGTTTGCCGAATAACAATCGTCAAATTAAACATATTAGATTTTTTAACCCGGATGCTTTAATGAAAAGATTTTCCTTTCTTTAAAAATTCATGTGGGAAGGTCGTTTTATTTTAAGAGATTTAGGAACTCCAAAAAATTGCATTGAACAGATATGATGGGCGAATTGGGTCACGACCACCGAAAAAATTGTTTCATCTCATTTACAATAATATTAGTGTTCATTATTTTTAACTTCCTATTTTTGGCAATTTTAGTGCCTAAACATCCGGACTCCATAGTCTTCGATCATTAATTTAAAATTAACTCTTCTCTATAATTCTGAAATTTTTATGAGAAATTAATGGATTGATTATCGCTAGTGCGAATTTATTGTAGGCATTGCTGTATAACTTTTACTCTTAATCGCGGAATATGAAAGTGCTTAACGTGGTATTCCGCTAATTATTTTCTTAGAGCTTTTAGAATGCAATTTTTCTACGAGATATATCGGATGATTTACAGAAACTTGAAAACGTTACGCTGTAATTTAGCGAAAGGCACAATTTACAACAAAAAGTTTGCGTTGATGCTGATTTTTAGTTAGGAGAATACAAATTTACGATTTAAATAAATTTAAAAAACTGAAAACATAGTTTGAATTTACCCCCCCCCCCATTTTTGTAGTTAGACTTCTAGATTTATGCATTAAAAACTACAAAGTGAAATGAAAGAATTTCAAAATTCTATTTCAAAAAAATAAAAACTTTCAACTATTTAGTAAGACCAGATGATCCTGAGAAGAAAACACAGCAATATATGCAATTTAAATTTTCGTTATATATAGCATCAATAAAAATATTTATTTTGGAATTGCAATTGTTTCTTTGATTTGCTTGCTTTGAAGTTAATGAAAAGATCTGGTGCAAGCTTACATAATATGTTATTACGGTCACTTAGATTGTTAATTCTTAATTTAATTTAATTTTCGGAAGTTAAATAATATATTTTAAAATTTCGTATCTATGTAATGCAAAATTGGGTCGACGGGTTTTATAGGAAGTCCGCAATTTGCACGCAATCAAAAATTGCAACCCATTGATTACTTATCTAAAATTGATTATTTCGAAAATTTAGTGTATACTACAGAATAATTCTCAATGAATCCTTACGTAACGGCACACAATAATTTTTGTCACTATAATCGAATCTTAATAGTAGAAAGTATGAATTGCATAAGCAACAATAATCATAATTAGAAAAATTAGGTTTTAAGAACACAATTTATTCGGATTTGCATAAATTTTTTACCATAATAATTTATTACGTCCATTAACTGCTTTATAATTTATTTATTATTCTTAAAAACAAAACCATCCAAATATCTCGGGGACAAATTTGTTTAATTTCGCCATAAATATTAATAAAATCGATTGACAATCCTTTGGTATGCAATTTGTGCTTATTATGGTGTACCAGTACAATTGAGAATTAAAAACAAGGTTATCCTTGTAGTAATAATTGTCCAGTTAACAATTCCTAATATTATTTTAACATTCAATTATTATTGATTCGACGCCTGTTCTCGTTATTTGATTTATTACATCAAAACCTGACTCAAAAATGATTCAGGTGATTTCTTGAAATTTTTTGCACTCCAACAATTCGCCTACGAGTTATCTACTTCCTGATTTTTTTTCTAATATTGACTTATTTGGGTAAACAATACTTGACGGATTTAAATTTCGAATCCTTGAAATTCTATTGTGGGTGATGCATTTCTTCGATCGAATTTCCCAGTTAACCGGCTTCTCTTTGATCGAGATTTATTAAATTGGCTTTTTTTATCAGGACGATGATTCTCTCGTACTATCTTCTTGCTGGATTTACTTATTTCAAACTGTTTTCTTTTTTGCTGGGCTACTTTTCATTGTAATTATTCATTATTATAATTATTAAGCAACAATTTATTCTAAATTTGAATACTAAATAGTTTATGCAATTGTCTTATTATAATTGTAATGCCAGTGAGCATAAATTATGTAGGAATCATAATTGTTTAAATGATAAGCATATTTATCATAAACCATATGTGAATATATAATGCTATGTAATAATATCTATGCGGAATTTCCGTAATTATTTAATAGTACTTTCTTCTATTTTTAATTGCCTAAGTACCGTCTCTTCGACACGAAGTAATTAAATGTTCATATGAAAGGTAGGCTTAAGTGTTAAAACGTGTTCAAATTAATTAGCCATTTTGTAATTTTCGATGACTTTGGTATTGTCAATGCTAAAACCCGCAAAATTACTTATAATTACATTTATTCACATTTTTCCGGTTTTTTTTTATTCAAAAAGAAATTTTATGAAGTTAATTTCGATTTTTGGAGACAAATTCCAAATCAGAAAAAATTATACTTAATTTGTCTTAAATGTGTAATTTTTTTAAATCTAATTGAATAATTTTCCGCTTGTCTAATTTACAATAATTTATCTAGTCTTGCAGAACCGACTTTTATGCATTTCATAGTTCCACTTCCTAGCAATCAAACAATTCCTGAATAAAAATGTAAATTTTAAAAATTATCCAACACGCTAATTAATTCGATTAGGAATTAATTCTAGACACTTTCTTCATTTGCACTGGTTGCCCAAAAATTAAAAAAAATATTTGGGTATCACTGCTTTATACTTATTGATTGTTCATCGATGGGAAATTCCGTCAGGTCCCTGATTCGAACCCAGAGTTCCTGCACCGTAACTCCACCGACGAACACACCAGGCCACTCAGTGGTTACTTAATTTAACAGTTAATCTTTAAGAATGCAAACCGCGTTATTAATAAAATTGTAAACAATGTAACTTTTCAAGAGCATTGCACTTGACCCCGTTAGCGCAATAACAATTTGTCGTTCTCGGGTTGCGCAAGAAGAAATTCAAAAAATTTCCCCCCCGACATTAAATTTTCAATTTATTATTTTTTAAATGTCAAGTACAAATTTGGTTTATTAATCGTACGTGCGTGGAAAATTATTATGTAAAACTTGCGCGTAACAATTTCTCGTTTGTTATACAATTAGTGTTAGCCAGCCTTTACACGAGTTAATGTTGACATTTTTTTTTGTCAAATGATGTAATGCGTTTTTCGTTTGATGAGCCTACGCCGAGAAAATTACGTAAAATAACGCGGATACCTGAAGGATGTTGAACCCGGCAGTTATTGGCAGTAGGCCAAAATTATTGATTTGCAATGAAAAACCCGACGGGTTCGGTCACTATTTGGCATGAATTTAAATTTTTCGATTGAAAAACCGACCACCACCTGTGGATCGTTTTTTTTCGCGTTCATGAGTCACGAAAATTTTCATTATTTGAAACTTTTTCTTTCGCTCCGCAAAAAATTTTTAATTGTTTTTGCGATTTCTTAATTTGCTAAAGGCGACAACGCACTTTGAAACAATTGATACTTTAAATTTGGTTTTAATTAAGGAACTAATTGGCGGTAAAATTGCTAAAGTAATTTTGATACATTTAATTGTTCGATTGAAGCGAGCCATAAATTAGATTGTTTCCTTTTTTGTCTTCATACTAAACAATTAAAATTTTTAATTATTATTCAAATTGAAATAATCAAAAATCCTTGAATACAAAATACTTTGATATTTTCTGTGTAAATAATTGTTATTATTATTGTTTGTGCATTTCTCTTTGAGATCGGTTTTTTGAGTTTATTTTGGTATGTTGCATATGTCACGTTTTAAATCTAATTTTACTTTGAAGGCTTTTGTGGTTTTTCTAAATATGCAGCAGGGATTGCCTTAGAGCTAATTTATTTTTTCACAGGCCAATTTAATACGTATGACTAATATATTCTCGCTTTGGGGGAAAAATTAAATATGAAATATTTTGGTATGCAACAAAGCTTCATTTATCAATTTTTTTCGGCGATGCATGTAGATATCGATAATTTATTAGAAAAAATTACCGAGTATTTGATTGCACCCACTTTTGTGTGCTTAAAAATTATTGTTATTAATCAAAATTAAACTTTCTCCTTTATCTATACTCCTATTTCTTCAATGCATTTCTAATTTTTATTATTTGAACGTTATTACATGACTTATGTATAAGTAATTTTTTTATGCCTAATTATAATTATATAAAAAGTAAATACTTTTGAATAACTTATGAGTTTGCTATCAGAATTCGGTGAAAGTTTTATCGATTAATTTTGCTTATTGATTTATAGTTTCACCTATCTTTCCGATTTTTGAAATTAGCATAATTTTTATGTACTTATATAATTTAGCTTAATTATACCCAAAAATTACTCGAGGGCGACGTTTACAAATTAACTTAATTTATGGGATTATTAATAGAAAACCTTTTGACACATGGATGCGATTAAAGAATGATTTAATAATAGAAAAGTGATTCAAAAATTCGTGCAAAAGCAAACAAAAAGTGAGAAAGTAGAAACAAAAATTTTCTCAAACCAGGAAACTCCAAACAATTAGCTTGCATCAGCCATTGTGGATTCAACCAAACTGAAAACAATAACAACTTAGGAACAATGTAAATTTCGCAAAAACCCGCTCGTGTATAAAAGAACAAGAAAAAAATTTGTAAATTATCTAAATATCAAAGTGAGGCAGGCAGGTTGCACGCCCAGCCCTGTCGAGTATGCGGCACTCTTTAATATCGCACATTAAATTTGATTGATTTTTAAATTGTTGTTACTACATTTTGGCAATGAACGCTAAATAATAAAATAACCGTAATTTTACCTATGTAAGTAGGTGTGTTCGTTCTTAATAATCAAGGCATGTTGGGTTAAAACCATTGTCATTTAAATGCAAACGCAAAGGTCGATTATGTGCGAACAAGATTTGTTTATAAATTTTATTTCAGCGCAAAATAGCAAAAATTGAAACCAAAATGAGAGTAACGACCTCAAAATCGCAACATAGTCCCGATAAAAATTCCTTACCGACTACCGTCCTTGTCAATTTTCCAATAGCTTTTCCTCATTCCAATTGTTTAATTAAATTTTTTTATAAATTTGTGTTAGACTGCCAATTAAACGAATTCTATTTTGTTATCGCTATTGTTTAAGCTGTGTTTATTAAAAATAATTCTTATCTTTATATGCATAGCATTTAGCTGCCTATAAAAATTTTCGATTGTATCGGCGTTCGTGTTTTAGGGCGCACGTAACCTCCATTCAAACTTGGAATAAATTTAATTGGAACTCACGTTTCCTTTGTCCCTTACACATAACTGTAAAATTAGTTCTTTAATAATGCGTAGAAAACTGCATTTTCAAATTTAAAATTTTTCGTGCCAGATTCGAAACCAGGTCAACCGCCTATGAAAAATGGTATCACCCGAAAGAAGATATCTCAGTTCATATTTCCTCTTTAATTACAGTTAAAAATCGTAAAAAAATAGTTTTAAAATTAATTAATGGCGGTAACAGCATAATCAGGGCTTTTCATGATTTTCTTGTTAGTTAACAATATTGCTAGAATTTTCACTAATTATTGACTAAACTTATTTCTGCTCTTAAATATCTAGCTACGGCCCTGCTGATGAAGGTACGGCTATAAAAGGTTCCAACTAATTGAATTTAAGGTTTATTCGTTTATTTGCTCAAATAGCAAATTTTTCTGTCGGTTGCTAGTATACTATCGATTTCATGTCACAGAATATCCTCCAAATTGGACTTGAAATGTTCAGTCGTAATTAGTTTTCAGACATAAACAAGATAAAAGTATATCTCGCTTCCAACTTTTTTTGTAAGGAAACCGGAAATTAATTTACGTTATCAGGATACCACAAAGAAAATAAAATTATTGGTTGAAATTGCTTTTCATTGAAAAATTTTAAATATTCTAAATTTAATTTATTTCATTCGGAATAAACCAAAATAATAATTATAGGTTAGAAGGTTTTGAAACAAAACGAAACAGCAACCGTTTTCCATTGATAAATCCAAATGTTAACAGGTTATGGGCCCATGACAACTGAACATAGTTTCAGCGAATTTATAAAACAAAATATTTTTTAAAGCTGTTTTAGGTAGTTTGCCGATTTTATTAAAATTGGTGGAGATACTTAACTTAGCTTAAGTTAACTTAACTTAGCTTAAGTTAACTTAACTTAGCTTAAGTTAACTTAACGCAGCTTAAATTAACTTAACGCAGCTTAAATTAACTTAAGCCGCTTTTATAATACTCGACCCTAAAATTACAAAACGTAGATGTAAATCCGGGAGGTCTGGAATTCTCTCCTTTATTCCAATGCTGAGAGATATTCTATACCCCTGAGAACCTTTGATGGCTTAACTTTAAAAGGAAATATTACGGATCACTGCGGCTTTTAAGTCGTATAACCTGGATAATCAATAGAAAAATTGTTAATTGTCATGTTAACATCCTGTATACTTGATTAACGTCGGTAGGTACTAAACAATAATCGGATTATTGAATTAAAATGGATTTAACGACGCTTGGCGGCGACGACAGTGATACTGTTGATAGACTTTTATAGGTTTTCTCCGATTCAAAGCAAATATTGAACAAAAGAAACGCGAAATGCATTTTAAATTGCTAACATAAACAAATTAATCACTAAAATACCAATTGATTTTTTTACAAATTTAATAGAAACTTAAACATAATTATTAAGATTTGGGGAAAACCCGGAAAAAGTTATATTGCAATAAATTTTTTCTAATATTTATACCGTAGTTTGATTTTCACTGAATTTTTCGATTCAATTTAACTTAACCTTAACTCACTTAATATAACTTAATGTAACGTAACGTAACTTAACTTACCTTAATTTAACTAGTAAATTAACTTAACTTAATGAAAATACCTGCAATCATTTTGTCTTCTCTACACTCTAATCAAAGCTTCAAGCCAACTATTTTCATGTTTATTCCAGTAGATATTTTGACTTATGTGTGCTTGAAAATTAGCAGATCGAGTTGCTTAATCCCACATTATCCTAACTGAAACCATGTAAAGGAAGGTCACGAATTCGACTTTAACGGTTATTTTTGTATCTGTACTTCTTTTTTACGGTTTCATTTGGAATCGTAAAATCGGATTAGATAAGATTATCGCAATTTTATGAACAATAAACGTGGATGATATTACTCGCGTGTAGGTGCATTTAAGAAATAAATGTTAAGCAAGTACAACAATTGCATTTGCAATGTAAAATGCCAACAACTTCCATTTTTAAACAATCTTTCCGATTGTATGCAGCGGAAACAATTTCTTCTGTTTTATGGAATCCGCATAAATTGCATAAGTCACGAATGATTTTAACGGAATCGGTCTGAAATGCGCTCTTTTTGGTCATTCTCGTTCTCAAATTTAAACCAAGTACCGCAATGTGATTAGTATAAAATATAAAAAATAATTGTTACTCAGGCATCACGTCTTAAGAGGAGTGTAAATGTAACGTGCCGCAATGTTTGCAAATTTGTGGTTACACTTTTTAATCATTAGGATTGAGCTTCGTTACATAACTTTCTTTTATTCATTTTTTATGGATATCCTACGCCAAGCTATCACCTTTTCCAAGGATCAAAATTACAATTTTAAGACTTTTGTGATTTATTCGTTGTAAACGAGATTTTTAATTGCAATTTTTTGGTATTTTAATTAAAATGCATTCGTTCACACACGAAATTTTCCCACACAATGCTGAAACACCCAGTTATAGAACGGTTAAGTGTTCTTTCAGTAAAATTCCTCAAATAAAAAATTATCTAGCATCACTCAAGTATAAATCCAATTATGCATGAATAAATATAGTTCAACTTGGTTGATTAACGATTGAAGATTTTATTTAGATAACTGTTTTGGTTTGTACAACAAATAATCGTGTCGAAATAGAAAATGCCCATCACCGGATTTAATTTTCGAAAATTTTCCTCACCCGGTATATCGTTCCGTTTGACCTATACAATTTGAATTACCTCACGAAGTGTTCATGCAACTTTTTTGAATTCCACTTTTATCCATTTTTGGCGAAAATCCCATTAAGTTTTTTTTCGGCGCCTCGGAAATTTAATAATTTTACGGTCACTTTGATTAACACGATCGGTCTTTAATCTTTTCCGGTAAATTGCACGGTTTTTTATTTTTGATGGTATTTTACGTGGTTCGGAAGTGTATCATGCTGCTAAAATGCCATGTTGTGGTCATGGTTAATTTTCAAATATTTACCTACATGTGTTTGCTAGAAATTCGTCGTAACCGCAGTCTGAAAAAAGTGTGAGCGGCCAAAAAATACATTTAAGAATTTTACAAGTAATTTCAACTACTGAACTTTGGTTTGGCGTTAAATCACGGAGTTGGCACCTTTACATTTAAATCGGGAGTTTATACGTAAAATGAAGTTTAAATAAGGAAGTGAATCCAATTTTACAGAACAAATTAGATTAATTGATTTGTTACTCCTGTGTGCATCGTAAAGATTTCAACATCCTAGAGCAATTCCTTGTTATTAAGCAACTATGTAAGGGGAGAATGGTCGATGGGCTCAGCAATTACTTTGCAATTGGATTTGTTTCCTACACAGTTTCAATATTTCCAGAACGTAAAATTGTAACTTGATTTGTTTCCGACGAAACGTGAAATTATGTTGCAGGCTATTATAGATTAAATAGCAAAAATTCTTAACGAGAATGTCTAATGACTGCGATGCAGCTGGATCAACGGTTCAAGCTCATTAGCGGATAAAAATTCAAAAATGGAAAATCCTTCAACGTCCTGAACTTGAGCAGTTTCCTTTCTCGCTTTCAACAGGATGATATTTTTTCTGTGCTTGTCCCCAAGATCATAATATTAGCAGGTTGAGACTTTCACAATTAACATTTCAAAGACTAATTGTCACTAATTATAATTATTTAATTATTTATTGCCATTTATCTGTTACGCTTGATTTATTTAATTGAAAGGCTTAATCCTGAAAAATGTCAACTGGAACCGATGGATTTCTCAATATGCCGTTGTTCGAAAAAATGGTTTGGAGCCAAAATTGTGCTCCAGTATAGTAAATATCAATAAACAAAATTTTTGTCGAACTTTCACGAGAATAAAGCGGTAATCGCAAGTGGGTCGCGGTAGGTTTAGCGTTTATTCTTCGTCTTCGGTAAGACTGTTCACCTGTCGAGTTACAGGTAGATAGCTGCTCGTGTGCATGCTTACCAAGGCATCGACTACATTATCATTCACGATCTCATAAGTGTGACAATGCGGTAGTGTCCAATTTTTTGCGATCAATAAGCTGGTGCCATATCGATTTAAAAAAAAAACCGCCAAAATTGGTTTTCGAAAATGTAACCAATTTTTTAAATTTTAGTGAGTGTTGACAAAAAAATTTTCAAAATGTGCAGCAAGGAACAATTATCGGAAATAATGGATAAAATCCACATGGTACGTACGAATCCCAATTTCTATGGCATAAATTAGTTTGTACACAAAGCAAAATTATTGCAATATATTATTGCGCCAATGCAATATTTAAAATAAATAGAAAAGTTTACATTTAATTACGTAAAACCAATTTCCTCCTTGCAAATGCATTCAATCAAATTTGGCAGGATTTCGAATTGGTTATGAAACGCCATTTTGGTCAGCAAAGGATTTCTTCGGTAGATTATTAATTAATAATGCGAAGAAAACAACAAAACAATGAGTTTGATTTGTTTGACCGTTGTTGCTTGTAGTGAACTACGGAAATCATTAAGGCTTTTCATCCGAGAAATAAATGGTTCACAGTTGAACAAACTTTTGAATTATTTGAATAATTAATTTAAATTTATTGCACTTTACAATATTTAATTGTAATTTATATTTTCTAGTAGGCAATTTTGAGTAATACCTGGCCATTAAATTAATCGATGTATTCTGCATTTATATTCTCACAATGAGATTGGAGTTTAACTGCTCAGATGCATTTTTTAAATGAAAAACTCATTAGCTGGGTACTAAAAATTAAATGAATTTTTCGAGGATTAGCGTGAAAAGGTCACCGATTTGCTCAAAATGGGTCACACATAATTGGAAAATTTGAATTGGTTACACCATCATTTTTTTTACGTGGACTATGGTATTGTGATAAGGAAGTTTACAATAAAAAAAATAATGGTAATTGCGTTGGTAGCTAATAGAGTAACGGTATGGATGTATCTCGTAATTCAAGGTAAACCGTCATATTTATGCTTTAGCGATAGGACACTTTATATCCTGCAATCACGTGCAATTTTACGCTGTTAATCAGGCATAAATAAATATTGAACTGCTTCTAATGTGTTTGAGCCAATGCCATAAACTTCCAGAAGCTATGCTCAAAGATAACTGAACCATTTACTCTTCTCTCTTATTAGAAAATTCCGACTTTGCCCATGGATCGTCAGGGTTATCATCTAATTGGAATCTATTATTTTAATGCACCTGACACAGCTGATCCGGGCGGAAGGGCAGCTGCATATAAAATTCAAAATTTTCTAATAGCCTAAAATTACCTCGCAGCAAATGATAACTCATTAAATTATTTCAATCTGATCGTGTAAATAATTAAATTCCTCGCAAGTAGATCGTTGTGTACTGGGGGGTATTCCATACCCCCCAGACCCCCCGGATTCAAAAGACAAAATATGTTTTCATACATAATTTGTTTTTAATTTTATTAAATAGGAACTCTTCACTCTTTTAGACAAATATATCAGTACGCACCGGGGGGTCTGGGGGGTATGGAATACCCTCCAGTACACCATTAATTGCATGGAGTACTTTCTGCAGATTCAGAGCCGCAAGTTTCCAGTCGAATTCAATTTTTAAATAAAAATTTAGGAAAATCGCAAAAGGTTAATTCTTAATTGAAACCGGATTAGAAGTTTAGTTGGTCGAAAATCAGACATTTGATGACAAATAAAAACTTGGATGTTGTAGTTGACCTTGAAAAAGATAAACAATTACAAAGAAAATTCAAAGTTTGAAAACTATTTTTTTAACCTTGAACTGCCCTGTGAATAATAATTTAATATTTATCTGCTGTCATTGCGATAATTCTTTTATTTTTGTTTAATTTTTTTTTAATATAAAAAAAATGTTCACGATTTACTAATTTAAAACATTTTCAATTTCATGTAAAACGCTGTATATTATAAGTAGATTAATAGGTTGTGCGGCCTAAAGGCCGCAGTACTATCCAAGCTGAAAATGTTCGAAAAATATTGTTTTTGAAATCACATATTGTACATGTTTTGAATAATAAACCAAAAACTTTCTTGATTTTTATAGCTTACAATTTTTTTGCGCCTAAATCTGGCGTCAAACGGAAGCCTTCACTATAAAATAGTAATTTAATTTGTATTTGGTGGATTTAATTATGTAGATTGGTATTTAAGAATTGTTAATTCATATTATAAATTGTTAATTTATTCAAAATAAAGTCTTAAACATAAATCAAACATAATTAAATGGTTCCTAAAATTTTTCCTGTTTTCTACTAAATATTTCTGGCTGAGCTTTCCGGTTCATATGTACGAGCGCACGGTTCCGGTTTACAGCAAGCAGAAAAAATTGCTTTTATGCAATTTCTGCAAACCTAAAATTTAAAACGCGGTTCTTGCAATGTTCAATTACGAAATACGGTAAAATTAAAAAGACAACAGTCAAGTGTAACAAGTTTAAATAGCTCGGGATGCGCACGAATGGATTAACGATAAATTTTGTTTTTCTAGTGAACTTTTCATCAAAATAATAACATAAAAATGAAAACCACTTTCTTCGTTCATTCTTCCGAAATTGGAATGAAATCCAATAACCTGTTTTTCTCAATTTTTGTGCATCTCCCACACACAACTGCATATAAAGACACGAAAATAAATTTTCACACCTTGCGTACTACTTTTAATGGGTTAAAAAAACAACTTGTTCAATGTTGAAATCCATATAAGTGAGTAAACATGGAATGCATTTAATGTGGGAGATTTTTAAGGTCGCTACAATTAATGTATCACAAGGTTTGTTGGTTTCATTTTTTTCTCATTCAATCGTATAGATATTTCCATGCAAATTTGTTTTTTATTGATTTTATTATCACGTGCATAATTGCAGATTAATATTCCAATAAGTCTGCATAATCAATAGTAGGTATAATGAGATCATACGTTTTTGCAAGGATGTAAAAATCTTGGAAAGCGAAAGGTCCAAAAATCCCCTGCGGAATACCATCGTTAATTATTACAAATTAATCTCAGAGGTATAAATTATTAATTTTCCTGTAAGTCTGCATAAATCCACATTTCCCAATGAGGCAAAAATCCTCTATGGAACCAAATTATCGAATGTGTTTTACTAAATTATTTTGAAACACACTTTTCTCCGGATTAACACGAAAACATATTTTTACTAAAAGTGAAATTTTAAAATTTTGTGTTATCATAATTTATTATAATTTGTTTACAGCGATAGAAACTTCCTAGCTTCCGTCTCAAGTGTCAGCTGTTAAATACATAAGTGATATCGATTTCGCTCCCAATAACCTGAAACGATGGATTTTATTGTTTCCACTTTCATTTAGAAGTTGCTAATTTATTGGGAGGGTTTTGCAATTTATGGAATCACGCCAACTATGAAAGGTGACAAGGTGAACAATTAACGTTGATCTTGAAATTATCGGGTTATTAGACATTCAGCATAGCTGCATTTCTAATTAGCCTGGTGTTTGCCAGTCACGTGCAAGTAAGCATCGCAATTATGGAACATGGAAGCAGAAAAAAGTGATTATTAATTGCAAAAGTGAGAGTCAAAATTGAATTGATATTTCACGAATTTATAGGTAATTGTGCGTTGTGGGGTGATAACTTTAGAGAGTTAATTAATAATGAACGAATGCATAATTACTGTAATTATCGATGGACAAAATTTGCTTTGGATATTTTCTCATTTTTTAATGTGGTTGTCACCACACCCAACACTCCGTCGTCGTGCGATTAGTGAAATTTAAATTTAATTTACGGTTTACTCTTTGTCTTCGATATTAAAAACGTGAGGAGGAAGCTTGGCCCATACCCCCCAGACCCCCCGGTTTGACAAACTGCAGTTTTTTTTATCCATAAGAGACAATGCCAGGACACTGAAAAATAAAAATTTGAGGCAAATGTTTTTTAGTGTATGAGACTGGGTGGTCTGGGGGTAAGGAGTTTGATTACACATTCCAGATTCCAAATTTGAAAAATAGTCACCTGAAGAATTGAGAATTGGAAATTGTTGAAATTACAAAATATTGAAATAGAGACAGTAAAAGAAAGAGCTATCTTGTCCTATTCAATATCTAAGTTATTAAATCTGTAATCTAAAAATTTAAATTGCAATTTAAGATAATTAACGGAAATTATTTCTTATTAAGTGGCTTAATGAACTTGACCCAATGTGTTACAAAATTTATATTCACTTATTCATAGTCGCAAAATTAGATAATTCGGTAGCATAAAATTAGCAATTTAACACGAGTTTTTGTTGCAAACAGCTGGTTTGGTGCATGCTAATGAGACAGACATTCCAAAATAAAATTATGTGGTTCGTCAATTTTGAAAAAAAAGATTGCTTTCGCGGGAACGCCTACTGCGGAGACTACAATAATAAATAAATAAATTCTCCTTTCTGTTGTGTAGAAAATTGTGCAAGTGAAAATTTTAATGCTGTATTGGGATTACATTAACATAAACTTCAATTTGCTTTGAAAAGTTGCAATTGACTCGCTACTTTCCTTAGACCTTACATCCAATTTGCATTTCTGTTACATGGTAATTACCACTCAATACCGTCTCCATTTCATGTCGGACACTTTTATTCCAATTATAAAAGTGCAATTTCTTGTCTTAGATAAACATAAAATTACTCATGTGGATCAAAGACTTGAGCGCTTATATAATTTCGAAATCATAAAAAACGGACGGTGTTGTTCCTTTTTCCTAAACTTGTTCTATTAGTAGGTTTGTATGCTTCGTATCTTCGGGCAAAGAACCTGCATCAGTCAGCCTAGATTAAAATTGATAAAAAATTTGTGTATTAATTTGGAATAAATTTGAATATTTACGGAAATTCTGTAGGTCAAAATTTGATGATTTTGTAAGAGAGAAAGTAATTTTTGCGTTTTTTTCCACTATATGTAAATTATCTTGTATATGTTTTTTTGGATTCAAAACGAGAGTTCGCATACATAACTGAAAATTGAATTATTCTGCGGGGCCCTGATCCTGATTGCGTGGTTTTATCTAATTGCAAGATATCGTGTTGCCCTACCTTAGCGATGAACAAATATGCTCATAGCAAAAAATATTTTTGCATATTTAAATAATTAAAAACGGGAAGTTATATTTTGTGTTTTATGTAATCCCAATCCAGATATCCAGGTTGCTAATTGTGACATTTACACTTTACAATATAATTTTTATTAAAACTGTAGCTAATTGCCTTTTTATTTTCAGGGATTGCCCAAGTGTTCCTTAAAAATTCCAGCAGTTAAATTGCCGCCCTGGGATAACATAACCAGCGCGCTGCCTCGATTCCATTGCCCCGCCATGCCGGCCGTGCGCTCGCGCCGCGGCTGGTGCGGCTGCTTACAGGTAAATTTTTGAATTATTAATTTTACTATCGCGGTTACCTAATTAATTGCCAAAACAGTTATAAAACTAAAATTCTTGTTAACATACTAAAAGTTCCAATTCGCTAGCTTCCGATTTTTGATTTTCAGATAAAACCGATTGTTTGAGATGAAATTCTTGCGATTATCCGGTTCATTTATTCATAATGGTATCTACGAATGTTTCCTGCTAACATTTTATATAAATTACAGCTTTCGTTGTAATAATTTGACCACCAACTAGATCCATCGTGTCGTACAATAACCAGTTGTTGAGATTATCTACGCTAGGTTGTATTTTATTCGTGCATAGCCTACATGCGGACGATAAAATCTTAAAAATTCGTTCAAAAAATAAATTGTGTAATAATTGCAGTTATTAAAGAATCGATCGCTTTTTCGCCATGTCATGACAAATGAAAAAACGGTGAAAAAAATATGAGGAGAAAGACATTATCCTTACAATCTGACATTTTGTGAGGATCACGATGCATCTTAAGTGTGACATAGGTCAGGGATACTTTATTGAATTGTAAATTTATTTTTGTTGTAATACACACGATTTGCACCCAAGGGAATGTACATTACAAAATGCGAAACTAATTGATTGCTGATTCGAAGCAATAGGCGTACAATTGAAGAACCTAGTAAGTCGAGTTACTCCAGGTTACTAAACGCTACGTTTTTTATATAAAAATTACCTTTATACGGGTTCAAAATTTCTATCTCTTCAGGAAGCAGTTTGTCTATCTTTTTTTAATATTTTTAGTAGAATCCAAAAATGTCTTTGCTTTACGTTTTTCTGTCTATCTCTTATTTTTTGGTAAATTTTCTCTTTACATTTTGTTTGATTTTCTCAATTTTCGACTCTGCTTTCAAAATTTTTCAATTTTATTGTATAAAAATGTTACCTATGAATTTCAGTTATTTCCAATAAATTGCAGATTATTTAAACAAAAATTTGAAATTTGAAATTTTTTTTTGAAAACAATTTCGAGAGGCTCAACGAATGCTCAATGTAACATAAGGTCAGTTAGGTACCGGTCTATTTGGAATTGTAAATTACAAGTTCACATTCGGTATATTTGAACCAAATTGCTGTCTTTCGTGTTCCCAATTTTTCTAAAACCGTTACGAAATGCAAAACTGCACTTGATCGTTAGAATCTTCACTGTCAATATTCGCTCCATCAATTAACCTCCTAAAAATATCTGAGCAATTTTTTATGTCATCACTTGAGTGCAAAAAGTAAATCTACCAGGGCTGCACAAATAAACGATGGACCGCCTAAAAATCGTTTTAGAAACCGTTAGACAATACTGACCTAATAAATTATCAAGTTTTACATTATCGACATCAATAGACACTTATAAAAAATATAATGGACCTAACGAATTATAAGTTGATAGTCATCGATTAACATTTTCAATTTTTACAAAGTCATTCGCGATTTATGTCAGCATTCAATTTCGACCTTGCAAAAATCGGAAATTTCTGCTCAACGTGGACTTTAAACCACGTCATCTACCTCTACAATATAAAAATTAAAATCGAATGTATAACAGAAAACCTGATCGAGTGTGAGTCATAACGTGGGAAGGGAAGGATACGTGTGTGGGCTTTTCAGAAGGAGTCGTCTGAAAAAAGAAGGAAGTTTTTCTTTTTGTAAATTATTTCATCGGATCTCGTTCTAATTTCTAATTGATTTTTAAATGGTTATTAATAGTTCTGTTTATTTATTATTTGCAAGTCACACAATAAATTGACAGAGATAATATGTAGTACATGTGTTCAATTATTTAAAGTAAAAGCGGAGAAAGTAATAACAAAAGATAAGCAAGGCGCCTAAAAGCCTTAGGGTCTTTCAATTTATATTCATCTAAATGTACGATAATTTCTAATTTGTTAATGATTACCAATTCCATCAAAAATTTCCTTATCAATTGAGAACAAAAAATTTGAATTTTGGTAGATTAAAAATTTAGTTGACCGAAAATATCTGAAGAGAACAATCAAGGAGTTGCATTATATTAAGGCCAAGGAGCTGAAAGTGAAAGTAATGCAAAATCCATTGTTGTAGGAAGATACCTGCAAGAGTAAAAAAATTAATTCGATTATTAAGGAAAAGTGGAATAGAATTTCGAGTAAAAGTATATTTTTTAAATTTACACAATTTTAAAGTAGTGCGTAGGCCGGTAGGTGAAAATTTTAGAAGAACAAGGTTAATGAAAGTCAAAACAAGAACCCAAAAATGTAAACAAACATCTTAATTTTTTTTTGGCCTGGCAATGTTATTGCGAAACCGAAACGCTTCTCCCCTCGGGATTGCAATTATCTAATTTACACGAAAAATTATAAAAACTGTGTAACCGCTTTCAAATTTCGAAAATATTAAAAATTCTAATGGAACTTGCTCAATTTTTAAATCTTCACCAATTGGATTAAAATTAATTTGAAGACAATTTATTATTTCAGTGTTGCAAGTGCTATAAATTATTGTGTATGTGCAGAAAAGTGGAAAGTAATTTTAATTCCATTATATAACAATCATCGCCTATAAAAAACTAAATTGCAATAAAACCCAATTTTATTGCCAATGCATTGTTTTCGCGCTTTGCGAAAATATAAAGTTTTATTATTTTGGACCGAATTAATGGTGCCATTCTGATAGGAGGTCATTAGGACACACTTTTAACAAACCTATTTTTTCAGGATGACGAACCTCCGGAAATTACCTATTGCGTGGTGGAAAACACAGGAACCCTATCCCTTCAAGCTCTTACGCCCACCCAGCCCATGCCAGCGCAGGACGAACTGGATGCGAAGTTTGCAGAACTAGTGGTAAATGTCATAATTTAGTAATCCAGTCAATTCGTATTCGAAACGCATCAATAATTTGTTTTCTTTATTATGCGGTTCCGGTGAAATCAATTTACTTCCATCGAACACCAATAAGCGCATGTTTGCCACTTGAACTTAAAATGTCTTAAATACCTTACGTGAAAGTCATACAAACAGGTAGCAGTTATAAATGCATCATAAAATGTTTAAATGACAGGTAGATTTTCCGCTCTCTTTCGTCTGCCAGTAAAATTTTTCTTGGGCACACGAGAAACGTCCATTCCGAGATATCTTGGAATCTCCCAGATTTTTCTGGTAAATAAACAACCCAATTTGTGCAATTTTTAGCTACAAAATTTGCGAGGAAAAATATCTCAACAATTTGGGTTTAAAATTTGAACAAAATTGTGCAACTTTTTTGGAGTTTAATGATGAAACCACGAATTTTTTAATTATCACTCGGTATGAATACAAATATGTCAAGTATCACATCTTCAATGAAAGCGAAACCTACAAAATAATTTTACTTTCTAAGCTTTCAGTATACAATAAAAATAATTAATTGGTTCTAAACTCCACAAAAACATTGTACTCGCAGTTACAATCAGAGTGGCTTTATTTATTTACGTTTCAATTAATTTGCATTTTAAGTTATCCCATTTTTCAGTCGAGCGAAGTTTCTTTAATGTTAATGCATTCCATAATTTTTTCAAAGTGTGATGGCTGTTGCACTTTACATGGATTTTACATTCTTAAGCAATGGATTGGTTATTACCGTAAACTGCTTTTAATTCAAACGATCTTGAAATTACTCACAAAAGCCATTTCTGGACATATCAACCTCTTTTTCTTCTACGTCCTCTGCAGTTGCCAAAAATTTATTGATGCTGTTCCTCCACTGTTCTGTTAATAAATAAAAATTTACTATCAAATTATAGGAAGAATTGGATCTGACTGCCCCCAATAAAACGGCTATGATGAATTTGCCACCTCAAAAAAAGTGGCAGATTTATTGTTCCAGAAAAGGAGGCGAAGACACCGTCGATCAAGCCCACGCTCCAGAACATTACGTCGAAAGGTTACGCACCCTCTCAACAGTACGATTTTCCACTTACCGAAACTTTATAACAAACTAACTCTGATGTCTTTCAGCTACAATTTCCCGAAACCAATTACGAAGAAGATGTTCGCAGCCGCACAAAGCAAATTGACGGACTGAAAACGGCACTAAGGACTTCGACCCACAGCTTTGTTATTAAATTTATAGAACTCGATGGTTTACCGGCACTTTTAGAATTTTTAGAACGGATGGATTATTTTACCAACGAAAGCTCCATCCACACCAGCATAATTGGATGCGTTAAAGCTCTAATGAACAATTCTGTGAGTATATTTTTTTTACCCAAACATCCAGCTTTATTCTTTTTATTTTTTATTCCAGACTGGAAGAGCACACGTTTTAGCTCACCCGACAAGTATCAATACCATAGCGCAATCTTTGAGTACCGAAAACATCAAAAGCAAAATTGCAGCCTTAGAAATCCTCGGTGCCGTTTGTCTCGTCTCGGGAGGTCACAAAAAAGTCCTTGACGCCATGCTGCATTACCAAAAATACGCCTTCGAACGTGTCAGATTCCAAGGCATAATAAATGATTTAGACCGGGACGTTGGAAAATACCGAGACGAAGTAAACCTCAAAACAGCCATAATGTCCTTCATAAACGCAATGCTTAACTACGGCTTAGGACAAGAAAATTTAGAATTTCGTTTACACTTACGGTACGAGTTCCTGATGTTAGGAGTACAACCAATCATAGATAAACTACGTAGACACGAAAACGAAACCTTAAACAGACATTTAGACTTTTTCGAAATGGTACGAAACGAAGACGAAAAAGAGTTGGCGAGAAAATTCGAACTGGAACACGTGGACACCAAAAGTGCATCCGCAATGTTCGACCTAATCAGAAAGAAGCTTAGCCATACAGCAGCATATCCTCATTTACTCTCACTACTCGAGCATTGCTTACTCCTCCCCCTAGATTACGGTTCCCACCCTCAACATTGGTTGCTTTTCGACCGAATCGTACAACAAATAGTTTTACAACAAAACAACTACAACAACACAACGAAATTAAAAGATCCCGATGTTTCGCCCATCAACATCGACGTGAAAGAAATCGTTCACTTGCTGGCAAAAGAAGAAGAGTTGGTCGAAGCTCGTAAAAAAGCCGAAGAACTCGAACACGAAAATGTAGATCTGTCAAACCGTTTGGCCAAAAAGGAGCAAGAATTGGATCAACGAACACAAGAAAAGGAAGATTTTGAATCGGGATTAATTCGGATTAAAGAAAGGTTGGAAAAAGAAACGGCATCTCACATCGAAACTCGGCAACGTTTGGGAGAGTTAGAATACCGGGCAGCCGATTTAGATAGGCAGGTTTCTTGCGAACGAGGCGAACGGTTTCGATTGGAACGGTTGGTCACTTCTGGAAGTATTCCCGACGACGCTAAAGTTATCGGATTGCAATCCGGAGTGGAAATAGGTAATTTGGATTATCAGAACGGATTCGATTGCAATCCACCTCCAGCTCCGCCACCGATGGCTCCTCCTCCACCACCGGCGCCGGGTCCACCGCCTCCGCCGTGTGCACCGATGGCACCGCCAGCTGCACCTCTCAAAATCGAAATAGTGAAGAAAAACATTCCGCAACCATCGAACCCTTTAAAATCATTCAATTGGTCCAAGTTACCAGAAGCTAAAGTTACCGGAACCATCTGGAGCGAATTGGACGATACCAAATTATACAGTACGATGGAGTTGGATTGTATCGACAAACTTTTCTGTGCATATCAAAAAAATGGAGTCACCGTAAGTAAAGTAGTATTCAGTTTTAGAATCGCACTAATTGTTATTTGTAGAACGATGGCTCAGTTGAAGATCTAAGACAGTTGGGAAAAAATAAAAATAAGGTTCTCTCTGTTATCGACGGAAGGCGTGCACAAAATTGTACAATTTTGTTATCCAAACTAAAAATGTCGGATGAAGATATTTCGAAGGCAATTTTAAGTATGGACAGTAAGGAACAATTACCCATCGACATGGTCGAGCAGTTGCTGAAGTTTACTCCTAGTCCCGAAGAGCAAACGCTTTTGGAAGAACACAGCAACGATATAGATTCCTTGGCTAGAGCCGATAGGTTCATGTACGAAATCTCAAAGTAAGTTTTCTGATTTTGTTCCGTTTCTCCTGATTCTAAAGTTAATTCGTTTTAGAGTTCCACACTACGAGCAGCGTTTGAGAAGTCTGCATTATAAGAAGCGTTTTCAAGTTACGGTGAACGAAATTTTACCAAGAATAGCAAATGTGATGGAAGCGTCTCGAGAGGTAGCGCGATCGCGTCGCCTCAGAAGACTGTTGGAGATTGTTTTAGCTTTAGGAAATTATATGAATCGTGGTGCTAGAGGAAACGCCATTGGATTTAGACTAACATCGTTAAATAGACTTGCCGATACCAAATCAAGTGCTGCCAAAGGAACGACACTATTACATTATTTAGTTCAAATTTTAGAAAAAAAGGTAGGAGGTAACTTCTCAACGAAATATTTCATTTCGAATGTTCCATTTGCAGTTTAAAGATATTTTACGTTTGGACGAAGATGTGCCTCATATTCATAAAGCCGCGAAAGTATCATTAGGAGAATTGACGAAAGATATGGCACAGTTAAGGGCCGGATTGAAGGACGTATCCCGTGAAATTGAATTCCATAGAAGTCAGAGTCCTTTGGCAAACGACAAGTTTGTGCCGGTCATGAGAGAGTTCCAGGCAACTGCCACGTGTCGATTGGCCGAAATTGAGGACCAGTTTCAGGATATGAAGGTAAGCTTTCCTTTTGGTTTAGTGCTTTTTTAACTTTCTTCTTTTAGACACGCTTCGATCGCGCTGTCCGTCTGTTCGGGGAAGACCCCACCATCATGCAACCGGACGAATTTTTCGGCATTTTCGACTCGTTTTTGGTGTCGTTTTCGGAAGCAAGGCAAGACAACGAAAACATGCGCAAACGGCAGGAGGAAGAGGAGAAGCGAGCAAAACAAGAAGCAGATTTGAAAAAGTTGACTCTTGAGAGAAAGCACACGCGCGAAGGGATTTTATCGACCATTAACAAAAATATTAATTTAAAGAATGGAGAAAATGGCGGAGCTAAAGGCGAATTCGATGATCTCATTTCGGCCTTACGGACTGGAGATGTGTTTGGCGAAGACATGGCCAAGTTCAAAAGATCTCGGAAAAATCGAAATGGTTCGACTGGCAATTCGCCACCTAGGCGAAATTCGGTTAATCGAGAGGATAGTAGAGAACGTGTTATTGCGTCCGGTAGGCGGCAGTAGATTATATGTGGAGTGATCACGAAGAAAGGTTCCGTACATTTGATTTGTTCCGAATAGTCTGACTTTATCATTTGATCAGGACCAAACGAGGATGCCAATAATTTGATGACTTTATACGGATTTTCAAGTTTTGTATTATTATTAACACATAACACCAATGCAAGAAATATAGCGATGGTTTTTATATACTTGAATTTGTATGTTTGTATAATGTAGACGACGATAGTTTAAGTGTTCTTCTATCTTATACTATGAAGACGCAATTTGCAAATTCTGTAAACAATGAATTGAACTGATACAATAAATATTTAAAATATTTTATAAATGTTAAAATATATGTTGTTAATTTAGTTATACCAAGTTTTTGTTTTATTTTTAACATATTTAAATATTTTTTAAGTTAAATTTGCAATTTTGGATCTTGCATAATAAAAAATTAATTTACTGTTGAAAATTTTTCTTCTTAAACCTTTCGGCATAGATCATCTTTGTTTTTCCGATTTAATTTGCAGTAATTTCATCAAAACTACTAAAAAGAAATAATAAAAAAATAAACGTTTTCGCCCCATTTACCCTCTTCTTGAATCCACCCTTGTGTAGATCCCCCCTCCCGTAATGGAGACAAATAGCTTGAAAAAAATTTGTACACAGAACCTGGAATTTCAAAAGTTTCCAAGATAATGTAGAGATTTCCAAAAAATACCAATGATTTCCAGTGAAATTTCGGTAATTCCAAAGATTTTCGAAAATATCCAAGGTTTACAAATAACTCGAAAGATTCTTGGTATTGGCAGTAATTTTCAAGGAATTTCAGTAAGTTTTCAAGGATTCCAGTTATTTCCATTAAATTCCAGATATTTCTAAGAAATTCAAGAAAATTTTCGAAATATTTATAACCTTTGGTAGGGGAGAGGGACGTGCTGGGATGAGAAGCAGAAGACACTTCTTGGCTAAGCGCCGGAGACACAGAGATTCATGAAAATCCGCTCTATTCTAGCTCTTACTTGGGGACAATGAAAATGAGCAGTAGAAACAAGAAGGAAAAAGCCTATAAAAGCGGAACGTAGACGAGAAAATTGTAGCCTCACTGCGGAGTACCCAAAAAATATTATTATCAAAACACGGAGACGTGGTTGTTTGAAGCCTTACTAGACGACAAAGCTTAGAACAGCCAACATTGGACAGAGAAGAACTCTTAAGTTGTCTTCAGAAATATATTCTAGTCGACGGCCATTTTGCTCTTAGATCCTTTGCTCGAAGGAGGGAGAATGCTGTCTACTTTTCCAACACCTGCAGGCGCAGATCCAAGGAGGGAATCCCCTATTGCGGGGAGAATGATGACGCAGAACACACGATCTTCACATGCACTAGATGGACCGACATCAGACGAGAGACCTATGAACAGTTGGGCGCTACCATCAGCCCAACCAACCTCTTCGAACTTATTTTGGATGGCATAGGAAGCTGGGGGTCATAAAACGGATGCTGGGAGCGATTATGTCAACCAAAGCACACGAAGCCGAAAAACAACAACTGCAAGAAGAGAAAAGCCCCGAAAGGGCGGAATCATAACGAATGCGGAAGAAAGTTCGGAAGATATGCGTCAGCGGATCCCGGCACTTCTACGGAGTGGGGTTTTAGTAGGTAAAAATCCGACACTACCACCCAGACCACTAAGGTGGCGTCTTTTGAAGATTTCCCCACTCCCAGCGCACAAAAAAAAGGGAGGGCGAAGGGAGCGCGCGCCCATCCAATCATTTTGAAAAAAAAAATTTAAAAATATTTCGAATGCTTGAAGTTGGTGTCCCTGCAACATTTTTGAAAATTATTTCACGTAAATGTAAATTGAACAATGAATCAGAATTTTCTGGACTTCGTTGTAGCTAATTGGCAAACCGGGGGGTCTGGGGGGTATGGAATACCCTCCAGTGCACCTCTTGTTTCAAATCTGATATTTTCTATTGCAAACCGGCTTCGGGCCGTATTAATTAATATGATATTTGTGTTTTGATTTTTGGGTATATCATTTATGAATTTGTCTCATGTGCTGGAATTTAATTATAATACTCCAACGTTTTGATTTGAAGATAAACCAAATTTGTTGGCTGATCACATTTTCAATTGGAAATAAATATTTGCATCTTCTTGGTTGGATTGAATGCAAACAATCCAATTTTAGCTCAAGCCAGCAGGTCACACCATCGCACATGATAATAAATTATTTTTATTGTTAGCAGTTAAACTCAAAACACCTACTTTTGGTAATAAAATGTACAGTAAAGATAAAATAATGTTAATCTATATTTTGCAAAAGCAGTTCGAAAAAGTTCGACTTTTAGTTCCCACAATTATATTATCCAAAAAACGATTAAAATTATAAAAATGAATACAGAAAACTGTAGATTTTTTAAGTGTATGCTGGTAGTTATAACTTCCTGTTGGATTGGTTGCATATATTGAGGAAATCCAAAAACTGAAAAACTAGGTAGAGTGCCAAAAAAATTAGCGATAGCAAGTTTGTACGAATGAACCAATTTTGGAATGGTTTATGACATCATTTGATCCCTTTCGATAAAAAGTTGCTGTTTTGGAAAATTTAAGTACATCTTTATATTCTCGAATTGAGTTAAGAAAAGTATATTTTTGTCGTGAATCATTGGGTACAATAAGGCACGACCCACATAATGACAAACTTAAAATTTCAGATGAATATACTGGAGAAGACGGCATAACTTATAAATTACTTGAATCATAAAAATGTAAATTTGCATCTGATTGGAGCCTGGTTGGCTGTTGAGGCTTCTCTGGCGTGGGCTTAAGCCAAATTCCCTGTAGGTGTACTTACGTTGTTATTTATCGAATATTTGCGTGCCAGTTACTCAAGATCGCGTTGCATTACAATTTCTTCACACCCACGCCTGCAGATATGTATGCAGTACTGTATATTATTTTTTGATTTGTAAATGGCAATATAATTGTGTAAAATCCAAAATACCGTTGTGTTTACTTAAAATTCTAGATAATTGATTGTTACCAGAAGCTATATTTTATTACTGTTATGATTTCAATAAGATATACTACGCAATAGTTATAATTTTGCGCCGGCGTTCCGCAGGAGACTATTTCGGGGCACACTTCTTTTTCGAGCAGGGAGTTAATTTTAGCACGGATGATGTTTCAAAGCTTTCCAACCAATTAAATAAATTTATTGCTTTATTTGCAATTTGTGTGTACCGCAATGTTTATGCGTTTAATAAATAACATTTTTACGTAATATTTTCCTATTTTACGCATACATGGAGTATACGGAATGACCCTGCAGCATTAAACCAGATATTTAATGTTATTGACATAAAGGTACTTTTAAAGTTGTAATATATTTTAATAAATTTTCCGCAACTATAAAAACGCTAAATGTAATAAAATATATAATTAAATATCTTCTATTTAAAAGTGCATTAAAAAAATTATTAAAAATCAAGTTGCGACGTTACGACCATAATTAAATATGACCATATTATTTAACAAAACATTTGATTTCTTTTTTTGCGTTTTGAATTTATAATAAGCTACTGGTTTTTATCAAACTCATCTCGATAGAAGCTGTAACATTTTAATGACATTTAATTTGACTATAAAATTTACGCTATCAAAAATTTTAGAATTTTTTAAGGCGCCGGTCCTTACTCCTTTGTGTGTTATAAAATTATTACAACTTATTTGCTTTGTAATTAATTGCTTCTTACCCACACTTAATTTAAATTGTTAAATTAATCGATTAATTTTAATTAGAAATTCTACTGCATGCGCAATGAGAAAATGATATAATTAATTATTAACAGGCCCATATAAGATTTACAAACTATTTTTATTGTATTTTCTTTTTATACGTACAATCCTGGTAAGCCCTTATCATTTCTAAACTCTAAATGGTAATTTGGAACCGAAAAATCAATTGGAACCACGACTTCCTCTCCTCGAAGTTTATGGAAGAAATCCTACAACCGGTTGTTTACGTATTCAAATAGAGTAATAAAGTGTCGGCTACAATGTATGAAAATTATTTTTAAAAATCGCAAATTGCAAGCCGACGTAAATTTTGCATCAAAATATTGACATTTACTACGCAATATGTGTTGGCGAGACCGGCAATTGATCATCCATATTAAGTATAGGTTGAATGTTATGGAGTTTTAATTATAACCGTCAGAGCTGTGCGGTAAACCCGCAGGCTTCAGATTTTCTATTGGGGGGTCACCAATTTATTGTCATCTACCAATTAAATAAGTTTTATGGAGTAACTGGACCGTTATCGCAAGAAGTACAATTTGGCTTGATTATCTTACACTTTTATGTGATTTACTGGCAACTGCCACTTCTTACAGCCTCATTACAGAAAGAGTTTCGATTTATTCAAACATTGATAGTTTGTGTAGGTACAAACGGACATCGGCTAAAACCTACGTGTGTATTTATTAGCAAACTTTATTTTGTAATTATAATAACATTTTATTACTTTACTGTACTAACCAAAAGAAGAATTTATAATCCAACTATAAAAATCCATTTCATTACTCGACTTTTGGCGTAACGGAATATTTCCTAGCAGCAAACTAACTTTCAGCGTCGTATAATTTTCTTTGCATAAAAACCTTTTCTGATTTATACTGAAAAATTGCTTTTTTGTAGCCTAAGCTGAAGTTTAAACGAAGACCCTTGCGATGCACTTGAACTGCATTGCACTTCACAAACTTTAATTATTAGCAAGCACTCCTGGATCAATGAGATACGAAAGTTGGAAAGAAGTCCATGAAAAAACATGGATAAGGTGTCATATTGGCACTTGATCATTGTTTACATGGCACATTTGACACTTCGGATCTGTCACACCCACAGTGACAGTTCGAATTTTTTAATAAAGATGAGCGAAAGTAAGACATGGTCTATGCGACCTAGCCTTCGGCTGTTCCAGTTTAAAATTTAACAAAAACATAATTGGTACCTGAGAGATGGTTTCCAATTACTATTCAAATTATTAGATATATTAATTTGGAAGAATCTGAGAAACTTCTAGCACTGGCGATAAAAATTCTTGACGTCGACGTTCATAAACAATTCAACGAAGGCATTTAAATAAATAAAAACTAAAAAGTTTCCAATGCCTAATAAAATTACTAATCACATTAACTTTTGTTTATGATTTCGGATGCGAATATCTCAATAAAAAATGTTAACACGAATTTTAAAAGTCACAGCTTGAAGAAGATGATAAAAATATTAATCCAGCAATAATTACATCCAAATTTCCACGCTTCCGCATCAATTACACTTGATGCATTTTCAATTGCAGTTGCAGGTGTAAAAAATACGTGAAAGATGTTTAATTTATTTTTTGTTTACTTATTAAAGGCGAAATTAATAATACAACACTCGTAACTGTCATTATAATTTTCATGCAGACTGATGGTGGGAGAGCTTTCATTGAATTTCTATTCTTCTTCAGTACTGAAGAACTGTCAGTCCTCAGTCAGTGACCGGTGCTCCCAAGTGCGCGAGTTTTACGATTCCATTATTTTTGAGTGTCGTGAGTTTATTACTGCGTGTTTTTTTAACAACAATTAACGTAAACATTAAACAATTTTCTTATTTAACGTAAGTTTTATTCGATTATTATTCAAATTAACAAAAAAAGAGGTGTAGGTGTCCTACGGTATTTTTTTGCAAATTTCAATAAATTATCATTAAGGAGAAGAGCGGACGTGCATGGGTTATAATTTTGGAATATTTTGACGTATTCGCCAATGGCTTTATTTACATAATTTTTTTGAAATTTTTATATTTTTCCTATGGTTTTTTAATTAATGATCTATCAGATTTTTTCAACATTTTCTAATGTAATTGTGCAGTGTGGGTTTTTGAAAATAAATTTTAGCTTTTATTGGTGTCTGCTTTATCTGTTGTATTAATCAGGAATGATTTTGCCAAATGGTTCTTTTATTAGACCGCTTTGGCATCAACAATGCCAACAGTAGTTTTTTAGCAAACGTTTTTTTGGCTCGTTAACGAATTGTTGGTGATTATTTTTCCAAAAAAAATTGTGATTAATTGAAACGATTTGCGCTGGAGCACTAAGCGCCATCAATTTAGATTACCTGTTTGTACTCGATTGCTAATTATCCACCTGATAGCGCTTGGTTAACATGTTAATTAGCATTGCATTTGAATATCGGACTTATGTGCCTGCCGGAAACAGGAAGTTGTTTAAATGTACGTTAAAGGGCTGCCTCAACCGTCCTTAAAACGTTACAGTTCCCATGCTTTCTTTTTGGTACGGATCATCTTCAATTCATTACGTATCCTGCGATATCCTGAACGAACGTCTACAAATTGCTAGGTTACTCGCTTGTTCGCCCGTTGAAGTCTCCGGCTCACGTTACGCATTTAATCGGATGCAAAACAGGTAGTCACCGGTTTTTTTGAAATTCTCTTTGAATTACAGTATTCAAAATAGTTTTTAGATTCTTATTATTGTCGTAAAGTACTACGTGGTATCGATTAATAAATTGAAAGCGACAAGCTAGTGTCGTTTAATTTAATCGCACTTTCTAAACGTAATTAATTAGAGTAAACTTATCGATTGTTTAAAATTTATTAGTCATTATATTTTTTAATGTTGTGGGTATTAGCGTTAATTTAAAGAAAAAGCAATAAAGTTAAACATTTATGTGTAAAACGTGTAGGTACATAAAATATATTTCTTAGTGTTATCCTCGATTAAATAAATGTTTTGCAAATTAATATCTCGCTAAAGAAATAATAAATAGAAGTTTATATTATACCAAAATTTTTATTGCGTAAGATAAAACGACGCCTATTTTGCAGTCGAAAAAAAATTGAAAATTGAAAAAATCGAAATTTCTCGAGGTAAACGGTCTAATAAACCGCCTCGTCGCAATCAAATGGGGAAAAAATTGAAACATCTCGCTGAGAAAATTGAAAATTAATGAGGTAATCAGGAAACTAATTAAAAGTAAATCATAACCATAGCATAAAAACTTGCTCTTTGGTCTTCACTTTCCGATTTCTAATTTTACTTTCTTATGGTTCTTCGATCGATTATTGCTTTTTTGTTATTTTTGGCCTTGTCCAGTTACGTAAACGTAATCAGAAGGAAATTACCGTTCCACATAGTAAGACACCATAAAAAATCTTGAACTTTGTGATTCTTTAACGA
This sequence comes from Cantharis lateralis, assembly GCA_963170105.1. Classification (NCBI taxonomy): domain Eukaryota; kingdom Metazoa; phylum Arthropoda; class Insecta; order Coleoptera; family Cantharidae; genus Cantharis; species Cantharis lateralis. The sequence continues at coordinate 36,119,223 of OY720627.1, read as the reverse complement.
TTTTTCGTGGTCCGTTGATTTTAAGCTTTTGTTAGCGAACCAACGTTGTTCATCCATGCAAACCACCTTTCGATCCATGGTTTTAAATTTTCTAAGCGCAGCAAGTGTTTTTGATTATTAATCCACCTGTCGTTCTGACTCAGGTCGCAACTGTTACATCCGCCGTAACGGAAAGCATTTCGTTTTTATTTATTGTCAGCAACCAAGACTTTAAAAAATTTGCGAAAAGCATCCGTTCGACGATCAAGTTTATGTATAATTACGCCAGAAGTAAAGGAAAGTTTAATTGAGGTTAATTTAAAAAATTAACATAATTATCTCACTTTTTAAGTGAAAAAGTAAGTAAAAAACTCAAAGTTGCAACAAAGTAGCCATGAAAGCACCTAACAAACGATACGAGGCAGTAAATGTCGCATTGTACTTTATCATAGTACATAAACGCTCGCTCCAAGATGATAACCATCGAGCAGAAGAATAATAAAGCACTAAATTAATTTTACCTTGCCCTAACCTGAATTTAAAGCAAAGGCTTTCAAACGCTTTTTCATTTTCATCAAATTATCACCTGACCCATTTTCTCGTTCTGATGTACTTTTACTCTGACGGCCACCCAGGAGTCTAATTTCCAGCATTTCGCACACTACAGTATTTGGTTTTAATATCAGGATTGGATTAAGTTTCAAATTACTTTTTGATCTTGGGGTGGGTAAATCTACTAAGGATTGGGATCAGGTGTCGCTACAGCTATCAGAGCATAAGTTACCACCATCCTGTTTTGCGGAATATCCAGTACAATTACAATTTTAAAGGTGATGGATCTGATATTTGTTTCCTCTGTAACCGCATGCAGTAGAATGAACACACTCTCTCCCCGCTGAACGCTCTCATCTTGGTGATAAAGATTTTGGTATTGAGCTCGGTGAGCTGTATCAAAATACGCTTTGCAAAAAACCTGTCTGGACGATAAAAGTCCTACCCAGCGTACACGTACCGTCAAGTAAAATGTCGGTTTTCAAAATTAAATTGTGAAGTAACCGTTGGGCGGATTTTATTTATTCTCACCTCATACGAAAACTTAAATTTTGCTCTTTCAGTATATTTAAAGGTTTTCCATCGTATTTTTTCAGGAAAAAGGCAGAAAAGATCGACAGTAACCGGTTCTCTCCAGTTTTTACAAAATATGAGGAATAATGCCATCGTGACAGACGAAACAGACATGTTGTCTTCGTAATATCAATCTGATTTAATTTTTCACCTTTTAAACTAACTTCCAGCCCCGTTGATTTGTCCTGCCTTCGGTAGCATTTATATAATTATTGATTTTAAAATTTTATTTTACGTTCGCAATGCTTGGTTCACTCTTAATTTTTTTCTGACAATTTTTCGATGCCAGAGGGTCTGGACATTAACAACGGATTGACTGGGGGGTATTAATTTAGAGTAACTAACCTAAAAAAAGATGGGGGGGATTATCTAAACGACACGGAGCAGTGCGGCCTTCAGGCCGCACAATTTGTGCAATCCAGTAGAATAACAATCGAAATCTGTACAATAATCTCCTAGTTACATAGGAGCCATGCCTGCCTTTTCACAACGCACTCCGGTTTGGTTCATTTCAAGATACCATCCTAAAAAATTGAGAGATTAGTAAAAAGTCAGGGGTCAGTGCGGCCTTCAGGCCGCACAATTTGTGTGATCGATTTGCACATCAATTGACTTCTGATGTGCAGACTCCTAGTTGTATAAGAGCTATGCCTGTATTTTCATAATGCATTTTTGTTTGGTTTAACCTTGACGCCTGGATAAATTATGAAGTTATCAAAGAGCGACGCGTCAGTGCGGCCTTTATGCCGCACAACTAGGGCAATCAAGGAAGCACACCAATCAAGTTCTTTATTATAATCTCTTAGTTATAAATATAAAAGACATATTGGCACTTCTATAATAAAATTCTGCTCGGTTTAGGCTCAGTTTTTCAGTTGTAGCTTAAACCAAAAAATTTGAGTTAACCAATGATATTGCGTAAAAAAACAGCTTTTCAACGTATTTCATTGGTTAACCCAAATATTTTGGTTTCAAGCAAATTTAGGAAAACAGCGAATAGAACACTTAATCTTCCTAAAATTGTACTGTTTCAAAAAATACTGAATCAGAAAAATTGTAGATTTTAAAATATTGTACTGGAGAAACTTACCATAGAAAAAATTCAGTCGGGAAGCAGAAACATCAAGAAATCTTGTAAAATAAAACTTTGTAGTCAAAAACATTATTTTTAATATTCTGAACATTTTTTCACGTAAAACAATTTAGTTGCAGCACATGAGGGTTTTGATGAGATCTTCTCTTGAGATTTATTGTAATGTAACCCTCGGAGAGGTTATCTAGCTAGAAACTTGAGGCCTGTCTCGGTTACAATAGTAAACTTGCACAAAAGCTATTTGTGTTTATGTAAATGAGCGATTATCTCTGAACGCCTTATTGTTTTGAAAAATAACAAAAATTCTACCCACATAGGGCAGTTTTACAATACAAACTTTCAAAGCAAATTGCGAACGAGCGCGGTGTACTTTCAACCCAACAGAGAAATATTTTCAGTTTTCCCATCTGGAGGAAACCAAGCAATTTTTTTCCAGAACCGCAGGACTGAACTGTACGACCATAATTTCTGCTGTTTCTTAACGACATTCCACACGGAAGAAAAATTGCAAACACTTAACGTTGGAGCATAATTTGGTCAAGTCCTTCACGAAGTGGAACTATTTATTTGAAACCGCATTAGTGTGCAAATTAATCTGAAGTTGAGGTTACGTTGATTGATAGGCAAATGCCTAATGGCATCCATTTTCAACTTCTTAGATATCCAAAGAGTTTTTGCGGTTCGCGATTAATATAATTGCCAAACGACCGCAAATATTTTTCCGAATTATTTAAATGGCAGCCTCTATTATTTTTGTCGATTTATTTAACTCGGTCTTAAATTTATTTATCAGACCGTCGCCGACGTTTAAAATTAAATTTGATCACGTTCCGTGACTTACTGGTTCGATTAATTTAATCGTTTGAAAACTAGACCGAGTATGTCACACATGTCGATCAAATCGACGTTAAAACACTTTAGCAATCAGGTTGATCGTAAATTTTTATGGAATCTCAATTTCTGTTATCTCTCCATCTTAATTGGTTATATAAACCGTGTAAACCACGTTTGCAATACGTAACAATAAATTAGCACGTATCCTCACTTTGTTGCAGTGTCGTAAGTGGCACGTTGCATAATTTCGCTCTTTAAAACAATAGAGCAAGCCAAGAAAATTTATCGAGGTTTAATCATTGCATCAGCAGTGGCAGAGATGATGAAAACTGGAAAACTGGATTTTCCATTGGAACTTGCTCGGAGCACTTTATATTTTAATTAAAAGTTCTCTCACATTTCTCGAAATGTTTTTTTGTAATAATTATGGTTACCTCGTGCAGACGGATAATTTATTCAGCTTTAGACATTTCTAGAGGTATACGTAATGTTTATGGTATCATTTTAACAAAAATAAAATTACAAAAAAGGTTTATTATGTGACTCACTAAAAAACTACAAGTCATATAGCAAACTTGTTCTTGTCAGTCTTAAACACTTACTCATAATTTTTAACATCCTTGATTTATTGCCAGTTTGTTTAAATAATGACAACAAAAAATGTTTAATATAGCTACTGACACAGTATCAGATTATATTTATTAATAAATATTTAAACACCTTTTTAAATAAGTAAGCCGGTAATTGGAACAAGAAATTGCAACGTGATCGCCTAATTACAGTGCTTAAAGCTCCGTATAATTGGACACAAGGATATTAACTTCTGTAAAACACAAAAAGCAGCCGATAAAAAATTCGGCGGTCAGAGTGGAGTACCGCAGGGAGACTTTAAAAATCCGCGATTATCGGGTTATTAAACTATCGCAAACTCGCGTTCCGAAAATAAATTTAGCGGACTAACAACAACTAATTTGAGTTACATCGCGAAAAAAAACAGTAACAAACCGTGGAAGTAAAAGTCGAGATCTTGAAGATTATCACGCCTGGGTGCCCTTAGTAAATGGACCAAGTATTGCAATAGACACCGTTATGAATTTTTTGTAGAATTTAATTGACTAAACTTTTGTTATTTTATAGCATTTAAGCAATTATCCAATTTTTAAATTTGGAAATTAAATTATAACAATATGTGCCTTATAATTTGGTTTGCTCGTTATTTTGGTTCGGGGGTTTACCTTATGAGGTAATTAGGATTTAACGATTTTTTGTTCATCGGCGGATAATTTATAGTTATAAGCAATAAACCGCTAAGTTAACATAAATACACTTCCTTATTATTTACAAAACATCTAATAATTGCATAATGCACTCATTTGTCTGCAATTTCTGCACTTTAAATATTGAACAGCCTATGCCTGTGCAGATATCTACAATTTTCATAAAATTGAAATTTAAATGTTATTATCGGTATATTTGATTTTACAACCGATAATTTATACAAATCGAAACTTGTTTACAATAAAATACAAATTAAAAATACCGTAAAGAAATTTACATAAATTTCAATATAAATTCTTCCTTCTACAAATCGCAAAAAATCCTAATTAGAAAGAATGACAAATACTGACGTAAAAAATTAGATTACATAGATTTTTACTATTGAAAGTTACCCAGTCACTTTCTAAAAAACTAAAATTCAACCTTAAAAATTTTAAATAATTTTGGTACCCAGTTCCTTTTCTAGTTTCATACTTTTTGCTTGTCATACGGCACGTGCCTTTTTTAGCTAATTGGATGACTTGGCCTAAAGCATAGAAAACGTAAATTTTCATGCCCACCTGTCTGCCCCTTTCTTCTGCAAGGAAAGCCATCCTGCCTGCTGGGAGGCCGGAGAAACTCAAATTTAAATTTTTTAAATTTTGAATGAATAAAATTTTTATCAGGGAATTTGACCAAATAAAATAAAATTTTACTTTTCGTCGACGACGTTTCGAGCATACTATGTTGAACTCATATTCAGAACTGCACTAAAAAAACATTCATTTTCACAGAGGATTTCTTTAATATTTTAATATTTTGTGAAACTCCTGTATAATTTAGACACAAATTTTGTTAAATCTCAAAATATTGCGAAAACAATAAAATTTTATTTTCTGACTTTGTACTTACATGTTGTAAGTAATTCATCGTGTGAAAGTGTGCACAACGACAAAAAATCATTTAAATAAGTAAAACGTAACAATGGCATAATTTTACAATAATATAGAAAAACTTGCAAGTTCCCACTTTCCCTTTCATAATTTTTTTTGAATAAAAAAATTCAAAAATTATTAATTCATTTTTTTAATTGAATTTGTTCATTACCATAATGCTTACACTAAATGTTACAATTGTGTGAATAATATTTAAATAATTTTAACGCAGATGAAAAATGTAACATTGTTATATAAATAAGATTATTACATAAGACAGTGGGTAATAAAAAAATACACAGCGTGCGTGTGAAGTACGCATACTTCTATCGAATAGAAAAATGCACTCGAGAAAAATAACCGTCAATGGCGATCATAAAAAAGAAAACCGCGAAGAATTTATTGGCCACATACTTAACCTACCGGAAATTACACCTAATAAGAAAACCAAATATTTTAAGTGCAAAATTTTTTGATGGCCAGTTTTTATTCGTCATAGAAAGTCAAGAAAATAATAATAATTTGTAATTGCAAATTCACCACCAACATAAATATCGAAAGTAACTTTCCGACCAGCCCACGTAATTTAAGCTTCTCAAAAAATTACAACTGTAAATACTAAATAGTAACTACAATCTAAGAGATGAATAAAATATATCTGTATGTAATTTACATTTTTGTACATCAGAATATCGTACATAATATCATTTGCTTTAAATAAAATATCAATATCAGTTTAAATAAATTACTTTGATTAAGCTATTAAAATTATTGAATATTTTTTAATTAAATAATTTGCATATCAACTGCAGTAGGATTTTGATTTACAAATTATCGGGAAATTTTTTTTTATTTTTTTAAAGTGGACACTGACCACTTCTGGATCAGCGCCGATTCTAATTAAAAATTGTAAAATCATTGCAAAAATTTCATTTAATAGAAAGTGTGATCTACATAAAAGTAATAAATACAATTAACCGTTACTTATTAACTTCAAATAAATTAATATACCTGGTAGCAAAAACTTGCAATTTCAAAAGAACTTCTGTGTATATGTTTATTATTATAACAGCTGTAATTTACCTATTAAAATTAATAATTAGTATTTCTCATGAACAAATGTTTGATTGATTTATTTAAAAATTTTCTGTGTTAAAATTTAGCAATTTAAATTAACTAAACTACCAATTAATTTATTTGCATTGATTTCCTTGTTACATGAATTGGTCGAAAGTGAAGATTAGCTGTCATAATTTTATTATTGAAATGTTACTTATTAAAGAGGAAATAGTTTCTCGTCGCCGATTCCATGCTGGTAAATTTCAACACAGCGACAATCGATTGGATCTGCAGCTGAAGTCCCTGGCTTTTAAAATACCCTGTATACTAATTTATAATTTTAATTAGTAAGATAACAGAATTTCGAAGTGGCGGTGGGATATGTTGTCTATTTGCGTTTAAATGACTCACGCCAGCACCTATTTTATTATAATTTAAAGCACTCTTGCGGTTATTCATGCTAAATGGAAGATATCGGATGGCTATTTTATGTGCCATTTACATACACATTTAGTTAAATCCAGTTATCGTGTGATAAACTGAACTAAATTTTCAGTTATGCGACTTGAGCTGTTAAATGTAAGTTTTCCATTCATGGAATTGTTTAATTGAGAAGAGAAGGAAGTGTGGGTATAGTTCACCAAGAGATATATGGCTGAAGATTAAATTTCGTTGTAGGAGACTTGCACTCATAAAAATATCATGCGAATCGCAAAACACCAGTTTAGAATTTAATATTAAGATTAGGATTACAAATTAATTTTACAGAGTAGATTAACCCTCCCCCCCCAAGCTTTCTCAGTACATTCTAGGTTGCACTGCAATGAGGATTTGTCGTCCTAACAGAGCTTTTTGTTGTTACAACAAATTTTATGTTGTCATAACAAAGATTTTCTGCTCAGAAAAAAAGAATTTGTTGAAGCAACTAATTTTAATTTTTTTTTATTATTTTTATAGTTTTTTAAAAACTATACTTTTCTGTACATATTATTTATCTCGTGATTTCTGTTTGAGTTAGCATAATCTATCCGTAATTGAGATGTAGCGTAAGCGTAGACTCCGTCATAATATACAGGTTTACTTTAATCGTTTTGTTTAAATGTATAGCTTCCTTTTCTTAATTACTATTGGATTATTATTATTTATTGGTTTATCAATAGGTTAAAATCAGTTATATACATTATTTGGTTTAATTAAATATAAATAACCTAATGAGGCGGCGCTTCGGCCGCCACAAATTCTTAGTGTTTGAATAGTGTGGATCTCGATCGCGCAGCTTCTCCAACGGTGAACGAACGCATAAATACAACCTGAAATAAAGTCAATATTATTCTTAACTTGTTAATAATTATTATAATTTTAATGATTATTATCTTGCACATAATTAAAACAATCATTTCAATATTATATTATGGGTAATAAATTTCTAATGGATTTCACATTATTAATATTCTATTTATTACTAACTTATTATTACCAATATCTTAAATATGTATTGTTTTTAAAAATAATTCGAAAGTGACTGTTAGAGTAATTCTTTTTCACTGCGAGACTTTACATTCCATATTAATTTTACCTTGGGCCAAGAGCTGCCCTAAGCTAGAGCCATCTTCTTTTATCCGAGCTTGTGTTATAGCAAATGGTTGAAATTACGCCCGCAAGGTCACTTCCGTTGGTAGGGGCTCCTTTACCCAACTTTAAGATTTAAATTACTATTAAATTAATAATGCATTTTATATCTTACCGTTAATTAAGAAAATATGTATAATAATATAATAATTTACGCTTAGTGCACGCTTAACCTATTCATAAACAAAATTATGTTTCGCACCTAAATACATAACATTAGAAATGATGAGAGTTACCCTTGGTAAGTCCAAAGGATTTTCAGTATACAAGGTTAAAAATTAAAGTTCTTGCAGAGTTCTCTCGCTCTGAATAAAATTATAGGTAGATTCAGTGGCGGATTTCCGAACAGGCGCAAGAGGCGCGCGCCTGGGCCTCATAAATCCAGGGGGCCTCAAAATTCAGCTCTCAAAATTAAATTAAGTAATTTCATAATAAATTGTGGCATAGGAAAAACACATTGAAAATTAACCAATATAAAATAACAACTGATGTGAGTAGTAAAAATATTTAGAGTGGGCCTCAAAATTAAATTACTCCTGGAGCCTCTCAAATGCTAAATCCGCCATTGATAATAACCTTTCCCAAGTCCTACTGAGTTAGGCCAAGTATTTCAGTTGCAGGTTAAACCAAAAAATTTGGTTTAAACAATGAAAAACGTTGAAAAGTTGTTTTTTACGCAATATCATTGGTTAACCCACACTTTTTGGTTTAACCTGCTACTGAAAAACTGGGCTTGTTTGTCAATTTTGGTTTAAATCGTCAAAGGATCCGAGAGCGTATAAGAGACGAAGAAACAAACGAAGAAATATTCAGTTTTATGAAAAACACACCACGTGACCATAAATGAGCGTTTAAACTAATCATTATTTTTAGTATAAATTTAAAACATTAATTTTTGGTGTTTTGAATTAAAATTTTTTGAAAAAAAAAATTCTACATGTTCTACATACACATAAGAATCGTTCAGTGAGGTTTTGAAATTATAGTCAAATATCCTACGGGAATCTCGTTAATAGAGCGCAATTTATGCGCGTCACCTAATTTCATGAAAAATCGCTCTTCTCATAACCTGTTTAACATTTTCTTGCACAATAAGCAGTGGCAGATTTCCGAACAGGCACAAGAGGCGCTCGCCTTTTATTAATTTTATCTAATTTTTTACTTAACTTTTCTTAAATGCTAAATCCGCCACTGGGTAGATTTATTATTTTAGTATACAGAATGAGATCGAGGAGTCCGACATGATGTTTGTAAAAGTTAGAGTGTCTTGTAGAATAAAATATTTCTCGTAGGTACAACAGCTCTACGTTGAATAAAAATTCTTGCTCGTTAACATTTTTCACACCTCTTCTGCAATGTTGCACACCTAAAGTGGTAGTAAATATTACAATAGTTGGTAAATTTTTACTTTTGTTCATATTTGTATTTGAATATCTTACAAAGTTAGTTATTCTGCATTGTGTAGGCTGAGAATACAGTTACGTAAGCATTGGTTTGACGGATATTCGAACAATAACTGAATACCAAACAAAATTACACTCACAATGCATAATAATAACAAATATTTTGTTAAAATTTGGTTTCTTAGAATTTCGACGCCTTTGTAATTGTTTTCAAAATATTTATGTAATCCTTTTCAATTATTTTCACATAACTGCATTAAACAAACACCAATCTAATATTATTTCTTTTTTCAGGGTGTGAGATTTCTGCGCCAAAATTGGAATTTTTAAACGGTAAGGATTGATTCGCCATTTATCTCACTTTATTGCGGTTTTATTGCAAAAACAAGAATTTTGCCATATTAAGCAAATAATAAAGCTTTTATATCGTAAATGGGAAATTATTAATGTCAAATTAGTAAAAAAGGAGCCATAAAATTGCCTTTCACTAACCATATATTAGTTTGTTTCGACATAAAAAAAAATTAAACTCTAGCCAACAATGTTAACTTATGCAACAATTAAATCTGTCGCAGGTCGCAGGAATTTTACTAAAACATTTTTTATTGCAAATTTTTCATTCCGGTTATATCTTTATGCAATTTCCAGGTTTCTCCATGCGGACCCCCTCTATATTTTCATCGCGTTTAAAAATTGTAGGTGTTAATGCTCATAAAATGAAAAACCAATAAAACCGACTTGTTGACATGAATTATTGACACCCAACAAATATTTTTAAGCTGTTCAAGTAATTGATTATTTATATTGTATATGCTTTGCATATTTGACCGAGAATAATTTGAAATTTTTGAAATTTTCTTTGTTGTTAATTTTTCAATCAAATACTTTCTATTTAATAAATTTTATTTCAATGAAGAAATAAAAATTATTTACAACTTCCACAAGCTTAAAAAACCAAACTAGAAATTTTTGAAATTTTATACACAAAAATTTGTGTTTCTGTCACTTCTGTCTCCGTAACGTATAAATTTCCGAAATAATTAATTATTCATGCACATTTATTTAAAAAATAAGAAAATTCGTGATGGGTCGAACAGACAAGCCTTTTACAAATTAAAATGTTTCCTCTCTCTTTACTCGAGTATTTTTGGTTTTCCTTGCATTAGTAATAATAGAAAATTATTTACATCTATTTAACCATAGGCGTGCAGCATGAATTGTGTCAACATATCTATCTATTGATTTGTAATAATTTTAAGATGGAAGGTGCTAAAGGTTACATTACATTATTATTGTTATTATTAGCATTCGCTAATTATTTTTGCCTACCTACGTTTTTTTTCCATTCCAAGGGCATTTCACAGTTCGGTTTGAACAAAAGTAAAACTTGGGATAGGTATAAATCATTTTAAATATTAACAAAAACAATTAGTAGTATTAAGGATTGGCAGAAAAACTGTGTCGATCTTTTTACGTTTTTTAACTTTTGACGAAATAATTATAAGTTTGATTTCAACAATTAGCAGATTAAACCTTCGAAGTAATTATTTTTGTGCTTACATAAGAAGCTGTAAAATTGGAAATATTATATAGGTAATAACAATCTATAAGTTATCGGAAATTGGCAACCTTTTAAGAAATTGCTCAAATATCGGTGATTAAATGTCAACTTGGTGGAGTAGGTAATTTTTAAATTGATCCCGCAGGTAATTTACTGCTCAAGCATTTCCAATATAATTATTAAAGTGGCACTCATTAAAACAATAAATTGGTGTTACAAAATCAGTTGTTTTTGCCAATTATCGATATTTTTTTGAAATCGCAAAAAACAGTTTTTAGAAAATCAAAAAATATTATAATGATTTTTTGCCAACCTAAAATAAAACATTTCTAAAGAAAATTATTATTTAATATCTTGGTTTTCCAAAAAAAAATGTATAGATTTACGGGTCGACTGCTACTGTCGAATTGCTGAAAATGTAGTTTTTGTAAGTTAATTTAAAAAATAATTTCCTGGAAGAGCCCACACCACAGGTTCAGCCTAAGGGCCCACAGATTCTAAATCCAGCCCTGGCGGTGTGATGCACGGATATTTATTCAAATGGTTGAACTGGATTAATGTCTAACTCGAATAATGAGAGGTTATAACGATCAGTGCGGCCTTTAGGCTGCAAAATATAGGCAATCAAGTTTTGCCTCACTGAAACAATAGGTAAATTATTTAAACTGAATCTAAGCAAGTGCATCGTTGAAATGGTAAATTAGTTTAGTTATAAATTTAATGTATAAAAATTCAAAATATCAGATTTTCAAGTTTGTGCGGCCTGAAGGCCGCACTGATTCATCCCTCTTTGTAAATGAAAATGATCTAATCGGAGAAGTGTTATGTACCGAAAGACATAATAGTCTTTATACATTTCTGGGTTGTGTAGAGGGGATTTCATCATTTTTAGACAAGGTTTTGATTGCGCAGACAGTTCCTTACTAGAAAAATATTTGATATGAAAGTTTTGTAATTTTTGTGAATAGAAGATTTCTGTTATTTGTATTGATAATAAGTAAATACTTAATTAATTGATTGAAGAAATTAGTTTTAGTGGAATTTATTGAATTGAAAAGGAAGAAAAGTATCAGTTAGACAGTGCCGGACTGGCAGTAGTTTCTCAGAGGTGGTAAAATTTGTAGGGGCCCGCTGCTATAACAGAAAACACTTACTCCTAGATAAACAGTTTTTTTTAGCTTGTTTTGAACTTCTACCGAATTGATCTATTATGTCCAGCTTACTCCAAGGGGCCCGGGTTGCTGTAGCGCCCAGCACCCCTGGCCAGTCCGGCACTGCGGTTAGATATACCTAATTGATCAATTTTGGAGAGATATTTAGGAAAATTAATCAAATTAATAATACTTATTTTATAACAAATTAATACATTGGAATTCGTGAGAATTGTGAACATAACTCGATCAATTACCATATATTTTTAGCTTGGTAAACAAACGTGAACCAATCAGAGCATGGTAACACAAAGAGAAAGAGAATAAGAAAAGATAGAGGAAGCTACAGATTTTTGTACGTAATATTTTGAATTCAAATGATGAAACTCAAAAATATGGGTGTTATGCTGGATTAGGCCGCACAATTTAGACAATCGAGTTCCACAGTGCCGGACTGGGAATAAAAGCCGGTCCCTGGCATTCAGATTATACCGGGCCACGGTCACGGGGTAGAAAATCAGTAACTTCATTAGATTTAAATAATTCTCGTATTTCCATTAAAAAAAAATATCTTCCGCCAAATAGCAATGAACGGTCGACCGCTCACCTGCTCGCTAGAGCAGTGTTTCTCAAAATGTTTTCTACGAAACCCTTGACCAGTTTATTAAAGCTGCTTTTGAACAAAATTAGTAGAATACGGAGGAGTACTTCACACCGTCTAGGACATTTCGCCGTCGTCACTTCGCCGTCGCCGTTTCGCCGTCGCAAACGTAGTATTTAATTTTTTTATATCAACATGAACAGCCATAAGATTTGTTGTTGTTGCAATGATTGTATTGCATAAATTACACCAAATTAGCATTAAGCGGTTGGTGAAACGGGCGCGCGGTCACTTACGTTGGTAAGTACCATTACTGGAGTTTATTATCTCTAATCAAACTATTTCCATGGTGTCTCTAAGCTCGCCTTAGCTGTTTTATGACAAGAATGGCACTGTTACGAGAGTTAGGAATTCAACGACATAAAACCTTATTAGCCATGATACCCAAGAGTGTATGAAATTCTTGTATGACATAGGAGATAAACCGTAAATACGGCTTTTAAATTGTTATTGTCGGATCAGATGAAGGATAGGAAACTGCATCTGCAGTAATAATAATAAAAACATTTTCCTAGTAGTACTAATTCAGTTTTACAATTTTTTTAAATCTCATAAAACCTCCTCATCTTCAGCTGCACTTGCAACGGTAGAGCAGTGACGCCTGACAGTAGGGCACGGATGCGGCAAGCTTGCAGACATGCTCGACTTGGATTTTTATTAGCTCTTGGTCAAATCCCAATTAAATCTCTTATCCTTCTTCCAGATCCAGTTTTGGTGTGAAAAAATATGTTGACCAGAAGAGCAAGTTTCACTGCGCCGACCTTCTTGGTTTGCGTGAGATTTTGAATCGATTTCCTTTTTCTGCAATTTTCTAGTCATTCACGAACAAGTGGTTTACGTTTTTACTGATTGTACAGAAGTGCAGGTATTGAAAGCGGGTACTTTGTAACCGGCAATTATAAAACTTATTAAAATTAGTTCCGCTTGTATTGATCACTATAATTGTGTGTGGATAATTATTGTTGCAATTATTGTAGAGTAAAAATAATTTTAATATTGGATATTACATAAATCAAAATCCGAGACATCAATTTGTTCTTGCCGTATGTCAATTATTGCAAACAGTTTACGTTATTTTAACGTTTTTTTCCAAAGTCGCGTGACTAACGAGCCACTGTTTACCTTGAGATGATTTAAAGAAAAAGTAAGATTTTTCTTATTTATCAATGTGTTGCAAACAGGTAAGTGTGCAATTATAGCATTCTAATAACTAAGCGGTCACTTATTAAAAATGCAAGTTTTTTATGCACATGCACCAATGAAGACGGAGGCTTACGTTTCCATAATTCAACCAATTACCTAGAATTCTGCTTTTTTATTACTATTCTCAACTAATTACTACTTACTTATACCTTTTATGTTCATTGAATATTGAAAAGATTTGTTGGCACTTGTGTGGCATAATAAAATCGCATATCGAGGAAAAAATTTTTTCCAGAAAAAAAATTCATTTATATTCTTTTGGCATGCGGAATAAATGCGATTAACAGAAATTTTGCCTTGAGAAAATAAATTCGCTCGCCAATTAACCTGGTTAAAGATTTCTGAAAACGTGATCCGACCAAACAAATACATACGTCGGGTTTGCAAAATGTTTCGGGAAGATCGCTTGGTGTGGTGACCCTAATTTTTTGGAGATTTGTGCACAATTACGAAATTATGCAATGGCATTGCAGCTCCTGTCAGGTTGATTGATTGGAAAGAATGAGAGGAAATGAAAGTGCGTCCGGAAAAAATACGTCGGCAAGTCCATTGTGCAATTTTGGCAAAAACTCATTTCGTTGTTTGTAATAATCGATCAATCAAATGGCGATTTTGTAAATTGGAGGTTGTTGAATCACGAGTCTTAAGTTCACAGTTGAGAGGTTGAGTGACCCGAAATGGGTACATCGTCGAAATGGGTATGGTTTGGCCAGTGCGCTTATCTGTTTTGAGTTTTGATTAATTTCAAGCTCTGGACACAAAGCAGTTTTCCGGAAGTAAATTAGTTGAAATCTCAAAGATAACGTTTCAGATTTGATCTTGAGCGTGATGCCCCCGGGAGCTCGTTTAGATAGTTCAGACCAAGCGACCAAGCGAGATATCCACGTGCCCGTAACGTTCTAAGACACAAAGCATAACACACTTTGTTTATACTCATTAACTTTCTCTGATATAATCAACTTAAAGCATACAAAAAACAATAAGGTATTTTCAGATTTTTATCGCTCCTTGGCAAACAACGGACAATTGAAAGACACCGAATGTTCTAAGTGCAGTGAATTGCGAAATTAATAGGCCAAAGAAATGCTGCGGTGATACAAGAAATACGACCGATTTGAAAAATTACACAAATTTATAAGTTAATGACTGCATTGTGTACGCTCAATTCCATTTTAATTATCGGCTAAGTAAATGCAAATTCCCACAAGAAAAGTACCTTTTTCAGCATTCATCATCATTACTCCTTTTTTCCGCTTTCGGTTCGCTCGATTGGAGCTTTTCGGAAAAAGCTCCAAACCTCAGGCCTGACCTGTTTGGCCGGACGATTAATCATTTCCGCGATGTTCTCTTTGGTTTTTTCTGCTAAAAGTGTTACGATCGCTAGTAATTCGAAATAGCAAAATAGTAATTTATCAAAATTCTTTTTGCTACTGTATTTTATAATGATTCGTTATTATATCTGGTAACTGTAAAATTTGAATGATTTCTTCATTTTATTATAGTCGAACGTGTTTACTAACCATAACTATGAATAATAAGTATTGTAATGTGAAGAACTGCGTAAAACACGTTTCATCACATAAAATCACGTACCCACCAGCTTTATTCCTACTGTATATCAAGACGAATTAGTCCTGACGGTTCACATGAAAAACAGGTGGTAATTACATAAAATTAAATATCCATCAATATAATCTGGTCTCTAATAAAAACAATAAAAAATTTGTCACGCCATCGTCATAATATCTTCATATAAAACTTTTTTATGTCCCGTCATCGGTTCAACTCCCGTGTAACAATTTTAAATTACAGCATGGCTTTTATTTGTTTTGATTTTTTAAGCCATGATTACACGCTGCTTCAAACGCTCACCTCTTTCTCTTACGCTCATCCTTTCGACACTAATTTATGTTTTGCTTCTGTAAAAAGACCACCGTGAAACACGATCAACTTTTTTCAGGCCCACTTATTTTTTTCTGCTCGATTAAAAGAAGAAACTTGAAATTAATTACTCGCGTCTATAATTTTACGTTTCACTTCAAACAAAAAAAAGTTTTGGAAGCACTGCTCCAGATCGGTTTTCAAATTTGTATCAGATTTATCGTTTCGATTTCGCTACAAAGTCGTAGCATTTAATTTTAGAAATAAAAAATCTTCCAAATTGGTTCTATCGTCGTAGAACATGCAGGTATTAATCGGTGTTTCGTGCGGCGACTGAAAACAACACTGAAAGCAAGAGTAACTGTTAATCATGGGTTTGTTTTTTAATTTTTAAATTGGAGTTTTGCACCTAACTATTCTTACGATTAAGTGTGATGAGACGCCAAGTTCTTCTTCTTCTTATTTCAAAACCTTCCGTCTGAAAAAGAGGCCAATAAAAATTTTGTACTAAACCCACACTCGGCAAATTGCACGGCATCCATGTGGAAGATTTTAAAATAATATATTGCTGGTAAGCTTCTTTGAAATCTTTATTTCCGTTGCCTATGGCAAAGAAACAATTGCAGATGTTACTGCGCTAAGCGGTAGATGAAACCAAGAAAACTGAAAAAAACTCCAATTATTTCAGTTAATTTTCCTCAACAAAATGTACTTGTAATTTTTGCATCCTTATCCGCTATAATGGAAAGCAGGACTTTAAAAAAAATCAATTTCCCATGTTATTTACCTACGATCGGATGTAAGGTCGGTCACCCGGTGTGTAATGTAATATTAAATTTACAACGTTATTGTTTGTTATTCATATCTGTGTAATTGTTGTTTGTTTAAGTATCAATAATTAATATTATTAGATCGAATACTTTTCGATACGCCTCGTAAACATTGTGAAGGTTAAATAAATTGTTTTACTTTTAAATGAGGTAAATTATAGTAAAATCGTAAAAGTTGGTCTGAAAATTGCTGTAATAACCTCAACAATAGACCAAAAGCTTAGAGTTATACGAGGGGCTTTTCGAGCAAATCACGTCCGTGAAAGTAGAATTGTGTTGATTTTGACTTTTCAGGTTAATTGCTATAACAATAAGAACCATAACTTAACTGTACAGTATATTTTAATGGGAAGTTGTTAGGTAAAAATTTATAAAATCAAGATATAGCACTTGACAATAATAGTAAACTATGTCGGATTTATATAATAAATATAGCATAATTAGTGTCAATGAAACATAAATAACGATATTACTTTCAACTTAATTATGACCCAATATGTCACCTAGAGCCGTTACATAAATTCGTCCAAGTATAAAATTTAAAATTTCTAGCCATCCAATCAAAATTAAGTAGACGATTAAAATAAGTGGGTTTAATTTGTAAAGCGTGCCTTTAGTTGTTATGGTAATGAATGCCCCAAAACCTTAAGAAATAATTGTTAAAATAAAACCAAACGTTTCTAACCTTCACGAAAATAACGTAGAATAAAAACGTGTCCCTATTGACCTATATAGACGTGAAGGCATTCGGCACAACAACAGTTACGTGTGTGTTCTTCAAGTAGTAAATGCACCTAGAATTACCTTTCCTAAAATATTTTTATAATTCACGCAATTACAGGCAATAAAAGACTTTACAACCTTTAATTTTGTAAAAGTACACT
This sequence comes from Cantharis lateralis, assembly GCA_963170105.1. NCBI lineage: Eukaryota > Metazoa > Arthropoda > Insecta > Coleoptera > Cantharidae > Cantharis > Cantharis lateralis. Next base: position 36,101,738 of record OY720627.1, on the reverse strand, counting down.
CGACAATTTTTCGTCACCTTTTAAAAGCTCCAAAGTTGAGCTCAACTATGCAAGAGGCAATTGCCTTTAATTTTCCCTCGTTACCTTTTAATTTTTACTTCAAAAAAAACGGCAAAACTTACGTATACCTTCAAGGTTTAAAACGGGTTTGCTAAACGGTAATTTACGGATACTAAAGAAATGATCTACCTTGATGAATATCGTAGCAAAAATATTGCATAGAAATCTACCCACTGTATTGTCAGACAACGGCACCGTTTCGATAAAATTTATTTTGCTTTGCTAATTTTTCGTGTTTCTAAATTGGTTTTTTGGGTCGACGATTGATTTTATTGTTTTAATAATATACGTTCCCATAAAACCAATTAATTTTATTGCTTTGTCAATTGAAAAAATGCGGAACTGTTTATTATGCCTGCTATCGCCTCGTAAGGATTGCATGATACTATTTAAAAAATGTCTCCTGTTAGATTACTGAGAAAGCGTTGAATATTACAGTCCACTTGATTGCTCGTTAGGACCAGAATTTTTAGGTAAATTACACAAATTATTAATTAGCTTTATAGAAGTTTTGTTTTATTGCTTTTACTTATTACTTTCCATTTTTAAGCCATTACAATCTAATTTTTCTCTAATAAATGCTTTGTAACGATCAATTTGTGTAATTTAGCCTGCAACTTAATTCTTACGGTCGGCTTTCACTGGGCTCCATAAATCCTATTTTAATATTTGTAAATTGTACATGCCAATTTTATTGAATACCTTGAGTATTTTTTTTAAATCCGGAGCAGCTTAGATATTTTGAGATTTTCTTACAGATTTGAAACAGAATTATCGAAATAATTAAATTTCTACCACTTTTCTTTAATTAAGTGAAAGCGTTTTTCAAACATGATTGTTCAAGGGGAAAAAAATGAACAAATTGAATTTTAAAAATAACAGATTGGCAAAGTTATTATTAAATTTGCATTTTAATTTAATTTTACTTGTGTCAAAAATTGAAGCAAATGTTAATTTTCTATTTAATGCAAATTTCGACCCAATTATGAAAAGCCAATTGGTCTCGAAATGTTTGAGTACTTGCGTGATTTATGCATTTAATTGTAGAAAGTGACGGTAAATTGCAATTATTATTTAAGTAATTTGCTTATAATTATTTTAAATTATTAGCAGTTTCGTCCTACGTTAATTTAAAACAAATTAAGCAATAAATTTTAACAACAAATCGTTAAGCGAACAGCGGTAGCCAAAATTTACGGCGTTCGCGTGTGCAAGTGAGGAAAATAATGTACATAAATGTGGAACACTTTAATATCTCGAGGGTTAAGTGTTTATTACACTTATTACACTTGAGTTTACCTACTTTGTTACTTACATTGATTTACAACAACATTTTTCAAAAATAAAAATGGAACCGTAGCATAGGCAGACGTTGACTATATAATTTTAAGAAACAACAAATTAAAAGCCATTTCGGCTTTTTTTGATGTAAGAATTTATCTTCTCTTTTGATTATACGGTTTTATTCGAGTTTGAGTAGATGAAGGGATAATTTTTAATGATTACTGTAATTTTATTCCTCTGTCTAGAAACAATTTGGAATAACTCTTTGAATTTTACCAACTTTGGATTATCAATTTGATCGATTTATGAGGTTTCACTTTAAGTAAACTTTTTATTTAAATTTTCTCCATCTAAATAAGAAGTCATAAATTTAATCAGCAATTGAGTGTAATTACTATATCGACGAATTAACTTAATAAGCGGTTAGGCTACTTTAATTATTTTATATAATTTATCCAGGTGATAATTACAATATTTGTTTCGTTTCAATGATTAATGAAGCATTGACAATTTTTTTCCCCTCGAGGCAGTGGCGGAATTAGCATTCAATATGTTTTCCCTATGCCACAATTTCTTATAAATTATTAAATACATTGTGATAATTATTAATTATTTTCATTACAAAAAAAGTTAGATAAAATTTCTTTATTTTATTTTGAGAGCTAAATTTTGAATCCCCCTGAATTTATGAGGTCCCAGGCGAGCGCCTCTTGTGCCGGTTCGGAAATCCGCCACTGCTTATTGTGCAAGAAAATGTTAAAAAGGTTGAGAGAAGAGCGATTCCTCATAAAATTAGGTGACGCGCATAAATTGCGCTCTATTAACGAGATTCCTGTAGGATATTTGACTATAATTTAAAAACCTCGCTGAATGATTCTTATGTGTATGTAGAACATATAGAATTTTTTTTTTCAAAAAATTTTAATTCAAAAGACCAAAAATTAATGTTTTAAATTTATACTAAAATAATGATTAGTTTAAACGCTCATTTATGGTCACGTGGTGTGTTTTTCATAAAACTGAATATTTCTTCGTTTGTTTCTTCGTCTCTTACACGCTCTTGGATCCTTTGACGATTTAAACCAAACTTGACAAACAAGCCCAGTTTTTCAGTAGCAGGTTAAACCAAAAAGTGTGGGTTAACCAATGATATTGCGTAAAAAACAGCTTTTCAACGTATTTCATTGTTTAACCCAAATTTTTTGGTTTAACCTGCAACTGAAATACTTGGTCTAACTCAGTAGGCCTTGGGAAAGGTTATTGTCAATGGCGGATTTAGCATTTGAGAGGCTTCAGGAGTAATTTAATTTTGAGGCCCACTCTAAATATTTTTACTACTCACATCAGTTGTTATTTTCTATTGGTTAATTTTCAAAGTGTTTTTCCTATGCCACAATTTATTATGAAATTATGAAATTACTTTATTTAATTTTGAGAGCTGAATTTTGAGGCCCCCTGGTTTTATGAGGCCTAGGCGCGCGCCTCTTGCGCCTGTTCGGAAATCCGCCACTGCCTCAATGAACATATAACGGCACGAAGCCGCATATATCGCGGATTTTTCAAAATTTGCTTAATTTTTTAGTACAGTTACACCTTTAATTAACTTTGCAGTGATCCAGTAACCCGGATTTAATTATATACTAGCAATTTAGAAAAAAAACTCTAGAGTAATGCTTTTAATTGTATTTATTTACATTTGATTATTAAAATTCGTAAATTTTGGAACATTGGAAATAGGAAATTAATGTAAATGCGTCCTAGAAGTTTCTTAATTTCAACAATTAACCGCACGTTTAATTGGTATTGAACTTAGGTTCGTTAACCTCGGAGAAAAAGAACTTGGTCAAAAAAATCTTCTTTTGGCCATTTCTTCGGGCGTGTCTTCCAGATGTGCTTATAAGTTTTTCCTGCACTTTTAATCGTAATTTTTGCACTAATGAGTGCATAAAATGACATTTTGATTACGAGGCGGTGAATATAATTTTGGATCATCAAGAAAAAATGTGATTCTGAAGTTGGAGGTGCTACATTATAAAGCCATTTGGTTGAAAGTATTTTTAAAATTAAATCTGCGCCCAAAAAAAATATTCAAATGAGATGTAGGTAACTCATTTAAATTTAAAATTTAACCCACATTCATTCCATTGTTGAATTATCGTTTGCTCGTGGTTTGGTGATCTTCGATAATGATATATTTGTCAGTTTAACAATTACAATTATGTAGACATTGGAGGTGAATTTTCTTTGTTTGTGTGTCTCGAAATAACTTGGAAGGTCAACCGGGCATTTGGAAAACATATTTATGAATCAATCACTTCTGAAGAGTTAAAGGTACGCGGTGGATTATGTACGTGCGTTTCCGGTGAGACGTTACGTGTACAACACGATTCTTAAAGATTCCCATGGGCAAAAGTACTTTCCTTGTAATAAAAATTGCAAAAAAGTTAATTGCTCACGCAACCTTGAACGGTTGCGCTTGATTTAACAGGTATAACTTAATTTGTCTTTTTTTGCAGGTACAAGGATGTGGATGGAAGAGCAATCGAGAAATGTAATGAATGAAGAATCAGATGCTGACAGCGATAGTAGCGGTGAGGAATTACCAATTTGGGTGAAAGGTGAGCAACGATGGATTTCAGGCGTCGTAGCTGAAACCACATGTGCTGATATTGTTTCCGTTTTGTTGCAGGATGAAGAAGCGAGGGTAAATTGAGAACGCTAACACGATTATTTAATTTAATCTGGTTTTCTTTTAGGGAAAATACGTTAACCAACCAGAATGTTACCATATTACAGAAAAGTGGAGAGGAGTGGAGCAACCCCTCGATCCCCAGGCGGCGATTTTGGACATTTGGAACGCATGGGGTACTGCACAACCAGAGGTAAATTAAAGATAAATTGCATGCGTGTTTATTAACACGCAAGAAATTGTTGTCTGAAAATGGTAATCTGATGGGCATTCGTGTATAAATATCAATTGCAATGCAATGCACTTAACAAGACTTTCTGTTGCATGATTATTCGTAACCTTGCACACTAATTTTAGTGTTAATGACAAAGTTTGCAACATATCCGATTCAGAAAGCGATGTTTGGATTTATAATAACCACTTTGAAGTCTCATAATTATACCATTGCGTTTTCTTATTGGAAAGTTCATCCATCCACTAACCTTTTAACTGACCTTAAATTTTCTTCCTAACCCATCTTTTCATGCAGCTGTTGATTATAAATTTGAAAAAAAAATTGGACGCACTAAAGGGACCAAGGACCTAGGGAGTCAAGAGAAGTTACCATGCAACCATTTGTCAAAAATTTGAAAACTTGATAAATATTTAGATATACCGGCACTGAAGTGCTAGTTCAAAGCCGCTCCATAGTTCCATTCCAGAAAATTTAATAGCTACTATTTACGTCTTAGGAAAATATTAGAAAACTTTATTTGGACCAAATGTACTTTTTGTAGCCCATATGTACCTAATTGTCAGACTTTTACAAATTTGTCGAGAAAATGTCGATTTTAAATCCATAATCCGGATTGGAATCGAATCTGAGGGTATACATATTATTGTGTAAATTGTGGTTGCGTATCTTCTTCGAATTCATAATCAATAGTATCAAGTGATAACGATTTTCTTTTCTTTTTCAGGTAAAAATATCTCTGCGAAGAATACGAGATGATCGTTTGCACCATCGAAAAAAGCGATGCAGATCGGAGTCGAGTACGCGTTCAGATAGAAGCGCATATAAAACGGTACATCCCCGAAGATTACACGCTCTACAAAGTGAAAAGCAGCCTTCAAATACAGAACAATTGATAAAATTAGTGCTCGCACAAGGAGAAGTAATTAGACGACAGTTAAGAAAATTAAGGTAAAGTTACTCAAAATCGCATTAAGAAAGCATCGTTAAATGCTTTGTGTAAACAATGCCTCATTTGTGGTACTTATTTTTTGTTTAGACACAGCGAACACCAAATTGGTTTTTTAGAAGAAAAAACCCACAAAGCCCGAGTTCGTAAGCACGGCAGCAACTACTTGTTGGAGACGTATTTGAAAGGCCTCTCGGAAGCTATCGAACCCAGTTATGAAGAAAACCCTAATGGTGATAGAAATAGCGATAGTGGAGTTGTTACCGAAGGCGATAGCGAACAATCAAATCATAATAAACAATCATCTTCCCCTGAGGTTAGTAATAAATATTTTAATCAGGAAATGTGATACGTGATACGCTCTTATCTTCTTCTTCTTCTTCTTTTATATTATGTCCTGCAGCGCATAATGCAAAATTGCTCTATTTATGTCGAAAAACTTTTAACTCTTTTTTTATTTTAGAATGAACGCTTTTCCCCATCGTCCGACGAAGTACAAAAGGATATAAAGGACGACGACAGCAATTCGACGACCAGCGAAGCTACCGCAAAAGAACAGGCGGAAATATTTGAAATGATCTCAAAAATAAACAAAAAACTGCTGAAAGAAGAGGAACACTTAGTTCGACTGCATGCGAATATTAAAAAGTACGAAAAGCAAACTAAAACAAACACCGACGACATAGGGAAGATTTTATCGAATCTGAGAGCGGAAATGGCGAAAAGTGCGTGCGAAATGCAGCATAACGAAATTGTCCTAGAAGAAACCATGGAGAAAATCACCAGCCGACGTTCTCATTTGGAAAGTTTACATAAAGATTTAGTGAATGAAGATCAGGAATGTGAAATGTTACAGGCGCTACTCTACAGTACGAAAGTTAAATCTCAAAAACAGTACGAGTATTACGGCTGCTACAAACCACATAATACCAAAGAAGTCTTAGATACCTTAGTTTGAGTTAAAATATTCAATGATATACCAAATATTATGTACCTAACATAACTTAAGTAAAACTTAATTTTTTCGCATGACTTTTTCATGTGATCTTCTTGTACCACATATTTTGTAAATAGAATTACGTTTTTGTTTTTTAATTTTTTAAACACCTTCTTTTTCTTGCCATGGTAGATGGAAAAACATAATTGGATTTGTAAATTAATTATATATTAAATTAACTCTGTATTCCAAATGTAAAAATCCGATTTTTAAGTTGATTGAAAATTTCGAGGTGCAATCGCACATTAGCACTTCGGTGTAGCCCGCCACTGCAAATTCATAATTATAATATTGGAATTAATTTTATCTTATCTGCGTTTTCAAAATCAACATTACAGACTTAAATTTTTAAACTCGAATTTACTAGGTAGTAGGCATATCTTTTTTTAAATAAAATTGTAATTTTTGTATATTTCAAAATTTTGCAATTAAATAATTTGGTTATTTGAAACCAAAGTATTGATTTTCAAAAATCAAAAAAGTTGAAGTCGGTCCTTGGACAACTTCAGGCCCCGGAGGGATTCGAACCCTCGATCTCCTGTTTACTAGACAGGCGCTTTAACCAACTAAGCCACGGCGCCCTTGATACTTCCAGCACTTAAAGAGGATTGCAGAAGTTAGCTGCCTTGCAGAAAAATTCAAATATTCGAAAACTCAATTATTATAAATACACCTATTTAAATACACGAACAGGACGACTGCTACTGATGTTTCCTTAATTACATCGTAATAAATCATAAAATAAATTTTCTTAGGTGCTAAGTTATTAAAAAGTACTTAAGAATGAACTGTAATTTTTCAGACCCGCCATTCGGGCGTGCTATATTTAATTATATTTTCATTTGCGTATATGTAAAAAAAACACAATTTAAAAATTTGTTCTCCATTCTTTGGAACAGCAAACTCCCCTGCGTGTTGCATGTGCATCAGTTTCCTGTGATGAATTTGAGGAAACAGCAATCACCCCACAATCTCAGGTTAATTTATGGGTGTCGCATTGACTATCCATCAAGACTGGTTCTTTTAATTAAATTATTAAATTTAAAAAAATTGCAAATGAGTAGTCCAGTTCAATGACTTAAAGGACTTTGTTTAACGCAAAATATTTACAATTTTTATGTTTACATTGTAGCTCTCTAATCAGTTGGAAATAAAAACAATTACAAAGTTATAATGTTAGTATGTGCTATGTGCTAATATCATATTTCAATTGACGCAAAAAATTGTTAATTGATATCACAATTGCTTGCCATAATCAGATTCAAATAATTAAATTTAAAAAATGCAGTTTCGCTCATTTAAAATAAATTCAGGTATTGGTTTTTCAAAACTCACTGCAAACCGCATCTCAGACGAGATTTTTTGAAATGCTAAATTTTAAAATCTCTTTATTTAATTTTCAAATCCGAAACATTCAGTTATTAGGGAAAAAATGATTTTTTTTGAGAAAAATTGACTTTCAATTATTTCAAAAAATATTGGTCTTTTGCGAAAGAATTTGGTTTTTTATATTTTAAAAAATCAGCTACAATGCTTTTAGTTCAAAAATGATATATCAATCCAAAAGCTACAAAATTACTGAATTGGCAGAGGTCTTTTTATTTTGTACACAGAATTTTTGAGAATAAATTACTCAGCTACATAATAGAAATTAATATTTCCAAAAGTAATAAGAATATGATATTAAAATTTGGAGAACGTACAGGGTAAGTATCTCTCCAAAAAATATTAAATTTACAGAAAAAAAACAAAGAGTTTTTTTGAAAAAAAAATTTCAAAAAAAATGTAGTATTTTTTTGGATTTTTATATTTTTAAAAATTGAGTACTATGTTCAGCGTACGAAAAATAAAAATCTGATAAAAGCGAGTTGACAAAAAAATATTCGTCCACTTCTCGACCAGCTGAAATTTAAATTTCCTATTTAATTAAGTACAATTATTTAATTAATTTAATATAATAAATAAGCTTAATGGGCAGTTCAAATTCATGAACTAATAAGCATCAGACGACCTAGTTTCATAACTCCCGTAGGAAATTATCAAATAAATAAAGAATAAGGGTAGATTTTCTAATTTTCCGCCAAAGCGCCTTATGAATACAAAACAATCCGTAGGTATCTTGTAATTAAATAATAATATGTTGTAATTCAAAGTAAAATTTCTGGCAACGTCAACGCCTGATGAAACGCATTTTGAACCTTTAAAAATAAAAGCATCGTCTGCGTTGCAAACAAAACAAAGATAAAAATAAACCAGAAATGCCACTTTTCCCAATTGTTTCGTAATATGTTTGTTTATTTTTAATTACGCTACCAATAAAAAACTTTTTTGGTTTTTTGGATTTGAAATATTTTTGAATTTTTAAAAATTTTATTTTTTTAATGGAAAAAAACAAGAATTTTTAAATTGGAAATATTACTCTTGGCATTGAAAAATAAATAACAACTGGTAGGCTGATTTCCTTTCAAATATTTGTTAACAATGATAATACCCAACAAATTTGATAAAATGTTATTGGATATTGTCGAATCATTGTGACAATGACTAATTTATTATGTAATTAGAATGTCGTTGTAGAAACTTCTAGCTAATTGATAAGGAAATACGTCAGCAATGGTACCGTGCACAAAGTGCTGCTTGCAACCGAATCCGTGTGCTATTTTGCACACGGAATTATACTTTTATTGATATAAAATACGATCGTGAGCCGAATTCTCCAGTTATCAACTTTACTACGATCGTAAATTCAAAAGTATCCGACCTACAACAGTGTCTAGCTACATCTAGTGAATAATTTATACAATGGCAGCTACTCCAAAGTGCTCTCGAGGTAAGTTCATTTTTCAAAGTTTGTTTTCAAAAATTTATTTAAAATTATGAATTAAACTGAAAATAAAATAGAAATATTATTTTCTATTTCTAACTTGGCTTCTTTTCAGTTGCTAAATTTTTGAATTTAAAATTTTTAATTTAAATTTAAATTAATTTTATATATTTTTTTCTTTTCAGTTTCAATGGCTCAACAAGAAAAATCCACTCAATGCAAGGAAGGGTGTAAATGTGTAAATGTATGCATTTGTTCTTCATCCAACTGTTCGACTTCGAAAAAATGCGCAAGTGGATGCAAATGCCTAAACGTTTGCATTTGTGAAAACAAATCATGCTGCTCTTCCAGTTCTGGTAAGCAGGAGGAAGCTACATCCCAGCAATGCGTAAAAGGCTGCAAGTGCTGTTCTTCCAGTCAAGGAGAAAATTCAGGTAAATGCGTATGCATTTGCATTGATGGTGAGAACAACAAGTCCTGCTCTGGCATCAAAGGAGACTGTGCTGAAAATTGCAAGTGCTGCGTTTCTGTAAAAAATGGAGAAGATTGCAAATGCGTCTGCATTTGCATTGGCGACAACAAAAAATGCTGTTCCGACAAACAGGAAAAAAGTGCTGAAGATTCCAAATGCTGTGTTTCTGGAAAAAGTGGAGATGATGGTAAATGCGTCTGCGTTTGCATTGATGGAAACAAAGTAACCTGTTCCGATAAAGATGGAGATTGTGCTGAAAATTGCAAGTGCTGCGTTTCTGGAAAAAGTGGATCCGATTGTAAATGCATCTGCATTTGCATTGGCGACAACAAAAAATGCTGTTCCGACAAACAGGAAAAATGTGCTAAAGATTGCAAATGCTGTGTTACTGGAAAAAGTGGAGATGATGGTAAATGTGTCTGCGTTTGCATTGATGGAAACAAAATAACCTGTTCCGATAAAGATGGAGATTGTGCTGAAAATTGCAAGTGCTGCGTTTCTGGAAAAAGTGGAGCCGATTGTAAATGCATCTGCATTTGCATTGGTGACAACAAAAAATGCTGTTCCGGCAAACAAGGAAAATGTGCTGAAGCCTGCAAATGTTGTGTTACTGGAAAAAGTGGAGATGATGGTAAATGCGTCTGCGTTTGCATTGATGGAAACAAAGTAACCTGTTCCGATAAAGAGGGAGATTGTGCTGAAAATTGCAAGTGCTGCGTTTCTGGAAAAAGTGGAGAAGATTGTAAATGCATCTGCATTTGCATTGGCGACAACAAAAAATGCTGTTCCGACAAACAGGAAAAATGTGCTAAAGATTGCAAATGCTGTGTTTCTGGAAAAAGTGGAGATGATGGTAAATGCGTCTGCGTTTGCATTGATGGAAACAAAGTAACCTGTTCCGATAAAGATGGAGATTGTGCTCAAAATTGCAAGTGCTGCGTTTCTGGAAAAAGTGGAGAAGATTGTAAATGCATCTGCATTTGCATTGGCGACAACAAAAAATGCTGTTCCGACAAACAGGAAAAATGTGCTAAAGATTGCAAATGCTATGTTTCTGGAAAAAGTGGAGATGATGGTAAATGCGTCTGCGTTTGCATTGATGGAAACAAAGTAACCTGTTCCGATAAAGATGGAGATTGTGCTCAAAATTGCAAGTGCTGCGTTTCTGGAAAAAGTGGAGCCGATTGTAAATGCGTTTGCATTTGCTAAGAAGTGCAAATACACAAATAAAGTTTACATTTGCTAATAATTTTTATTATTTTCGTATTATATTTTATATCATTTTTTTTATATTATTATGGTGATGGTTTAATTTTTTTGTATTTTTATTAAATTTTTATAACTGGGATCATGATTATTGTAACTGCAATATTTCTACTACTAATAAAGAAGTCTTAAAATATTGTTTTTATTATTAATATTTCACAATATTTACTAGGCTAAAGTATCAAGAAACCGGACAACTGAACGAAGTCAACTGGAAGAAAACTCAATTTTGATGGTGAATTTTAAAAAGTTTAGAAATGAAACAATTTTCTTTTTGCCAAGTTTTGCCATGACCCCCCCTGAAGCCAGTTATTCGTAATAATATTAGGTTTTAAATTTATGATTTTAATTTGCGCCGAACAGCCCCTACCACAATTACGCCACTGTCGATACTGCTAGGTCATCGTCAACCACCGAGCTTTGATCAATATCATTATCAATACTTTGCTCTATTACTATTTATTTTCGTCTTTTTCATTAGGTACACGTACATTAAGTAGAGCAAGGTTAAACAAAATAAAAGAGAGCAAATTACCTTGTCTCCAATTTGCCTTCCGTCTATAATTTCTAAATGCCATCTCGCCCACTCTTACTTTTATTTCTTTTTGAGTTTTATCAAATTTTACGAATTTAAAAAAGTTTTTGTAAAAATTTTATTAAAAATATTAATTTTATGTAAATTTTCACCGAGTTTGGTTCAAGTCGTTGTATCTCCCAAATGGTGCGACGAAATAGAAAAATTGTAAGGAACAAAAATGAAGGGAACGAAATTTTCAAAATGTCGAATAAGTATTACGGTAAAAGTGATTTTTATATCAGAAAAAACGTCTTCAAAAGATACAATTTCCATAGGACTGTATGCTCATTTTTGTGGGGTACTATGAGACAGAGTAGAGTGAAAAATGTACTTAGGATTTTCAATTTATAGGACCAGGATCGTGTAAATTCGAGAAATAGGCTAATATAAAATTTAATAATTCAGAGCAAATGCAAGGGAAAATGTGGTTTATTTAGTTTAAAAACTGACAAAATTAATTAATTAGCAAATAAAAGCTAATAATTGTATGTACTATTTAAAAATATGTTTGAGTAATTTTACAATTTCTTAAGTTGGTGATAACTGCAAGTCCAAGGAAAACCCACATTTACGACTGTTCTGATTGGTCAGGGGTTTAAGTTAAACTTAACTCGCGATTGGAAAACTGGGCAACTTAAAATACTTACAATTAAAATTGAGATAAAAATTAAAAAAAGGATTCAAGTGATTTAAAAATGTACTTTTGTAAAATTGAAATTAATGATACCGAAGTACCCTGTATAGCAAACGATATTAAAAAATGGTGACAATTGATGGATCCAATTGGTAATATATTTACGTTGGCAATAAACATTCAAACGTCAATACAAGTCTTATTTTTGTTTGACACTAAAAAACTCTTTTTGTTTATCTTTTCAAGTTTTATTTCGTTAACAAAATTTTTATTCTACATTTTAGGACAAATTTGTCCAATTATTTGTTGTGTTACGTGCGAAATTGTCGTTTTTAAGTACTTCAATTTATCAACTCGGAAGAACCGAAGTTCGCCGACGACGTTGTGTTCTTTGCTCACCGCCAGTAGTTTTACTGCAAACAACAAACCAAGGCCCTGTAAGTCGATTATTTTACTTTTATAAATTAATTTTTGCATTATAAAATATATTGTGTTAATTGTGCATTTAGTGTGTGTGTACTTTATGTGAATTCGTATTTATATCTACACGTTCGATAAAGAATTTTGGATAACGAGCATGTGAAATTGTTCACCTTTATTCCATTACGGTATTGGCTTTGTATGTACTTTTTACAACATGTCGAAGCAAAACTTCACACTTTTCGCTTTAATTAAACCTTCGATAATGCATCCGTGTAAATTTCAAATTGCAACCTACAATTTCTCGGTGAAATTTCAAGTGGAAATTTTTCATTAATCACTTCGCGCAATGCAGTTCAACTTTTGTCGTCATCGTCGAATTCTTGGAACACAGCGTTTTATTTTTTTTTACCTTCAATTGTTTTAATGGAAAATCAGATAGATTTTTGATCCGATCCCGTGTTAACGGTCGACCTTGATTAATTTCATTCTTTGTGTTTTCAAAGTTTAGTGTCCCTGTATAAAGCAGGAATCGCCCACTTATTGTTGTCTCTCATGGTCGTGTACTTCACACACGCACACCGACATCAATTTTTTATTACCATAAAATCATTTTTATAATTTTCGATCGACTAGTTTTGCAATTGCATGATGTGCACGTTACGCTTCAAACGCCAATTCAGTTTTCATGCGAAACTTTTTTTTTCAAAAACTATTTTTGTCTGACGATGTATGACGTTGAATAATTCGTCGTTTATCCTGCATCTTTCATTGTCTCGACACCTGGTTTTTTCAAGTCGTAAACATCCTTGGAATGTGCCAAGGACCTTGAAAATTCATTCGCCCGCCCGTGTGCGGGGTCACTGACCTCCTCATCTTAACATCCGATTCATATTTTGTCGTTGTTTCCTAGCAAAATTATTACTTCAGGTGTCCAGACAAGACGAGCAATTCCGTTCAAATTTTATGTACTTGTCGAAATGTTTCGCAAAAATGCATTCTTTAGTTTTGGTTTTTTTGGAACGTCTAGACGAATTTTTTGACTGTAAATCAGGAAAGGGTTGAGGGTGACTCCCATCCGCTCAAACGAGAAGGTTGATGAATGCGGATCGTCAGTGCAGTGTAAATGTCGCAACTTGGTCGACTTTAACCGCCGAGCATTTTTGTGGGTCTAATTTTTTGCATTTATTAATGAAACTTAGATTCTCTCAAGAGATTGCCGTTCCATACCTACTTGCTTTTGTTGAATTCTTTCAAATAAAGTTCGTTGCTCTTTCTACGCGAATGGAGAAACACTTGAGTTTTGTTCAAGGCGTCATACACTGCCAATATGCCTATGTAATTGGGTTATCCATTATTCCACTTTCAAGTTGCAATTACTTTTAAATACATACAATATTGAACCGTTCGTCGGTTCATCGATATTGCTGCTGGTAGCTGACTTTCAATTGAAACTTTTATTTCCTATTTCCTAAAATTTCCTCAACTAAACAAAATCTGAAGAAGACGTATTATCTGATAATCCTAACATTTTTATTATTGTCACGTTATCTTGTAAATAAGTTTTTCCGTCGATGGCAAAATTTTGTTTCTGCAGGGAAATTTTTTAAACTGGGTTCGTGCTTACGCCGTAACGTGATCCAATGCCACGTGTTTCATTGGCTATACGGCGTTGGCCAATCAGAATCGTGGCTTTGCCCCCAATGAATTTTCTCCTGTAGCGGAATTTGTACAGATGCAGAGTACAGAGTGTTAACCTGGTTTTTCTCTAATAACTCCAAAACGTTGCAGAGAAACTGGGTTGAATCATACTCGAGCTCTGTTGGTTTTTCCTATATTTTACATATTCGAATCCTACGTTAGACTTCACTAAATCTTCCGGAATCGAACAATGTTCAGTTGGAGAAATGAAGTTTTATTGAGAATAATTATTGAACAACCCCAAAAGGAATTCATTATATATCTTTGTTATCCCTGCATAAGCTTAAGTAGATCAAAATTAAGAGTTACCCTTCCACTTCGGGGTAAATACTGCTATTGGCTACTTGCAAGATTACTTCCTGTTTACTCCACCCCTCGGTCAAGTTATCATTGGTTCTCACAAGTACCTCAAGTTCACTGACCTTGGGATAAAACTTGAAGTCAAGATTACCCCTAGTGGAGAGGTAATAACCTTACGAGCGCCTGAAATTTTAATGTTGTTTTTAAGTTTTGCTTCTCGAAATAATTCTTAATTTTGTGTTTAGCTAAAACAAGAAGGCCTGAAATCCAGTGTGCACTGACCGGATCCGAGAGTGATTTTTTAGTAGAATTTGGTTAACCCACCACAACGGAGAGCCCCAGGCAAACGGGGCCACAAGCTCGTGTTTCGGGGAAGGACAGTGCTCCCCCCGCCAAACGACGCTGGGTCCCTCCTTCTACTTTGCGCCACCAACAACAACAAGATGCCCTTAGTCCCGAATCTCGTAACGACCTGGTATTTCGTAAGGTTCGTGGAATTCTCAACAAACTTACACCAGAAAAATTCAAGAAGCTGAGCGATGATCTGTTACAAATTGAGTTAACTTCTCACCATATACTTAAAGGCGTTATTTGGTTGATTTTTGAAAAAGCTCTCGATGAACCCAAGTACTCGTCTATGTATGCACAGCTGTGCAAACGACTGTCAGATGAGGCCCCAAACTTTGAACCTTCCAATTCTCCTTGTACATTCCGCCTTTTGTTGCTCAATAAGTGTAAAATCGAATTCGAAAGTCGATCAGAACTTTTGGAGAAAACCGTCGTCGATCCCACCTTGGACGAAGATGAACGTCGTCAATTGGCCAAACGTAAGATGTTGGGCAACATCAAATTTATCGGAGAGCTGGGCAAGTTGGAAATTTTATCGGAAAGCATTTTACATCGATGCATTCAGGAATTATTGTCCTGTCGTCGAGGCGACGATCCATCCGAAGATTTGGAATGCCTTAGTCAAATTATGCGCACATGCGGCCGCATCTTGGACTCCGACAAGGGCAAAAAGCTGATGGATCAATATTTCGAACGCATGACAAAGCTGGCCGAAAATATAGATTTACAACCGAGAATACGATTTATGTTGAAAGATGTTATAGAATTGCGAAGAGATGTCTGGAGACCACGAAAGGTTGCAGTTATCGAGGGTCCCGTACCCATGCATCAAATTCGATCAAACGACGAAGAACGTCCAGGATATCGTAGGTAAGTCGACTTGTGTTTTCCTTTATAAATTCACTAGTTTATTGACATCTTTTCTCTTTCTACAGAGATCGCAATCAAGAGCGTGATCAAGAAAGATCAAACATGTCAGAATTATTCCGCCATCCGATGAAAACGAGAGGTGGCATCGAAGATATGCTGATGGGCTTCAACCTGAGCTCATCTACTACTAATCTTATACCAACCCATCCATTTGGTTCAAACGGATTTGGCGGACAAAGAGAAGGAGGATTTAGAAATCACAACAATCAACGGTCTGGGTTTGGTGGCTACAACAATCAAAGGGGCCAATATAAGCACAACCAAACTAATAGCAACAATCAATTTAATAATCGTAAGTTTTTACAATTGTTTTTTAATTGTTTCACTTGAATGTAGAATGGGGAATACGAACTGTTGGTAAATTCTGATCAAAGTGCAGTAATAATTGTACTTTGAATTGGTACAATTAAAATTGGTAATTCCTTACAATTTAATTAATTTATGAATATTTTTTTCTCAAAAAGAAAACGATTTGCAATCGTAAACACGTGTGTGATAAAAAAATTAATTAGTTATTGCTATAAATGATGTTGACTCAATAAAAATTTATGTGAGGAATACTTCATATCAATTTAATTATTCCTGATAATTTTTTTATCCGACATTACGTTTTATGATTTATCAAAATCATATTAAGGCAACATTGTTATCTTTAAAGGGTTTTCCATTCATATATTGTTTTTTATGTATTTTACTGTTTTTGAGATATTAAAAAATAAAAAAACAAGTTTCGCAAGTTAAAATTAAATTTATAAATTTTAATTAACTTGGTGCCGACTGCACCAATGTTATTTCCAATTCTAAATGTTGTAAGTTTGCTGTGGGAATCTAATTAATCCATTCAACACTAATTGGAAATTTCATTAATCCCTTCCGATTGTGTACACCAAATTAAACTTTTGATGTTCTTAACTTTCTTTGTTTTACAATATTGTTATCTCCATTTAGAATCCAACAAAGATTTAGCACCACGTTTCAAGAAGAATCTCATAGTTCCTCATGAGCAAGATCTTGGTGATTTGCAGTTGAGACCGTCTGCTAATTCGCTTTTCAATAAATCCACCATAAAAGCCAGCAACATAATGAACAGTAGACCAATGGAATCGCAATTGCCACAACCGCCTACCATCAAATCAGCGCCCCCGCCTTTATTAAAAGAGCCTCTACCCATAAAGCAAGCCTCTGCTGATAAACCAAAGCAAGGCAAAAAGGACAAGGTAAACTACTTTTATTTTATTTTTTCTCGAATAATTCTAAATGAAATTAATTTGTTTAGGGTCCAAATAAAGAAGAAGTGTTAAAGAAATTCGGAGCACTACTAGAAGAATACTTTAAAGATGAAATAGGATTAACGCAAGCAATTGATTGTTATAAAGAACATAAGGTGCCTGACAAGTTTTCGAGGGATGTTCTCGTCATCAGTTTAACCTTATCTTTGGATAAAACTGAAGAAGAACAGGAAAAAATTATTAAGTTTCTATCAAATTTGCGCAAAGACAATTTGTTAAACACAAGCACAATACAAGACTCTTTCAAAACCATGTGCAATTCGTTAGAAGAACGCGAAAATGAAATTACTCAATTGACAAAATCTGCAGCTACTTTGTTGAGTCTTGCAGTTATCGAACGTTTAATCACTTTAGGCGATGTTGCATCTTTAACGGACAGCGGAAATTACTATCCACTGTTTTTGGTAATCTTGCAGCATTTGCATAAAGCGCAGGGGAAGAACGAGCTAACCGAGCTGTTCACCAACAGTAAAATCAATCTGTTATCCCAAATGCCTGATAGTGACAAGACAAAAATGAGATTGGCCGAAATTTTGGAAGAACGTGATCTCACATTTTTGTATCCTTCTCTTCGTATACAAACCGAATTGAGCAAACAATTGCAAGCCGATCCTAATCCGCAACAATTTTACAAGTGGATCCGCGAAAATCTCGATTCGGCCAATTACACCGACTCTGGTTTTATAAACGCACTAATGACTGTTCTGCTTAAATATATTACACAAGAAGCCGCTCCTGTCGATGACGATAAGTTGGTGGGCGAGAAGGAGCGTAGTATGTTGGAGAGGTACATGCCAATTTTACAAGCGTTTTTACGAGAACAGCCTTCTCTTCAATTGGTGGCTATTTATTCGTTACAAGTACACTTTTACGAACTAGGATTTCCACGTGGTCAGTTGTTGAGGTGGTTTAATGCACTTTACGATTTGGAAATCATCGAAGAAGATGCTTTTCTCACGTGGAAAGAAGATATCACCGACGCTTATCCAGGCAAAAGACAAGCATTATTCCAGGTATAATATTTTCTAGTTGATGATTTTTGAGCGTGGTTGTGATTATGCTAAATTTCAGGTGAATCAGTGGTTGATGTGGTTACAAGAAGCAGAATCGGAAGAAGAGGAAGGAGACGATTAAATCTGCTACGCAACACATCGTGATAAATGTTCGTTTAGGAAAATTGTTAGGATAATTTTTTTTAAAATGAAAAAAAAAAAGAAAATAGGACCCGTGTCGTCCTAAATATGCAATTTTGTTTTTTTGATGTCGACAACATTTATAATTTAAAAGTATTTTAAAACAGTAACTTTGTCCTTAGCTTATTTGTTGCTCTTTAATATTATAAATGGCGCTGAGACATAAATATGATTTGATTCAAGTGCCGATTATTATCATCTTAGTGGAATTGTACATTATATTATTAATCGTCGTTTCGTGTGTGACTGGTTTTATATAATTTTAATGGACAGTAGACGTGATGTTAGATCTGTAAGAAAATATCCTTAAAATATTTGCTTTCAAAATTTTAACTTGACCCAAAAACAGCCAACTAAAAATAATATACACTCTTGTCTTTTATAATTTGTATTATTGTAATAAATTTATTATACATTATTTTCAAATTGTACTTTTGTATTACATTTTTGAAATAATAATTTAAGATATTCATTGATTGGAAAATAAATTGTACTGTGAACTTGTGTTTATTAAACTTATTTCACTGGTATTTTGTTATCGATGATTGCTTTTATGTAAATTTTTTTGACGTTTCATTGTTTATCTGCCAACCACTTGACTGTTGAGAAATATACACTTTTTATAAGCTTCGACGTGGGAACTGGAAAATCTTATCCATATGAAATGAAATATATTGTTAGATTGAGGAAAATCTTGCGGGACTACACGATATGGTAATAAAATGTAGAAAATTTATGACATGTGGAATGGTTGAGGTAATAGTTATTTTTTTATAATTGCAGAATTTCTTATTATTTTTTGGTAAGAAAAATTATAAATTATTTCCATCATCAATGAAATGTTAGCTATGTATATTAAAGTATACCGTCTCGTTGCTAAACCAGGAAAACTCAAAACTATTACTTCCGTTACTTATTTAAATTTCTTTCAAGCAAAGTCAGACGATTTATTGATAATTTACCACACATACAATTTAATTGTTTTTAATATAAATACAAAAATTAATATTAAGTTTAAAGTAAATTAGCTTATTTAAATAAAGATCGACGACTAAACAACTAAAAATCCAGTTTTTTCCACTTGCTCCAGTACAGCTTTCAGATTTGTATCGAATAATTCGCAACGTATGGGCATTTCGAGAGAATAAAAAGGATTTTTAAGTGCATAATCCGAATAAATCTCATAAATACGCCTCAACAAAATATCGATTCCAGCCTGAGTACGTTCGGACACCACCATAATTTTAATACCCGTCAAAGTTTGAAAACAGTTCAGTTTGAAAGTATCCGCTTCCAACACTTCTATACCTGATGACTTCGGCTCCGGACTTAACTGACTAGCAATGGCAAATAACGGATAAAACATACTTGCTAAAAATATCTTCTCATTTGTTGTCATTTTTGGTCTACCGAACTTTAAATTTATAGGAAAATTGTCTTTATTTTCTAACACCTCAAAGACATCCCTACCGTCATCCATTTGACGACCAGTCACTATTACTCCGTTGATAGCGTAAAGGACGTGTCCAACTTGAATTAAACAAAAATAAATTAGTTAGATGTGACAATGGGGGGCGTTATACCTACTATGTATTCCATCTCTCTGACCAAATTCGACTACAACTTTTTTATTTTCCCAGCCTAATTTGATGTCTAGTGGATAGGAAAAGGTTTTCTCCGATTCAATTTTAGGAGTGTTGTGATCGTAATTGAATATTAAGCCTCCAGATTTTGAGACTATATAAATACCGTGTATGACCATCTTGTGACGTTGGGCTGGTTTTAAAAAGCTTCTCAATTAGAAATTTCACTGTTTTTAGTTTTGGAACAAAAATTATCTTTTTAAACTTCTTAACCTAACATTGTGTAAAGACAACAGAGAAGATGACAGAGATAAATCAGTGATGCTCAACTTGGATCGATCGACCAGTATCACTGGTTGAATTTCAAATTTTGCGGTTGTCGGCTATCGACATCTGTTGGTTTTTCAAATAACTAAATTATATTAATATACATGCGGAAATGACAGAATGGAAGACGTCAAGGAACTGGAAGATAAAAGGAACTACAATGTAGGTATTTGTGTGATTTTTTAAAAATTAAAGTGTCGATTTTGCAATATTTGTACATATCTAATTTATAAATTGTTTATCTTGAATTTTAAAAACATCTTTTTTTTATTTGCGAACACAAGATACTAAACTTGCGTCGTAGATATTTTTCAAAATCGTAGACTGCCAAATAGGAAAATTAAAATTGAACTATTTATGAAAAATTAGGCATTTGGCATGTTGAGAACACATCGCATATTTTGGACAAAGAGCTAAGGTTGCGCCACATTATTTGAATAACAATAAATATTGGACTTTGCACAAAATGAACTGAATTTTGTATAATCATCACGTTTAGAATCAAAATTAGGTTGTGATCGATCAAAAATGGACCTCAAAGTAAGTTTTGGAATTTTAATTTTTAGGTTAAAATATTTTTGTTATTAATTTTAGGATGTTTGTTATGTCTTCTGTCGAAGTTTTTACAACAGCTGTAAAGGTGCTCCAAAGGCGTTCGTTTTGGATAAAGAATTGGAATCCAGAGAAAGAAATACGCCGCCTAGGAATCGGATTTTTAAACCCGATAAAAGTAATCTTCAGCAGGAGAACAAAAGGTGAGCATTCGGCGCTGCAATATTTTTATCGTCACTAATGTTTTCTCGGTTTATTTTAGGAAGTATAAAGTCTTGCGGTGCATGCTTATTTCTTCGGCTGTTCATTTAACAGTTTGTGTCGCAGGCCTATTTGGTTTTCTACCTCTATTAACTTGGTTTAGTGACTTAACCAATAACTTTTTTATCATACAATTTATTGTATTTTGTGCTACTTACACAATTTCGGCAATTGTAATATTTTGTTGTAAAGTCATCAATTTTGTGATTTTTATGGTAAGTTTGTGCGATAACATAATGCGGAAACGATTGTAAAATTTTGAATTCTTTACAGGACATAGGTGATGCAGTTTTTAGATATATAAACGGAAGAAGTGTGATTAGCAGAGAACTGAGTGAAATCGTGTCGGATGCCTTATTTAGTACCATTTTCGAATTCGTGTTTTATATGCAAGCTATAGCTGTGACGTACATCCCCATTATATTCATCGCCAGAAGCTTGCACATTCTGATCATGTCCCTCCTATATTCCTTGTATATTTTTGAATACAAATGGTGCAATATGAATTTACCTTTTCACGTTAGGTTGTCTATCATCGAACAAAATTGGGTTTATTATTTTGGCTTTGGTTTGCCGCTCGTAATTCTAACCAACATTTTTGATTCTTATTTAGCCAAGTAGGTGATTTATGAACTGTTTGTTACATTTTTAACATTTGCATTTTAGTGTCACCATCTTTTCGTTTGCATTTCCATTCTTTTTGATAAGTGGAAGCATCGCAACACCCATAAAAGCAGAAATGTAAGTATAAATTTGATATTGAACAACGGAAAACTTACGGCTATGTTTCAGCTTTCCACTACGTATTTTTTCGACAAGTGCAGGTATACTTACAGAGGTTTTCAAGATTTTAGTTTCTACATTTCAACCGCTAAAATCAAAGCCGATCAAGAAGTCTTGATTATATTTTTATTTTTTTAGTAGTTTAATTATTGTATATATTTTATATTATTACACATTTTATTCTATGTAAATTATTTTTTATATACATTCTTTTGTTAAAATTGGGGAACACTTTATTTGTTTTATTACAATTTTGTTCAATTTAGGCTCTAACCTGTACTTGATGCAAAGTAGTTACATTTTAAGGCACATGATAAACACAAAACCTTAATACCGTAATAATTTTTTGACTGTCGTAGGATTTACCCAAATACTGGAATTATCGGAAAATTTTTGGAATTAATTATATGAGTTTTATGGAGCTGGCAGCCCCTCGTTTAACAATTGAGTAATATAAAGTCAGTTTTTCTTATGTTTGATATTTTTTTGAAATCTTGAACCACACGAAGGAGTAGCTCGATAACTAAGTTATTACCTTCCGATGTTTACGTTATTGATTTTTTTAATTTAATTGAATTATTTTTATTTAGTTGACCGATTTTAAATTTAGATAGATTTAAGATGGTAATCTAGTTTAGAAATTTGAAAATACATTTTTTTATTTTTCAAAGGAGTTCACAATATCTCAGGTTCTACTTGGCCGATTACCTTCAAATTTGGTGTAAACATTCAGTATTATGTCGCTTTATAGTCCGCATTTTGAAAATTTCTAAATTATTATTATCACTATTTTTAAAGAATAGAAAAGTGGAAAAAATTAATTTCGTTTGTTTATAAAAAAAAACAGCCGCTTTCAGTATGAATCGGTCAAATAGAACTTAATAGAAAATAAGGAGTTTGGAAAGTAAAAATATATTTCTCGTCTGTTCTTTAGTATTTAAAAAAAATACTTAATTTTTCAACTTTTATTTTTTTGGATCAAAAGACTATTGTTTTTTTTCAAAATTTTGTTGGTTCTTTTTATTGCAGATTAACGATTACATTTTGTTGTGATGTATAGGACTAGGAAAACGCGCCCTAGGACCCCAAATTGTTTAAAAATTAATTTTGGAAAATTGAGCGTTTTTGGAAAAACGAGTAGCGAATTTCTCTGTTGGTTAGGCAACTTCTCTTCCCATATGAATATTATGTAGTCTAAATTCGAATATGACGCCAGGGACGCCAGTATTTCCTCGAAATTTGATTTGCGTTCACGGCACACAATTGTGTGTCATTTTTAATTTAAAAAATATATCCAAATCATCGAGATAAATCACTGTACACTAAAAAATGATTCATATAATTTTAATTATTTATCTTCAATGTTTAATAACTGTAATGGGTGAATGTACAATTCCTAGAAAATTATTTTGAATGTTAGTAGTAACGAGCAGGAAATTATTTTTCAAGTTGCTAAATCTTTCGATAGTTTCAATCACGAAATTAGATTTAATCGGTTCCAGTTTGAAGTGATTTTCAATCAATTTTAAATGACTAATTGGGATTTTCGACAAAATTTTCGAAATCCAAAATTGGGATTAGGGGTTTCCATTGCGGTGAGATCGTTTGCCACCACAATTCAATTCGATTTTCTACAACAATATTATGTAAATTTTCGCCCATAATTGGATTTCTCAAAAAAAATTAAGTAGGAAGCCGGGGCGCGGGGTCATTCGGTTAAAGCACCGGAAATTTGATATAGAAACAGGTGCAAAAAATTCTCTTTCTGGTTAAGTTACAAAATCTTCAAGATGTTGACTACTTTCAGATTGACAAAAAACAAGGGCTTTGCATTAAAAACTAATATGTTTGGGTCGGATGTGGTAAACCAAATAATACGTTTCATTATAAGCTACACGTGCCTGTTTTATAAAACGCTCGTACTTAATTTTGTAACTCGAAATCCAAATTGCAATTATCATTTCTTAATTATAGTGAGTATGCTCTCTAGGCCGAACAAAAAATTTATTTCCCAGAATAAGATGTGTTAATTAAAAACAGCTTTTTCCTCTTGTGCACAGGCCATTTCCGCAAATTCTATTTTTAAATTTCATTATAGGTAATAGCTTAATAGTTACACCTTCGGCGCCCGAGGCACTAAACGCGATCTACTGTGTAATTTTTAACAATCAATATAAATCTTAAAATACATCGCTTTCAAATAGAATGTTAAATTGAACTTTTTTTTATAAATAAAAAATAATTAACGTTAGTAGAACAGCACTTGGATCACAATGGCGCCACGCGGGGTTAGATAAATGCCCTTAGGGCAGAGATGAGTTTTATTTGGGCAGTTTATGAGACCTGCAATCCAAAGACCGAGAAACGGTCATTGGCCTAGTAGTTAGCGCGATCAACTGCTAACACAACAACTGGGCGATTGCCATCTTCAACAATAAAACAAGTTGAAACTTTGGCGAACATCCGCTTCCTGTACAGAATACGAGCGCAGATGGCTTTCGTCTAGCAAACATAGAAAGCCAACGCTCAAAATTCAATTAGGGTCTAAAAATCATTTATTTCTATGAAAAAATAATTCAGTAATTCATAATAATTTAATTTTAATTTTTTCATGTAAACAAGAATATTAATCCGAGGGCCATGAAATTTCCAATGGCGAAATGGCGACGGCGAAATATCTCGTCTCCGCGGCGAAAATCGCTGAGAAAATCTGGTGTACAAGTAAAGAGAAATCTGAAGAATTCCGGTGAAATTTGAGAAAATCCCACGGAATCTTAGAAAATCTGAGGAATAGCAGGAAATCTTAGGAATACTACAGGTGAACCTTTGTTTAGTTTTCTCAATTTGTTCGAAAAGAAATCTTAAGGCTATTTAGGAGGATATATTTTAAAGAATTGGAGAAAAAAATCACTTGTAAAAAAATTTGCATCGTAATTGCCCCTGCATCACAGTAAATAATAATGAACGACCCGGTCTAATGTTAAGGGGTTACCCTAACGTAAAATTATGTACTTTAGGTTTCCAAAAATTTCAGGTATAATTTTATAAAAATTAAAATTTTTAAAGCGGTGTATACGATTTTTCAGTCTGTAGTGGATGAATTGACTTGAAATTTCGACGTGACCCCTGGTTTTGCTGATTCTCTTTTCATCATCAAGACCACCCATGTGAGGACTGGCTACTTTCTCGGCGACTTTATCCATCATTGGCAGCAGGCTGTAAACCACTCCGATAATCGATATTTCTTCATGCCAAAGACGACAATTATCCAATGTATAATTCAATTCCCAACTGCCGCTTTTCGGCAACCAAATAAGTTTTCTTTATTTATTAGACTCATTTATAAGAAAATTGATCCTGTCATTATTTAAATGTTTGCTCACCGCACACTTCGTTTAGTGTAAAGAAAAAATTGACGTCTGTTAATTAATTTGATAAGTGAACTGGCCAATGACAACCACCTGCCTGTAGAACCAAGAGGTATGCACCTAGTTTTTAATTGGCACACACGATCAGTGGCGCAACACAAACATATTTTTGATAGAGTTTTCATCTTCCCAAATATGTTAGGAATTTCAAGTGTTGTTAGGATTTTTCGCGGAAAGGTCTTTGGACGTCCAAAATTAAAAAAACACACGTCCTTGTGGTTTGTTGGTTTATTGTATGCTGGGACACACAAAATGTTCGTTTTGTAATTGAAGTGAAATATTTGAAGCGAGTGATTCAGACCAGAGATTGAACAATTGGAAGCTGTTTATGGTATAAAGAATCTCGATTCATTAACGACGTATAAATTTTGACAACTAAGGGCGGGAAATATTCACAAGATCCCGTTTTATGTTTCGGAATGCGGCCGGTATGCTAATTGTATAACATAACATGGTCCTCATGAGTAGCTTCTTTGGAATGTTCTCAGGCATACAGGGGCACCCACTACTATGTAATGCGTTACGCCGCTGGCAATATTAATCACATTCATATCTCACCCTCCACACTAATCTTTAAAATCAGTAATTTGGTCTCGATTAACTCAGTGCAAGCTAACGTGTACCCATCTTAAATATAGGACTTGCTTTTAACTGTTTCATAATAATTGGAATTCTTATTATATGACTAATTCATTGCAATCGATGAACTTGGCACGTTATGTGATAAATATTTGAAAGGATCTAAAAATAATTTAATTCTTGTTTGTTGTGGAATTTCATAATTATTGTAAAACAACTTTTGCAACGTGCCAATATGTTGAAACTGATAACAAAAATTTAATTTGAGTCATCCACGATATAAAAAGAAGATTTCTTCCCAAATTCAACTGTTGCCAAAAATCTCCCAATTCCCCTTGTTCATCAATGCGGAAACTTTGAGAGAAGAGGATATTGGATATTCCGAAAATTTGGAGGTTAATGTTTTTGACTGAAAACCTTTAGCATTGGTTTTTGTCGCCAATTTAACTTTAATTGATTTAAATTATTATGTTTCCAAAACTTGTTTGTTTATTATAAGATGACAACTTCCTGATGTCATCTTTTCGTACAGGAAGTCTAATAATAGCATGCAAATTAAAAATAATGGATTCCTAGAAAAGTAACTCAATTTGGGTGCCCACACCGGACCGGATCAAACACTATTGGTAGTTTTATGTAAAATTAATTCAGCAATTAATTAGATCTGCATATACAACTGGAACGCATAAAACTGTCAGCTGTTTTTGAATGGTTCCCAATTTTGGCGAGAGCTGCAATCCAAATAAAAATTAAAAATGTTATGTAATTTTCGGCAGTTTGGAATTCTTGGCATACCTGAGGTTAAATATTCAAGTGAATGACATCTTGTCGATGCGTTTTTATGAGAAAATTTAATCATCATTAAACTCAGCAGGATCTATATCGTGGATTTTGAAAATGTGGGTGGCATAAGTTTAATCTACGCCAAATTGGTAGCAATAAATACGAGAAAAGCTTTTAAAATGTTTTAGTCGAAAACAAGCCCGATTTAATATTTATTGATGAGCTTAAGAACTGGATTGGGTTTCCGTGAAGCGGCGAAGAGTTGAAGCAAAACGCGGCTAGACAATAAACAGCCATCGTAATACATTATTTATCAAAATCTGACATATTATAAAGCATGTAATTAGGTTTCCATCTGAAAGCATTGCCATTTTTGAAAGTAATTCTGAGAAAAACAAAGATCAAGCGGCGCGTCAGTTGACGCTGAGCAGGAGCCTCAAAGGCGGCTTATTCGCCCAAGTACCAACTTAACACATGCAAAACACACAGGAAGTTTGCGGTTTTATCCGTCACGAAATGTTGCGCTATTTTTGGCGCCAGTCTTGAGGTGAAGCAATTATCACTCTAGCATAATATACAAGAGTAAGCGTATCCAAAAACAGAAATTATAGAGGAAAAAATGGTTTAGTTAGTACAGCATTGGGTAAACAAATTGTGTCATCTTTGAATACGTAATTGCACTAAACCGCAGAAATATTAAAATAGCAATGTTATGTATTAAATAATTTGTTCATTCAAATTTAAAAATATTTAAATATTATTAATCATAGATTAATTAAATATTAACCAGATATTTCATAACAAATAAACCGGTATACGGTAAATAAATCCAAATAATTAAGATTTTTAGGGATTTTTGTTGTAGATCGGGGACCGGGGGACCCCCTATTAAAAAGAAAATTAAGTAATATATAGTAATATATAGGTCAATAGAACTGCAATAGTTCATCGTTGTAAAAGCCTAAGAGGCTCCCCTTAAGCCGTTCGGTATATTGTGAAGGTAATGTGGTTAGTACTGAGTTTCGGGTGTTTAAGTCGTCTTCTCGTCTTAACCAAGAAGCTATAATTTCATCTTAGTATTTCCTGATTACAAGAATTAAATTAAAATACGGGCATATGCCAACCTCTTATTTGATTCCAACCCCCCCCCCCCCCGCAATGGCCAAATGTCCATGGCCCTTTGACCCACATGTTAACATCTTTTTAACACAATATTGCGTTTAGCGCCAATCTAGGCACAAATTGTGCAGAAATATAGGGTCAATTATCTAAATTTTAGATTCATTTTTTTCAGTGTATAGAAAATAATCTTCTTCAAACTCTCTTTTCCCACTGCTGGACACTCAGTCAGACAATCAGGAAAGAAGGTCCTGTTTCATTGTTGCAATCATCAAC
The DNA here is from genome assembly GCA_963170105.1 of Cantharis lateralis. Classification (NCBI taxonomy): domain Eukaryota; kingdom Metazoa; phylum Arthropoda; class Insecta; order Coleoptera; family Cantharidae; genus Cantharis; species Cantharis lateralis. Next base: position 36,073,882 of record OY720627.1, on the reverse strand, counting down.
CAAATGCGGTCAGGAGAGACCGCAAGTTTTATAAAGAGTAAACTCTCTGTTTTTCTGAAACTCTGAAAAGAAGAGAGTCACAAAAAAGTTAATATTTTACGAGATTTTAACTGGAAAATATTAGCAGCTAGAACAATAACTGTCTGAAAAGATGATATGATCATCAGTAAATATAGTGGAATTCGATTGTTATCCAATATGATTACACAGATTGTGCGGCCTGAAGGCCGCACTGACCTCCCAATTTCCTTAAGTTGATAATAAAAATTTCTTAATCGGAGGTGCTTTATGTAAGGAATGACAGACCTGACTCTCTCTCCTCTCCTTTTAGGCTCCCTATCCATTGCTGGAGAGGATCGTTCAACTTTGAACATGGGTCTCTTCCTTGTAGAGAACGGTTTCAGAATTAGGCCCTCGGTTGCCGAAACTACATTGGAGAATGCCTGTAATCCAGTTTTAAGTGCCTTTAGAAGCATGGAGACGGTGATATTAAAGTTTTTTTTTTATAAAAACAGCAGACCTGAAGTGACAATGGGTCAGACATTTAGTGAAATAAGATCCCGAGAAGTGGACGTATAGATTAACTCACTGGAGACCGAGAACGATTAAGCGAAGTATAGGAAGATCACAAAAGAAATGGCTGGACGATATTAGAAAATGTGGAAGCAGGGACGGTCCGAAGAGAAATTTTTCGGGGCGAAGCAGTCCTGAATTTTCCAACAGCCGATGTTTAATATGCCAACTGCTGATGCTTATTTGTTGCTCCTCACCTCTCTTGGGGAGAGTTCACTTTTGCACTTTTCCTTAAACGAAATCCTTTTAATTTTTCCAACTCCGGACTAGATTTACCAATTCGTAGGTGAATTTTACCAACTTTAGATAATTTTTGCAAACATTGAGGGAAGCTCCTTCCCCCCCCTCCCATGGGGCCGCTCCTGTGTCGAAGAAATTAGAGAAGAGTGGAATGAAACTTATGCCCAGGAGGTGACGAGGAAGAAGAAGAAAAAATATCACGTTTTCACCATTGCCGTTGAAAGGAATGCGAAATCCCTGTGCAGGGGGTCTGATAGTTGCTGATACATGACTGTGCACGATTGACTTATCGTATTATTCGAATCATTCTTCCGAGCACTTAAGTGTTCATTTCCAAATCCAAAATTTTGAAATTCTGAATTAAATCTTTTTTTTCTAATCGAATATCTGCAGAAAAATTATTAAAGAAGAAATAAAAGACGAAGACTGACAAACATAAGATAGCTGAACAGCAGAACTTAATGAAAAGTACTTTTCAAGTTGATGAACAATTTCCTTTAGAAAACATCTTAAATAAGCATATCAAAATTCAGCCACGGCTATAAGATTCGGTAATTACTCTCTCTTTATCTGGTTCTATCAAATAAGTCTAAAACAGAACGCATAACAAGATTACTCTTACTTACTTTACTAAAAATGGCACTACACTAAAAGTTACAAAATCCCCAAGTACATCACCATTGATACAAATACCCACTGCTCTGCTATCAGCTCATTTTTCCTTTAATCCTGAACTGCTTGATCATATTTTTGGAAGGAAACAATGGATAGACAATTCTGCAAAATATATTACAGTTTAATATGTGATCCAAACGACTGAACGATCGGAAGGATCAATGATCTCGATAATAATTATTACTTATTTTATTAATCGATTCAAATTGCCCAAAATCAATTAAAAATAGCAAAGAAATGTTGAGTTGTCAAGTCACGATTGCTACGAATCGAATTAATATACAGACCGTATAAATTTCCAGTTCCTCGCTGAAGATGAGACACGTGAAATATTTATTTCATAATTAAATAGTAAATTCGGCACACAATATCAGAATGTTTATCTAAAGTTCGCCATTTAAAATGCACAGTTAAATAATAAACTGGCTCGTCTGATGGTTATCAGAATTCTTGGAAGCAATCCCACCAACACTGCAGAGTTTCTCATCTTCCTTTCCAGTCCAAAGACTTGATGTTTCATGGAATTTCAATCGGGTTAGAATATTCAATTCAATTTCAACTGAAGAGGCTTTCGCCACTACATGGGAACTTAAACTTGGGAAAGCTTTGTTCGTAACAAATTTATTGCTGGATGACCCAGATTCGATTCTGCACCCTGTGGAACTCCGACTCGGAGTCGCCGCTGCCGTTCCACACGCAAAATCACTCAATTGCTTGTAAAAAAAAATTTACCGAAACTAAAACTAGTTTTTGTTGGCAAGGTTATCCAACAATATAATAACAAACCATAAGCCCACGCTTCTTGTGTTAATATTATTTTTGGTAACCTTCGACTTGGAGATTAGTAGGGAAAAATTGGCATCAATAAATTCGACAAGATTAACGCCTTTTTATATATTTTATCCAATGATGCTGTAAGACCTTTTATTTTTTTTTTGTTTAAAGGAGTAACCGTTTTTTGTATCCTGTTTAAACCAATTATGATGTTTGGTCAAATTTTCATTCATAGTTTGAAGCTAACACGCGGATTTCATTAGTATGTGACGAGCCAGCGTACTGCATCTTCTTTGGCATTATTTTTAGTTTATCGATGTAGTGAGTGCAAATCTTACTCGTAATCGTCAATGAGTCACATTCGATACATCAACTTCCGGGAACGTTTAACGGTTTTCGAATTTAAAATCGTAAAACTAGATTGAAAACGGAAGGAGAATGTAAAAGGTGGGACAGAGATGTAATCTGGGTTTTACCCGCTCGTTTGCACCCAAAAAGTGAAACGAATGCATTGTATTTAATGCGTTACTCATACTAAGTCGTCTATGCGTTCGTGGAAAACAAGTTGAGCAATTTGGTTTTATGAATCAGCTGTAATGATCACCCCAAATTCTGAATCGAACAGTAGTAGTCGCTCATCTTCACAAGAATCAGCACAAAAAGTCGTCGAAGACGTAGAGAAATGTAACGACGACGCCCTGTTATCCACTTTGAAATCTTCGGAACTCTTAAAGCACTTACTTAGCGGAAGCACTCGAAAATTAGAGCGCGAAGATGAAAATAAGAAAAAAAGTACGCGAAATAAAAAGGGTGGTGAATCAGCACGTGGTTCCAGAAGTAAATGTGAATCTTCAGTGAGTCAGAAGAATCGAAATTTTTTGCAAGAGGACCACGCACAATCGGTGACTCAAGTTACTCGACGTTCATATAAAAGAAAATCTCGAGTTAATAACTTCAATTTAACCAGATCAATCACTAGTGATAACAATGAGATTATGTACGAAAAATGTGATAGTGAAATCAGTGAGTTTAGTGAATTATCCCCATCGACCAGCTGCCACCTGCCAAACAGTGAAGTACAACCTAACTTTAACCCTCAACCCCCGGTACAAAATGAAGACTTACTACCTATTTTACCCAACGAACTCCTCGAAAATGAAACCATGGATTTTATCCTTGCGGAAGCACAACGAACACTTAACATTCAATCACCCTCCTCTAGTCAATACTCCCACGAGGGTGAATCCGCCGAAGTTTTTCCGGGAACTTCGGGCACCTACACCCATATTTTCCACACACCCTCGCCAAACACTAGTAGTTCCTATTCACCGACGTGTTCATATCCGACGGAAATCAACAGCGACGTAAAAAACAGCAGCAGCGACAGTGAAAGTGTTAAGGAAAATTTGTCGGAAAATGCTTCCGAAGATAACAGTTCCAGTGATAGTGAAGTTGATAACGCCATGGTTCTTGTTCCTTCTGGTAAATACATTTTATTTCTCTTTCTTATTCAAAATTTTCTATCATTTATGTTTTATTTTAAATTTTTGAGTTAAAATCAAAAATAATTAATTTTCCACTTGAACCCAAAAATATTATACGCGACGGGAGGCCCTTCGCGAGATTTTGAAAAAATTAAAAATTTGCTCTTAACATCCGCGAATAAAAAATCTCGGTTACTTAGCGTCTACTCAAATTATAGATTACAGCTCATAGAACTTTCCAAAAATTTGGCACGCGTAAGATAATCATCAAATTTTTTAAACGTTTTATTACTCATCATTCAAAAATTACTCTAGAGCGTTGCTTAACGCAAAGAAAAAATATATTTTTGTTACAATCCATTCAAATTTTTTAGATCCGCTGGAATGGACCAAATCGCACATTTCCTCGTGGTTAGTTTGGGCGACCAAAAAGTTCGGCTTAAATCCGGAACCGGATGCAGAAAAATTTCCCGAAACGGGATCCGAATTGTGCGATTTAACGAGGAACGAATTTGAAGTTAGAACTGGAAATTCTAGGACTGGTGACTTATTGGCAAAACATATTGCGCATTTGAGACACAGCGTAACCGGAAGAGCCAGCAGTCCGCTAAATATTGATGCCAAAATTTCAGATGATGAAGATAAAGGTAAGATTTTTAATTTGACGAATTTTTTGTTTACATTTTGTAAAAATTTTTTCGCAATTATATCCTTACATCTAACCCGAAAGGTCAGAAATTAATTAAGATTTAAAGCAAAAAAATTTCTAACCCGCAGGCTGAGTTTCTCATAAAAGTTTCCTCATAATACAAATCGCAGGATTAAACGCTTGAAAATTAATTAAAATTGAATCTTCAAGTTTGGTCGATAAATCCATTTCAGACTTCTGCTAGAATGCACCCTAGTTTTACGTTAGAGATTGCTATTTGGCGTTAATTTACCAATCAGAAAACAATGTGAGAAAATTACTTTAAATAAAAAACTGGCGTTCGCTGATTGGTCAATGTGAATCGGAAAATTAAAGGTATATTTTGAAAAATCATAAAATTACCCATATAATATTTTAGATGTGCACATGACAGATTACAGGTGTGAAAGTGTAAATGATTGGGCATTTTTAATTCCCAAGGGAGTTAATTGTACAATAAGTCATCGCGGCGGAAAACCGTCTACTTTAGGCTTCCATATCGAGGACTTAAAGTAGATAGTATTTTTAAGTTTTTTGACCAAATTTACCGAAGGCTCTGTGAAAGTTTTGGGGGAAATAAATTTTACATTAACCAATTTTCGCACAAAATTGGCAGGTTTGCGTAGTTCTAAGGATTGGTTTATGCAGGAAATAAAGTTCCTAATGAGCAGAACAGTCTAATTTATTATCAAATCTCCAGTAGATTTTGATAACGTTTTCCTTTAAACTCACTTAGTTTTCTCTTCAGTTTTTACTCTGCATAAAATTTGTTGGTCCAACAAATTTTTGATTTCTGAACAGAAAAGCTTTGTTGTAGCAACAAAAAAACTCTATTGAAGCTATTAGCTATATTAAAATCTTTGTTATGACGACAAATGTTTTTAATTTAATTTAAACGTTTTTCCAAAATTTTAAATAATTCAGTGGAAAATCTCCATCCATTGAATTTAGTAAATTTTTAATATGATGGGCAAAAATATAGCTCGGTTCGAACTTGAAAGCATTGATCATCACAATAATAATTAAAGAATATAAAATTATCGGGACTATAAAAAATAATAATAACAGATGAAAAAATAAAATTAAAGCCTTCATTTAATGATTGGTATTCTAAATTCGTGGGGCTTCGTTAGGGAAACCTATGTTCTTTTATTTATTTTAACTCGGCTAGACCACCTTTCACTTTCCAAGAAAACTGTTGTGTGCTTTAATGAACGTTTTTGACTTAAATTACCACGACTACTTAATTTATTATTATTACGCAATTGTTAATAACTATTGTGGTTTTGGATAATGGCGGCCCGCAAAAAATTTACTAATGTGGGTATAACGAACAGTGGTTTAATGTCAATTAGTTTATCCTCGTCGATTTAACCAAACTAGGAGGAGTGGTTAATTATTTTTCAGCTACCATTTGTCTAAAGGGCCGTTTTATTTTTTATTGTTTTTTTAAAATTTTTAATTAATAAATCAGGTCTTATTTGCTGAAGAGAAATCTACTTCATGATATGAAAATTGTAAAGACTCTTACGAAGGAATAATTATATCCGTATGTTTTGTTTTTTTAATATTATGCACCTTACACCATCATATCTTCATATCTTATTCAGTCTACGCTATGCTCTAGCGCACTCGTTTGGTACCCCCGGACCAAAATGGTAACAGCAGCGTCCAATTGATAATGAAGCCACCTATTGTGGCTTTGGAGACTTTCCTTCTTCCGCTGGATCTCTATGTGATGGGCATATACCGATTTTTGAGCACTGCCCACAAAGGCTGCCTCTTTTGGTTCTAGATGCTGACAGGATTTCTCCCAAATATGTGTTTGACAGGAGGTTTTACATTCTGTCAGACGCAACAAGAACCAATGGGTATGACATAAGTATGTCTGTACACGGATGGTTCCAAAAGCAATACTGGCTCGGGTGCAGGAATATTTTCCTCTGAACTACAGCTCATAAACAGGAAAATGACATGCGGGGCAAAAAAATTCAAATATTTACAGACAGCAAAAGCTGCTCTTGTGGAACTTGGTCGTCATAAGATCATCTCGGGCCTGATGCTGCAATGCATCCGGACCCTGAATGTAATATCAACACATAATGTCCAAATTCTTAATTGGGTAAAAGAGCACAAAGGTAATGAAGGCAGAGAGGGTTGGTGAGCTGACAAGACTGGGCTCGCGTATTCCGCAGTAAACAAGGAGACGCAAAGATTGCATGCAAAATGATGGGCGAATGTGGTTAGATAAAATTACTTTATTTTAATTTGAGAGCTGAATTTTGAGTCCCCCTGGATTTTTGAGGCTACAGGCGAGCGCCTCTTGTACCGGTTCGGAAATCCGCCACTGCTTATTGTGTAAGAAAATGTTAAAAAAGTTAAGAGGAGAGCGATTTCTCATGAAATTAGGTGACGCGCATAAATTGCGCTCAATTAACGAGATTCTCGTAGGATATTTGACTATAATTTAAAAACCTCGCTGAACGATTCTTATGTGTATGTAGAACATATAGAATTTTTTTTTTCAAAAAATTTTAATTCAAAACACCAAAAATTTATATTTTAAATTTATACTAAAAATAATGATTAGTTTAAACGCTCATTTATGGTCACGTGGTGTGTTTTTCATAAAACTGAATATTTCTTCGTTTGTTTCTTCGTCTCTTATACGCTCTTGGATCCTTTCACGATTTAAACCAAACTTGACAAACAAGCCCAGTTTTTCAGTAGCAGGTTAAACCAAAAAGTGTGGGTTAACCAATGATATTGCGTAAAAAACAGCTTTTCAACGTATTTCATTGTTTAACCCAAATTTTTTGGTTTAACCTGCAACTGAAATACTTGGCTAACTCAGTAGGACTTGGGAAAGGTTATTGTCAATGGCGGATTTAGCATTTAAGAGGCTCCAGGAGTAATTTAATTTTGAGGCCCACTCTAAATACTTTTACTACTCACATCAGCTGTTATTTTATATTGGTTAATTTTCAATGTGTTTTCCCTATGCCACAATTTCTTATGAATTATGAAATACGCTGTAATAATTATTAATTAATTATTTTCATTACAAAAAAATTTAGATAAAATTACTTTATTTTATTTTGAGAGCTGAATTTTGAGGCCCCCTGGATTTATGAGGCCCAGGCGCGTGCCTCTTGCGCCTGTTCGGAAATCCGCCAGTGGCCGAAAATGATACTTGCTTTTTAAAAATATAGATAATACAATTTTTTTGAAAATTTTTTTCAAAAAACCTTCTATTTTTAAATTTAATATGTCTTGAAGGGACACTTACCCTGTACATTCTCCAAATTTTAATATCTTATTACTTTTGGAAATATTAATTTCTATTATGTAGCTGAGTAAGTTATTCTCAAAAGTTCTGTGTACAAAATAAGAAAATCTACTGCCAATTCAGTAATTTTGTAGCTTTAGGATTGATATATCATTTTTGTACTGGGAGCATTGGAGTTGATTTTTTTAAATATAAAAAACCAAATTCTTTCCAAAAAGACCAATATTTTTTGAAATAATTGTAGATTTAAACTATTTTTAACTGAAAAATCAATAATTTTGGGGCTTTGACCATGTGAAGGTGGAAATTTAAAAATATGCTTTAAAGAGATCTAACTCTTGGGGCTTAGAATTTTGAAAAAAAATTTGTTAAATAATTTTCTTAAAAAAGTGTCCTTTTTCACCACCTAAGTTGTGTAAAGTATATCCGGGGACACCCTAAGAAGAAGGTACCAACAAAGTTTTACAAAAAAATTTAAATCAATGAACAGTCGCTGTCCTCCCCCCTCCAATTAAAATTTTTATTGAAATTGGTGTCCAATCAGTGAACCTCGTTAAACCATTTTCATCCTTTGAGCATCAACCGTTGCGGAACTATTCGCGGAAACTTGTATACAGGCTGTGGATGCAATCACCGCCCCAAGTTGAATTTTTGTTGAATTTCAGAGACTAAATTTGAGAATGGTTTATTGAGGCTTAAACGTTTGATACCAATTTAAAATAGAATTCAATTGGGGGGAGGGGGACAGCAAAATATACGTTGACTTTAAAGTTTTTCTGAAATTTTTTTAGTAAATTTTAAAAATATTGTTTGTTTTTATTAATAAAAAATATTTTCTTTACAAAAATAGTTTTACGTTTTACTATATTCTGGCTACATATTTATTATTTGTTAAGTTTGCATATTTGAAATCTAAGTATTGGCGTGCAACTTGCTCGGAGCTCACGAAAATTTTAAATGCACATAACATGGCGAGTCGAATAACTTCGCGACCGTTGAGGCACAAACTTCGGGAATAGAAGCACAAACAAACACTAACAAAGCACTAACGATTGACACCAATTTTTTATCAATAATCGATTGGGGGGGCTATCGTGTCACCAGCCCCTCCCAGAAGATTTCGCGAATAGCTTCGCGACCGTTGAGGCACAAACTTCGGGAATGGAAGCACAAACAAACACTAACAAAGCACTAACGATTGACACCAATTTTTTATCAATAATCGATTGGGGGGGCTATCGTGTCACCAGCCCCTCCCAGAAGATTTCGCGAATAGCTTCGCGACCGTTGAGGCACAAACTTCGGGAATGGAAGCACAAACAAGCACTAACGAAGCACTAACGATTAACACTAATTTTTTATCAAAAATCGATTTGGGGGGGGGCGTCGTGTCTACAGCCCCTCCCAAAAGATTTCGCGAATAGCTTCGCGACCGTTGAGGCACAAACTTCGGGAATGGAAGCACAAACAAGCACTAACGAAGCACTAACGATTGAGACCAATTTTTTATTAAAAATTCATTTGGGGGGGGCCAGTGACATGTACCTTAGTTTAAACGCTCATTTATGGTCACGTGGTGTGTTTTTCATAAAACTGAATATTTCTTCGTTTGTTTCTTCGTCTCTTATACGCTCTTGGATCCTTTGACGATTTAAACCAAACTTGACAAACAAGCCCAGTTTTTCAGTAGCAAGTTAAACCAAAAAGTGTGGGTTAACCAATGATATTGCGAAAAAACAGCTTTTCAACGAATATCATTGTTTAACCCAAATTTTTTGGTTTAACCTGCAACTGAAATACTTGGCCTAACTCAGTAGGACTTGGGAAAGGTTATTGTCAATGGCGGATTTAGCATTTGAGAGGCTCCAGGAGAAATTTAATTTTGAGACCCACTCTAAATATTTTTACTACTCACATCAGTTGTTTTATATTGGTTAATTGTGGTTAACTGTGTAGCAACAAAAACACTCTTAACCAATCAGGTACAAAATAAAAAAAATTAAAACAAAATTGAAATTTATTTTCAGCGCACAGTTTTGGAGTTAAATCAAACGAATTAAAGCTAATTAAGGGTTTTTAATTATGTTCTCAGTTGTTGCATATTGGGGGCGTTTTTAATAAATTACCTAGTAACCACTAAATAAACAGGGGTAAACCCCCCATCTGATGAACACAAAGGAGGCTAAATTAACATTTGAAATCGGATCTATTTATCAAGTGTTGGTAATTTTATTCAAGGCGTCATATTGTCATTAATATTGTGGAATTACGGAGAAGGCAGGCGTAAAACTTTCGGAAACATGACTTTGTTAAGGAAGGAACTTTGAACGTCAGAGGAAGGAAGGAATGAGAGGTTAGAAAAGGAAGAAGTTTATATATTGCCACTATATTGAAACTCTCGGTGAATTTCAAGTAGGATATTTACGTTTACAAAATTTATCCTTTCAAAATAAGGGTTAAACTTTTGTCTGTTAATAATATTCATCGATCAAAGGAGGAAAGCTCCGAAACCGAGAGCGGCGAGCGGTTAATAAATATTTATTTTTTTCTTTCGATCGAAGTTTAATTCCGCGCTGCCTTACAAAACGTATTTATTTACACCTATTATTCTAGCCTTATCTCTTATCTCAAAATGGACTATAATAGTAGAAGTGGTAATGGTTCTTTCCGAATCTTTCAATTTACTTCTTTTTTCCGCCACGTAATCGCAATCATTTCCAATTCCCGTCGTTTTCCGGCAAAACCGATTTACGCGTTCCGGAGGGATCTTATCGTCGAATTGCTTAATAGATTTAAAGATTTGCCCAGCCGAATAATCGTATAATAATCGTTAAGTATTATTTCCGCAACAGGCTCTTAAATAAGTTTCCAGTTTGAAAAACATTCGCCCGGACGGACGGTCGACTTTTCGGCAGCATTATTTAATAGATTCTCTTAGAATGCAGGATGTAAAGCCTCGTCAAAACGAGGGCAAGTGTCGAAAAGCTGACTAAAGTCCGTAGGTCGAGTGACAGCATTTGACTTTCAGATGTGCCCCTGCGGTGTAGTAATCCTCGGGGGCGCGCACTCTCGCTTACTTGACGCCGCTAAAGCTCCACTGATATATGACAATCTGATTCATGACCTCACTTGAATTTATCACAAATTCATTAGTTTCTATTTTTCCTCGATAAATAAAGATAGGCCACGATCGATACTTAATTGACACTTCCATGATAATTAGGACGAAATTGAGGGTGTCTCTTGTAAAATTTCATTAGGGGGTGGCACAGGTAATCAAGAAAACAATATCGCGATACCTGCTGCGCGGTATAATGAGACAGGGCCGGGATTATGGGGATAACCCCGAACGGAATGGGGTGAGATTATCTCGATCGTGAATTCCACCAGCATAACAACTATGTATTAACTTTCGCTGTAATTTATAGCTTTTATAATTAAATCATTTAAGTGGTTAATAAAATTTTAAATTTTCATTTACTTTTTACTTCATTTTATTATTTAAGTGCATTTTAAGCCGAAAAATTAACTATTTATTCAAAATAATAATTATTGTTTACGTAAACATTTCGTTCCATTCAGAATACAGCTAATTCAACTTACAGTCCATTATATCAGGGTTAGCAGCTTAACGTGAAATTCAAACCACGGCATAATAATCAAAGTATACTGAAATGTAAACGTATTGGTTACATTTAATTTTGAAAATTATTTTTAATTTTCTTTTACCATGAGAAGTAGGTAAGTTAATTACTGCCACTGTCCTGTCATGGTGTCATATTTAAATTTACTATAATATTTTAAATTTTAATTTTTCTTTTACTGATATGAAAGAATAGTATAGTAAATAATTTAAAATAATATAAAAATACATAGTAGCCAAAATCAAATATTTCGATTATATTTACAAGGGGGAAGACTTACGGTTTATATGAAAATCTTTTTTATATACCCGGAGAAAGTAAAATATCCAATATTCTTTAGGTTTATTTCAAAAACGGTTAATTTTCTTTTCTTTCTATTTTTTTGTGATTTCTTTGATTGACGAAGGCACTTGCCTCCCCCCCTCCCCCTCCGAACAACAGGGATGGTATGCTTAGGGCAAATCTAGTCTGTATTTGAACTGCAGAAAAAATATAAAATTTATTTGTCTCATTTTCCAGTTGTTTGACGGTAGAATTTGGTGTGCATTTTAAATTTTTTTTACAATATTATCAAAAATTTAGTGTAATTTTGATTTTTCTTATTTTTTGCTAAATTGAAATTAAAAAGAAAATTAATAGCAGCATTTTGTTTTGGTACCTAATATTTTTTGATATTATGTAAGATTAATAATTGTTTTTCTATTTGGGGGCTTAGGGGATGCTAGTGGCCATACATGAGTGGATTAACGAGATGCAAATACGCAGTTTTATCCTTTTGAAATTTAAAAATTAAAAAAAAGGCATCTATTATTTTGGTCAACCTCTCCCTTTTCGGTTTAAATAAAATTATTTTAAGAATTATTTAAAACAAAACAAATTTAATTGTCGCAATCCACCCTTAATTTTTAAACTTGTTCTGTATTTATAATTAACGAGTTTTAAGGGCGCTTTTGTCATTTCGCAATCCTAAAATAGGATGCAGCGTTAAGAACAAGGAAGGAAGGAAGGATGTGAAAGCTCAGCATTTCCCACAGGTTGCAGCAAACTTCATTCGCCCATTCTCATCCCCCAAAAACGAAAAATGTTGTGAGGTTTCGATTAAGTATAGTAAATTTTGAAAATTAATACGACTGCAAAAAATAATGTTTACTTATCCAAATTTTTTTTTAAATTAAATCAAATCACTCAAGTATATACGCTTCTTTCTTTTCGAAGGGTTGTGTTTGTGGTGGTGGGGTGAATGTGCATCGAAAACAAAGCGCCGCGACGCCAGAACTCGTTCAAGTGTGCTTTGAGCTTGTTGACCGTCCGGTGTGAGCAAATTGAATTGAAACTTTTGGGAATTATTTTGGAAATTCTAAAATTTTCGATATGATTGTGTTCAGTGTTTATTCGTAATTTGGGCAGCCGCCATGTGGAGGCTGCCCGCTTGTACACCGGAAGACTTACTGTTAGCGCGAAGGATTGCAGTTCGAACTTATCCTAGTGCAATACCATCGACAAAGCTTCATCATCACCCCGGGGCTATGATATACAACGGTAAAATCTTTTGTCACCAGATTTTTTGTTATTTTCATTTTTTCATCTACTTTATAGCCAATTGTTTATCAACTTGCATTTATTCGATTCCTGAGAAATTTTATGGTAAATAATTTTATTGCCTTTTTTTAATAATATGTGTGATAAATAGTATTATTCCCTGTCCCAGAAAACATTTCCATTAATTTGCGCCGTAGGGGATTTTTTTAAATTCAAAAGAGTTAAACACACCGTTACACGCAGTAAAAAAATAATTTTAGTTTTAAAAAATTTAAAAAAATAAGAGCTACTCTGCACTGATGAGGAATAAACGTTCGAAATATGCTACACTCAATAATTAATTAATTTTAATAAATTTTAAATGTAGGCACTTAAATACAAATTGTTAATAAATATTTTTCTTTAAAATTAAAGATATATGGAAGACCTTCTAATAAAGAATTTATACTGACCGCATTTTAAATGTTAACCACAGAGTGATAGATTGTAAAGGTCGCTTGACCAATTGGAGATGGGTTTTAGAAAACATAACATTCTTTAAAATTAACATTGTCAAATTTGAAAGTAAAAAAGATGGCCGTTTCTTGTAGATCCCTACCAACTACTAAATGCTGCGTCAAGTCGATTGGTTGCTCAGGGGTCCGGCCAGATCCAATTGTGGCAGTTTCTGTTGGAACTACTCGGCGATTCGGCGAATTCCGCTTACATAACATGGGAAGGAACCAATGGAGAATTCAAATTGACTGATCCTGACGAGGTTGCCAGAAGATGGGGTGAAAGGAAATCAAAACCTAACATGAATTATGATAAACTTAGCAGAGCTCTTAGGTAAGACACTTAAACTCTAATGTATACGTGTATATTATTTAATGAGAAATCATAACTTTTAATTTTTTTGTGTTATTTTAAAACTACAATCTACTCTTCGTATTATTTTCATATCTTTTCCGAAATTATCCAAATATTATGTAATTGTTAAGTTATAAATTAAAGAATCCGACCAGAACTAAATTTTAAGCTCTTCATAAGAGTTGCGCTGATGAGTTACCAAAATACTGAAATACTCGATCGAAATTTGAATTTTATAATTTTATAATTTTACAATGGGGAAAATTATTTTTTTGATGAATTTTGATAGTAGTTTTTTGTATTTAGTGAGAAAACAGGTGACTGCATCCACATGCAGACTGAGTGGACCTAAAATGATCGATAATCCATGTAACAGAAAAATAAATGAATCCAAAAGCTGGTAAAATTACAGAATTTGCACCGATTTTTCTTATGCTATTACCCCGAATCTTCGAGAATAACATTTATTTTGAAATCTTGAAATGAATTCGGTCGGGAATTTTCTCAGCAAAGCAAAAGCAACTTTTTTTACTTTTTTACTTAGAATTTTTACGATTTGAGCTAGAAAATAAAATTATAATTTTGAAAATTAACTAAGGCATTGCTGAATAGAAGAAGCACAAAAAGTTAAATTAAATTAAGTAATTCATTGATTTAATAAATTAACAATACTTTTACTCCGGCTGACGAGCGACACTCAAGTTGTACTTAAGTGCCGACGGAGTTGAAGTAATCAGCATCAGTTTCTTGTAGCATGGACTGATTTTAGTAAACCAATTTTTATTTTCGTATTCAATACGAACTGTTTTTACATGCTTGGAAAATAAAATTTACTTGACAAAACAAAATTATGCAGAGTTCTCTCGTTGCGCTTAAGTTATATTGCGTTTAAGGACAGGATTTCACCGACAAAGATAGGTATAATATTGCAATACAATATAAAAAGACAGAAACAATTTCTTGATTCTAACGAAAAGAATTCAAGAATTATTAAAGTAGAAATAAAAAAACAAATTTTTAAATTAAATTAAATTAATTAATAATTTATTATTATTATTAGTTCATCATCAGTGTATATTTATTAAAGTTGGTAAATCCACCGTGAGAGTTAACAAATCCACTTTGGAAGTTGGCAAAACCATCAGTTTTTAGAAACAAAAAATAAAAAAAAGGTCATTTGTGTACAGAAGAGGCGTGAAAAGCTGAAAAATAAACGTCGCTTCTATAAAAAGTGCTTCTCCGCAAAAGTTTCGTTTCGGTCCGTCTCTGTAGGTAATACATAATAGACCAGTGGCGGCTTGTGTATTAACAATGTTAATTGTACATTTTGAAGCCGTTTTTTGTCATATTAAAATCGACATTACAGCAAAATTGTTTAGACATTTTTTGGTGCAAATTTCATTGCCTTCAATTTTATTTATATACAATTTCTTATTTTGTCACGCCGTTTCTGACTGACAACGACTTAAACAAGACTCTGTAAAATGCAAACAATATTGTCACCTATATCTCGGAAACGGTTTGTAAAATAGAAAAATTTATATAAACAAAAATGTAGCGAATGAAATTTACAAGAAAAAAATACATATTCATTTTTTCATTTTGTTTCACCGTTTTCGAGTAATAGATGAAAATATTTTTTGTATTTTACAGAGTCTTGTTTAAGTCGCTGTCAGTCAAAAACGGTGCGACAAAATAAAAAAATGTATATAAACATAATTAAAGACAACAAAATTTTCAACAAAAATTTTCTAAAAAGTTTTGCTGTTAAATCGATTTTAATATGACAAAAACCGCCTCCAAATTTTCAATTTATATTGGTAACATATGGAGTGTCCGAGTATTCGACTCACTGTACGTGCGAAACCAAGGGGTTTGAGGTTTTAACAAAATATTATTTATGCTTTTGTGAAACATTAGACACTGCCTCTTCTGCCTACCCCTATACAAGCCGCCACTGTAATAGACGGTACCTATATTCCACCTATAGGAGGTAGTTGTACCTACAATAAATTACCAACGTTTTTTCTTTTAATCACAATTATTGACAGGGACGGATCCAGAAATTTTTCGCAATGGGGCGCGAAAACGATTTTAAAATCGAAATTAACTAAATAACTGTTTTTGAAGATTATAAAAGAAGCTTTGAAGTCCAGCTCATCACTCACTGTAAAAATACTTCTATTTATTTTTTTTTTTAGATATTACTATGACAAGAACATCATGTCAAAAGTCCATGGGAAGAGATACGCTTACAAATTCGACTTCCACGGATTAATGGCGGCTTGTCAAGCCCAAGCCCAAGGACAAGGAGAAATGGTTCCAAGTTATCATAAATATCAGCCGCATCAGAGTGATTTAGGCGCTGCGTTATATCCCACGGGACCTTCGGGAACACCAAAACTACCCAGTATTTTGCCATCAACTGGAACTCAACACACACATCAAACTGGACTCTTTCCACCGCCTTCCTATTGGCCGTATTCTCCTAGCACGTTTGATCCACGGGGTCCTCCCTTCAATTAGAAAGCCAAATTAGTTGTAAGACCCTAAGTCAAATTTTAAATATTTGAATACTCGTAATTGTGTTTAGCAATTTGCTAGCAGGGATGAAGGCCAGTAACCGTTTTGTAAAAAGTCGATCTAATTGTAAGTAGAAAAGCGCATTCATTTTGACATTCCATAAACTATGTAGGTTGCGATTTGTTTTAAAAGCAGTTCCAATCGTAATCTGTAATTTAAAATACAAATTGTTAATTTAGTAGAAAATATGTTCGAGATATGCGTAAAATTTGTGTAATATGTAAATTTAATTATGTATCTACTAATGTTTTTGTTAATAAAATATTAAAAATCTGTGTAGTTGTCCATTTATTTGTCTCAATTAAATATTATATTTGTTTCAAATAAACTAGGTTTTTTATTATTATCGAGACAAATAAATTTTTTTTTTCGGTGAAAAGTAATATTTTCGAGGACCTTCGGTGCACCAGTCCTGATAGATATTTACTTTGGAATTAGCAAAATTGATAATTCTATTTTAATATAATAATTGGCATTTTTGGGTACCGAATAAATAAAAGCGCAAGTTTGGTTTATTGAAATTAATTGCGTTATATCCGGCGTTTTATCTCCGAGAAGCATAATATAATTTAAAATGCAAATCAGACTTACTATACAGGGTCCTTTGAAATAATTGCTTCAGTTTCACACTCCCTGCCGTTTGAATTCCTCTTTGAAATTGGAATCTGCATCTGAAATTTTTCAAAATAAATAAATTTTTAACTTGTGGAAGTAACCGCTCTTCTTACCATGGAGAGGAGATGATTACAAGCATTGTACTGGAATTAGGCCATGCAGAAACTTAATAATTTCTTTATAAAAGAGAGATTTAATTTTAATAAATCTATGTTATTATTAATTTTAATTGAAATTTACTACAAGTGTTCAACAACAATTTAAGTGCTCTTTAAATGGTGGGTGGTAAACGATAAAAAACGTCCGTCTACAGGAAACATTTATCAAATCAGTTAAAGAATTGATCACTGCAGGATTGAGTGTTTGGGTTCCAGTGAAATGTATTCCAAATGGTGGTGTCCAAATTTGACAATAATTTTGTCTTTGTGTTTTCAACTTTGCGTTTACCAATCCAGCACTGGAAATGCTTCTAACCGTAAGTCCGAAATTAAACTTTAGCTAAAAACAGCATTAAATTTCCAATTTTTCCCCATTGCGTTGACCTCACTTCGCTTCCATCCACCTGGCACCTGCAAATTTAAACTCAAATTTGGAACAGCCTTGTTCTATTTTTACATTGTACGATAACAATTCGGCTAATTATAAAATAACCATGTGATAAACAAACTCAGAACCAAGTTTGGTTATCAACAATAAAAATAAATTAATTTATTAAAGGAAGCAATTTATCAATACAGAGATACGTCCAAAGCCTTTGTGGAATGCTACCCATACTGATAAACTGAAGCAAGATTTATTATTAAATTATGACAAATTTGCAAGACCAACCCAACATTACAATACCACCACGGTGTCCATTGGTTTGTCCATTTTGCATTTGGACATCGACGAATTTAAGTCAACCATCAGCGTAAACGCTTGGGTTCGACTGGTAAGAAAGAACTTTGCTACTCCATCCCAATTATTTTGATTCAATAAATTTTCTTCAGGCTTGGACAGACGAAAAGTTGAAATGGAACTCGACCAACTACGGAGGCCTTGCCGATGTGAATTTTGCCGACCACGAAATTTGGCAACCGGATATAATGCTTTATAACAGGTGAACTAAGAGCTCTTCCAATATTTGGAAGAAAAAATTAACAACACAATTTTCTAGTGCCACAGGAAGTTCTGTAAGTCACTTGGGTGGAACGCACTGCGTGGTAAAAGAATCTGGAGAAATTATTTGGGTGCCTCCCACGCAGTTAGTCGCACTTTGCGAGCTGAACTTAAGGTTTTGGCCTTTCGACACTCAAAATTGTTTTCTTAAGTTTGGCTCTTGGACGTACGATGGCAACGAGATTGATGTAAATATCATGGATCCAGATTGGGATGTATGAATGTTAAATGTTCTCCAATGTGATCTTTTTTAATTATCAGGTGTTGTAGTTATCCCTTATTATTAAAAATAGTGAATGGGAGATAACCAACCTAAATACGTCAAAGAGTGTCTCGTATTATCCCTGTTGCACCGAACCATACACAGATGTGGTTTTCAACATGACGGTAACCAGAAGATCACCTGCTTATAAAGCCATCATCGTTGCACCAGCATTTGGTAAGCTATACCCCTGTTTTCACCCTACATTGCAGAATTTTGGGTTTCAGTTATTATTATGCTAACTTTGGTGGGATTTTGGTTGCCCACTCAGGCCGGAGAAAAAATTATGTTAAACGGTTGCACAGCAATCATCATCAGTATATTCATGGTGTATTTTACTCAAAAGATTCCAGCTATGGGTTCACATCCTCCTTTGATCGGTAAGTAGGGTTTTGCTCGGGAATTTGATGCAAAATATCATATTCTTCTGTGTGGGGCTTTTCTTATTGAAATATGGTATTACTTTTGGCAAAATAAAAAAATCCTCCCCGGCGGGGAATCGAACCCCGGTCTCCCGCGTGACAGGCGGGGATACTTACCACTATACTACCGAGGACTTGTGAATACAGAAGAGAAGTTGTTGCAAGATCAGGATTGTACCGAAAAAAAATCCTCTATTCCAAAATAGGGCTCATATAAATTTTGCTGAATAAATATAGAGCAAGGCATGCACTGAAGGGTATTCCCTCCGGTTTGCCAATTAGCTATTGGCATTATTTTTAATATTAATATTTTTCTCTACATCTGCAATGTTTACCTTATGATTCTAATTTTCCGTCGAATGTTCAATCCAAATTGAGTAATACCAGTTTGATATTCAGACCGGGAGGTCTGGGAGGTTTGAAATTCAATAAATTACCTGGTACAAAATTTTCCTAAAAAACGTGAAGTATCAAATATCCAAAAGCAAATAAACCATAATATTTTCCCCAGATTTTGCTTACCTAATATTGATTTTATTTTTTTAGTATTATTTTATAGCAGCAGTCTGTACATTGTTTGCTGTTCTATGATAATATCGGTGGCGGTTATTACAATTTCACGAGTTCAGCATAATCGCCCATTACCATGGATTATAAAGCGACCCTTAATTGGCTGGCTTGGGAAGATTTTAGGACTAAATCAATACATCACAGAAGTAAAAAAGTACCCAAGCAAATCTACGAACTTAATTTAAATTTACCATTTTCTAGACATCCATAAGATGCCAAAGTGTGACCGCAGAAGAAATGCGCGACCATCAGATAACCGAATTTGAGGAACACCAAACCAACGACGACAGTCATTTTATTGGAACGAACGCGATTCCTCTACAGCAGGATTGGTTATTACTTGCTACCGCCATCGACAGAATAGCTTTTATATTTTACGGCTTTCTTTTCGCAATACTTGCGATTGTTTATTCCATATAAAATTTAATCTCACCGCTCCATTATTTTTAAAATAAATTTTTTAGAAAAATATCACAATAATTATGTTTAAGCTTTCAATTTTATTTCAATACTTCAAATGGGTAACAAACTTTTTTATTTACAACAGTAAACTCGATAAATAAAACCTTTTAATGGCAATGTAATCCGTTAACATCTTTCAACATTTCTATCAAAATTTATTAAGTAGTCAAAACGCTTAAATTTATAAACTATCTATATAATCTTCGAAATTTAAAACCAAGAAATTCAAGCCGGAGGCAGATTTGACGAATTTTGATGTAAGTTAGTAGTTGCTATACAATAGCAAGGCAAAAATGCATCAAATCTGACTCGTCCCGATCCTTGTAAGCAAGTTTTCTTATTTATGCTTAAAAATAATACAAAATAATACTCATCAATGGAATTATTAAATTAGGTACTCGAGGATGATGATATGTCAAGATAAAGTTAGTTCTATAATTTGAGATTCTTTCACTTGAATTTTAACAAAACCGTGATTAAGAATTTAATTGCACAGCATGTGCTTTTCTCTATCCTAAAATTGTAATCGGTAAGCTCCTTTGTGATTGTGCAACCACATTAAAATGTGAAAGTGTTAAAAAATTTGATTTAAACGCTGCTAAATCAAGTAAAAGAATCCAATGAAAATCATTTTTGGTTAATACTAAAAAATAAATAAAACATGCACAAAATAAAAACAGGTAAAATATTATTTTTAAGTTCGACAAAAGAACAAACAAAGTGGCAAGGGAGTTTGGTCCCTCCTAGTCCAGTGCACTTGGATGAGCTAAATTAATAAAATTTGGTACACATAAAATTTCTTAAAATTAAAAACTAAAATTCATTGGTCTACTAAACTTCATCGTATTCAATAGGACTCGACTCCCTAGGTAACTTGGAATAATCTATTCCAAATTTGCTGGCGAATTTTTCTATGATATCCAAAGCGTAATCCAATTGTTCTTTGGTATGGGCGGCTGATAAGCAAAAACGAATGCGGCCTTCTCTTATCGGAGTAGCAGGATAACCTACTCCTACCGTTGCTATGTTATGTTCAATTAGAGTTCTCACGACAATCCTAAAAAAGTGTACCATAGAAAATAAAGCTTGCGATAGTTTAATTGGCAACTTACGCTATTTTCGAGTAAAAATAGACGAGCATAGGAACAACAGGCGAATCTTCATTGCCGTATGTGATAACTCCAATTTGAGCCATCCGACGCCTAAAGTAGCGCGTGTTTCTAGCCAAAGTTTCGATTCTGGTCTTCCCTAAATTAGTTCCATCTTTTCCCATGAGAATCTTTAATACTGCTATTATTTGGGCACAAACAGACGGAGACATAGCAAGTGCATACTTCTCAGCGTAACTGTTTTGTCTCAAATAACTGATTAGAGCCTAAAAACAAGAAAAGTTATCTTTACGAGATTGCAACTAGAAAGTCTTACCTTAGACCCTGCGATGTAACCACCGGCAGATCCAAAACTCTTGGTGTAAGTACCCATCAAAATATCAATATCTTTGGGATTGCATCCAAAATAGTCAACCACACCCCTACCGGATTTTCCCATTGCACCAATGCTATGAGCCTCGTCCAGATACAAATAAGCCTTATATTTCTTTTTGAGAGCAATTACTTCGGGCAACCTTACAATACTGCCTTCCATACTATAAACGCCTTCCACTACTATCAAAATTTTCTTCCATGGTTTCCACTCACCATCTGGTTTGTTTGTTTGACCTTGAGCAATGGATTCCTTCAATAATTTCTCCAAGTGTTGCGCATCTAAAAAAAAACTTCAATTATATCCAAACTTCGACCAAAACTTTAAAATCCTTACTGTTGTGGTAAAATACTTTTACGGTGGCACCAGATAGTCGAAGTCCCAAAATTATAGATGCGTGGTTTTTTTCGTCACTTAAAACTAAACATCCAGGCGATAACAAAGTGGGAATGTTTAAGGCATTAGTTGCGAAACCCATGCCACACGTTATAGCATCTTCCACACCCAAAAATTCCGCAGTCAACTTTTCCAATTCATCGTGAAGTTCGCAGGTTCCAAATTGTTGACGGGTTCCTCCAGTTGATATACCATACTTGTACAGCGAATCAACTGCAAATTCAACGCACGGGCCTGTCCCTTCTGCAAACCCAAGGTAGTTGTAAGACCCAAGATTAAGGCACTTGCGTTTGTTTCCAGTAAATCTAAAATCGAAAAAGGGATAATTGCAGAACAAGAGCATAAGAGCAAGTGTTTACTTAAAAGTCCATCCGTTGTCCTCGGTAACTCTTTCCTTGAGAACTACCTCGGCACCAGGCACGCTACAAATTGGATAATTCCAACAATCACGTATTCTTCTGTACACGTAGCGCGAGTAAAAGCTGGCAAATCGGTCGTACAGGGGCGGATAACCATCGCGGTTTTCTTCTTTGGCAACTTTCGGTGGAAATAATTTTTGACTTATGTAACCGAGGAACATTAAAATATAAAAACCTAAATGAGTTAAAAAGTGAGTTAAGAGTGACGGGTCTTCGAAAGATTCTTTTACTGCTTTGAATTCTTGTCCATCTTCCCAAACTACCTGCAAAATAAAAACAATTATGCAACACTTTGTATATACTAGAATAAAATTATATCGAGAAAATATTTTGTTCAAAGTTCAAATGTAATCAAACTGTAGTGTAATTAACAAGTAGTTAACTGCAATCAAATTAATGAATTTCCGTGTTTTATGGTTTAATTTGCGGATGTTCCTTTATTGGATTTTCAAAATGAGAAGGTAATTTTTGAATTTTTAAGTGTAAATATAACAAATTATGCAACGACTCGGGATCAAAAGCAATAGTTCAATTTTTTCTGATATCAAAATGGTGATAAACTTCTACAATGAATGTTTGTTTATTACGAAGTGAAAGTTACAGGATTTTTAATTAAAAAAGTAACCCATCTTCGCCCTACAAAATTTCATTCGTCTTGATTGTATTCCCCGTGTTTAATTTTAGAACTCACAAAAAAAATCAAATTATTTTGGAATTTATTTAATCATTGATTGGACATTTGCGATAGATGGTGTAAATTACGATGTGGAATAAAGTGGATACTACTTGAAATAACTTTTAAAAATATAAGGTCTTTTACATAAGTGCCAAAATGGGTTGCAATTCAGAAAGCGTAAATTGTAATTTGGATTATTTTTTCAAATTTAAACTCAATGGTTCAACTTTGGATGTCATAAAAATTAATCATAAAAGCTACGATGCAGTTTCTGATGTATGAATTAAGAATATACCATGACTCCACACGATAACTAAAACTTTCCAGGATTGTTCGTTAAAATCGGATACACTTATGACTAAGCAGGGTCAATTTGAATAGCTTTTTTTGTGCTTTATTAAAATTTCAATTAGATATTATAATTATTAGGAAAAGATTGGAATAAAAGTATCCGGTTTAGTTTAAAAACAAAAAAAGAAGAGGAATAAAAAAAATGGCAGTTAGGAAATAGAGGGCAGGACGGAGAAAGAAAAAAAGCAATTTATGATAGAGAAAGGGGCAGAAATATCAGGTATTGATTAATAAGAAAAAACGGAAGGACCTCGTGAAAGAAAGTTCCCGATATTGGTTTTGGCAACCTCGTTCCACAATATTCTATGCAAATTATTATTGAAAAGAATACAACAAAAATGTAATTTCGAGGACTGCAAAAATTTGAAGGTCGATAACCCAAAGGACCATTCAAAATTTACGGAGTTTAAGATTGAGAGAAGACTTGACAAAACTTTACGAAATAGAAATCTACATACTTTTTCTGAAGACATCTTGTAAACTTTTCAACTAACACTGTTATTGTAACAGTGAATTACGCAGGTTTTATACATTTAAATTTAAAAATTAGCCAACAATGTACTTCTCTGAACTTTTAATACAATGTAAGATACTATAAATTATAAAGGAAATCTATCTAATTATTGTTAACTAAAGTCATTAAAAATAAAATAATTGCGAATAAATTACGATAAAATTTAGTGCCACTAATTATGCTAAATTTTCCCAAAAGCTCTGAACCATAACATTTTGATTGAACAAATCAGCGCCGTGGCTGATTTAGCTTCGGGACATCGCAGACTCTGCGGTGCGAGAAAGGTCAGGGTAAAAATTTACATAATTTGGGGAGGTAAATTTCAAGCTACGCCACTGGCAAAAATCTCCAAATTGTTTCAGCCAATTGAAGGGCCGGATATTGTTTTGTCAATATATGCTGACAGTGCCCTCGAGAGAAGGGAGGCAGGGAGAAGGAGGCATTCAATAACAAATATCTGAGTCGAATAAAATTGTTGTACAATTACACGTTATCATTTCTCACAGTAATATCAGGCAAATGACTGCCTGGAATTAACAACAATTTATTATTATTGATTTTTATGTTTTTTTATGATTATCTACCTATTAATTTAAATCAATAGATTCATTCAAATTATAACTGTTCCCAAGCTAAGAACGCATATTATAGCTAATTATATAATATAACTAGAAATTTTCAACATTTAATACAGTACATAATATAATATGTGGAAAAAAATCAAAAAGTAGTAGAAAATTACGAGGACAAATGATTACAAATACAATGAATTTATCCAATTAATTACATTTTCTACTACCTATTAGTTTTAAAACTTAAGTGTGGTCGGAGGGGGGACTAAGTCAAATGTTACATTTGCATAAAATTCCTTTAATCCAAGTTAGGAAAAATAAGGCAGGTTTTTGGTTTGTAACCATCGGGTTCTCTCAGGGGGACCAAAAATTGTCACCTATTGTGACAGGGTGAAGGGAGGGTTAATGTCTAAAAAAATTGCAGACATCCTTTATGGGGTCTATGGTCTATAGTTTTCTCAATTTTAAATCAGAAAGCGTCAGTTGTAATTCAAAAATCTTCAATTTATTTGTGATTCAAATTACTTAATTGTAAATCAGACAACATCATGGAAATTTAAGTACTGACGCAATTTGCTTGTTATCGCAGCTTTTGTCAAAAAATAGCCTACCTTAATAAATTACTTGTATCTAATCTAAAAATTGTTTCAGTATTATCAGGTCACCTATACTTAAATTTTCGATAAATTAATAAAAACTACGACAGATTTTAGTTTAAAATATAAAGTAATAATATATTATTATATTAATAATAACAGGTTATGAGCCCAAGTCTGGGGCTTTAGGGGCTAAAATTACTTTTGTTTTAATCTAGATCTGCCACCTCCACTTTAAGTCACGCCCACTTTAATTTTGTAAGCTTGATCAACTTTATGAGAGCACCCCGTAAACCTGAATATTTCTAACCACGATTTCATGAAGATAGTTTTAAAGTTGACCGTTATTTTATTATCGACATTAAATAAATAAAAAAAAGTATCTACTAAAAACGTATCAGATAGCCTTGAACTTGAGATTCATCCGATTGCAAGTTTTAAAGCATGTGATTAACTACATTGTTGTCTAGGCTCGAGATTTTTAAAATTAGAAATTTAATCAAGTGACCTAATTAAAATTACTTACTTCTTTGGAATGCAGGCAATTACCATTTAAGCCTAAGTGATCCTCGTCAGTAGAAGAGACCTAAATTAAAGAGAAATAAAATTAAGTCACAAAAAAAAGTACACCTCACCAAAGTGTAACCGTTGATGTGATTTTTACCATTTTGTTCGTGAGATATTATTCCATTCGTACCATTGTTGGTGTAGGTCTGCAACAAAAATTTGTTTTAAAACAAAAGCGGAGCGCCGTTTGGAAGAACTTACGCTGGTGTATTTGTTGGGAAATATTTTTGAGTATCCATTGGTGTTTAGTTTGTTGTTTTTGAAATTCGTTCCATTTAAAATAACTTCAGTTATCGAGGAATCCGCACCCTGAACGCCTTTAGCAGACATTCTAACCTAAAACTGGCAATGCGCTTGCCCGACTAAATTGAATTTTGTTGTGTTGGCCGACTCCGTTTGAAAATTCAGCGACTGTATTATTTGAAGGAATTGTCCTCGTGAATCGTTCGTTCTAGAAATCGGAAAGATTAGATTTTACTTTTTTAATTGTTGTAATTTTGGCTGTCGTTAATTGGCGCATTTTTAGCGGAAATTAAACTCAAATTCGTGGTCCGGCAAGTGCAGATGTACGCACTTGCGCGGCGCGCTTTGGTGCATAAAACGCAATACGATTGTGTGAGGAGATGGAAGGGAGATTAGAGGGGTACGTAACCAATGGCAATGCGATTACGGGATATTCCCCTTAAAACATCCCCATCTGAACTTTATTTGATGATGCACTTTAAGTTTGACGTTTGACAGTTGTGGTTAGTACCGGTGCGGTTGTGTTGTGTGTAAATTTTTTGTGAATTAAAAAATTATTTTTATTAAAATATACAAGTAAAAATTTCTGTGATCATGGATCTTCATACGACGGACGTCGATGTGGAAAAGAAAACTCCCTCCCCGACGAATCTTCCCATACGGCGCGAGAAGGACTCCCTAGACGATTTCGAACACCTAGGGCTTGACAGTTCTCCTCTACAAGAAGTTATTAAAGAGGGAGCAACAGCGGTGAGTTCGGCAGCACGTGACTTGCACGGGGAAATCGATAAAGGGTTCGAGTCTGCTGGAAAAGCAGTCGGCAAAATAGTAGACGACGTTTTTGATGATCCTTTTAGCTACCAAGCAAGTTTAATCGATAGTCATTTGCCAACCAGTCTCGAAATGGACTCTAATTTACTCGAAATGGGCGATACAATCATCAAGAACAAAGAGTCGGACGACAAATTGGACAAATTCCTCAGTGAACTGACCTACGCACCTGCCGTTCCTTCGCACGAAGTCTCGCCTTTGGAAGAAGAAATGAAGTTGAAACTGGACGGCATAAAAACGGCGACCAAAAACTTCATGGATTATGAACGCGAAGATGTTCTAACTGCGCCTTCCAAGACAAGCTCCAATAACGACGATTTGGATCGTTACTTGTACAACGAACCGAAACTGCAAGAAACCAAGAAGGAGGCCGACTTTTCCGAAAAACGAGATTTTCCCGAGACCAAATTCGACGGTGGTTTCAAAAATGCCAAAGACGATTTTGGAATTTTCGATGACGTCATCAAGCCCGAACCAGTCGTGAAAAAACCTCCATCCCCTGTTCGTGAAATATTAAAGCCCGTAATTGAACCCGAAATTTTGATCCCCAAACCGGCCCCGGCGCCAGTTAAAGAGGCACCTGCTCCAGTTAAAGAGGTTCCTGTTCCGACACCAAAAATCGAAATAAAGCCGGAAGAAAAACCTATCGAAATTTTCCAGAAAGTTGCATTTAAACCAGCAATCACCGATGCAGAAGCTATTTTTAAGAAAATGGGATTAGGTGAGATATTTTTATTATTCGTACATTTTTTTAATCTGGAATGTGGTCACGGTGTAAAAATAGGTATTTTTCATAGTTGTTGTTGTGGAAAATGCCGGTGTCATAAAAAGTAAACTCTTTAATTTTATTGTCGGTCGACGAATTTAGAACCGCAAGAAATTAGAGAGATAATCAATATGTGGCCACGTGACACGTTTTTATTTAGGAGAAAAGGCCTAAAAAGATAGGTGGATACAAAGCAGTGGCGTCAGTTTTCTGCGAGGGTCCTGGGACTCAATTAACCAAGGTCAGACGAACCGGGTGGTGGGTGGCCTCCATTCGACCCCCCGACAAAGTGTGCCTCAGATTGAGAACCACTGATTTCACCCCTATCTTTTTAGGGGAAGGCGGAGTAACTTTATTATTTTTTTAAATTTTAATGCGGTTTTCCGTACTGTAAAGTCAAAAACCAGACTGGGAACGTGATAGAGCTCGTTTAATGTTAAAAGCGTGACGACGAAAAAAATTAATAGCAATTATTCCGTGTAGTAACTCGCGAGTTGCATAAATTAATTATTACGGTTTCAAGAGGAAGTGTTAATTGATTCTTAATTAAATTTTATTCGAGGTTAGTTCCAATTTAAAATTCGTTTTGTTCGAACAGAAACCGAAAGGATCTCTTACCTAATAAAGGAAAATTCAGATTTTCCCAAGAAAGTCAAACAAAAGATCAGCAGTTCTCAATTAGTGCGTTTGGGTGCAAAAATTTACTGACTCATCTTATATTTATATTCAGACAATGTTTCACTGAAATTTTGATTTTGTTCAAATTATTTTCGTACACGTACACTCAAATTATTCATAGTAATGAATTTTATTAACCTTGGTCTAAATTTACACTTCTCATAATACTCTGTGCTTTGTATAACAAATTGCAGCAATTTAGGCACCGAATTATTGATAACCTTTTTGTTTTATCGATAAAAATGTGGGGTCAAAGTAAGTACATACCAGAAACACCATACGGATAATTGCATAATTTCGTCGATGATTCATAGTAAATTACCGTTACGTTTCCATTCAACCAGTACCTTATTTAGCACGCAAATCTATTTCTACTTTAATAAGCAGGCGCGGTTTGTATTTGAAGACGCCCGGGCGCACGCACGCCCTACAAGCATAACCGGGTAATTTTTAATTACCAGGATTATACCAATTATTATAATTTAAGTGGTAAAGAATAATTATACGTTTAATGCTTCGTTGCCCTGCAAAGCTTTAGGGGGGGGGTACCCCCCTTAAGAACCCTTAAGAAGGGTAAACACGATTATTGAGGTACTGGGGGTATCCCAGAACCCCCGTTTTGAAAAATTGTAATATAAAATTAGGCAAATAATTATTCTTATCTCAAGCAATTTTTATTACGCCATATTAGTTGTTAATCTGAAGATAATTGGATTCAGAAATCAATATCGTCACTCTCATGCCAAAAACAAATGTGCAAATGCTGAATTGTTAGGAAATTGAGCTTTGCAGTTGCTTTAATCAGGAAATAATACCAATTATAGACTTTTAAGTATCTGAATAAATTTTCTGCTAAAATAAATTTAAAACTTGATTTTTCAATGAGTAATTCAAAATTTTCACGTGCATGGTTTTGGCAGAAAGGGGGAAAATTCGTCATCAACAATTGCATGTGGCGCCGTTTATGAAGACAGCCTAAATTTTATTTATTTTAACCATTTTTAACCCAAAATATTTAAAATTTAAGGAATTGCAGAATTGAAAAACATGCAAAATCATTGAATAATTAATTAAATATGCACATAGTTCAAAGAAAATCACAATAATTATTAAAGGTCAATGGTTAGCAAACTCTGTAGTTCCGGACCTTATACTATTAGGAATATTTTTAATTTGTAATTTAGTTTAATTTTAAATCATTTAAAAATAAACGAAAAATGCAACAATAATAAAAGAAAATATTTTTGTTAATAATCTCTGCAAATAATAATTACAATCAATAACTAATAAATTTAATAAATGAGGTCCTTGGACACAGACAATTGCTCAAAAATGCGCAATTGATGGTGGAAGCTATTTGTATGCATCAAACTAAAACCTAGCTATTCCCGCTGCATTGTATAAATTAGCATATAACAGTAGCGTACCTTACGGGCGTTCGATCATTTTCGACGCCTTTTCTTGTCCAATTCTAATGTACAAATTATTTTCTAAAAGAATTTGGTAATATAAAAACATTTAATACTGATTGTTGGTAGCACACTAACGTGCGTTGTGCGTGCAGGCAGTTTCTCTACCCGATTTTCTGAGCAATTTTGTTCTAAATTTAATTATTAACTTATCCTGATTATTTTTAAATGTATCACAATCCGTCACCGATGATAAGTCTTGATTTTTCTTGCAGAGCTGTGGTTCGAGTGGGCATTTATTGAAAAATTATCTCCTCGGTTTGAAAATAATGAGATTGGGCATTTCCTGCGTGACTGTCTCTACTCTCTGCAGAACGGTTATTTGTTTCCGTTTGATGTAGTAAATTAATTTTTAATATACCTATAATTTATAAAATTTATAGGTGACTGACACGTAAGGACCATGCCTCATTGTTTTTCTATTATCATGGGAAAGTTAGAACAACCAGTTTGCTCAAAAAATAGTACAAAATATTACTCACACGATCGTGGATGTATTATTAAGTCGGTTGTTTATCTCTAGGTTGGAGAACCCAAATCACTATCGAAAAAACTTTTCCCGAAATATCACCACGCTAGCACTGCATATTCACGACTCGAATTATTGAAATGTGGCCACGGTTTTACGCATCCGCCTTGACCTTTACTTATCAATATGTTAGTTAGTATGACTCGCTTCATTAAGGTGATATGGTAAACTATTTATTATCTTCCAATACTAACCATGTGGTCTAAAAATGTTGGAATTTCCGTTCCAATGATTTTACTTTTGGAGACTGGGGAAGATGCCCGGCTCAAGACTTCTGAACTTTGGGCAATATCGGCATCCAGAGTATTTTGGACAATCCCTGATAATATGTAATTCGTAAGGTATAGTCTGACAGATGAGAGGTTAGCTCTTTGGCATGGTAACAAAAATTTTAGGCCAAAATGCTATCATTTATTTGCGATGAGGAATCAATTATCTGGAACAATTTATATTTGGCAACAATTTATTACGTGGATTTCGATAATTTGTCGAGTGGAATGTTATCTTATCAATTTTTCGCTTCCGATTTTATACAATTTAATATCACAATGTATGTAAATAATCTCATATAACAAATTAGTATTTTTTTTATCTAATAGGTTTAAGTAAACATACAATCCTTTGGTATTTCGACAGGTTGGTGACACACAAAGGAGTGTAGGTTTAAGTGTTGGTACTTTTTCACTTACATAATATTATTAAGTTTCGATTTGTTCGCATTCCGCTAAAAACTAATGCGAGATCGCAAAATACTTTTACTATCTATGTATGTTGTTTTTGGTCAGGAATTTTTAAAAATACAAATAAATGTTCAATAATAATGATTGTATAGTATCAGCTCCATTATTTCTCACGAGGGCAGGTCAAAAACTTTTGGCCTTCCTTCACAATATTTTTCTTCCATTCTAAATTTGGACCAAAGCTTAATGTGCTAATAATCCTACAATAAATTATGACGCTCACTCTAATTGGTTTTAGGTTAAATTACGAATTACGTCCAAGTGTCGCGTAAATAGCATTCCTATGTGTAAGATTTCAATTAGGTAGTATATGCTGATGTGGAAAAATTGTCGTATGACACGAGAAAGCATTGTCAATCAAAGTGTTATTAAAATGTGGACGACCATCTGATTTTATGTCGCCAACCGAAATTTAATTGGAACTCAAATGACCATCAATCAATATACCTACTCACCATCAGTTGTGGTAATTCACATTATAACTCCATTTTTTTTGCCCGAAACCAAAACACCACGCCGTTTAAGTTCGCTCGCCCGCAGAGAAGAACGCTATCAGCTCTATCGACAAGCTCGCGCTGATAAATGATATTGAATACTTTGGGAATGGTATTTTAAAAACCTACATTTAACTCGACTCATCAGTACATGCGTACCAGCATTTCATCTATTAAATTATATCATTGAAATTAATTCTCCAATTCAATTTTTACCATTGAAAAATTGGAACACATTTTCGTATCAGCCAGATCAATGCACTCGTGGCCATCATTTTCTTAAACTTCCAGGGGGTTTCTGACATTTTTTGTGCTGGGGCCCCCAAATTTAACTAACCGGCCCTGTTGAGAAGTAAGACGAACATCTAGAAGAGGTTGTAAACTGGGTTAAGCTGTTGTCCAACTTTTGGGTTTCTGGTGAATAATTCTGTGGTTGAATCAATAGAATTGGAATAATTTTGCTATCCTACTCTGAATTTTCCATTGTATTAAATATAATCTTGGCGCTTTCCTATTGGTTTGGGTAACTTTTAGTAATAATATTTTGATTATAGATGAGTCGTGACATGACGAAAATATCTCCAAATTAATACCTTTACAAGGTAAGTAGGTATTATTGTCGTGAATAATTAAAAAGTATTCCTTCTATTTTGAGCGTTGGGAGACAATTTCTGCGCATTTCCAGTCAAAATATATCGATTATACAAATTATGTATCCCGGGAAAATTTTTGGTATAAAAACACTCATTTCTCATTTTTTTTGCAGAATTTTGTAATTAAATTGGTAATTAATGTCTCGTATTTCTTACAAAAAGTAGCCACTTCGCAGCATTACAAACTGGGAGAGTAATTGATTACGATGGCCGAATATTGGATGTAATACAAAATGACAAATTATACCTATGTGCAGGTGTATCTACGTTGTTTAAGCGATTAAACGTTATTTAATTAAAAATCCAATTAGGTAAATGTATACAAGCCTCCCTCTAACTTGTATAATATTATTTCGGCTTTGTTTATGATCTCAAAAAAGGGGAACTAGCAAAATGTAAACAGCCTGACAGATTCCTTATGAATCTTTGTCACGCTTTTATAATATAAATGTTTATGTTGGCATGTATTTCGTTTAACAGTTAAAACAAACAATAAATCACAATACACTTTAGTGCCGGCCGTGGCTGGCAGTAAAGTAAAACAATTGCTTCCTAGCAGCGAAACTTTAAGTTGACCGATTCTAAATGCGGTCAATTATATTTGATTTTTAAAAGTTTTTGATTTTTTTAATTCAAAACTGAGTTGCAACCACAAGAAGTGGCTTCAAATAATTATATTGGGTAACATCTCTGTGGTTGTTTACATCAAACGTTACATTTGTCTTGTTTACATGCTTTGTAATCCACTATATGCTTGATTTTTTGTGGGATTAAGATTTCCACTTCAATGCTTTGTGGCGGTTAAGTGTGTAACATTTTTCTCCTCGACTGAAGAGCAATCATCGGCTTGATATCGATGTTTTTTTTGTCAGATTTATCTTAAATATTAATTACAAACTTTAAAATATTTATTACCTACTTTAAAATAGTGGAGCGAACCAGTGGCAGATTCAGCATTTAAGAGCCCCTGGCGCAATTTAATTTTGAGGCCCCCTCTAAAAATTTTACTACTCACATCAGTTGTCATTTTATTAGCCGACTTAAAAAAAGGTTTTCAATATGTTTTCCCTATGCCACAATTTTGCTATGCAAAAAAAGTTAGATAAAATTACTCTATTTTATTTTGAGAGCTGAATTTTGAGTCCTCAGGCGAGCACCTCTCGTGCCGGTTCGGAAATCCGCCACTGCTTATTGTGTAAGAAAATGTTAAAAAGGTTAAGAGGAGAGCGATTTCTCATGAAATTAGGTGACGCGCATAAATTGCGCTCTATTAACGAGATTCTTGTAGGATATTTGACTATAATTTAAAAACCTCGCTGAATGATTCTTATGTGTATGTAGAACATATAGAATTTTTTTTTTCAAAAAATTTTAATTCAAAACACCAAAATTTAATGTTTTAAATTTATACTAAAAATAATGATTAGTTTAAACGCTCATTTATGGTCACGTGGTGTGTTTTTCATAAAACTGAATATTTCTTCGTTTGTTTCTTCGTCTCTTATACGCTGCTGGATCCTTTGACGATTTAAACCAAACTTGACAACCTGCAACTGAAATACTTGGCCTAGCTCAGTAGGAGTAACTCAAGAGAAGTAACTTTTAACAAGGAGGGGGGGTTTAATGTTCCTGAATATTCTTTAAGCGTGTAAAGTCAAAAATTATCATTGAAAAAATAATTAATTTTAAATATAAGTAGGTACACATTATTATTACCTATGGTGAATAATATTATTTAATAAGAGTCTTTAGAATTAAACTTTGACCCCACATTTCTAGTCGCAAACTACAAACCACCACTATTAGACCACGGGCCGATTTCATAAAGAAACTTAAGCGTAAAATTTACCAACGAAAACCTTTAAATTTTAATGCACCCTTAATTTTTTTTCTTTATGAAATCGGTCCTAAATCTCTGTGTGATTTACCTCTAAGACAGTGGTCACCAATCTTTAGGACCTCGCAGACCACTAACATAATCGCAGTGGCCCTATAAATTAATTTCAAAATTTGTTCTACCGTCCACAGTTTTAAGCTCTTTCCTTATTTTTGTCGATTACGTCTGGGAGATTGGGGGGGGGGGATTATGCAATACCCACTAAACTACAATTCCAATGAAGTTGCGGTAATAATCAAAAATAAGCTACTTCGATTACGATTTCTGCGCTTAGCAGCCCTAAAACTCAATTTTATAAATATCTCGATAATAACAAACAGGAGGAAATCAATAATTTCGGTTCTGTGGCCAATTAAAATTCTGGATTCTGGATAAATTAACCGTTCGTTGTTTAGTTTTTTTTATACCTAACTTAATAAACTTTCAAAGTTTTTAAAAGTGTCCGAGGGATGATTTATCCGACTGATATCGCATGGAATGATTGATCACTACAAACTTTGTATTTCTTTTACGTCTTAGCTTGCGGCCGCCTACAGTTTTTCTGTTGGTTGACTGACCTCAGATTTATACTTTAAATTCTGGTAGTCATAGATTATAGTGCTTGCATTGTGACGTAGACCGATGAGGTTACACGTACGTTTAAATTGGATTGGACCAGGTTCATTTTTTTTCAAAAACTTTTTGAATAACCCCCGTTTATATTTCGGTCTCTCTCTTCTTTATCACCTATGTATATTATTTTGACATTTTTTAAATATTCAAGTCGTAACTGTACTTCACAGAGGTCGCAAGTTGTATCGCATCCACCATTTATTTAAATTATATCCGAAAGGTGTCCCACAGCTACAAAAATTGTTTAAATTGATAAAATCATTATTTGCTTTTATGCCGATAAGCTCGACTATTGTTCCCGCTTTTTTTGCGGTTTTGAAATGTTTTCGTCACAATGGAATCGTTCTAGAAAGTTTCCATTGTGGTGGAACTAATGAATGACGAACGTGTTGCTGTCAGTCATTATAAATGAATTACGCTTTATCGGTACCAATTATTAATCACATTCAATTCCTTGTAACCGAATACACGTTAGAATAATTAGCATTGATTACTAGTCAAGATTGACACGTAACTCCCTTTGTTACATTATCTCAATGACTTTTAGTCTTGAGTACAGAGGATGGCCCTTTGGTCCTTTTCGTAAGCGGAGTTGATTACGGTCGATAGCTGAACGCTTGCTCAGTTCCCAAAGTTCGGCGCATTTGTGTGTACATACCACTTCGGGCAACACCATCGTGTACAAATCATATCTCTATTACGGACAATAACATAAGTGTCGTGAACATGGAAGACCAAATCAAAAACGTAGCTAACGAAGTCGTCGACGATGTAATTAACGGAGTTAATAGTTTCCTCAAAGAAAAAAAGGATGGTCAGCAGTCGAACAAATCACAACCACAACGTTCGCTTTTATGTGTCCTTTTTGATCCTTGTACGTATTTTTTTTATTATTATTATTATTTTTGCACGTGATCGTTGCATGTGATATAAAAATTTAATTTATTTGCTCGTGAAGATATCATTGCCACACCAAATAAATCAAGTTTCTTATTAAATTTTAAACTCGCGCGCGCTCTTTCGTATTTTTTTTTTTTTTGGATTGATTATTTTAGTTTTTCCTCGATAGTAATGAAATTAAAATTGTCGTTACAAAGCACCTGTTGCTTTATTTTTTAGTCTCCCTCGGTCTAAATGATAGTAGTAACTAATTTTAATCACAAAAGTATTGAAACAGCCTTGACCTTGAGAACGAAATTTAAGTTGCCGCCTTAAGTTGTTTTGAAATAATTTTTAATTGCGTACGTTATGAAATAGTTTACATAGTCACATTGTACGATGCACAGTCGAAAAGTATCGTGTAACGATGTTTTAAAGTTAATTATTCACTCCCCCCCCCAGGTTGGTTTCATTTTGGTTCTCTGCTTTTCATAAATTGGGTTTTGTTTTATTAATTTTACAACCACCAATTGCCGAGGATGAAAGGGGTCCTTCCTTCTTTTTGCTTAATCCGATCCTGCTATTTTTACCTTACGAAAGCTACTGTTTTTGCATTTTGAAAATGAATTGGCATGTCTGATTAAGTAAGAAAGATAAACCAAGTCCTTATCGCTATGATTATTCTATTTTTAACCGAATCTAGCATAGAAATATAAATTTTTTATTTCTAATAAAATAATTATTGCTAAATGCAAGTTATCGACTTCTTATCTACCCACAATCATCAACTACTATTAGTCCGATATGGGCGCGTTATTAAAAATTGCCTAACAAAATATTAACAAAATTATTTAAAATTTATTACAGTAAACTTCCTGTCAGTAAATCTTGAAAAATATTTTTTTATGATATGTAATCAAGTTCACGAGGTCGTAGCTGCAGGAGCTAATTTTAGGTATCCACATCATGTAGAATAATTGACTAAGTTCCTCGTGGTGTACATAAGCAATGTATCGTTTCATAAAAATAATTTCTCGCTATTCTTACTAACTGCTAATAACTAACTAACTAATGTTCTTTTCAGACGCATGGTTTCATCCCGAAAGGCTGGACCCAAAAGGTAAGTTTGTAAATAATGTAAATAAGGGTTTTCTTGGACACTTTTTTCCACTTTTCCAATTCTTGATCTACCATAACACTTGAGATAACGAACGTAGCCACAGCTCTAGACGTGATTTCTAATCGCGGTTGGGTTCATCGGTTATTAGTTAAACATATTTTACGATTAAAATAAATTGTTGTTGAACGATTAATACGCAGCTTTGACTTCTAAAAGTGACTTTAACTGATAAGGCCAAATGATTAATTTTCCACTTGTATTTTGGTAGTTTGTAACTTGGGATTCGGTTCCTCTTGTCTTCGATTTTTTTTGACTTCGCGCCAAAGTTTTTCTGCCAAGTATTTGATTTTGATAAATGGTTTAAAAAAATGAAACATTAACTAATTGTAAAACAGGGGTTGACAACATTTTTACAACCACGCATGGGATGCGTGGTCGCATTCCTATTGAAAGAGTCGAGCAACCGCTAGCACTTGGGTGGGTGACCGATTTATGAACAACGGATCTGTTCGGAATAGACGTTAAACTGTAGGTTTCCTGTACTCAATCGTAACAGCGAGGAAAACGCGTGTATTTGTTTTGGTACCACTGTCTTCAAAAAAATGTAAAACATAGTTTTTCACATTTTTACGATCTTGATTAAAGTTTCATCGTATCTACCAAAACCTGCAATGTAATGTATGAGCGACGTGGAATTTAATACGAAACATGGAGATATATTATCACCGTGAGGGATATTAATTTCAATTTGGTTTATTTTTTGAGATAACACAAGTCTCACTTGGGTTATTTTGTGCAGTATTTTGGGACATATCAGCACTTCAATTCGAAGTTGGCTGATGATAATCGCTTTTTTGTGTAGTAACGAAATTTTGGATTTCAAATGTGACTCATCTACATGCATTTTAAATTTAAGCCAAAAATTTCTTGCCAGAACTTTTGAATTTTACAATTTCCGAATAACGGAAAGCCTATAATTTTTCCTGTGGTGCATTATTAGTTTTAGTAATAATTTTAGTACCTATCAAAGTCCAACTAATTGTAATTGCCTTGATAACGTATCATTTATTGAAAAAAGGAATCTTATCTGTTATTATTTAATCTATAACTTTTACAAAATATTGTACGGTTGGATATACTTTTTCTATTGCTAAGTGAATATCACTACATTGTATTACCATAACTTCAAAAAGTTTTGAATCGGGATCCCCGAAAGGCTTTCGAACATTGGGTCACGTGAAAATTGATTCAGAAATCTGCTTGAAATTGGTTTCATTATGGGAGAGACAAAATCCCCATTGTCCTCCCCGTACCAGCCGCCACTGGTTCCACTTAGGTAGCATTGAAGGGGAGGACGTATGTGGACTGCACCGATCGTCAGTAGTTAATCATTTTTTTTTTGAGTTTTGACCGATGGTCAAAATGGAATTGCACAAAAGATTTATTTACGAAAATACGGACCATGTAACTCTAGAAAAGGATTTGTCATCCCAACAAAGCATTTAGTAGCCTCAACAAAGTTTTTTGCTGTCCTGTTGAGGCTACTAAAAGCTTTGTTAGGGCGACAAATCCTTTTTCACAGTGTGGTATGTTCCTTGCCATTTGACACCTTTTTATTTTTTACGCAACTCGTTCTAAAATAATTAATTAAGAAACATGACACAGCTTCTCATGTATTAACTAAAAAGGCGTATTGAAGTATTTCGCAAACCTTTGTATTGTAATAAATTTGTAGTTGTCGTTAATAAATATTATTTGATTTAATATGACAAGCTCAATTAATTACAGAAGCTATTTATATGCATCAAACTCTAACAATAGGTATTTTGTCATTATCTCTTAATTAATTACTTAATAATAAGCTGGGCAAGAC
Organism: Cantharis lateralis; assembly: GCA_963170105.1. Taxonomy (NCBI): domain Eukaryota; kingdom Metazoa; phylum Arthropoda; class Insecta; order Coleoptera; family Cantharidae; genus Cantharis; species Cantharis lateralis. Next base: position 36,035,698 of record OY720627.1, on the reverse strand, counting down.
ATGAGAAAACATGTCAAACGTCAAAGGACATTCTAAGCATCGTATTTTTGCAAACATTTTACCAATGTAAATTGAATCTTTTGAAGCAAAATTTTGACTCATAAAAATAATTTTTAGAGCAAAACTTTTTGGACATTTTTTGTTGAAAATTTCATTGCCTTCAATTTTGTTTATATACATTTTTCTATTTTGTCAAACCGTTTCCGAGATATTTTACAAAGTCTTGTTTAAATTTACCAATTTACATTGGTAACATAGGAGAGGGCGAAACTTTATGTGAGTCACGGTTTTTAAAGCATTTAGGAATGAACATATTTTTTTAATGCTGGAGGGTGTTCCACACCCCCCAGACCCCCCGGTTTGAAATACCAAAGATTTGTGTGTATACATTGTTTCACAAAATCAGCCTGTCGCAGAAAGTAATAAGTTTTTATTTTTTAATAAAATCAAACATAGAACATACGTGCAAACCTTTGCTTCTTCAAACCGGGGGGTCTGGGGGGTGTGGAACACCCTCCAGTACACCCAGTAATTGCGTTAGAAAGCACTCCAGCAAGCAATCGCGAGTATCGTTAAAACTCGCGTGATTGATTTTTCATTGGCTGCATTAATAATTTAATATTTTATTTTGGGAAGACAGCACCTTATTGCCCTACCCTTACCAGCCACCACTGTACATTAAAGAAAAAAACGCAATCGTTGAATAGCAATTTTTTAAATGAGGTTTTTTTAAATTCCTTTTTAAATGGATTTCTTGACCACAGTTCAAGTTTTTGAAATTATAATGACCGATTTCATAATAAATAATCACGTTAATGCCTGATTAATGAATTTATCTATTAAAATAATGGGAGACTTAAAAACTGCACAAAAAGTAATAACTTTCATTAGTTTTATTTTTGACTGCCATTAGAAGTTAATCCCAGATTAAGTTTTATTATCAAGTCATATTTTTAATTTAAATTTAATTTGAATTCAATAATATTAGATTTTACTACCATAATTTTGAAATAAATAACTTTGAAATCCAAACTTCTTTTTTTCAAAATATGAACTTTAACTTCAAACTAACCAGTTGATCCAGGTCAACAATTGGGGGTTTTTGGTCTATAATTGGGGGGGGGGGGGGAACAGACAAAAAATCTTTTTCGTTCAAAATTTTTCTCAACTCTTTCATTACCAAAATTTTGCCTGTTTTCACTGTAATTTCATCAATGAACTCCAATTAGATCAAAAGAATGTAAAATGAGTTATTTTAGCGTAGACGCGTCGTTTGAAATTTTGGTAATTAGAAACCTATCTCGGAATTGTAAATTTGCGCTTTGTCTCGATTTAAATTACTTCTTTGTAACCCAATTGACCTCTTCTTATTTGTTAAGGCTTAATCGACCTGTCTGTCACTGTGGCCACTTGAAAATTCGAACTTTACCTGCTTGAAAACAGTTTAAATTTTCTTTTGTTCAACGTTTTGCATTTAACTAATTATTTGGGGGTGGTTTTGCACCTTTTCGGGCATCTGATGTACAGTTAACCGTTGTAAATTTTATAAATTCATAAAGGGGCAGGTAAAAAGGATCCTTTTTTTGAGTTATTTCTGTGAAAACGTGAAGAAGAAACAAGGGTTGATATTGATTTGATTTTAGCTGGAAGAGGGGTGCGCGTCTGCGTAGAGTCAAATAGAGAAGTAGGTCCTTTCGGGTGTATTTAATTTATGTGTGTCGCAACCAGTGTTTGATTGTCTAAGGGTGAAAATTTCGAAAAAGTGCAGAAGATATTTTAATATTCGGTGGAATTATTAGAAAAGTTTCGTTTGTGTCAAATTTAGCTGCTTTTACGGGCACCTTGCCAGAGAGTTTGCCCTGGACAACGTCGTCGCCATTCCATTTCCACCATTATAACCTACGATTCATTGCCTGGTGTTCGACATGGATATCTTCAAAGTTCGACGTGAACAGTGTAAGTTGCGTGTAACTTGCTAAAATACAGTGTAGGTGGATTCAGGTGATGGCTCATCGGTTAGTTAATTTTGGAACGCCGTTACGACGGTGCGGGTATCAATTAAAATTACGTAAAGTGAATTGATCCACGTTATCCGCATCATAAGTACGTACATTTTTATTATTTAAGGGTAGAAGTGTATCGATTGAGTTGGTTGTTTGGTGAGCTTCTCTTTATTCATTGCTGCAAAGACCAACTACCTGTGAAGCCGACCCTGACTTCCAAGACAACTTTTATTGCAATCACATACTGGTTTCGGATTTTTCTTACCGAATCAAACTTTCCTCTCTATTTAGCTCGCGTATTTTACAACAATATTGAAAGATGGCAGGGGTTAACGTTTTCTGATAGCCACGACGATAACTTTTCTGCGGTTCAACTTCTTTCTTTTTTTATTCAACTATCTCTTTTAACAGTTACGTTTAACCAGCAACGTGGTGGTTGTAAAGTGGTGCTTTTTATTAAATTTTCGATTTTCCAATACTCTGACACAATGGTGCGTAAACAACAATACAAAGGCCAATATCAAAAGAACGAGCCTCTTCCAGAGAGAGGACCCGGTAAGCAATTCAAAATCTTCTCTGTTTTCGCCTTACATATGGGGCCGCGCTTAAATTTTGTCTCTTCGTTCCATTAATTTTTACACGTGGTTCATAATAATTTATTTAATCGTATTTATGTCGATTACTGTTGTTGCCAGTGGCGTAGCCGTACAAATTTTTTGCTGCCTACCTCAAGTTTTTATGTAACGGGATCACGCACGTCGCACGTTCCAGCTGGTTTTGGAAGTTAAAAATCCGGATACAAATTGGACCTTTGGTTAGAATTTTGTAATGCAAACATTTAGAATTACAACAGCTGTAGTTTATGTCACGATAATATAATAAAAGGAACAAACGCACAGTCTTTGCCAAGTATTTTCCTTATTCAAAATGATGAATCTGCCAAAACGCTATCGTCTGCTAACTAAATTTAATTTTAACGTAGTTTTTCTATTAATTACAATATTGGCCACATTTCAATAACCCAATTAAAAGCTTTCTGTCTGCAAGCGTATTGCGTGCAATGCTGAGTATGCAATTATCGGTTCGAAACGTCTCGTCTGAGCTGGCGGAGTAGAAATTCTGTTTATTAATTTATTGTAATGATTATTTAAACGCATCGTGGGGGTCGTTCACCTCCAATCGATATAATAAATTACGACAACACCAGTTGAACGTTATCCTGGTAGTACCGTGCTCGGTTGTTACTCGGAGGTGGACCAAACGGCCTAATTTGAATAAATTCAAATTTTCCAAGGCAGAGTTTTGAAGCGAGGAAATTGCTAGTTAGGCCTTCACCGTTACAGTAATTATTAAAATTTTTTTTATGATGCTATTTATGAGGAACTCGAGATCGTTATAAAGAGTTTATAATGCGTTGCATGCTTAATTTTCAAATTATTATTCTATTGGGCATGTGCCAGCAGGAAACATCCTCAAAATGGAAAATCAGATAACGCCGATTCTTGTGTGCACGTTCTGCTCTATATTTTCCGATACAGGTATCACCATCGAGATAATTTTGAAGGAATACTATGTGCATAAAGTTAAAACACGATTAACATCTCTCGAAATGCTGTTTCACTTGGATACAAATTTTCCAAATTTAAATGAGACCATTTTAATTAACTTGAGAAGGAGTACGATTTTATCTATTGATTATCTGAATAATTTCATTTTTGAATTTGAATATACGCGAATTTGTTTATATTGTAGATTAGAAATTTTTGTACCTGTATTGTGCAGGTAGAAAATGAAAATATTTTCAAAATTAACCTTGGTGAAGTTTGAAAAATCAAATACAAACAACAGACCCAAAAGTTCTCGGTCACTCCCTATGTTAGCAATCTAAATTGTAGCCTTATTTATGTTTATCTTATCTTACTTGTCAGATATATTTTGCTGAAAATTTCATTCCCTTTATTTTTGTTCATATAAATTTTTCTATTTCGTCGCACCGTTTCCGAGATACAGCGACTTAAAAAAATCTCTTTCATTTTATTAAAATTTTCACCGAGTTTTTTGTAAGTCACTGTATCTCGGAAACGGAGGGGCAAAATAGAAAAATGTATAGATACAAAAATGAAGGGAATAAAATTTGCAACCAAAAATGTCTAATAAGTATTGCCGAAAACGCGATTTTTATATAACAAAAAGTCTTCAAAAGACTTTTTTGATTTCTCTGATTTAAACAAAAATATTTCATTATTAAAACAAAATCCAAAATTTTGTTGATTTTCTAGTCTTTTCATGGGTCATAGGGAGGTAGTTACCCCGTTTTATTAATGTTGCGCCCGAGTGAAAAGAGGAAAATGATCGAATAGAAATTGTCACGATTTTTTATTAACCAAAATAAATTAAATTTTTTAATAAAAGTAATTTTTATGTCCAAAATGTAAACTTATATTTTATATTTCCGCTTTAGTAATTCCTGAATTTATAATCCATTTTGTTGGCATCATGAAATTGCGACTCTCTATTGCATTACAATATTCTGTCTTTCTTTGTTGGTGAAATCGCAACCTTAAATTAACGAAAAGTTCTGATGACGTAAATCCCATGTTGAAGGATTACAACTATACAAATCGATCCTGTTTTTGTACCAATAAAAATAAAATGGGAAGAGTTCGCTGACCCGGATTATGCAAAAATCGGGATTGCGCTTAAACTTTTCCAAAACAACTTTTGATCTCTTGACGTAATTTTTCAGCTGGTAATTTAAAAAAGTATTTTTGGATTTTATTTGTAAATAAAATACAACTTCGTCTGCGATATTTCATTTTTTTTCTGCCCATCAAATTTAAATTGCAAGCTGCATTTCCCGGCCTTTTATCAAAATTGATTTTTGCAAAGGAAGAGTTCAATTGGTAATTCCTAAAATAACCGAAACGAATTCTATATTTATAAATTATATCACTCTAATTTTTTCGATGCAGTTAAATATTTTTAGACTTTGTGAGACGAATAAAAATTACCGGTAATTATTATACGTCCCCTCCATAGCACAGACAACGTTGACGAAACCTTGAAACGTTTAATTTATTTATGTATTGCAGGTGAATCATCTTGTTTTTCAAATAATTAATTCAATGATGTAATCTGGACAAATTTTAATCCAATTTATTTTTTATTTTGGGCGAACAAAAGTTATTTACATTATTTATTTTGACCAAACGGGGTAGTTTAAGAGTCCTCGGGTTGAAAAGCAGAAGTCATCCCTTGAACGGATAATTTGTTAACGATGCGTTTTTGTTTCAGTGGAGAGCCTAATCTATTGGAGAGATCCCAAGAAATCTGGACCAGTGTTTGGTGGAGTTTTGGTAGTTCTTTTATCCTTAACTTATTTATCACTCATTAGCGTTGTCGCGTACGTATCCCTTTTGGGCTTAACGGCAACAATATCTTTCCGTATATACAAAAATATAGTTCAAGCCGTACAAAAAACTGGAGATGGTCATCCTTTCAAGTAAGTTATCTTTTTTGGTCCCACCGACCAAACTGATTTTATTTTGTTCTATAGAGAATTTTTGGAAAAGGACGTAGCGCTGTCGCAAGATAAAGTACAGGACATCGTACAAATTGCAGTTGCTCATGCAAACGCCGCAATTAACGAACTTCGCAGGTTGTTCCTCGTTGAAGATTTGGTAGACTCCATCAAGTTTGGCGGTTTGTTATGGCTGTTAACTTACCTTGGAGCATGCTTCAATGGAATGACGCTCATTATTATTGGTAAGTGCACAAAAGCTTTGATTATGCAGTTTTCTCATGAACCGAAACTAATTAATTTTTTTTACAGCATGGGTAGCTTTGTTCACACTTCCCAAGGTCTACGAAACCAACAAGACGCAAATTGACGCAAACCTAGATCTCGTAAGGTCCAGAGTGGAAGAAATAACCTCAAAGTGAGTTGTATATCAACAGTCGTGTAGGACGTAATAAAATAATTTAATTAACGTTTTTTTTTTTGCAGAGTTAAAGCAGCAATTCCAATTGGAAAGAAAGCTGAAGAAAAGAAAGAGCAATAAGCGATAACTTCACGTTTGTCATCGTGCATACTTTTTTAGAGATAAGGTGTTTAGTTATATCTGATTTCCATCGAATCAGAAAAGTTACAAAATTTGCACCACATCCTGTAACATTTTGAATAAATTATGTATATATTAACAAATTATTTTACTCACATTTTTGTGTTTACAATATTTTTATCATCAATTTTTCCATTATTTCATAAAATTTAAATACCTAAAGTTTTGTATGATTGTCTATTTTAATGAAATTTTTATTTATATTTAATTTGATAAATATAAAGTACATGATTTACGTTTTTGTTTATTTCTTTGTGTACTACTAAATTTTGCATGGCTTGAAATTAAAGAACGAAAATTTTGTCGTTTTTAAGGAATGCTGTAAGATTTTTAAATGTGCGAGTTGCCACAAAATTTTTGTATTTTTAAGCATTCCATTGTAACTCGATCATGTTAGATATAAAATATTTAAAAAAAGTTTGAAAGTAAAATATATTTTACTGTTAGATGTAATATATATTATATTGTGCTAATTTTTCCCTTTGGTACGTAAAACAACAAAGGAGAAAATTCATATTTTGGGCTAGTTTCTATATTATTAAAGTTATTAGTTTGCAAAAGTACTTCCGTCTTATATAAACAACTTAGGCGATCTAAATTAATTCAGTGTTAAGTGTGACTCAATTTTCTCTAAAAATGAACCTATACTTAAAATTCTCATTTGGTAAATAAAATAAAGAAGCACTTTTATGCTATAGACTACTACGGTAATTTGCCAAAATTATTTCACTTGATACCTATTACCTACGTCATCGTTTTTGTTTCTTAGTATAGAATGTTAAAAACGTCTTTTCTGTGCAATTAATGTTATTTTATTAAAATTGTTGCATACTTTTATAATGAGCTTGTATTTGCTTTATTATTATTATTATTAAATGATTTATAATGTGCTTTTATTAATTCCTTTTTTTATAATTAACTCGACCTTTCTCTTTCTGCTTCCTTTCGAAACTGCCGTAAAAACGCAACCAACAAAGCTACCGAGACTGCATTTTAAATTTTTGTGTTGTGAACATTTTAAAATTAGGTTTTTTTCTTATCGTATAAGGATGATAAAATAAGAGCCTTCGGTTAAAATATATAACAATGTAAATTTTATTTTATTAACTATACAATAAATACAGTTCTTCGTACAGTCTACTCTCTCCAAAATCACTTCATTTAATGCTGACGAATTTCCCTAGGCGGGCTACTATCACAAAATCACTCATTTCCCTGCTATTCTGTAAAAACAAAGTCAGCGAAATGGGTGAATAGTTAAAACTTAAATTTAATTAAAATGAAATCCAGTTTGCTTTATGGCTAGAAGCAATCTTTCCTTTAATATTTCTTCCGTTGAATATTCTGGCAGTTTTATATAATGAACGCACGTATTTACGGACGGATAGGAACCTTCTCCAGCATCAACTTTTTTTACAACAGTTAAACGAGGATTTAAATTCGCCAAACCTCCGGGTGGAAGCGAACTACAGCCTGTTGCAAATTGAATGAAAGCTTTCTTTTCTTCAGGCGATATAGTCATCAGCACATTCACGAACCTCAAAAATCCAGGACTACGGAAAAAAAGTTAGTCGAGAATACAAATGGAAGAAATAAAAAACTACCTTTCTTTGGTGTAGCCAAGTTTCGGTTCGGTGTAATTAATGAGATCTTCTTTAGTCCATTGTGGATTCTGATCACCACACAACATTAATCTCAGTTCGTTTTCACTAAAAGTCGCCAATTTCTCCATCGGAAAAACTTCTGAAAATCCTTGATGAAAAGCTTTCAATTGACGCGCAATTCCCTTCTCCAAAGCAAACGAAAGCGTCAAATTAGAATATTCCTCGATATTTTCTACAGTTACTTCGATATCGGCTCCGTTGGGAACCAACTCCATAGCAGAAAAACCAAAAACTTTAGAGCTTGGTGCATAAGTGAAATTTAATGCCAAATCTTCCAACGAAATCGGACCCGACGTATGCTTCACTTTTAAATTTTGTATCTGAGACGCTTTGGAATCGCTAGATAAGGAGGTATCTTGCATGATGGCAGTCTTTTCTTTAACTAATTTTCGAATTTCCTTCAAAAATTCGGCTCGAACGGGATCAATATCGTACAAATCGTGCAATCCCAAAATACCCTGATACCATGGAGTTTGCTCATCGACCGATATTCCTGTATTGCTGTGACACATCAGTTTTAGAAAACTTTTTGACAATGGTAAATCCACCAATCTGTTATCTTGAAGTACCTTTGCTAAGAGAACGCCAAGAACCCAAAAGTATTTCACAACTTCGTCACATAATTTAGAGTCTTGGGGCAAAGGCGCAGGGAATAATCCCGATAGATTTCTAACATAGAAATCTGGCGCTTTCGATCCTTCACCTTTGTTCATATTTTCTTCCGCATAAAGGAGATGGAAGTCATCGCAGATCCACATCGCTAAGTCACGCTGTTGAAGCTTGGAAGCCGTCAAAGTATAAAATTCTAAAGTGGGTCCTAAACCGGTACCTTCTTCATCGATAAACTGAATTTCCAATTTTGCCTTACGATCGCAGTGCATCTTGAGGACTTGCATAGCCCACTCTAAAAAGGTGGGCCCTCGTGGGACTTTGATACGTTCCGTTTTTAATTGACCGAATTGAGTATTAATCCTGTATCCGCTCTGCTGCATATTACTTGTTCGGGCTCTTTCAGTGGCAAGAATTTCTTGTGCTTGAAACCACATTACAGTACGAGTAGTACCGAAAGCTGTAATCTGGAAGTAGAGTTGACGCGTTTCAAATGGGAACAAAAATGAGTACGAGTGAATTAACTCTTCACACCAAGCTGGAGTACTCGAAGACGACACCATCAGTACGTCTTTCATTTGTTGCAAAAGTTTATTGTTAATTTTCTTACTGGAAAATTGATCACAGGTCAAAGCCAAAGTAGAATTAATCTTTTTGGAAGTGGTTATGACAAATAAATGTTTTAACACCTGCAAAACGTCATCTATTTTGGAGTTACTTGCCGAAGGAGCAGGTTTTGGTGGTAAATCGTCATCTTTCAATTCGCTATACACAATTTTATACTGGTTGTGCCATATTTGGTTGACTTGTCGATCCTGTTCTAATTTGGTCAATTGGAGTAGTTCTCGCATGGCTCTAAATATTGTGTAATTGCCATCGGTCAACTCTAGTTCGACTGGGATGGGAACGTAATATGTAGCATTTGTTTTCAATACTAATTTCAATTTACGTGGAGATTTTGAATTGTCTTTCGGAGTAATCGTAAATTCTTCTACACCCGGTGGAAGTATTTCTAAATCTGTGCATGGATTGACAAAACGTCCAGGACGTGGATCAAATCCAGGTAGAATAGCAGGAAACTGAGCGCTCAAAACAAATCTTCTGTCCCATTTGGATACACCGTCATTTGATTCTTCTTCTTCAGAGGAGTCACCACTATCTGGGCTGCTGTAATTTCTCTGATTATGCAAGGCACACAATTCCGAAGTAATATTTGATTCTCCACCCGTGTTTGCTGTTAATATTCTCTCTAGTATTGTTTGCTGTTGTTCCGATACAGGTATATCCACTATATTCGATCCCGATGCGATTGCAGATTCTGGCACCGATCTCGTCCCATAAGCAATTGCCATTTCTTCTGCAGTTACCGTTTGTCCTATGTCCGTCCCTGGTAAATCCACTCCTTCTCCTGATCCGGATGAAGCTGCCGATGCAGGTGTATCCGAATTATCTATTCCTGATGTCACAACTACTGCAACGGTCAATTGCAATGTGGCAATTTCCAATTCTGGTACTTGGTTAGATGCCGATTCCGGTATTTCGTCAGACGAAGATACGACTGCCGATTCTGGTACTGCAACAAACGCCGATAAGACTGCCAATTCCGGTTCTGCGTCAGATGGCAATCCGGTTGCCAATTCCGGTAGTGCGTCAGATGCTGATACGGCAGCTGGTTCAGATACCAATTCTGATACATTCAAATTTGCTTCTTTAGATGCACCAGCGGCATTTGAAGAATTTCTTTTGATTACCTACAAAGATGAAAGATAATTAAATAATTGCAAAAATGTAAATGCAAATTTAGTCAACTTACTTTTTTTAATATAAATTCTTCTAATTCCTTGACGGTACTTAAAGGCTCTGCTTGAAATGATTCATTTGTGCGATCAATTAAATGATTTTCGCCGGCTTCTCTTTCCAGCTTTAAACGAAATGTATTCCTTAAAAGACCCACACCAACCACAGAATGGCTGGCAAAATAGGAATAAATGGGAAATTTTTCGGTATTCTCCAACAAGGAAATTAATTTCTGAACCAAAACTGCAAACATATTATTTCCATTGATGGATTTCTCTTCGAAGCATTGCCTGAATAACTGGATGTGCCTCTTCTGCTCGAATAGCAATAACAACGCTTGGACCAAACCCGAATTTTGCAACTCGTGAACGTTAATTCCTTCGTTGTCTACTAAAACTTGAGTTAACTCGTCCAATGCTTCTTTCAAAGCCAAGTCAGAACTACTGCGTTTAATCTGCTCTGTAACATTTTCCAATTTAACCATTACGGGACGCGTTTGAACATGGGCTGTCTTGAAGTATTTTTCGTAAACGGCACTAGCTAAACGAGTCATTCTTTTTATAATTTCTTCTTTATCGGTAGGTAATTTAATGCTATCGGGCTTTTTCAACCAACCACCCGCAACTACAGGAACTATATATCTTTTGGATGTGAATTCATATTTGGAGCCATTCTCGGATTCGTGCTGAAAGCCGTGTTTGTCTACCGGTAGTGTCGTTTTTTGTTGTGGGTTTTCCAAATTTTGGATGTGTATTTCTGATTCAACTGGAGAAACTATCCACCAGTTGTTGATAATCAAAGAGGTAATACCTGGATTTGACAAAATTGGTATCGAGGCAGACGAATTTTTTACGGCCCTGCGTGCGGCATTAAACTTGATCATAAAGTCGAGAGCATTGTGTGAGCTTCCGCCTTCGATGCGTCCACAAGAATACATCGTGTGAAGTTCTCCGTTAATAAAAGACCGAAACCAGCCATTGGAATTATTACAAAACTCCAACGTAACAGACTCACACCAAGCATAAAAACCGTTGGAACCAAGACAAACACACCAGTGACGCCAATGGTAAGCAGTTTTGGGTAAAATTTCTGTCGCATCTTCCAGAATTTCAGCTGCCGGTACAACGGCAAGTTCTTTCAAGCCTGGACTTTCTGGTCTAGCCAAATTCTCAACTAATTGAAATATTCCCAAACGTGCAAAAACATCTTGAAATATTTCTTCACATTTCTTAATCAAGCGTTCAGCAACTTTCAAAGCGATTAATTTATTTATTTCATTCTCTTCTTCTTGTAAAACAGTTACGATGGTCTCCGAGACTTGGTATGCAAAATTTGGACTACCGGATGCGCAAAGCTTTTTTAATGTATCAGCTTTTATGTATTTCATCATGCATTTAATGGACTTGATGGTTGCTTTGCGAACGGAATCTATCGTGGTCGATTGGTATGCCGTGCAAAACACGGGCAACAAACGCAGAAGGTAAACGGTCACAATTTCTGAATTGTCTTTCATGTTATAAAAATCAGTTTCTCTTCTTAGAGATACCATCCAACGGTTAGGGAACTCGAGAAAGGCTGTGACTTCTATATGACCTTCTGTACCTCCTTCTTGTGCTCTATTCAGTGGAGTTTTACCATTTTCATCTTGGGCATCTACATTGGCACCATATCTTAATAATACTTTCGCAGTATTAACATTCCCGACAGCAGCGGCGTAATGTAACGACGAGCCATGCTCACCTTTGTGGATATCCGCGCCTTTCATACACAATAATTGGACCATGTCTTGAGTCCCAATTGCAGAAGCCCAATTCATCAAAGTTTGACCAAAGCCGTCCGTGTAGTCGAGTTCGAAGGAGTATGTTTCCAAGCAATGGGCAAAATTATCGAAATCCTCCATGCGAATACATTCTATTATGTCGGAAAACATATCTTCGGTAGATATCGAATGAACGGTTTTCTCTTCGGTTTGTTTTACTCTACTCTCGCACAACAGCACCAATAAGGTATCTACGAATCTTATCGCATCCAAAACGCTATTTTCATTAAGTTTCAAAATTTTTTCGATAACGTCAAGAAAATTGGATTGTAATAACTCTTCGGTGATGTCAATCGAACCCCGACATAATGCAGATAAAAGTCTAAAAATTGTGGCAATTGTTTTTGAATGCGGGTCAGCGGTGTTTGAAGCAGTGTCTTGCAGACTGGCGGTGTATGAGGCCGATATGGCATCTAAACGATCCAATATAGCTTTCAGAAGACCTGAAAAATTCAAAATATATACGTCGTTCAACCTTGGTCAAAGAATTACTTACCATATCTTGCCAATTCAGTGGGATCTCGGCGACGTTCATCATACTTAAGCGCGACTGCGTGAAAAGTGTCCAGGGCTCTATTTGCAACGCGTTCGTCCTCGTGTAAAAGTAACTCAGTGAGGTCTTTTATACATATTGAATGGAAGTTTACTGGTTCCATCGATCGGCACGAAAAGAAAATTCCCGATATCGCCGAGTGGAGTATGTCTCTATGGACGATCCCGCCGTGATTTTTGATGAAAGTTAAGATCTTGTTGGTTCCTCCAACAGTATGAACTTCATCGGGGATGTGAATGCAAAGATATTCCAATACCTTGATGTACTGTTCCACCACAGCCTTATTGACACCATTGGATGAAACGACTAAATTATTGCACAAGGCACGAATTGATTCTTTTTCGTTGCGAATATAAGCTGCCACACGTCCGACGTCAAATTCCAAATAATACGTAAGTGCACGCGCCGCAATTTCTAACACCTTTTCTGGTGCGGTTTGATCCAAAAATATTCCGCATAGAGCTGGCACGAATTTGCGTGGCGGAAGCAATCTTAGACAATAATCTATGTTTTCGGCCATCAGCAAAATACCGCAAAATTGCTCCAAGGCCATTTCTTGCATGTCCCTCAATTGGCTTGCATTGAGCCATTCTAAAAGCGCAACCGAGTCTACCTGAAGATTAAAACAAATTGAAACAACTGAAGACCAGAATTCTGGATTTGACTTACCTCCATTTCGTCGGATAATAATACAACTAATTAATTGCGATATATTTGGTATGGTATGTTACGATATAGCATCCTAAATTCTTTGCAATTAATTTGTACCAGATACCTGCAAATATTAACGAGTTAAATGCACCTTGCGCAGTCCATCTCATTGCATGTCAATTGTTTCATCCGGCAAAGTTTTAAAAATATGAATACTTCGAGAGGGTGCAAAATATTTAACTACTATACATCACGTTTTTGTCTAGCTCACCCCTCGAAAGATTACATTTACACTACCCTCCGCTTCCCCTCACATATTACTTCCCCTAAAAACATTTCTTCAAATAGCCAAAATACAAAAAGTAATATAATTCTTTAAAATATTTCGAAACTGATCAATTCAATTTGATTAATTTGCAGTATTCCGGTAAGTTAACCCTATCGTTCCAATCAACCCCTCCAGAAAGAAAATAAAAAGTGACGTAATCGTGCGATGTTTACAAAAGTTTTAGTCAAAACACAGGGAAATTTTTGAATGTCAGCGTAAATTTCACGTTTTATATTTACCGTTTATTATCAAAAATACAAATATTATAGATGAAATTTACTTACCCCTAAGTTTTCTTTGTTACACTACGTACAACTACAACCTACAACTATAACACTGGAGGACTAATGGTATATTGCCTAGGGTGCTTGTGCCGGTGTTATTCTACCGAAAGATAATGAAAACAAAATTAAATACTACACTTGTAGGGGGCGAGAATTTCAACATGGCGGGTTTATTTAAAAGAAAAATAACAATTTTGAAAAAAAAAAATGTAATACACCTAACTGTTTTTTTTTAAATAGTACTTCATACAGGGTACTCCAAAAGTTGCAGTTACATTTTTAAGAATTATGGGATATTCAAATTAAATTAATAATAGATTTAAAAAGAAATGGGGGGGGGGGGGTATTTGTACTTACCTACAAAATAATATACTCTTATTTAAAATATTAATTTCGAAATTTTTTTAATGCATTTCAATAATAAAATAAGACCTGGCCAGTTCACCAATTTGATCTTATAGCATAGATTTAAGCCTACATAATTATTTTATCTCAATAGGATAGTAGTTCGAGACATCAACTATTCTGGTGTCTAGGTACCCAGTTGGAGTCTACGAAAGCTCTAACCTTTCCTTACAGAAGGAATAAAAATCCTACTTATGCTGCATAATTTTTGAACTTTTAGACAGGGTGGCGTTGCTACTTCAAAGGAAACTATTGATCGGATGCTACCAAGGCAATGGGCCCCGAGATCAATTAATTCCTAACTAAAATTTTTGTTTTGCTCCAAAAATTCTTTTCAATGCATATTAAAGCTAACGAAGACAACAAGAACAATATTCTCTTGCATTGTTGATCTGTATTAATTTTTTAACAATCGTCGTTTACTTACCATCTTCGATTCATTCATCAAAAATTCATTTTTCGAGATCGTCTTGTTTTTTTTTATAGGATAACACTTAAAAGGAGAGGTAATTAAACAGTTGGTGCGAAAGAAAGACCAACCAGTCCACGTGAAACAGCAGTAATGATTTAAAAGAAAAACAATATTTGTTATATTTATTGAGATATAGTATTTTTTTTAACATCAATACATACATCACTGTCTTCTACAATATGCTGCAAAAACTAAAGCAGTAAGAAAAACCATAAATAACCCAGTGCAAAAAAGCAGCACAATGCAATTCAATAATATTATATTCTTTTATTAATATTTGTATATTGCAAAAAATCACATAAATAACCTAATCATAATGTTAAATTTAATTTGGTCGTAACTTTTCTATCATCACTAAAAATTCACTAGTAAATATTAATCTCCACGTTGCACATAGTGCTCGAGACCTTTCCTTAATGTCCTATCATCATCACAAAGACACACTTTTTTTAGTTGCTCAAAATTATCTAACCAAACATACACCCAATATTTTTTTAATAAAAAAACAAAACAATTCAGTAGTAATTTTACATCTTACTTTATAAGAGATAGAGAGAAAGAGAGAGAAAAGACAAGATAATTAAATCCATCTTCAAATTCTAATTTAAATGAAATCCTTTTTCTTTTGTCGCTGCTAAAAGTCTTTGTCTCAAAATCTCTTCTGTTGGGTAATCGGGCAACTTTAGGTAATGGACGCACGTATTTACAGATGGGTAAGAACCCTCCCCGGCATCTACTTTCCTCACCACCGTCAACCGAGGATACAAATTTGCTAAACCTCCAGGTGGAAGCGAACTGCAACCTGTCGTAAATTGTAAGAAAGCTTTCCTTTCCTCTGGCGACATGTCCATCAAAACATTTACAAACCTCAAAAATCCAGGACTAAAACAAAAATATAATATTTAGATTATCAAATAAAATTACCACAAATCAAAAAAAAACTATCACAAGTTACAAATTTCAAAGAAAAACCCACCTGTCTTTAGTGTAACCAAGTTTAGGTTCGGTGTAATTTACGAGATCGTCTTTAGTCCACTGTGGATTTTGGTCACCGCACAGCATTATTCTCATTTCGTCGGGACTGAAAGCTGCCAACTTTTCCATGGGAAAAACTAAGGAAAAACCTTTATAAAATGCCTCCAACTGTCGAGCGATTCCCCTCTCCAAAGCAAATGTAATTGTCAAATCTGAGTATTCTTCCACGTTCTCAATGTTTACTTCGATATCGGCGCCGTTGGGAACTAACTCGATGGCAGAGATGCCAAAAATACTGGAACTAGGTGCATAAGTAAACGTCAAAGCCAAATCTTCCAACAAAATCGGACCCGACAAATGATTCAAGCTCAAATTTTGAATTTGATGTGCTTTAGCCTCGCCAGACAAATTATTGTCCTGCATAATCTTAACTTTTCGTTTTACCAATTCTTGAATCTGTTTCAAAAATTTGGCCCTAATAGGATCAATGTCGTACAAATCGTCCGATCCCAGAATACAGTAATACCACGGTTTCTTATCTTCGAATGAAATTTTAGGAGGATCCAGTTCAATCTCTTTTTCGCTCTCCTCAGAAATCAAACTTGACGTCATAATATCTTCGTCGTTGCGTTTCAAACCTGCAAATCCTATGCGTTCGTTGACAGTATTTTGAATTTCTCCATGGCACATCAGTTTTAGGAAACTTTTAGACAAAGGTAAATCGACTAATCTGCTATCTTGAAGTACCTGAAAAATATCGAACATGTTAAACCATCACGATAGATAATAAAGAACTTCTTACCTTCGCAAGGAAAACACCAAGGAACCAAAAATATTTCACAGCCTTATCACAAATTTCAGAATCTTGAGGCAAAGGTGCGGGAAACAATCCAGACGTTCTCCTGACATAATAACCCGGTGCCTTCATACCTTCGCCCAAGTCTACAGCCTCTTGCATATTAAGAGCCTCATCATCACAGATCCACATAGCTAAGTCACGACGTTGAAGTTCTGCTGCTACTAAAGCATAAAACTCCAAAGTGGGACCCAATCCGGTACCTTCTTCGCCCGTAAACTCAACTTCAAGAATTGATTTACGATCACAGTGTATTTTCATAACCTGCATGGCCCAATCCAACAAAGTGTCTCCTCTTGGAACTTTAACTCGTTCGTGTTTTAATCGTCCAACCCTAAATTCGTGAGGATCGTCGCGGCGCGGCGACAAACCGGGAGTTCGTTGTCTCTCAATGGTAACATCACGTTGCGTTTGCAACCACACTATACTACGAGAAGCACCAAAAGCTGTACAATTAAAGTAAAGTTGACGTGTTTCAAAGGGAAACAAAAAGGGGCAGGAGTGATTCAACTCTTCACACCAAGCGGGCATGCTAGAACTTGACAAAACCAACGGGTCTTGTATTTGCTGCAAAAGTTTGTTGGTGATTTTTTTACTAGAAAACTGATCAGGTTCTAAATCCATAATGGAAGTGGTATCTTGGTAAGTTTGCTCTTTCGAAGCGGTGATAACAAACAAGTGCCTTAAGAGTTGCAAAACATCCTCCACTGTACAATTGGATACAGATGGAGTTCCAGGAATGGGCGTGCTAGGTGAGAGAGTGGTACCAGCAATGGAACTACTGCCGCTACGAGAGAAAAGTGTTACAATTGGCGTGCATCGACCTTCCTCAAATTCGGAAGAACCGTCATCCTTCACTTCACGATACACAACTCTGTAATTAAAAAGAAAATCACAACATGTCCAACCAAATTCCTCTTCATACTTACACGTATGTGGGCTCCCAAATACGACGTAATTTTTCTTGTCGTGTTCCCAACTCTGTTAACTGAATCAGCTCTTGTACTGCTTTAAATATTGTCCAGTTAGGATCACACAATTCGATTTCAACGTCGGGAATTCCAGGCAAATTTGGACCTCTGAGTACTAACTGAAGTTTGGGTTGAGGTAACAATTCGTGTTCAGAACTGCAAGCGTTTTCTTCTTGTCCTGGAGTGGGCACTTCCAAATCGGTGGTCTGATTTACATTGGTTCGACCTGGTCGTGGATCAAATGCGGGAATCAGCGCGGAGAATTGCCGTTTCAAAACGTATTCGTCGTCCCATGAACGCCTCTTTCCGGGCTTGCTTTCGTAACTGCTTTCTTCTTCCATGAAAGACAACAAATTCCTAGAAACCATGACATCTTCATAGTCAGCGTCATCCTCATTCTCATCTTCGTCGTTCTCTTCGTCCTCGCCCAATTCTTCGTCGTCGTCCAATTCTGCTAACAGCGTGGGTGCCCTACAGGATTCTAGAAAGTCTTCAAGAGACACCTAAAAAAAAACAATTTAAAAACTTGTCCAAACGATAAAGACATAAACCTACTTGTTCGCTGTCACTACTAGTTGATGTGAGACTCATGGTGAGTGCTTGACTGAGACCCTGTGTAGCAGCAGTCACAGGAACGCTGTTCACATTGCTAGCTGTGATATTACTCGAAGACAAACTCGGATAGCTCTGAGCAGTATTTAACAAACCACCAGGAAAATTGCTAGATAAAGCCAACTTTACTAAACTTGACATCGAATTTGGCGCTCGTGGGAACAGCGAACTGCCACCGCTATTTTGATGATTGTTCTGTGCATTTGAATTTATTATATTGCCGGCCGTGTTATTGGAGTTAATATTGGCGCTGTTTGTACTGGAAACAGATCCCAAAGTGCGTCGCCTAGCCAAAGCGGCAAAAGTCTCTAATAAACCAGCAGCAGAGGTCGGCTCAATGTGGTTAGCTGGATCGGTTGAAGTAAGATTAGGTACACTCACACTCATCGGGTTTGTAACTACGACTTGGCAATTATTGCTACTATTATTTCTTATATTATTTGTAATATTCACAGCTTCTTCTTTGCTGCAGTTATCTTTGATTTCCAATTGATCTGTACCTTTTTTAATTTTAAGTGGTTTATCGTCGTCTGATACGGAAATTCGCACACCTGCACCTGAGGTTATAGCACAAGGTGTCTGTTGGGACAGTAAAATACTTGACAGATCGCTGGATAAAATACTGTTAGTGTTATTTATAAACATGTCATTGCCTTCGCGTATTCTATCCAAAACTTCCACGTTATCGATACTGTGAGTGGCAGCAGCACTGGAAATACGAGTGGCGTTTATTTTGCTAGAACGTCGGAACAAATCCTTGTTCAAATTTGAGTTTGAATTACTTGATGTAATGTTGCTTCTGTGAGCTTCAGTCGAATCGCAACTTTGTTGTCTCCTCAGCTGACTGTGAGAAATTACGTTGCTAGGTTTTGTGTCGGTAAGTGCAAGACTTTCCACGATGGTTGCCAAATCACCTGGCACCGAATTGTTTATAGAAGACAGATCTAAATGAGCATCCCTCAAAGGATGAACAACGACGGATAAGTCAGAGTCGTTAATTGCCGCCTGAGATTCGGAAGTCACAGCCACAATTGCTTCGGCACGTGCCACAGACAGGACGCTTTCTGCGATAGTCTCGGCGGCCTGTTTTGCAGCTAAATTATCAGCAGATGCAGCTTGCTCCGTGGAAGCAACTGAAGTTTTAGGTTCAGTTGTCGCCTCAGGTAAACTTGGCGTTGAACTGCTTTTTCGACTAGTTAATACACTTTGTTTTTCTTTTACTTCTTTTGGCTTATTAGAAACGTGAGTTTTTGAAGCTGCATTTTCTGCATCGTAAGCTGGACTCAATTTGAGATCGTATTTTCCTTCTGCACCCATACGGTAAGAGTTGGAACCACCGTGATCCCATGTCACGTCTATCCATCCGCCACGTTCTCCAGTTACCGTACCTGGGAAAAAAATTGTGTTAAAAATTATTTAAAAAATGATTTTGTCTGTTAACGAAAGCGTGAATTCAACAAAAGTAGTTGTAAATGTAAGACATACAAATAAAAGTTTAATGGAGTTTTAAGTAACTACGAATTTTAAGCTGCATGATGTAGAATGGCTGTTACATAATACCAGAATAACTTGAGCATTATTTAATACAACAATTGGATTTTATTTATATTCTTATGCTTCCATGCATTGTGAGGTAACTTCTAAAGGAAGACCAAACCCACTAGCTTTTGTTGAACAGATTCATCAAGGAAAGTATAGGGGCAGCCAAACTGACAGAAAATTTTTATAAAAATCAAAAGTTTGCCGATTTCTCCCATTTTTATTTAAAAAGCAGCCACCAAGAATTGGCTCAAACGGAATTTTTCTTATTATGGTCAGTCCGCCCCAAAGTAGGTGCCAAGATAGAACGCGTGGTAGTATAAATAAAAAATGAGATGAACAAAAATAAAATTCATGTAAACCCAACACCAATCAAAAAATGAAATGCATAACCATCAAGCATACAATAACATATCATATACCTTCACCTGGAGGAATTCCGTCCTGATCTCGCCACTTCCAATCGATTCCTCTTACGACACGTGCGCCAACTGTGACATGCTTCAACATTTGAGCCCTCAACAATCTTCTTTGTTTCTTTAGGTATGCTTCGGCTTCCTTTGCGGCTTTACCAAGATCCTCGCAAACACTGATTACTTGACCATAAATTTCAAAACCAGATAAACTTAAATAATGAGTTTGGCCAGATGCGTTCTTTCCTGCTTGCTGAATTCGAACATGTCTCCAGCCTTGATACTCTTCTGGCGGAATTTCTATCGTCCAAGAGCTGGTTGAACCTGGATCATTTAAAGAAGTGTCATCGTTATGCGTCAATAGAGTTGACCAAGTGACACCATCCTTTGACATTTGGAACAACCAATTTCTAAGCGCAGATCGACCGTAACCACGTGCATGACGTAAAGTGTAACAGCTGGGAATTATGTACAAGCCCAAATCAATGCTAAAATGCGCACGCTTATCGTCGTTGGTATGGCAATTCAATGCTGAATTGTCTCGGGATAAAATATCTTCTACACGTCCATATGGTAAATTTCTGCCATCAGAACTCGTCACATTAACTAAACCATATTGACCAGGATTTACCCACTCTGCACTTGTTTTACCGTTCGTTCCAATAAAATAAATTACACCATTTTCGTCAAAATCTTGATTGTATTTGAAAGTTTGATATTTCGGATCCGTTAATTTCTTCAAAAATTTGAATGTGGAGCGATCGTAATCATACCATTGCTTAGCTACCATTTTCAATAAATACCGTTCCAATTGTCTCACTGTGCTCAAAGGTTCCATTTTCAAACCCCTACCGGT
The DNA here is from genome assembly GCA_963170105.1 of Cantharis lateralis. Lineage (NCBI taxonomy): Eukaryota > Metazoa > Arthropoda > Insecta > Coleoptera > Cantharidae > Cantharis > Cantharis lateralis. The sequence goes on along the minus strand of OY720627.1, from coordinate 36,014,770 downwards.
GCGATCAATCAAAGCACTTTCACCTGACGCCTTTTCCAAGCGAAAACGTAAACGTCGTGTTAAAATTTGCAGACCGTACCCTGATCCTGGAGAATCGTACAAATAAACTGGTAATTTTTCTATACTTTCCAACACAGCGATTAATTTATGCACCAAGATCGTAAACGAATTGCTCTCATTATCAGACCTGTCTTTAAAGCATTGTTTAAACAGTTGCACGCGTTGTTTTTGTAATTTGCTCATTTTATTGGATTTTAACCCTTGATCCCAATAGCTGGTTGCTAATAGTGACAACAGAGACTGAACCAAACCGGAACTGTGTAATTCGTAAGCGCTAACCACCCCATCTTCTTGTAAAATTTGTGTTAATTCGTCTAAAGCATTTCGTAAAATTTCTCTCCACGAATTGCTGCTATCGCGATTATTTGAGCAGCATTGCTTTTGACAAGCACGTTCGATTTGAGCCACGATGTTTCCTAATTTAGCTACAACACCGCGAGGTTGAGCTTGAGCAGCCTTGAAATATTGCTCGTGTATCGAATTCGCTAGATTTTTTACTTTTTGTTTTGTTGCTTCTGCTTTCGACCATAAACGTTTGCATTTCTTGTTCGACCAGCCAGCCGCAAATTCAGGACCTAAGAAATTTAAGGAGACATTGTAATTTGACCAGATTTATTGGAGTAAAAGCATAAGTACTTACCCAGACAGGTTTCAGCCGTGAACGAATGTTTTGTACCACGATTTGACTCGAATATAAATCCTGGCAAATCTTCCCGTAATATTGTTGCTTGTTGTTGACCATCGGAATTGTGGATGTGTAGTTCTGCATCTTTGCGCGATGTTATTGACCAGTTTCCGACTACCAAACGAGTTGGGCCAGGTTTTGATAGAATTGGTTGTGATGTAGATGTGTTCTTTACCACAGCGCGCGCACGTTGAAGCTTCTCCAAAAATTCGCCTCTATTTTCTATTTATTTTTAAGAAAATAAATTAGCAATTTGGTTTTAAAATGCATGCACAATAATTAAAAACATAAAATGTATTTCAGTGCTTGTCAAAATGTGTTTATCATTAATAATTAAATTGCGCTGGTCTAGCCACCTAATGTTCAAGCTAAAACTTGACAGCAATGTTGCTGTTTATGGTATGATCAAGCTCAAGTCCCATTCAGATCGAGTATTGCATAAATCTATTAAATTAACTTGAACATTTGCAATACACTACTTAGTTTTTACAACCACCAATCATCGTAGATGAAGAGGACGAAGGCAGTTAGCCTGAAGCTAATACCGATAACTTTTGCAAAATCCCGTTAGCAAAACATAAATATTTGATGCAAACTTTTTAGCTTGAACAATTATTATCTAAAAAGCTCAAAAAAATTTAAATCTGTTACGTTTAATATAACTTATTTGTATTTATTTAATCGAATATGCAAAATTATTCTTTTATAGAAATTGTTAAGCAAGAAGTGCAAAAGCAAAAGACCCAATGCAGAAGAAATAAAGGCCAAATTAAAAAATTTACCTTCAGTGGTTAAGGTGTCTGATGTCCGACTTTTGCCTAGCAATACAATAAAACAAGTCACTTAAAATGTCACAAAAAAGTACACAAATATTTCTTCAGTAATGTAACAGTCAAATTTGTGCAAGTCGGTAAAAGAACAACTCACCGGAACTATCTGCTCCACCTTCAGGAGAACCACTGGAGTACATAGTAGCCAGTTTTCCATCTAAAATAAAACGGAACCAGCCATTGGAACCATTTGATAATTCCAATGCAGCAGCATCCGACCATATATAGAGACAATCACGACCACGACAGATGCACCAGTCACGCCAATGATAAGCTTTCCCAGGTAAAATCTCCTTGGCATCTTCTAAAGCCTCGGCCGTTTCAGCTGAAATCACTTTAAAATTATTCAAGCAACTAAAACCCCGCATTTATAACTTACCTTGTTGTTCAGTCACATTTAGTTCGCATTCTTCATTAGCTTCAGCCACGTTAAACGGCCCGGCCAAATTTTGAACTTTAGAAAATATTCCTAAACGTGCAAAATGATCCAGAAATATTTCTTGAGCCTTCAGCATTAGATCTTGAATAATGGCCAACACCACCAAATGACCATCTTCATCCTCCTAATCAAATTTTTTTTTAAATTTAAAATTCACAATTAAACGAACGAGGCGTTAAGAGCAATAACAATATTATATTAATTATTAATATTAGATCTGTTTTCTCAGACAATTGAATTTGTGGCTTAGGCCATTATTGCTCTTAAATAATCGCACACTGGTTAGATAAAACATTCTCTCTACGATAAGTTATAAAAAAAAGATCAGGTAATCACACTAAATAATCAAAAAACAAGCTCTTGTATCATTTGCAAGCAGGCACATAACTACAAAAATAAAAAACTAATGAAAAAAGCCAAAAAATAAAAGCGTGTAAGTATTAGCAATAAAAAATACAACTTTAAATAAACACACAAGGTAAATACAATAAAACATACGGGGGGACAAAATAAACTAACCATAGGTGGAGGACATTGAATTATGTGCCTGCCATGCAAAGTATTGCGCAAGAATACAGCGAGCGGGGTCACTATGGTGTAGCTGCGTGTACTTGGCCAGCAATAACCGATCTGCAAAAGTAGCATTATGAGGTTCGAGAGGCAAAGCCACACGTGTTTAAAATTTTAATACATATCCACTTTATGGATTTTTGCCACAAACATTCTCGTTTGCTTTCTTAATCAAGGTCAATGTAGTAAGCAAGTCATTAAAAATTTTACAACACTGTAGACTTTGTAATTTTTTGAAATAAATTCACCAAGTTTTTTAGGCTGACTTCTGCTGATTCGCTCCCTTAAAAGAAAGCGACCTACATATTTACTCCACTATCGTGTCTGTCAAATAAAAACCGTGTGCATAGGACTATATGAATAAATGTAAGTTTTTAATATTGACAAAATCTTTCAGTAAGTCAGCCAAAATCTCTAAAAAATATTCGGTGTAAAAAGAATGTTATATCGGAAATGAAATTTTGAATTTTAACATTATTTTTTTGCAACTAAAAACCCAAAGTCAATTTTTTAATTTGGCCCCAATTATAAATCATGCAATTCACAATGCAATTGAAAAATTAAATTTTTTACCGTACACTAGATTTGAGTATTTGTGATAATAATGAATACTCTACATCAGCAGCAATCCCCTAAAAAGACAAAAAGCATCTGTGGATACACTCGATTATCTTCGTAATGACTAAACATTTCTGACCAACTCAGAGTGTGTCCAAAAATAGTTTTTGACCAGTGCACCAAACCAAAAACAGTACTGTGATAATAAAAAAGGAATTCAATTTTACCTCATTGTCTAAAACAGTTGCTATGACTTCCACCAATTGAGTTCCAAAATTGTTGGCGCTAACTTCGGACGTGCAGAGTTCTTCCAAAAGACTAGGATGAATGTAGTGTATCATCTTCTTAATTAATCCCAAGCTTGCCTTGCGAACGGAACCCAACATGGTTGACTGAAAAGTTGTGCAAAATACGGGTAACAAGCGTCGAAGATAAACTGGGGCCATTTCTGGGTCGCCCTTAGGTTCAATTTGATCCTCGCTGTCAGATTCGGATTTCCTTTGCCTTTCTTTATCGAGAGGTATCATCCATTCGCCAGGAGACTGAAGTATAGCTGCCACTTCTCTGTGACCTTCGTCGATTCGTTCTCGTGCTTTATCCAAAGGCGTCTTTCCATCTTCATCTCGAAGGTCGGGATTAGCGCCATGTCGTAATAGCACCTTAGCAATGGCAGGTCGTCCAAAACATGCAGCATAATGCAAAGAAGAGCTACGTTGACCTTTGTTGACGTCCGCACCCTTCTCGCACAAATACTCAACCATTTCTTGGGTTCCAAATGCAGAGGCCCAATTCAACAACGTTTGACCAACATCGTCCATGAAATTGACCTAGATTAAAATGTGTGAGTAAATAAAGAATTAACAGCAATGCAAAAATTATTACTTCCACCCCGCCCGTTTCGATAGCTTCGATTAGAGCATCCGTATCTTTCGAACGAATACAATCAATCAGTTGCCTATGAGATTTCTCTGCAGCCGAGTCCATTCGTCGTATTCTAGGTACAAAAGTACCCGACGCACTTGCGCCTCCTATTTTGCCAAGGGCTCTTCTGCCTTCGAAAAGCAGAACCAGTAATAAATCTACCAGTCGCATCGAATCCAAAACACAACGTTCGTCGCCTTTTAAGGCCTTCTCAATAGCGTCGGGAAGGTCAGATCGCAATAGTTCCTGTTATAATGAAATGTTAGCTGACAATACACTTAGTTGGAGGTTAGCACTTACATAAGTGATAGAAGGCGAACCTCGACATAAAGTTGATAAAAGACTAATGATGGTTGAAATGGATGCGGCCGTTGCCTTTGGATCTGGGACGGCAGCAGTAGACGCCGTGGTACCCTTACCTGGAGTGCTTTGAGTACCGCTTGCGACGGATGGACCAGCAGCGTTGGATAATCGAGTCAGAAGTTCATTTACAAGACCTAAAATATTGAAAAATGATTAGAAATTTTGGAAACTGTTTGAATTTTTGATATTACCATGTTGCGCAAGCGGAGCCGGATCTACACCACGCCTAGTAAATCTATCCGCAACTGATGCAAAACAACGTAAAGCACCATCGGCGACATGTTGATCTTCGTGTCTTAATAGAGTGCTTAGAGCTTGCACGCAAGTTGGTAATTGTAAGTCTGCTGGTTCCATTTTAGTGCATAAACGTGAAACCACCGCCATTGCGGAATGAAGCGTGTCTTTATGAACGACACTTCCGTTATCTCTGATGAAAGGTAAAATACAACTAAGGCCTCCAGCTTCAAAAACGGCCCCCGCTTCCCGTGTGCAGATGTGTTCCAACACTTTGACGCATTGTTCGGCTAAATCTTTGCTTGTACTGTGAGATGTGAGTTCGGCAATTACCAATCTGTTGCATATGGCACGGATGGCACCATCCATGGCCACGATACGACGAGTACATTCGGCAGAGACATCCAAGTAATAGGTGATCGCTCGAGCCGTAACTTCCAATACATTTTCTGGGGCAAGTTCGTCTAAGAATATTCGGCATAAAGCGGGAAGGAATGTTCGTGGTGGACAGCTTAAAAAATTATAATATTTTGTTATGTTCTGAAATTTTATAGATGGGAGGAGATGACAGTCTTTTGTAGACGTGGTGGCAGGAATATCTTTATTTTTTCGACCATCCTGTATTGTTTTATGATAATTTTAGGCACTCAAAGTATTTTTTGTGGGTTTAACATTAAAAGAAATTCTGTGTTTTAAAGCAAAACAGCAAAGAGCTCTTTAGAAAATGAGCAATTTTAATAATTAGAGAATGTAAGCAATTAACAATTACGTGATGAACGTTCGCTTAATGATCGATACAAATAGGTATTGTCTTGGTAGTTTTTTTTCTATGCATTAAAACTTTAACAAGTGAAAGTTGAATGTCCACAAATATCGTGTAGCAAACACTTAAATTAAGAAATATGCTTATTTAATGATAAATTAATGAATTATTTAAATATTTATTTCGAAAACTAGTAATATTCAAAAATTTGGAAATGTAAAATGTCAGTTGCTTCGTATGTAAATATTTCCAGATGGTTGGGGCGAATAAAATAAATTTAAATGAACACCAGGGTCGAATCGCGACAATTTTATGCCCAACCAAACTTCTACCCGATTAGCTAAACTATTAAAGGAAGAGCAAAACTTTGTCATCAAGAATCACAAAAATTGGCAAGCCTAATTAGCCATTATGTTCTGCTCCCTCGTTGATGTCGTAACAAATGGATAATAATTATTGAACAAATTTTTTGGATTTTTTTCTTACCTTTCAAAACAGCGATCGACATTATCAGACATAAGCAAAAGCATACAAAGCTGTTCCAAGGCAATTAGTTGCATGTCCCTCTCATCACCCAGTCCACTGCTGAGCCACTCCAGCAGTGTTTCAGGATCTGGATCCGCCATCTGAAAAAGTGAGGAACCATTAAGATAACAGGACTTATTCAGAACATGGATAGTTATATTATATTGAATTTTGTACGATTGTTCCCAGTGTTTGAAACCGAAGTTTGGTAAAAGTACCAATTTAATTTTCTCTTTTCGAACAAGAAAATTTAGGTAGTTTGTCAGTAAAAAAATTAAATTTTAATAATTAAATATAATAATAATTTTAAAAAGTGAGATTTGTTATAACACTGCAATTAATTTCTACTTATTGTTAAGTGAAAGCAAAAAAGATAAAAACGAAAGAAAAACTAAAGCAATAGAAATAAATTTAAGTGAAAGTGTTGGACAGTCGTTTAATTTGAATAATAAATTTCTCATTTTGAATTAACAATTTTCGTCATTAGCTCAAATACGATATCAAAAGTAATCTTATCGTGAAATCTATAGACTGCAAATAATAAACAGGGATGCACAATGTTGAATTATGCCTTGTGATTTAATGTATGAACAATTTAATCGTCGATATATTTGTAATTTACGTTCTGATTACAAGTGATTAAATTAGAAGTCATTTATAAACATTTACGTTTATTGGGAGCACGATAAGACAAATAGAAAACAACAAAAATGGCTATGACTTATCTGCATTCTTCGACATTGTAAATATAGACGTTGTAATTTTTCATATCAACTCGAAAAGTATAGGCTTAACAAATATACAAATTAAACAATGGTAAAAAAGTAATCATAAATTTAATTTAAAAATCACATGATGACCTTAATCCTAGCGTAAATTTCCTTTGGGTTAATGTTTTCATAATTATTTCGTATTGTTTGGGCGTTTCCGTTGTGCACAAAAAATTGTCTACGAAAAAGTTGGTAATAATTATTGTCAATAATTGGTTACTTGAAAACCAATTACATAGGACCAGTGGCAGTTCTTCTTATTTTTTCGGGTCCTAAAGCAAAGAGGTCCAGACTTATCAGTCTTTCAGTGCTCGAAGATATTATAAATTAATAGTATGTTACATAGCAAGTGCCAGAAGAGTCAATTTCATTATTATTTTATAATTATAAAGGCCCGAAGGTTTAACTCGATTAGCTTCCATCCAGAAGTAGATTAGCTCAAGTACAATATGAAGAGAGGGAGGAAGACTGTACCGATATTTTGTCAAGGCAACTATCGCAATGGCAACCGGTTCAATTCAAAATATTTTCAAACAATATCGATCGACGTCCGGCAAACAACACTAATAATCATAATTTGAGTGAGGTTAACCAATATTATTGTTAATTAGGTATATTATTTTTGGTTGCGATACTACTAATCAAAAGTTTTTGCAAACAAATCTGACTATTATTCGCCACCAAGTTATTTTTTCCATCCAAAACAACGGACGGGTTCACATAAAAATCGTAAAGACTAGAAATACTGTTATTGAAGGATCAATCAAAAATATTATGTCGGTAACCCTGCTTCATCTTCAAAACAAGGAAGTTATCATAAAGATAATAATATAAAAAGTTTGAAAACAACAGGTTGTGCATTTAATGAACCAAGTTTCCAATATACTTTTTGAAACTTGGATTACATACGTAAACATCCTCGCGGTGATAACACAATGACTAAAAATAAAATTAATCAATTCTTAAACAATTCTGTCGTGCGGGGAGTTTGTAGGACTCATAAAAGATTTAACTCAGTCTTGGGAAAAAAAGGATTGCATAGACTTCCGCGTGACACAAGCGAAAGAAAACCTAATGCGTCATAAAGACATACATATAATAAAGTTAACTGCGCGATAAATCAAATCATATTAACCAAATTTCAAAATCAAGGTTACCTCCACAAAGGTCGTCATAATATTCAAGTCGCTCTCAATTATTATTAACATAAAACTATGAAAGCTTTAATCTCAACAAGGATTGATTAACCTTCAAGTCTGTAAAAAATTAATAAGCAGAACTTCTATGTCTATATGGATTTCTCCTCAGCTAAAAAATTTAAGTGGGAGTAAAATTAAGTCAAAAGAACTTAAAGTTGCGAGTATTCATAACTCCATAAATGAATTTGTAAGGTTTTGTAAAAAGTGTTAATTAAAAAGTTAACAATACATTAGCACAGAATAAATTCCTTCTCAAACATTGATACAAGGAACAGTGATTTTGTACACAGCTCTCCTTGGCCTCTGCTCACTCATGCAAGCGTGTACAGCTAAGCATAACGAATTGGCTAGTGTCGAATGCCTAGAAAGATTTTAAAGAACAACCCAACCAAAAAATTCTCCAAACGTTAACCCGATCGAAAAAAAATATTGTCAATCTGTTTGTTCTATGTATATGAAAATTTTCCTTGCGATACCGGTATCTAAATTATCTAGTTTTAATGATAAAAGTGGTCACATTGAGAAGGCCTCTCACTTGTAAGTTATCTCGGATTTTCAATGAACCATAAGCTTTGTCTGGTAAGCGAATGGTGCAACACGAAGCATTAGCATCCCAAATATGTGCACAAATTGATTGGAAAATTATTTTAATTATATTTTCAATGACACCAGACATTATATTTCACAAAGGTTCGTTAAACATATCATAACATAAAAAAGTACAATAAAACTTTGTAAATGTCAAATTGTGCTGCTCTAATTTAGGAGATAGGTCACACCTTCAATACAAATAGAATAACCGAGGAACTCGGAAGCAGAATAAAATCTATAAATTTATCAAGGTGGAATGATAAAAATAATTGTAGTAGTAATATATAACATTTACTTTAAAACACCTAATTGAATGACACTTGAGAGGTTACAGAGTTGACACAGTGGTGTGGGTAGAAGTGTATACCGGTCATTATTCAAAATACAATGCTACTCATGAATGTGAAAAGAGGGTAACAGCATTCCAAATATGATCGGTTGGGTTTATTAACCCAAAATTCCGATACCATTGCAAAAATAATTCTAAGTCACTTGCACGTTCGAGGCAGTTTTACCTCAGAAACCCAACAATCGGGACGAAAAATTTGAAAACGGAAACTCCAGCTGGTTTGTTCTTAATCCACAGCGTTTCCAGCGCTTGATGATAAATGCTTAAAATAGAAAGTCGAGGTTAATGCTTTTCTATCATAACTATGCTGCTGAATGACCAAACAAAAAATATAGAAATATAAGATCAAATAAATATTATCGTGGCGAAGAGACTTCACCAGACACTTATCTGGTTGTCGCAATACAGGAAAGAGCTAAAGGGCACCGCCAGACAGGTTCTGCCAAAATTGGAGGAAGTCAAGTGATTTGGATTCTCTGTAAGACACAAAGTAAATATTACCTAGTAATTATTGTCGATGCGATTTATTCATCTAATTCAGGAATTATCCGAACCCGTCTCTTATATTATAATGAGAATAATTATCTCTCGAGTGGAAATACACGCACGACATGTATGTACAATGCGCTTGAATAACTAAGAAAGCATTTTATACAACGAACAATGATATAGAGTGTTAGGCAGCCCTAAGGGAATCTGCATGTACTATAAGCAACATAATAGTGTAAGAACTTGCATTAGTAAGTAATGACGGAGCGACAACCTTCGATGTAGGTACATACTTGCCAAGTGCGGCTTCTCACATAACTTATTTTTGAGTTCATTTCTCATTAAACCCCCAAGACGGTAAAAAGATCAATGTTGTGTTATAATATCTAGCCAAGATTAACAGACAGCACAGTATGGCTTCTAAATAAACTATCTACAATATTCCAAAAGGAAAAGTTGTCTGAAACTCATATCAGTTTCATCGATTTTTCTTAAGATAGTGAAACGAATACTGGCCACTTAATTTAATTTTTGATTAATAAATAATAACATACTAGCGATGGTGCAATCATGGGACAGGAAGAATTACAGCACCACACTAACCTACAAACATCACAACGACATAATTGATGCAATGCAATGGACAGAAACCAACAAGCTATGATGATAATATGGTTAGATATGCCCGATGACTTTGATAGTTTCAACGTTGGATGCTTTCCAACAAAACAATTTCAAAATCAAAGAGTCCATGACAATATATAGAATTAAAAATGTTAAAAGGTGAGTTAATCAAGGCTTTAACTTGTGGATGCTACCAGGTTCTATCCTTGGTTAAAATCTGTAAACACACGCATTAACTTTACTCTCGTCGACAACAGAAGGATGGACGAAATCCTAAATTTTAAAACATACTGCTCGCATTAAGGCAATTGAACTCACTCAAGGATCTACTACCAGTAAAAGTAAAACTTTTTTTAATATAATCATTGGTGTTGAGTCATCTGAAATACTGCGAGTGTATTGACGGATCTTGAACAACAAAGGAATACGATTCTCGACAAAAATAAGATATAGAGACCGTGGCTAAACTGATGAAGTTTGAAGAGAGAAGAACCATGGATATTAAAAATCAAAATATACATAGATCCAAAATTTACAATATTCCATTGTCGACTATACAATTTCAACAAACAAGAATTCGAGAGAAGTGTACTCCGGAGCCTGGAGACGGTCATAACCGAGTTCATAAAAGCATCTGGATCATGGCTAACTCCTAGATAATGATCTAAATTAAAACTAGAAAAAGAACCCATGGTTTGCAGGATACAGTTCCTCAAAGGACTACCCAAAAAAATTTATGTTCATCTTTTTATGATTTTCGTTGGAAATTTCTGGATACGGATATTATTATGGATTAACTGGCAGGTAAATACTGGATATTAATTGGTCGTATCCTACATAAGAATGAATTCAATTTACTACAACTTGTTTATTGTAAAACGTTTGAGCAATTACTTTGGAAATAATTGTTCTAATGATGATTTATAACTTTTTTCCGTCCTTTTCTTTTATTATTGTAAACATTAAAGTAGGTAGTACTTACAAAAATTAATTCCTAATAATTTATTTATTAAAAAATTGCGACAGTAATGGAATAATCTCATTGACACGAATATTAGTCATGAAATTGATACCCGAAAATAAAAAGAAATCGCATTGTACCTAATCATGTAATTTGAAGTTAATTTACAAATTATAGAAAATTACTAATAATAATTTCATCAGAAATTAAGTTCATTCTATTAATCTCGTTAATCAATCCCTGATGATTTTAGTTGTAACTGCAGTGTTTCGGCTTGGTTATCGTTTATGAACGACAGGTTATGGGCCCAACAGTCGAAAAGTTTTTACATCACTCACACACTAGGAGGTCAAGGCGCAGACCGCCAGATCTGCCAGTGGTATATAGGAAAAATTCAGAGATAAATATTACAGAAAATTCGTATACACAACACAAAAATTTTCAAGGAGTATTCCAATGGCGGCCCGCAAAAAGTTTTTATTTTTCCTCCCTCATCTTGAAATTTTTAAAGAAATTCCACGACTTTGAAATGATTGCCAAAGAATTTCGCAGGAATTCTAATCACGTGTACATAACTTTTTTGGGATTTTACCCCCACCTACGGAAAAATACCCGTTTAAATAAGAGTCAAAACTACCACGATTTATTCAAGAGCATTGATTTCACAAGCTGAAATAATATCGACTGTATTTAATTATGGCTTATCGCTGCAAGTAAACCATTTCCCTGCATGCGATTTCAATTATTTTCAATAGGCTTCATGCCATAGCACATTAAAATTTAAATTCAAAAGGTAGCTATGTTTAGACCTAAACATTTTCTAAAAATTAGCCAAAATGAGCTTCGGGGAGTTCAAAACCTAAAAATGTGTTAAACAAGTGGAAGGTCAAATTATTTTGATAATCATTCACTGTTTATGATATTACAACAGGGCATCTCTTCAAGCACAGAAAACATTTAAATCCAAACTTCTCGAGCCTAATCCTCTGCATCAGTAAAAGGCAGGCAAATTTCTATTTTTCCTAATTATTGAAAATTCTTTTCAAAATCCGGACAAAACACCCGATTCAGTTCATTAAGAAAAACTAGTGCGTATATCGCGTTGTTACTTGACGAATGTTTGGCAATGCCGCAATTGCTCCTCGTACTCGTGCCAAAATGACGAACATTCGCTTCGGTAAAATCAGCATTATAAGTTGAATTCTTTGTGATAAAATCAAACGAAAACATTTCATAGTTAGAGCTAGGGGATTGTTCTATTCGGAGATTTACAGGGAATGGACTCAAGTAGTCTCACCAAGAGGGTAAACACTTTGAATTTCCCGATCCAGACTTCATTTTGTGATCCTTTGACTATCACTCACTACTTTTTTAGGGCATTGAAAAGTAGCTTTCTGTGGTAAAATTCAAAAACATTGTTTATTTGCAGAGCTGAACTTGGGAACCACCCGAATATTTGTTCTAACTTAATTTTTTTTATATAAAGGAAACATTTCTATATTAGTTTCTATTCATTAAAATTTGTATATAAAATTACTCAATTTTGCTTTAATTTCCGATTATATGCAACCAATGATTCGAAAGAAATTATGAAATAGCACTATATTGCATTATCAAGCAGTGTTTTCGTTTGTTTAATTATATTATTCGTGTTTTCATATGATTATTGAGGCTCTATTTTGAAAAATTTGCCTCTTACCAGTCCGAACCTGTGCAAAACTTACATTTTGATAGACGACTTGATCGAGCTTATCAGCGAGATAATATTTGTTCTGGAAACTAGTAGGTGCCACCGATTACTTGAAAAGTCAGCAACGTGATTTTTAATAATAAATCAGCATTTTAGACAGAAAATCTCCGCAGGCTTGTAAAATGGCAAACCGATCGTGACGTAAAATCCGTGTTGGTGAATCATACCGTATCAAAATGATCGAAAATTTGCTTCTTTCACAATATTGCATTTTAGTTGAATGTACGAGGAACGTGGAAATATAACCTTGGAGCGAAGTCCGATAATTTGTTTTGTACATTTTTTATATTTACAGAACAATTTTCCTAGATCCGACTAACCTTAGGAATAAATTTATCGATCATCTATTTTTTTCCTGATCGCTAATAGCTAAGGAGCCTAGTAAAGTGTGTCCTTGAGACTTGAGATATCGTACACATTTCCTCGAAGGATTCTCTAGTTAGTCGAATAAACGGGGATAGGACAATGAATCACGATTAAAGTGAACTAACCAAACAGACGATGCCCGCTGAGGGTTCTTATTAAAAATAGTCTCGAGTTTCTAATTTTATCATCAGGCGATAGGTACATGTACTTGGAATGGAAGGCTCTAGAATAAGAACAATAAAACAAACGGACACGGGCTGAAAAAATTGATTCGTAACAAAAATGATGGAACTAAATAGGAAGTGATGACATCCCCAAAGGTCATCGGACAAACAACTTGGAAAAATTTATATTCGCGGACGGGTGGAATAATAAAAACGTATCGACTTACTTTTCTCGATCACTGCACATAGCCAAAATTGGAAAACATTTTTTCTTTTTTCCAGATAAAACAAGACACACGAAAAAATGACGTTTGATGTTGTCAATTTTGAACAAGGAATTTTTATTAATTTTAAACTCTAGACGTCAATTCACAACAAACAATCGTACAAAAAATAAGTAACTGTAATTTCGTTGGTACAATAAAAAGAAACAACGATAAAACGAGTTCACGTTAAACAAACGCAAAAGTAGAACTCGAAAATAATATCGAAAAACCGTTGCTTTTGCATTTTACACATAAGAAAATGAATATCTTACCTTCCTCGTCGAGTTGTGAAATCGCAACAAGAAATTTTCACAGGACTCGCTCTTCTTATTTCCTAGAATTGCACAATTATTTTAGTTTAACTTTCAAATTTTTGCAACAAACTGTAAATTTAACAATAATCGCTCGCATTAGTGCACGTTCCAATCAATACAACAATAATTATAATAAAGTGAAAAATAGACGTAATAAACACGATGATGTAAAAAATTTCGACGACACAATTTATTTTATATTGGAACGCATCACCTGTAATTTTGCAACACAAAAGATGTTTGTAAATAGTAACAATCACAAAGCAGTAGATCCAACTAAAACATACACGATGATTATGCACTACTTGGATCGCGACCAACTTCCTCCATCAGCTAACTTACCTACTTTATTTACATTTACATGTTCATTTTGTAACGATAATTATAAAACTAATTAAATTATTTACAAGTTTGATCAAAAACTAAAACACAAAACTCAAAAATTCACATTTAACTACGTTGCACCTTTCTCCTCTGTTATCTGTCAACTGACGATTCAGGTTACCGATTTTCCAACCAACGCTCTCTGTGAACGTAAATCTTCAATCGCCAACGCTCGCGGTAAATTCAAAAAATAAGCAATTAATTAATTTACAGCAGGAACTCCGCCTATCGTTAGCCAAATTCTACAATTAACCACATAGGTAGTAAATTTTGACAATCGGATTAGGAAGTATTAAAAAATTTTAGCAGTTAGGCAACAAGTCAGGTAGATTTGTTGTGCTTGTAGACGGTGCACGCAAACTGGACAAAGAACAATAAAAGAAATAATTTATATTGACTTATTTTTGGTATGCAAACTCTCAATGGGGTCATTTGCCTAAATTTCTCTTTGCTTGTGTTGGAGTGCGCTCTGCTTGCCTAGCGAAAAGAAAATAGACAGAAAAATAAACTCTTTAATTTTTAAATAACTTTAATAATATCATTACAAAGGATTTAACATGAACGGTAAATCTAAAATTTTCTTTCCATGCCCGAAATACACAAAGCCATACTTTGGTTTATTAATGTAGTGGTATATGAGCATTCCCGGCCAATAGAGAGATTTCAGCAAGGTCAAACTGTCCCCGGCACAAATTTGAATCGACCAACATCCTTCGGGAATATCTATATCGAGCGGATCTAAACAATCCAATGCATAATTATAATCAATTCGTGTTAACAAATTCGTATTCCACTTCTGACGAGGCAACCTGTAATGCAAAAAGCACTTAATTTCTTGAGCGTCCAGATGCGATAACCCTTCGAAATTTAAATTCTCAACCACTACTCCATCGGGACGCTTAAACAAAACCCCCCGAGGCACAACACAAGCTTCTTCATTAATAAAAAAGATTGTTGCGGATAAGCGATCCTCTTCTTTTAGTTTTCGCACTATGGGTGCACATAAAACTTTCCCCAAACTGGTTTCTTCCTTATCTATCAGGATATCGATGACGATGGATGGATCACCTTGAAATTTCGTTATGCAGAGCGGAACCAAAGTTTTGGCCCTTTCAGTGGGCAGCGGTAAACGACCCCAGTTGATACAATTCGTACTGTAGTAAAAAATTCTTCCAGTCAGCGCATCTTTCACGTATCCAAACGCAACAAAATAATCCTTGTCGCTTCCAAATATGCGTCCCCAAAAGTAAATTTTACGAAAATGGTTTTCGTTTTTTAGTAGTAACAAAGAATTGTACAAAATGATACTTTCTTCCGTACTGATTATGTTTCCGAAATGGCCCAAAGTATGTAAATTATTTAAAATTGAATCCAAATTCATATTTATTAAAAAGTCACTTCCTTGTCAAATTATAAATAATAACAGAATGCTTGCAAAATGTAATTTGATTTTTGTTATACAAACAAATGATATCCCATAATGAATTTTTACGATCGTCATAAACTCAGTTTCTACTACTAGTTTATCGTCTAGGCTAGGCTAATGGTAGCGGACGATTTCTTAATTTTTAAAAACATTTTTTTAAATTAGTTTACCTTCGTATTTTAATTTAGTTTTTCGACTTCAAAATTTCCCCATCAATTTTGACCTTCAGATGAATCTGAACCCTTTCTCCATTTTGAATAACTTTGTAGATTACCAAAGTCCAACAAAAGTGTTAACAAACATTCGCTTGATGTTTTTGAGTAGTTTAAGAATTATCATAAGAGAAAGTACATCTACAGACTCCCGAAAATCTAGGCAAAACGATAGTTCAATTTCTTCATTCTTAAATTGTACTGTTATTCGATGTAGATTTTTGGGAGCGTTGCAGCAGTCATTCTTGTTAGTCCTACATAAAAAATAGTTTTGGTTCCTAATATAGATTTTATCTGCTTGTTCATTCAAAGCAAAATTTATTATTTCAAATATAAGATGCATAAAACAACATATTATTTTGGTAATTCGTTATATCAAACACCAAGAAAGAAAAAACTACAAATTGAAAATGTTTCCTACGAGAATATTAAAATGAGTTAAAAAAATTAAAAAAAATAAAACTTAACGACAATTATATGGAATGTCACATTTCTGCCTCTTGTTGGCATCTAAACCGCTAAAAAATTCGCGTACATCTTCCTCTCGGACGACCTTCTTATTTTCGGCAAACTTCTTGAGAAATTCAACCAAGTTTGACTTAAAATCATTATATCCTGCAATGGCTTCCATCAAAGGAACTCGGTTCAATGAATTTAAAAACTTAATTTCATTTTCTTGTTGTCTAATTCCGCTCTCTTCCACTTTAGCCTTTCCTTTCTCTTCGTAAGTCTGCACGGTATCTTGTGGATCCAGTAAGAATTTCACATCTTCTTCTTCGTACAGCTTCAGACAATCACCACACTCACATAAACTTTTACGCCAATCCACATCGATCCAGAATTTAGTGCAGATTTTGGACGATTTATTTTTGGGTTTCTTACATTCACTAACAGTTGAAGGGCCTTGCTCAGTCGTGTCTTCGACATCCACGTCTTTACTTTCATCTACACTTGAACCAACTGTTAAAGCGTCATAATGTAATAAAAACTCGTGCTTTCTAATGCAAGATTCGCAAGTCATTTCGGAATAAGAGGTTGCAAGTTCTACACCCAAGTGGCGGACGTGGTACCAATCTTCGCAAATAATACATTGAATCATTTCGTCAGCAATTGTGTCTTCAGGATCTGGAAATGGGCGACAACAGATGCAATACAAACCCGAAAAGTTGTGGTTGTAATGATTTAATTCATTACATTCTGTTTTATTTCTTTCCAAATTGCAAACAGCACCGTTAAATTTAGAATTTCCACAATCACAACGAAAGTTTCGTTTGGTGTACAATTCAATGAGTTCGTGTCCTTCGTGGCAACAATAACAACAAGCTAAACATACACCTCCACTTTTAGTAACATCGGTTTTGGCCTCCGGTATGCAAGTCAAACATGAATACAACGCCTGCCTCTTCAAGTAACCCTATAAAGACGAAAACCAATAAATCACATAGGACAACAGCAAAAAAATTTAACTTACATCAGAATAAGTACAATTCTTGTCGTCAGAAGCACCCAATACGGCGGCTGCATCTTCCATTAACTTCTGTTCATTTTGAATAACATCACTCAGAGACACGGTCTCTTGGTCCTCCATCTCAACAACTTCATTGACTTCGCCCTCGACACTTTCATTAATTTCTTCGGACATGTTCAAGAATAAAACGTACAATTTTAGTAACCGAAAATTTTGCAGTGTTGACAGTTGCGGTTGAAAAACAAATTAAATCAATATGGCTAATTTACGCGCCAAATTTTATCAGTTCCGATTGAAATCAGAACCGTACTTGATCAATTTATTCCACGTTATTTTACTCGAAATTTTTGATAATCTATTCGAATTCCAAATTAATGTTAGAAATTCAAATTAATTACAAAATTTTCATTTTGTACCTTCAACGAATGAACACGTTGATTGACGTTAGATGGCATTGCTTAGGAGAATATAGACTAAAAAGTGTGCCACTGGTACGCCTATGCATTAATGTTTTGTTTACTGCAGTTTGAAACTTATTTGAACAGACTGAAAAGCTGAAAAGTACGTGATCACATAGAAAAAAACCAAAATTGTTCAAGTGGACATGTATTCCATGTTAAATACGATTTCTCGGTGCAAATGGGAAATATTGACACAAAAGACGGGACAAATTCTATGGAGAGCGGAGTTAATACATGTTTTTAAAGTTGTATTGTTTCTACATTTCCTACGCATTCTTGCACCTATTGGGATTCTCGAAGGATTATGTTTGTATCACAAATTCTTGCCCACGTCATTAGCAATTTATTTAAACTACAACATTATGTAATTTCTTATAAAACCTTTATATTTAAGGGTTTAGAATACACATAGGGTGAATGGAAAAATAAAAATCAGGGAGAAGCAAAAATTCAATGACTGTTGGATTGCTTTCGTTGCAACGGTTACAAAGCAAGGGCCAGATAGAAAATCAAAAGGTTCGTAACATTTAATTTTCGATATCAACAGACCAATGACTACATGAAATTTGCATGCATTTCAAAATTTCGATAAATTTATTATTTTTGGTTTTATTTTGACTTTGACACGAAATCTAGAAAGTATGGTAAGCTACTTGGATATTGCCGATATTTATCGTTAGGTGTCGCCACACGTCATTTAGATAGATTTGTTTTTAAATTTAAATGACGTGCGCGTGTGTCATTCAAATCGGTCGGTCGGTTTACTTATTTTCGCGTTTTTAATTTCACAAATTATGAACTTTTGCGAAATTATTGGTGATTTTAAATTTGTAATTTGTTCTAGACATTCTAACAAATCAAGTGGTAGTGTCTGTGAGTGAAAAATGGATAGAGACAGTTTCAAAATTTACCAATACGAAGAAGTCATTCTAGCGGTGCTGCAATTGAAAACGAAAGGTATTTACATTTTTAATATTATTAACTTATTGTTCTGATTACCAAAGGTCACCAAGTACAATATTGTTAATTTTTAATGTTTGAAATGAAATGATAAGTCAAGTTAATTTTAACCGAATCATGTCAAATATGAAAACGTCAGAAATTGTATTGGTGAGTTTTGACAAACAGCGATTTGTATGATCGCTTTATTTTGCTTGTTATTACTTTCCTGCCAATTAATTCAAATTTTTTAAAGCTTTTGACTAAATTACAAATTAATATTAAGGCGTGAAATCATACCATTAATGTTAGCCTTTTTGTTATCCACTGTAAATAGTAAAATGTACATCGAATACCTATAGTCAAGCAAGTTTTAAAGGACCACGAAGGGCTTTATGCGGTTATTTTTTAAAGAAATTTTTCAAAGATAAATCAGAACTTGTTTCATATTTGCTTTCATTCCCTTTTTACCCGACTACGGCGAAGGTAATAGGAAAGCGTATGATTTTATTAACAATAAAGTTTTTAATAGCTTTGTTTAATTATTTGCCATTTGAAGCTTCGAAACATCTCGACACCCCCAACAAATAAGGTTGTAACTCATTTTTATTACTTTTTTTTAGGAGAGCGATTTAAAAGTTTAAACATATCCTGAAGATTTACCTTAACTGCAAAATAGTTGTTCTAAATTAAAAACAACTATTAAAATGATATTTTAAACAACTATTTTGCAGGTAAGGTAAATCTTCAGGAAATATTTTAACTATTAAATTAAACTCGATATTGGCTGGATTTTTGGGTGTTTTATATTTATAATAAATTAGTAATAATACCTACGTAGTTTTGAATTTTGTGCCTCCCATGTAAAAAGAACTATGGTTTCTATAAAAGTAAAGCTTTTTCTTGGGGTTCGGTATGCATTTGTTTTTTATTACAACGTAAGTTAACATATTTAACAGATTTCATATTATATGTATGTTAAAATTATATTGATTCTTTGTTTGCAAATTCGACGTCATTTTCTATTCGTCTTTTAGTACATTACTTGGATAACATCAAATAAATATACCCATAGTCATCATTTCATCAAATCACTATGACTAATAGAATGTAAATTGCAATTTGCAAGCGAAAGATTTGAATTTTTACTTTAATATTGGAATATGTTGTTAATGTGCTAACTTAAAAATAATATAGTAGAGATTAGACTATTCTTCCAAAAGGCGAGTGAATTAATTCAAAACTAGCCAAATTTGTAAATAAAAAATACTGGACGTAATAGTTTTGAAAACATTCGGAATTTCGATGATATTTTACAATTTATTCATTTAAGTTCATTATTTATTACACGAATTCACTTGCATTACATGTTCATTCCTGACTCACAGGAAACGTGATTAACCGCTGTGGAATTTTGAATAATCGCTCGTTACCAAATTGTGATAACTTTTATAAAACTTTGAATTTTAATATAATAATTTGATCACACCTCTGGTAAACTTCAAATGGTAAACCCCCCGAAGAAGATTCTAAAATTGAAATACTATAACGAGAATGTGGTTTAGCAATACCCGATATGGCAGTTGCTGCTTGTTCTTTCCAAAAATTTTACACGATTTGGGCTGAAGCCTGCCCTGAATGCACCCCAAGTTTCAACATCGATCTATTATTAGTTTCGGAAATATAAATTTTTAAGTTATCTTCGGTGTCTCGCGAGAGTAAAATCACTGCCACTTCGGTAATTTTGTTGCTTTGGGGTTGATTAATTTTTCCATAACGTGGACCATCGTGGTGGATTTTTAGAGCTTTAAAATCCATAGAATTTCGAAAAGTGTGCAAGATACTGCAGGTTTTTTGAAAAAATTTAAAGTCAGTTCTTCGAACAAGCTACTGTTTGTTTTTTCCAAATATTTTACACGATTAGGGCTGATGCCTGACCTACATGCACCCCAAGTTTCTACATCGATATTATTAGTTTCGGAAATATAAATTTTTAAGTTATCGATAAAATTTGGTGTCACGCGAGAGTAAAATCACTGCCAATTGGGTAATTTTATAGCTTTAGGGTTTATTAATTTTTCCATACCATGGACCATCGCGGTGGATTTGTATAGCCTTAAAAATCCAAAGAATTTCGAAAAGGGTCAAAGATACTGCAGGTTTTTTGAAAAAATTTAAAGTCAGATTTTTCGAAAAATCTGCTGTTTCTTTTTTCCTAAAATTTTACACGATTAGGGCTGATGCCTGCCCTACATGCACCCCAAGTTTCAACATCGAACTATTATTAGTTTCGGAAATATAACTTTTTAAGTTATCGTTAAAATTCGGTGTCTCGCCAATCACTGCCAATTGGGTAATTGTATAGCTTTTGGGTTGATTAATTTTTCCATAGCGTAGACTATCGTGGTGGATTTTTAGAGCCTTAAAAATTCAAAGAATTTCGAAAACTGCAGGTTTTGGGAAAAAATTTTAAATCGGTTTTCTCGAAAAACCTGCAGTTTGTTTTTTCTAAAAATTTTACACCATTTGGGCCCGTTCCTACCCAAGATGCCCCCCTAGTTTCAATATCGAATTATTGTTAGTTTCGGAGATATAAATTTTTAAAGTTATTGTTTAAAAAGCAGTGCCCTTTCTGCAATTTGGCAGATTTCGGTTTGATTATTTTTTCTGTTATGCGGACCATCGCGCTGGATTTTTGGAGTCATAAAAATCCAAAGATTTTCGAGAAGTGACAAAGTTACTGCAGGTTTTTGGAAAAATTTTTAAATCGGTTTTCTCGAAAAACCTGCAGTTTGTTTTTTCTAAAAATTTTACACCGTTTGGGCGCGTACCTACCCAAAATGCCCCCCTAGTTTCAATATCGAATTATTATTAGTTTCGAAGATATAAATTTTTAAAGTTATTGTTTAAAAAGCAGTGCCCTTGCTGTAATTTGGCAGACTTCGGTTTGATTATTTTTTCTGTTGTGCGAACCATCGTGCTGGATTTTTTGAGTCATAAAAATCCAAAGATTTTCGAGAAGTGCAAAGTTACTGCAGGTTTTTGGAAAAAATTTTAAATCGGTTTTCTCGAAAAACCTGCAGTTTGTTTTTTCTAAAAATTTTACACCGTTTGGGCGCGTACCTACCCTAGATGCCCCCCTAGTTTCAATATCGAATTATTGTTAGTTTCGGAGATACAAATTTTTAAAGTTATTGTTTAAAAAGCAGTGCCCTTTCTGTAATTTGGCAGACTTCGGTTTGATTATTTTTTCTGTTGTGCGGACCATCGTGCTGGATTTTTTGAGTCATAAAAATCCAAAGATTTTCGAGAAGTGTCAAAGTTACTGCAGGTTTTTGGAAAAAATTTTAAATCGGTTTTCTCGAAAAACCTGCAGTTTGTTTTTTCTAAAAATTTTACACCATTTGGGGCCGTGCCTACCCTAGATGCCCCTTTAGTTTCAATATCGAATTATTGTTAGTTTCGCAGATATAAATTTTTAAAGTTATTGTTTAAAAAGCAGTGCCCTTTCTGTAATTTGGCAGACCTCGGTTTGATTATTTTTTCTGTTATGCGGACCATCGTGCTGGATTTTTGGAGTCATAAAAATCCAAAGATTTTCGAGAAGTGTCAAAGTTACTGCAGGTTTTTTGAAAAAATTTTAAATCGGTATTCTCGAAAAACCTGCAGTTTGTTTTTTCTAAAAATTTTACACCATTTGGGGCCGTGCCTACCCTAGATGCCCCCTTAGTTTCAATATCGAATTATTGTTAGTTTCGCAGATATAAATTTTTAAAGTTATTGTTTAAAAAGCAGTGCCCTTTCTGTAATTTGGCAGACCTCGGTTTGATTATTTTTTCTGTTATGCGGACCATCGTGCTGGATTTTTGGAGTCATAAAAATCCAAAGATTTTCGAGAAGTGTCAAAGTTACTGCAGGTTTTTGGAAAAAATTTTAAATCGGTTTTCTCGAAAAACCTGCAGTTTGTTTTTTCTAAAAATTTTACACCATTTGGGGCCGTGCCTACCCTAGATGCCCCTTTAGTTTCAATATCGAATTATTGTTAGTTTCGCAGATATAAATTTTTAAAGTTATTGTTTAAAAAGCAGTGCCCTTTCTGTAATTTGGCAGACCTCGGTTTGATTATTTTTTCTGTTATGCGGACCATCGTGCTGGATTTTTGGAGTCATAAAAATCCAAAGATTTTCGAGAAGTGTCAAAGTTACTGCAGGTTTTTTGAAAAAATTTTAAATCGGTATTCTCGAAAAACCTGCAGTTTGTTTTTTCTAAAAATTTTACACCATTTGGGGCCGTGCCTACCCTAGATGCCCCCTTAGTTTCAATATCGAATTATTGTTAGTTTCGCAGATATAAATTTTTAAAGTTATTGTTTAAAAAGCAGTGCCCTTTCTGTAATTTGGCAGACCTCGGTTTGATTATTTTTTCTGTTATGCGGACCATCGTGCTGGATTTTTGGAGTCATAAAAATCCAAAGATTTTCGAGAAGTGTCAAAGTTACTGCAGGTTTTTGGAAAAAATTTTAAATCGGTTTTCTCGAAAAACCTGCAGTTTGTTTTTTCTAAAAATTTTACACCATTTGGGGCCGTGCCCACCCTAGATGCCCCTTTAGTTTCAATATCGAATTATTGTTAGTTTCGCAGATATAAATTTTTAAAGTTATTGTTTAAAAAGCAGTGCCCTTTCTGTAATTTGGCAGACCTCGGTTTGATTATTTTTTCTGTTATGCGGACCATCGTGCTGGATTTTTGGAGTCATAAAAATCCAAAGATTTTCGAGAAGTGTCAAAGTTACTGCAGGTTTTTGGAAAAAATTTTAAATGGGTTTTCTCGAAAAACCTGCAGTTTGTTTTTTCTAAAAATTTTACACCATTTGGGGCCGTGCCTACCCTAGATGCCCCTTTAGTTTCAATATCGAATTATTGTTAGTTTCGCAGATATAAATTTTTAAAGTTATTGTTTAAAAAGCAGTGCCCTTTCTGTAATTTGGCAGACCTCGGTTTGATTATTTTTTCTGTTATGCGGACCATCGTGCTGGATTTTTGGAGTCATAAAAATCCAAAGATTTTCGAGAAGTGTCAAAGTTACTGCAGGTTTTTGGAAAAAATTTTAAATGGGTTTTCTCGAAAAACCTGCAGTTTGTTTTTTCTAAAAATTTTACACCATTTGGGGCCGTGCCTACCCTAGATGCCCCTTTAGTTTCAATATCGAATTATTGTTAGTTTCGCAGATATAAATTTTTAAAGTTATTGTTTAAAAAGCAGTGCCCTTTCTGTAATTTGGCAGACCTCGGTTTGATTATTTTTTCTGTTATGCGGACCATCGTGCTGGATTTTTGGAGTCATAAAAATCCAAAGATTTTCGAGAAGTGTCAAAGTTACTGCAGGTTTTTGGAAAAAATTTTAAATGGGTTTTCTCGAAAAACCTGCAGTTTGTTTTTTCTAAAAATTTTACACCATTTGGGGCCGTGCCTACCCTAGATGCCCCTTTAGTTTCAATATCGAATTATTGTTAGTTTCGCAGATATAAATTTTTAAAGTTATTGTTTAAAAAGCAGTGCCCTTTCTGTAATTTGGCAGACCTCGGTTTGATTATTTTTTCTGTTATGCGGACCATCGTGCTGGATTTTTGGAGTCATAAAAATCCAAAGATTTTCGAGAAGTGTCAAAGTTACTGCAGGTTTTTTGAAAAAATTTTAAATCGGTATTCTCGAAAAACCTGCAGTTTGTTTTTTCTAAAAATTTTACACCATTTGGGGCCGTGCCTACCCTAGATGCCCCCTTAGTTTCAATATCGAATTATTGTTAGTTTCGCAGATATAAATTTTTAAAGTTATTGTTTAAAAAGCAGTGCCCTTTCTGTAATTTGGCAGACCTCGGTTTGATTATTTTTTCTGTTATGCGGACCATCGTGCTGGATTTTTGGAGTCATAAAAATCCAAAGATTTTCGAGAAGTGTCAAAGTTACTGCAGGTTTTTGGAAAAAATTTTAAATCGGTTTTCTCGAAAAACCTGCAGTTTGTTTTTTCTAAAAATTTTACACCATTTGGGGCCGTGCCCACCCTAGATGCCCCTTTAGTTTCAATATCGAATTATTGTTAGTTTCGCAGATATAAATTTTTAAAGTTATTGTTTAAAAAGCAGTGCCCTTTCTGTAATTTGGCAGACCTCGGTTTGATTATTTTTTCTGTTATGCGGACCATCGTGCTGGATTTTTGGAGTCATAAAAATCCAAAGATTTTCGAGAAGTGTCAAAGTTACTGCAGGTTTTTGGAAAAAATTTTAAATCGGTTTTCTCGAAAAACCTGCAGTTTGTTTTTTCTAAAAATTTTACACCATTTGGGGCCGTGCCTACCCTAGATGCCCCCTTAGTTTCAATATCGAATTATTGTTAGTTTCGCAGATATAAATTTTTAAAGTTATTGTTTAAAAAGCAGTGCCCTTTCTGTAATTTGGCAGACCTCGGTTTGATTATTTTTTCTGTTGTGCGGACCATCGTGCTGGATTTTTTGAGTCATAAAAATCCAAAGATTTTCGAGAAGTGACAAAGTTACTGCAGGTTTTTGGAAAAAATTTTAAATGGGTTTTCTCGAAAAACCTGCGGTTTGTTTTTTCTAAAAATTTTACACCGTTTGGGCGCGTACCTACCCTAGATGCCCCCCTAGTTTCAATATCGAATTATTGTTAGTTTCGGCGATACAAATTTTTAAAGTTATTGTTTAAAAAGCAGTGCCCTTTCTGTAATTTGGCAGACTTCGGTTTGATTATTTTTTCTGTTGTGCGGACCATCGTGCTGGATTTTTTGAGTCATAAAAATCCAAAGATTTTCGAGAAGTGTCAAAGTTACTGCAGGTTTTTGGAAAAAATTTTAAATCGGTTTTCTCGAAAAACCTGCAGTTTGTTTTTTCTAAAAATTTTACACCATTTGGGGCCGTGCCTACCCTAGATGCCCCTTTAGTTTCAATATCGAATTATTGTTAGTTTCGCAGATATAAATTTTTAAAGTTATTGTTTAAAAAGCAGTGCCCTTTCTGTAATTTGGCAGACCTCGGTTTGATTATTTTTTCTGTTATGCGGACCATCGTGCTGGATTTTTGGAGTCATAAAAATCCAAAGATTTTCGAGAAGTGTCAAAGTTACTGCAGGTTTTTGGAAAAAATTTTAAATGGGTTTTCTCGAAAAACCTGCAGTTTGTTTTTTCTAAAAATTTTACACCATTTGGGGCCGTGCCTACCCTAGATGCCCCTTTAGTTTCAATATCGAATTATTGTTAGTTTCGCAGATATAAATTTTTAAAGTTATTGTTTAAAAAGCAGTGCCCTTTCTGTAATTTGGCAGACCTCGGTTTGATTATTTTTTCTGTTATGCGGACCATCGTGCTGGATTTTTGGAGTCATAAAAATCCAAAGATTTTCGAGAAGTGTCAAAGTTACTGCAGGTTTTTTGAAAAAATTTTAAATGGGTTTTCTCGAAAAACCTGCAGTTTGTTTTTTCTAAAAATTTTACACCATTTGGGGCCGTGCCTACCCTAGATGCCCCTTTAGTTTCAATATCGAATTATTGTTAGTTTCGCAGATATAAATTTTTAAAGTTATTGTTTAAAAAGCAGTGCCCTTTCTGTAATTTGGCAGACCTCGGTTTGATTATTTTTTCTGTTATGCGGACCATCGTGCTGGATTTTTGGAGTCATAAAAATCCAAAGATTTTCGAGAAGTGTCAAAGTTACTGCAGGTTTTTTGAAAAAATTTTAAATCGGTATTCTCGAAAAACCTGCAGTTTGTTTTTTCTAAAAATTTTACACCATTTGGGGCCGTGCCTACCCTAGATGCCCCCTTAGTTTCAATATCGAATTATTGTTAGTTTCGCAGATAGAAATTTTTAAAGTTATTGTTTAAAAAGCAGTGCCCTTTCTGTAATTTGGCAGACCTCGGTTTGATTATTTTTTCTGTTATGCGGACCATCGTGCTGGATTTTTGGAGTCATAAAAATCCAAAGATTTTCGAGAAGTGTCAAAGTTACTGCAGGTTTTTGGAAAAAATTTTAAATCGGTTTTCTCGAAAAACCTGCAGTTTGTTTTTTCTAAAAATTTTACACCATTTGGGGCCGTGCCCACCCTAGATGCCCCTTTAGTTTCAATATCGAATTATTGTTAGTTTCGAAGATATAAATTTTTAAAGTTATTGTTTAAAAAGCAGTGCCCTTTCTGTAATTTGGCAGACCTCGGTTTGATTATTTTTTCTGTTATGCGGACCATCGTGCTGGATTTTTGGAGTCATAAAAATCCAAAGATTTTCGAGAAGTGTCAAAGTTACTGCAGGTTTTTTGAAAAAATTTTAAATCGGTTTTCTCGAAAAACCTGCAGTTTGTTTTTTCTAAAAATTTTACACCGTTAGGGCGCGTACCTACCCAAAATGCCCCCTAGTTTCAATATCGAATTATTATTAGTTTCGGAGATATAAATTTTTAAAGTTATTGTTTAAAAAGCAGTGCCCTTGCTGTAATTTGGCAGACTTCGGTTTGATTATTTTTTCTGTTGTGCGGACCATCGTGCTGGATTTTTTGAGTCATAAAAATCCAAAGATTTTCGAGAAGTGACAAAGTTACTGCAGGTTTTTGGAAAAAATTTAAATGGGTTTTCTCGAAAAACCTGCGGTTTGTTTTTTCTAAAAATTTTACACCGTTTGGGCGCGTACCTACCCTAGATGCCCCCCTAGTTTCAATATCGAATTATTGTTAGTTTCGGCGATACAAATTTTTAAAGTTATTGTTTAAAAAGCAGTGCCCTTTCTGTAATTTGGCAGACTTCGGTTTGATTATTTTTTCTGTTGTGCGGACCATCGTGCTGGATTTTTTGAGTCATAAAAATCCAAAGATTTTCGAGAAGTGTCAAAGTTACTGCAGGTTTTTGGAAAAAATTTTAAATCGGTTTTCTCGAAAAACCTGCAGTTTGTTTTTTCTAAAAATTTTACACCATTTGGGGCCGTGCCTACCCTAGATGCCCCTTTAGTTTCAATATCGAATTATTGTTAGTTTCGCAGATATAAATTTTTAAAGTTATTGTTTGAAAAGCAGTGCCCTTTCTGTAATTTGGCAGACCTCGGTTTGATTATTTTTTCTGTTATGCGGACCATCGTGCTGGATTTTTGGAGTCATAAAAATCCAAAGATTTTCGAGAAGTGTCAAAGTTACTGCAGGTTTTTGGAAAAAATTTTAAATCGGTTTTCTCGAAAAACCTGCAGTTTGTTTTTTCTAAAAATTTTACACCATTTGGGGCCGTGCCTACCCTAGATGCCCCCTTAGTTTCAATATCGAATTATTGTTAGTTTCGCAGATATAAATTTTTAAAGTTATTGTTTAAAAAGCAGTGCCCTTTCTGTAATTTGGCAGACCTCGGTTTGATTATTTTTTCTGTTATGCGGACCATCGTGCTGGATTTTTGGAGTCATAAAAATCCAAAGATTTTCGAGAAGTGTCAAAGTTACTGCAGGTTTTTGGAAAAAATTTTAAATCGGTTTTCTCGAAAAACCTGCAGTTTGTTTTTTCTAAAAATTTTACACCATTTGGGGCCGTGCCTACCCTAGATGCCCCCTTAGTTTCAATATCGAATTATTGTTAGTTTCGCAGATATAAATTTTTAAAGTTATTGTTTAAAAAGCAGTGCCCTTTCTGTAATTTGGCAGACCTCGGTTTGATTATTTTTTCTGTTGTGCGGACCATCGTGCTGGATTTTTTGAGTCATAAAAATCCAAAGATTTTCGAGAAGTGACAAAGTTACTGCAGGTTTTTGGAAAAAATTTTAAATGGGTTTTCTCGAAAAACCTGCGGTTTGTTTTTTCTAAAAATTTTACACCGTTTGGGCGCGTACCTACCCTAGATGCCCCCCTAGTTTCAATATCGAATTATTGTTAGTTTCGGCGATACAAATTTTTAAAGTTATTGTTTAAAAAGCAGTGCCCTTTCTGTAATTTGGCAGACTTCGGTTTGATTATTTTTTCTGTTGTGCGGACCATCGTGCTGGATTTTTTGAGTCATAAAAATCCAAAGATTTTCGAGAAGTGTCAAAGTTACTGCAGGTTTTTGGAAAAAATTTTAAATCGGTTTTCTCGAAAAACCTGCAGTTTGTTTTTTCTAAAAATTTTACACCATTTGGGGCCGTGCCTACCCTAGATGCCCCTTTAGTTTCAATATCGAATTATTGTTAGTTTCGCAGATATAAATTTTTAAAGTTATTGTTTAAAAAGCAGTGCCCTTTCTGTAATTTGGCAGACCTCGGTTTGATTATTTTTTCTGTTATGCGGACCATCGTGCTGGATTTTTGGAGTCATAAAAATCCAAAGATTTTCGAGAAGTGTCAAAGTTACTGCAGGTTTTTGGAAAAAATTTTAAATCGGTTTTCTCGAAAAACCTGCAGTTTGTTTTTTCTAAAAATTTTACACCATTTGGGGCCGTGCCTACCCTAGATGCCCCTTTAGTTTCAATATCGAATTATTGTTAGTTTCGCAGATATAAATTTTTAAAGTTATTGTTTAAAAAGCAGTGCCCTTTCTGTAATTTGGCAGACTTCGGTTTGATTATTTTTTCTGTTGTGCGGACCATCGTGCTGGATTTTTTGAGTCATAAAAATCCAAAGATTTTCGAGAAGTGTCAAAGTTACTGCAGGTTTTTGGAAAAAATTTTAAATCGGTTTTCTCGAAAAACCTGCAGTTTGTTTTTTCTAAAAATTTTACACCATTTGGGGCCGTGCCTACCCTAGATGCCCCTTTAGTTTCAATATCGAATTATTGTTAGTTTCGCAGATATAAATTTTTAAAGTTATTGTTTAAAAAGCAGTGCCCTTTCTGTAATTTGGCAGACCTCGGTTTGATTATTTTTTCTGTTATGCGGACCATCGTGCTGGATTTTTGGAGTCATAAAAATCCAAAGATTTTCGAGAAGTGTCAAAGTTACTGCAGGTTTTTTGAAAAAATTTTAAATCGGTTTTCTCGAAAAACCTGCAGTTTGTTTTTTCTAAAAATTTTACACCGTTAGGGCGCGTACCTACCCAAAGTGCCCCCCTAGTTTCAATATCGAATTATTATTAGTTTCGGAGATATAAATTTTTAAAGTTATTGTTTAAAAAGCAGTGCCCTTGCGGTAATTTGGCAGACTTCGGTTTGATTATTTTTTCTGTTGTGCGGACCATCGTGCTGGATTTTTTGAGTCATAAAAATCCAAAGATTTTCGAGAAGTGACAAAGTTACTGCAGGTTTTTGGAAAAAATTTAAATGGGTTTTCTCGAAAAACCTGCGGTTTGTTTTTTCTAAAAATTTTACACCGTTTGGGCGCGTACCTACCCTAGATGCCCCCCTAGTTTCAATATCGAATTATTGTTAGTTTCGGCGATACAAATTTTTAAAGTTATTGTTTAAAAAGCAGTGCCCTTTCTGTAATTTGGCAGACTTCGGTTTGATTATTTTTTCTGTTGTGCGGACCATCGTGCTGGATTTTTTGAGTCATAAAAATCCAAAGATTTTCGAGAAGTGACAAAGTTACTGCAGGTTTTTGGAAAAATTTTTAAATCGGTTTTCTCGAAAAACCTGCAGTTTGTTTTTTCTAAAAATTTTACACCGTTTGGGCGCGTACCTACCCTAGATGCCCCCCTAGTTTCAATATCGAATTATTGTTAGTTTCGGAGATACAAATTTTTAAAGTTATTGTTTAAAAAGCAGTGCCCTTTCTGTAATTTGGCAGACTTCGGTTTGATTATTTTTTCTGTTGTGCGGACCATCGTGCTGGATTTTTTGAGTCATAAAAATCCAAAGATTTTCGAGAAGTGTCAAAGTTACTGCAGGTTTTTGGAAAAAATTTTAAATCGGTTTTCTCGAAAAACCTGCAGTTTGTTTTTTCTAAAAATTTTACACCATTTGGGGCCGTGCCTACCCTAGATGCCCCTTTAGTTTCAATATCGAATTATTGTTAGTTTCGCAGATATAAATTTTTAAAGTTATTGTTTAAAAAGCAGTGCCCTTTCTGTAATTTGGCAGACCTCGGTTTGATTATTTTTTCTGTTATGCGGACCATCGTGCTGGATTTTTGGAGTCATAAAAATCCAAAGATTTTCGAGAAGTGTCAAAGTTACTGCAGGTTTTTTGAAAAAATTTTAAATCGGTTTTCTCGAAAAACCTGCAGTTTGTTTTTTCTAAAAATTTTACACCGTTAGGGCGCGTACCTACCCAAAATGCCCCCCTAGTTTCAATATCGAATTATTATTAGTTTCGGAGATATAAATTTTTAAAGTTATTGTTTAAAAAGCAGTGCCCTTGCTGTAATTTGGCAGACTTCGGTTTGATTATTTTTTCTGTTGTGCGGACCATCGTGCTGGATTTTTTGAGTCATAAAAATCCAAAGATTTTCGAGAAGTGACAAAGTTACTGCAGGTTTTTGGAAAAAATTTAAATGGGTTTTCTCGAAAAACCTGCGGTTTGTTTTTTCTAAAAATTTTACACCGTTTGGGCGCGTACCTACCCTAGATGCCCCCCTAGTTTCAATATCGAATTATTGTTAGTTTCGGCGATACAAATTTTTAAAGTTATTGTTTAAAAAGCAGTGCCCTTTCTGTAATTTGGCAGACTTCGGTTTGATTATTTTTTCTGTTGTGCGGACCATCGTGCTGGATTTTTTGAGTCATAAAAATCCAAAGATTTTCGAGAAGTGACAAAGTTACTGCAGGTTTTTGGAAAAATTTTTAAATCGGTTTTCTCGAAAAACCTGCAGTTTGTTTTTTCTAAAAATTTTACACCGTTTGGGCGCGTACCTACCCTAGATGCCCCCCTAGTTTCAATATCGAATTATTGTTAGTTTCGGAGATACAAATTTTTAAAGTTATTGTTTAAAAAGCAGTGCCCTTTCTGTAATTTGGCAGACTTCGGTTTGATTATTTTTTCTGTTGTGCGGACCATCGTGCTGGATTTTTTGAGTCATAAAAATCCAAAGATTTTCGAGAAGTGTCAAAGTTACTGCAGGTTTTTGGAAAAAATTTTAAATCGGTTTTCTCGAAAAACCTGCAGTTTGTTTTTTCTAAAAATTTTACACCATTTGGGGCCGTGCCTACCCTAGATGCCCCTTTAGTTTCAATATCGAATTATTGTTAGTTTCGCAGATATAAATTTTTAAAGTTATTGTTTAAAAAGCAGTGCCCTTTCTGTAATTTGGCAGACCTCGGTTTGATTATTTTTTCTGTTATGCGGACCATCGTGCTGGATTTTTGGAGTCATAAAAATCCAAAGATTTTCGAGAAGTGTCAAAGTTACTGCAGGTTTTTTGAAAAAATTTTAAATCGGTTTTCTCGAAAAACCTGCAGTTTGTTTTTTCTAAAAATTTTACACCGTTAGGGCGCGTACCTACCCAAAATGCCCCCCTAGTTTCAATATCGAATTATTATTAGTTTCGGAGATATAAATTTTTAAAGTTATTGTTTAAAAAGCAGTGCCCTTGCTGTAATTTGGCAGACTTCGGTTTGATTATTTTTTCTGTTGTGCGGACCATCGTGCTGGATTTTTTGAGTCATAAAAATCCAAAGATTTTCGAGAAGTGACAAAGTTACTGCAGGTTTTTGGAAAAAATTTAAATGGGTTTTCTCGAAAAACCTGCGGTTTGTTTTTTCTAAAAATTTTACACCGTTTGGGCGCGTACCTACCCTAGATGCCCCCCTAGTTTCAATATCGAATTATTGTTAGTTTCGGCGATACAAATTTTTAAAGTTATTGTTTAAAAAGCAGTGCCCTTTCTGTAATTTGGCAGACTTCGGTTTGATTATTTTTTCTGTTGTGCGGACCATCGTGCTGGATTTTTTGAGTCATAAAAATCCAAAGATTTTCGAGAAGTGACAAAGTTACTGCAGGTTTTTGGAAAAATTTTTAAATCGGTTTTCTCGAAAAACCTGCAGTTTGTTTTTTCTAAAAATTTTACACCGTTTGGGCGCGTACCTACCCTAGATGCCCCCCTAGTTTCAATATCGAATTATTGTTAGTTTCGGAGATACAAATTTTTAAAGTTATTGTTTAAAAAGCAGTGCCCTTTCTGTAATTTGGCAGACTTCGGTTTGATTATTTTTTCTGTTGTGCGGACCATCGTGCTGGATTTTTTGAGTCATAAAAATCCAAAGATTTTCGAGAAGTGACAAAGTTACTGCAGGTTTTTGGAATAAATTTTAAATCGGTTTTCTCGAAAAACCTGCAGTTTGTTTGTTCTAAAAATTGTACACCATTTGAGCCCGTGCCTACCCTAGATGCCCCCCTAGTTTCAATATCGAATTATGGTTAGTTTCGGAGATGTAAATTTTTAAAGTTGTAATTTAAAATTCTGTGCACGACGTGAAAAAAATCAGTGAAACGGAAGATGCTATAATTTCAGCAGCATAATGATTTATTGAAAATGTCAACGCACTCCGGACTTGATAACAATTAATTGTATGAAAAACAAGTAGCTACACCACTGTAAAATTTTAATTTTGAAAATCTTGTTATTCAATAGTTTCTAAGGACGTTATTTTTATAATGACATAAATAAAATTAAAAACATGACAGTTTTTTTTTATTCTTTTTCGTATTGATTATATTTAATCTGAAAAAGAATATAAAGAGAATGAGTAATAGTACCACAATACATATTTAAACATGTCTTTTATTATAATTTAATTATTTGTAAAATGGCTTTAGTGTAAGTGATTCATTATAATTTCGTTGTGATGAAAATTTTATTTGATTAAATAAAAAAACTTGTGAAGCTATGGTGCTTCTCACGGCATAGAAAACCCTAGCTGGTGTGATGCACGGTAGCATCACATGGCGGATAACGTATTAACGACACCTCCTGTTTTCTGTGGTAACTTTTATGTAAGGAAAGCATAGCCGGACACTTTTCCCATTTGAAAGGTATTATTCCATGCGTTAACCCTTCGAAGTTACGCTTCAATAAGTAACCAACGACAGTAGCTAGAATTAGTTCTTTAACATTTATCAACAAAATTCATTGACAAATTATTCTAATAAATATTTTTAATTTTCAGGATTTCAAAAACTTGGAATCTGAAAGCAGCCGTAAATATGAGTTACAACATGAGATGAAAGCCCATGAGACAGACGAGAAGTTTTAATTGAAATAAGCAATGGGGATGACGGATGAAAAGTCAAGTTTCACTTGTAATTTTATGAAGTGTTGAACAAGTGCCGGATAGGAAATAGAAGGTTTGTGACATTTAATAAGAATAATTATTTGCAACGCACAAGGATAATATTGTAATTCGCATTCATTTCGAAATGTTAATCAATTTTGAAAATATTTTGTATTTATAATTCACTAATTTAAAATAATTGTTATAGGTGCTGCCATTTAAGCGCAAAGCAAGTAGTGACAATATAGGAATCTGCAGGAAAGGGTGACATTCAAGCAGAGATCTAGTAATAAGGTAATTATTTAGTTCGGCTATTTTTTGTTAGGGGGCGCCACACGTCAAACAGTTTTCTGTTTTCTTTAAAATTTGAAATGTGACATCTGAAACGTCAAAAATTGAAGCCGATATGATTGTGTTGATATTTTTAAATGATTAATATTTTATAAACTATATCGAAAAAACGTTATTAATTTCAAATGTTTTGTAAGAAAGAGAGCAGTTGCGTATAGGAGACGCTTGTCGTGGAAGTTGAAACATAGGATGGTCTTTACCAAGTTACCAGATGTGCTACGTATTCCACAACTCCTATTAGATCGGATCTGAACAATGTCAACGGTGGAGCAATGACTGGATTTGAAGTGAAAGGTATGGTTTGCTTAATTTTATGTACCGATAAGTATCTTTTCATCAATTTGTAAATAATTGAAAGTTGAAAAATTTCTATTAGGGTTGCATGCTTTGAAACCATTGAACGAACAAAATGTAGACGGAAATATGCTTTTCGTTTGCTAGTCGTTGGTTGGCAGCACATACATAAAGATTCGTATATTGCAGTTTGATGTTAGTTTAATCGTTTACACTGACACCCAATACGGAAATGATCTTGAATCGCTAAAATTTTAATTTAAATTCTTGCTGATTGTAGATTTTTAATTTGTTTTAGATCTCATAATAAATGGAATGGTGCAGTACAGAAAGTTTGTAGGAGAAATAACAAGTGGGAAAATTACCGAGGTGAAGTTCAATCAAGGGATTCGAAAGCGAAAGGTCAGTTTTAATAGTACAATGTTATTCCGGGTTGACTTTAATTTGAACGTGCATCCCATCAGCACATTCATACAGAGTCAGCTTGCAACGATTTTAGGTTTTATTTTATGGGAGTTAATTATTTATATTTAGTGGCGTATGTACCTTTTTTGAATTTTACGACTTGGTACTTGTCATTAGATGTTTGTTATTCTATTAAATGGTAAATAAGACACTTTAGCAGAAATTTATTTAATGAAGCCTACCAAGTTTGGTGGAATGCTGTGCGCATTTACAGGGCATGGGTTTATGTCAAATTAGGTCATTCAGAACACCACCAAACATTCCGTTACTGGTAAAGTTATAAAAATTGTCCAATAACTGTCAACAAATTGAATATAGTACATAATTACAAAATTTAGATTTGTTATTATTTCTTTCATTTCATAATTTTTATAACTTTGTGAGTAATGAAATGTTTGGTGGAGTTATAAGATTCTTTCGAAATTATATAGTTTGACTTAAGTCCTTGCCCGGATATGTGCACAGTAGTACACGAAACCTGGTCACCGTCATAAAATAAATTTCTGCAGAAGAGTGTTTTATTTACATTGTGTCATTGAATCTGCAGTTGTAGATTGATAATTTCAATTCTACTAATAATCAGTGATGGGACTATCGAATTATTCGGAAAAAAAAAGACTTGAAAATATAAAAATAATAAAAGTTTCTTTGGTTATATCCATTTTGTTTTCATTGATTTTCCATCATAATCTTAAAATTATTTATTTTCAACGATTGTCAATAAGAGCAACTATAAAGTGGTGTCAGTTTAAACGTAAGGGGTGTGTTTTTGATTAAAACTGACCACGGAACATATGGCCGAGAACGTTGCCTTGATCATGTAAATGGATATTTATTGAATGGCAAGTTAAATCGCACGTGCGTGATGCGTAGGCGAGGTTCGTCGTTTTAGAGTATTCATCTTCTTAGGTGATTGTCGTGAATGGAACGAATACATTAATTCCATGATTATAAGGTTTAATAAAAATAAAGTTTTCCTGAGTTTTATTTCCTTTCCAAACACAATATTTAATTTCCTCAATTTTAGGTAGTGTATTATAATTTATTATAAATAATTGAAAATTTTAAGGTATAACTGCTGTATGAACAAGTCTGTTGACAAATTAAAATTCTGTTTTCTTTTTTATGAAAACAACATAATTTTATTTCGTGTATTTAAAATACACATTATCGATTGCCTGCACTTTAAAAGATTAGTTTAGAAAAACTTATCTACATTGGTCTTGAACAAATATTTGCGTAAATTATAATAATTTTTAAATTTATACGATTATTTGTTTATGGCGAATGTAGATAAGTTTTTCTAAAGTAATATTTTAAACTGCAGACACTGGATGGTACGAATTTTAAATTACGAAATGACAAAGTCAATTTTAAATCACCCACCAAGTTATATGCGCGCTTAAGAAAGAATTTTCCACCATTTAGACTTTTATTAAAATTTTGAAAAATATCAGGCGTCATCGTTAGACCCGCAAGAAACACTTTTACAGTACAACATATTTATTTGGTCCTTGCCTATTTTATTGCTATATAAATGTAAATAATTGTATTTATTCTGGAATTACATTTTTTTCCATTTGGGTTTACGGTTATTAATTAATAATTATACCACTATTATTCTCTTGATGTGGATTTAGTTTGTACAAGGAAATAATTAATACCTTTTCTGTTTTTCAATCGGCTGTTTAAGAACCGAAAACTACAAATAACTAGAAGACAAGCAATCAATATTATAGCTACCCTTATTTATTATAATAGCAACGAAATATACAGGGTAGAACAAGAAGCTGTTTGTCCAATGAAAAATGTTTCTTGGGATTTCCATCAAGATGGTGTATTTTTCTTAATTGTGATTGCATTTTAAATGAGCGAAATCTGTCGTAAGAATACTACTAAAAATTGACGGAGGAACAAGTACTTTGGCACCCAATGGTGGAAACTTTGGCGACCGATACAAAGTTAACTATCAACGGCATCGTTTTTTTGCTAAAATCATTTGATTATCTTAAAGAATTTTATGCTCTACCAAATAGTTAGGAACAGCTTTTGTCCCAACTCGCTTGATTTTCTAACTATTGCATAAGAAGTCCGTGCTAAAATTGTTAATTTAATTGGGCAAAATTAAACGCGCTCGGGGTAGATATTATCTCACAAAAGTATGATACTCGAAAGTAATTAAATTTTTTACTTCGACTTGCGGAAATTAACGATTCTTGAATTTAGTTGAATCTGTGAGATTAAGAGCAGTACAAGTCCAAAATATAAAAATTTTATTTATTATAACAGTTTTGTTTTAAAGGCATCAAGTGAGTCCAGGACTTGTTACTTTTTTTACTCAATGATGTACCTTACACTCTAGCAAGTGCAACAAAATGATTTTAATACTGTTCTTTTAATCAATCGATGCATTGAAAGCAAAAGTGCTATAACAGATGAAAATATTTTATTTTGGACTTGTACTGTTCTTGATTTCACCGATTCAGTTAATTTGCTTGGATTACATCTCATTTTTGAGGTATTAGTGTTTTCAACATTGTACGAAAATGTGTTAATATTGCCGGGTCAACTTTTGTTTTTGTAATGAAAATGGGAACTGTTGACCACACTGACTGACCGATTTACACCTAATATTTAGTCTATCGGGAAGCCACATTACTGGGAGGCTTTCATCGACAACGAAGGCCGAATTTTATTTTATTTTTACTCAATAACATATTCTTTACAAGGTCTAAAAATTTGGGCCAAATGGTTCAACATTAATATAAGGTTTAATAAAAATAAAGTTTTCCTGAGTTTTATTTCCTTTCCAAACACAATATTTAATTTCCCCCATGTATAGGTAGTGTATTATAATACATATAATTGAAAATGTTAGTGTGTACCTGTACGAACAAGTCTGTTGACAAATTAAAATTCTGTTTTCTTTTTTATGAACACAACATAGTTTTATTTCGTGTATTTAAAATACACATCATCGATTGCCTGCACTTTAAAAGATTACTTTAGAAAAACTTATCTACGTTGGTCTTGAACAAATATTTGCATAAATTATAATCATTATTTTTAAATTTATACGAATAATATTTGTTTATGGCGGATGTAGATAAGTTTTTCTAAAGTAATATTTTAAACTGCAGACACTGGATGGTACGAATTTTAAATTACGAAATGACAATATCAATTTAAAGAAAGAATTTTCCACCAATTAGATTTTTATTAAAATTTTGAAAAATATCAGGCGTCATCGTTAGACCCGCAAGAAACACTTTTACAGTACAACAGATTTTTTTGGTACTTGCCTATTTTGTTGCTATATAAATTAAAAAAATTGTATTTATTCTGGAATTACATTTTTTTGCATTTGGGTTTACGGTTATTAATTAATAATTATACTACAATTATTCTCTTGATGTGGATTTAGTTTGTACAAGGAAATAATTAATACTTTTACACTTCACTTCTTTCACCCTTTTTTGTTTTCATTCAAGACTACAGAGCGTGTCAAAGAAATAGTAGATATACGGTGGCTCACAGAAATAAACGTATAGTCCTATGTTAGCAAGTGTAAATTGTACCTTTATTTTCATGCAAAAATCGACTTTTACAGCAATACTTTTCCGACAAATTTGTAGAAAATTTATTTCCCTTCATTTGTGTTTCTATACATTTTTCTGTTTCGTCTCACGGTTTCCGAGATACAGCGACTTGGAAAAAAAACTGTAAATATTTTACTAAAATTAACATTACTCTTATGATAATTGTAATAAAAATTTTACAGACTATTTTTAGTCACTGTATCTAGGAGAAGGTGCAACGAAATAAAAACTGCATAGAAACAAAAGTGAAGGAAAAAAATGTCGGACAAGTATTGCTGGAAAAGTAATTTTTATATGAAAAAAAAGATCTTTAAATGGAAAATTTACATTGATAACGTAGGCCTGTACGCTAATTTCTGTAAAACACAACAAAACCATATTCTTCATGGCAGGATGCATCATCCACCCCATTTCTTTGTAAATTGTAATGCAGCTATACTTTTGAATTTAAGGAGTTATGCTTACTTAGGAGGTCGAAAAAAGCAACTTTTTGTTGTTGCTTTTTGGGAAAAGTGTATGCATATTTTTGCACAACAATTTTTATACTTATTCAAAAAGTACTTGTACTTTGTGATTTTTTTTCTACAGAATTATTAGAAAATAACGAAGTTAACATTAAAGTCGATGTTCTACAATCTTATTTTTTAAAAGCATTTTCCGATGTGCCGTGCTATGCGGAACTAGGAAAAATATTAGTTTATCTCGTCTTTGACGGAGCCATTTTCAGAGAAATTGATTTTCGTAATAAAATAGCAGTATTTTTCGCCCGCAAAATAAAAAGTAAGCATTGAAATGAAAATCTGTTAGGACAAGATTTCGATGTCTAAAGGAAGCACACAAAATTTGAAATGTGCATATTTCAATGCTTAATTTTTACTTTGAACAGTTAAGTACCATTATATTATAAAAGTTCAATTTTTCGGAAAATGGCACCGTCAAAGATTCGATAAATTTAAATTTTTACTAGTTCCGCATGGCACGGCACATCGGAAATGCTTTTTAAGAATAGGGTTGTCGAGAATTGGCCGTAACTTGTTGATTTTATGATATTTTTGTACAAGAAAATTACAAAGTATTTTGTAAATTCAGCTCTTGAATATAAAAATTGGGTATCACGTCGTTACACCTAAAACGACTAAGGTTTTTTACCCCTGACATCGCGTACACCTAAAACTTTTACACCTAGAGTGGTGTTCCAGAGATTGATGGAAGGTTGACGAGGCCGAACAATCCAATTATCCTCGCAATGTTGAAGGAGAGGCTCAAAAGAATCTTCGTTTACATTAAGCGCTGATGTCTTAGTCGTAAAATCGTTTAGGTATGAAATCCTAGGCGTAAGTTAGTTAGGTGTAAAAGTTTTAGGCGTACACGATGTTATGCGTAAAAAACCTTAGTAGTAAAATTCTTCCTTAAATATGTGGAGAAAAACGTATCTACACTTTCCCAAAAATGATACAAAAATAGTGTTTTTTTTCGATCGCCTAATTAGGGCATGATCCCTTAAATAACAATTTTAAAAAAAATATCAGGTGCTTTTTCAAATAAGTACAAACATAGTATCGCCAAATTTCAAAAGGATATCTTGGACGGTTTTGGAATTAACTAGAAAAAATAAGAAGGGTAATAAATTTAATTTTTGAAAGTCATATTGCAAACCCTCGGAAGATATCACTTGAAAATTTGGCAGTAGTATCTTTGAAGTTATTTGTAAAATTAGCACCTCGTATTAATTAAAAAAAGTAGTGGCGGAGGGGACCGAGATTTTTCCGTCGCTTAATGGAAAAATTCCAACTTCGCCGGATTGTGGTTAGTTTGGCCGGACCCGAGGCCGAAACTCAATTTCTTGGATGCAACTTAGGTTGCGCCACGAAAAAGTGTTTGGTTTTTGGGCCAGCTTTATGGCTACAAGATGTCCGGGGTAGTATCGGGCAATCGGGGTAGTTGTAAGTAAGAGGTAGTTGGCGAATTTTTGGCACAATCGCATGCATTCCCCTTGACCCCCTCGCTCGGGGGCGACTTGCCCTGGAAATAATCGGGCGCATTTGATTTGGTGATGGGTGTAAAAACGATTGTAATGCGTGTTTTCAATTTCAGATGCTCCAACTCAGCCAGGAGAGAAGATTGCGCAACGGGCATCGCAGCGCGAAGCTGGGCGGAGAAGATGTAATTTTTGTGTAAAGTATTAATTGTAACTTATATTGCAAATCACGAAAAAAAATGACTTGTACTTATATGTTGACAATAAAATATCACGTGACACAAAATCGATTCACTTAAGCCTGAGTTTAAGGTCGTTAGTCACCACAAAATCGAAAAATTCGTCACTGACTCCCACCAAAATGGACTCCCACCGAAATTCAACAAAACTAAGTGGGAAAATTTTGATATTTAAGTAATGTACTCTCTACGGGTGGGTTTGTGGGACGATGGCGTAGCAGCAAACAAGACCTCGGAGCTGGGTATCTAGCCTCCTCCAACTGTCTAGCCGAGCGAAGCGAGGCTTATTCGCACAGATGGAGCGCGGCGCGGAGCGCCGCGCTCCATCTGTGCGAATATACGCTCCGCAGGAAAAATTCAAAAATTTTTATAAGGACAAAATAAAGTAGGGTTAGAATACTCCCGAAGCACTTGGAAGTTGTCGAGAAACTATCGGAAGGAGTCATGCACCACCGGGGGTACTACGAGAAAGGTATCGGGGTACCTCGGCACTTATAATACGATGATGTTACAAGTGCCAACGTACCCCGATACTCTTGGGGTGGTGTCATCCCTAGCGGGGTACATTCGATCATTCGATGACACCACTCGATGAGTGGTCGAGTGATGACACATAAGCTTACGAGTAATGACGATGACTTACAAATAAATAATAAGACGGTTGATTGTGTTTTACTTTTATTCGTGATACCTTACATTAGTCATTGGTAATAATATAACCTATGTATGTACATCGTAAACAAATGACCGCAACACTTGGTACAACTGGATGTGGGCGTCACAAGTTGGTAGGTGTTTCCTTGTCCAATGAGTATGGCTGTCCTTGTATGAGTATGGCTCATAGTTTCCTATCTGCAAAGTAGAAAGAACATGTTACAACATTGTTATTTAAAATAAATTCTAAAGCATTGCTTTGCTCGACGTCACACACTAATAGAAATTATGATTCAATATTGTTAAAATAAAAAGAGAGTCATACCCAGAGAAGTTAAGCATAGAAGTGAATGAAGTATTATAGTGGCATATAAAAGTAAGTATTGTCCAACTTGAGCAGACTTGTGTTAAAATATTATAAGAAGACACAAGAGTAAATTGTAGAAGTTAATCAATAATAAAAATAAACGTAACTATTTCATTCAGCTGTCGTTACACCAATAGAATTAAAAATTCACCTAAGCATCAATCAACTGCGTTCGAAGCTGCAGCAACTAGTTTTACCCCAATTCTTTAATAGCAATAAACCAACAATTTAATACTTGAATTTTTTTGAAGTATTGAAGAAACGCAAAACAAATCACTTCAATAATTTTTATATTAAATTAACCAAATTGCAATTTGTGAATAGTCTAAATAAATATCATCTCGTGCATTGAAAATTAGCAGATGCCTTTGTTACTTTGGAACAATTTTTCCTCTTTGATCGGGAAAATTGCAAATGCAACAAACGCATTTGTGAGCTCTAAAAAATTGTCGACAATTTTGAAAATGCACTGAAAATATTGCACATTACACTATCACACCCTCACCTAATTATTACATTTAAATAGGGTGGGACACTGGGAGGTTCCTTTTTAAAAACACAATAAAATGAACATAATATTAATAAATTGAACCCAAAAACAACAAGTTTATTAATTTATATTATAACTTGTATAATTTTTATTTAAGCGTTCGATGCTGATTGATTATTAATTATTTCATAATTAAAAATTATGACGTTTCTGAAAATGATGCAATCGGCATCGAAAGCCTAAATAAAAATTATACAAAATATAATAGTTGAATGAACTTGTTCTGTTTTTGAGTTCAATAATATAATTTCACAAGTTAATAAATTCATTTAATTAAAATGAACATAAATCAATATTTTTCCAAATGTTTCTGCT
The DNA here is from genome assembly GCA_963170105.1 of Cantharis lateralis. Taxonomy (NCBI): domain Eukaryota; kingdom Metazoa; phylum Arthropoda; class Insecta; order Coleoptera; family Cantharidae; genus Cantharis; species Cantharis lateralis. Next base: position 35,972,131 of record OY720627.1, on the reverse strand, counting down.
TTATTAGCAATAGCAATCCTTCAGATTAATGATGGAATACAATTTCATTCAAGTGGCCACCCATGTGGCATGTGGAGCCATCCTGTTACACAGCACCCCACAAAAAAGTCCAACTGCATCAAATTGCAGCTCTGCGAAAGCCAATTGGAATCACCGATGTCAGTTTATACTATTTAGAGCCAATTTCATAATGAATTTTAAAGGAAACGTTAAATTTAAAACCGCTTTTCAAGTCACATTTTGATTGGTTTATTTTGTCTTAAAAGCGGTTTTAAATTTAGCGCTTCCTTTAAAATTCATTATGAAATTGGCCCTTACTGATCAATTTACATGGCCGATTACACGTTTACCGCACTTAGTGCACAAAAGATCGATTGTTTGATGGCTTGTGTGGCATAAAATTGTATTCCATCATTAATCGGAAGGAATTCTCATGCCAATAAAGCAATAAAATTTGGAAAAATATAGAAAATGCTTCATTTCATTGCATCTTTAAAAGTAAACCTGCTATTGGCCACCCTATATAACGCAATGCAATCAAGGGATCATGGATTCGCAGCCAACATATTTTTACTTTACTGCATTTTCACACTTCACTTTGCAATATTTTAGATTGCATTTTTTCTTTGGTCATGTCTTTATTTCTGGGCCAATTTTCGTTTTTTTTTATCTTCAATCCAATTTCACATTTTATGTGCGTACAAAAATTCGTAAATTATAGAAAGATTTCATCATAAATTCTTATATTGAAAGGAAAATGAAGTCATTTCTTTTCAAAATGAGAAAATATGCTAAAATTCTCTTCTAGAATTTTTTGCAAGTACATAATGTAACACGAAATTTTAAACCAGGAATATGAGAAAAACAAAAATTGAAAATTTAGCGGGAAACAAGAAGGTCGGACCAAAAAAGCAGTAGGCAATCTTTGCAAAGTGATTTTATGTGAAAAGTAGTTTAGTAGAAAATTAATTAGCCCCGTAGTCCAGTGCAATTAAGTTTTGACTCGGATATGTAACGGATGTCACAAAATTCATGCAAGAAGTAATTTTTATAGAAAATTTTCATGACTAGACAATAACTTTTTCTTTTATATTGAAAATGAAAAGTCATAACAACTTCAAACAATTAACTATATTGATAGAAAACGCAGGTTTTTAATTAAAGATGGTGATTTTCTTATGGATTCTTTAAGGCTGTTCGGTAGGTTTAGATTTTGTGCAAAAAAAATTGTAATACAGTGAATTTATTATGACATTCTTGTAGACTACATTTTTTACATAATATTTGTTTATAAAAATAGATTCCAAAAAAATTTGTTTAGCCGCAATTTGTACTCAAAATATGAATTTATTTACGGAATGTCTCTACGATCCTGAAAAGATATCATAATGGAACTTGTACTAAACGGAAGAATCTTTAATTTACTATGACATGACATAATTTTTAATTATAATTTGAGATATTTTTACGAGGATATTTATTAGTAAGTTAAATATATAAATTGCACTTTTCTCGTATATTTTTATTAATATAACTATTTGGATTATTCATTTTATAATAATTTGGAATTTAACGTTACATCAATTGTTTAATATGTAAGATTTAACTTAATCATTTTATTATATTAGATTTTAAATAATTAATATATTTTCTGTAGTATCCGATGATGACTGTTTGAAGTCGAAACGCGTCACAATAATTAATAAAAATATACGAGAAAAGTGCAATTTATATATTTAACTTACTAATAATTTTTATTTTAATTATTTTGAAAATATGAATTTTTAAATACTTATTGAAAACGGAACGTTTATAAGAAAATCATACATTTTTTGTTCCACAAATTTTTAGTTTTTCAAAGTAAAAAATCAAAATAAAAATTATGTAGTAAATTAAAGATTCTTCCGTTTAGCACAAGTTCTATTATGATATCTTTTCAGGATCGTACAGACATTTCGTAAATAAATTCATATTTTGAGGACAAATTGCGGCTAAACTAATTTTTTAGAATTTAATTTTATAAACAAATATTATCTAAAAAATGTAGTTCTACAAGAATATTATAATAAATACATTGTATTACAATTTTTTGTGCACAAAATCTAAACTTACCAAACAGCCTTAAGTAAACAGTATAGAGTTAGGTATGAAATAGCATATCTGGTGAATGCCGTCCATGGCTTTGCCCTCGCACTTCTTTGTGAAAATTTTCTCGACGGTTTTGAATAAAATGTGGCTAAATTTAAATCGCAACTAATCCAATGGGTCGCTCATATCATACAATTTAACACCGATGGCCTTTTTTCTTTGTGATGTTTTGAAGTCGACAAGCTCGAATTGAGCGCTGTAGCAAGGAAATTCAGCCACATTTATGCAAAGCGATCATGGAAAATTTTGACAAACGAGTGCGAATGTACCAGCAACGCCTTAGAAGCCATTCATCCGATTGCTATTCCATACGTAACCCAATACCGTATACTTTATGATTCAATAAATATTTCACAATAAATTATTAATTAAAAACCTGTGTTTCCTAATTCCTATCAAAATTACTTCTTACATGTATTTTGGGACACTCTTTACAATTATCCAATGATAATTCCATCAGGCGTGAATAAGTCAACAAGTTATCAACTTATTCACGACATCCATGCACGGATATTTAGATGAACCTCTTTGATAACATTAAAAATCCCAAGTAAAACTGTAAAAGAACCAAAGAGATTCCTGGATTTGCTTGAGAGACTATGAATATTGTTTGGGTCAACATTTTTAAAATTTTCAACTTGTGAATATAATGCAATAAAAATTAAAATTGAATTGAAGTAAATTAAACAATAGTAAAATAACATATTGCATTTTACTATTGTTTAATTAACTTGTTCAATTTTAATAGTCATTGCAGAAATATGTTATCAAAGACCGTACCTCTAAACATATTACATTTGAACTAAAATCACCTAAATGCACTGGCCCACCAAATCTTCTCTACGACTAGCTGAATTTTTTAAAACTTGGAAAAAGTTGAGAAATTGAATAAAAATTAATTTAAATAATACGTTAAATATTTGACATTGAAAAAGACTTGGATAAGTCGAAACTGGTTCCGAATATAAAAACAATAAATACCTCAGAACCAGACAAACGTAAGTCCAAATATTACGATTTTCAAGTTATTACTTCATTGTATGTAGAATTTGATTCTACATAAGCCATAATAATTTAAGTCCTTTGAAGAATCGCGCCTTTTGTCGCCAAGGGTTTTCAACGGACTTAAATTATTATTGCTTATGTAGAATCAAATTCTACATACAATGATGTAATAACCAGAAAATCATAATATTTGGACTTACGTTGGTCAGGTTCTGAGGTACAGAATTTAAAATGTCCCTTTTAAATTACGAATTTAAACAGTTTGTCACGGTTCGCTTATTGCAAGTTCCAAACAAGTGGCAGTATTATAGGGTTCACACCAATTCATTTAAAACAAATAAAATTAATTAACTTCCAGGTTTTCGCTAATAAAATTGAAAATTTTTTTCTCATTTTAAATTTTGAAAAATTTCAAAAGTCGTGGATTTAAATAATTTACCAAGGATAAATAAAGCAATGCACACTTCTCGCTTATTACACAATACTGTGTAAAAGTCTGCGGCCACTTAATTAATTGTTATTTAATTATTAATTAATCTCCGTTTTATCCAAAGTAATTATATTGAAATAAATGAAAAAGGTATTTGTATAAAATATAGTAAGTTTTAAAATATCGTTTGAACCAAAAATTCTAAAAGGAACCAAATTTTATGGCAATCGACAGCTTAGCTTAAAATTACACTTCGGTAACAAATTACAGTGACGCATTGCAAACTCATAAATTATTTTATACTTTGGTGCAAATTCAATGTAATTTTATGCCTACATAAGATTCACACTAAAATTAAAAATTATTTATGGGTTTACAATGGGTCACTCTAATTCATTACCAAAGTCATATTTCAAGCTAAGTTGCCAATCGCAATAAAATTTGGTTTCCTGTTAAATTTTTGGTTCAAACAATTTAAAATTCTTACCATATTTATACAAATACCTATTTCATTTATTTCAATACAATTGCTTTCCATAAAACGGAGATTAATTAATAATAAATAACAATTAATTAAGTGGCCGCAGACTTTTACATGGTACTGTGTAATAAGCGAGAAGAGTGCATTGCTTTCTTAATCCTTAGTACATTTAAAGCTCGCAATAACACTACAGTTTAATTAAATAATTTACATAAATTAAAAAAAATAGTAAAATTATCGAGCCTTGAGATGGTGGTAAATGTGAGCAACTGTAAATAGTATCCAACGTTGTAGGTCCTTTATTAGTGGTCCATTATCGACACTCCTTGCAATATTTTTGTAAAACAATTGATATAATTGCTTTGACAATGGGTCACTAATAAAGAACCTAAAACATTGAGCACAATTTATAGTTGCTCTTATTGACCATTGTCGCAACAAAACTATTAAAATGGTAGGTCCGTGAGAATTAAATCAAATAACAATAAAGAACTTTTTATAGTTTTCTTATTTTTCAAAGTGCCAAAAAGTTCTACATTATTAATTATTTAAATACCTGGTCGTGCATAAGTTCTGTATAATGTTTGCAAGTTAATTTATATAACAGAAAAAAAAACTACTATAATTTTAAAAAGTTATTTTATTAGGTACATTTCAATTCATTTAAACGTCACGGCCAGGAATCTATTGTGGCAACCACAACTCCCATCGAAATTTATGCTGTTATCTTCACAGCATCTTGTTAGTCAGTAAATTCTGTTCAAGTCACCGTTATGTCGATTTTGTTTACTGCCGAATCTTGTTGGAAAATTCGTGACTTGCCATTGAACAGGACCATGTTAAGAGGTTTTACTACCTCATCTAGAATTGGTTGGTAGACTGGAGAAGAATTTTTAGCATCTCTTTCACAAAAATATAACTGTGCTACCGCTTCGTAAGACGCACCCCATCAAACCATCGCAGAAGGTGAAAATGTTAGAAGCAAGCTAACAATGTACATAAAAATATTTTTATGGCTAAAAACAATTTCACTGTAAAAGAAACATTTAACAAGCTGAACGTTAGGGATGGATTCAAACAATCCATAAATTGCATAGGTACCTGCGATTTAAAACTACTGGTACTGTAAATGTAACAGAACTTATGGCACGACTAGGTATATTATAAACAAGCATTCAAAAGGTATGGAAAAAAATAGGAATAAAATTACACAGCCTAGAAATTTAGTTATATTTCCGCCACTTTTCTGAAACTTGCAAAACATTTTTATTCAATTCCCTACTAGAATCCAACAAAAGAAATTTGTCGCCAAGAAAAAGTTTATCGTACCAATTGGCGTTTATTTGAACACAGATTTTTACTACAACTTGTCACATGTGTGTCAATCGTAAATTTGTTACGGAAGAATGAATTCGAATCAAAATGTCAACTTGAAATATCGACAATTTATTATAGACATAAAACTGACCTTTCGTTCACAAATACAGCAATTTCATCCGTTGTCGTTTGGTTTAGTAAATTTTTAATTGTTATTCTTCCACAAGTTGTTGGCACTGCACTAGACGATTTGTTATTGAGCCTAAATTAAATATCAAGTCAGTAACAATTTCTCGAAAAAACATTAATTAACTTTAAAAAAACTAAATTAAACTGCATGCTTCTTGTATTTCAGTTAATTTGTATGCATTTCTTCTTTCCATAAGTGACATTGTGACGATTCAAATGTCATTTTAGTTTATTTATGTAGCCATTACGAATGTTACACCATTCAACTTCAAAACTACCGAATAATTTAAATACGTACAAATTAACAAATAGTTACTTTTCGGGGTTTCCACTTTTCGTAAAAAAAATTAAATGCACCATACCTTTCAACTCTTGTCCAGACATTGCAGCTCGAACCGTTGACGATATTCAAAATTTTCGTAATTGAATTGCAAACCCGCCGTTCACCTGCATAATTGCTTTCGGTTATCCTATAACAAAATTTACAGTTTCATTGTAAACATCGACGAAATACTATTGAATAGTAACTTACTTATTAATTTAAATCACGGCAGCATCTTGCTTCCACTTCGAACAATTTTCAATATTAGTTCCCCAATTGACAACTTTTTCAAATTCATCGCGGCTATACCAGTTTTCTACACTGCACAATTTGCTTTGGAATGTAAACTACAACGAAGTACAATTTAGAAACAATTTCACAAATCATCATCACGAAATAACTTAAAATCGCAATATCGAATGAGTAATAGCTCAATAGCTGTCATTTATAAAAACGTCACTTGAAATTTTCCAAAACATGTGGCGACATCTAACGATAAATATCAGTAACAGAACTTACCATATTTTCTAGATTTCTTCGAGTTGAATGACAGCCGTGAATGCAGATACCTGTATTGTCATTAGAAGTTCCGATATTAGATGGCAGCACCTAAATACGAAATATTAAAATTATTTTAAAAATCATCTGCAAATACATTAAAACTTTAAATGAATGAAATTACAAATAAATGTTAGTTTGTAGACACTAAATATTAAATTTCGCAAACCTTTATATTACCTTTCCAGTCAATGACTCGTAATTCGTTATCAATGGTCGAAACGAGCCAACAAATGCTACCGAATTTTGTAATCACCTCTCTTAATTAATTAATACTGATATTTTCTAGCTTGGCAAATTCATCTTCCTCATGTTGATAATGTTATAAACCCTAAAAATTAAAACATTTTGAGAATTCATCCACAATATTTTGTAATTCAAATTTTATAAGTAACATTTTTAAAGAATGAACGCATCAATAATTAACCTTAATAGGTTATAACAAAACGATTATGGATATGTTCAAATGTGTATCTGCACAAAATTAAAACACCATTGCAATTCTAACCAAAACAATTTAATTTATTTGATAGTCCCATCACTAGTTATTACTAGAATTGCAATTATCAATCTACAACTGCAGATTCAATGATAAAATGTGAATAAATCACCCTTCAGCAGAAATTTATTTAATGAAGGCGACCAGGTTTCGTCTACTGCTGTGCGCATTTCAGGGCAAAGACTTATGTCAAATTACGTCACTTCGAAAGATTCTTCCAGTTCAACCAAACATTCCTTTATTCATAAAGTTATAAAAATTGCGATAAGAAAGAAATAATAAGGTTTAATTTATTGATTATTATTTGACAATTTTTATAACTTTACGAATAACCGCATGTTTGGTGGAGTTCAGAATGACCTAATTTGACGTAAGACCTCGCCCTGTAGATGCGCACAGCAGTGCAGCAAACTTGGTAGGATTAATTAAATACATATTTGCGGAAGTGTCTTATCTACCATTTTTTAGCATAGCAAATATCTATAAAACCAAAAATCGTTGAACGCTGGCGCGGTATGAATGTGTTAAAGAGATGAAAATTCAAATTAAAGTCAACCCGGAAATAATATTGTATAATTAAAACTGACCATTCGCTTTCGAATCCATTGATTGTACTTCACATCGCTAATTTTTCCTAAAAACTTTCTGACCTGCACTATTCTGTTTATGAGATCTAAAACAAATTAAAATTCTAAAATCAGTAAGACTTCCTAGAAAAATCATTAATTTACTTTAAATTATTCACTGTAATTAATTGAATACTATTTTTTTTAGTTTTTTAAAAATGAGGTTAAATTAAAATTTTAGTGACTCAAATGGCATTTCCATATTTTGATACTATTTACAATTAAATAAATACGAATCTTTATGTATGTGTTGCTAACCAACACATAGCAAAAGAAAAGCATTTTCCATATAAAATTTGTTAGTACAATAATTTCAAATAACAATTATTTAAAAAAAACAAACAATAAAATATTGTCTTAAATTTTTGACGTTTAATGCGTCATATTTATAAATTTTAAACAAAACAGAAATCTGTCTGACATGTGCCGCCATCTAACACATAATCTTCGAACTAAAATTTACCTTCTTTAAAGTTTTCTACTATGAATGAGCGTCTGCAGATTCCTACATTGTCACTTCGAAGTTTTACATTAGATGGCAGCACTTATAATAATAAATTGAAATTAATGTTTTATGGCTTTCAAAATGATAAAATACATGCAATTTGATCTAACTATTACTTTATAGCCAATAATTATTATTACATATCACAAACCTTTTTATATTCCATCTCTCTGTTGTAATTGAATTTATACAATTTGAAGTAAACCAGTGTTACGAAATTTTCTGTCACTCATCACCATTGATAAATTACACTACTTTTTCTGATTTACCATCTTACGCAGGTCTGTAGCTGCACCTTTCAATTAGTTTGTAATCCAAATCCTGCAATTTAAAATCATGTCTAAGAAAATGGAAGCCCAATTTGTAATAGTACGCACTGTATGCAAAACTCAATGCCTCCATAAAAGATAATGTTAACGATAACTGACCCAAAGTATATTTTATTCTTCGATTTTCTCGAAAATCATTCAATTTTTATGTCCTACAATCTCAAGTACAATGGTCCATATAAGAAAATGAAAATCAAGAGAAGCTACAAAATTACCGAATAGGCACTGATTTTACTCTCAGGAGACATCGAATTTTAACAATAACTTTAAAAATTTATATTTCCGAAGCAAATAATAGAGCGACGTTGAAACTTGGGGTGCACGTAAGGCAGGCATCAGCCCAAATCGTGTAAAATTTTTGGAAAAAACAAACCCCAGCTTTTTCGAAAAAACAGACTTTAAATTTTTTCAAAAAACCTGCAGTATTTTTGACACTTGTCGAAATTTTGTGGATTTTTCAAGACATAAAAATACTGCAGGATGGTCCGCGAATGAGAAAAAATAATCAACCCAAAAGCTACATTATTACAAAATTTATATTTCCGAAACTAATAACAATACGATATTGAAACTTGGGGGCCATTTAGGGTAGGCATTACACCAAATCGTGTAAAAATTTTATTAAAATCCAACAGCACATTTTTCGAGAAAACCGAATTTAAATTATTTCAAAAAACCTGCAGTATTTTTGACACTTGTCGAAATTTTGCGGATTTTTCAAGACTAAAAATACTGCAGGATGGTCCGCGAATGAGAAAAAATAATCAACCCAAAAGCTACATTATTACAGAATTGGCAGTGATTTTTCTCTCGTTAGACACCGAATTTTAACAATAATTTTAAATATTTATATTTCCGAAACTAATAAGAATACGATATTCAAACTTGGGGAGCATATAGGGTAGCCATTACCCCAAAGCGTATAATATTTTTATTAAAAACAAACTGCTGGATTTTCGATAAAACTGAATTTAAATTTTTTCAAAAAACCTGCAGTATTTTTGACACTTGTAGAAATTTTGTGGATTTCTCAAGACATAAAAATACTGCAGGATGGTCCGCGTACGAGAAAAAATAATCAACCCAAAAGCTACAAAATTACAGAATTGGCAGTGATTTTTCTCTCGTTAGACACCGAATTTTAACGGTAATTTTAAAAATTTATATTTCCGAAACTAATAACAATACGATATTGAAACTTGGGGGGCATTTAGGGTAGGCATTACACCAAATCGTGTAAAAATTTTATTACAATCCAACAGCACATTTTTCGAGAAAACCGAATTTAAATTATTTCAAAAAATCTGCTGTATTTTTGACAATTGTCGAAATTTTGTGGATTTTTCAAGACATAAAAATACTGCAGGATGGTCCGCGAATACGAAAAAATAATCAACCCAAAAGGTACAAAACTACAGAATTGGCAGTGATTTTTCTCTCGTTAGACACCGAATTTTAACGGTAATTTTAAATATTTATATTTCCGAAACTAATAAGAATACGATATTGAAACTTGGGGAGCATATAGGGTAGCCATTACCCCAAAGCGTATAATATTTTTATTAAAAATAAACTGCTGGATTTTCGATAAAACTGAATTTAAATTTTTTCAAAAAACCTGCAGTATTTTTGACACTTGTAGAAATTTTGTGGATTTTTCAAGACATAAAAATACTGCAGGATGGTCCGCGTACGAGAAAAAATAATCAACCCAAAAGCTACAAAATTACAGAATTGGCAGTGATTTTTCTCTCGTTAGACACCGAATTTTAACGGTAATTTTAAAAATTTATATTTCCGAAACTAATAACAATACGACATTGAAACTTGGGGGCCATTTAGGGTAGGCATTACACCAAATCGTGTAAAAATTTTATTAAAATCCAACAGCACATTTTTCGAGAAAACCGAATTTAAATTATTTCAAAAAACCTGCAGTATTTTTGACACTTGTCGAAATTTTGCGGATTTTTCAAGACATAAAAATACTGCAGGATGGTCCGCGAATGAGAAAAAATAATCAACCCAAAAGCTATATTATTACAGAATTGGCAGTGATTTTTCTCTCGTTAGACACCGAATTTTAACAATAATTTTAAATATTTATATTTCCGAAACTAATAAGAATACGATATTGAAACTTGGGGAGCATGTAGGGTAGCCATTACCCCAAAGCGTATAATATTTTTATTAAAAACAAACTGCTGGATTTTTGATAAAACTGAATTTAAAGTTTTTCAAAAAACCTGCAGTATTTTTGACACTTGTAGAAATTTTGTGGATTTTTCAAGACATAAAAATACTACAGGATGGTCCGCGTACGAGCAAAAATAATCAACCCAAAAGCTACAAAATTACAGAATTGGCAGTGATTTTTCTCTCGTTAGACACCGAATTTTAACGGTAATTTTAAAAATTTATATTTCCGAAACTAATAACAATACGATATTGAAACTTGGGGGGCATTTAGGGTAGGCATTACACCAAATCGTGTAAAAATTTTATTACAATCCAACAGCACATTTTTCGAGAAAACCGAATTCAAATTATTTCAAAAAACCTGCAGTATTTTTGACACTTGTCGAAATTTTGTGGATTTTTCAAGACATAAAAATACTGCAGGATGGTCCGCGTATGAGAAAAAATAATCAACCCAAAAGCTACAAAATTACAGAATTGGCAGTGATTTTTCTCACGTTAGACACCGATTTTTAATGATAAATTCATATTTCCGAAACTAATACCAAGCTGATATTGAAACTTGCGGTTTTTTTTTGTAACGTTACGGTAAATACGAAAATCGTGTGGTCTAGCTCATATCATCTTCAACAGAAACACATCTATGTTGTTTTAACGCCTGAATAAAGAAGTTAAAACAAGTTTTCCAAAAATTTACCAATAAAAATACCGAGTGCCGTAAAATCTCCCAACAAAAATCAATATTAATTGAACAACATTCAAATCATGAAGGAATAACTATGAAATCAATCAAACTGAAAAATAGTTCACAAAAGAAATTCTAAAATAAAAATTAAAATAGCGGTGTAAACTCGTAAGTTGTTTTATTTGTTATACCAATTTAAATTCGCAAAATAAAGAACGTAATCAGTTTTATTTTCATTTACGCCATAATATAAAAAAAACGTTCTGATAAACGTTAGCATAAAGCGGATGTACATGAGTCGTAAATTTAAGCAAAAACTATTAAACAGAAATATGAAGATACGATTTAAAACAAAAGGTAGTAATTTCAAATTATATTAATTATTTTTCAATTCAAAATTATTAAAATTTCCGCAACAGCAAAATTTACACAGAAGAAAATAGCTATGAAAACCGGTGTACATTATTTTAATTTTTAATAAGTGGTCTCCGTACCCATAAGTGCATTGGTTGCAATTCATTAAACATTATTAACAAATTTAATTTTAACGGCCCCGCCCCAGGCCTACAGAAATTTGTATTATTACCTTACCATTGAGACTTCGTGTATTATGCGTGTTTTATGCCAATCGGACAACTTGTTTTAATAAGAAATTACTCAGAAAGGCGGCGTTTCTTTTTGCAGGAAACTTTTAACTTTAGGGCGTCCGACAGCTGAAATTCCCTAAAAATTTAAATAAGTTTATGACACGTTGGACACCGTGAACATGGAAAAGTTATGACGTCATAAACTTTACACCCTAGAGTTGAGTTTTTCAGGATTGATTAATAAAAATATTTAAAATTATGTGGTAACCTTATACGACAACATTTTTAGGGAGTTCTGCTGTCGGACGGTCTGAAGTTAAGCGTTTCCTGCGAAAAAGTCTCCTTTCCGAGTAATTTCTTATTAAAACAAGTTGTCCGGTTGACATAAAGAACGCATACACGAAGTCTCAATGGTGAGGTAATCATACAAATTTCTGTAGGTCTGGGCCCGAGGACTATAAGACATCTGTCGCATATGACTTGCAGTAACATTTGACATAAGACATTTTGTTATCTTGGTAATATTTAGAAAAAAATAACTATCAGAAAAGATACAGAAAACAAGAATACGTCGGTTTCACATTTATTTAACCCAGATATACCCATTGTCATAATCGACTTAAAATGAATTCGACTATACCGGACGCTGTTAGTGTAATAAGTGTAGTTCGGGTTGCTCTGGGACTGTGACAAGAAGCACAGCTATTAATTCCTAATTTATTCAAAAGCTTTAAAAAATTTGACTTAATCGACTACAAATTAATAACAAGCAAAAAGAAGCAATTACACAATCACTGTTTGTCAAAACACACCAATACAAATTTCTGATGTTTTCATATTTGACATCCTGCGGTTTAAAATTAACTTGACTTATCGTTTCATTTAAAACATTGAAATGTTCTTAGTGAATTTTGCCAATCAAACAACAACGAAATAATATTTAAAATGTAAATACCTCTCGTTTTCACATGCAGCACCGCTAGGATGATTTCTTCGTATCGGTAAATTTTCCAACTGTCTTTATCCATTTTTCACTCACAGACACTACCACTTGATTTGTTAGAATGTCTAGAACAAATTTAAAATCACCAATAATTTCGTTAAAGTTCATAATTTGTGAAATTTAAAACGCGAAAGCGAAAGTAATAAGTAAGCCGCCCGACCGTTTTGAATGACACATGCGCACGTCATTTAAATTTAAAAATTAAATCAAATTAAAATGACGTGTGGCGACACCTAACGATAAATATCGGAAATATCCAAGTAGCTTACCATACTTTCTAGATTTCGTGTCACAGGCAAAATATCAACCCAAAATAATAAATTTATCGATATTTTGAAATGCATGCAAATTACAAGTAGTCATTGGTCTGCATATATCAAAAATTAAATGTCACGAACCTTTCGATTTTCTATCCGTCGCTTGCTCTGTAACCCTTGCATCGAAATCAATCCAACAGTCGTTATTGAATTTTGCTTCAGATTGATCTTGCGTTTTTCCATCCTCCTCTGTGTATTCTAAACCCTTAAATATTAACATCCGGTTCCACCAATTTGATTCTAGCAAAAACTTACGTTTAAGTCGTAATTTGGAATTATAAAATGTTGTAGTTTAAATAGATAGTGGGCGATGATACAAACATGATCCTTCTAGGATCTCAATATCTGCAACAATGTGTAAAAAATGTAGAAACAATACAACTAAATATTATATTGATAACTTTCTTGCACCGTTGTGAATTTCGTCAGACAAGTTTATTATTAATTGTTTTAACTTGTGATATATTATGTAATATTTCAAAAGTTACGATAAACAACTAATTGAAGCAATACAACTTTAAGAACATGTATTACCTCCACTCTCCACAGAATTTGTCCAGTCTTTTGTTAGGATATTTCCCTCTCGCACCGAGGAATCGTACCTAAATGGAATACATTTAAACTTGAACAATTTTCTCTTTTTCTATGTTTAAAATACGCTGATACCATGAAAAACTTTTAACAAATAAGTTCCAAACTGCGGTCAACAAAAATGTAAGGTTGTCACAAAAGTTTTGTTGTCATTAATGCCTATGCGTATATTACTGTTTTACTAGAAAATTTCTCGAGCCAAAACTTTATTACCATTAGAAAATCGCAGTACACTTCTAAAATTGCTGATTAACTTACCACGTTTGATTTAAATTAGTCAAGTAGAACTTTTATGGCATAATTTAAATAAGTCCAGCCATCGACAGAACTTCCAGATCAATTGGCCCTGCTATTTCACGTATCTCATCAATCATTAGACTCATGAGAAAAACTTTTTTTCAAACTTGCAGAGGTTTCTGATTGTTGATCGTTCTAAATATGGTGCGTAATGTTTATGTTTATGGGGTTTATGGTTACATTCTTCGAAATTGGCAATCCTGAAGCGTCATATGATAATTTTCTAAACATTAAAATGTCAATAATAAAATTAAGTTGGATGAAGCAAATTAAGCTTTAATGCAAAGAACGCGGGAAGTAATAAAATTATAAGGATGTGTTTATTTTGAAAACCAAATGGGTATGTTTCTATGTATTTGCTTTTCATATTACACAACACAGTAACCACAAAAACACAATTTAATACAAAATGTGCCTTAACCTTATTCGTTCAAATATACAATGGTTTCGTTGATGCATTTCAGAGAATTTAGATTTAGAGACGTTAGATTTGTCTGGGAAAAAGCTTAAAAAGTTATCTAAACCGACAACTAATGAGGTGCAAGTTGTTACTTTAATACTCGACGATAATGAGTTGCAGAGATTGGATAACATTGACTCATTCACCAAAGTTCAAAAAGTAAACTTCCTACCTTGAATTAACACACAATTCAGTTTAAATGCTATTCTTTTTAGTTGTCGGCTGTAAGAAATGGACTATTGCGTATGTACGGTGTTTGTCGATTGCATTCACTTCACACATTAAATTTAGCAAATAATGGCATTTTAACTATCGAGGGGCTTAAGGAGCTTACTAATTTGAAATGCTTATGCTTGGCAGGAAATACTATTAAGGTACATACTTTCTTTTTTAATCAAGTGTTTGAAATTAATTGCCTTTTTTCTAGACGATCGAACACTTAAACACAAATATCAATTTGGAGCACATTGATTTATCAGAAAATAGTATTACTCACATTACGGATTTATCTTTTTTAAAAAATCTCAGGGTATGAAAAGATCGTACATTTTTCGTTCGAGCCTTTTAAAACAAAAGCTGCCACAGCTTAAATAATTGAACAATTTTTGTTACCTTATGGGACGATTCTGGTCATGCAATTGGTTTCATTAGTTTATTTAAATTTATAAGTTATAGGCATTTATGATTTAAAGCCGACGACCAGAATCGATGCATAAGGGTCCTTTCAATAATGTGGAGTTATTTATGTTGTATGTGGATTATCGTTACAATATTGTAATGCGAAAATTAAAAACCATTTTTTAACGTTAAATTTCACACTGATAAAAAATTCTTATTTGCTTACAGGAACATCGTGTAAAAATAAATCTGGGAAACTATTGCTTTCAGGGGCTCCTCAAAAACCTAGATTTAATTTTACATAATGTTCATGAGTAAATCAGCTTATTTCTACATTTAGATAAATAAATGCGATGGTTTTAATTTTTGTAATATACTTGTGACGCAACGTGTGGCGTCATCTGTGATTTTTTATATGATTTACTATTTAAGAAAATCCGATATAAAAAATCGCCCGCTAGGAGATTCGAACCACGAATTCCTAGGGTATGAAATGGAGCTTTGAGTACTCAAACCATAGGGGCACCGAGGGCGAACTTATTATGTAAGCATAAGTTCGTCTTATCTGTTACACTAATGTTTAGAAGGTGAGGTCGCTACACTACTTCCCCCTTTTTTTGCTGAACCATGTACATGTTAGCGTAGTTGCAAATTGTTCTTAATCATGCGGTGAGTCGATGAGCGACGAACAAGCCAACTAAAGAGCTGATGTGATGGTTAAGAGCAAGTGGAGTGAAGTGCGAATGAAAACCTATATAGATAGCTGTGAAACAGAGCGGTGGATTTGAATGCTTGAAATTGAACAGAAGGAAACTGATGCGTTTCTGTCGAGGGTCACCAATGTGACGCAACGTGTGGCGTCATCTGTGATTTTTTATATGATTTACTATTTAAGAAAATCCGATATAAAAAATCGCCCGCTAGGAGATTCGAACCACGAATTCCTAGGGTATGAAATGGAGCTTTGAGTACTCAAACCATAGGGGCACCGAGGGCGAACTTATTATGTAAGCATAAGTTCGTCTTATCTGTTACACTAATGTTTAGAAGGTGAGGTCGCTACATACTAAAACTAAAATCATAAAACAATAATATAGAATATCACTCATCAGGTGAGCTTGGGAATTCTACTTTGTTGGCCAAAATAGGTAACTTGGAAATTTTTCTCTCCAAAACTATTGCATCTCAGTTTCGGATGCAGGAATGAGCTGAGAATTAGGCCACGTTTATGCAACGGCAACAATCGAACTTTGGTTGTTTTCCAAGCTGTTGGAAATGATTCAAGAGACCTTAATTTCCGAAAGATTATATACAAAGGTCAGGCAAGCGAAAGGCAATTTTTCAATAATATAAATCTAAATTTTTTTGACCAAGCAAAGTAGGTTTTCCCCAAAAATTTGTGGCTTGCAATTTATAATTGAGATGTTTTAACCGTATTTAAAACAATCATTAACGTTGTTTTAATTAACTTTAGGAGCTTTTGCTGCACAACAATAAAATTGGGCATTTACGTCAATGTGAGCGTTACTTACCTACCAGCTTAGTCACTCTAACATTAGCATCTAACAACATAATCGATCTGAATGAAATCTCACAACTAGTTCATCTTACTAACTTGTATAGCATATCTGTCGTGAATAATCCTTGTGTTAACATGACTGGTGGAAATGTGCCGTATCCTTTTCATTTGCTGTAATTCGTAAATAATTTCAGATTTCATATTTCCTTAAATAAAACTGTAGAGGTTTTGATTACCGTCCATTTATTATCAACTGGTGCATGAACGTTCGTGTTATCGATGGCTATCTGGTTGATGCAATTGAAAGTCTGAGAGCGGAATGGTTATATTCGCAAGGTAGAGGACGACATTTTCGTATCGGTGATCAACAAGAGTTAAGACAGTATTTAGCTACCGTTTGTCCTTTAACAGGAGAAGCATTAGAAACCGAAGAGGACCGCAAATTGAGGTTAATATTAAGTAAAGCGCAACACCATCAACAACAGTTGAGGGATCAGGAAAGCAGCTGTAAGACTTTTAACTGAAAATTTAATTTCCTCTTTGCTAATTTGGTTTGCCTTTTAGCTGAATGCTCGCCTTCCCTTGGTAGGAAAAAACCAGGACCTAGAAATTCCCCGAGATTAAATTGTGAGTAATAAAATATTTAAAATTATTATTAATAAATTAAATTTTAAACTCACTAACTTGATTTTCAAGTCACGACTTTTATAATACATAATTTGACTTATGTCAACATATCAACTTAAGTTAAATCCAGACTTGTTCCCCTAATGCAAGGTACCGTCAGCTTAAATAAATAATTACAGGAAAAGTGCAGAAGTTGCATTTTATTGTTTAATTTTTTTATTGTACCTGTTTTCATTAGCATCCAGACTGAGCAATCGTACAAAATCGCCGGATCGTATGTCGTCCAGTTGTTACATGACAAATTCTGTAGTGAATTCGCCTTTAATGAGCCAAAGTCTTGATCCAACACTATTAAGTCACAGCATTAATCTTAAATCCGATCCCATCACCAACGAGCATCTTCAAAATGGAATAATAGAAAAATGCTTGGAAGGTATGATTTTAATTTTAGAAGGAAAATTTTCTAGTTTGGCATCTCAAATTTTTAGACGTTAATAGCCCCTTGCAAGCCTTATCAAAATTAGTTCCGGTGCCAGAGTCTCTAATGAGCCCAGATTATCGTCCATCACCTTTGATAAATCGTATCACCACACCAACTGCACCGTCGGTAAATTTACCCACACGAGTAAATTCAGCCAAAGTTGTACAACCAGTGAGATCGCCAAAACCGTCACGAATTGCCACGGCTAAAACGAAATCTGCTTGTGAAAACAACAGGAAAAACACTCAATCACCAATCCAACAACGGAAAAATTCACCAGCTCCTTTATTAAAAAAATCGGAGAAGATTACGAATAACGTCAACGTAATGAAAAAATCGCCCAGCAGCGAAGAAGACTCAGAAATTTGTCCAGACAAATTGCAAACAATTCAAATGAAAGCGGAAGAGCGCAGACAGCAGAAGGACGTCGAATTGCAGAGCAACAGTAGCTGCGATGATAAGGTCGAAAATGCCGCAGTTGTAATTCAAAAAATGTGGCGTGGGTATCATACAAGAAATAAAAATAAATACGTGCAAGAATTATTTAAAAATTTACAAACACAAAGATCTGAGCAGTACATTCAGTAAGTTGCTTTTTATACATACTTGCATGCTGTTTCCTTTACTTATTTTTCACCCTTAAATTTCAAAAATATGCTCATTTTACTGATTATTTAGGAAAATATTTTGTATCTTGTATTTAATAACGGCTGGTATATTTTGCAGAAAACTCGCGACTGATATGGAGTCAACAAAAGTGGCTTTAGAAAGCGAACGTAGGATTCAAATGTTACAAATGCAGGCTATTAATGCTCTTTGGAAAAAGGTCTCGTCTTTGCAACCAGATGCTGACAGCAGCGGTATTGGCACTTTAAATTCAACGGCAACCTTGGAAAGTAACGATGTTGTTCGAGATCTTGCCCACACGTGTACCATGTTACACTCACAAGTAAATCTTAATTATTTAAAAATTTTAAAAGAGTTTCCTTTTCTTTTTTTATAGATACAACAACTTCAAGGGTCCATGCAGGATATTGTAAAGTTTATGGCAGCTTTTGGACAAATACCCGGAATTAGTCAACAGTTGCAAGATAATGCCATTGCTACTCAAACTGAAATTATTGCCGTGCACACTCCTCAAGTAGGTGATCAAAAAATATAGTTTTTTCGCAGTTTAACTTTACATTTGGACTAGGGAGAAGCGGCCAAATTGTTTCCATTTCAAAAGCAGACCCGGCCTTCATCTCTTCCATTGCCAGTGAGTCAACGAGGTAAACAAGGTAACTCGACAAATGGTGCAAATCAAGAATTGAAACAATATGCAGGAAGTCTAGTGGATGGCGTAATGAGAACAATGTCGGAAAGTAAAAGCGAATTACCATCAGTAACGGATGAAATGGAAAACGTAGAATCTGCAAACATAGAATTAGAAAGTAGCATACTCAATGACGAACAAGAAAACTTGCAAGATTGATGTTGATTTTTTTTAAACTTGAAGCTTGACCCCAAAGATAATTTAATTATTTTACATAAGTAAATCTCTTAAGCATTAAAAGTAGCCAGTGGAAAAAACTTACGTTTAGATTTTATTTAACTTATTGTAAATGCACTGTTAAGTTTGATTTTTTTTATGTACAGAGTAACTAAGTAGTTAAAGTATGCGATATTTGGGCTTTCTTAAGCAAAGAAAATAAAATTACATTAAAAACCTGACGTATTTATTAAGTAACTAACATGTAACATTTGCCTTAAGACGAATTATAAAACACAAATCTCTTTAACGTGCAATTGTTTCTACATTTTTTGTATACAAAACTTTTTTTTACTTGCAATATATTATTATAATAATAATAATTTTAAACACACAATTTTATAATGCATTTGTGGTTGTTGTACAGCTTTTCTGTTGCGTAATATAAAAATAACAATGATGGAAGTTATTTCCTTCTCTTTTTTGAAACCCCTTCTAACATTTTCTTAAATATAACTTTCTCCTTGCACAGATAGCGGCTCTTTAAAGCTAGGACTCTTTGTAATTGTTCAAGAATAAACTTGTCACTTGGACATGCCGCATAAGCTTGCTTAAGATCCGTCAGTGCCTTATCATAATCTTTAAGTTCGATGTATGCTTGACCTCTCCGATACAATGCTTTATTATTCCACGGTTCCATTTTAAGAACCTAAAACATAGAAATCTTCAACACATGCTAATGAAGTAAAATTACTATTTTTCCAGATATTCCTTAGAAAAAGTTTGGCCATTTGAATTTGAAAATTTAATATTTTTAATGACTGTACAATCCACCCAACAAAAGTACTTGACATACCTTTTTACAGTAATCACGAACTTCGAAATATTTTCCCCTTTTTAAACAAACAGCTGCCAAATTAAGATGTAACTTAGTTGCATTTTGAACTGCGTCGTTTCCGGTATGACTTTTTCCATTAGCCATTAAAAAGTTAATGTACCTTAATGTTTTTTTATATTTAACCTCGGCATCTATGTAATTATGATTATTGTAAAAGAAATTTCCAGATTCTTTAATTTTAACGATTGCCTCTTCAAGTTTTGCGTTTCGTTCTTCTCGAGTTCCCATTACATCCCAATCATCGGGCCATGGTGGATATACGTCGGAAGTGCCGTCGTTTGTATTTATATTCCATCGATCGCCGGGTCTAATTTCTCCACAATTTTCTATCATACATGGCTTAAAGAAAAATATTCAAGTAAAATAATAATCATAACTTGGTTCTTTTACCACTTCGGGTACGTCATCTTTTCGAGACAATTCTTGTATTTCACTAAAGATTTTTAAACCTTTACGAACTTGACCAATAACCACATTCGTTCCGTCTAAATGAGTACATGGCACTGTTGTTACATAAAATTGTGAATTGTTGGTGTGAGGTTTTCCTTTATTTGGCATACCAACCATTCCAATTTGTTCATGCTATCAAAACAAAAATTTTTATATTTTTTATGGAACCCACAAACGGATGGGTCTGAATTTTTCATATTATTTTGCTTGTCTTGATTTCATTTTATCATAAATCTGTTTAGTGAATTTTCATTATTAATATTTACCGTCATAGTGAAATTTTCATCCTCAAATTCAGGTCCGTAAATGCTTTCCCCACCAGTACCATCCCCATCTGTGATATCACCTCCAGCTACCAAAAATTGTGGAACTACTGCAATACAAAAATAAAGATTGTAATTTTTTAAATTATTTAGTAACACTGAAATTTCCAATTTTGCAAATTTTTACAAAAATGCAGCAACCTGATTGCAGGAGTACACCCGTTCAAATACATTGCCCACCCGACCAACGAAAACAAATGATTAATCACCAGTGACAAGATTATAAACACCAAAATTTTGAATGTAACTCTTATTTTCGAAGAAATCTGATCAAAATATGATCCTGGATTTATTATTATAGCTTTCGATCAGTGGCTTTGGGTCAAGTGTACTCTTGAGCAGAGATCAGTACACCACTGGTGTTCACTTCTAGGTGGAAAATAAGCCAAGTTTTAATAATTTACTGTATTTCTCAGTTATTTTGTTTTCCGAAGTCCTGCATAAAAGTTCTCAGTGGTCAGACCCGTAACAACGGTGGCCGAGAGGAGAAGGCGTAAACAACTAAAATAAAAAGAACAATGCATCAAAACAAAGGGTTTCCTCTCCTCTCCCGGTAGAACACGTAGGTAGAACATCACCTTGCGATTTTATATAGTATTTGTCAGATAATAACATAAAATAACAATTTCAATTTTTATTCAAAATTTTAAAGTGCAATACCACTCACCATGAAAGCTAATTTATAAAAATTCTAACATATAACTTAAAAGTGAGATATTTCTTTAGGTTTTATTTTTTCTTCTTTGACCCTTCGGGCGTTTTGAATGTGCTTTCTCGACGGGTTCCGGTTCAAGTTCTTTCACTGAATTGCCTGACGTACTCATATTTTTATCGCTTGTACTTGAAATCTCATTTTCAGTGTTTTCATGATTTGAATTGTTCTCAGTATTGCAACAGCAACAACAACATTTTGGTGATTCAACCTTTGGACGTTGTTGAGAGCAACTACATATCTTGCTAAGTTTTTCATATGAATCGGTTGTCGAACCAGTTTGATTAGCACAATTGCAACAAGTTTCTACTTTCACACTTTTACATTTACAGCTTTTTTCAACTTTAGGTATTGGATTATCACAACTACAACACTTAAACTTTTGCTTATCAGATGATTTACTATTTCTTCTGTCTCCGTTATACATTTCTTCACCGCAACATGGCGACTTAGATCTGCGATGTGAGTCGCTACTAATCGGAGAGCTATTTTTACAACACTTTGACTTCAGGCTACTTTTCCTATTAGATGATCTCCCGGCATCTTCACACCGGCATAGTAGAGGGCGATTAGAACTACCATTATTATTATTATTGCTATGATTGCTATTTGCACAACAACAACTAAAATTATCGGAATGACGGTCGGAGTAATTGTTGTAACCTTGTTCAAAACAATCACAATAATCTGACGATTCAGATTCAGAAGTTTCTTCACAGCATCGACATTTTGATGGTTCAGCAGCAGAAGGACAACTAGTAGTGGGTGGAATAGGGAAGTACCGCTCCGATGATGGATTTGCTGAACAATCCATTGGTGGTGAATTCACCCATGACACCATATGTTGACACTTTTGAAATACTCTCGATGGTGTATCGATGTATTCAATCTGCCAGCCAGTTGGTTCTTCGTATTTACAACCGGGCGTTTCGACAAGCCACGCCAAACCAAATCTTCCACGAACCTTTTTACAACATTTATTACACTCACATTGAGAAATATCTTCGTTGGATGTGGATTCTTCAATTTTCGTGCTACTGCATCGTTTAGGCCCTTCGTCTATTTGTTTACTACAGCATTCACAGCAATTGCACGACATCTTAATAATTTTATAATTTTAATCACAATGCATGATAAAATTAATGTAGATTATGTTAAGATACAAACAAAAATTTTGAAATACAAAAATGACACAATTGTCAAAAATTAGAAAGCCAACTCACAGGTGCCGATTTTTTAAATATGTTGATTGATCTTATGAAAACAATAACGTATATATGATTACCTCGATGAAAATAAGTTCGTTTAAAATGTAACCTGCGGCCAGCTGCATTGTAAAATTCTCCTGTACATAAGGCTCGAAAATTTTCAGCAGCTCGAGGAACTACGTTTTTGAACAGTTCGATTACAACTCGACCGGCTGTAAAGAAATTATTGTATACAAAATAACCTCATACAAATATTAATGGGAAAACCTTTTATATCTCCGATTATGATGTCCAAAAACACAAAAGGGTTTGCGTATTCTGGACTTTCGCCCTCTCGCTCCATTTTAAATATACCTGGACACATGAAACTCACACAAACTCAAATGAGTTTAATTATCACTTTTCATTATAATACAGTTACAATAACTTGCTGGGCAAGCGTAAATACGACGCATAATATCGTGTTTACATGCAGTTTACATTTTCCCTTCTAAAATAATGGAAAACCATTGAGATAAGATGTGTAGAATGCCGGCGATTGGAGCATCATAGATTTCGAAAACGGTGGTAATCTAATAATTTTAAATTTTGTACCTTTGAATGTATTTTACTAGTATTTTGTTAAACAAACATAATTTTTTTAAATAAATTAGAAAATATTGGACATCTTCTAAAATGTTATCTCAGTGGAGAGTATATAAAGGAGGAACTACATACATAAGATTAATAAATTTCAAAATTCTTGAGTCTGCAACTGCCCCTCCTCCTCCTCAGCGCTTATTATCCTTCTTTTATTTTCTAAGGTCCGGTCTTTTCACATGTTCATGATTTCTCGACTTTGAAAAATGCACGTAGACCGACCTTTACTTAAAGTTTTTACAAATTCGTAAAATTTAAACATGCGCGTTCATAGCTTCCGAATAAATTAGTGATTTTACTAATTGTTATTAAAAATCGTAAAATATTAATGTAATAAGTTGAAATAGTCGTATACCTGTTAATTAGTTTTAAAGTATTACCTATTATAAAAGTGCAATTTTTAATCTGAAGAATATGCCAAAAAAGACTGAACAAATGTTGGGAAGTTATTATTTTGTTATTGTGGGTCATTGTGATAATCCCATTTTCGAAATGGAATTCACAAACAGCAAAGAACCCAAGGTTTGTGTTTTAAACATTTTAGGTTATGTTGTCATAATTTTGATTTTTCAGAAAGAAGACCATCGACATTTAAACCAATTTATAGCACACGCTGCTTTAGATTTAATTGACGAACACAAGTGGAAAACCCAAAACATGTATTTAAAGTCGGTCGATAAATTTAATCAGTGGTACGTTTCTGCTTTTGTTACAGCAGGTCTTACGCGATTTGTGATGGTGCACGATAACAAAAACGAAGATGGAATCAAGAGTTTCTTTAATGATATGTACGAAATGTACATAAAACATTGTATGAATCCTTTTTATCAAGAGGATACACCCATCAAATCAAACTCTTTCGAGAGAAAGTCACTATTTTTTGGCAAAAAATATTTAACTGCTTAATTTAAGTACAATTCTTTTAATAAAATTATTTAAGAAAGGGGCAAAGTTGGCATAAGTGAAGTTTTTGTTATAAGCATAGAAAAAATATTATAAATACTTTATTATCAAAATAAATATCACATAACATAATAATAACTAGAGGTACTTGGCTTAATTACTAATTTATATAAAAATACATAAAACTCAATTTGTGACCGAGTTGGGTCCTATAGTTTTCATCAACTTGTAACAATCTTGTAAGCGTTTTTTATCTCCAATTTTCTCCAAAGTTTTTGCAGCTTCAGCTAGCATGCCAGCACGCTCACCTGGTGAAGAGAGTAACTGCCCCGGTAAGTACCGACAAGCCATATACAATGCCGTGGCATGTTGTCTGTCTCCACCTACTTCTTGTAGATTTTTATCTGCAAGTAACAAATTTTTAGCACAAGGTTTTAAAATTAATCATAAACGGGTACCTTTTGCGCAAAGCATAATGGATGATTTTGAATATCTCTGTCTGAGACTACGGTCTAATAGCTGTTGTGTTCGACCTGGCGCAGCACCTGCCATCATACGAGAAGTCGCTTCGTATAGAAAAACTCTTGGTAAAGCAGACTGCAAAATATTAACGTTAGTTGTTATTACTAAAAAATCAGTAAAATCACCTACTGGAATATGCTGTGTCAAAGCACGCAAAGATGCCAAATCCTTTTGGAATGAAGATAGAACGTAGTTGGGCACACTTTTGTTGCATGTATCAGATTCAGCGTTATCTTCCCATAAGAAAACACGTGTCTCTAAAAGCCAGTCGCATACCAGTAATTGTGTCATCTAAAAGAAAGATTCTTATTAATATTTACCTTAAAGATTTTGTTTAATAAGTAATACATGTGCTAGAACGGTAAGGGAGTCAATAACTTTCACTTTGCCAATTAATTCGTGCTGAATTTTTATAAACCAAGTTGCACTGGAGCAACACTGCACTCTCAAATAACATGCAATGCAACTACAATGCACCTCGGGCTACAAATTGTATAAAATTCCTAATGTAAAAAAATAAAGAAAAAAGTAACGGAACTCACCAAAACCAAACTATTTTGTTGTTTGCAGCTACTGTAATTCAAACTGTCTTCCAATTGTAGCCCAGCAATTTCGCATTGTCTCAAAATATTTTTGTTGCAATTTTTACCATCCCTCTTCGAATACATGATTCTAGCAATAAAGGAAGTCAAAACGGCTTTAGGCAAAGGATCTGAACTTTGTAATAAACAATTTGGAATATTTTCAATGTGTTTGTACAAACAAGCAGCCTTATCGTCTTCCCCCATAAGCCAATAGCTTGCAACAGCCAAAATATTAGTCCACCAATGGGCTACTTGATCCTCAAAACCTATATAATTTTTTAATAATTACTCCATTTAAAAGAAATTTACAAACTCACCTTGATCGACGTTCATATCGAAAACTGTTGGAACATCAGTTGTAAGATTTTCAAACAACAACTGAACGTAATTTAAAACATCGGATGTTTTGGTGTTTTTGTCGTTTTCATAGTTACGACTACCGGGTGCAACCAACGCCTGCAAAGCTTTTTCGATTAAATGTTCCCGGTACACTTTCATCGCATGAGATAAAGGATCCAGTTTCGTATTGAGGTTACTGTAAATTCCGTCGCTCGAATCAGAATCGTAGGAAAATTTATTACAGATAAAAAATCTATAACCGTAAGAGTTAAAAAGCCACTGCAATCTTTGAGGTAAAGGATCGCATGAATTTGTAGCAGCTAGTTTGGCCAAGCCTAGGTAATATCTGTGTATGCCTTGTAAAAAGCTAAAATAGCTGGTTTTAATGCGTAGAGCTGTGGTTACGTAAATATCAGCCAAACATTCCAATGAAATTTTTGTATCTGCCGCTTCGGCTAAATTAATTGCACTTAACGATAAAATAAGTCCTATTATGTGATCATTTTCCATAGAATTATTAATTAAATGTAGTTGATTAAGATTGTGGTACACCAACGCCAAATTGCTGTAAGATGTTAGAGCGTCTTGTCTTGAAACGCTAAAATTTAACGTTGGAATTTGGTTGTCTAGATGAAAAGTTAAAATTTTACCTGTTGGCAAAGAAACCACCAGCATGTTTCGATAACCACTTTCCAATCCATATGCGGTGCAAAACTTGCCTAATTGATTGCCACGAAAAAGTTACAAATATCTCAAAACGACTGGTCGGTAAAGACAAGCCATAAGCACGAAGGCAACGACACAATTCCTGATGGGCTCTCAATTTATCGCCCTAAAACGACAAAACAATAGGTCAACAACTTTAATTGTTTGTAATAAAATTTTATTGATGTAATTTTAAATTTAATCGTCAAGTTTCAAATTACCTTGGATAAATAAATATCGGCCAATTTGCGATGAGACAAAAATATTTGCGATTCTTTCGACTGTTTAGAAACAATCGGATCGCCATAAACCAGTAATTTTACAAAACATGCCCCAAAAATTAAAATGTTAATCATCCACAGTAACCAAGTAGATAGGGAAAGGTTCCAAGTAGAAAATTCGTCATCTAAAAATATATATTTTATACCCACATCAAAAAGCGACCAATTTTAGATAGTTTTACTTTTAGAAAACATAATGAAATTTCCTCAAGTTTAAAAAATTTGTGAAATTGCTTACCGCTTAATAATGTTCGTCCTTTACCCAAACGATCTTGGTCGTCCATCATATACTTGTTATAAACATTACCAAACGGATTAAAACACACAATTGCAAACATGAACATACACAATCCCATTTTTGAATGATCCAGCATTCCTCTAGTGATGCCTAACATTTCATCATCACTTTCGACTTTCATCTCCGTTTGATACTCAGGACTTGACGGTAAAGAATTTTCAGGCGAAAAGTTCGAGATATCCGAATGTGGCGGAGTATCGGCTGGATCGTATTTATGTGTGTTGTCCTCCATTTTCATGGAACCAGTGACCAACAAATCTTTTAACGTATTCTTTTGTGCTGCCATTTTCAAAGCCATATTTTCTTGTTTCAATTTAATATTAGAATTTTGCAAAAAGCGAATATATTCTATCGCTTTGCGTAATATTGCTGATTTGTTCAACTATAATGACAAAAAAATTGGATATAATTATCAAGTCATTAAAATTTCGATATTATATAATAAGTTAATTGACTTCAAAGTTCTCGACCGACAATAATTATTGTCTAAAATTTTCAACTACTAAATTTCATTAATCTTAAGTTGCATATTAGCTTTATAACTTTCGAATAGTGGATAATTTTTAAAACAATAGCTCACCTTAGCATCCAGCCCAACGATCATATTTTTCAACTCAATAATTTTGTCATTGATACTTGTCCTATATTTCCTTTCGATTGCATTGTGTGCGCTCCTCTTCACCTCTTTAACCTTAGGTTCTTTATTGGTTTGGGTCGAAATACGGTTAATCGCAATTTTTTTCTCAGGTTGTTCCAGCACCAAAGGTATCCCGGTGGCAAGTATTTGACCACCACTATTAACCAAAGTATGCAACGAAGTCTGATTGGATAAATTATTTGTAATTGTGTTGACATTAGTTAAAGGTGCGGTAGTGTACATGACTGCCGATTTATTTAAAGAATCTGAATTTATGAGTTTTGTTTGTAGTAAAACTTGTTGCATTTTGTCGGCTGGAATTTGTCCCACACTTTGTATTAAAACTTGCTGGGGTTTCGCCTTATTTTGTGGCGCAACCACTCTCGTCTGCTGCAGAAGCACTCTTTGATTGCCTTGCATGGATCTTACGGTAGAGTAAGATATCGGAGAGGTATTTTGGTTAACATTTGGTGACGAAATTATTACGGCGTTGGGAATTTGCTGATGCACAGAAAAATTAACGACATTTTCGGGTTTCACATCAGCTTTAACTTGCAATTCTTGTTGTAAAGGTTGTACATTGCGAAGATTTATAACCTGGGTTGGTTGCTGCGGTTGAGGAATTTGTTGAGGAATCTGTGGTGTCTGAAGGACGGGGTTAACTTGTGCACTGGTCAAGGTTGGATCACTATTTTGAGACCCAAAGATATTGTTCTGCAAGCCTAAAATATCTAAATCGTCTAACGATGCAATCGGATCTTGCAAGAAATCCTCCTCAAAAAAACCAGTCTTCATCAACTCGCTCTCGCAATTCGATATGATATCTAACAAATATTACATTCAATTAAAAATTAATAATTTTGAAAAGAACGAAAAACTTACCGTCGATACCAGACAATTCGTTTAGATTAAACTCGTCCACAACACCGAAACTTGTACCTCCTTTAAAATCACCCATTTTTACAAGCTTATTCTTGTTTAATTTTTCACAATTTTGGAAATTTAAAAAAATCCTTTAATGCGTAACTCACCACATTTTCATCAGCGAATCGAAACGTCAGAATCAAATCGTACGATATTACGTCAGACAATAATTATTATTGTAAGCGACGCTTTCTGTTGGTTAAAAGTTGAACTAAACTTTCATTCTAGGTAAATACCCACAGATGGAACCTTCATGAATATTTTGAAAATATTTTACGCCATTTTGTGGTTAATGGGGGTAACTCCCCCCAGAACTTTTGAAAAAACAAAAATTCAGAGTTAAATGGAGTAAACTTTTAGAAATTTGAAAAATTCTTTCTTTTTATTGTAAAATTTTTGCCTGCCTTTTCTTATGTAACTTATCTCTGATTGGTTCATTTTAAGTTACTAACCTAAAAATATGTTGGGAAAATATAAGTTGAAATAATAAAAATTAAAACTGAAGAGGGAGAAGGTTAAAATTAATAAAAATTAGAAAACGGTCTATGGTGCAAAATTGTAATTAAAACAAATTTAAAATTGTAAAAAATTTGCTGTCACTGTCACTCATTGTAATAACTAAATAAAAATATTAGCACATGTAAATAATTTAATGTATTACTACCGCAAAACGGCCGTGATGTGCAATGAACAGTCAATATTTTTAGTTTTATTATTATTACATTGTACACACTTACACCTACATTTAAAAAACAACATTCACAATATTAATCGTAACAAAATTTATAGTTGAATTTACCATGCTGTATTATTATTTTTAACTAAAATAATTTTATATAATTTTTTAAATCCCAAAAAAACCTTTGGACAATAAATTTTCAGTCGTAAAAATAAAAAGTCTTTGTAGACCCCCCTATACAAAAAGTTGTAAACTTAACTAAAAATACCAAAATAAAAATAAATAAAAAATAGCTTTGTTGAGGTAGATAGTTTTTATAATTTTTAATACAAAAGGTTTGCATAACACACAGATTTAACATAAATCGTTTATTTCCAAATTCAATATGTCCGACTGTTAGTTATTGATTGGACAACATATTGAATTTTAAAACAAGTTAAACATTTCATCTTATTTCTAAGTTTGTACAATCAACAAATTTCCGATTCTAACCTTAAGTAATTTAATTGGTCATCAAAATTATCTATGTACAATAAAGGCACAACGTGCAAAATTGATTTCTTATTGAAAATAGTACTTTCAAAATTGGTCCTCGAACCCACATTTTTACAAATTATCTATACTTACAAGGTGAAATATAGTATTTATTGTGAAGAGTGTTTGTGATATTTTCTTATTCTAACTATTATGTCTATATATCTTTTTTCCACCCTGTATACATAACATATTATATTTGTTATCTATAGAATTCAATACTAAAACATGGAAAAATACTTAAAAAGTAATTGTAACAAAAAGAATTTACCGAAAATTAAAATATTTTTTGGAAAACTGAAAAAAAGAAAAACATAAAAAAAAGGAAAAAATATAGAATTAAAATTTGCTTTAATAATGCAATGTAGCACTATTTTATAAGAAATGTGGAGGGTGATTTTATTTAAAATTTAGAGATAAAATTCAAATACCTTAGGGCCGAGTTAAAATTTTTTGTTAAAATTACTCTACGTGTACCACGCGCAAACTTAAATATAAATGTAAATTGTCAGTCTTGGTGGAAATAAAATCTAATAATTATTATTTACTATTGTCGACTAATGTATTTATAGAGGATACAAAATCTCATCAGCAGTTAGGCTAAATATAAAATTTTTGTATCAGCATGTTGCTAAGGTTTTAAAATCGTTATAATAACAGTGATAATACAAAACAAATAAATATATGAGTCAGTCTAAAAATCACAGATGTGGAACAAAAAACAGTTAAAATAGCCCTTCTAAGCATGGTGCAATTACATGGTAAAAACATTTTTATTTAAATCAAAAAAATCAATTTATTTGTTTGAGTAATTTTTTTAAAGCAAACAAATTTTGTTTAATTTAAATAAAATATTTTCTTTTATATAAAAATAAATTTGTTGGCCTTAAAAAAATTATAAAAAAAGTGTTTTTACTGTGTATTAAATGTAATTTTACTCAAAATTTTTACATTCTATAAATTCGCGCTTCGAAGCCCGTATTTTATATCCAAATTTTGCCCAACTTTTAAAACATTTATTACAGTTGGCACTTTTAAAATGGGCTTGTTGCACCCCAGTAAAAATGAGCTATGTACATATTTTTAAATTATAATAAATATTTGTCTACAGGGTATTCAAAATAAAATGCTTAACATTAACAATAAATTAATATTGTTTCTAAGTGCTCACATTACACAACAATATCTTTATTTGTAACACCCTGTGCGACGTTTTCAGTCTTAAGTGTAAGTATATTCTCAAGAAAAATAAAAAGTTACCTATAACATATAAAATAAATTTTAAATTCAAAATACTAAACATTCAAGGTTTACATCCATTCCAAAAATTTGTAAATTTTAATAATATTCGGTATGGTACCGAAAATATCATCTACTTTATCAGAAAGGGGGGGGGATTTTGAATTCATAGAATAAACCGATTGCCTCGCGTTTAAAATTTTTGATAGCCAAAAACGAAACGGGCTCACTCATCGCTTGTTCCAAAATTGTTTGGGCAACTCAATTTTAAATGGAATTTTGACTATTGCTGTTCACCTGACCACAATCTCAAAATACCTTTTACACATACCTATTTCGTTTTAGATGAGCCACCCTGTATATTAATTAAATTAATAAAATAAAAAGTTAAATCAGGAAACGGTTATTTTAAATCTATGTTAAAAAATTCGTTATTGATCTATTTCAGTCTGACAATGAGCGTGAAGAACTTTTTCTCCTGTTTGTAAAAAATTTGATTTTTGGAATTTCTCTATCTAAGTCTAAAAGTATGTCCATTTGCACCATCTACACTTAAACCGCACTTACTTAAGTCTTATGGGGAAACGGAGTAAGTGACGCCTACTGATTTAAGTATCTCTTAAATTTTAAGTTCAGATGATGCAAACGGGCAACAGTGAGTCACCTAACTGTATAACCTATATATTGCACAAAAAACAAATGAATACTCCCTTCTTAGTTATTTATAATTCTTTGCCGTTCTTCGCACTTCCATTGCTTTCCATTTTATCTTGACCTGTATCATCGACATCGTCGACGATTTCTTCTGTTCTCGTGGACGACTGAGAACTCGGAGGCACTATTACTTCAGTTTCTTGCTTCTTCTTCATCGACAAATCTTCCACTTGATTATAATCGTCATCATCGTCGGTCGTTTGTTCGTTTATATTACCATTATTATTTCCACGCTCTCCAAAATTATTATACGGCTTATACAGTGTGGAAGGACCAGGGCTCGGACTTCGACATTGCACATTTTGCTGATTAGCAACACTTGCAAAATTTGCAGACGGAATGGTGTTGGGCAGAAAACTTTCCTCGTCATCCTCTTGATCTTCCGGCGAGTTTTGGGTATTACTTGTATTTAGAGACGAACCATTGCCGTTAGTAGTTTCCAACGCACGTGAAAAACTATTTCCATTTATAACGTGCAAAATTTCAGCTTTGTGGTCCGTGGTGTTCCATCCATTCGCATTCAAAACTGCTTGAACTTTTTTTACTTTATCGTAAAGAGTGCGCGAAGGAACCTTGAGTCTTCGTGCAGATTGCAAAGCACTTTCTTTCGCAAATATGACTTCGATTATTGCAGTTCTTAAAGCTTCTGGTGAGTATTGCTTATAACGTTTCCATTTGGTGTCTTGGTTCCGTGAATATGTGTGAGCCGAAGTAGACGGTTGTTCCAATCGTAACTTTTTTCTTTCGTCCGTTTGAAGCTGGTTCGTGTAGGTTGATGAATTGGTAGTCTTATTTTGGGCTTTCTAAAAATTTAGCAATCTATTAATTTTCAGTGAATTTGGTATAATTTAAAAATATCATACCTTTTCAAAATAACTTCGTTCCGACATGCTGGAATGTAAAGTTTCGTAATTATTTGCTAAGGCAGCTGATGGTTGAGATACTCCATTTTGACCGTGACCTAAAGCATTTCGTAGTATTCCTGTTGTCATATTTAGTGACCTGT
Organism: Cantharis lateralis; assembly: GCA_963170105.1. Lineage (NCBI taxonomy): Eukaryota > Metazoa > Arthropoda > Insecta > Coleoptera > Cantharidae > Cantharis > Cantharis lateralis. Next base: position 35,939,272 of record OY720627.1, on the reverse strand, counting down.
GCGAATAAAGGTTATTGTTAATGAGCGGTCCGTCCATAGTATTTTGAAGGATGTGCGGTAAAGCTTCCATGGCAGCTTGATGTCGTCCAGACAACAAGAAGGGATTGTTGACTATTGGAACGCTCGATCTCACCCAATCAGGAATGTTGTTTGATATTAAAGGGTTTTCGTACATATTGCAATAATTCCGTTTAGCAGGTCCCATTCCATTAGATAAGTGCGTCGGTGATTCTTTTTTATTTCGATTGTAAGTTGCTTTACTGGTTGACGTTGCACTGCCGGGAGGCGAGGCGCGGTCGTACGAATTTGCTTGCCGTGAATCTTCAGTTATTGGGTCATCCACGAATTCGTTCTTATCCGTTAAACCTTTAATCTTTAAATTTGTAGCGGCTGCAATTAATGACTGCAGTTGACTTTTGGGAACGTTGACTTCTCCTTTGTAAATGTATTCCAATATCGCCAACATCGACGTGCGTTTGATGTCATTATTCAACGCTACCATGATATGATCATCGGGCAAGCTGGCGAAAACTTGTTCAAAGTACGTGGAAGAAGCTGCTAAAATAACTTTATGGCACTTAATGAAAGTTGCACCTTCCACAATCAAAGTGACGTCTGAAAATGCTTCATTGTACAGCAAATCCTTACAAATTTTTATAAAATTATCTTGATGGTGATCCCACGATAGCCGATACAGTTGAGAGTGATTTTGGATTTCCATGGTTACTATAATTTAAAAAATGTATTAAAAAATGTTTACTACGCTTTCTATCCTAGATAAAAAAATATTCTTTATGGTTGCTTTACCATTACTATTAAGATAAATTTGTTTGCTTCCAGGTGATAATAAACGACAAATTATCCTAATCTTATGTGAGACAAAATTACTATATCATCCATATTTTTTTCTAAAATAATTTAAAACTTGACATTATTTAGGTAACATTTTTTTGTCAGGCGCAAGTATTAAAAATTAAAATCCAAAATATTTTTTTGAATTTTGAAATCAAAATAAATTTTGAAAATTTTCCAACTTTTAAACTGATTTATTAATTGAAAAAAACAAAATCAAAATCAAAAAAATTATCTGTTCTTTTCTCTTTAATTTATTGCTTTAAAAACTGTTAAAGCAATAAAAAGCAATATTGTCTGTGTCAAAGGCAAAAATTTGTAATAGAAATTTTTGAAGGTTTAGTATTTCAACTATTTCGTTAATTTTCACAAATTACAAAAAATACCTTTAAATAATGACGTGTAGCTTTCACAACACACAAAACTATCGAACGGTGATGGTAAATTTTGAATTTTGATAATTAACAATTTTCATATTTGTAACGAAATGCACTTTTAACGCGGAACTTTTTTACGAAATTACTCGCACGAATTCAGAAAAATATTTGATCGAAACCCTACATAAGTGGGGGGTGATAAGCAAACACACGCAATAAGCGGGGGTGCACAAGCTTTTAAGAATAGTGGGGATTAAGCACACGCATACTCGCACGCACATGCATATTACGATGATCATGGTGTAGGCCCATGGGTGTAGGTGTAAAAGACAATAAAAACGTAGGGTCTATAAACAAAATGTTGTCTGTTATTTATTCCTTCGAAAAAAAAAAAATTTCGTTCTTCCGAAAAACTTTCGAAAATTTTACACTTTTTCAAAATTCGTAATTTTCTAAATTTTGTTAAATTTATTGAATATCGCAAAACAAAACGTATTCCTCTTCATATCGATTGGTATCATGTAAAATATGCCTGAGTCATACATTGCGTGTACATCACATAAATTGAAAAAAATTATACAAATACAATAAACTATTTTCAAATCAACCACATTCACTAAAGAATTAAGGCAATTAAAATTTTACTTGTCTGGGTTATTATGTAACCCTTATAGATATAACAAGAGTGTTCATTTTATTGTTGATTAAAACTTAATTGCCACTAATTCGTCCTTGAATACTTTCAAAGAGGTCTTCAAACTTTTTCAATTTCAGATATCTAATGTTATCCCGCCAAAAAACATTTTTTTACAAAATATCTAAAATAATAAATTATTTATTATTATTTATTATTATAATAAGAATTATAAATATTGCTCCTGAGATTTTATTGAACTGTAAAACTGGGTGCCATAACCAGATTTTCTGAAAGCGGAAATACTCAAAGACCATGAAGAGTTTTTGAATTTTATAAGCCAGTCACTGACGCTCACAAATGGATTAACGAGATATGCATTCTATCATATTCTTTATTTCCTGTTTTTAAAATCTTGTTGGGTTACAGCATCCAGCAAAATTAATTATTCTCCAACCTTGTCTACCACTGAGCTTTCCGGTTCATCCATGATCCATAAAACTTCATTTTCCTCAGGCCCAGCATAACCGAATCCCATTATTTAATTTTCAGGTTTTCTCAAGAAAGTTTCTTTCAATAAAACAGAAAAATTAACTTCTGTACCCAATATGGGACTGGTCGACAGGACAGTCCAATTTGTCGTCGATGTAACGAAGCAGACGAAACGATGAAGGGTGAGTTTTGCAATTTCCCATCGCTAGCGTTAAGAAGAGGGTCCATGTTGAGAAACTTCTGGCCTAACATGGCCAATATTAGTGACACATCGGCATCCAAAATACTCGAGTTTTGTTCAGTTTAGGATGGCTCGGGGAATAAGAGAGGAGGTTTGCTGCTGCCAAAATCTGAGGTAGCATAATGGGTCCGATATGTGGCCTGAGTACATGCGAACTTTGGTTTACCTTCCACATCCAATCCAAAATCCAGAGGCATAATCTGAGTATTACAATCACGCAAGTACGATAATGGCACGTTTATACACTTGTAGCATACAAAATTTTATTTTCTACTGCATTTTTGGGAAATTCATGATTTTTATTTAAATTGGCGTTTCTCATAATGCTTACATTATATAATGCTGTTTCAGTATTACGCGGTAGTATTGGGATTCCCCGAAATCTTGCGCGATATTGGTATTCCCCGAAATATCGCTGAAATCAAGATGACTTCGTTTAATACCGTTTTGTTTAGCGTTGTAATGTAAATGTACAGTAAGCGGGGGGGTTTTAGTTTTACTGTACATGTATTATACAAATTTATTTATTACAGTGACAATCTGTAAATTGTCAATCTTGCCAATATTTTATTTGACAAATAATATCAAAATATAGCAGTTTTTTCAATTAAATAAAAATAAAAAGAATAATTTTTCGCACTAGTGCGCGAAAGTAGCTCATTATGTAACTTAAATCAGTGTAGAAAGTGAGCTATTACGTAACGATAGCAGATAAAATTAGTTTTTGAGTTTTTAAAGAGAGATATTAATATTTGACGAAAGTAAGACGGGAAATTTTGCAAATTTTGAAAACTTATGCGACAGTTTTGTTTTCGGGATTAAAAGTTGTTAATTCAAATTGGATACCTAACAATTTTGTGTTACTCAATTTATTCTTTATTGTATAATATAATATTGTGACCCTGGATATTTCAGTGTTACACGCTTCTTGTCAAAATATAACATAGCTTATTTATAAACCCAAACACTACATAATATTTTTTATATTGGAGAATATTATGTTGCGGATGTTTCGAAAGTTCACATAAAATTCGAATAGGCGGAAGCTGGTATTATGGTTATAATTTTTTTTCGGTTTGAAATGCATATACCAATAATTATTCACCAAATGTATAAATCAAATTATAATAATTTAGATAGTGGATTTTATCGCAACTACAAAGTTCAAGAGTCAATAGTTGTACTTAAACAACAGATAAAAATTTAGAAATTATCAGCTCAAAAATGTTGAAAAGGTTAAACGATAATATTTCGAGGATACCTACCAATTTATTTTGCTTTTTATGTATTATTTTTATATTTAATTTGGAAGTAATTATACAAACTTGGCATGAATGAAAAAGCTTACTACGAGTACTACTGTGAGCTCAATTCATAAAAAATTGCAAACCTGACCATCGCAATATATTTTTGGTGGGAAAGGAAACTTGCCGAGCAACTTTGCAAAAACGAATATACACGAACGTTTGCAAAGCTGTTCCATTCGTGTTTTGCCACATTATTCGCGAGAGTTGATTGTACTGCTGAGGAAGCTGCTGTGGTGCTCATTTTTCAAGTGTTTCCGAAATAGTGTAGTGCCCAAATTTGTGTGCGCCGGACGTTTCGTATTTTAATTGAACGGATAATTTATTAATATCAAAATGAAGCACCAACTTTATTTATTCGATCGACTTATGAATTATTTAGGAAAAAATTTTATCCAAGTCGAAATAGGCTTTTTAAAAGATGTATAAAGCAGTCGAAGTAATTGTCCGCAAAACACGCAATTTGAAACTAATCGCTCTTCTATTTAGAATGTCCATTACTGTAATATGCAGGACTCTTATTAAATAATGCAGAAGAATAATTATTGTGGATGGCAAGTTAAATTGTTGTGTTCAAAATTCGTTAGCATAGCAACGATGTTCCAAATTAGCTACATAGCTTCGATATCAGTCACGTTATATTATTCGGAAAGTTCTATTTATAAAATTCAAATGTTTTACAAATTACCTACCACCCAAAAAAAGTTGTACAAATATAAACATGGAACTTCAAAAATTTACTTCACATCCGACTTTCCAAGTGTGGAATCCATTAATTTTTTTTCCCTTATTGGTTTTTATTTGCGTGCATTTTATTTCCAATAAAACCTTACCTGTTGATTAGTATGTCAATCAATATATTTGCTAGCATACCATATTATCAACCTTCATTTGAATTAATAATGCAATAAGTCCATTATGCATAATTTTGTGTGCCTCGAGTTTTCCAACTTTCCCAAACTTTTTAATAATGTACAACAAAAAAATATTTGCTGTTACGTCAGAAAAGTACATATTTGGGCAGGACTTGGGGGGTTAAAGCTCTTCTTAATTTTATAATAATCTAACGTGCTCCGAGCAAGTTCCGCTCTCAATTTGCAAAATAAACAAGAGAAAGAACCAAAAAATTCGAAAATGTCTATTTTAGGTTGTGAAAGTTTTCTGCGCAAGTTCTCCAAATAAACAATCAACTGTTGTAAAAATTTAAATTATAAACCGTTATCGGCCTGTTACAAGTTTCACAAACCTATGATTTAAATTCGCCTTGTAGTTATTTATACGCATGCTAAATATTGAGAAACAAGTTGAACCGTAATTTTTATTGGAAAAATAAATTCAGATTCTATCGATCATCATTTGTACAGAACGCAGTCAAATAATGATCACATATTATTTAAAACAAATAAAATTACATTAATAATGGAACACCAGCAGATGATATTCCAGTGAACTATTTTTGAATCAATGTAGCAGCAGTTGGGTGTGGGTTCAAAACACGCAAACCAAAAAACTAGTGAACACTTACAATTGTTTAAATTTTTTATTATTAAACACATGGAAGTTTGAAGAGACCGATTTTGTTTCGACGTGGAACTCAAAATTATTTTTAATTATTCAAATTCAAAAATTGCCGGCTGTAACGGATAATGTGCTTCTGGCAATATTTTCTACTTTCACATTTTTCATCAAGGTGAAGAGTCATTGAAACCGGAATATCAAAGATTGTTTTTACAAAAATTAAATCATAAATAGAGCGTGAATTTTTTAATCGATTTCCAATTTTGCATTAATTTTAAAAATCGAAAATATTTTTTTAAATTAACATTCGAAAGGGGTCCATTCAAATTTAATTTCACAAAATACAAAAATGTGTGATAAAATTATTTAGGCAATTAGATCATTGAAATTTTTTTAAATCTATCTTATCAAAATAATATTGTGTAATTTTTGTGAAATAAATTTTTACACGAGGCAACCATTGTTTTAAACTTAAATCAAATTATATACACTGAAAAAAGCGGTGGAATTATCCATATAGTATTTAATTTATACAATTATGTTAACTAATTATTATGATTTCTATTATCACGTAGGAAGTTTTAAAAAACAATGAACTATAAGAAATGGTGAAAATTAATTACCAAAACGCGCTCATTGCCCAATTACAATTAATTTTATGGCGTACCCAAAATATTTAAAATTTTTTTAAATATCAGGTTTTAATTTATTATTTGCTGCAGGTGCAACCCTTTCTCAAGTTTGCATCCGAAAAACTCGTTCTCGAGCTATCTAATCCCACATCATAGGTTTCATGTACGAGTTTTCAAGTGCTTCACCAAATTTCTCACGATACTCGAGTGTAAAAATTGTATGGGCACATGCAGGAAAAAATTATTCAAAGAATAAGCAATATTTATTTAGGTTATCGATTGGAAAAGTATGAATTTGGCGCCAGCCATGGCGCATTAACAATTAAATATTAATGCAAACACTAAATACAAACACAAACTTCACCTTTCCAAATCATCGAAATATCCAAGGCAAAATCGCATTTGCGTTATTAATATTTCGGAATTATGATATTTAGTTTTTTATCTGTTTGCCCATAAAATGTAACCTACAATTTTTCCAAATAATGAGTGTCGAAATTGTTATTTTATTATTCGTACATTTAACAATTCCATATAAAATTTTACGATTGCTGATAATTACCTCTCAAAATTATTATTTATGTTAAGGTCAGATTAGGTTTTGGTGATAACGCCGAGCATTATTATACTTGCAAAGAAATTACAATTGGTAATTTTTGGGCCCAGTTAATTAGCTAATTTGCTTTATAACCATCTGCTTTCTCCCGCATCTGTTCCCATCAAAATGGCTGGCTTCCTCATTGGATAACTATGCCAAGCACAACTTGGGGTTTTTTATGAGAAAAATCGAATAATATTGGTACAGTTTTCGTCATCTAAATTTTTTTATTTTTTTGACCTCGATTGTATAGGCTTTTAAAATTAAAATTATTAGCACGTACCCAGTGTATTATGGAAATGTGCAATAGGCATGACGTTTTTATAGTAATATCTGAACTTAGAACAGGTTCTGCTAAATTTTTCTTTAAGTTTCGTTCACCTGTAACATAATAAGAGAAATTTTGTTTATACTTGAAGCACTTTGAAGGTTAATGTTTTTAGTTCCTTATGTAAAAATATTAATTACGAAAAGCAGAAAGAGCAAATTAAATTTCAGGTCACAAAATTTTTTACATTTTTAAATACAGAATTTTATTTAATTTTTTGATCAGACCAATCAGAATTCAAATAAATTAATTGGTAAAGTAGTACAAAAATTTGCAAAAAAATAAGAAAAAATTTTGTGCAAAATTAAATTTTCTACACGTGGATTCCTAGCAGCATAATTAAATTATGTTCTTCAAAAATTTTCAAAGACCAAACGTTTGTGTGCAAGAACCATTTCTTGTGGAAATACTTTCCAGTTGATTAAAAGTCTTATCCAAAGTATTTATTGGCTATTGGTCAAAATGTCGCCATTGTTCAGGTCTTATCTTATCTCCAATGCAATCCACACCGGCATGGTGTGGTACCAGCACAAAGTTAAGTTAAAGTTTAGCTCCAAAGTGATAGCTTTTGTGATCACATGATTGGAGCAGATCACCACACCCGATTCATTGCGATCTACGTGGCTTTACCAATCCAACTACAGTTGTATCCAAAAACACAGATTCAAGGGTTTTCTCTTTAATCTGAAACCAAACATCGAATTTGAGACTGACTTTTGGGTGACCTTTGAGTTCCATCTCATAAAGGAGTCGAATCGAATTTAATAGTATCAAGCTCTATTTGTACTATATCTTGAAGAGGCAGGAAGACTCCATCTTTCCTTTACTACTTACTAGGAAAGCAGACTTCCAATTCAAACTCCCGCTATTCACATTGAATCTCTTAATGTTGACTGAACACCTGCATGAGCCATCACAATGCTTTGTTTTAAAGAGAGTCGGTTTCCCCGGATTCATCCGTGCCTTTTAAACATCGAGGATCATTAACCCACACTTCCAAAGCCCACGGATCACTAACATAATCATAAAGGGATCATAATCAACAAATTTCAAAATTTCAGTTTTTTTGCGTTCGGGAATACCCCTCAATATACTACTGAGTAACTGCTCAGTTTTGGTGGGTGAATAAAAAAGCAAAGAATGCACTGACCCCCCGGTTTGCCACTTAGCTACAATGACATGGGTAAATATAATCAAATTCATGAACGAATATGCCCATCAGCGAATTTGTGCGCAGTATTCAACACTTTGGTTGTGTGGTTTAGGAAAAAAGTTTACAAAAATCAAAAAATATCTTCAAAACCAAAACAAAAACATTAAATTTTAACATTAACCCCCCCACCCCCCCTCCCGAAACTTTGGGAAATATACAGATTATTCGTTGTTCTGAAGATTTCTCACAAATCTAACAAAATTATATAACAAATTTTCTAGCGGATGCGTGAGTTTTGCGTCGACGAACCAAAAATAATTTTATTAGAATATTAATTTTGCAGCACATCCGTTGAAAGTTCAACAGCGTGTAACGTTTAACCTACATCTGCAGACCTTTTGTTTGAAGACAAATTTATACGCTTCTTCGTTGTGCGAACTAATCCAATTTTAGAATAATCCTCAAGTACTGAATTGTTTTTTCTAAGAAAGAACGGTTTAAGACAGAATTTTTTTGCTCAATCAACTTACACACATTTCAAAGTCTACAGTTTCTTTATTTACCCCCTTAACGGGGTTAAGGGGAAGCAATTCTTTTATGGTCGATTTTCTGAATAGCATCTGGCCATCTTAATTTTTGGTTGTTGGTTTTGCAGGTGCCACTTGTTATTCCCAACCCTTTTGACCTACTTTTCTAACGAAATAAAAAACAGTTGCATTGATTGTTCCATTTGATTACTTGCAACTTAGGTATAATTGGGACACTGCTGTTTTAACCTTCTGTTCAATTCCTTACCTTTAGCTGAATTCTAATAATAATAATAATAATAATACACAGCATCCGGAAATGAAACCCCCTGATAACTTATAATTTATATATTTTGATAAGTTGTTATCAAATCAATCTCTACGTACATAGACGGTTGATATGTTTACTTTTTTTGTAAAATGTGTATATTTAAATTTATAGATAAGAGTAGATCAAAAAGTTAAAAAAATATAAATATTGAGCTTTGCGAGCTTTCATATTCATTTTGAAGGGTGTGCGAGATGTAAACAGAAGAAGCAGACGTTGAAGACATCAATTTTACTATCGTAAAAATTCCGGTTTGGTTAGATCGCTTATGCGGTGTAAAATAAATAAAAGGTACTATGCTATGCAGTAGGCAGCAGGATATAACTAAAATATACGTGAATTCCTCTACATGCTTAAATTATATAAGAGGAAGTCTTTTTTCCTACCGAAAAACATTTTATACGCTTGTTATGATGTCCTAATTTTTTTAATGTAAAAGTTAGATAAACTTTGTTTATATAATGACGTGGATGTGTTTTACATTGATGCTTTAAAAAGGTACATGTGCTGAGATGCATGATGCGCAATTTTTTTTATTTTCCCAAAATTTGAAATTAAGCGTAATTATTGCAAAAAATAAAATATCTTTGCAAATTATATTAAAGCAAGTGGAAAAAAAATTGTTATAAAAGAAATCGAAGTTTTTGAAAGTAATTTATTGTTAAGGCGCATTATACACGATAAAATGGAAACTTATTTAATTTTAGACAAAATTTGCTGAAGGAAATCGATTGTTCATTTTTCGGCTTTGCGTTTCATTTATTATTAATAACAAATTGTTCTGCTTTTTACGAAAGTGGTCATTACTGGAGACAAACACGTAAATGCTTCATGTCGGAATTGCTAACCAATATGACGTTGATATCAACTTACCATTAAACTTTTATTTCTAGCAACTTTTTTTTAATTCTTGACGTTTTTCTGTACATAATTGTTTATTATTTAATTATAATTTTATGGATTTTTTCGTTGGAATGAATAGAAAACGGGGAAAACCATAAACTGTAAAATATAAGAAATATCATAAAATGATTATGATTTAGATCAAGCAATAATACTTATTACGTAACTGTGTAATAAATTTGTTTTTCTTCACGTCAATCAATTGTCAACTTAAAATTGACTTTTCCAATCAATAAAGTGCTTTAGTGCCGCTCGTCGTCGGCTGTAAAGAAAATAATTTTAATTTAATTTTCAAGATTAGAGAAAATAGCATGTTTTATTTGGAGCAAAGTACGTTTTGTGGCTCGTAAAATTTTATTACTGATTTTGAGCCAAACTTGTGGCAAATTTTGTAATAAACAATTTTAATTTAGTTACTTATTTTTTTACCTATCTTATCTTTAGGATAGGATACGCAATGAAGTGCTGAGCTTTTCGGAACGGAAGGGGCCGTAGAATATTCTCGGAAGAGTATATTCAAATGCAACATTCAAATAATGAATAGAACTGCTACTTAAAAATTTAAATTCTGTAATTATTATTCATTGAATTTATTACGAAGCGGGGTGCTCGAAGCGCTTGAGCGGCAGGAATAAACTGAGAAGTAGAGATTTGAATCTCTCTAGCATCGACCACCTCTCTGGGCAGAATAATCATATCACGAAAACAATGAATAAAAAAAGTCACAAAATCTGAATCTTGATTATACATATCACAATAGTAATGTGGCGAGACAAAAATATCACTGAAGATAAGGAATTACTATAGCCTGATTAGGTTGTAACCCAACTTGGCAAGACTGCAATGTAAATGCAGTACATAATCTAAGTGTGTGTATGTCTACTATATATTATATTTATTTAATATGTAATGTAAATATTGATAATTAAATAAAAACTTAGGTGAACGTTCCGGCGGCGCCGCGACGACAATATGTGACAATACATATTATTTAAAGTAAAAAGTAAGGAAAATCTCCAGTTTTTAAATTTTGAACAACAATAAAAAAATAGTTTGTTCTTTTCGCTAGTGCCAATTTGATAGTTTTTATGGGAAACTCGATAATTTTACTGTAAATATTCAAAGATCGTGTTAATAGTTTTTTATATTAACCGAGATGGTCAACATCCCAAACAACACAAACCGGTTTTCTGGATATCCACTGGATGTTTTGATAAGGTAAACCTCTATCCAGAGGATAGCATATGTTGGGCTGGTAAATACACTGGATAACTAGTGGACATCCAGGTGTCACAAACTTGTCTATCCATTGTATGTATTGTGTGGATATCTAATGGATGTACTTATTTACGTTCAATAGATATCCCAGACAACGCAAAGCCATCTCCTAGATATCCACTAGCTAGAGGATCTATTCTATGGACATCTAATGGATGTGCTAACATAATGTCCAGAAGATGTGCAATTAAATATATCTAGTGGACGTCCAGGTGTCACAAACTTGGCTATCCAGTGGATGTACTTACATATGTCTAGAAGACATGCAATTAAAGGTATCTAGTGGACGTCCAGGTGTCACAAACTTGGCTATCCAGAGGATGTATTGGTTGGATATCCTATGGATCTACTTACATATGTCCAGAAGACATGTAATTAAAGGTATCTAGTGGACGTTAGTGATGTTAACATCAGTAAAAGTACTTTTTAACCGCCTTCAAAAAAAGAGGATTTTACGATTTATATAATATTTTAATTGTAAATTAAATCAAATTCTTTATTAAAAAAAAATATATAAATAATAAAAATAAATTATTAATTATTAAAACAATTATTTTCCTTTAGTTTCTTTTGCATCGTCCTCTCGGTCGCATTTTTAATGTAGATTTTTATCAACGTTTCACCAGCTTTTAGGTCTTGTATATTTTGAGATATGTTCAGTGCCCCTAAAAAATAATAAACAGTTATAGATATTTTCTAATTTGTTTACAAATTCGAAGATATAAAACATTAACAATTTAAAATATTATTCAAGAAAATAAATTATACATATTATTATTAAATATGCTTTTGTGATAAAATGAATTCAACGCTGTTATCTTCCTAAAAGGAAACAATTATTGTTCAGCTTGCCATTTTATTAATTTTCTTCTTAATCGATTTTTTTTCAATACAAAATCACTGGTTTTCCCTTTTTGGGTTTAATGGTAAAATAACATTTCAACATTGTACCAACATTAAAATATACAAATGATATGATTGGTTGCAGTCGTAATTATTCCGTTGTATACAGAGTTGTCGAAAAGTTGATCGTGAATTCGTATCACTAAACCTTTAAAATAAAAAAATATTTATCTAGATTAAACCATTAAATTACGGAAAATACTTACCAACCATAATAAATAATATATTGATATATATTTTTAGAGATTCGAAAAACACAAATTTTAAAAACATAAATTAATAAAAAACGTGTGATCACTAACCTATTCCTTCTGTAACTGCTACTTGCTGTACGGTGTACAACCGTACTTATACCGTACTTATACCTGATATCGTAAATTGGTGATTGGTTTTAAAGACACCCTCTATATTAATTTTTTTACATAACGCCGAAAAAGTACTTTGTGAACACAAATTAGTTTAGTCGACTAGTTCATCGTAAAATTTAAGATAAACCCTGCATTTATATGCATTTTGTAGTAACTTTTTTTCGTTGAATATCTAGTAACAACAGCAATTACCAAACAATCAAATAAAACTTTTTTTTATGACACTCTCACTCGATGGTTGGATCACATACTAAATTTGTAACTATTCACTCCGGTTCTTAAGAAAAACTTGCTACCAATATAAAAAAAATTTGACTAATTTTAATTCGACCAATTGGAATCGCAATTTTGAAAAATTTGAGTGTCCCACATCTGGAGCCGTCCCATATCTGGTACATCTCCCTTATATAAAGACATACTCAAGTATGTCTCGCGGATATCCAGACAAAGCCCGGTGGTGCCTTACAAAAAATAGATGTCTACTAAATGTCCTCTACATACATTCACTAGATATTGTTTAATGTATATCTAATAGATATGCAGATATGGTCTAGGATATACGTACAAGCTTTAGCCATCTATTGGATGCCCACTATCTACGTCTATTGGATGTTGTGCAAAGTTTATCTTGTGGATATACTGTCCGATTTCCACAATATATTTTTCTATTACATCTATTAGATATTGTTCCAAGTATTTCTTGTGGATATCCAGACAAAGCCCGGTGGTGACATTCAAAAAATAGATGTCTACTAAATGTTTTCTCCATACATTCCCTAGATGTTGTCCAACGTATATCTAGTAGATATCCAGAGAAAGTCCTGGATATACATACATTATCTGGACTGGAACTGGATATCCAGTAGATATTGAGTGTTATCTGGGATTTAACAAAAAATGCAAAACAAAAATAATGGCGATTTCCAGTTTCCGCCATTGAATTTTCTTTAAAAAAATGAAACCAAGAATGCTCCATCACTTTTTACATATGTATATGAAATAGTTTCCTCCCCATAAAATCTATCGAAATTGGTTCACCCTGTTTTAGGAAAGTTCGGCGCGAGCGATTCGGCGCAGCTAATTCAACGCGAAAAGCAACTGGTTTGATGTAAACCATAGACTGATAGTAATATAAGCAATAAACTAGATGTTCGAATGGAAAGTAAATTTCAAATCCGAAGTTAAACTTGCTCTAATCATTTTGGCATTTAATTCCTGCAGATGCTTGCCTTTCTACAAGCTGATCCAACATAGAAAGCAATTTGGAAGGTTGATTGCAATGGGACTAGCTATACAATTTATTCCTTCTTCCTCCGAGGGTACGGGGGAAGGGAAACTACAAATTAACAAACTAAATAAAAATAATAAAATTTTAAAAAATGTAATAAATTTTTTTTATTAAATGTAGCATATTAACTTTTAATTAAAAAAAATGTTTCAATAAAACTTAATTGAATAAAAATTTTGAAAAATTGTATTACTAAAAATAATTGAATAAAATTAATTTTATTCATTAAATATATTGGGTACTACCTAATATTATGTAAATATGTAATATTACATAATAAGAAGATTATTTTTTTTAGTATCTCAATTTATTATTTTTTATTAATATTGGCATATGAATTTATATAATTTCATAATATTCTGTTTTTATACTTCCTACAAGTCTACAACATTTGCGCCCATTGTTGTGTTACTCTTTATATTACTTTATTATTCAAATCAACTCAATACTTGCGTGGTTGGTGTTTTGATTATTTATTCATGAATTTTTGAAACACAATATAATCCAATTGCAACACTAAACTGAGCTTTTACTAATTGTCTCTAATATATTCGCATTCGCCAACCTTGACTGGAAAAATTTCGATATTGAAATTACCGTTAGTATATTTGCTATAAATTATCTGTACAGGTTTTCTTAAGCAATAGCTCTCTTATTTACTGTGTCATACCGACAATTTACATAATATTTTCTATGTTACCCAATTTCATCGGCATCTAACATTTACCACATTAAATAACTGCAAAAGATAACTTGAAAGCTAAATTATTCAAACATCACCTTGTTTAGCAGGAAAAGGAAATTGAGCAACATCAACATAATTTTTAAGTTAATACCAACATTAGAACTGCAATAAAAATTATGAGAAAAAAAAATTTTAATATTTTTTTTTTTGGGCGACTCAATTTGATTGCAGGTGCGTTGACTAAAAGCTTGACATACCTGCCGTTTTTTATTCTACGCAAAGAAGGGAGAATTAAGCTGCGACAAAAGTTATTCAACGAACTAGGCTGGTTTTAGGGAGTGGCGGTTTTGTCTGGCAATTTACTCGAGAGATCTCTACAGTCTATACAAACTTATGTATATGAAAGTAACTCTTTGTGATCTTCTAGACACATTTATGCGAAGGGGCAAAGGGTTATACACAATATACTATTTTCATCTTTCTGTCTGACCTTCGCAGACGGTTAGATAATTTCCGGAACAAGGATCAGACAATTATAAAGTTAATAAATTTAAAGCTACTGTTTTCTTTCAAATTCAGGGTCAAATTTATCAACGTTTGAGGCCAATGTGCCAGCAGCAATTTGTGATTTAACCCTGTTTGAGTAATTATCTGCTCCAGAGGTTCTCAATTTTTGGCTATTTAAAAAGTTATCGTTTCCTGCAATAAAAGAAGTAAACTATCCCAGTCCAAAATTTGGCCCAGGGCATTAAATTGGAATAAAAATTTATTTTATTCGAGATAATCGGTAGTGCCCATCCAGGCATAAAGATATCGTCTGCATCGTTTTCTTACAATTAGGTGCAGTTTATTTTGGAGCTACCTGAAGAATCTGGTTGTTGGGAAGGGTTATGAATAACTTTAATTTGATGTTGTGTTGTCGAACCATGACCGTGAGATGATTCTAAAAAGAAACGCCTTCCTTCCTCTTTGTTTTATTTTTACAGATTAAAAAAATGGGTTAAGGGCATTTTAAGTTTTTTTGTGATTCATACCATGTAGTACGAAAATAATACATTCATTGTTTTTCTTTGAGAAAAATTTCAAAATAAAATTACGATTAAAAATTCTCTTTGTTGAATGAGAGTGTAAAATTTAGGTTGAATTATTAAGGAATAGAGAAAAAAATAAGTGTCTACCCGCATGTTAAAAAATTTAGTATTGTATACCAAGTTATTTAATGTAATCCAATTCTAAATTTAGGATGGGTCAAATAAACACAATTAGGATAATATATTACATACGCTAAATACTAGCAATCGTACTGGAATTTTTAAAAATAAAAAATCTTAAATTAAATTAAAAAATTAGAATACATATTTCACACGCTGCGTTGCCTAAAAGAATATGTAAATAAAGTGTTTTTCTGTTTAATCTCATGAATGAGCTAAAACTATCTGTCGTCATTTTTATTGAAAGGGCAAAAGTCTGAATTCAACGACCTTATTTTTAGAGGGCATATGAAGGATACTAGCTAAGCTTGGGGGAAGAAGTTAAGTTGCTATCAACAATTTGTATGCATAAGCTCGGTTAAAATACAGTTAAGTAAATAAAAGATAAATTTTTTGAGTTTTTACTTGGATTGCGTTTTTGTATGCAACAATTTTTTAAATATATTTAATTTTTACCTTAAATTGAAATAGAACGAACGAAAACAGATTACAAGAGTCTATATCAGATTATTTCTATATTTTCGTAATTTTCGAAAAAATAACAAAATTCCATACCTCCAGATCCCCCGATGTTACTACCGCAACATATTGTCGTTAAGTTTAGTGGCATCTATGAAATTTAAATTTCACTTCAAATGCAATGCTGTAAAAATTCCAAATCTAAATTTTGCTTCTACCATTTGAGATAATTCGACTTCAAATTTAAAAATTCAAATTTGAAATTAATCCGTCATCTATTAACAACAGCACAAAACAACAAAAGATTTCTTGAAAAATTTACGCTAGGGAGCGCTAGGTAACAGCGCAACATCAACATTGTTGGTACTACTGAAAACGTGTAATATTTCTTTTAGGGATATTCTTGCGGTGTGTGCATCATCAAAAGTAAGTAAACTAATATTATCTAAAATCATCCTGCATGTTATTCAGTATTCAGCAAATTTAGAGTAATTATTCTAAAATAACACACCTTAATTTTTGTTCTGGTATGTTATTTTAGTACCCATCAAATTTTTAACCAGAGAAACACTCACGAGAATTTTTCATGGTTATGTTGCTACATTTATAACACATTTTGTAATAACGGCATTAATTTTAGGATAATCTACGATGGCAAAACAAAAGGGCGAAAAGAAGGGTTCGGCAATTAACGAAGTGGTCACCCGAGAATACACCATAAATCTTCACAAGAGATTACATGGTATAAGTTTCAAAAAGCGGGCACCTCGTGCCATCAAGGAGGTACGCAAATTTGCAGTCAAGCAAATGGGCACCCCAGATGTCAGGATCGATACACGTCTTAACAAACAATTATGGTCCAAGGGAATCAGGTACGAGTGATAGTTACTACTACCTTACTTAATACTAACTGTGTGTTCTTATAGAAATGTACCTTTCCGTGTCCGAGTTCGCCTTTCCCGTAGGAGAAACGATGATGAAGATTCGGCACATAAATTATTCACCCTTGTTACATACGTTCCAGTTGCCACCTTTAAACGTTCACAAACTGAGAATGTTGACGCTAATCAGGAATGATTTAATAATTTTAAATAAGGTACCCAATAAATAACTGTTTGATAATAATATGTTTTTTTGAAATTCTATTTCCTGGACAATTTTTCCTTCTGTCAAAATACTGCTGAACACTAAGTGGTGCAAACGGGCACTTGTTTACAATAAGGTACAAAGGATGTTTTATAAGTTTGGGCTGCACTGGAATTTTATTCTGCTTTATATTAAAATCGGAAAGATGTCTGACCTATTTTTACTGTAACGGCAATTGTATGGGAAGAGTGTGTACTTGATAAATCAATAATCGGGGTGAACGGCAGCTTCTATACGAGAGCTACAATTTATGTTCATTATCTTCGTCAATAGAAAACACACAAATTTAATAACAGCTGATTGAATGTTTACAAAATACATAAATTATTGTTGATGTTTACATTGATTGGTTTTAAGAAATTTTCCGCATGATAATTTAGATATTATTGATCGTAATTTCAATAATGTAATTGTTTAAACGGAAAAACGACTTTTATTTGTCTTCATGATAAGTGATGGGTATTCACGTATTATTACAATTTTTAATTGACCTATCTTATCCGTTTACACATGGCAATACCTCTGTGTGTTATATTATCAAATAAATACTGTTAAAAACTACTATTTGGTCATGTCAATAAATTAGAAGAAAAAACCCGAGAAGGTTCATTTTAATCATAACTCATAATAATCATGCAAGAGTGACGGTTGGAATATTCATTGAGAGGAATTCAGTTAGAAAGATGTCACATAAGTAAGTAATTTTAGGGGACGCACATTGTTTTGTTGCAATCGTAATCTACAGTATTCCTTATTTTCGAGATAGGTATTTCAAAATCTTGCAAGGGGGGAGACATTGTAATTACTCTCGATAGAAATTTTAGCCAGGTATTATTATTCGTATAATAAGAACTTTGCAATTAATTACAGTGTAGATAAGCATTTAATTAAAATTTGGAGCAATAATTTCAAAGCATACAGAAAGTTGGTTGGTTGTGGATGCTTTTGATTCAAACTATATTGGATATTAAAAGAGTATAACTTTTTCTTATTAAAATGTAATTGTGCTTTCAGATATGTAGTATACAATTGGTTATTTAGTTAATTGCCACCCAGCGACTGCTAGAATAGTCAAAATTCTCTTTGCTTCTTTTCTGATTTTAGAAAGAGATGTGAGGAAAAAAGGAAAGGGTAAGAAAAGCTATAAAATTTTAGTATTCAAGAATTCGTCTTGTGCAATTTATCATAGTAGAATCAACATTGTAGATGTGAGATGATTATATCAATATTTTAGAAAACCTAGAAAATATACACTTTTTAGAACTAAATTGTTTGTAAATTAACACAAATACAATAAAATAAGCAGGTTTTCCAAAAATTTCTGCTGTAACTCACTTAACTTTGCTTTCACTAAAAAACAAACACACTTAATTAACTATAGCATAGAGGACTTCTTTGCCCTAGTGTCGATCACATTTTATGTAAACGCGAATTTGTAAGGTATTCTCGTGCTACCTACTTAATAAATGTACTTCAACACTTTGGCAAGAGTAATTTCTGGGCCTGTACTATAAAAAAGTACTTATTTTTTTATGGACGAAGCAATTCAGAGACAAAACAGCAGCCGATGAAATGGAAGCACTCTATGGATCTCCAAGCCCAAAGATTTTACGTTCAAAAATCTGTTGGGGAAACTCTTGTTTCAGTGTTTTAAGAATATCATGGTATCGTTCTCATTGATTATCTGGAAAAAGAGGAAACCATAAGTGGAGTGTAGAAAGAATTCAGCATTCTTAGGAAAAGTGTTCGAAAACAAATGTACAAATCGTACATTGCCTTGAACAAACTTCGTCATTTGGGGTTTGAATTGGTGGAACACCTCCCTCATTCACCTGACTTGTGACTTCCTCGAATTATTACCTCTTTTCTAAACTGTAAGAAGGTTTGAAAAGTCTCAAACTTTCTTCCAACGAAGACGGGATGGAAACTGCCGAAAGCTAGTTTTGAGGACCAAGAAGAAACCCTTGTTTTGAAAGGCACTACAGGGTGGTTGTAAAAGAGGGGACTGATAATATTATATTTTCAATTGCTGCTGTAATAGAATATAGGAAATATATCATATGTTTTCGTAAAATATTTTCTTGCTACATTTTTCTTGGGTTCTTGATGGTCGCGGGCGACAGCTTCCGGAAGTTCCGTTACTGGGGAGGGAAACTGTAAGTAAATCTGATTTGTATAAAGTGAATGCTAATCGATCCCTGCGAAAATAAATTTTCCTAATATTAGAAACCAGCTTCTATTATATGAAACCTGCTATTTATTCCCAAAACGCTCAAAAGTCCAAATGTGGTAATGTTTGATATCTAATATTTCAATGAGAGAAGCAATGGTGAAATTTTAGAATACTGGAAGAGTTGGGGATCTAAAATAAATATAAAGAATTGGAAAACTAAATATTGATTTTTTAATACACCTGAAAATAGACAACTTACACTACACTACAGTATTCTTTCCATCAGCGGCGGCTCGTCAGAGAAGCAGGAGACGCTTAGCCTCTCCCGAAATTTTGGACTATAAACTATTAGAATTTTCAAATAAATAAGAAGTGGCTTGTCGATCATGGAGGAGAGAATGATCTTTTTATATTTTTCCAAAATACATATCCAAAAAGTTACGTAAGGCTATCACAGCAGCAGCATCCTCCCAGGTTAGACATGCGGTTTAGCCATCATATGAACCGTAACGTTTTACTGTATGATATATGGTTAACAATTTAATCTGTATTAGTTGTTTTTAATTGTTATTATTATTTTTTCGTACACAATTTTTGTATTAAATTTATTGGGTTCAATTTTGTTTCATTTTCTTTCAATTAAACAAGAATCTGAGTGTTCTTCTTTTAGAGTTAGCTATTAGCTTAGACGCCATAGAAATTATAACTATAATATAAAATAGCAGTGACGGCTCGCGATATTTTCCAGTGGGAGGGCACAAAAAAAAAGTTTTTAAATTTATTATTTATAATGAAAATCTATCCTTCTATTGGTTTTGATTTTGGGATGGGAGGGCACGTGCCCCTGTGCCCTTTATGACAAGCCGCCACTGATTTATAAAATAAATATAAAACTTATCCCATTTAAAATTTTGTTTCCTAATTTAATTTTCTTCAACCAAGTGTAATTTTACAACATCATTGAATTTTACAGAATCAGAAGGTAATTCTAAACTGTTGTTGAAAATTATCCCGCTGGGTGACTTCTCCCCTTATTTCCTTAATTAATTTTTAAGAAACTATAATTTGTAGTAACGGTAAAAATATTTTAAATTAAAATATTAAAAAATTATGTTATGACTAATGGGAATTGTAATCTAATTTTTTAAAATAAATTACAATGAGCGAACAAGACAGATTTTTACATTATTACCGAAATATTCTTATATTGTACCTTTAAAAAAATGTGATTTTGGAATGTAATTGAATTTTATTCAAATTGTCTAGGGAAATCCCAAAAAAACTTAAGAATTTCCCCCTCGCATCGGAATAAACTTCAAAATGGGATAACACTCAAAATCTCACATATTGCTATATTTTCTCCTGAAAAATTTAGTTTTGTAGTGATATTCCTCGATTTTTCTCCTGGTTTTTCATTATACCAGTTAAGTATGGGAATGTTAGAAAAATTCACATAGGTAAATACCCGTATCGTGCAATTTGTGTATATTGATGTTTTGATAAAAAGTTATTGTTTTAGTAAAAACCTTCCCCCCTTGATGTAATTTGTAACTAATTATAGGGTATGACTTACCCGATACTTTTTTAAAATTAAAAAGAGATTACTTGATGATAAAACGCACATGTGACAATTGTTTGTGTGAATTATTGAGCAAATAAGGGGCGGCGTATTTTGATATAGGTAATTATTTTTATTGTAATTTTATGCAAGATGGGAAGTTCACGAGTGGGTAACTGGAATCTGTGTGCACATTCATGAATTAATGTTAACGTACCAAGTGGGAGACGAATATTTCTCAGTGTTTTCATTTTGGTGATAAGTTGTTGCAGAATTCGCGAAGATTTAATCACAATGCAGTGTTACAACTGCATACTATCTTAATTAAATTTTTATTCGTAACAAAACAGGCAATATTTTTATTCTGTTGGAATCAAGTCTTGAAATCTCAATAATATTGAGGAACATAGTGCTACATATTAAAAATTTTCAAAATATTTTAAACATTATCAATTGATATGATATCAGCAGTGCAGTGGCGTAAATCACACCCCCGGACCAAGGTACTCGATGGGTCTTCGAGACAAACATAATTATATTTGAAATTAGAAATGTTGCGGGGGGATTCACCTATTAATTCGACTGATGCTATATCCAGAGATTTTATCCTTGGATAATCTAGATGTTAAATTAATTGAAATTTATTGCTTACCTACCTATTTTTTCTCAAAAATTAAAGCATTGAATTCCCCCCCCCCCCCCTGTACCGGCCTGCTCTAGCAATGTAAGTCTTACTTGTTACATTATCTGTTTCCTTTCTAAAAAAATATAGGTTCCTAACCAACAATGTATCAGTGTGGATCTACGCCACTGCTTGATAATGAAAGCATAAGAAGTCAAAATTAAAAATATACCTACCAATTTTTCTCATAATTTATTTAAATTCCAAATTGCATTATTGTATTTCTTGGCAATTTTTGATCAACTTTTTTATTTGGTAAAAAACGAAATTGTAGGTATGTGAACTGTGAAGGAATAAAAAAAGCAAGAAGAAAAGTGGCAGATGGCAATGTTAATTCGTACAGGTAAATTTTTGTAGGTACACAACAAAAATACCCTTACTAATCCCCTACCACTGCGAACGAGATAACTGGAAGTTGTACCATTGTTGACATTGCAGACATTGCTACTCCTGCACTGGAGTGGTAAGGTTGTGCTTTAGTTCAGTGTCCGTTGTTCGTGTTTGGTTGTATGTGTACAATTACGATATTTTGGTGTTTTAACAAGTGTCATCGCGTGATTTTATTTAATTAAGTGCAAGTGACAAATTTTGACTTCGAAAATGGATATTTCGTGTAACGAAAATTCCACCGGTACCAACTTTGCTAAAAGGGATCCCAACATTTTTGGCGATGACCGAGTTATTGAAAATTTATTGAAGGACGAAATAAGATACATGCCGACTTGTAATTATTTTTTGGAAGTTCAAAGTGAAATTCGACCATATATGCGGAATGTGGTTGGAACTTGGATGATGGAGGTAGGTTTGGTTTTGGCTACTTTCAAATTTTTTGCTAAATGTTTTCAACTATCATTGCAGGTTTGCGAAGAGCAAATGTGCGAAGAGCAAGTTTTTCCCTTGGCTATCAATTACATGGATCGTTTTCTATGCGTGTGTCCCATCAAACGCCAACAACTCCAGCTTTTGGGGGCCACTTGTTTACTTTTGGCTTCAAAAATTCGCAGCAGCACACTCCTCTCCATCGATTTGTTGTGTGCATATACAGACTACAGTGTGACTTTCAGTCAAATTTCGGTAAGTCCAATGTTTTTGTTTTCCTCGTCGAGTCTTGGTATGCCGCCGAAATGGCGAGCTGAGACGACTACTATGTAAACAGGAACTTCCTGCGAGCGGTTATGTTTTGCATTACTAGACGTATCAATGATTAAGCGCCATTTGCCCAAATGATTCTTGGCCGTTATAGTGTAGCAATTTGATTGGCTCCTTGTACCTACTTCACGTTTGAATAATTCGAAAAGTTTCTTCTCGTATCGCGTGTATTAAAAAAATTAATCGCTGTGGTAAGATGATGGGTATTTTGGTATCCGGGAAAAGGATTCAAGGTGGTTGACCACCCTTTTGGTAAGACATCCACACGATAATTTGCGGTGAGATGTCTTCGTTTAAGGAAAGCGCCAATCATTTGTATTAATCTAAGATTATGAGACCTGCCACGGGTTAGATTTGAAGATAAAAATTATTGCCGGAAGTACGACGCATTGTCATCACCCAAAGCTCAACTTTTTGTTTCCAAATTACGAACATCCTTTTCGTGTCTTTGGGCTTAAGCACTTGCATTGTTTCATTGGAGGAAATATTAAGATAGTCTGATTAAGTAGTTCAAGTTTGGCTCGATGGCAATCTAGAAATTCCTGAAGGTGGTTCCGTCCGTATGAGGCAGGTGCACTATATTATGTGATGTACAACATATAGAAAGCGTCCAATATTTATCTCGAATCATCCTAATTTTTTTGTTTGAAATAAATTTGCAGCTGCTTAAATTTTTGAAATAAATCTTGGTATGGCCACGTAATTTGTTTCACCATTGCTCAAATTGTAATTTTTTTCCGGAAGTTGGACGACGCGCCGTGGCGCCAATGCCGCGCAAGGTTCGCGATAGGATTCATGCTATCTTGCCAATTTTTTGCAATCATGTAATTACTAATTGTTTTTGTTATTTTTGCATTGCTTTACCAGTCGGCTTCTCTGGTTCCAAGTTATTCGTGCTTATCCAATTTAATATTCAAGTAGTCATCTTGGGTTGCCACTGAAATAAATGGAATTATGGCATCGAATTCTGAAAGTAAATGTATATTTTTAATTATGTCTGCATTCATAGTCTATATTTCCACAAAGTATACCGCAGCTTGCCAAACCGTCTTAATGGGGATGCAGCTTTAGATTACAACAGTTTCAATCTTCTTGGACTTCATCAGACAAACTGGTACTATTCGATATTTTAAGAGCTGTTTTTATATAAAACAGAGATGACTCGTCTGCATTCCGAGCAATGCATTTGTTTTTTATTCCAACAGTTGCAGTCTTAATCCCTCACTGTTGCACAAAAATTATCAGTGGGTTCCAAGATAGAGGATGATATATGGGTATGATTTTGTAAATATGTTTAGTTATTCCCTGAAAATTTCAAAACGAAAATGCCTTGATACGCGGTTTTCACCAAACAATTATTAATATTAGGTTTAGTGTGGATCATGAATAGATTAACGAGATTTTATTTCCCACATAAAATTCTTCCGACCAAAAATTATTATTAGAAAAGCAAATTTCTACGTTAATTTATTTTAAATTTATTAAAATAAAATATTATTTTTAAAATTATTAAATTTATTAAAATAAAATAACAGGGTCTGAAAATCTGGAAAAGTCGGGGAATTTTTAATTAAACAAATTTAGTGGGAAATTTAAAATTTTTAAGCGAAAATCAGGGGATATTTGGGACAGGAAATTTTTTTTGCAACTTAGAAAACCAAAATTACTTGAAAAATTATTATTTTTATTATTAAAATTTACAATTTTTTAATTTTGTGAAGGTTTGAAATGTTAAGAGAAAATCTTCAATTTTGGTTTCGAAAAAGTGGAAAGTCGGGGTATTTATTTTGAAAAATGGAGAGGTAACCCTGAACGAAAACAATTCTGCTACCAGACTTCAATTTTTCCCACAATTTTGTTATACAAATAGCCAAAAATCTTCACTTCACCAAAAAATCATTTCACTTTCACCCCCCCCCCCCCTCTGACTTTGGAGAGTATGTGTATAAAGTGGAAACAAAATTGAGGATTACATTATGAAAAGGTAACTAGTTCTTTTTTTCTGTTATTGAAAAAATTGCTAATTATATTATCTTTTACGTTGAGTTTGATTGAGACTTGGGGGGAATCCTTGGGGAAACTTTGTGTACAAGTGAAGATAAATTCGAGGAAATCTTTAGAATACCTACTGTAAATTAGCTTCTTTTTGCTTGCGGTATTTTTTAATGTAAATCTTAAGGCAATCCAGGAGGGAATCTCGTAATAATCTGGTGTTCAAAAATTTACGTTGCGATTCCTTTGCGTGTTGGGATTGCACACGCACAGGCTGCAATATTGTGATTCCCCCCCTGCTTATAACGAAAACATTTATATAATTTGATTTTTATACTAAATTTAATTTAATTTGCTATGATGTAAATTTGAAATAATAATAAACTACTTTCATTAGTTGAATTTTTGGTTGGTGGTTGAAGATGGTTAAGACCAAGGTTTGTGGTGGTTTACGACAAATTTTTAAATACATAGTATTACGATAGAAAAAAATTATGTGGAAGTCGGGATTTTTGCAAATGCGAAAAAATATTGCGAACGCAAAAATGCGGTATACGAAAAACGAATTCATATTCGCGATGGCGTTCATAATTTTATGTTAAATTGGATTTCTTTAATTATTACAGCCGAATTTTATTTAAAAACAGAAATTCCTGCCCAGCTTAGATTTGTCGTTTTCGGGGGATTTTTTTTACAAGTGAACTCTTTCAGAGAGCATTAAAATCATAAATTTTAATGTCTGATTAATTTTTATTATGAAATTAGGCCTAAATCATTTGCTAACTGCTCTACTAGTAAGTTAATGTTTAAACGTCCGCGACTAAACGGCTTTGCATTCAAACGACGTGCGTCCAAACATTTCGCGCCCAAACGGTTACGCGTTTAAACGGTTGCGTCTAAACATTCCAGACCAATATATTGCTATGATATTTTTTGTAATTTGGTTGTGCATTTATTTTATGAAGATATAGTAGTACCTAATTGTTTTGCAATAATTAAATTAAATGGGTTGAAATCTGAACGTTCTGCTGTATTAATCTAACCCTACGACAAGAACTTGCTAAAATTTGGATTTTCGAAAAGTGAGAACTGACTGGATGAAAGTTGGGTTAGTTTGTCTGATTTCGGTTTCGGGGAATAATTTTTTGAACCTTTGCAAAATTCAATAAAACAGGCAAAAAAACAGTCTTGATTTGTTCGGTGAACCAATCCCTGTTGATATTTCAAAGGGCTTCGCACTGTCCGTCTTCATCAGTACAATACTCTCAACCTACTACTTTCGGATGCCCTGGGCTACACTTTCTGAGAATTGGTTATTTAATGGGTTGAAACGAATCTTTACCTGCGACTATTTATGATTTTGAAATTTTACAATTTTGAATGAAATACTTGGCACTAATTTAATGGCGGAGTGTTTATAATTCAATTATGCGCGTATGATTATTTTGAAAAGTCCATAATTTATTATTTTTTGTAAGTTTTGATTACAAAACGTAAGCACGCATTTAATTAGCTTACATTAAGATTAGGCTTATTTAAATTTATCGGGAGGGTCTAGATTATCAATATCGATAAATAATTGATAGGAGCCTGTCGGTATTTGGTGTAATAAATCTTCACCTTCCTCGATAAGCTTTTTCTAACTGCATCTTTTAACACTTTTAAAAAAGTTTTCATTGTACATTTTGAAGTGCATATTTATACATGGTGATGAGCATCCTTTCGATACCGGATGTAGGTACCTAAAAATATTAGATATCAAAATGGACCTTCTTTTTGGTTCATTGTATTTGAGCCAGACAGTTTTTTATAAAGGTTCAAATAAGAACGTGCAATTATTTATTCGTGTTACCGATTAACCATAGGTTTATTTATGCGTATGTTAATTATTTCCTCTCCACAAGGGGAACAAGTCGTAGAATCTTTAGACATCTTGATTCTCTTTATTCTGTTCCGGTCCTTTTTCTAAACCCTCGTCGTTGCCAAAACCTCTGTCCGAGTCCCGTATCGGAATTTGTCCCCTTTCTATTGCATCGCTCCATTTTCTCACACTTGCAGCTTTTGAGACTGTTTGTGATCTCGTTTCGAAATGTTTGTGTAAAGCAAAACGAGGGTTGAAAGATTTAACTTGTTGATATATTTTTATTTGTAGGTACCTATGGGAATTTAACTCGGGGCAGTTTTGAAACCCACCTAGTGTTATTGTGTTATTTTTGCATTGTTTAATTAGCTCACTTACAATGGAATCAATTTTGAAAGGCCCTTTGACCTCTTGGTAATGGTATCCGGAAATATACGTGTCCGTTTTGTAAAAAAATCAAATTACCTAAGTGATCCTGTGGTCATGCTAGGTAAACACATAATAACATACATTCAATTTGGTTATAACGTCTTCAAGCAGGTCAATTATTAGTTCAACTTCCTTCGAGAGGGTTTTTCTTTCCCATTCACCTAGCGTAAATTCGACGACAGACGGTGGCAGTTTTTAACTTGAAAAAATTCCCGCGCGTTCCACCAACTTGTTCCAACGTCTCCTGCAATTCTGCAGTCTCTTCGGTTTGAATTTTTATCAGTTAAAAGCGCGGGAGCGCCATTTTTATATTCGGGGCGATATTGTCCACCACTTCTTCGTTTTCCCACAGTCGTTACAACATCCCAATGTATTGTTCTTGGAACTTCTACGAAATGCCCCTCGATGGTTTCCCTGCTATATTCTGTCTGACTAGACATTTTAGAAAAAATTCTCACAATGTGCTAGGTGCATTGTTATGTAGGGTTGCGATTTGTGTAACCAAATTTCACGACATCTATTTGTCGTCCCCAAACCGCACTATTTATTCAAATGTCGTTTGCGGTCGCTCCGCACAATAGGACGAGTTTATCAATAATTTGGTGCAATTATGCTCGCCGCATTTTTAATAGCGAATTTTAATTTGTTTCAGGCTTGGGAAATACTCGTGCTCTCCAAGTTGCAATGGAATGCTGCATCGATTACCGCATTCGACTACATCGATCAGATCGCCGAGCGGTTTTCTTGGGGAAGCGAGAGCTCCTACTTGCGTCGTCACGCTCACACGTTAGTCTCGATATGTTACACAGGTAAGCATACAGAGTGGTGACCAATATAATTTTTCCAAAACTTGTCTCCTATCGATAATAATTAAAAGTAAATAAAATGATAGCACAGCTGCAAAAGTAAAGTAATGCACATGTCCACGAATCCCTGGTTTATCAGGTTCCCCCAACAGCTGTAGATGGATAACGATAGCAAGTCCGATCAAATACTGTAGGAGTGTAAAGCTTTTTAATTCCGATGGGGTGTTGGCTCGACCTAATTGTACGACCAAACTCTTTATAATGCACGCCTAATGCGTAATATGCGCACCTACTCGTTACCAGACAAGGTGTTTAATTTTTTTATTTCCATAAACAAAGAAGCGTCTGTACATAAAACCCCTGCATTCATACAGTTCGAATGGAATTCTTCTTGTTAGCGATTCGCAACATGTTGGACCAGTTCAGGTCGTGTGCATTTTTACGATCCTATATTGTTTGGATAACAGATGCCCGAATTAGTATTTTTATTTTGGCGGCGCTGATTTAAACTTCTCCAGGTGGTTCGCGATAGGTGCAGCAGCAGCAACCTGGACATTTAAATGCGACTCCATTTTTAAATGGCTTGATGGTTCAATAAACAATAGGTGACACGTGCTCGTTGAACTATAAAACATTTTTAAGTTTTTAACTTTTATATTAGCCAACAGATGTTGAATCTGGATGAACTGGACGAATTCACCAATACGTAGCTTTGGGTATTTCCACTGTACTATCCGCCGATAAGATAATTATTGCTTCTCAAAGAAAAACGAATTTATGTAAATTACTGCGAACAATGCCGCAGTTGTGTTCGATAATCGTTTTTCTCGGTCAAATAAACAGAATATTGAGATATCAAAATTTTTGCTAAACGAGACGTAAAGGTTCACGGAATTTTTAAATCGCAATATAGAAATTTTTACGGTGTAATTTCAATTACCAAAAAGTCGACTGGGTGTGAATCGCATGGGTGACTTCGGAAGTTGACGGTGTTTTATTGCCGCATTTGGTGTAAAGTTATCTAAGCATTTTTAGTCAGGTGACGAGGAGGTCGATTCCGGGGTTCGACCCTTATTACTCCGGATCCAGCTGTACACTTCGGTATGACCAATGCTTGCAGCTGGAAATGATATCAGATCTGTAAGTTACAATTACGATTAAAAATGACTTCCAATAAAATGCAAATGATAATAATAATAAAAATTGCGACTTATTCATCTCGAATGTGGGGTCAAAAAAGCAAGGGTTTGGAACTGCGTTCTTAGTTTGCCTATGGAAGAGGTATGGCTTTGAAAATAGAGCAATAGATTCCCATCATGAATTAGCAGTTTGTTGGGAATAGCTAAACGTGTATTTAATGAGAACGATACCGTTCCCTAACATTAACGGCAGTTGTAGTAAGTGTTTCTAACGGCAGGAGGTTAGTAACCCTATGCGTCGTCTTAAGGGTGAAAAACCAGCTTGAGCGTCTGCGTCCATCCCCTTGGCAAAAGAAAACTATCCTGTCCTGGCACAAAGGCATAATCATAATCGTGAACTTTCATAAAGCAAGTCTGGGTCCCCAGGCAGGATTCTGAATAATGCAGCAGCGGCCACCCGTGTTTTTTTTTCTTACTCACCCTTCAATTGGCCGTCTTACCCTCTTGCAACAAAAGATCGCAATGCATTTTACTCGATTTTTTCCATAGTCTGGGACTCCTTACGACCTTTTCAATATATTCCAATAACAATGGGTTTTAGGGTGCTTGCGTCACCGGTGCACAAATCTTAACACCTGGTTGGCCCGTGCCGTCTAAGAAGCTGGGATTCTTCTGCGACAATACTAACGTCTCCGAGGTACCGTACTCCTGATTTATGTACCTCAGTTTTATGGAACACGTGCACACATGTCGCGTGTCCAACAACGTTAAGACTCCCCCGACACCCTTACTTTTCTTTTCATCCCCCATGAATGCCGAAGAAAATCTGCTTGATTCTGTTTACAATCCAATTGCCGTTTTGCATCTGCTTATACTACAAATATTAATTTGCATTGTTACCTTCCCCGATAACGATACCACATATTTTCGGTTTCTTATACTTTAAGACCCTACGAGGTAATAACAGTTGGACATTGTAAGGGGTCAAAATTCAAGAAAATTCACAGCTGGATTGTTTGTAAATACATCGTACTCGCCACCAACCGAAAATAATAATTATATGCCATCGCTGGCATCGCTCACTTAAAAATATTTTCAGTGTTTTCTAAATTTCCTGCCTTTTTATTAGTTTCTCGTATAAATTAAAATTAATTTAATCAAGATGCTTACAATGTTTAAATTTATACAATTTTATTCATAAGTATAAAATTTTATATCATTTTAATTAAATTTTAAACTTAATTAGTAATTTTGAAAAATGTTTTCTTTGTAATAATAAACCATTTAATGAGCACCTATTAATTTTTAAGTGGATATATAATACAGAATCAAGCGTTTTTGGATAAAATTATAAATTACTGTGTTGTAAATTTTATTATTTTTTTATCTAATAATTTGTACAATAACAACCGTAAAGTATTGTTTCCAAACAATAAAGAATTTTCACTTATGGACACGCGATTTCTTGCACGGAAAAAAAGGTTTTCTTAAATGAAGAATAAATATTTTCTTGAAATTATTTATTTCATTTAAAAATATAATTTCTTTACGAAAGAAAATATGCTTGTAATAAAAAAATCCGAGTTCTTCTAGGAAGAATATTTTTTACTTAAAATATTATTTATTTTCAAGAAAATTTCTTTTGAGAGAAGAATACTATTTTCTAGGTACATAAATATAAATATATTCTTAATCAATGTAAGTTAATTTCGTAAAAATTTAGATTAAATGCATGCGCAAAAATATATATGTATAATGCCGGTAAGATGCATCTGTAGTTGCGTAAATTACTTCATTATGCTACCTGATGTGTTACAAAGTGTATACAATGGATAAGTTTGTTAGTGAAAAACTGTTAGATTGGGGTTTAGAAAATTTACGAAGCATTTTTGAAGGTATGTAAACATATTATTATAAATAACGTTGGGTTAATTTATTTTTTTGTTTTTAATTTTGATATTTATGTAAAATGATTTTCATTTTATTTGAGTATTTATTCCATTAGTGGTTAGCGTCCGTTATAATTTTATTTTATTGTGGATCTGGAGCAATATTCAACCTCGCAGGGCGGGGAACTTTTTAACTTTAACATTTTAAGTAGTTATACAAATATTACGAAAAATGTTGTCTGGGCTTATGAACTAATGGGTTAAAACATATTATTTAGTATTTACTGACAAAAACAAAACTGTGTTATTCCCCGCGCGACACTATGGAGCCAGTTTCAACTTTCAAGGTCTTGCAATTTTGCATTATTTTATTAACTTTGCATCTAATCTACAAATAAAACAATTTGCAATGTAACAAAATTAATGTTTATGTTAACGCGTAGAGTCACGTAATATTTATTTGATTTTGTGTCGCATATTTTGAAATTTATGTACAGTGTTTTGTAAAATTATTCATACTCTAGCGTTCAAAATATTTAAACGCTTAAAAAAATTTTCAAATTTAATTTGACTACCCTAATCTTAGAGTAACAACTTTAAAATCGTTTTTCATGCTATAAACTATACACCAAATTTGTAGTTACTTCTGAGCCGGTAAAATTCCATAATTCTATAATTTGTTATTTAAGCTTTTTTGCTTGTATAATTTTGTTTGGTGTTTGTTTATAAAAATTTTCAATTGGATAATATATTTATATATCGCGACTTTGCAAAGATGTAACTAATAAATTTGAGATGTTATTATAATAACCCGAGTATCACAACATACAACATGATGTGATTGGTGTGTTGTTTAATTAGTATCAATCTGAAATCTCAATTTTAAGTGATTTGTTGTAAATTTTTTGCAAAAAAATTTTCAACCGGTTTATTATTTAGAACCCTAGCGTATGAATGATTTTTAAGTCACCCTACCGTAGATGGATATGTAATAAGTTTAGTTTGTTTAAAGAAAATCAAATCGACGAAGATGTTTTTAATCAATTAGAAGAAAAGGACATCAAAGAATTAATACCAATTTTAGGTTTACGTAAGAAATTTTTGGCAAAATACAAAGCTTATCAGCAACCTCGAGTAAGTGGAAATATTAAAAATGTTTAAGTACTTCTTCAATATTTGCTCTTTGAGTTTGTGCCTGCTTATTGAAAACGAAATGCTATTTAAAAAAAAAGTAATTAATATAGTTGGCTTTTTTTATTAATAAGAATAAAATATAGTTAAGTAGATAATTAGGCCGCCAGTAGCGCTCAAAATTAAGTTGACAAACAGTTTTTTTTTTAAACTTTCAAATTTGAACATTTCTCTTTCATTATAAATAGAAAGTTATAGTTAACTACCTTTTAATTTAAAAGCCTTTAAAGAATAATATTACAAAAATGAAAGAAAAATGTTGAAATATAAAAAAGTTCTTGTAGAAAAAACTGTTTGCCAACTTACTTTTCAGCGCTACTGTATTCAAAAACTATAATTACTTAATTTCTTCAGGATAGCCAAACGGATTCGGAAGCTGCCTGTACTACATCATCAGAATCTTTAGCTGTAATTCCAGAGGTGAACTTACAAACATCGTTTCATGGTTTAAATGATGTGGATCGAAGTATGGGAAATGTTTTTCCCAATTTTGACTTAAGAAAGTTGTTACACAATTCTACGTACGGTAACAAAATTGTATCATATTATGAAAAATTCGCCATATTGGATGATTCTAATAGAAGACAATTGGTGGACATAATTATCAAACATCTTTATAAATACATCCTCACGCAGTAAATTCATATTTTTTTAATGTGGAATATAATTATAATTTTTTTTTACATTGTAGTCGTTTAAAACATGATCAATATGTTATTCTGTGCGACAAAATAACGGCCCTTTTCCCAACCGAATCCCGTTCTACGTATTATATTCCGTACGTACCGAAAAGGGAAACCGGTACTAAAGGTATACTAGCAAAAGGTCGGTTGGTAGATAAAGTACGAAATATACTTTTTCAATGTGGCGAAACAGTAAAATATAAATCCAAAAGAAAGTTCGATAGCATCTTAGAACAGCCATCAACATCTGCTGAAACAGAGTCAGAAGGTAATTGTTTCAACTAAAATTTTATTTATAAATTTATCTTTTATTATTAAATAATTTACTGTTTTTAGAAAACTTCCAAGCTGAGGGAATCACATTTCTTAAACATAATACAGAACCTTGGGATGAAGTTCTAAGTAAGTGGAAAGACACAACGAAATCAAGAACAAAATCGGAAAAACGTACAGTACAAGAATTTATTAATGAATGGCCAATTTTGAAGGACATTCGTGCCGAACAATTGGTTTGTATTATTTATTATCAAGGCATTAAAACCTCATTATATTAAACATTTTCAGATCAATTTAGATTTTGAATTTTATTTTGGGAAATGCCCAGTACATATATTATTTACCAACTGGAGTAAATTTATGGGCACAGTTCTGAGAATTTCTGACATCTCAAAAATTAGAGATAAAGATCTTTTATCGACTTATTCTGTAATTTGTGATTCAGAAGATTCCTTAATTGGTATGTTATGTATATTTTAACCTATTTTATTTAGTGCTTTTTTTCCTAAAGTTGAGATATCTTGAAAGCTCTATTATTATTATTTTCAATTTGGAATTATTGGTCACTTAAGCAGTAACATCAATTATTTATTTTATAGATTCAAAAGTTTTTTGTGAAATTCAGCTATTATGCCATATAATACCTCCAAAGGGAACAATTAAAATTTCAAAACAAGACAGCGTAAAATTTTCAATTATTGAATGCATGGAAAGCATTATTATTCGTGCAAATGTAAGTTCTTTTTTTTTTTTTAGATGAAATACCCTATAAATACAATAATATACTTTTTTAGACTGCAGGTGACGTAGAACCCAGCATTGAAAAACAAAAACAGAAAGGAGTTTGTAGAAAACAACCAGTTCAACCATATTTGTTAGTAGTTGGTGAAAATTTGCAAAACATTCAATCAGTGTTTGTAGTAGTGGATACCATAAGGTATCAATTTAAGTCAATAATTAAGGGTCTTGATATTCTTTTCAAGATATTTCACGTATTTAATGCAAAATATCCCTTACAAAGCGAACACATTTGGACACTTATTCAAAAAGGACTTTTTAAAATTGATACAAAGCAAGACAAACAGTTTCCCCATATTTCACACTTATTAAAGGCATTAAGGGACTAGTATTAGAACTTAATCTTCACAATATTGTGTAATTTTATACATAATTTTAATCGGTATTAATTTTTTTATAATTGACTACCTATTTATTTTACTGATATTTAAGAGTTTAGTGATTATTATTATTGTACTAACATGAATTGTCACTGTGGAAGAACATTTGACACTACAAAAAAACTTTTGATACATTTCGAATATTACCATAAAATTACAAATAACTTTATATGTCCTATCAGTACATGTTTACGATCTTTTCAAAGGAAAGATGTCTTTAAACGTCATTTAGATCATAGTCACCTTAACAAAATGACGAAAATTAATGTTCCAGATAATAAAAACAAAATGACAAATTCTCCATCTCCGTCAATATCTACTTACGAAAATAATTGTTTATATGATTCAGAAAACTTACAAACATCTAATCCACAAAATAAAAAAACGTTTACTTCAGGTGACCACATGAAATCAAAATTTATTTTATTTGAAAGTTTTTTAAAAAAGTCCGTAGAACAGTTTGTATCAAAATTATATGATGACATTTCCTTGCCACGTTCTTCAGTTCAGACAATTATAAACTCAGTTTCGGAATTATTTTCTTCAAAAGCAATAGATATAGTAATAGAAATAATTGAATTAAATTTGAATGATGGTGAATTGCAACCTCTGTTTGAAAACTTAAAAAATATGATGAATATGGTCCGTAATATCTTTATTGTTTGTAATTTACACACAGAATATCGAAGAGTAAAATTTTTTCATGAATCTGAAAAGTTGATTAAACCTGTGCAATATGTAGTTGGTACTTGCCCTGAAGAACATAAAAGTAATAATCAAATGACCATAGTTCTTAAAAATGTGACATCAACGCATGTTCCTATGAGACACAATTTACGCGTATTTCTAGAACTTCCTGGTGTTTATGAAAAAATTCTCGAATATCAAACGGGCTCGCAAAATAATTTTTCACAATACTGTATAAATAATATACTTCAAGGATCGTTGTGGAAGTCAGTTCTAGCCCAATACGATAGTAGAATTGTATTTCCAATAATCTTATATTTTGATGACTTTGAATGTGGAAATCCACTTGGGAGTCATGCGGGTATTCACAAGTTAGGTGCAGTATATTATACTATAGCGTCCATTCCTCCAGAATATTCTAGCAAACTAGAAAATATCTTTTTGGCTCTTCTCTTCCATAGCTCAGATAGATCAGTTTTTGGCAATAGAGCAATTTTTAATCCTTTACTAAATGAGTTGAAGTTTTTACAGGAGTCGGGAATCACCATTTATTTAGATAACAAAAATGTTCAAGTATATTTCGAAGTAATTTTAATTGTAGGAGATAATTTGGGGTTGCATTCCATTTTAGGATTTGTTGAAAGTTTTAGTGCCACATACTTTTGCAGATTTTGTACTACCTCTAAAATTATTACTAAACATCAATGCGTAGAACATGAAGAATCCATTAAATTGCAAGATAATTATATTAATCATCTAAACACCTTATCGTTTGGAATTAAGGAAGACTGCGTTTGGCATGATTTAAAAAATTTTCATGTATATGATAACTGGGCATGTGATGTAATGCACGACTTATTTGAAGGTGTGCATAGGTATGACATGGCATTGATCATTAAAAATTTGATTGCAAAAGACTATTTCTCGCTTGAATGTTTGAATTCAAAAATAAAATATTTTTTATACAAATCTTCTGAAAAAAATAAACCACCCAAAATTAAAAAAGAACATTTAATCAGCGAATGCATTATTATGTCTGCTTCAGAAATGTTATGTTTGGTAAATAATTTTCGCTTTATAATTGGAGATTTGATTCCTAGTGATGATTCCATATGGAACTTTTATCTGAAACTTTTACAAATTACCGATATTCTTACATCAGATACTATATCTGCCCAAACAATAGAATTACTTCAGTGTTTAATTACGGAACATCATGAGATATATATATCCCTCTTTGAACGTAACTTAAAGCCTAAACATCATTTTTTATTACATTATCAAAGAATAATGTTGAAAGTTGGCCCTCTTATAAAATTATCGTGTTTAAGATTTGAAGCCAAGCATAAGGTTCTTAAAAGTTATGCAAATAATGTTTCTACTCGTAGAAATTTACCATATACTTTAGCTTTTCGAATGCAATTAAAAATTCTTACTAGATTAATTTCAAACGTTGGTTTATCGGATGTTATTGATTTTGGTAAAATAGAATATAGTAATTTTATGGAAATTGATACTATTAAAAATGATATTCAATCGATACATGCAAATGTCTTAAATGATTCGATTGCAATCAAATGGTACTCTATAAATGGAATTACTTATAATATTTCAGATGTTATAATGGTGGGTTACGACAACGAGGAACCTCAATTTGGAAAAATCAAAAATATTTTGTTAAACAAGGAAAACCCACATCTTTGTTATTTTGTTTTTAATTTTCTGAAAGTTACAAACTTTAACTTACATTATAGAGCATATAAAGTTATATTATCTTCACAAATAGATATTATTTTATTGAAAGATATTCTATCCAATGTACCTACTATAATTCATAACATAGGTAATGAAATGTTTGTTTCAATTTAATATTGTCATTTAATTTTTAATATAAATTATATTTTACTCCTAAGTTTGTTATATGTACATAATTATATAGTTATATAATTTATATTATATTATAAATAATAAAATTTACATTTTGAAATTTTATTTCTTTAATTTACGTTAGGTGCCTAGTTTTTAAAAAAATCAGGAATTTTAATTTAAGAATATATTTACTTGAATGAACAGTACTTAATTAAAAATAAATTTTTCTTAAATCAAAATGTTATTTACTTGCGGCTATCTAAAACAGAGAATTTCTTCATTAATGCGGTACTTATTTGAACCAAGTAAATTCTTCATGACTTTATTTAAGAAAATCATGTTTTAATTTAACAATGTACTTGCATGATTTAAGAAACTTTTGTAAAATTAGTTTTCTTGAATCAAGATAACATTTATTAGCAGGTAATGAAAACAGAACTCTTGATTCAAAAATGAAATTTATTTAAATCAAATACTTTTTTAACTACTTCATGTAAGAACACCATTCTTCAATTTAAGAATATACCTATTTGATCTAAGGAAACCGAATTAAGAACATTTTTTTCTTACTACAAGAAAATATTTTCGTGCGGCTATTCAAAACAGAGAATTTCTTGATTCAAGCTTTACTTATTTGAATCAAGTATTTTTTTTTTTCCGTGTGCGTAACTTGACTTTCGAAATCGTCTTACCTGCAGCATTTTGACGAAACAATATTATAATTCCATTATTTGGATTTCGAGTTCAAAAAAAAAGGTTCAAAGTCAAAAATTATCGCCCCCCCCATCAATTCAAAATTAATGCGACATATTCATATCATACGGAATTCGTTAAATATTGCAAAGCAAAAAATGTTCTTTTCACTATTTTTTTAAAGAAACGGAAAGTCTGGATGGCTGTACACAATAAATCTTGGACCCCAAAAATTGGCAACAATACGTCTTTACAGTGACTTACTTTTAGTTAGCCATTGTTAGGAGCTACCTTGCAGAAATATCTCGAGCAAAGGGGCTGTGCCCTTTTAAGCTATATTTTACAATATTATAGCGGACCAAATTAAATTGTGAATCACCTTTTATTGATTTAAGGATTAGAGATTTTTTGACGACTGTAATTGATAAAATCCCAGCTGCAGATTCGTAATTCTTAGGTCTTCTGTGTGTATCTTGATTTTTTGCATCATTTTTCTTGCGTACCCACCATAAATCTTAAAAACTATCTGAAAGTTTTTCTTTTTTTGGGTTTTATATTTAAATAATACGACGTAGAAGTATTTCTCGTTAGGTAAATATCAGACACCAGGTGCAGGGTGTCCGACGCTCTTTTTGCCCCTATAAATGTTTTATTAATTTTGTAGTATAGTATTATAGTTCCTTCACATTTCCTCCTCGTACAAACAAGAAAGGAGGTGAAGAAACTGGAAACATATGCCAAGGAGTGCATCGTCCAGCTATAGGGCAGGTGGTCCGTAATTTTTTTTTTTTATAGTGAACCCTTCAAACCTGTTGTCCCTGTCGCGTATGTATTTATAAGTGAATTCTAATAGTTTCATTATTCTTAATTTGTCCAATAACCTCTTGATGCCGCGCATATGTCGCTATTGTTATGTTGGTACGCATGCATTCTCGTTAGGGTAACTCCCCGCATAACGTAGAACAGAATTTTCCCCAATATCTTGAGTATCGAAGCGTTCCGCTACGATTATTTTTAAGGAGTCCGTTCTTCAGGTGGCAATTAACAATTGATATTGGGTTACCGGTTAAACCAACTGTTGCACTTTCATTGAAAGTAAAATGGAACGAACGTCTTCTAACAGCAAGCCGATCTGTCGTAGAAGTCAACGAATCGGAACAGCAACTCGCGTGTGGTGGTGGCGTGTGCCGTCGAGCTATCCTAACTTCCTCAAGACGACACACTTTCATACTTCCGGAAACAGAAGATACGGAGATAATCAGATAATTGGACCGCATTAACTTGTCAGAGGGTAGCTTTTGTTGTAATTTATTGGAGTACATACATATTAACCACCAAAATTTAAAACATTTAAATGTCACTTTCAATATTAAGTTGGAGGTTCGTTGCTCCAAATATAATTATTTTTTTTTATATTTCTACTGACATCTGACTTGGTTCTTTAGCGTAGCAGGTGAAGTTCAAAGTGGTTTCGAAGGAACATGTGGCATTATATTAACTTCTGTTGAACTTTTTATATATTACAAATCAAGGTCAAGATTGGCGTGTTGGAAATTTGAAAAAAATTAAGTCCATAATTTGTATCATATTTGCAGGTTCATGACATTTTCTCGGTCATATTTCGTCGAGGTCTTTATTCCCGCAGCTTGTTAAAATTTTATATTTTGAAACCCATGCTTGCTGCTTTGTTGTTCTCGTGTGGTTTGTTTTTGTATATCGCGCTTTGGTCCATACAGCGGCAGATGTTTAGCGTGGTGATTTAAACACCGTAATCGAACGATGTCGCAATCGAAAGCAAGGTGCAGACCATGAACAGACATGGGCACTGGGTACACCATACCTGACTGTCTGCCACCTGCCGTATTTATAATTACTACACTACAATAATTAGCCTATGACATGAACTTTCCATTATGAATTTGGTTCACTTGTTTTCTAAACGATAATTGGAAATATTAAAATTACTTCATTTTAATTCTTCCTACCTGTATAATAATGAACTTGCAAAAATAACACTAGGTATTCCATAATAGGAAGTCAGGTGTGGGGTGACAATGAACCCTAATTCGCATAGGTAGAAAAGTTGGTAGCAAAAATAAGCCATGTTAGAAACTTTGATACCCCGATAAATATTTAAATGCGCTATTTTGAAGTACGGGGATTCACAAACAAAAGAAAAACGAAATTTAGTAATTTGCATCTTTCCGTTGGGTTTCCAGAATTTGGGGCGAAAAAACCGTTTAACGTACGCATTGTGAAATTTAAAGTACAACTGCTATTCGGTATTAGAATTTTTAAAAATATGCAAATTTCCAATTTTTATATAACAAATTAAAAATTTTAAATAAATTCTTACCAAAGAATGCACATTATTATGTGAAAATAAAAATGTTTACCTAATCGTCATAGCTAAATCATGTAATGATAATGAAATGTAATCAAAGAAAATTCCAGGAAAATTTTAAATGAACCTTGAATTTTTATATTTGGTGGTTATCCCATTTTTAGTGATTAATTAAAATTTTCTTTTGTTACAGAACCAGCCCTAATTCAAACACCGCCTTCCCTAATAGCGACGGCCTGTATATGTGCAGCTATGAAGGGTTTAC
This sequence comes from Cantharis lateralis, assembly GCA_963170105.1. Taxonomy (NCBI): domain Eukaryota; kingdom Metazoa; phylum Arthropoda; class Insecta; order Coleoptera; family Cantharidae; genus Cantharis; species Cantharis lateralis. The sequence continues at coordinate 35,899,183 of OY720627.1, read as the reverse complement.
GCATGCCATCGACAAATAACGCAACTTTTGATATGTGCACGCTTTTACGTATAAATTCCGAAGTTGTAGAAAATCTCCGCCACTTTATAGACCACACAGTTGAGAAAAGTTTACCGAAACAATCCGAAAAAATCGATATACCAAATACAAATTTATGCACCGATAATGGTTTCCAAAGTCCCAAATATGGCCAACCCGAAACACCAACCGAAGTTGAGAATGTAGATTTTTGAAAACAAACAAAAATTTCTTCAGTTGTTATCTTATTATTTTCTTTATAGTCTTATTTTTTGTTGTGTTTGAAGAAAATTATTGAAGTAGGTTACCTTTAAATAAGACGATGTAGAACGTTTCACAGTTTTCAAAAAACTATAAACTCAAATCAGTCGACGGTTAATGTTATATATTTTTCTTAGTTTCAATTTTATAAAAAAGTTTAGGCGAGTTTGCGTAGTTGTTAAATTAATGTATATGTTTTATATCTTGACGAACTTATTATTGAACATAGCTAATGCAGGAACCGATTGGATCATTAAAAATGGTTGCAAGGACCTTTTGCGAAAATAAGCAAGGGGAAGTACCTGATTGATCTGTTGCTGATAATGTGGGTTTATTTCTTTTAAAAGAAAGACGACAATCCCACGTGATATTAACCGAGTGTCCATTTCATAACCAGAAATGTTACTTTTTGATCTCATTATTTACCAGTAGTATTGTAAAAAATGTGCCTTAGACGAATTGAAGATCTCACCAAGATTTTCTTATGTGTGTACGTTGTATTTTGTGAAATACAAAAACGTGCGGTTTAGAAAATTTATACTATAGTTAACCCCATTTTTTAAAATAGTTAATAATTAACGAAATCTGTGATTATAAACAATAACAAGCAGGTTAAAAAATAATAACAAAATTTAATGTTTCAAATTTTCTCGGATGATATACGAGGACAGAATTTTTCTTTTGATGTTATTTTTCATTTTGTTATCTAGTCTTAGTTTATTTATTTGTCGGTTCAACTTAACGTTAAGCACCTACATAAACCACTTACAACAGTGTACAAATTTGTACATACATTTAAACACACCAAAGTTATTTTAAGAAAACGTATCTTGTCGAATGTGGAATATTATTTCTCTCGGTATTTTAAATACCCAAGCAAGAAATTAGTCTTTGCATTTTCACATTGGCAGCATGAAATCTACAATCGAACAAGGAATGTTTGTAACGAATAAGTAGTTTTTAGTTTAAATGTGTAAGTTCTCACTGTTAATTTTATTTATTTATTTTTTCTTTTGTATTTTTATATAATAAAAGTCAAACAAAATTGTATTCCTGTTTTTATTAAATAAATTTAAGTTTTTACAAAAACTTTTTATTTTAGACACAGGAGGCATTCGAGGAGCATCATAGTAACTTTCCGTTTGTGGTCAAAATGTTGCTAGGTGAGAAATTTTGAGTGGAAAATCACATCTTTCTGGACGAAATTATAGGTGTTGAAATGTTAGATTTATAATATAAATTTTTTAAATAAACATGGCTCTTTTTGACATACAAATTTATATGTTCAAAACTAAATATCAAAAACATTTTAGGAGGTAGTAGCTGTGATAACTGATAATGCACTTTAAGAAAATATATTAACTTTTTTCAAGTTATTTTAAAAATCTTGATGTTTTTTATAATTTAAAGATTCAAGTGACCCTTCTTATAACAAATTTCAAAAAAATTTGCTTATTTTTATAAAAAAAAAGTAGAATCAAGTCATTCATCATGGTAACTTTGTCATAATTGTAATCGAATTGTAGTCATAATCAAATTGTCATAGCCACCAGCAAATCGTCGTCAAGAAAATTGATAAACGTAGCACACATTTCCATTAATATTTCATTAAATCTCTGTACATATCTATGCATTCAATTTTATTATATCAGTTTTCTTGATGACTGTCGTTTTCCAACATTTGCTCAATTGTCATCTTCGTGATTTAATAAGACGTTCGTCAACCATAAAAGCAAAAAAATGTCTGTAAGTAACTAACTATAAAGAATAAGCAAGTAATTACAAAGAACAAATTTATGTAAAAATATAAAGGAACAGTACATTATAGGTACGAAAAACATAGATTGGTAAATAATTATAAAATAAAACACTCGAAAAATTGAAATCGAGAAATCACAATGTGGTGATAAATACTGTAGAATTTTAAAAACTTGAATATTGCTTTCGCTTCAAGTTTATAACTTTATCTTATTAAATAATCAAAAACGATCTTAACTTATATATTAACATTAATTAGAACAAGTAACAATAAGTTATACTTCATAAATATTAAATAACCAAATTATTTCTCTTCGAGATTTAATTTATTACTTTGGCAATTCGGGAGGAGATCGAACAGCCTGCCCTGTTATTATATTTTTCACTGAATCCATATTTTTATTTAGCACCTTAAAGCATTGTGTAGTATCACCACTTTGGATTGTTATAAAACTAGAACTTTTATCGTCATTGATTACGAACTGTTTTAACTCGGCTAAATTTGTAGATTGTTTTTTAGTAGTCGGAATTGTATTGGATAACGGAGCCGTTTTTGTTCCCGATACTGTGTTGGTCTTATTCGATGGGGATTTTATGTGTGCTTCTTTCGGCAAGATTTTCACAGGTTTACGACGAACAGGTGTTTTAGTAACAATTGTCGACTGTGGAACCAACAGTGATTTACCATTTTGAGATGACACAAGTACTTGACTGCTATTTTGCATGCCAGATATTCTTTTAAATTGTGCCAAATCGATATTTTGTCGTAACGAGGAATCACTCTCTTTGTTTGGAAGAATGACATATTTGTTTTCTCCGTCCCGTTTTAAGGGCAGCAAATTTATATATTTGCCTTTAAGTAAACTAGTAGTGTTGCCATTTGCCAATAAAACTTGCAATGGTTTCTGCGGGGTAGATTTTGTTTGAGAAACCATAATATTCTTTTGAAGTGCAGTATTGTTAGATGGACTTTGAACTGCACCATTACCTGGTTGAATTGTAACGTCATTTTTAACATTCGTTTTCAGTCTTTTTGGTTCTGGCTGAATTACCACATTGTCTTCCAGCTGTGAGCTGCGTTTTTTCAGTTCTGGTTGCTTTTGATTTCGAAGCAGCGATGTAGGTTTATTTTTTTGAAGGTCCGAGGGCTCCGGCTCAATTATAATAACATCATCTTCAATTGAATTGGATTCTTTTTCTTTATTACTTACAACAGTTGTACCGAAACAGTGTAAACGATTCAGTTTCGTTATGATGACATCATTGGTACTAGTATTTGCTTTATTGTTTTGGGATGTAGAAATAACAAACTTTTCATTTGGTAAACTTCGTCGGATATCTTTAAAATTCATATTCTTGCAAATTGGTATTAATTCTACATCAGCGCTATTATTTGTTAATTTTTCATTTTTTGAAAATTTTATTCTTTGAAACTGTGAATTTCCTAATTCTTTATTTGCAACGTTGCTAGTAGATCCTTCCGTTTGGTTTTTCAAATTAAATAAACTTTCAGTTTGTGGGAATAACCTAATTTTTTGAAAACCTTCCATTTCCTTAACAGTACTACTGGAAGACCTTGCTGGAGATATTGGGCTGGTCGATTTTCTTTTTTGTGGACTCATCCTAATTTTTTGTAGTTCTGCCGTACTTAATTCTTTCTTGTTAAGATTAAATGCAACATATTCCAATTGTTTATAAATTTTCGTCTTTACAGATGTGGGATACAAATTTATCAGTTCGAATGAATTCTCTATATTTTTAATAGAACTTCCAGCTGTGCTAAGCTTAATGGTGGAAATTATTTTTTTGATTACCTGCAATTAATAATTTTGAAAATTTTTGAAGGGTAAAAAATTTCAAAAATATAGCTTACCTCTGTGAGAACATCTCCGTGTGGACGTTTATTAGAAATACCTTCCATCGAGAAACTCTGAGCTAATTGATTAGTTACATCATAAATTTGACGTTTTTTACGGTGTTCGACAACTAATTCAACTTCATATTCTGTCAATCCAAGTTTTACTAAATCCTCTTTAGTGCTATGACGAACATTTTTCACTCCGCAGGTTCCGGCTATCTAAAAATAAAATAGGCATTAAAGGTGTGGGAACACGGTTGGTGTTGGTTTATATATAATTTTTATGGTAAAAAAGAGAACAGAAGAAAAAACCATGTACTTACATGATATCCATCAAGAACTGTTGAACTTAATATCGTTTTCATGGTAGGATTGAGTTTTACCATCATTTTAATTTTTAAACCAAGTTTGAGCGGAAGCATTATAATGTTTTGAATTAATATCCTGTAATAATAATGCAATAGTTTAGATAAAGAATATATTATTTGGCAAGCTGCTTACCTAGTTATTCCATTTACAGCCGAGCCATAATTGGGAAAACGTCTAATTTGGTTAGTAAGCGGACACATGATATCGACAACATTGGTAACTTCGTGTAAGAATGCCTTGATGTACCCCAAACCAGGAATGTTAGTAATAAAATATCGAATAGTACATTTGTTTTTTATGGAATAATAATGTTTTTTTTTTATCAATTCATTGTCATTTTTATTGGGGGATTTACCAAAATCAATATCTTTCATTAAGATATTTAAATCATTCCAATATGTGTCTTCTTCATAATTGATTGCACACTCAATGTCCTCAATTTGTTCATCGCTGGAAGAAAAGCCCAATATCTTAAGTAAATTATTACATTTCCAATCTTTCAAAATAGATTTCAGATCTTCATCTTCCGTTAGGTCAATGCAATTTTCGGTAACACTAGTTGAATCTTTACTATTTTGATAATCGTCTATTTGATTTACCCAAAGCCCATTTGTAACATCTATTACCGCTTCGTTAGCCACATTAGCATTAATAATGTCTATATTGTGACTCTCGTCCAGCAAATATGGACCGACAAAAACCTTATCCATATAAGTCGGAACACTAAATATGCCAAACATTTTAAGAGATTGATTTTTTCGAATGCTCTCCGATGATAAAAACACAGTTTTATGTTTCTTTTGAGCTAATTGCACCACCTTAATAAGATCACTGTACTTAATAGAAAAATTGTTGAGAGTTAAACGAAGATAAGAAAATTCTTGATCAATATAAATGAGCCTCCATTTGCATTTGATGACTTCTTGAGGTAAAGGAAGACTAACACTTCTTCTGCTATCGAAAAAGGCTGGAGTTCCGCTGTCATAGTACAAGATATGTGGTCGAAATTTTCGGACAAAGTAGGTAATCATTTTCTTGTCATTTTGCATATCACAATGATGAAAGTCGCCTTGCAATATTTCCTCTTCGTATTCGGCTTCTTCTGTAACATCATCAGTAATTTCCTTTGGTATGCTTTCAATATCGATGTCTTTCGATACCGAAGTTTCTTTAATTTGCTGAAGAAGTGAAACTCGAATTTTGTCATTCAAATCATTTTTTCCTGACGATTTTTCGCATACGCTGTACAGTTCTGAGAAATTTTTCTCATTAAATGCCAATATTACAAAAATGTTATCTGGATTTTTGTTCATAGGCACCTGTTTATTTACAATGCATCGAATGAAATCTAGCGGAATGGATGCTTCTTCTTTAAGGTGTTCAAAAACTCGTATGTTGCAATGATTAACTGAAGGGCGCCTATTTCTTTGCGTTATTATTATTGGCGATATTTTATTTGTATTTAGATACCAAATTTCAAGAGTCTTTTTGTTGTAGTTATTTTGAAGAGACATCCAAGGTAATAAACGAAACTCTTTTTGTCTTGAAGAAGACATATACTTTTCCTGGATTTTACATCGAGGAGACGCCTCTGCCTGATTGGGACAGGAATTCTTTAAATCTGTATAAGAATTTCCAATGGTATTTAAATTGTTTGGAAAAATATCCTCTGGAATATCATCAGAAATGTCAGCATTAATAAGAGATGTATTTTCAGACGGATGCTTCCTTCTCATAGTTTCAGGCGTAATTATGCCATTCATCCGTTGATTTAGGCGGGATATAAGATTATCCAAGTGAAGTTCTCCTCGAAGATAAGGTATTAGTCTGTCAATAGTTTGGAGTAATAATTTACGTTCGACGTCTTTTTTAGCTTGAAGAGGATCAGTAAGTACAGACGTATGTCTTAATTCGACGAGTTTAACTCGAAGACTCCGCACGTAACGGTGAAGGTCTCGACTAAATCTTTTAGAAGATTTAAGAGTTTTATCTAAATAGGATTCGGAGGTGTTTCTTGGAAGGTAATATGGGCTAGAAAGTCCTCTGGTTCGTGAACAAAACTCTTCTTTATTAAATGTTCCGTCGTTTCTCTGCTTTCTTACGTATTTTGGTCGTGGTTTCACGAAGCCATTGGGTCGTGGTGCCGCTTTATAACGTTTTATTTTCTTTCCTGGATCAGCTATGAGTAATTCTGGTTTTTGTGGAGATAGTGCTTTAGAGCTATCACTTATAACGGGCGGAATCTTTGGAACTGAATGTAAATCCGTAGTTCCGCAGTCTGGTTTGGACATACACACACATTTATACATGGAATGTATCATACAATATGGAATAATGTCACTTAAATTATATTTTGTTAATGGCACAGAACATGGTTTGATATCGTCTGGTAATATTGACACAACTTCATCGTCAGTACTCCACCGATGATTGTCACTTTCAACAGTGTCATTTAACTCTTCGTTCAAGTAATCATTGTATTTCTTTGGGGTTTTGGTAACTCTACGTCGCCTTTCTTGAGAATCTCCTACCATTATTAATTGGTTGCTTGTTTTGATGATTGTTTGTGTGAATTCTTTTTCAACCTAATTAATAAATTAAATATTGTAGTAAGTTTATAATCAAAATAATGCAAATTGGGAATTACTAATATTCTAATTAGAGTTTGGGAATACCCTAATTTTAATATTAAACTAAATATAAACATAAAAAATCTCACCTTAGCTAAATTTTTCTTGGCCCGATCTTGTAACCGATTAATAACTCCGGCATTTAACAAATTATAACCAACGGGAATTGAAGTATTATTCATATTACTGTTATTTTTACAACTACATTTGAAAATACATTTCCATGATCCGCAGTGAATTGGTAACAAGTTTTTGGAATCACATCGTAAAGTTTTACATATGCAACCTAATTTACAAACTTCTTTGGTGCACTTTTCGTTGTCAGTATTCTCTTCATCGTTCACTACCGACACAATTTGACAATTTAATCTTTTCATTTCTAAAGCAGTTTTATTTAATTTCGATCTTGGACCACAGTGTCGTTTTATAGGTCGACTAACCTTTGCCACAGTTAACATTGGTTCATCGGTGCTAATTTCAACAGTGTCGTAGTTCATATGCAGATATTTAGTATCATCTAAAACATCGACATAATTCAACAGTTTATCCATAACCGAGTTAACTCCTTCTTGGATTTTATCATCGCTTTCGCTTAGCTTCTCTTCGATCTTATCAACGGCAATTTTTTTTCTCAGTTTTATCGTTTCCTGATTGTTTTCATAAGATAATGGAAACTTGAAAGTATGAAGTTTTGGCTTGACATTTTTAGTTCTTAACAAAGACAAAGCAAACTTAACACGATTTTCACTTAAATGCCAGGTTTCATTTCGAATCAAGTGTTCAAGATTTGGTTGTATAACTTGACCGTATTGCGGAACTACCGATAGAAATACCTTAGGAAGTTTCTTTTCCACAGTTTCCCATTCAGTAGGATCCCATTCTACAACTTTAGGTTGTTCCTTTAAACTTTCCAGTAAAGATGGCTTTTTCACGTTGAAAATTTCAGAGGTTTTACTACAAGGTTGAATATGATTAACTTTAGATATCCTTTTCGGAATTTTTATGTTAGCTATAACTCCATCAGTTTTACTACTAGCCACTTTAAGTCTTTTACCATTGCATACAATGTAACTGTACGTATTTGTTATAACCGAAGATATCTTGTAAGATTCTCGGTCGAATGGCACATCGTTGCTGACAAGCTGCTTGCGAAAATACAAAATACGACCATGGTTTTCATGACGTTGCTTTCTATTCATGGAATACATTAATCTAGCGTTTAATGGCATTCTAGATGCTTCTAATAATCGACGTTTTTCTGCTAGAGTTTTAGGCTTATATGGTTTTAAGGACATATCCAAGCTTGCAGATGTTGCTGGAACATTAGTATTTGCTACAACTGGAGTAGAATTGCTGGAGGAATTAAAAGGAATTGAAACAAGAGTTGGAATGGTAGAAACAGTTGAATTGGCAGGACTTCCAGAATAAGTTGCATTGGTTAGAGAATTAGATGTAGGCATAATGGAATTTGTCAAAACTACAGCTGCGTCGAAAGCCGGAGAAGGTACGATATTGTGATCAGTCAAATTTGTAAGTTCAGTGGAAACAGTCGAGATTGGAAAAGTAGTGGAGGTGCTAGAAGTGGAAGCTTGAGCAATATTGAATGTGGTAAAGGTTGTGGAAACGTTGGGTGCAGTAAAATTATCCGTAGTGCTGATGGTAGAATGAGGTGCATTATTTAATAACCGATCAAGTTTTTCGCTAACAAATGCAGATTTATTGCGTAAAACGTTTTCTTTAGGTAATTTTAAGAAAGAGCTGTTCTTGCTTCCGGCAGGTTTCTTCTCGCTCTCCACAAAGCGTTTATTCTTCCACCCCTTGATCTTGGTGATATCTTTTGTCTTAGTCGGTGTTATGGCATTTACTGCAGGTTTTGAAAATATATTTTCACTTAGACTTCTTAAAAAGTTTCCAGTTGACTTTGCTTTGTTCCATTGCATGGGCTCCAAATTTACTCCAGCATTATCTCTCTTTTCATATTCCAGTGATTGCATAATATTTTCACATATTTTAAATTTAGAAGATGATTTACTTTGATTAGATCTATCGGAATCATCATCTTCCGATGATTGATTTTCATTAGAAGTAGAGGCTTTTTTATTTGATTTCTGAAGTTCTTTCATTTCATTATCAAATTTCGTTAGGGATTGCATAATATTTTCACATATTTTTAATTTAGATTTTGCTTTACTTAGATTACTATTGTTAGATGCACCATCTTTCGATAATTGATTTTGATCAAGAAAAGATGCATTTTCACTAAAGTCTTTTTCACTCTTATCATTGGAATTGGAATAATCTTCGAAATCATAATTTGTTTCCTCTCGATTAGGAGATTCGTAACCACCAATGACATCGATAATCATTAAATCGCTATCACCAGTTTCCAACACAACCGTACATTCATCTTTCAAATCTTTTCCATCGTCTACATTTTTACTATGTTCAATAGATGGATTTTCCAAAATATTTTGAGCATTACTTTCAGGTTGTGAACACAAAAATTTTAAATTTGGTTTTTTCTTTTCCCTTAACAATTCTAATTGAAGTTTCAGTCTCTTTCTTACCTCCGCAGCCTTCTTCTCAGCCTTTTCGATTTCTCTTTTGTTCATTAACTTTCTTAAACATTTATATTTCTTAAGAATTGAAATCTTTTTATGTTTTAAGCAAAGGTTTTCAGCTTTTAACTTATTGTGGACTACTTTGGTTTCATTAATTTCCTTTATCAAATTGTCGGTATCGCTTTGTAACGAGTCGTAATTATTTTCGATTTTATCACTAACACTAATAGTTTCTATCACAGTTGATTTATTTGCTAAGTCCTCTTCTAGGTCATCAATGATTTCTATCGGAGATTCACATTTTGTAACAACCTTATCGTCCTTTTTATAATTTTTGTTGTCTTCTTCAATGATTTCGACATCGGAATCACTGTCGACTTCTCGCTTATTTACAGACATGAACAATTTATAGTAGTCTGAAAATTCTTCTTTCACTTCCGCCTTCACATCTGATTTCAGATCAGAAGTGTTAATGTTTTTAGCAGATTTGTAATCCGATAGCCTCAAAAGGGCTTCCTCCAGCGACCATCCTGTTTGCTGGAGCAACGCTTCAATTGGATTTTTGGACTCTCCCATCTTCAAATCTTCGAATTTTATTGCGTTCATGGCGAAGTAGGTATCTGAAATTAATAAAAATTAGTAAAAAATAATAAAGTGTTGGTCCAAAACCAACTCGTTGATATTGACTAGAAATTTTGAGAATATTACGAAAATTTATATGATCGCTCTGTACCCCAAAATTTAACCTTTGTTTGGGGAAATATAAAAAATAACTTTGATTTACTTGTAGAAACATCGCATAAAAATGAATTTTGGGAAACATTTCGTTCGGGGATTCACAACAGTAAAATTCAGAAAAATATATTATTTCACTTTTTTTAAAATAAAATTCATAAAACCAAACTTGAAGAGAAAAACGACAGATTTTTTTTTATTTGCAGGATTTAGGAAAAAAAATCTAACATTCCCTCCACATCAAATAAAAACATGGATTACTGGATTTTTGAATGGGGATTTCGTTTATTTTAGAAGATTCCAAGGTCTAAATTAGGGTAAAGCTGCGTAATTTTTCTCTCGACACGAAATATTAAGAAAAATATTTTTATTTTTGCAGATAGAAGCTCATGGAATATTTGGGCCTCACTGCCTCAATATGGCGCTTTGTTCAAAAAAGCTACGGTTGGAAAACAAATTTCAGTGCATACTACGCATACAGCAATAAATTACAGGGAACGGAACAGTGAAATATCAAATTTAGAAAAACATACGATAAAGAGAATATAAAGTTATCTTTTGTTTATTCAGCAAATGTTTTTAGAAATGCACTCGCTACATTCTTTATGATTCATTTTTGTTACTACTCTTATGACTCAATGCCGATAACTATTTTCAGCTTGAGTGTAAACCGACCTTTTTGGACCTTTTTTTTGTTTGCCGTTCGCATAAAATCCATTCATCCACAATATAAAATTCTGAACTGGGTTTTGCATTTCTGATAACATTAAAAACTGTGCATCGTGAATGTGGTAATTGGACCAATATTTTTGAAAAAAAAATTGGACCGTTTTTGCCAAAAAAAGGGGGGTGTAATTTTTTTTGAAAATATGGGGTTTTATGTACAATTTTGATAGTAAAACCAGTGCGAACATTTCGATGTTCTTTCGTTATCTGCATGCAAAAATAACTGATTAAATTTTTTCTATTTATATTAGAAAAACAAAAGCAACTCTGTATGGATTTTGTATCAAAGGTGGCTGGTTGCGTATCACATGGACGAATAAAATAAAATATGTTATTAATTAATAATCCTACATTAAGTAATTTTTAAAACGTAAACTACGTGACTCACTATAAAAATAAATTGTATGCTGTTTTTACCGACCAACATTTTCAATATGGCGCCGGCGGAGGTACACCAATATTTTTATTGTAGGTTATAAAATGCAAAGTTTCAAAAACGAAACCTTCATTTTACTTATTTAATAATAATAATGATGAAAAAAATGATTACGTTTACCCAATAGAACAATTAAGTTTTTTATAATTAAAATTTATTTTGTTAGACCATGTACTTATTATTTTAAATTTTATTGCAGGTTAAATTTTTTATTTTCGAATATCATGTTCAACTAAATATGATATTATAAAATTTTAATAGAAAAACGAAGATTTTTGTAACTGCCCATCTACATCAATAGATTTTGATATATCAAAAAATTGAAGTACGCCCCTGTATTGTTACATTGCAATATTATTGTAAATGTAAAAATGGTGGATTGTAATATTATTGAAATTAAGATCGAATCGATCAAGTTAATATCAAAATACCAACACGAAAACCTTGAAAAAAAATTAAGTTTTGAAGTAAAAATTTCACTGTGGAAAACGAAAATGTTGGCAAATGGATATAATTTTATCGGCAAAATGTTTAAATAAAAAAATATTGTTGGTATTGTTTGAAATGTTCAATTGTTAATAAAAATAATAATAACATGGTATGTAGGTTTATATAAAATTCGAATGTTAATCAGAAGAATTTTTGTTTGTACATGCGCACAGCCTACTATGTAGAAGAAATTTTAGTAAATTACATACCCACACACAAAATTTTAGTACATTGCAAATTAACAATATAATTCATATAAAATACCTTTAGTTGTTCATTCGAAAATCAAATACTTGAAGAATCACAATTAAATTCAATTTAAATCAATTCATACTTTTATCTTTACACGCAGAGTTAATAGGAGTGCTACCGGCAGCCATAACACAACTGACGTCGATTACGTTTCCGTTATGTTTTCACAATTTTGACTACGTAGTCCATACGAGCATGCAAATTTTGGTATTTTCTGCAAAAAATTTCTAACATTTGAACGGATATTTGACACATAAATTTAGAATTTAACAATATTATTTTTTTTAAATTGATACAAGGCATGTAACTCACCTAAAACTGGTTATTTGGATTGTTGGAAATTTCAAATAAAGAGTCTGGTAGAATTAACGTTACAAATCATCAAAGCAAATACTTGAAAAAAAAACTATTTTTAAAAAGTTATTTTAAAATTTTTTTAAACCACATTATACGAAAAGAAGTGTACTTTGCAATGAACAAAGGCTTAAAAAACTTTTTGAAAAACATCCATTTTGAGGTTGGTAGTATTGTTATTCGAACACTAAATAATCTCACTAAATTTTTTTACACAAAAATCATTATTTTGATGTAATTATATTGATCTATCTGTACAACTAATAATTTTACTAAATGTTATAGGTAAAATCTCAATTAATCTTAAAATTTAATTGTTAATTAAATGAAACAGGAATATCTTTGCGTGTAGTTGGCAACGATGTGTACAAAAGTTGAAATTTTAAAATTGAACGTTATTAATTGTAAATATATAATAATTTATATTCTTAAAAAGCAATAACATTAACAATTACATTTTATAGAAAGTAGAAATTCGGGAATAACTCAAAAATAATTTTTTTTTCGCTTAAACCCTTTACTTTAGTTGCTTTAGTATTATAATAGAGGCTTTAAGTTTTCTACAACAAATATAAACCAGAAAAGGGGAAAATTTGAAAGAAATTCTAAAATTGGCCGTTTTCTGTACATTTTATACCTAAAATAGGCCATAACAAAATTAAAGTCACTAAAAAATTATTGTTTCAGCCTATCCGGTTTTTGAGATATAGAACTCAGAATTTCATCAATTTTTGTTCGAAAAAAAGGAGTTATTTGCAAAAATTTAATAAATAGCCGAAAAAAATAGACAAAGTTATTCTATATTGCTGGGGAAATGAACTTATTATAAAAAAAATTTGATTGCAGTCTTCACATAGTCGGTTAAAAATCGAGGAATAATAATTAAATCAATAAAAATATTTCAATTACGAAAGTCAAGTTTCTTTCATTAATAATAATAATTATATTTTTTTGATGGATTTTATGCAACCATGTCTACAGATAGGCGTTATTGTTTCCAACCGTTTAAAATTATTTTTTTTAAATTATTATGATTATGACCCCAATCCCACTCAGGCGCGGATACAGGATTTTGTTTAGGGAGGGGCAATTTTTGTATTTACATAATTATCTTCTAAAAAATTTGTTTTAAACAAAATTTTAGTTTGTTATTTGATAAAATTATGAAATTGGTCAAAATAAAGTGCTTTGGTCATGAGTCAAGGGGGGGCAATTGCCCCCATTGCCTCTCCCTTGTATCCGCGCCTGAATAGAAGTGGTTTATTTTTCATTTTCACCAATTGAATCAATTGAATTTTAGTAGATGATGATTTTCTCTTGTAAAACTGAAACCAGAGACTCCGTTACTTCCTTGGGCAAAACTTTCAATGACGCCCAATTAATTTTGGGGCAACAATTCACAATTTAAAATACATCCAATAGATTCTGCAAGTTTGCAATTCCGTTACCGTACTATATTCTGTGCATTACAGAAAAAATAATTCGAGAGCCACGAGCGAGTAAGATTTAGTTAGACTTAGATTTCCTAAGATTTTCTTAAATTCCCTAGAGTTTACTAGTGTTTCCTGAGATTTTCTGGAGTTTTTTTTTGATTTCCTCGGATTTTGTTGAAATATCTCCAATTCACCTTCACTTATGATATACCAGATTTCCACAACGTTTCCTTTCTGGAATTTCTGGAATGTCGATTTTTCTTGATAGAACTGTTCAATCCTTTTGTATTTGAAATCTTCTTAAACCGGATGATCGACCTTACAACGGATAATAAGTAAATAACATGAAAAACTGGTTTATATACCTAAATATGATATGCATTAATATATTACCGTGTATTATTTTGCCCTGAAAAAAAAGTAGAATTAGCTATTTTTATTATTTAAAATATGGAATAAAACAGTTGAGATTTTAATTTACAATAGATAATTTTCTAAATAAATAACAGTTTAAATAAGACCAAATTTTAAAACCAATTTTTTAATTTTATTTCCAATTTAAATCAAAATTCTGACCATTTCAATAAAATCACGGTCGTCCGGTATTATCTCCACCGAACGTCCTTCTTAAAAATATTAAAATTAAAATCTCAAAAAAGTTCAAAACAGGAAAAATGGATTGTTAGGGTCAGAGCTTCTACATATTACCTTTCCCCAATTTTTTTCTTTAAATTTAAAATTCACCGTTCATATAATTCCGGCGTATAATTCTAAATTTAATTTAGTCATTCAAATGAATCTTATGTTGTCGGTTATTTAGAAGATGATGAATTGTAAGCAGGAGAAGTTGGACTGTAAGCAGGAGATGTTGGATTGTACGCAGGAGAACTGGGATTATATGTAGGGGAAGACGGACTGTATACTGATGAAGTTCGATATGGAGAAGTTGGACTATACACGGGAGAGTTTGGTGAGTAAGATGAAGATGTTGGGTTGTACGATGGCGAAGTTGGACTGTAAGCTGGCGAAGTTGGACAGTACGATGGCGAAGTAGGACAGTACGATGGCGAAGTTGGACTGTACGATGGCGAAGTTGGACTGTAAGCTGGCGAAGTTGGACAGTACGATGGCGAAGTTGGACAGTACGATGGCGAAGTTGGACAGTACGATGGCGAAGTTGGACTGTACGATGGCGAAGTTGGACTGTACGATGGCGAAGTTGGACTGTACGATGGCGAAGTTGGACTGTATGCCGGTGAAGTTGGACAGTACGATGGCGAAGTTGGACTGTACGATGGCGAAGTTGGACAGTACGATGGAGATGTTGGATTGTAAGATGGAGATGTTGGACTGTAAGATGGAGATGTTGGATTGTAAGATGGAGATGTTGGACTGTAAGATGGAGATGTTGGACTGTAAGATGGAGATGTTGGACTGTAAGATGGAGATGTTGGACTGTAAGATGGAGATGTTGGAGTATATGATGGAGTGGTTAAACTAAACCCGGGTGAAGTTGGCGAGTAGTTTGGTGATAAGGAATGTAAGCGATTTGCAGATGATATTGCGTAACCAGGACTTGAAATTGTGGCTGAAGGCAAATTTGAACTGTATGATGGAGAGGAACAATCTCCATACATTGGTGACATTCCCGATGCATCCGATGTATAAACTGGTGAAAAAGCGGCACCTCCAGGTGTGAAACAACCTAAAAATAATAATGAGTTTAGCAAATAGATTAATAAATTGTAACAGTTAAACTTACTATCGGAAGACCAAACTTTTGGAGTTCCACACATAGCCCAAGGTGTCCTAGCATTGGTTGGACTCATTGTAGGTGAAGCTGCTGATCCGTAAAACATGTTAAAGAAGTTCTCTTCTTCTTGACCATCTGTCATGGCTATAGCGCATATTTCTTCGTCTAAAACCATATCGAAACTAGCTGTGCCCACTCTAGGTATCTGCCCCATTACAATATTTGCTGAAACGTCTTTTAATGGATCAACTTCTGAGTGACAAGCTGCCTGTAGTAAAGCATCCACAGTTTCTTCAAAGGAACATTTCGTGAGAGGTCCAGTGTCTTGTCTGTTAATTCCATGTCGAGTGATAGCCAAAAGAAAGCCTTTTGCAGTCATAACATCACACAGAAGAGCAAGGTGCCGATAGTTGACATACAAACCATAGCATTGTAGTACTATATTGATTTCCTTTTCTATAGATTTACGCACCGCTTCGATGCCCAAAACCTACAAGATTAATTTTAATTGGATATTTTTAAAATATGTTTAGATAAAAACTTACGGAACAAATTTCGCAAATGTCATTAGAGTAGGTACGTCTATAATCGACATCAGGATCTGCCATTACTTTCAATAAACTAGTCCCATCTGTTTCCAATATCCATTCTTGAATTGATTTATATTCTCCAGAATCAGCGATAACAATTTTCTTCTTTGTATCTTCTTGGGGTAAATGCATGTAGACTTTCGAAATCGTCTCTATTCCCTAAGTAAAATAACAATTATATAGTTAGTTATAATAGAATGAAGTTTGCTTCAGTGAAGTGCTTACCCTTAAAGATATTTCGCTTAAAATGTTCTGTTCGATACATTGTAACAATGTACTCAATGGCATTTTCTTTAAATCTTCACTTTCTTCGCTCAAATCGTCTATGTCTTCATTGTTTAATATTCTAATTCTTAAAACTAATTTTTCAGCATTGTCATCATTGAATATACAAAGCAAGTCGTTCCCAAATTGTTCTATAATTTTGTCGGATATTGCTTCCATTGTCAATTTTTTATCTAAAAATATAAAAAAATTATATTATAGTAACATTAAAATGTATGAAACTGTATATAATTACCAGTCATTTTTCTACGATCTAACTCAATACGTAGCATCCAAGTCGAGATGTTCTTAACATTAAAATCTGGCATTTCAAAAAACGAACTAACAAATTCTTGGTCTTCAGGAATAATGGTATTTTCCGGATCGGGATCGAAATAAATGGCCGTATTGGCGATTAAATCATTCATTGTCGTGTGTTCGAGACGACACATCACATTTTTCGCTTTCTGCGCATCATTGGCGGCTTCTCCATTCAAAAATATTGTAAGTGATGGAGATTTAGGGCTTTTTGACACATTAATAATCTCCTTAAGTCTGGGTACACCAAGAGTTACGTTTTTGGAAGACACACCAGCGAAATGAAAAGTATTTAAAGTCATCTGAGTTGCAGGTTCTCCAATAGATTGGGCCGCAAGGACACCCACCATTTCACACGGATCAACTTTTGCTCCTTTAAATCGAGTTTCAATTTCTCCAATAAGATACTCAAAAGCTTCAGTGTTTAATCTATATTTCTCAGTTACATTCTTTGAGCACAAAACCGATCGAACCAAACATTGAAAAAGCAAAGTGGCGTTTTCGTTTGCTTCCTGAGATATTTTATCACTTCCTTCAACTATAACGCATTTTGTTAATAGTTCTCTAACATCTCTTATTACTTTCAATGGAGACAAATCGGTCGGAATATTCTTGTTAATGCGAAATATTTGTTGTACATTCCAAATCATTCTTTGCAAGTTACATGGCAAAGCTACTCTCGATTCGCCAGTGGGAAAAATCTCTCTCAAACGATTTCTGTCTTTTTGCAGTTGTTGCCACTCACCTTCCAGCTCTGTTATAGTTTCATTTGAAGATTTAAGATCCCTATTTACATCGTCAATAAAGATTCGTTTTAATTTACGTTTGTGGTTTAAATCAAATTTAAAATTGTTTTTAAATGTCTTGGTACTTGGCCTGATGGTTGGTAGAGTTTGAAATTCAACCATTTCTCCAGCTATGCCATCTTCTCCGTAAGTAAATTGGATCACTTGGTTTAAAGAATTACGAACAGTTCCATCATAGCAAACCATGACAGATTCCATAGCTTTGATCAATCTACGTTGAATATATCCGGTTTCAGAAGTTTTACACGCAGTATCAATGATACCTTCGCGACCTCCCATGGCGTGAAAATAAAATTCGGGTGGATTTAAACCGGCAAGATAGGAATTTTCTACGAATCCTTTCGATTCGGGACCAAAATCATCTTTGATAAAATGCGGAATAGTTCGGCTATTGAAACCGAACGGAATTCGTTTGCCTACGACGTTCTGTTGACCAACACAAGCAATAACTTGCGAAATATTAATATCGGATCCTTTAGAACCTGCCACAACCATGGCTTTAAGGTTATTATATTTAGTAAGAGATTTCTTAGCTGAACTGCCAGTTTTGTCACGAGCATCATTCAAAATTTTATTTACTCCATTTTCAAAAGATTCTTTAAGAGTGTTGCCTGGCAATCGTTCCAATTCCATATTATACGCTTTCTGAATAACATTTATTACCTCAGATTTTGCTGAGGTTATTGTATTTCGAATAGTTTTGTAAGTTTGAGGATCGGCAATTGTATCCAGCACTCCGACTGTGTGACCTTCTAAAAGCAAATAATTGTTGATCACCGTTTGAATATTACCATAAAATTTTCCACAAACTTCGTGTCCAAGTTCTAACATGCAAATGTGAAGCAGAGATCCAGCAGAAGTACCTAAAGTCTTTTTACACAGTATTCCCATAATCAATATTCCTTGTTCTATTAAAACCTAAAATATTATTGGAATTAAAAAAATGTATTTATATCTTTTTTTATATCTACCTTAGTATCGCCTGGAGATAACCATTTATAGATACTATCATCTTCAGCGTCAGGATGAGTAGAATGGTTTCTAATTATATTTAATCTTCCAGGAATAATCAAAGAGAACAATTGTTTGCCCGTCCATAATTGTATAGGTTTACAAACAGCCGGTATTGGAAGTGTTCCGTCCCAAATGGGCAAAAACATTAACAAATTTGATATTTCGGCTTGATTTAGGAAAACATCTCGTTTAGTCATTTTATATGCGCCCATTAGTGTGTCTTGGACAATGCCCATAACTGGTTTGTTCGCTTGGGGTGTTATGATTTGTCTAAAAGTAATGTGCAAATTTTCCACTTCAGATTTAGATTCTTCGCCCTGTGGTACATGCAAATTCATTTCGTCGCCATCAAAATCTGCATTGTATGGAGTGGTGCAACTCAAATTCATTCGAAAGGTTGATCCTGGCATTACTTTAATACGATGCCCCATCATGCTCATCTTGTGTAGTGTAGGTTGTCGGTTAAATACTACCAAATCTCCATCCAGAACATGCCTCTCCACCCTAAATAACATAAAAGTGTGATTAATTATATGGATAACTGCGAAAAAGTATTTGATGATTACTTACGTGTATCCACATTTAAGGAGCAAGTCAGACTCTTTGGGATTGTATCGTAAATCAATTCTGGCTCCCGTATCTCTGATTATATATTTTGCACCGGGATACTGCAAACTACCTCGTTTCACCAATTCTCTTAATCTAAAATTAAAAATATTAAAATTTGAAATTTGAAATCCGAGTTTGAGCCTTACTTGTCGATATTGTACGGAGAAACGATTTCTGGATAAGTCAAATTTTGGGCAATGCTTTTAGGCACTCCAATTTGATCAACCTGTAAGTTTGGATCTGGAGTAATTACAGTACGTGCCGAAAAGTCGACTCTTTTTCCCATAAGGTTTCCTCTGACTCTGCCTTCCTTTCCTTTCAGTCGCTCTACTATAGCTTTTAATGGTTTACCAGATTTCTGCATTGCTTTAGGTATTCCAGAAACGTCGTTTCTCATTAGGGTAGCAACGTGATATTGAAGTAATTTGATATTTTCGGAAACGACATGGGATGCAGCACCGGAGGCTTCACTACTTCTAACTTCGTTATTTGCTTTTATTATGTCGGCCAATTTGTGAGTAAGATCGTCTTGGTTCCTAGTCGATCCAAACATTACAACGGCTGGTCGCACAGGAGGAGGACATACCGGCAAACATGTCAATATCATCCACTCGGGCCGAGAATGTTTCGGATCCAATCCTAAAATGCAACATTCTTCGTCTGAAATTTCTTGCAAAATGTGCAGCACTTGTTCGGCTGATAAACTAATTTTTCCTTTCTCTGCTTCTTCGCTATTTTTTTTATATTCAGCTGTTATTTCCAGGCCACTTACTTTAATCATGGGTTGTTTTTGGCCACAACCACTATGTTCTGAAATTCCTTCTGAAATAAATAAATATAACGATTTAAATCGAAACAAAGTACCTACCACTTTCTTCAGTCTTGTAGTCAAGTTTATCGCCCCCATAACATTGCATTTTTCCCTTACACAAGTCGAAAACTTGGTTGAACCTGTGATTTGGTTGCCCTTTCGTTTTAGTCAGTATTTGTATTATTTTTGGGTCAGACTTGAAAATATAAACACAAATTTTTAACTAACTGCTATTGCAAAAAAAATTAAAAACCTGTAACTTACCGGACTAACCAATAATTTGCTACAATGAATGCAAACACATTTCAGGATTTTGCATACTTTTTTCAGGAAACCAATATGATATACAGGTTTGGCTAAATTAATATGACCAAAATGACCGGGGCATGTTGACATATTTCCTCCACAGGTTGAACATCGCGATTGTTTGTCAACGGCTCCCATTCTGGGATCCATAAGACCACCAACTTTTGGAACACCTTCTTCCATTGCTCTTGGAAATTCGAGCCCATCTTGATCAATTACAGAATAGTTGCGCTGAAAGTAAAAAGTTTTTTATAAATTGCTGGTCCATAAAAATTTAATCCTTTGATTATTTTATCTAATGGCAAATTTGTGTCAGGAACATTCGGGTTTTAAAGTTATCAAAAGCAATCAGTCAAAAAGAAGAAACCCTTGATAAGCGTTTAATCGATTTTCAAAGAGAAAACAATTTATTATTAGATTAAATATATTTTTGATGACTCAAATTTTATTTGGACTTTCAATTTATTTGTTGCTGCTTATTTGTAAAAGATCCCACAGATGAACACTTTGGTGTCTATATTTTTATATCGTAGGTTGTTCCGCCACATACTTCTTGTGGTAGAACGGATGAATGCTTAGTTTCAGTTGAAGTACAAATAAATATTAAAGCAGTTTTTGCCATGGGATACATTTTTTGCATAAATGGATACTTACAATTTCGTTTGGACTTAAAATTCCAAATTGTACTCGTTTCACATTGCGCACTGGGGCTTGGCTATCTTGAAACATTGTCAATTTCTGGGATTTCGTGTTTGTAATAAAGAAATTGGGCTTTTTAGATATTTATACACTTTTATGCGCATTTTTATGTTGGCAATCAGAATTTGAATTTTGAAAATCTAGTTCGGTCCGGCTGCAGGACTTGTTGAATTTGCATTTAATTTTTCTAGAATCCCCCCCTAGACGAAGAGTCAAAATTATATTTGGTATACCACCTAAAATATGAGTTGCGTAAAAATAGAATTTTATAATTTAAAATTTCTTATTTTTTCTTATATAGCAAAAATGGTTTACCAAAGTAAAGAGGGGGGGGGGGAGAAATCATTATTGCAATGAAAAATATGAGATTCTATAAATTTTTATTTTTATTCAGGTTTTGTAAAAATAAATTGCTTGTAAAATAACAATATTGTTATAAAATAATTTTATAAGTTTAAAAAATAATTATATTATTATTATCATTATTATCATGACGTAATTTTTAACACGTTAAACTTTGATTTTTTTCTTCTGCATTTTCGAGTAAGGCATTTCCATTATATTGAATTAGTACTAATTCGTAAGTAACAATTGCTCCTGCTATCTAAATAAAATAAATTAATATTAATAATCATAATAATTATATTGTGTTATATGGTCTAATATTTTTGGGGAGATACAAATAATATTTTTTTAGCTTTTTACGTCTTGTTTTCAAACGTTTTTCATTGGCTTCAGTCAATTAATTTCGGGGGGTTAATTGTGATTTCGGGTGGCTAAACCCCTGAGCCCCTCCTAGTTGCGCCTATGATTTTGTTTCGGGAATCAGTTTCCTCTGATAATAATAATATCTTACCCTTAATATTAAACCTCTGGTTATATAAAAAAAATTCTTCCCCGTTAGAGCCACAGTGTTGTACTTGATTTGTTCAAGTAACCTAAGAATCTAAAAAAAAATCATGAAACCATACATAGTAAAACCAGTTACCTACAGTTTTATTTCATTTTTTCTTCTATAAACAATACCTCCTGGTTGTAAAATTCAGAGGGCACCGTGCAGAGTATGGATATTGGTTTTCTACTCTCATCATATATCCAGGCACCATAAACGGACACCCATACGATGCGTAAAATCAAAAATCCAAAGGAAAAAAAGAAGTATACTTTGTCTATTGTGTTTTCTTTCACTCTAAAATACAAAAAGTATTTTTAGTCCACCTAAATTTAAAATTTGTTTTCCTTAAATCTGATTCTAACCAATAAGCAAACGAAATAGGCGCCACTAAATATGCATAAGATAAACTCAGTTTTTTACCTCATACTATTAAAAAGCTGGACCAGAACAAAATATAAATTATTGGCAAACGACATAATAATTATGTAGGATAGAGAATCGTTTACGTGACTGGTTAAATTGCACAATTTGTTATAGTCTTCTCTAACTTCGCGCCAAATCTGAATACTGGAGTTCTATATGAAATATCACTGTAGATGAAGTATTAAACAGTATATCTCATCAATCTTACCGTTTTCAGGTTTTTCTTTATCAACCTTAAGCGATTCGTTATCTGGCGAAATCTTACAGCCAAAGCTGAACCAATTAACATAATAAATAAGTCGTTGAACGTCCATGCAAATGTCAATTGGATATTAATTATCTACAAGTATTAGACATTTTTATTTAAACAGTGAGAGTAAGAGTAAGAACCTTTACTTGCAATGGAATTGCTAACCAAATACTGTAACCCAACAATTGGGATATTTCAAAGTAAAAAAATCTTGTGAAGTAAAACTCAAAAAATCCAATTGAACCTCTACATTGGATGCTGTAAATTATTTGATTTAATTTTGAAGATATGTGTTCTACTGCAATTCAAAACGGTGATCATTATTGGAATCCTGTGTATTTTGTGAAAATTTTACTTAGTGCCAAACATAAAGTAACAAAGGTCATAACGTTAATTCTCCTTTGCAAATGTTGAGGATATCCATAGTGTTTCATAGAATATTCCACAAAAATCCACTTTTTCATTAGTTCTGCCCACTCAGAAGCCAATTTCAAAAATAATAGTGTGATTATGAAGGTATTAAAGTGGAAAACAAATGAAGCTAAAAATATTCTGATTAATAAGCCTCATAACGCCCTAGTTATATAATCTACTGTTATATCAGCTACATACATACTTACTTGCTTGGTTTATATCTATACCATTTCTAGCCATTAAAAATATGTAAAATATGTTCATCAATGCTGCACAGGTGCAGTATATGATGGAATACAAAAATCTCCAAGATTTAAATTTAAACCGTAAGAAATTTGGATTTGAATTAGAAACGCCAGTTACTGGCATTTGCCCTAAACATTGCCCAATAATAAGGACCCATTTAAAACATACATGAACGCTTTTTCCATTTATATCTTTAGCTATGCTACCAGTTAATTTTTTTTTATTTTTCATTGATTTTATTTTTGAAATCGCCAAATATTTTACATTCTTTTAATAATTTTTTTAGGCTTAAGTTTGCTGTTTAAATAGAAACCACCCACTAAAATATTAGTATATTTTCTCCCTATATATGATTGTATAATACAATAAACACTTTCAATACAAACAATTCGTTGTTAACTATAAGTGCTCCGCGTAAACAGTTCAATTGAAACATGAAATCCATTAAGTAATTTAAATGGAATTATTTTTATATTTTTGTTGTTCGTTATTTGTATGTTCACATATCAGATAAACACGCTTATTTGTAAAAATTAAAAGTATAGTAATTATACCCTTCAAAAACCCCGTTTTTTATTGAGTAGAAAATATTTCTAAACAAAATACATAAATATTAAAATTATGAAATTTATGTCGAAAAATATAGTATATATTTTTCTGCAATTTTGGGAATGCAATCTCAGATATTTTTCAAAAATTCCCCGATTAAAAATGAACAAAAAAGTAGTAAAGCAGTTGAAACATAATAAGAAGGCATAAATTTTAAATAGAAATATTTAAAAATATTGTAGCTCCCCTACTCAATTTGTATTAAAATATTTTTAGGTTTACCCCGTTTCTTCTATTTCATATTTAATGTTTTCAGAACACTCTGTATTTTATAACTTTCTTTTTTAATATTGGTTGTTATTTTTCTTTCGGGGAACGTTTATTTCTGCAGGAAAGACGAATCTCGAGGGAAATAATGCTTTTTAGGGGATGAATTTGTCTCTCAAGACAAATTTCAAAGAAAAACGTGAATCGAACCCTTATCAATCTAAAAAAATATGCAACCAATTGGGTTTCATACCAATCGAGCTGTACACCAATCAAATTTCATTGTATCCACAAACAAAAATTTAATATTTCTTCCCCCCTCCAAAAAATAAAGTTTTATTTCTGGCTATCCTGCTATTAATAGGTTCTAGCATTTTAATATTCAAAATTTGTT
This sequence comes from Cantharis lateralis, assembly GCA_963170105.1. Lineage (NCBI taxonomy): Eukaryota > Metazoa > Arthropoda > Insecta > Coleoptera > Cantharidae > Cantharis > Cantharis lateralis. Next base: position 35,874,695 of record OY720627.1, on the reverse strand, counting down.
TCGTTAAATGGAAAATTTTCTAGCAATATAGTTATGTTTTTTATTTTAAGTGAAGATTATTCTCGTATGGATAAGAATATCTCGTCTTTCTAATTTTAAACATTTAAAACGCGTAAAATCACACTCAGGCACCATGATATTATGAGCAATTGGGTAGCGTGGCCGAGCGGTCTAAGGCGCTGGTTTAAGGCACCAGTCTCCTCGGAGGCGTGGGTTCGAATCCCACCGCTGCCAATCTTATTTTTTGCGTTCATGTTTTTTCCCATGTACTAAATACAAAAGTAGAAGTAAATTTTTTTATTTACTCTATAACTACACTATTTTAACGCAATAGTTTTCTACTGCTTGGTTTTAATTTTTTTTTTAAATTATTGAGGTTATTAATCCAATGAATTACTTTATTTACACAAAATTTTTTTTTTTACTTGTCACTACAATAATAAGTACTAATCTGGTTTGGTTGCTGAATCGTTATCACTTTAACGGCGAGGTGATTTTGAATAACTTCGGGACCGACGCTGAGAATGGTTTCTTCTGGATGATCTTTCATAACCTCGGTAAGAATCCCTACGGTACCTGGAATCGTATCGGGAACTGTCATCATCTCTTCTTCGACGATCTCGTCCATCATATTTGGCCGTATTTCTTTTTCCCATATACATACCAGGCGTAGGAGAATGCGCACATTTGGTCAATGAAAAATCTACCCTTATGTTTTTCCCATTAAGAGATAAATTGTTACACTGCTCCTTTGCTTCCTTAGCATCTTCAACACTTTCGAAATAAATAAAAGAGTATCCTCGAGAATCATTAGTTTTTGCGTCATAAACTATTTGTATCTTCTTTACTGGTCCGTATGGTGCGAAAACTTCACGGAGATCTTCTTCCTTGGTATATTTACTCATTCCAAATACTCCCAAACATGAGGATTCCTCCGGATGTTCTCGTTCGCTATAACGACGTTCTCGTCGAAAGGAACGGTCTCTTCTTTCGGCACCGTTATATTCTCGATGAATTCTTCGCGATGGGCTGCCACGTCTACCGTAACGGTGTCTCGAATAATCGCGGGGCGATTCATTTCTATCAACCGAAGAACGTCTTCTGTGTTCTCTGTCGCTCATTGTAGTTAATTATCCAAATTCACTAAAAGTTTTATACGATTAATAATACTTACTTGAAGTTCTTTATATGTAGTGTTTTATTAATATATTTAAAGTTGGTATAAAACAAGTGAATACTACAAATCAGGGGTACCAACTACCAACATTATGACAAAGTATTTCAAAAATACACAACTTACATCTGGTGTTTGAATTTTAACCAACGAAAATCAAGGAGTTTTTAAGTTTTAAAATTATTTCTATTTCTTAACGGTTAAATTGAAAAATTGTATTGGAAAATTAAAATACAGAGAATAAAATAAAATTAAAAATTCTTTAAAAATTTGTATTTAAAATGCAAAATATAAGCATAGGTGTAACTAAGGGGCACTAAGGGAGGGGCTTAGTCCCCCAAAATATATAATTATTGGCTTTGAAACTTAATTGGTTGAAGCTAATGAAATACGTAAAAAAACATTTGAAAACAAGATAATCAAATACAAATATAATATTTAGCATTGATTGCAATCGCGTAGAAAACCAATTAAGTAATACATGTGGTTTTCATTTTATTGACCTTGCATTAGGTCGAGAATAAAAGGTGATTACATTTTTATCAATTTTTAAACTGCGGACGATTAAAACAAGGAGCTTATTTTGTTATTTATTCCAATATATGACGTTCAAAAATTTTTCTCCCTTCTCTACATGCATCCGCGATTAGATGCAAAATCAACTTGGCTAAGCCAAGATGACTGACTAGGAAATATAATTAATACAAAATAAAATAATTGAAATATGAAAATCAAATCGGGTCAGTGACTGAAGGTTTTCTAGGTGATTAAAAAAAGTCCGATATTATATTAATATCAGTGGCGGCTTGTCATAAAGGGCACATGAGCACGTGCCCTACCATCCCAAAACCAAAAACAATAGAATAATAGAATTTCATTTTAAATAGATATTTTAAAAACTATGTTTTTTTATTTTGTACCCTCCTCTCGAAAATGGCACGAGCCGCCACTGACTAATATATTATACAGAGTGTAGGTAAAACGTGATATCAAGAACTCATCAAAACAAATTTAAAGGTGGATTGTGGATGATTCATCCGGTATTTAATATAAATATTATTTTTAGACATCATAATTTAATATATTACTACATTTCATATTTTTGAAGTAATTTGGAAATTACATGATATTTTTAAAAACTGTGTGACGTCATAGTGTAACTGAACATGGCCTGTAACTAATGTGATTGTGGTTGTAAGCTTTCTTGTGCTCTCGTATTTAAAAAATTGAATAGAAACTATAAATTAAATAATCAGATAAGTTTTTGAAATTTTCAACGTCCCCTCCCCTTCCCCTACGTAAGGGTACGTATGATTTTCGTAGACCGTTATGGGGTAACGATTAGAGTTTGTAACCCCCTCTACCGCCTCCAGAGTTTAAAATTTCTTAAAAACTTGCGTTTACGTTAATATTTTTTTGTTTTTTGAGTTTTTACTGTATATAAATTTTAATTTTTTAAAATATTTTTTGAGGATTTTTGGATTTGTATGTGAAAAACAACGGCAATAGCCCTAACTGGAAAAATAGTGAAACTATACATAAAGAACACTTAGCCCCAGTTTTTAAATTTTTAAAAACGAATACCAAATTTTTTGTTGTTGAATTTTGAAAATCATAGAAAATCGGAAGTCTTAGGAAACCGAAGAGAATCTTAAAAAACAAGAAAATCTTAAGGTAATCCAAGGAGAAATCTGAGGAAATCCCTAAAGAAAACTAATGGAATAAAAATTTAAATTTCTGAAAATAATGATTTATCAACAGTTCCACTATGCCGAGGCATAGGCTGAGGGATAACTCTTGTCTGTTTCAATCTCTTTCATCCACCTCCAGTTTGATGAAGAAACTTATAATTACGTCAATATATTTTTTGTTGGTTATGGAATAATAAGTAAAATAAATAAAACTAAGCTGTTCGATAATAATAGTAAAGAATAGTACCTTGAAGCATGGAATTTGTGGAGCAAAATGTTCAAAAATCGCCAGATGACATCGCATCAATGTATCTATTGTAAATTTATCCTAAATTTGCCACGCCCTGTTGTAATATTAACCAATCACAATGAGTTTAAATTTTAATTATTAGAGAATTCTTCGAGAAATCAGTTTAGTAGAAACTAAAAAGTTTAAAATTATAAAAAAGCGGCGCCATCTATTCAATTTCTGTTTAGCCCGACCCTTAGTTCTCTACAAAATGGTGAATAGTGAAACGCAAACGTGTTCTGTGTGTTGATGTGGTTGTATGAAATATTGTGGTGTTTCTGATCACTTAATTTGTTGTTTTCAACGCTTTATTCCACTATTTCTATTTACATTTTACCTGCTACACTTCAATTATGTCTGATCAGACATCAAACAATCAAGAAGTAAGTTATCTAACCCAATTTCTCTAAATCTATGTTTTCTTTAAGGTTAATGTTATTAACCCTACTTATCCTGAACCTTTCATCATACTTTTTTTTTTTCCAATAAAATGCCTGAACTTTTTTCTAATTGTCGATGTTTTCAGTCTTTGTGTTGTATTTCTTGTTTTGAATTTTAAATTATCAAATGTTTGATGCATAAAATTTTATTGGGAAAATTGAATAATTATTCAATTTATTGTAATAAATTTGTTATAAACCAGCCTGTGCAGTGAAAGTAAATCTCCATCAATGATGGAAAGCAGTGGCGTACTACAAGTTTTCGCCTACTGCAACCTGTCCAAATTGTGCACGAACAAGGAACCAAATTCTGAAGATATGCTTTTGTTTACAAAATTATTGTTTTATTTTGAGTTCTTTATTGGTGTGACAGATTACAACCATGATACCTTTGGTATTATGGTTTCTGAGATTAAATTACCTGAATTAATTAAATAATTTTTTAAAGGAAAATTCAGTCGAACAAGTAGAGATCGCTCAATATCCTTTGTCAAATTGCTGGAGCTTATGGCATTATGATAACAGTCGTAGTAGAGATTGGAAGGAAAATTTGAAGGAAGTTTACACGTTCCTCACTGTGGAAGGTTTTTGGAGGTAAGAGAAACCGTAATATTTGATGAATCGAATAGTAACCAGGACTTATCGTTTTCAGAATGTACAACCACATCCAACCACCAAGTGATTTAAAACAAGGCTGTGATTACTCCTTATTTAAGAAAGGAATTAAACCAATGTGGGAAGACGAAGCGAACGTAAGAGGAGGCAGATGGTTAATAAATCTTGACAGAAAACAGCGTGGGAACGACTTGGACAATTATTGGTTGGAAATTGTAAGTTAAATGTTTACCTTCCAGATGATTTAAATCTTATTGCATAATTTTTTCAGTTATTGCTTCTAATCGGAGCAACTCTAATTCACGATGATGAGGTGTGTGGTGTAACGGTGAATATTCGTGCAAGGGGAGATAAAATCGGTTAGTATATTCCATGCTTGTGTTACTTAATTGGGTGAACCTACCTTTGTTTGCAGGATTATGGACATCGAATGCGAATAACAAAGATGCCGTATTGGAAATAGGAAAAAAATTAAAGGATGTACTACACTTTTCTCCAAATGCAAAAATAAGCTATCAACTTCATAGCGATACTAGTGAAAAGACTGGCTCAAACACGAAGAGCACGTACACCGTTTAATTATGTATTCATATGTTTAATATAATCTTGACTATTTTATTGTTTTAAGTAAATATTTTATTTCTACTGTAACTTAAAGATCTGAGAAAGCTACAGTATTTGATTTCAATTACAGTAAAAGCTTAAAACAGTTTCTTTTTGTTAAAGTAATTTTAAACGATGAAAACTAATAACTATTAGTAATAGTGGATCTGGATTTGCTAATTTATTCATGAGTATGTTTTATTATAAATTTTTTTTGCTAAAATGTATTAATACATTATACACTTGGTACAAGTCTAAAATTATGTATCTGTATCAAACCGACGAGCTCTAATTCAAGTAAAACGTGTTTGCATATCAAAATCTTGATTGTTTTCATATTTAATCATAATTTTTATTTTGTGACGACTTGGGTCTTCGCTATAAAAATTAAAATGGGATAATTTGATCAGGATTAGTAGAAAATATAAAAAATTATATGTGTTGCAAAGACCATCTGCTAACTATGGTTTGTTCCTCCAAATTTTGCGATTACAAAAATATTTTCAACACATTCATCTCTCTGGATCACTAAAATTTTGTCAAGATTTCAATATACAGGGTTCGAAACTTTATTGCACATCAACTCAAAATCTACATTTGATTTTATTTGATTAAAATAATGGGAGGTCGAACCATTGATATTTCTTCTCTCCCTCGTAGTTAAATTCGTATTTCAAACATCGGCGGCACCTAAAAATTTCCAAAAACTAAATGTACAAAAAAGTGCATACAGGGTGAGTCCTTTTACTTACGGAAGGAATGTCCGTCTTTTGCACTTCTTTATCGGATAATCCAGCTGGTAACATAGCGTCCCTAGCATGGTGAAATAAAGAAACCCAACTTTTATGGATGAAAGAGACTTGGTTTTCTTCAGACAATCGTAAAACGCCATGTCGCATTCGCAACTGAGCCTAAATTGATTTGTTTAAAATTCATGAGATAAACCAATCCAAATCTTACCTGGTGTAGTCGGCGGTATTGGTCAAATTGTATCGAGTTTCCCCACTTTCTATAATGTCATCGCACATGTCGTGAGTTCTGCAACACCTATCGGTGCCTTTGAAGAGTCCCAAATTATCATTAGACTGAGATATGTTGCCTTTTCCACACCAAAGCGTGCCTGAAAATTCAAATAGTATTTTACAACAATGAAACCTGCAGACCTTGCATATATCAAATACTACCGGTACCTACTGGCTACCTGCTTTTGCATTAAAAATTTAAATTCGATACTTAAAATATGTGATTTTGAAGGTCTTTTGGGTCTTAACATGAATGTTAAGTAAAGGATTTTGTTATCTTTTCTTTTGTAAAATTTGGTATTGAAGAGTTACCGGGAAAAATTACTTGGAAGGTTGGGAGCGCGATTCTCTTGATGGATCCATCGTTGACACCTCGTATTATTGCTTCGTCGAAGTCTGCCGTATCGTTCCAAGTAACTTTTAACCCCGAGACATTGGCTAGAAGGAGGAAAATTAACCCGAAATGAAACATTTTAACTAGCGTCCATTGCGTATCCGTTTTTGGCTTTTATAGTCCCATAATTTATTTTATCGGAGCAAGCATTAGTTAGAATAATTAAAAATTTTAATATTGCGATAAATAACTTACAGTATCGAACAATAAAACGCGTTATCTTAATTAGGCACGGTAGCCAAATGTATTTCTTAAATATTTTTTCGTTTAATATTAATATGTATATTGTTAAAAATTGTTATAGAGTTTAACGGACTAGTGAAAAATTTTAATTATCCGAAATAATAAACTCCCAATAAAAACAAAAAACAATTTTGTTAGAATTAAATTTAGCAACAATCAGGCCCAGTTGTTCAGTTGCAGGTAAAACCCAGAAATTTGGGTTAACCAATGATATTTCATAAAAAAACCCGTTCAATGTATTTCATTGGTTAACTCAAACTTATTGGTTTAACCTGGAACTGAACAACTGGGCCTAAGTAATATTAGAAACGGTTTAATTTAAACTTGAACACAGTGTACGTAATACATTTAAATAATACAAAAAATAAACTTAATACTAAAAAGTCGATCCAAAATAGATCTGGTTCTATTTCTTTGTCTTTCAGAAATTGTTTGGGGTATTTGTAGTGGCAGTATTTATCTTCGGGACAATACAATGTACTTCTGTTAAATCCATATAGGGCACCAAAAGTTCCTTCAAATCCATACTTCATATAAGAAACGTGGATAAACCAATCTATTATTGGCAGTGTGCAACTTAGTCCGGCAAAGTTTCCTAATGCTATTGTAAGTACAGCTAATGCAAAGCCAATGAACGTTCCATTCTGAAAGAAATAATTGAATTTGATTTATGTTATAATTTTGAATTGTTAAAAATAAGGTTTTCTATATTTTAGGTTAGGTTAACTTAAGTTAAGTTAATTTAACTTAGTTAAGTTAAAACTCACAACTATGTTGAAATTACTCCCGATCAACAGTCCTAAACTTTGAGATACTAAAATAACCATTATACTAATTATTGTGAACATAGTTATTCTAGTCAATTCCATTGGTTGTCCAGTCATCGGATATACAATGAACGTAAATAGCAAACAGCAAAAAACCTGCTTAAAACTTTGTTACATTAATTAAACGCTGGAAAATTTGATTTCTTTTCTTACTGAAATTGGAATATCACACAGGGTAGATGCAGCAAAATGTACTTTCAAAGAATACCATCCATTGAAATATTCATTTGTTATAATCGATACGTTTTTGGCAACTAAAAAGAAATATATTGTTAAAATGTAAATGCAAACAGTGTTGTTATTAACTATACTAGAAATTAATGTTAGCGTCATTGTAGACATCATGTGATGGATAAGCACACTATACACCAAATTTGAGTTATGAGGAACTCTATATGCGTCTGTTCCTGCCTGCCAATAGACACAGCCGTAAAGAATTCCAATAAATAAGTTCACTGCTAGTCTTGTGTATGTTAATGTCTGTAAAATGATATAAAAAAAAAATCCAAAAAATAAATGGATGTTGAAAAAATACACACTCTATCTCTTTTGGCTTTTAGAAAACATCTCCTAATTAATATTTGAAATTGCCTATATGTACCAATCGAATTATTGTAAATTTGGATATCTAAAATCAAGTAGTATTATTGAATTTCAAACAACCAAATTTTGACTCACCATCACGTACTTTAGATAATAAAAGAGAATTTTGCAGCCATTGATGACACTTTCCATTTTCGCTTAGGTCAACCAAAGTAGAAATATTGATATTTCCATATTCTGAATTAACGAGTTCCACAACTTAAAATCATAATAGATGGATTAAAAGTTAAGTAAATTACGCGACCTATATTTACTGTAATCAACTGGATTGTAATACTTTGGACAATGAAAATTAGCGCACTCTAAAAATTTAACCAAATTATTTGGAGCACCCTGATAGACACATTTTCCTGAGGCAACAATGTAAACGTGATCGAATAATTGAAATAATGATGTTGATGGCTGATGTATCGTACAGATAATGGTTTTTCCTTGTTTTGCTAACTTTTTCAATAACCTCACACTATGTAGACAAGAATAACTGTCCAGTCCCCTAAACATTAAATTATTTAACATGAGTAGATTGCAAACAGGATGCTCTTAAAATAAAATATATTTTAACATTTTTGACCAAATTAATTTTTGCCAAAAATTTAAATTTGGATATTTTTTAATAAATGTTGTTTTCATTTTTTTATCAATCAATATTACAATGTTTCTTGCTTATGAACCCAGCAACAGAAAGAGATTATATTGTTACACAACGGAAAGAAAAAGGATATATTAATCAGGAATACAAAAAAAAAATTGAAAAGAACATTGTGTTTCGAATTTTTGATTCTCATCAGACAAACCTGCAATTATCTAAAAGAACTTTAAAAGTTAAAATTTAATTGCAATTAAAAAATAGAAAATAGTGATATAATCAAATTTATTTATTATCACAAATGTTAATAATTTTAAAATACGCATATTTAATATAATCGAGAAATCGCATAGTATGCATACATACAAAGCTAAAAAGCAAAAAATACTGAGCAAACAAATAAATACTGCAGTTACAGATCAACAATTTTTTTTTGTTTTATCGGGTCGGTGCGGCCCTGAGTTTATAATTTAATATTATAAAATTTATAATATTTTATTAGTTAACTATTAATTTAATAAACATCCTGAAGTAATATAAAGAAGCAAAAGATGAAGAACGCATCCCATCCATAATTCAAGGTTTTTTGATATCACTATCGCTTATGTTCATTAATTAGTTCTATTTAATTAAGTTATATAATTGCAAAAAACTCCAAAATTTATAAATACTCTTTTTATGTTGACATTAATTTTGAAGTACAATAAAATCTTTAAAATTATATAAATTATTAACTTCTGAGGATTAAATTAATAATAATTATGTTTTATTATTATTAAGCTACTTACGTAGTAGGTTCATCTAAGAACATAATCATAGGATTTCTAATTAATTCAAGTGCGATCGATAGTCTTTTTTGTTGACCCCCCGATAAACATTCGACTTTAAAATGTATGAGGGGTTCCAAGAACAAGGAAATAAGAACATCTCTAATCTGCAAGTTATAAAAAATTTAAAAATTTTCTGATCCAGTGCGAACCAGTACCTTACAATTATTTCCTTTTTCTCAGACGAAATAGATGGATTCAGTCGTAAATCAGCGGCAAATTTCATATTTTCCCATACCGTCAGCAATGGTTGCAAATGATTTTTGTCTGGAATATAACAAGAATTTTTTTTAAATGCCTTTAAGTCTCGCAGTTCATTATTTATAAGAATTTTTCCATTGGCATCTCGAACTTTATAGCCGCAGAGTGTTTCCAAAAGCGTCGTTTTTCCTGCTCCCGAAGGACCAATTATTGCTATTAGCTGTCCCCCGGAAAATTCTCCGTTTATTTTATGTAATATTTCTTTTCGTTCTACAAAATTTATAAAATTCTAAAGAATTTAATAGAATTAACAAAATAATATCTAACCTTTTCTGAAACCGTCAGACACTGCAAAACTAAGATTTTCAAATGAAATATTAACATTTTCGAGTTCGTGGCAGGTAGGAGTTAAAATGTTTTGAATTACATTATGAGCGATTGAAGAAGTTTGCATTAGTACTTCCATGCTGTTTACACTTTACAATAACTTAACAAACCAACTGTAAATTTCAGTCTCTAGTACAATCTAAGTACTTTATAGAATATTTGATATCACATGAAGATAATAAATAATATCAAGTTTAAAGTTCATAAACTAATTTTTTAGTTACCGTGTATTAATTTTGCTAATAAGAACAAATAGCGCACAAAAATTTGAATTGCGAAACATAATATACCACGAATGTAAAGGTCCAATGCCACCTTTTAGATTTTGGGATGTTATCGCAAATGCATTTTGGATGATGTTTTTTGTTATTCGTAAAAACCCAATGCTGTATCTGTTGCCAAGCCAAAACAGACATCCAGAGGAGTACCTTTGCCATAAAATCCAAAAAGGGACATGGGCCCTCCCAAAATTTCAGCCACAAAATTTACAAAACTGTTTGGTCCTTAAAATTTTTAATATTTTGAAAAAGCATGGTTTTTCATAATCGCCTTTCATACTTCTTAATCCAGATATTCAAAAAAAATGATTGTACATTTTCAAATTAATTTAAATGCTTCTAATGGCATTCAGGACTCTTTCTAGACATTTGGCCGCCCATATACATAAACAATTAAGACGACCCCGTTGCCCTACTTTGTATCAAATTGTTAATCGTAAATTATTTGATTACATTTTTTTGTTTTCAGTAAACAATAAACATTAAAAAATAGTAGTTTATGCCATCAGTTCTGAAAGTAAACCATCATGGAACGTGATTTTTTGCGAAATTTATAAACTATTATCTATATTCGAAAATTCTGTTTACTTAAACTGTTTAAATTCGGGTGAACATAGATCTAAAATTTAGTTTTTCTAAATGAGGAAGACAATAATCCTACAGCAAACATCTAAAAATTACAGAAGTCCAGTATACGTTAAAAATTGAAACAAATATTTTGCGCACTTTTCAATGCAATAGATTACAGGGACAACAGATAGCTTGTGGTTTCCAGTGAACAGGGTTATCTTTAATTTTATAGGAAACCATTAATAGGCAATGCAGCGAGATTATGGGATCTATATAATTCTGATTGGTTGCTATGTAAGATTTAAAAAAGAAAACTACTAGTACGTATTTTAAGGTTGTAAAAATTCAGCATTGGAGTTCCAAGTTCCTATGTGCGTGAACCAAGAGAAATAATATAAATAAATTGTACAAAAACTTAAACAATCTTGATATATTTGGAATTATTAAAAAAAAAGATTGATTGACCTCCCAGAAGTCATTTTTAAAAACAATAATAATTATATTTTGATAATAACTTAGATTTCGGTATTGCTTATCATTGTATTCCATTAATTGAGTTTGTTTATAAATGAATTTTTATTGTATAATTTTTTTTGAATATAAATGATATTACGTGACATTCTACAGGGTGTCTCAAAACAGCCGAAAGAAAAGGAAGAGTTCATAAATTATGTAAGTTTTTTTTGGAGGTCTGGAAAATCTTACGAAATCCTGCTTTTTATTTGGACAACCTTTGGATTGGGTATAACAGAAATATTTGTGTCCATTTCATTTGTGGGAAAAATTGGAACACTTACAACACTCAAAGACTTACGAACTTCAAAGTAACTATTTGTGATCTTAAAGTTTAAGAACTTTAAGTTTTTAACTTTAAATTAATACTATGATATTGTCCTAAATAGGTTTGGGGACAATATTGGGTCTTTCTATTTTAACTTTTTTGCATAAAATTCAAATTTTAAATAAATTATTTCTAATTTTATTATTTGTAAACGATTGCATTGCAATTACATTTATTACAATCTACTTATTCTTCTATTTAATAAGTTTTTTTTTACAATATTCAAGTAGATAGTAATTATTAACAGTTTCAATATTAATTACCTACTTTGTCTGAGGTATACATAGCATTTACAAGGTAAAATTGTTTCTAACATTTACTAGAAAAATTTATCGATTATCACAATACACAATTTTAAAAGTGCTAATATTTTTATAATAGGTGTCTTAAATAAATATTTTAAAAATAACTATACCGAGGCCATCGTTCAAAATTTGTAAAATTTACTTAATAATAATTAATTTTAATTATATTTATTTGTACATTGCAGTTGTTTTTGCATAGAACGGATGACTAATAATGTTAACTGTAATAATTAAATAAATATCTCGTGTACTTGCCTCATAGTATACATCATATACATTTTCTTTTAATCGCTCTTAAGTACAAATTGATTGGTTTAATATATTTATAAAGTCAACATTATTAATTATTGTCGTTTTAAAGTTACTTAACAGTTGTAATATACACAGCCGTGACATTTAAGAAATAAAAGATTGGAAAAATTAATATCTTATCTCACCGATATCAATTTCCACCGTAGCAATACGAAGGCAACAATTCTAAACAAAAAGAGTATTAAAATTAAAACTATGGTGTCGTTCCAAAATTGATCCCCCTTCATTGCTATGTCTTTCAGAAATTTTTCGGGATACTTGTAATGGCAGTACTGATCGTCTGGACACTCAAGTGTTGGTCTATTTAAACCATAAATAGCTCCTACAATTCCCTCCAAACTGTATCTTAAATATGAAACGTAACTTCCCCAGTATAAGTGAGGAGGTAGATCTCGTAAAGTAACTCCAAATCCAGCAAACATCATTATGGGCACAGCCAGTACGGGTCCCACAAATGTTCCATTCTGGAATACAAATTTTTAGGTAGATTGAAACCTACATAGAAGTTAGCGTTGGTACTTACAACAACATTGAAAACGGCTCCAATCATCAAACCGAAACTTTGAGCTACAAACACTGTCAATAAACTGATTACCGTGAACATTGATAGTCTAGACCAGTCCAATGGCTGACCAGTCATCCAGTAAGTTATGAATGAAAATAGCAGACAGGAAACAATCTACAATAAAAAATTACAATATATTTCAAACTTGGCCGAATAAAAATTTCTGGTTTACCGATAATGGAAGATCGACCAGTGTAATGGAAGCATAGTAGACTTTTAGAGAATACCATCGATTAAAGTGTTCCTTCGTAAGAATTGTCATTTCACTTGGAACTAAAAATAAATTAGTACATAAATTTATGGATGGCAATGTAAATCAGTTACTTACAAGTTAAGATGGTCAACATCATTGTAGACATCATATGATGCATTAAAATTGAAAACAATAAGTTATAGTTATCCAGTACTTTTCCTCCGTCTTCACCTGCTTGCCAATAAATTACTCCAAATAAAAGACCAACTAGTATGTTAACCGCAATCCTCATGTACGTGAGTGTCTAAGCAAGAATAAATTGGAGATAAGAAAGAAGCCTTTTTTAAATTACGATAACTCACCGAATCTCTTTTGGCTTTCAGAAATCCTCGGCGTAACATTATTTTAAGTTGGTTCCACTGTGATGTACCTTCCAATTGGTCTGATTTTTCCTGTTTACCATCTGATCGGTATGTTTCTAAAATATAACAATTTCAGTTGGCCGAAAGTTATAGATGGGTCATTAACCTACCTCTTAATTTTTTGAGACTCGGCAATTGTTCTGGTCTTTCAAACCATTCTAGGTTTTTGCCGTTCCTCATGGCTTCGATCATTAAATCTATTTTATCGTTACCATATTCCCCGCATGCCAATTCAATAACTGTAATTTGCCATATATGGTTAAAATATTGGGAAGTATTTATGGGGTGACTTACTGTAATCTGCTGGATTATGGTACTTCGGGCATGGTAGGTTTACTGATTCTAGGAACGGTATAAGTTTTTCTGATGTTCCCTGGTACATGCAGTTTCCATTGGCTAATACGTAAACTTGGTCGAACAATTGAAATAAAGTGGCGGAAGGTTGATGGATGGTACAAATTATTGTTCTACCTTGTTTAGCCAAATCACGTAACAATTTTAAGCATTGACTGCACGATGAACTGTCTAGGCCTCTAAAAATATATATTATTATTATTATTATTAATTATACGTGGTTGTGATTTGGAATTTTTCCAGCGCCATCACTGTGATTATTATATTACTATTTTTTATCGGAAGTTTGAATTTGAATAATAACTAATATTGTTGTGAATTTTATATAACATGAAAGCGGATAACTTTTCAAAACAAGATCTAAAAATAAATTAGAGATTATATGATGGAGAAAGTTTCGTAGCAGCTCTGCTAATAATTATAATGGATGTAATAAATTTTTTATTTAAGATAACAATTAGATGTATTGCTAAGAAAATCGAACGCTAAAAGTGAAAGTATAACCGCATCTGAGATAATGATCAAGTGTAATATTGCATTATAAAAATAAACCTTGATTATATGGACACTCGGTATATCATATTTTTTGTCGGTATTATTTTTATTTCTAAATTTTTATATGAATAAAAAGAAAAGATAGAAGATAGGAAGGTAAACAAAAAGTATATGTTTAAATAGTTATTTAGCGATTATATAGCGGTTATTTAGTTATTTTGAAATAACTGAGGTTTAAGAAATTTAATTTTGATAATTTTTATAAGTGGACAAGGACATGGGGTATCTTAAACTTTGTAATCAATAAAAATGTTTTGTGTTAATTATTTAGCAAGGATACTATCTCAATTTTTCCAATAATCTAAGATTAATGACGCAAATATTTGTTTTATAATTACAATATTAAACTGAACCACATGCGTGCTTTATTATATTCTCAAGCATCCATTTTAATTATAAGGACTTTGTTGATGATTAAAATTACAAAGGAACTCTCAACATTTACACAGGAATGTATTGCCAAACAAAATATTTTACCTATAAATTTTCAAAATAATTAACAGAATATCCGAAATTTATAATCGGCTTTAAAGATAATTTTCATAACATTAAGTTGTGTATACTATTTACTAATTACTGACCCGAGTAAGATATTCAAATTTTTTTATTTGATAACATGTTTTGTGCGTCAGAGCTCTGTACTTACGTCGTGGGTTCGTCCAAAAACAAGACTAATGGATTGTCAATCAGCTCTAAAGCAATGGAAAGTCTTTTTTTTTGACCACCGGATAAACGTCCAGCCCTCGTATGGGTTGCCGATTCTAAGCCAAGAGTATCCAAAATTTCTCTAATCTGGAAGAAAACAGTTTTGCTCAATATGGAAAAATTCAAAAAGGATTTTCATAATGTATTAATTGTAAACGTTTGTTAACCTACTACCAGCGGTACGGGTACCATAGTTTAGGAAATCCTGGTATAGGCAATATAAAACTGATAAAGTAATTTTTAAATAATTGAACGAAACAAACACATTCTAAGTTTATTTGTTTCGTTTTTATAATCTAAATTGTCCTACTTGTACAGCTGATGTAGAAAAGTCAATGGTCATGGGTCAGATAAGAAACGGATAGATAAGCGTGCATGTGCGGTTTACAATACAGCAAAATCTCTTCATCAGAATATTACAAATGCCAATCATAAAATTTATTTTTCTTAAGGCAAGGTCATAAATATGACCTATCGTAGATGTTAAAGGTGAGAGAAAAAGATAAAGGCGGAATCTTTATGTACGGTTAACCGTGTGTTATAATAGAACACACAATATAACACGAACACATAGGTGAACTCTAGTTCTTTGCATACTTGTTATGTAAAATACTATTAGCCATTTTGCTTCTTGGTTAATATGGGTGATAAATTAAAGGACTCTTAAGTCAATCTAAATAATTAGACAGTGATACTACAGGCTTACCAACACTAATAAGTAAATGAAAATTAAAGCAAAACGTAGTAAAATTACTTTCTCTTGTAATGCTTTTGAAAGTTAGGTAATTATTAGATAAATCACTCATACTTTCGCTTTAATTTTGTACCCTATTAGGATAATTCCGTTTAAGGAAAGTTTTTATGTAAATTTTAGATAGTACTAATTAGATCATCACAATACAACATCCTATCCTAATATTGCACCTTGATTTACCATACTTTTCATGTAATTGCAATTACATGAAAAGTATTTCTAGATTTTTAACTTACAATATCGTCCTTTTCCATGGGGGAAATATCGAATCCCAATTTTAAATCGGCTGCCATTTTCATGTTTTCCCAAACCGTCAACAGGAGTTGGAGTCGGTCATCTTGAGTTATATAACAGGATATTTTTCTGAAAGCGTTTAATTCACGTGGACGTCCATTTGTGTACACCGTTCCTTGAATTCCAGATATCCTGTAGCCACTTAGAACATCTAAAAGTGAACTCTTGCCAGCACCAGAAGGGCCCATAATGGCTATCAGCTGGCCCGACGAAAATCGTCCATTGACGCCGTGCAAAATTTCCTTTTCTCCTGCGAATGTCGTAGAAGAATTTTAAGTAATTGTTTATGCTTATTAAAAATAATTTGATGATTGCTTTTCTTTTTGAACCGACAAATTTATTCATGTTTAATTGTTACCTAAATCCGGTTCGGCGATAATTATAAATGCGAATAATTTTTAGTAAATTGGTTAATAAACTTTTGTACTTTGACTTAAAAAATTGAATAAATCATAATAATTATTGCAACATATTTATCGAAAATATGATGTATCTATCCATTGTTTTTAAATTAATAAATTATTGATTAATTATCAATTAATGATAAATAAATTTGTTTCGTTTTTTATGTATAATAATTGCTGAAAATTATTTGTACCAATATTTTACATTAATTATATTAAAACCCGTTCATGTTACGTATATTTTACGTTTTTCATATAAATTTATGACAACAATGTATTAGTTAATTTAATAATATTTATTTACAAGTAGGTATGTTGCAATAGTTTAATTATCGCACCTTATTAATTAATTAATATTCACAATGCAATAAATGCAAATATTTCTGTGTTTAAAGTTCAATCATAAGCTTGGAAGTATTAATTTGAAAAAAATTATCCAATTTTTGAAAATATCAAAAATTTTCCGTACCTTTTCTAAATCCTAATTTAGCCGTATAAGTAATTTTTTCGAATAATAAATGGACGGGGTCCTTTTGAGGAAACCGACTGAAGCTTCTAACACAGTTTTCATCATCACAATTTTCTTTCGTAACAACTTTAGTTTCAGAATCACTTCTTCCACACGTTTCACAAGGGGTATTAGTCGAGGCTTCGTGAAACATCACTTCCATTTTAACAACATAAAGATGTGCAAAGTAACATTAAAATTAATAAGCGTATATGTATAACACGACCACGCAATGCAATATATCCTTTTAAACGTACATTCTAAACTTATATACAATCATTTATGTACTCGATTGGAACCGGTTAAAGTCCGTGCACGTTGTGCGCTACCAAATCCTCACAAAGATAGAAAACAGTTCTTACAAATATTGAAATTTATCTATCGCCTTTTAAAGAAATAAGTTTTCCTGGTAGTTTAGTCACAAATACAATTATGTAAAGTACTATTTAAAATAATTATTTCATAATTGGAGAGGTAAGTGCATGATTGAAAATAAATTATATCTTTCAATAAATTTGTTACCTTATCTGTGGAATTTTAAACAATGTAGCAATTACAAGTTTATTATACGGATGGTTAGTAACCAAAAATGAAATATTTAAATATTATTAATATTTAAAACTTTTCTCTTGCTTTTTTTTCTATATTCTGATTTATATATTTTTGCATTTAAAAAAAAAATTTACCAATTTATCCGTATGGTTGGCCACGATCTAATTTGTGAGAAAAGGAAGTCTTTTTTCCATAAAAATTCCTTAACAATGCCAATTTTTTTACTACATTTTACTACGAAGGTTTTCCACATATTTCATATTATGTATTTAATTTTATTAATTTCTGCATAATAAATAAACGTGATTTTAGTGACCGGCAAAGTTATTCAAGTGTTTATACTTTGTCGAGTCAGTTCATTTTAGGTCGATTAACTTGGATATTTAAATGTGTTATAGTTTATAGTCACGTGTATGTTAGTATAAACATAACCTAAATTGTACCGTTGTCACGTACAGTTACGTGAGTATTTCCTGATCCATTTATTATATCTTTTTTACTTTTTAATTTTACTTAAAAACAAAGATTTTTGAGTTGGGACCGCTTCAGGGATGTTTTTAAACACAGAATCGGCTCAAAGAATCACTGTCCAAGTAGATCCACAATTTTGAAGTACCATTATTTTATTCCCAAAAATACCTGTATAAAATAAAAACAGGTCATGGGCGGCACCCACTTTTGAAATAGCCAACCGAATATACACATTCAGTTTTCGAATTACACATAATTTCTATAGAATATTTTTTAAACCGAAGACTAACCTACTACTCCCAACAGGATTTTTGATGGTCGAAAAAATGTCCTTCCGCAATTATGGAATTTTCTATTATTCGTTAAAATAAATTTTTAGTAACTCCATACTACTAAATAATAATAGTACTCGTAAGTGTGACAGATCAAGGTGTAAAATACAGTTTAGTTAAAAACTATGAGTAATATTTATTATATTAATATAAATTAAAGTATTAATCATTTCCATTTAGATATAATATATTAGATCATCGTTTTAGTGAACTTTGAAATGTGATTTCTTCTTATACCAATATTGTATTTTAAACAATAGAAAATTATAAAAAATTTCAATTTTCATGATGAACTGTATAAGATTTATTTCGGTTTGTTTTATTTATTTTTTCTCTGATACTGATTTTATTTAATATAATGAAATTGTAATATAAACAAATATTATTTTGTTCTATATTTTTAAATTGCACCTGTGATACAACAGTGGAGCGGATAACCAGCAAAAACTTTCACTAACCTAATAAAATTAATTTAGATTACAGAATTTAAAAGATTACCTTAAAATATGCTAATAAAATGCATCTTCCCTTGAATGTTCATTGTCAACTGGATTCAGTATCCCGTATCCCGGAATCCCGTTAATACGTTACGGATATTTGGACGCGCGACAAATAGACGCATGCGACAATTGGACGCACACGACCGTCTGTTAATTTCGTGAAAAATAGAAATTTTAACAAATAAATAAAGAATATCAACTATAATGTAATCAACAAATTTTACATAATATTAAAACTTTTAATTACAATAAACAAATAATTACGTAGCTGCATTTAAATCTGCAACTGGGAGTTGTTTGCGATTACAAGTAGATAATCCAAAATTGACCTGTTTGTATAATCATTCACAATTTTTTTGGAAGTGGTTGTATATATTATCTACTCTTTTGGGCAGTGTGATATTTCCTGTGATATATTAATATATCGTTATCGTTAATATATTTCCAAATATTGTAAATTGGTTATGGTTTCCTACACGTGTAGCAAGGTTAGCACCCTACTAAAGAATATATTAAGTAGGTGCTCACACAGGCACTAGTGCAAATTATAACCTTGAAACTTTTTTAATTTAAATTATAATTAATTAATAACCAATTAAAAAATAATTATCTTTCTTACTGAAATCCCCCGATTGTAGAAAGCAAATATTTGAATGATATAATGTTGATTAGTTCAAAGTGCTACATATTAGGAAATTCTTATCTAAACGAACAGTTAAATCGCTAGCATTAATTTTTAATATATTATGTAGAACGTTTGTATGCAGAGAAAAAAAGATCCCGGATGCAATATTATTAGTGAGTAGGTCGGTAGTTGAGATTGGTTGCTGTTATTGTAAGTTAGAAAATTTTTAGCTATGCCCCCGCAATTTATATATCACACCTCGTAGCTGATGATAGCAGACATTTGGCTTAGAACTGAGATCCCGGTTCAAGCTCAGGTGGAGTAAACGATATATTACTGAAAAAAAAGTTTATTTGTATACAGTATATTTAATTGAGACAAATAAATTCTGTTTTCAGTATAATTATTGTCTTCCCTGGGCAGGCATGGCAAACCACCAAAGTATCTGTCAAGATAACCCCCCCCCCCCAAAAAGAGTGGTCACTGTATTCTCATTTAGGGCATAAGACTGAGACTACAGTGATATAGTGCTATATTGCTATATATCGGGTAATATATATATACAAACGAATCTATTATGAAAATTAGGTTCAACTAATATTATGTATTAAATATGTATAACAGATAAAATTAAAAATATATGTCAATAAACTGGTATTTCAAAAAACTTTGCGAGTATTTTTAAATAACAAAATTTTCTACATATTATTAAAGAAAATCTGATATATATTGAAATTTCTAGATATACGTACATTGCTCTCTATCGAACTGCTTGTTCGGTAAATCTATCACACGAAAGATGTCGCCGCAATATGAATTTACGATTAAATTTTTTGTAATATATAAGTAAGTAATTTTAAATCATTAGAATTATAAACTATATTTAAAATCTGCTTTAGAATATCCAAAAATATACAAAGGATTTTCAAAATTACAGTTTTGATTTCAAAATTTTTGAGACAATCAAAAACATTTAAGTACTATTTTTTTTATTGTTGGGAAATTATGAGGTTGCAATTTATTGCAAAAATGAACACTATAATCTCATACAACCCTCTCTCCTCTTTCCTCTTCAGTATTGGGGTATAATTAATATAATCAAAATTTGAATTCTGTTACCTAAACATGAATACATTGAATAATACCGGTTAACCTGTATTCAAATTTACATACATACATATCAGGATAATTTATCATAGCCAGGATATGTTTTTCTAAAAATTGTAAAAGAGTAGAAAAACTATAAAAGATAATACATATATTTTTGTTTTTGTTTTTAAGTTTTTAAGGTATCAAAATTATTGATTTTTATCTATTGAAACTTTATAATATAACCTCTTATTTTATTGGGCGTTAACGTCAAAACGTTAACGTCAATTTAACGTGAATGTAAAGACAAAGACTTTTCAAGAAGTATATAGAAGAAGCTTACGATCAGAACAATGCAAAGACATTTCTTGCTAAATAGCCATCTTTTCTACTCTACTTTTATAAAATGCTAAATTTTCTTACAGTTCTGACGCTGGCGTTGACGGCAAAAAAACAAACTAGTATACGGATGCAATGATGTTAAGCGTATGCAGGAAAAACCGCAAAAAGATCTCTTCTCACACAAAATATAGGCGGAAAAAGTATGCAAAATGCTGAAAAACCTGCACGAGAAGCAAAGGAGGTCATTGAAACCTTTGAATATGATGTTATTAAAGGTCTTTACTATTTTGTAAGAGTCATTGAAATTTTTATCACAGTATAATAATATAATGTTTGTTATAAAGTTCAAACTGTATTTAAATTTGTTTCATCCCTTTTTTCGTTTTCTGATGCAATCTAAAAGGATATTCTTTGACCTAACATTATAGAGATGTTCCAGATGTTTTCTTTGGGTTATTAAGAGAAGAAGTTGTAAAATTACAATATAAAAGATTCCCGTAACGACAACAGATCTAATAAATTACTTTTAAAATAATAATACATCAGACCAAAGCGGTGGTATAACAAAATATTAGAGATCTGGGAATAATAAAATCCGCACTCTAACAAGTGTTACAATAAACTGTAACCACTACACATAAGTGGAATATTATTAAATGTAGGTACAACCTACAAAGTGATTTTCAGAGGCATAAAATTCGAATGTAAGATGTAGAGCAATGATTAAATTTTGATAATTTAATTTAATACCTTAAAATAATATTTTTAAAACTTATCAAGCATAATAATTTATTATTTTGCATATCAATTTTTATAAAGTTTAAAAAGTTGGAATTTAAACATAAAAACATTTTATAACAATGAAATCTCTAATTGATTACCTGTTACAATAAAATGCTAAAAATATATAAAATTAAATTATAACTTACGAAATTATTATAAAATACCATGAATTGATAGGTTATGACACGTTCGGTCGAGCAAGCGTGTTTCGTTCTTTTCATTATTATATTATATTTTCACATGTTAATAACTAATACAATTTAAAAACATTTTAGACATTAAAGCTGTCGACACTAATAGATAGAAATATGTTGATAATCCATAATAATAGTAATATTTCCATCACTATAATAATCAAAGGATGAATGTATCATAAAATTAGAACAATTTAAACCCAAGAATAGAAAACGACCAGTATATAGAATGATGAATAGTAGTGACGACGAGAGTGAAATTAATTACACTGCACCACAATAATTATTAAAGAAACCACCAAGAATGCAGCATTAAATTTATTAACAAAATTTCCATACACATTGTCTATTTTGTAGCCTTTGATCCTAGATACAATGCAGTGAGGAAAACCGTATGTACCTTCTAACATATTATATTAGTAATATTTTCAACTACCAAATGTTACCATCGTATACAATGTTTGGCAGATAAAAAAATATTTTCTTTATCCTACATTGGGCACTAACACCAAATTTTCAATAGCATTAAGGAATAATTTGGATAAATTAAATATACCTACTTAAAATATCAAAAGAAGATGTAAAATGAGATAGAACTCATATACACCATTATTATTATATTCGTTCCTTTAAATTTCTGTTTCCATTAAACATGAAATAAAACATTAGCATTATTTGTTTTGGGTGTTAGATTTTGTCTGTAAATAATTTATAAACTTTTAACGTAAAAGTGATGGAATACAAGTTAGTCTTATATCAAAATAAAAAAATGCTTTTTTTATTTAGTAATTTTGTTCATAAAATTTGGTTTTACAAAATAAAAATATAATGATTATAAATATTTAATTATGCCAATGCAATCAGACGAAAATTGATGAATTGGAGACAGCCCTCAAAATTAGTAATAAGGTTGCAGCAGGTTTGCCAAATAAATTATGAGCTAGTTAAAGCTTTAGTTTGTAAGTTAAATTTCCTTGTTCTGTTTTTCAATTATCTCTGATTCTGGATACGTTTGTGATTATTTTTGTTGTCTTTTGGTAATAGTTTGTTGTTGTTTTTGTAATTTTGTAGCTTTACAAAATGCTCTGTTAGTTTTATTAAAACAATAGAGCAAAAAGTACTCAAAAACACCTCTATTTACATGAAATAATGAGTTTCTTTACTTCTTCATTATTTGTGCACTGTAAAACAATTTTTATTCAATATGAATGTTAACATAAATTTGAGGCAATATAAAAATGTAAATTTAAATTGCGTCATTAAAATCTTTAACTTTTTGTTTACCTTGTCAATCTAATTTTGTGGATATAAAAATACCAGCCTAAAAACTTATATATTTCACAAGATAATCATTTATATTATTTATAGGGTAGTTGATAAAAACTAAATTAAAAACTTCCTACTCATACAAATTTAGTGTCATTTTATGTAAAACAGAGTCAAGTTATTTAGCGGGGTTCTGTTTCGTGAGCAGCTGTACAAATTACGTTCTCTCTTTGATATTGAATTGCACAGACCATAGCCGAATCAATAGGCAACAATTTAAATGTAAACATTCAACCACCGTCAACTAAAGCCAAACCATCATTTTATTTTTACTCTAATTTACCTATGTTGATTGAACTGTAATTATTGCAGTTTAAATCATAGAGCCATTAACCTTCTCCGTACTACTTGCAGTATTAAACCGGGTAATTATTGACCCACAATAAAATGAATAATTTATATTTATTTTAATATTAAAATATTAAGAATAAATTCTTGTGGATAACATTTACAAAAATGAAGCTTCTGGGTTAGAGGTGACCCGGTTGTAGAAGGCGAAGGTTAAATAGGGAAAAGCTTGTTATTTTATCAATTAACCCAGCTAGCAGAAACACGAACACAACATTAACGAGTAAACCAACATGTAAATATTCATATAGACCCAGGCTTAGTTATAAATACTATTTTAAAAGAATGAAAATAGTGTTAATCCTGTATGTCATGCAGAATTGTTCACAAGAAGTTTTCGAATTTAAAAAGCACATATTTGTCGTGAAACATTTTACATTTCTTTAGCATTTTAAACGTTCATAAATATCATAATTGCATCTGAATCACGGGTTGCTGATGAATTGAATCACGAGCGGTTATTTTCTCGCCGAGTCGGCTTAGAATCCCGCCCTGTGATTCGTCCGTATCGAGTGATACATCATTCGACTGCTGTAATCCATAAAATTTCGACTTCAACATCAACTGCAATATCTTCTATTATGTATTTAATATTAATAATATTTTAAAAGTAATATATTCGCGGAATATTTGTACAAAAAGATTTTAATAAAAGCAGAAAGCCTCAAATTTATTCTCTAATAACAGCAGCAACACTTGAAATTTAAAAATACGTGGTATGAAACATATAACCACAAAGAAAAATATAAACCCTAAGGTGCAGTTGTGACACTTGCGTAATAGAACATCAAAAGTATAACATTAAAATTTTGGAAATATGTTTTTGGCAATATTTACGCAAAATAATTCTCAAACAAAACACTAAATTTAGTGAGTAAATGTGAAGTTGAAATATTAAACTGTATTATTAAGTCCTTCAGTAAGAATCCCGCCGAGTTTGTTGTTGAAAGTACAAGTAGGACTGGCATTCTCACTTTAATTTATTGAAATATTAATGACCTAGGTTATCTTTTCACACATTTTGAACTACAAACTACTGAGTTTTATTAAATATTCCGTTGGATACAAAGTAAGTAATTTTTATTTATATAATTTATTATAAATTGTACTAATATAGCTTAAATGATGTTCATTTGTTTTTATAATAGCTATGATCGAGATTATGATATTTAGATATGAATTATTAATAATATTTAAGTACAATTAATATAAATCGAAACATTTACATTGAAGCATTTTGAAAAACGTAAGGTGAAAATAATATTCAATCGTTAAAAAAATTCAAAAATATGAGTGAGCGGGTAGTGTTACACTATTCCAATGAAAAATGCAAGATATGCACCAGATCACTGTGATATTGTGACAAAATCAGCGACAAATATCGTTTAAAAATGCCCATTTCGCTGAGCCACGTTGCAATTAAGGGGGTATTCCGGTTTTTTTCTTTTTCCAGTAAGAGAAATGTTTATTTTTAGAAAGATTCCAGATTAGTAATATTATATAACAAAAAATAGAATATCTGAATCCGTAAAACCCGAACAATGCATTTAAAAATATAATTAAATATTAAATTTTAAATTATTCAATTGTTTCATATTGATAAATGATGGGTAAAAGTGTGGTTATGGAAGTAAATCCTCAATAATAAGTTGTTTAATGATTAATTTTGAGGATAGCCAATACTGCAGATTACGTTGCAATTGTTACGTACTGCATAATTTATATTATGTCCTACACAAATAAATCACAACAACAGCTACTCTGCAAATTTTATGAAATGGACTCTAGGATATGTTACGTCATTGCGACAATGGCCAAACAATATATTTTAGTTAAATTTGGTTAACTTTGTAATTGTAATTTACACACTTGGACACATCAGCAAAATTTAACGAAGGCAAACGAGTAAATAATAACTGTAACCTAATAAACTTTAATCTAATTTTTACTATTTTAATGTACTACATACTAAATTAGAATCGCATGAGAAATGATCGTTTTTTCAATACATAATATATTATGTACATATTATATGGCTTTGCAAAACAACTGACAAACAGTAAAATGTCGGGATTCGACATTTATCGAAAATTAATATTAAAAAAAATTATATTAAAAATGTTGAAAAATTGAAATTGCAAATCGGTTATTACATAAAATTGTGAAATATGTCGGTAATTACATCTGCATATGTATTCCACAAACGTGCATTTTATTGGAGCTTTTTGCAAGACTTGAATATAATAAATTTAGTATGAGCAACCCGATGGATGAAATAACAATTTAAGGAAAATATTAAAAAATTTACAGGTACGTCGCGTTTTCAATGTAGTTCATGAATATTGCACCGGAAACTTTTACAGAACACAAAATTGGCAAATTTTGTGTGATGCAAAATGAAATAACGCGGTTACGAGATAACATCATCTAACGTTATTCCAGTACCAAATGTATTCAGTGTATTCAAATCATAAATTTATAATCGAAGTAAAGATATTTTATCTAAATTGATATATTATGTTAGGTTAACGTGTCAATTATTTAACTTTACCAACTTCTGTTAGTTAAAGTTACATAGTTGAAATCTTAACTTCGCATAAAATTAGCTGTTGGATCAGCAATAATTTACATATAAATTTGATAACAATTTCCTAATTGTGTCATAAGTTATGTAGTAGTTAAGATAAATTCATAAGGCAGTGTCACGGTTCTTTGAATAACATCAGCCAATGACTATCGATCTTTCTTTAGTTTTCTCAAAATATTATAAATTTAAAAAACTACAGGCCTGTTTTGGAAACCAATGACTGGTTCCTCGTCTTGGTGTAGCCACAGTTGTAGAAAATGGGCCCACCATTAGAACATGCTCGATGAACCTGGTGAGGAAATCTTGAATTTATGCGCTTCCTGGCACCCCACTCCAAACAATTCCACTAAAACAAGAACTTAGAGTTTTCCTGTAATTTCACAGTGCTAGAAAATAGAAGAATTATTTTTAAATTATTGGAATATACAGCAAAGCATTGAGAATATTCATTTAAGTTCGTGTTCTTTTGGAAATTAGAAATGTTTCTATTGATTTTAATATTATATCAATAAGATTTCAAATTATTTTGTTTACAGTCGTTCTTGGAAATACTTAAAAAACGTAAATATATTAAATTACTTAATATGCTGAAAACCAGATCGATTCCTGTTAACTATCGTTGGTAAGCTGCTGTAAAAATTTAAAAAAATTAAAAATAAAACATCACAGCCGCAGGAACATAGCACAATTGCGGTATAGAAAATTACACAAGTCCAGTAGATTCTAGCGAACTTAGAATCCGGTTCCTTACTATTTAAAAATCTCAAATTTTGCATTCCTTGTTTTCCTTTTCAGAGGAAAATTATTGTGTTGATTATTAACTATTTAATATAGTGTGAGGAACAATGACTAATTAATTTTTATTGGTTTTGAACTTTATTTATTGATTTGTTACAAGTCAAATTGCTTTCAACAATTGAAGCTGTAATTGGTTTGATTGGCTTCAATGTTTCTGTATAACTCCCAGCTTATCTAAGTTAAATTTCATTGAAACCAAAAATTTATTGCAAAATCGGGATTAGCACAGCGGTGTAATATCTATACAACTTGGGTTTGTTATGCATTATATGTATACATCCATAAACTTCGTTGCAATCATTACCTATTCAATGCAATGTATCATTGATAAACTAAAAAATGTTTTATTGCTATGCGTTTCGAATATTAAATTGGGTGGGACCGTACTTTTATAATTTAAAAATTCAATTTTCAAAATTTAACAAATTATTGCCGATAGTAAGTAAATTAAAAATATACAAAAGTAATTAATTGTACTTGCTAGTTATGAAATGAAAATATTCGATTAATTTCTTTATTTGTTATAAATGCCTACGTTGCTTCTTTCCAAAAAGTTTACGAATATGTTAAGAATTCAGCGTAATATTGCTGAGCCAGCGTGTAAGTTTGCACCGCTTCACGTGTGTCGACGATTTATGATAAAACTTTGTTTATATTAGAGGTAAAATTAAACCATAAAATAACACATTTTGTACTTTAGTAGTTTGTTTTCCGTTACATCTTAAGAATCCTTAATTTTCCAAGAGGCAATGAAATAGGGCGACACGGAAAAGTCAAACTGCAATCTTATAATGGAAAACATTTTTAAATTAAATATTAAATTTTGAATCATATTAGTATTTCCCTTGTATGGCTATAAAAAACCGCCGAACAATACATAATATTTGAAAAATGAATATTTGAATTTCATAACATTCCATGTTTTCTATATTTCCATCGCAGCCCGCGAGAAGATTCAGACAAAAATTCCACTCTTGTGTATTTTCGATAGTGATCCTACTAATTAATTTAAAATTTATTGATTTCCTTTTACTATTATTTGAAAGTTTTTTAGAATGTATAGTCCAATAATAAAGTTTTATTAAAGTCTATATCACATAGAGATTCGTGATCCTTAAAGCATCCAAAACCTCATAGCCACTTTATGATGGATGTTCCATGGAGACTTTATCTCGTAAAGCATTTACTCGATTTTAGTGCAGTTTTCTCTGTATTTTTCGAGATAATACAAGTAATATGTAGTTTTTAAAACAGCATATTTGTAATATTCAAATTTATAATAGTCAATAATTAATTAAAAATTTACCAAAGAATTTATTACTAATATCTTATCCGAATTCTATGAAAGTTTGATTTAGATTAAGCATGCTGGAAAAAATACTATTTTGGTGCGAGTGTACCAGTAATGAACACTGCGCCAGTAATGGTCACTCTAAAATAGTTCTGTTTTAATTTTATTCAAAATGTTATTAAATAAATACTTTATTCAATCCTTCAACGGGTGAAATTATTTACCGAAAATATGAATAAAAACATATATATAATTTTACAAACATAAGTGCAATAATTAAATTATTATTCATTACAATGCAGCTACATGGAAGTGAAACTCGCAAAGAGCATTGCAGATACTTCTCATACTATGTATTCGCGCGAATATCACGCAAATATACTACTGAATTAAAATTAGCGCACATCACATTTACAGGACTGTGAGCAGCAGTTGCATTAGTGCGAAAACCATCAATGCAGAATATCATATTATAGGTATTAGATATTTTTAATAGGTATATTCCACACAAAAAGTACGAGATTTTATTGCATTTTGAAACAAAAATTTTTATTGCGAGAAAACTCGAATCCAGATTTCAGATCAGGCATGTAATGCTAAATTAAATCAGAACCACATTCGGCTAACCTACTGGAACCAGATTAATAGGCTTCACATAGACTCGCCAGATTAAAACCGGATGGGTTCCGGCAACAGTCAAGTTCACCCATGGATTGCCCCAAAAGAGCTCCCTGGATCTAAGCCGGATCAGACCCACAAATAAATCTTCTAATAGGGCATACCATGCTGAAACCTGATCTGGCCCAAAGAATGTTAGGGAATGTCCTAAGAAATTCGTTGTCGGGAATACCAGAAATCAAATTTTATGGAGAAACATCAAAGCCAAGCTAACACTTGCAATTTCCACTACATGATAATCTCTGTACATACACTCTGATATATGAGTCATCAAGGCGGATATTAAACCTTTTTTTTTTAATTTAATTTTACAAATTTTATTACTGTCTATTTAATTTGATTACATCCGAAGCAATTTGATAGTAGGTTTATTACATGCAATCAACTACAAAATTAAAAAAGGTTTTTATTACAATTTTATTATGTAATTACTAAAATAGGATGTTAATTATCAATAATTATATTTAAATAATCAATTTACATTTTAATTGGATACTTCAATTAATTCGTTGTTTTATTTAAACATTAAAAGGGTTTTTTTTATGCGGGCCTTTTTGACCTACATGAAATAAGTTATTTGCTCTTCTACTCTGCATTATGTTATTAATAAAAAAACAATAAACTTGAGTTTGAGTCGGATGAAAAAGTTATTGTTCACTGGGGTCTCCACACCTTAGGCCCCATATTCCTTCTTCCTTCTTTCCAAAACCGTCTCTTTTTCCTCTTGGATTTTAAGGGTCCCAATTTTTTATGAAATTTGTTTCTCAATCCCAATTTTTTCTTCTGCGCCCGGAACTTCAACCGACCTTAATCCGCCACTGTCTAAAAGAGTTCTTTTTCTCAAACATCAACTTTGCTACACGTAGCAGACTTTAATCAATTGACTACATTCATTTCAAATTAAGTATTCTGCCGGAGCTTATCATTCATTTGCAGGAAAATTTGTAAAATATACAAGAAAACTTAGAAAAGTGCTACATTTTGATTATTTTTTGAAACTTTTCGAATTTTTTAAAAATTATTTAGTTATAAGTATACTGAACATTGAATGCGGGTCTACGCTCACCCCAATTATTCACTTAGTTACTGATTGCTTCTGAGAACGTAAGAAAAATTTGTAATTCCAGAAACTATGTATGAGCATAATTCATTTTCCAACATTGGAAAATTAATACACCGTTTTCCATTATTTTCTCCATAGCAGTTGTTTTATCATTATAAATTCACCTCTCAAGTGAATATCATTTGTTTTGTATACATTAGTTTAAACGTAAAGCTAGGTAATCAATCATGAATGTTGCTTGTAGTGTTGCGATTCCCAATGTCACTGTATACAATTAATTAGCCATGCAGTGCTTCCGGATATCCGGTTGTCAGATTACATTGCACCACTTCGTCGATATGCTATTAATTCTACCTGTTCCAGCTACAGCTTTAGTAATAGGAGTAAGTCTAATGCGTATAATAACAAAAGCTGTATTAATTATTGCTTACACACCCATCAAATAAATTCAATATTAGCTCATACAAAAAGTCAAAAAAGTTAGGTTGGGCACATGCAGTGTATTCACATCTAAAAATCGTTTTGTATACCGCACACTTCATTGAAACAACAGGTATGCAAAGTGCGAATATCAACTTCTTTCGAGCTGAAATTCAAGATTTTCTTAACCAAAACTTTTATCACGTTTTTTTACGTTACTTACCCTTGCAGTGTCAATTTGTCTCTTCTTGAATTTTTTACAATTTTTACACAAACGTACGCGAACGAATTACGAACCAGGAGAATCATCCTCACGAGGACTGCATTTGCAGTTTAAGGGGTTAATGCTCCTGTACCTGTGACATTCAATAAAATTAATTAAATACTCATTCCTAAGCTTCCAGCAATAGTTGGTGGTTGCTTTCAGATGATTTAATAAAACATAAAAAAATATTAATTTTGTATTTTTGTTATTTATTTAGTCAGTTGATTTTTTAAATTTTACATAACTTTTTGTCTAGTTAAGCATATTTATTTAAGTTTTACAGCAACAGCAGCATTATTCTCTTACCTCTGTTATGCTAAGGTTTAAAAGCATAAATTCAAAAACTTCCGAAGTTGAAAAGCATTCTTTCTACTAAATTATGGATTATTTCCAAAAATTATAAAATAGCACATTTTATAAATCCCCCTTAAACTTGTCTAGTTTTTATACATATTTTGGTTTCTGATTTAATGCCAAATAGTGAGAGTGAGAATCGTAGAGCTCCGCAAGTGCTAACTTTCTAAACCAATTTTTGTTTTATTGCTTTCATTTAAAACAAAATTTTGAAATCCGAAATTGGGCAAAATTACTTGGGTTTTCACAATTTGTTGTTTTCATTATTTGGTTTATATTATAGCATATTCCGCAGAAATTTTTTGATAGAAATCTAAATTATTTTGTATGTGAATAGATTAAAATGTTCTTGGAGGGATATCTCTTAATGATAGTGCGGCTTTCCAACATGTACTTTAAGATAACTGCCGATAATTTCCAAGTTAATGTTTTCTTGACATCCTTAAGAAATGCTTAGTAGGCAATAGTTACAGAAAATTTCACAACTTTGGTAGTTATTATAAACAAACTACATTAAATTTATTTATCTGTTATTTTTCCATCGACTTCAGCCATAATTGGGCTGAAATGTACTAGTTTTATTTAATTCTTTATTTGGACGGTCTCGATCGTCTTGATTCACCTTGCAGTTGATTAATTCTGAGTCAACAAAATTCTGATCATTTCAAGGTTTTTTAACTTCCGGTTTAATAGACACATATCAATAGCCTGTGAGACACCTTTTAAGTTACGAAACATTTTAGAAATACAAATTTATTATCAAATTTTTAGTCATTCTTGCTGTAAACGCGGTCGAGGAACGTTCTCAGTCAAAAATTTATTTAAGTGTGTTTATTATTTTGCCCTTGTCTGGAAATTTTTGGGCCTGCAATAAATTTTGATTTGGACATTTGGACAATGGTGGAGCCGGAGTATCTTGGAAACTGTCAGGCTATATTGGATTGAACTGATGATGGTTTGTTCATGTATGTACACAAAGTGGATATTGGTTTTTAGATCAAATTGGAAGCAAGTGAGTTACAAAATGTTTTATTTTGCATGCTGAAGTCCCAGTTGTTCAGTCGCGGATTAAAATTTCGGTTAATTTAAACCACAATTTGATTTAATCACATGTAAAACCCTGCTTTAAGCGCAATTACCAGCCTTAAGAAAGTTTTGTGATGACTCCGCTTTTGGACAAAGGTCTAATTTCTAGGTGTAAATTTTGTTTAACCAGTCAGATTTTTTTCGTTTTTTAAACAGGATCTTTTCTTTCTGCATGCAAAAATTACAATCCTGATATAAGAATGTTTTTTAGA
Organism: Cantharis lateralis; assembly: GCA_963170105.1. NCBI lineage: Eukaryota > Metazoa > Arthropoda > Insecta > Coleoptera > Cantharidae > Cantharis > Cantharis lateralis. Next base: position 35,842,417 of record OY720627.1, on the reverse strand, counting down.
ATTCTATTATCTACTATTGGTTTGCGCTTTATCGTCAAATTGGATGGTGGATTTTTCCGGAAAACTTATAGAATAATCAGAAAATAAGTTAAAATTTTTATTGGACTTCCAAAAATGTATTTGGTTGAGTCAATTTTTGTATTAACATTATTTTGACTTACATTTTATTTTTGAAGGAATTCATTCTTTCAGTGTCAAGCTCGGAAAAAAGTAAATTGATTTGTTTACTTGATTTACGAAAATTAGACGTTTAATTATTTGATTTTATACCGTTCACGTTTACCAATTAATTGAATAGCATAAAGTCAAACTATTGATTTTGTGTAATTTCAGTAAACAGGACTGAAGTTCCACTTTTCGTGAAAACAATTGTTTAACGTGAGCTTCGCCGGTACTAAAGTATCTACTAGTGCTACAAAAAAATTATAAGAATTGTATGGATCCACGGAAAAAGACTAAATATGTTTCTTTTTGCAGGTCAGGCTTCCGGTAATTAATTAATTTTGCTCTACTTCAAATTAGAAACAACCGGATTTCCAGATGGAATTTATTGCCGACTTTTCTCTCGTAAAAATTCAAAATCTTGGGTGAAATTTCCACATACAAATTTTTACCTTCAATTAACTAAAAGACTAATAAGTTGTTCGGGATTCGCGCACTTAAAAATCTTACATCATTTTGGTCGGTTTTCGCGGTCGGGAGCATTGTGTCGAGTACGAACTTGTGGAATAGCTTGATGGAAGTTATAAATAATCGCGATTCGCGATTTTAATAGCAGTGATCAGTGATTTAAAAAATGTTTTTTCCGTGACCGTTAAAATATTATGTGAACTTGTATGTGGTGCTATGGGATGGAATTGGAGGAAAAACGTGACTATTGCGGCAGGACTACACTGATAAAGGTAAGTTGGATTGAAAACATGAACTGAAAAAAATGTATATTAATAATTTTCTCTTTTTTTATAGGTAAGGCTCACTTTGAGGGTTTTTCAATAATTACGGTTAGTCAACAAGTTTTTTTAAGCGATGCAGCAGTGAATTATTGTGCTAATATGCTCTATCCCATATTAGGAACGACTCAGGTCCCCACAATTATTTTTTATCATTTTAATAATGATAATATAAATTGTAAATGAAACACTATAAACCAAATACGTAAAATTGCAGTTTTTAAAATAATAGTGCTCTCTCATGCAATACCATTTATCATTTGAGTTTTAAGTAAACTTTCCAATAAACTAAAGAGCTTTTAAAATAATGATTAATTTTAAATACTGTTAGAGATAATATGTAATTTTATAATACTGTATCTAATAAAGCTTTAGTTTATTGATCATTTTCGAAGATGTCGGTCGTAAAACTATATTGCTGAGAAGCATGGTTAAATAAATATTTATTTATTATAGCAACAAATTTTATGTGGAATTATTTGAACTTTACACAGCAATAACTTCCAAATTATTGGTAAATTATTTTTTATTTACTGAGTAATTGAATTAATCGGTCGGATATTGGTAATTATTTTTTACAAATACGGACGTTTTGTTTTAACTGGATTGAATTAGCACTAACATGGTCCCTTAATTATTATCATACTAGCAGGAAAAAGCGCATATTTTTTTATGGTACTTGCTGTAAAAAAATAGACATTAATCATTTGCATATGAACATGTATACTACAATATGCACTATAAAAGCACGACTCTCCGGCGGACCTTATATTAGAATTTTTATAGAGTATATTTAATTTTTTAATCCCTATATCAACATACGAAATATATGTTTTATGTTATTTAGCTAAATAATTTCACATTATTAATGAATTTATGGTGACCTGGTATTTTCAATGCACACACACATAAATCTAAAGGATTAAAATATGGTATTTGAGAGTGTATTTAGGATAATGCACCATATGACATATTAAACTGCAATCCTTAACCAGATTTGGTGATGAAAAGGAAAATTTAAATTTCATCGCAGATATATCTGAAGACGTCTTTGCGTCTGATATATTAATACGAAGTCATAGGATTGGGACCGACAGCTCAAATAAATCATTGCCACCTGCGATTAACTCTCGAATATTGGGATGTCACTGCCATGAATATTAATATTATACGCTATCGCCTCGACATACAAATTATTACCACGCTTTTTCAAAATGGAATGAAATTTTTAAATTTTCTGTTTTAAATTTATATTGAAATTTTTACACGATCTCCTTTATGTTTGCATACTTGTTTGGGAAAAGCCCACTATGATTAACATCGCAGTTAGAACAAAATTAATTTTTATCCATTTACTTTATTTATCCTGACCATATTCAGATAAACCATAAAACTTGACGTCACTGTCCGAAATGATTTCCTGTACTTTTATTTTTCTGCGAGAACTACATTTTTGACTTTTAAGTGATGGGTTCATAACTCCACGTAGTACATAGGTACTGTGGTATCGAAAATGTTTTAATACAATCATAATGGATTAGTACGGTAAAGTTATTATTATTTCACTACTCTGTTAAATACTACAGAAGGAAAGCTTTTTGGTTGTCCATATTAATGAGGCGTATTGGAAGTTCACATTACTCCATAAACCTTAGCTTTCATTTGTATAATGAACTCACACTATTTGCTTAATGAAAAATTAAAACCATGTTTTAATAATCTAGCTTTAATTAAGTAACTGAAAATCTAATTAAAAGCACAATTATGCTTTTTCATTAGTAGGTAGACTGTTAAATTAAAATTTAAAATTAGTGTACCGAATTTTTCTTAAAAATACAAGCCACTACAGGTATTCAAGAAGCGTTTACTAAATTTAACAACGTTAGGTAGGTTAGTGTAACGACGTTCAAAACTGTAATCGGGTCTTTAAGTTGGCTAACCAAGTTAAATAGATGTAGGTAGACCTGACTAAAAAGTATTTCGGTAGGAATGCTATTGGGTTCTTAAATTTTAAATTAATAAATTGTTCCGTCGAAAAATTATTTTTAAATGACACTGACCTGAAAAATGCAAATAAATTACTGCATAGCTTAAAAGTATAATAATTTGTTAACCAGTAATTAAGAAGTCATTAAAATTTTTAATTAAATCCATCTACATACTAAAAAGTAAATTTTAATTAGTTATTTGATAACAGTTGCTATTACTATGAGATGCATAATTTATTTGTATCTGTAACCAGAACTTCCTACTTTGCATATATCATTTTAAAGGTGGAAAAAAATCTCGTTCATCCATATTTTGAATTTATGGAACCAATGGCTAGAGGTAGTATTCTACCTTCTACGGCTATCCCCCTTCAAAGTAAGAAAGAAAACCAATGAATATTTTGAAAGAGCACAATTTTAGCTTTCTTATGAGGTGAGGATGAATAAAATCGGCCCAACGGTTACTTCACAATTTAATTTTGAAAAGCGATTTTTTGATGTAAATTTTAGAAGTTTACCTTCATGTAAGCTTTAAAAAGCCATTCTATTGTCGGTACGTGTGCTCTACTTGGGTCATAGTGATGTGATTTCCTGCATTTTCGAGCGCATTTTCCATCCGGCGTTTGTAACAATTTATACAGGAGTAGGTTTTTCCTGCTCCTGACATTGGTATCTCGGATCCCAGCATTCGAATTTCGTAATTTTTCGAGTTCCGTGCCCCCCGGGGGATGTTTTTAATTAGTTTAGCGCTTGTTGTTGGCGGAGAGTCAGTTTTGACAAGTGCAACCACGGCAAATCTCGGATCCAAATTTTTTATTAATTTAGGAAAAACTACTGGACTTTGCTACCGGCCCCCGAAATCCAGATAGTTGTCAAAAAGACGATTGGGTGTTCTCAAAGAAAATACCAAAAAATTTATGCAGTTTACTCTCTGGCTATTTGTGCCTATACAGCGGAATGCTTTGGTCCTTTAGAGGTGGAAAAGTGTACTGCCGTCTTTAGGTCACCTTTTCTGTCAAATCCTCAACCTTCATGTCTTTTAAATCATCTTTCCGGTCGTTCATTCCATTCAGTAATATGACTCATTATAAACGTAGCACACTAAGCAGTACCTATTACCGATCACTTGGAATAGCTCGCACAAAATTAACCCGAAATCGTTTTGGGAACAGTCTATGACCCGATCATGCACGCGCGACCCGATCAAGCCGTGGAAAGCTCTCGCTTTGCTCGATCAATTAGGTAGCTAATTCATTTTATTAAAGTTTAATTTATTTTTTAAAATTATGCCAATTTGGGAGAAATAATCAGGATATGGGCATTTCCGGGGAAACCAAGAAGTTCAAAGTCAAAATGGTCCAAATGTCTACTTTTTGGTTATCTACACATGTAAAAAATATTATTTTGTATAAAAAATATTTATTGGTGTGAAGATGCCACTTTGAACTTTTCCCAAAAAATTGGAGTCGAAAATCTTGCATTGTTAGGTTTTAATTAAATAAAATTTTAATGTTTTCCGACAATTGTACAATTTAATTTGATATTAAATTATAAAAGCATTTTATTGCAGATAAACCAACCCTCATATTTTTAAATAAATAAATTAAGTAAATTTATTTTTTAATTTATTATGATTGATATCAGCACGTTCTGCCGTTCGAGCTCACAAATCCGAAATATTTAAAAATAAAGTACAATTTTTATTATACCAACCGAATTATTAAAGTAAACCGCAGTCTGCAGTTTTCTAGTAAATTACGATTTTTGCGGTTTTTGCACTATGTACTTCAATTAAATTTTATTTCTAGGTGCGGTTAATTTCCTATTATCAACATGCATTGAATGATATAATGATAGCATGCTAGTTTTTGGTAGCATAAAAATTAAATGTTATTTCGGTAATTACATTATTACAGTACTGTGGTTTTCTGATTACATATTATTATTTTTAAATTAAATTTTACAAGTTTGCATATAAAACATCGCAAGTAAAATAATATTTTTTTAGTTATTTTTCAAATTCAAAATTTTGAACTAATCGGGTTTCACATGATATTGCAATTTAGTGCAATAATTGAAAGTTAACTACGTACTTTCAATATGATTTAGTGTGTTATTACCATTAATTTTTACTTGGAAAGAGATCACGGAATGGTACAAACTTTTTAGTAAAAGTGTACAGAGCAATATAATGTCGCGCTTAATTTTTATAAACGAGTGGATTAGGTGGAAGATTTTCATCTTCGTGAAATTGATAAATTCCAATTTCTGTACAAACTCAGAGTCGTTGCAATTAAAGAACGTCCTTTAATGTCAAAAGTCTTTATTCCACTCTGACTACATTACTGTTGAACTTTGCTAATAGGCGCATTCATCAGCCCAAAAGTCAGGTCAGGTTTCATGTAATGGCTTTGTTTAAACTTTATTTTCTATTTAAAACTTTTGCCAGTAACGTTCCAATTGCAGACTTCTTTAACAACTTTATATTTATTTTACAAATTGTAATTGCGTTTGCGCGTATTTTGTATTTTTCCGTATTGATATTTTGCTGTTCAAGCCGGTCCTGAAATTGTGGTCGGGCAAGTGTAATGATCTGTACCGTGGGATTAAAGAAGGCAATTAAAAGTCGCATGAAGTAATAAAGATGAATATTTGTGTGAGTTTTCTTTGCTTTCCTTCCGGTTTCTGCAGAGTGAAGAAGCGTCTGCGAAATGAGGCGTGGCATGACAGATGACGGCAACTTTAGACGCGCAAGCCTGCAACTTTGTTCTGTCACACTTTTTTATTGTCCATTTCTGCAGTATTATCCATTCAAGTGTTATTAGATTGCCTACATTTGTTACAACCATTACAAAACTTTTGCGTAAATGGCGCTATACTGACAGCCCAGCTTACCTATTGAATTATTGAATGCAGCTAAAGATATTATAATTTAAAATATTGGTTTGCTCTATGTTCTAATTAGATTTCACGTAATCAGGGTGCAAAATCGATAGAGTTTTTAATATGCCAAAGTGCGAACGAATCAAAGTCAAACTGTTGATGTCGTGCGCATTTTTTCTCCAGAATTTTATGTTTGCGAATTTTAAAATGATAGAAGTGTTATTATTATTGAATCTCTAATGGAGTGGAAGACTATTGCTGGTTTTAAAGTATAACCTAAAGCTGATAATAATTTCAAAGCATAGAGGTTAATAATATTAAAGGGAGGATTTCTCTAGAGATGGTAGTAAGTTTTGAACACTTTAAAGTTTCAAAATATTGGGCTTTATAATTTTGCCAGTAATGAACATGCTGTGTATAAATTGTTAACTTTAATTTAACATTAAATGTATAACTTGCCTTGAGCAATAATTAAGCTTTTATCAGTAATAGAAATCCATCAATTTAACCCTAATAATTCTGAAAATTTCATTAGGTAACTACAATATACTTCCTATAATGAAATTGGGGCTATCATATTTTGATCATTTAATCATTAGACTATCGATGCCTGTCGAGTTTTACTAATTTATTCATGAAATATTGATAATTGTTTGCTCACGTATTAGTTATTGCGATGTCAAAATATTCAACTAATTAAATTTTGTTATAGTTTATTTTGAATAACTGAAGTATACAAAACAATTCCAACTTCAAATTTGCAAAATCTAATACTCCGTTTAAACCCGACAGTTCCTTTTTCTTTTTATCAATTTTATGTCTCAATTTTTTCATAGTTGACCAATGAATGGTATAGTTAAATTACAGTTGGTGGCGATGGGTGGTTCAGTTAGACTGTAATTTTACATCAGCACTTCAAATCTCACATCAAACAATAACTTCTACCATTAGTAAAGTCCTTACCGATTCTCCGTACCTCGCAAGCTGAGGTGAAAATGAAATTTTTCCCCAATTCGACAATACAAATTACAAAAGCGTAATTCAGTTGTAAGTATACTTGTAACTACGCTTGTTAAATACGAACAGACACAACCGCATAGAACGCACATGGTGGCCTACCGAAATAAGTTCGTTCATTTTATATTACTCTAACAACAATATTACAGGATGTCCAGTAATATTTGCCGAATTTAGCCTAATTTCCAGGAAGATTTTAGGACTGGTGTTGTCGAACTAGATGCATTCGAAACAGCGGTTCATGTAAATTTAATAGCAATGGACCGATTCATGAGATAACAACGCACGTTTCGTGCAAAAGTGTTTTATGAGCATTAACGTTCTTGCATACAAATTTGTCGCTTGTATTTAATTCTTGCACAAATTGAAGTCTATAGGGATAAAGCTTTAAATCCTTTGTTAAATGGTGTGAAGGTTAGATTTTCTTAATTTTAAAGTATTGCCTATTTTCCTCACAGAGCAACGCGACGGAGGTGTACGCGTCGTTACTATACGGACACGCTCGATGTTTTCAGCATTTATACCGCTTACATAGCGATAACTGGGTTCTTTATTGATTGTTGTACTTTATAATTTGTTTCTTGCTATTTTTTCATTCGAAAATGATTTTTAAAAGTGTCTGGATTGTTGATGTCGTTTAATTCAAAGATAACAATCATCGTTGAAGTTTTTATAAATAACAGTTTGCTTATATCTTTCTGGAACGAATAGCAACCTTGGAGAGACGGAGAGAGAAGTAATGACAAAAGGATAGGTTTCAGAGTTAATGAGTTAGGTTATGTTAAGGAAGAGATAGACAGCATTGGTGCATCTAACGGAAAAGTAAAAGAAAGAAAAATTGAACAGAAGAGAAAAACTAGAAAAAGATGAAAAAGAACAGAACAGCATTATATGCTAGATAAGAGAGAGAGAGGATTTAAAAGCAAGAAAGAAAACTGCTAAGATGTGCAAACAAAATGAAAATGATTGGAAAAATTAGTGAAAAGGAACTGAATGAATTGTGCTTGAAAATATAATACAAGAAGCTCAAAAATGAAGACGAGATTCATGAAATACTTTTTTGAAAAGCTACTTAATAAATAGAAATAAGAAAATACATCGGAAAAATACTGAAATAGAAGATACTGACTAAATGGTAGTATTTCAACCATGATACGAGAAGATTAAAGAAATTATTAAAGTTTAAAAATTGAGAAACAACCAAGTAATTTCGAAAATAGTAATGTTCCGGTAGGTATTTTACCTGTAAATATAGCTATATGTTTAGCTTAAGAAATGTCTGTTTTTCCAAACTATAATTTTATTTCAAGTTAAACTTCCATAAGTGGGGAACTTTATCAATTTAATATTAAGGCAACTTTACATTATCATGACTACATATTTAAGAATACGAGAGATGCGTCTACAGGCCACATTTTTATTGGCACAAGTTATGCTTGAAAGGGGAAACTCATAGCTCAGTTTTGAATCAAGGTAAACATCCTAGCATTAACATCGACGTCTAGAAGATGACAAGTCAAATCTCAATGCTATTTAAAATACTCCTGCTGTTTTTTTTTCATCCCACTGACTCCAACAGTAGTTTGTCTAGTTCACACAGTCAGGCTGTTTCAAAGCATCCTGATATCAATTCAGCTATTTCGCTTTTGATATTGACTTTCACATCGGTTAATGTTTATGGTTTGTTAACGTAAACACGTTCACCTCAATTTGCGCTCAAACAGTAGGAGCTGTTCAGATGTTGTTTATTCGCCGGTATTTTTTCTAACCCTGGATGATTAAACTGTTATTCCAGTTGTAGTAAATTTTCACAATCTGTCATTCAAATCCAATATATTATTTCTCTATAACTAATTTTTTTACACTTCTGTCAAAACAAAGAAATTGACAATACATCTGTACATCTGTACCAAGTATCCATTAATTCAGTCCAATCCATTATAACAATAATTGTTATTATTACTATATAATGCTAAAAATAATATTTACATACACTGTAACAAGCATAACAAATCAATTATGGTAGACGGCCATCTATTGTTTATTATGGTTCTGGTTAATGGTTATTGTGTGATATCTTAGGAATTAGGTAATTGAATGGTCACTGCGGCTGCAGTAACATGCTGATATGACAACATTTCAATTAGTAGATACATATGCAAAAGCAGCAATTATGGAAGCTTGAAGCTTGTCAAATAATTTGTTGGAGAGAACAAGATTAAATCAAAGTATCGCAAAATGAAATGGAAAATTTATTGCAAAATTAAAAATTTAAATTGATAAAGCTATTATTGGGTATTATTGATAATATCGCGTAATACTATACCTATACATTATAATATTGCAGAAATGTAAATGTTGACTTTATATGATTGATATTGGCGTAGAAGGCATACAATCACTTCGTTTGCAAATGTTCCTACTTTGGTTCTTTATACTTTTTGTTTAATTTTGATTACGTTCACCTCAAGAAACAATTGCGATGTAAAAATTATTAAAATAAAAAAATTAAAACAGAGTTTAAATTTAAATCTGCCGGTACGGCTTACCTGTAAGAAGTTAAGCTACAGGCGATGTTCTTAGAATTCTAGGTTATGTTAAAATTGTTGTACTTTTCAGATTATATTATGTTTTATCGTTTAATAGAATTTAATTTATAAGAGGGTTTATTATTATTAGGCAGCAAAAGCAACTGTTTATTATAAATTTTAAATTTACTTATTGGTTTTAAAAATTTTAAATAAATGTAAATGTTCATTTTTGAAGCACGTAAACTTTTTGCTGAAATAACTTAAAATGTAAAGCTAGTTTTTATGAGCTTTCATTTTGGCAGACCAAAATGTGAAATATCTGCCAGCTTTCATAAATGTTATGCGGATAGTTTGTTCTAATAATTATTACCAAATTTTAATTGCGGTGGGAGGAAGTAAATTATATTTATTAAAAAATGTTGTTAAAAGTAACTTTTTGGTGGGCGATCAATTTTGTAAAGTATTGTATTACATGATATTTCGTCATCGGTGCATACTGTGGGAGGTCCAGAAATTGGTTTTCTTGGCAAAAACCCGCGTCCGAGTTATGGTAATAAATTTGGAAGGTATAAAAATATTAATAATATAATAAAACACAATTATTGGAAAATTTGATTTATTTACCACAGCTGCAAAAAAGTTTTATTCAAAATCAAGATTATCCATTCTTTGCGCTGATACATTTTCTGATACCCACCTACCGGTAAAGGAATTGAATTACTGAATAAATATATGATCGCTCGTAAATTTTCCTCGTGGATCTTTCCAATACGTGTAGTATCTACATGTACGTGTGATTTGTGTCTGTATTGTTGGTTTTTAGGCATTTTATATAATTAATTGCAAATAGCGGATTCGATACTCTAGTCCGGGTTGGACATTATCAACGTCATTGGAATCGCGGTAGCCTCGGCGGACTCACGCTGTTTGCTGTTTACCTAATGATACAGTAAATCGTATTTCGTTATCCTACTTTGTAGAACATACTAAATATCAGCTTTAAAATAAACGATTTATTTTTCGTTTCAACATTGCTAATTAAAAAAATTTACCAAGTTTACTAGACTTAATTACATTTCAATACAAAATTGTAAAGATTATATCAATATCCTTTCTAAAATTAGGATAAATATAAGGCTGATTACTTATATTAATAATATAATTAAAAATTCTAACAACAAATTTTTATAAATTAGAGAACGTAATTAAATTGGGGTAATTCATATTCGGGGTTCACAGGGTGGCTTCTAATAAATGAATTAAAAATTTAACCTTCCATCTCAATGTTAGATGATTGATGATCTGATGCACATAAACTACAGTGAAAGAAATATTTATTTGTTTCAAATAAATATGTATACTCATATATTTGTATTAGACAAAATCACTGTTGACATTGACTGGCAGTATCGGAAGTATCAGGCAGTATTAGGAAGTAATGCAGCAATCGTCAGTAAATATCCTTTAAGTAATAACAAAATTATTAATATAATTCCAAAAATTCAAATAGGATCTACTCCCAATAACTGCATAATACTGGATATTACTACTAATACTGGCACTTACTGCTGATACTACCATTTACTGCGTTGATCCTATGTAATATTGCCGTTGAATGTCTAACACTGCCTTTCACTACCTGCTAGTATTACCGATACTACTTAGACTATCCTTACAGCTGATAATGTCTGACACTGGTATATACTGCTGTTATTACCTGACAGGTGAAACAGTAACATTACTATTCTACCAGTATCAGGTAGTAAAATCAGTACATGGCATTATTAGGCAGAATCAATAGCATTAGCAGTAAGTGGTAGAATTAAGCAGTATTGCCAGAATTAAGTACATAGTATTGGTGACATTAAGCAGTATTAAAGAGTAAATAGCGGGTTACTGCTACGGTAGTAAGTAGCAGTATTTTAGTTCATATTATTATGACATAGCACAGTTAATTCATAGATCTCTGCTTGATCGACACAAATTTTCTCTCTTTTGCTCGCATTACACTTATTTTACTACACTATTTTCTATTTTATATAATATTATTAGCTACTAGATTACCTTGGTTGTGCGACCTAAAGGCCGCACTGAGCCTTCGATTTAGGAATTAGTGCTTGATCTTATCCAAAGTATTAAGTCAAACAATAAAAAATCAAAAATATATAATATATTGCTTTGATTTTACCTACCCAATCAGCCCAAGATTCCCGCTTTTACAAATTGATCTGATTGTTCGGGCTTGAGCCTCACTGAGGTACTCATTACAGTTTAATAATGAATCATTTATCTAGCATTTAGGCTAAAATTTTTTGTAAATCAGAGCTCTAATCCAGGGGTTTCCAAATTACGGCCCACGAGCACCATCAATCCGGGAAGCGGTAGCGGGCCTGACGTGCCTTGGATCCGGCCCGCCCTTTAATAAAATCATTAATCAAAATTAAGAATAAATAGTCAATTTTACCATCTCTATTACTTATTAATTTAATTTTTAATAAATAATACAGAAATTGTAACCGCACTGGTTATTTACTGTAATTTAGTTAATTATCTCATTTTCAGTAGTTTTGCAGTTGGCCACTTTTGCTTGTATGCGGACAAAAATATGCTTACTAAAATAATATTTCTTGAAATATCTTAATCTGATAAGCTAGTTCAGGGGCCGGTAAAGTGTAGCTCTGTTGGTCTGAGCTTATGACTCTTTAGAATTATACTGAAACATAAAAAAATTCAAAAAATGTGTCACACTCCATGATCAGCCACGTGGTTGCTTGAAATTGGTCGACGAAAAATTATCAGTGACTCTTAATCCAGTTTGAAATTATATTAAATAAATATTTGGTTTTTAAGTTTACCCCTGAGCTAGCTAGATCAGGCTTGATCTTCGGGGCTTTGTGGAACAATCAGTCTGGCCCTTGGGCTAAAAGGTTTGGAGACCCCTTGCTCTAGTCCAAATACTTGAGAAATGATTTACATAATACTATGTATTCGTGTAATGTAACCTTAGCATATTATTTAACTGTAATGAGTACCTTAGTGAGGCCGACGGCCGAACAACCAGGTCAATCACCAATCACCCGGGTAGTCTAGTTCATTTAAAGAGGAATAAAAAAAAATTGATACCAGGACTTTTATAAGTGGAAATGGTAAAGGGACTTTTAATAAACGTAAAAAAATTTATGCTTGAGCGGTGGTGATTTAGGGTAGATTTGGGGGGTTGAAACTGTGTGAAAAATTGTATTATTGCGATTTCCGGCGAAAGTTGACGTCAAAATAAAAAGTATACAATAGAAAAGTTACAAATCATGTAAAAATCTACCTCTTTGTAAAAGTCACGAGAGAAATCACTTATTTTATTTTTTTTGATTTTAATTTTTTATTTCCGTACAAATAATTTAATTTTGACGAAACTTGGTGAAACTATACCTTTCTGTAACTTAAATATCAATAAATATTTTTAGATAGAAAAATTAAGAAGTTTCCGAGATATTAATTTTTTCCATTCTCAAACTCTTTTATTATTCAAAACAAAATTCTACTTAGGAAAATCATCGTACATTCATAGTTCTGCAGGGCTCATGTTTTTCGTTTTGACATTACATTTTGGTAAAAAAATCGTCACAATTTTAAAAAAAGGTCAAAAATATAAAAATGACTTTTTTGACCTTTTGAAAAAAGGCTAGCTAACAATTTATTTTCTTCAAGAGAAATTTGGTTGGACTATATTAGTTAGTAATATAATAGCCCATTTCTATCTATCCCGTAATGCACTTCTTAATGGTCCATTTTACATTACCAATCTAAAAAACAGAGAGATTGCGGAAGGATGATCAGTCAGTGCGGCCTTTAGGCCGCACAACATGTGCAATTTAGTCTGATAATAAAAAATTTAAAACTAAAAATAATTGAAACAAGTTAGAATAAAAAATATATACAGTATAATATCCCCAAAAACATTACAGGACAGTGGCGAAACAGCATTAATAAATTCTAGAATTATTCTATTATACCAATTGAAAAAAAATTAGTTAATGTTTTATATAAAATGGTTAGCTAAATTTTTGTTTACCAGTGATTGATAAAGTTGCTAAAAATTAATGATATCTTGGTTGCATATCTCGATACAAGCAGAGTGAGGAAGTTGGAAAAGTTTATAAAACACCGAAAAGTCCTGTCTGTCCGCCTATCTGGGTTGTTAATCAAACTTAATCAACTTACAAACCCCACATATTATAGCAAAAGTTTTGAGAAATTTTTCTTGGTTGAAAGTAACCGAGGTAGCATGCAAAAGAAATTAAATTTACCGCTGAATTATGCATGCGCACATTAAATTCAAAAAGTATCTTAGCACATGTTATTGTAAAATATAATTTTAAAGTTTTGAGTAATTTAAAAATAATGAAATTGAGGCATAAATTTACGCCTAAAATGTATTTCGGTCAAAGGGAAAAGTCCAAAATCGATTGATTAAAAAAATGTAAAAAACAAATTTTACTTTATAACCCCGATTCCTTGTTTTGTAGAGGACTGGATATCTTTTTGATCTCATAAAAGTTACAAAATCTCAAATTGCTTATTCTAAATTAAAATAATTTTTATCAGCCTCAACAACAAACACTTTTACATTAAAACTTTAATATAAAGTCAAATTAGATCTGATTTTAATATGGATAATAAGATTTGAGCATCTACTTGATATAAATTTTAATAAAAGTCTTATATTAAAGTAATATTTCAATATTTTAACTACACCAACACGGATAATGTTACGGTTGCAATACTTTGTTTTCTGTTAGAGCCATAATGACAATATCATGACAAAAACCTCGTAATGGCATTTTGTTTAATATTCATGTGCAAATGAAATTACTTACTCTTATTATCATCATCCTAACGATAAATTATTGCGATGACCATTAAAATTAAATGAGTCGAAATTTATTAGATTAGAAAAGTCGAGAAAGTATGATGTAAATTAAAATAATGTTCAATTATCTCATAAATATGTATCCATAAAAATTATTGCTGTTAGTGCGGTGGTGGAGTGCATATGAGTGATTGACTTTTTAAGAGATTGGTTTTTTCCACCCAAGCATTATTCAGTTTCTTCATAAGCGCTGACATTGCAAGAGGATACCCTCATATCTTCAACCCCTGCTCTCTCATGCAATATTCTATAATCCCTACCTCGCCGATCACCCACTAATCATCAGCAAGAGGGGCCGACGAAGTAAAATATACTGTGGATCGAATTACTTTTTACGTTAATTGTATTTTATCCTCTGTTGACAAATTAATTCTGACTTGTAATCTAATTAAAGTTGCAGGCTAATTATGCCATTTTGCCAGGATGTAATTATTTTATAGAAATTTAAATCTTCTCCTTAGTGTAGGTACCAATGTACATTATTAATTTAACACCATTACAGTGCTCAATAATTTGGGACACAACGTACAATGCCCAAATATTCACATCTCCAGATGGTACTCGTATGTTTAAATCTAAAAATTGGCAGCAAATTACATTTATTAAAATGCTTATTGATTTATTGTGACAAATACTGTTACATTATTTTGATTTTAATTAAATTTCTGTTAAATTTCATAATAAATTTTCACGGAGACCGTTCATTATACAATTTTGTGGGCTTCAGAGCGCTTACAATCCTGGTTTTTATTCCATCCAAAAATATAAATTATTTAAACTTCAGTATCTATAGAATAAATTGGAAAGCCTTTGTATTTCAGTCTTAAGCGAATGTGAGAAAAATTTTAATAACGCCTTTAGTCCATTTTTAAGATTTCGCAGCCAAAAAACAGCTATATTTCGAATTAACAAAAATGGCTGGACAAGTTGCTAGAACAACAGATCAGCGATGAATCTAAGGGTTAGATTACAAAAAAAGATATAACAATACATAGAAGGAATTTTCATACTTCGGTAATCGGCGTTAGGTGAAATTTATTTCAGGTGTAAAATGACCGGTTAATTTTACAATATCAGGTCAATTTACATCAACAAAATGTACTTTTATGAAGTAATTTTACATGAATATTGAATTACTCGCCGTCCTCTAGCTCATCAAATTCCGTAATTAGAATTTTTTCACGAAACCAGCAAATAAATAGTTTTTCTTGTCCGCACCTGCTGATTGAAGCTGTTAGCTCAAATTATCTTTGCGATCGATTAAACATAAATATGAATAATAAATAATGTGAGCCAGATTGACCACCTACGTTCATCGAAGGAACAGCGTATTTAGAAGATAAAGAAGAAAAACATCACTAAATAAAAAATGACAAAAAAGGCTTACACCTACGGAAATGTCTAAAATGCTAAAAAACATTGCAAAGTCAAACCTCGGCTCTAACACTCCATAGTTTATTTTATTCATAACCAGCGACTCTTCTATTGATGTTTTGAAAAGTTTTTAATCTGATTTAGAGCTTATGGAAAATATGTCAACTATTGCAGCATTAAAAATGCGTAATTAGTTATTCAGTTCTATTCATTTATGCATGTTTGCTTTAAAAGTGTATTTTTAAAATTCTGTGCATTAAGTTATTTTGCTAAAAAGCAGCAGCAGCAATTTATCAAGTTATAACATATGCTTATAATAGTACAGAGTGGTCTAATAAAGGCAGTCATACCGGTGCGTGCAGTTTCGTATTTTTCTTTGTGAAATTAAATCTGACGATTTTTTGGCCTTCTACTATCTTTATATTTATCATTAGTAACTGAAAAAATAGAATTAAACTGACCTTTATTCCAAACGACTATGAAACTGCCACCGTGCACCTAACCACCGTTAGGTTCACGAGAAGATTAAAACGACCACTGAATTATATTACTTATTATGTGGTTTCGTAAGGACACCCTATATATTATTACGAAATAAATTGCAAAATGTTACTTCAAACACGAAGTATAACAGACGTACATCATGTAAGTACATATTTAATGCTTAATCATTAATCCGGATTCAATTATTAAGAAGACGTTTTGAAAATTGTAGAATTGCGAGTAGAATGTAGATTATTTAATAATAAAGTTATAATCTGCACGAATGAAATGTCAATATTGGTAGTATATAGATATTTTAAGTTTTTGCCACTAAAAGTGAAAAACAAAAAACAGGACGATAGCAGTAGTAAATATTTATTATTTCTACTTAATATACAGCTTCGGGAGACTTCTGGATCAGTTAAATCCGGCGGACACCGGTTGCTAAGCTAAGATTTAATTTTTAACCTGTGATGAAGTGGAAAATAGCAACCTGTGTCCGCCTGGCTTTACATCGTGAAGTTTTGCGTTTCGTTACTACATGTAACTGCAAAGTTTAAAATATGTATAATTGATACACCGAATTCTAGGAGACATTGTAGTTATTAAATATTAATTAAACATCAATCACTAAAGTAACCTGAGAAAATTAATCAAAAATATGCAATATTATAAAAAATGATCGTATATTATTTAAAAATATGCATTAAGCTTTATGTACTAAATTATTTATAGTTACTAAATTTATGCAAGCGCTTTTTAGCTAAAAAATTTATTTGTAACATGCAAATTTCTAATTACTGGAACAGTTTGAGGTTTCAGGAACAGTTCAGTCTTATTAGGTCGTTACATAACTATAATCTAAAATTGTTACTGTTATCGGCTCACGTATTTAAATATAATTTATAAAATTAATTAATATTAAGCAATAAGGACCTTCTTATTTTGGCGGGAATTGCTTGCATTTTATGTCATCTGCCAATTGTTGTGATTTTTTGTAGGTTATGACAGAAATTTGAGTTACTGCAAATTATTTTATTGTTATTAAATTGCTTTATATTCAATTGATTTTCTCTTTGAGAATGTTTTAATTTTTATAAATTGGTTTAATCGTCAGAAGTTTAATATTGCTTTACTGCTGACCGGTTTCGCTTATAACGGCATCCTCAGAGTAATACATTAAAACATTAAATACAATCAAGGACAAATATAGGGATTAGACTTTAGGATGTTTCTGTATACTCATCATAATTCAGATTAATTCCAGTTTATGGCCTATATAAAAACGATTTCAAAAATTTCTATTTTCTTTAAATTAACGGATTTTGAAAATATTTTCGAAGGAAACAAATAAACATAATAAGTAAATAGAAAAAAAGAAAGCCCAAAAATGGAGCTTTAAAATATAACATAATTTGAAAACAAACTTGAGCGTTATGTATTAGAATTAGATTACTATGCAAGATTATATTAATTATATATTGTACGAGGAGATATATTCTTGGCAAAAATAAAACAAAATCCGTAAACTTTGAAAATACAATCATAGGTTTTGTTTTATTTTTAACATAATACCTTATGCTATATTATAACTTACGAGTAAATAGGTTATATAATTATATAATTACTAGCTGAATACCTGGCTTCGCCCGGGGTCTCTTTAAAAATAAAATACTTTGCAATAGTCTGCGTACTCGAACGTTTTCCAGTCTTGCTTCCCGTTACTCGTTTCTTTTATACTAAACTTTTTTAACCATTTTATTCGAAATCACTATTGTTCTCGTTTTTGTGAAGCGCGTCATTTCGGAGATCTCGCTCTCCTCTCAAGCATTTCAACATTTTCTCGCACAAAAACCTTTGCCAAGTCCTACCGAGTAAGTATGCCAACTTTGCTTCAAATCGGTCAAAGGGTCTAAGGGTGTATAAGAGACGAACAAACAAACAAACAAATATTTATTTTTATATATAACAAATTACATTTTAAAAAATAGAGGCCTAGGTACCAAAAATTTAGAATTTACAAAAAATAAGCAGTTAGAGAAATCAATATAAGAAATATAAAAATGGAAAATAAAATGAACAATATTTATTTAATAATAATATACTGAAAATACGAAAAAGTTATTATATAAAACGTAATTTTTATTATAATTAATTTTGGGACTGTACTCTAAAGATAGTATTAAACCGAAACCGGTAGGCACAAAGCTTAGTGTTATTGGCAGGGATACATCTTTTTTCTCAATTCATGCATCGATCCTAGCACAGGACCAGCATTTTCTATTTGTATACACAAGCTTATTCTTTGTTTTAAAAACCTTTTAACACGTTTCTGTCTACCCTATCCAGTCAGCAAATTCCATCGAATCTACCAATTGTTTCAATTGTAAATGCAAAAAAATCGTAACTTTGTTTGATTGATTTGATAAACAAAAATCATCATCGGAATAATAAATTATGTAAATCATAGGACTGAATCGCGCAATATCTTCAGTAAGAACAACATAATTAATTGGATAATTTGTCTGGACATTGCAGTTGCGAGAGGTGATGTCTCGGGGAGTCAATATAAAAAACACTTCAATATTTTGAGAAAACGGAGGGCGACATCCAGAAAAAAGGCCCCGGGGGACTGCTTTTTGTTTTAATTCTCTGTGATGTACTGGTGAGTCGGAGAACATGGCCTGGTCGGAATCCGAATTGTTTATCAGGGATAATTTGGGTTTCCTCCAGTGTTGCGTTTAGTCGGAACGGTATGATTTTTTTCGGTGAGGTTGCCGAGGGAGGAAGATGAGACTGATAGGGCGGTAGCAGGCGGGATTCGGGGGGTTTGTTAGGCTTTTAGAATCATGATGACATCGGCTGAGAAAGTGCCCGAGAGATAGGACGTTGAGCTTCCCTACCACTGAGAAAATTTCTTGGTAGGAAGTTGTTGTTATTGGGGTTAGGGATGGGGGGAATGGTGATTTTTTTAATCCGAGGGACTTGACTAGCTGCCAGGCTGAAGGATACTTGAAAAAGAGATTAAATGCAGTTAAATTATATTATTACGTTTTTTGGCTTTTTGTATCAAAATTTTCAAATTTTATCTTTATTTTTGTAATTTATTCACTCAACTACCATATTTTGGAAACAACATTAAACTATTTATTGCTTGTGTGATGGTATTATTTATAATTATTCGCATTTCCAAAAATATACAAAATATTTTTATATAGGGTAAATGGGGGGAGGGGGGGGGGGTAAACTTTAAAAATCACTATATTATGTTGGAATCAGACCGTAAATAAAATATGTAGATATTAATTATTATAATAAAAAATAAATCATAAAAGCCAAATTATAAAAATAAAATTAGTTCATTTTATATTACAATAGAACCTCGTTTATCCGGGGTAATGACGGGTAATACTTTCTTTTAGTTTTGGAACTTTTTGTAAAAATTGTAAAAAAATGTAAACATTTTCGAAAGAGCAGACACGGTTAATCGCGAACACGGATAATCGAGACACGGTTAATCGAGGTTTCATTGTACTTTGATGATTTTCAAATTTTTAGATTGCATTATTTTGGGGTAGTACCATAATTTTAAAATTCCGATAGATCGATATTGAAGATATGACTAACAATGCTGAGGAATTCAATATCAAAGAAATCAACCGAGAACTTAAGTGAATTGAGATAATAAAATAAAGATTGAGAATTAAGATAATCTACCCTCGAAAGGACTAAAAGTATGATGTGGTAATTGATTCTAAAGTGCAGGAGTAACAACCAAGGTGTAGAGATGTTTTCGTTCAATCTATTTACTATATCGACACGATATCTACGAACTGATAGTTTTATCCGATATCTTTATTTTTTGAATTAGACATAAAAAAGGTAGAGTAGTAGATGCCAATTGTTTTAATAATGTTGTTAGAATTGCCGGGTTTACTATAACAGTTTTTCTGGATGGATGGATTTAATGAATATTAATATAAAATTTTGAATTTATCTACTACTTTGTAATTATTGACGTTGTATGCACAGCTTCTATTTTATTGCCTGGAGTAAATTTAAAATTTTGTTTGTGAATTCAACTTTAGTGCTAATATAATACCTTTATTTATTATAAAACTTTTATTACTAGCTCTATAACCAGCAGAGCAAACAATGTGGTGCACAATTATTATCGTCCCAGTGCGCCGTTTCCGATAATGCAATGACATTTGTTTAAAAATATCCTGTATTTCGAACTACGGACGTTTAACTCCGGAGTTAAACGTTCAATTGTCATTAGCTGAAATGAGAAGAAGGTTGCGGAATAAAAGGTTAACTTTTAACTTATTAGTGAGGAATCGATTCGCATGTATCCGGATAAGGGTTGCAGATCATAATACGAAAAATCCTTATATTCGTTATATTTTATTCATCAGCCCTGGGGAAGAGCACAGAAGTAATTTGCTAAATGTGCGGATTCACATTACTTTAATTGGTTTTTGTTTAGAAGACGCGGAACACCACAAGAAACGAATACCGCTTATTTATGAATTTATGTGGATAATACCATTTTCCATAGTCAAGTTAATAGTCGAGTTCTTGCAGGATGAAATTATATTTTTCTGGTAACTGGATAAAATTGCTCTTGTTTAAGTTCTTGTGTAGTGCGGCGAAGCAATTGACAAACGCTATTAATTTGCCGTCTGGTTAATTTCTAACAAGAAATGCATTATGCAAGTCTAGTCAGCAGACGTCCAATGTTTAACGACAGCTGCTGGGTATTTTTTTAACTAAAAGATTCAATATGATGAGTCAGTGATGCTATTAAAACATATTAAGGGTGTAATTAAATACTTAATCATAATATATTAATTGCAGGGCATGCGGTAGGGTGCAGGACGACGAGTTTAACCGATTTCGAGCGAATTTTTGATCAAAGTGGGAGTAGCTATGCGCGGCGCCTAGTTTGTCTGAAAACGTCGAGACGCTGGTTTACGTATAATAACTGTATTTTCATTAAAACATCGTGCGATCGCGAATTGGCGGGCTATTCGGTTTACTTTCACTTATTCAAAAATTTCCACTTAAAATATTAATAATTTCCCTCGCCGCATTACTTAACCGCTGTGTGTGTACACATATTTTATGTAATTAGTGCGTAATTTTAAATTTACGAAAAGTAACTTGTGCCCGGATTTTCATTAACCCTGGACTTATTGCTGCATTTGCACATTGAGTACCTGCGAGATTCGGTGAACAATATTAAAATTTTATAATGAACCTTATAATTAGTTTGTTTAATGCTCTGCACTTCGGTAAAGCGGTGATAATTAAATCAACTTACTCGATTTTCGTCGTCACATTTCTTTAAATATTTGACTTTTTGAATACGATTAAATAATTAAGAAGTTGACGATTGATTTTTTTTATATCGAGGGTTATTTAAATTTATGTGAGCTTACTTGTGTGAAGTCTTCTGAATATTTTGTCGTAGTGCCAAAAGTGTGAAGCGGCGTGTTTAAAAATAAAACATTATTAGGATTTTAAGGTATGCGGCAGTATTTTCAATTTCCTACTACCATGGATTGGAAATTGGTTTTGTGTGTATTTAATATCCTTGTTCAAGGTAAGAGAACCTTTTGTTACCCTAATATTTTTGTTTTTAATGTTGCCGCCAACTTTCCTTCGAGCTTTTCTTCGCGGTGTATATTTAGTTTGCAGCGGCAATACTGGCGTCGTCAGGGAAAATTAATGAAAAACCTTCAAATTTTTTTTCGATCGAATTTTTTTTTAATATCCCAACTGGCGTTTAATCCTTTTGTGGGCTGGGAAAAATTAAAAGTCACGTTTTAAAAGAGCAATTGATTATTTAATGCATTGCCGATCATATCGTAACACCGGAATATCGTCATTAGACGTTAAATGTCTGCTAAGGGATCATTAGTTAAATCAGGTAGTTACACTTTGATCACCTGGCTTATTTTTAACACAAATTTCCTTTTACAGTAGCTATTAGGTTTTCTTTGAGGAGCACTATAAGTTATCATGATAATATGGAAATTACCAAACATTTATCTATGAGATCGCTATCTACATATTTTATGTCACTCTAATTAATATTTATAACAAAATTATAATTTAAGGGGTAGCTTAAGGTAACACGTGCCGTTAAAGATTAAATTAGTCGGTTTTGAATTACAAGTGTGGAACGCTTACTTGTATTTTTTATATCTAATTTTATAATCTCTTCCGTTCATCAAGTTTGGTTTAAATATAACATTCGGTTGGATATGATAATACCTACGCGAAACTTGGCAGATTTTCAAAATTATTCAATGCCAAAGTATCAGTGACCTTCCGTTACAGTTCCAAATGAGTTTAATAAACTAAATAAAATTTGTCCTCACTTTTTTGATTTTTTCAAAAAGCTTATTTGGGTGTTTACGTTCGCATCTTTTACGCCTTTCAATTCAAGAATGATTAGTAAGGTCGGGATAGCTTCTCTAGCGAATAACAAACCTGCTCACGTGTTTGATTTTATCAAAAAAGTAATTTTTGATTTCATTGATCACATTTGAATGTCGCTATTTTGTTGAAACGTAAATAAAATACCTCGGTATACAGACTCATAAAATTGAAATTGGTAAGAAAACCTACTTTCCTTGCCTTCGTACCAAAACCATCTGTATATTCTCGTAAAATCGAAAAGCGTGTTTACAAAACAATTTGGGCCATCATAAATAAAAAGGTAATTTTAAAAATCGTTCATCAATTCACTGGTTTACTACTACTAAAGATTAAAATCTATTACTATATCCGAGAGCAATCTACTTAAATAGAAATAGCAAAGAAAATTGTTCTGGAGTTCTGCTCGAAAATTTAATTTAAAAAAAATTTAATTACGGAAATTAAAATTTCTATTTTGATTTTGGAATCGCACTTAACGGCCTGTGAGCCGACACCTACACAAAACTAATTAATTTTAAATCAGTTTTAATTTAAAGTGCTGACATTTGACAAACGTAACTTGTATGCTATATAGCTATAGCTACAATTTTGTACATAAAACTTTCGTGAAATACATTTAAATCATTGTCATGATGTTATTATTGTGACTGTTTGTTCAACAAGCGTTAAGTAATTTTAATGTGAACCAACAAATAAGTTTAAATGAATGGCTAATGAATTCGAGTAGTGTAAAATTTGTTGTTGTCAGAACTTTAAATTGTAGTTAGTAAATACTAGGTAATAAGTTAAATATTGTTCAAATTACGGTTACATTATATTATACAAGTAAATTTGTTCTCATATTTCTCTTCCAATTTTTAAAATAATTAATTCGCCCATTTAAATGGTAGGGTGCTAACCTGACTGCGGCTGTTACTGTGGGATTGTACGTAAAAACCATAAATGTATAAAGAAAGACCGGTGGAGTGATATATGATTTCAAAACACTAGGGTTTCGATATCGTTTTTCAAATGTTATATTTCATGACTTTTTTTATCTAGATCTTTGTGCGATATTAGCAGCACCATTGTAAAAAGATCTGAAATATTTATTTATTCATTTTTATTTCCATGTTCCAACTATAGATTTTATGAATACGTGAAAGTTTTATCGTTATTAAACATATGTTTTATATCTTCCATGTTATTATTTTTTAACTGGTAAGGGTTCTTTTGGTTCCCCTAGTGGGTATTTTTAAACAACGCACGGTATATTAGCAATTAGTCACGCTGCATTTGGCTTTATGATTACCAGTTTCAAATATATCACCCAATAATTCTATCTGTTTTACAATACCACACAGCAAATTTCCCATTTGGTTTGTTATTAGTAAAAAAAAATTTTCAAAGTATCCTCCATTAGCTGAATTTATTAAAATAATGATCCTTTACGTACTGCAAACTTGACGTGCTGCAGATCATCAAAATAATGGACCATTACCAACGTTAGAAACAAGCACTTGAAGATAAATGCGCGAAATATAAAATCATAAACGGTACATACTTTTGAGCAAATTAATTAAATATTTTCTTATTAAAATTTAACAAACTGCCACTAATTTATAAAAAAGTACGGACGCACTTCGGAAAAATTAAGTTATTTGGGTTCTAATAAACTTAAAATTTCCTTATTATGTTTTTTATGCTTATGCTAATTACTCTCTTTACTGCTTATTACTTTTTCTAAAGAATGCTTTTAACTTAATAAGACGAAAATTCCTCTCAAATTTAAAAAAAATATGTTAATTGATTTCTGTTTTTAAACAATTTCTGGCGAGAGCTTTTAATGAAGCATTTTTAAACTGCTATCCGAGGCGCCAATTAATTTTGAAAATATTTCTAAAGGGAATGTCGGGGTTTTTTAGATTTTTTTGAAAAATAATAATTCCGATCACGTTTTGGTTGGATTAATTTTAGCACTGACTCGTTTCAACAATTAGTTCATTAGAGAAACGGACAATGGAGATAATGCTCGTCAATTTTTAACTTAGCGATAGTTTACAGAACCGGCATTACCAAACTATTTAATATCCTATTTTTAAATTTAGAACTGAAATATCTATTTGCTCTTTCACAAAAGGGTTAATACGAAGTAAATTGTTTGACTAGACACGAACGTATAATTTATAAAATTAATATATACAAATTTGAAAATAATAGCATTTAAAGCAAAACCATCAATCATATTTATATAAATAGTAGTAATAATTCAATATTTGTAAAAGTGATTTTTACAACTTAATGTTATTTTGACCGTTTCTTTAACTCGTAACACACGTGACGCATTTATCGTCCTTTTACATGAATTGTAATATTTTGTATCGATATAAAATATGTGCTTTTTGCAAAAAAGATATAAAACATGAAAACCTTTTTCGGTTTGTTAAATTCCAACAAGCGGAAAGATGAACAACCCCACATTTGCGTTAAAGTGGATAATTTTAAATCTTACTGCAATGAATTTTAATTACTTTTGCATTTCCAGCTTAAACTTGATCTAAAATAAATTCAGTCGTTATCCTTAAACAAACCGATCATTAGTTTCAAATAAATTAAGCTTAACATTTTATATTATTTTTTATTAAATTTTAGAACGGTTTTAATGTTCTAATTAACTTAACGATTGCTGTAATTACGATTGATACGTTTTCTGGGCCAACAATAAAAGTCGAAATATTTTTTTCGTTAAGTAGGTACTAAGCCGTCCGGCTATTTGTATTAGTAAAAAGCGTTATTTTTTCAAATGGGAATGTAAAATTAATAAATTATTCACGTCATTTTCTACTTTTATTTGAACTAATTTGTGAAAGCCATAATTGTCATCGTCACCGATATTTGATGGCCACAATTTTTAAAATGATTACAATATTGCATGTCTCGAAATATTTGCTGTACGATTCTGAATTTATTATTAATCCATATTTGCATAGATAATTGTGACGTAGATAATTAACAACTTTTTCATGTTCAAAGAGTGTGAGCGTATTTAATAAGCTAAAATGATGAAAGTAAATAGGAAACAATAAATGAATAGATGTATGAGATGAAAAACGTTGTAACAAACTTGTGGAGAAGTATTATTAGAAAGTAGAAGCAGAAGCCTGGAGCGTGTTTGCTCATCCCAAAAGGGACAACACACGAGATGGTAATGGAATAAATTAACTAAATTTGTTTAATATTGTTAATATAATTTGCTTGCATGAATGGTTTGCGACTTTTTAAATTATATATTAAGTAAATAATAAACTTTAACTTTATTAAATAAATCCCTATTTCAAATTACAGAAAATTTTATCATCTAATTTTCCTCTATTCGGATCTGTATTATTAAAATATTGTATTAAATTTTTTTGCCTTTTTAAAACTAATAACTGTGAAAAACTTATGTTTTTCTCTTCAATGATCTTAAAACTACCTCAATCAGTCAGTGTTTCATTTTTGTTGTACATTTTTAAGTTTAGCTAAGTTTGCACTATGCGCAGTCAGTTCCGGACAGTTTTGAACTTTTATAGTTAGCCTCTCGATGAAATGATAAACGAGAGGCTGAATTTCAATAAATCTAAAATTTAAATTACAAACAATCGAATCAAGTCGTTTTCAATGATTAGATCGTGTTTTTAACCAAGTAACAATTGAGTGAATGTAACTAATACAAAATTATAAAATGAAGTGACTATAACAAATAACGATTACGCGAACACTGACGGGTTAAATTCGGCTGGTTACAAAAAATAAAATAGCAGTCACCAGCACACATACATATTTTGATGGCCGACCTTTCAATATCAAATAAATATAATTGGATAATTTGCTGTAAAAACTTTAAATTTTCGTTACTTTGTATTTAAATTATTATATTATAATTAAATTTGAGGTCAAACCGCCCAAGCCCAAACAATTATTTATTGAAGTGTTCGAAAATTATTTACAATAACATAGTTTTGATTTTATGGTATAATAATTTATTGTTACTGCATTAAAACACCGTATATTTCAGTAGATCAATTCGTGAAATGCAGATTCAAGTTCATTGTTTGTTTTCTTTCAATTTTAATATGTTGTTTACTCATCAAATCTGTTACGAAGTCGTCGCGTCCAGGCGTGTATATGTATTTTTATTCAAATTGCAATAAATTATTGTATTATTTTAAATAAATTGAAGTTCCAAACGAATTATTGGCTGGAGAGGAAACATGATAAGAAAGAAGATTATCATTTTCGATTTTTGATTGTGGCTCTTGATTTGGAACTTCTCGATCCTGCGTACACTTAATTAAGTAAGTGAAACTATCCTTTCCGCTAGAGCGGTGTCTGAAACTTATTTGTACGCAGAAAGTGCGTCGTCGTGAGGCTAATCTTTCCATTGCGTAGAATTTGATTTTAATTTTGCATGTAAGTTGTAACTTTCTATAGAAAATAAAATAAATTTATTATAAAATCCTGGAGGAATAAAAAATGCAAGTTGGAAGAAGGGAAGAAATTTAGTTTGTTATTTTTCTACCAACTAACTCTTTTCAAAGTTGACTTGTAACCTTAAATTTTTCACGCGTATTCTAAAACAAAAGCTCCAATTTTCAGAGATCTACTGATAGATGAAGTTGGTTTGCTAGTCACGTCATATCACATCGTTTATATTTGTGCCATTTTGCTTTTATCTACAACGACATTTCTTGAAGCTTTTTTTAGTTTATGATACGATAGATGATTGTAGCAAAATATATTACAGCTATTCAAAAACATAATTTATTTTAAAGTTATCGTATCAAGAATTAGTGTTTGGTTTGGATTCTCACGATGACGTGTCTTTGGGGATAAATTTTAGGCTTGAGATTTATTTAATCATAAACATAAACAGCTTTTTGAACGCATAAGCTCTTTTTAAAAATTTGTGTTTTGTCGCTCTCTTCATGACAGCTAGCCGCTTTCCGCTTAGAAGGGAGCAGTATAACAACCATTAAAAATTTGACTTTTTGTTACATGCCTATTAATTTTGTGACACGTTTTAATAGTACCTACCAATCATAATTCATAATAA
Source organism: Cantharis lateralis (assembly GCA_963170105.1). Lineage (NCBI taxonomy): Eukaryota > Metazoa > Arthropoda > Insecta > Coleoptera > Cantharidae > Cantharis > Cantharis lateralis. Next base: position 35,814,740 of record OY720627.1, on the reverse strand, counting down.
TTACGATTTGTATGCGTCGGCGAATTCCCCTATTATTTCGTACAATTTAAAGTAATACCCTAATACCCGATATTATATCGGTGCAATGTTGAAAATATTGTAATGTTGTAAAATTAATAATTAGTAAAATGTTTAGGCTTTACTAACGGCCAATTAGGTTGTAATAGCAAACATTAGTAATTATTAAAGAGACTTTAATTTAAATTGAATTTTAAAGGCGAATTTTATGTTGGCGTTATTTATTAAGACTAAACTTTAACCCCATCTAAATTTTATGCTTTCAAGACTTAGTGTGTTTACAATTTCTGTTGTTGAATTCTGTTTGTTAAAGTTATAATGTCTTAGTATTTTATGTTACTGTACTTCTGCTGGGTGATACTAACTTCTAAATTTGTGACTTTTAATACCATTAAGGCGAACTAGCAGCAATACCCTTTATTTATTAACAAACACTGACCTACTTCGACTCAGCAGAGACTATTTCGTCGTCTCCTATTGGTTTACAGGGAGTTCGTAATGTTCTGAGTTGCTAATTAATTGTTGAATTTACACTAAAGTTGTTCACCAAATTGTAGTTAGCATTTGAAACTTCAGTTTGTAGATGTAAGCTACAAGTGTTAGCTAATCTGGAGCTATTGATATTTACATGCACCACAAATCTCATAAAGGAAAAAGTTCCTTTGATCCGCAAATCCATATTTTCATCATCGTAAAATTGCAACGATTTGATAACGTTGGAACGATTAATATCAATAAAGTTTTCTTTTAAAAACTCCTCTTCTAATTTCGTTTTAATTAAAAGTTCGATGAGATTTCATTTAACTACCTTCCTAAAATTTGAAATTCATTTACCCTTACTTGAACATTATTTTAATAGCAACATGCAATCAGGATTTTGCCGAACTCTACTTGCCTACTTGGTTAAATGAGGTAGAAACTTCATCCTAAGATTTCAAGTTTGTTAATCACTCTTATCAGTTTTATTAGAGTAATACTAATCGGCTGGTATATATTTTTTATATAAATTTGTTATGCGAGTTACAATAACATTATTTAAATGGGGTTCGTTTATCTTGTCACTTTTAATAAATGGTGTTCAAAATGCGTGAATTAATTTTTATATTATGTCATGTAAACAGCAGGTAAAATTGATTAACATAATAATGCTAGGAAGCATTACGATAAGTATGATTTATCTTGCGTTAAAAAATTGTTTTTATAAATATTACTAAAATTATATTATTGTTAACAAGCTCTTACTCTATTATCCTCGGGTGGTACCTTGTCACTAGTCCTCCTGACACCTAAATTTTTAATGAATTATGGAAAAGTATTTTCGTTCAGTTTCGGCTCGAAAAAATTCAACCTGCAAGTCATTCTTTGAAAAATCGCGATCTCTCGAGAATAGTTCTTCATGAAAATTTGTATCAAACTTTTTCTAAACCCTGACTTTATCAAAAAGGAAAATTGAAATTTTAAATATTAAAAATGATTTCAACTGCACTTCAGATAAAATATAATGTAGTTTCTTTATTCGATGCAAGAATAAATTCATTCGTTTAATAAATAAATAATGCAGAAATATATTGGCACTTTTCAATTATTACTCCAGCACAAAGATCTTTCTTCTTCTTAAAGCTTTTCTCTATTTAATAAGATAAAAAGATTTCAACATTTCTAGAATTTATTTAAAGTGCTAGCTAACTTTGGTATTTAAGTTAGTTTTCGAGAACACAGGTTCGATAAATTTCGTCAAGTTGCAAAAAATCTCAGAAAGACATTATCAATTACGATTGTCGTAAGAGTAACAGAAAATTAAAGGAGAAACAAATAAACTCACGAGAAAAGCAAAGTCCCAGGTTTATGAGAAATATTTATTTAAGATCATACTAAAAACTTGTATAATCTTTTAAGAAAAATTACTTTACTTATTTTCATTAAAGTCAAAGTGTTAGAAGATAATACCTGCGAGTATGCAAATTAGGTAATTAAACTTGTAGTCGTTGAATTTTGCTTAAGTACTTTTTAATTATTTTCTAGTCCCATATACTTTTGGACGTATATTGAATCCTACTTTATAGTCAACATTAACCAATTTTTATTGGACTAAAATAAAAATGGCAAAATAATTACTTGCATGGAGTTTTCTTAATTAATTAAAAGAAACCAATTTCTGTACAGGAAAAATTAAATTTAGAGCAAAAATTTGACACTTGTTTGCATCTCCCTTCCGAATTCTATACTTCTTTGGGGATTGCAAATTTTTTAAATATCTGGGTTGTTGGTCTATTTTTGCCATAATCCATACCTGTGGGCGCTAAAAACTTCTATCGGCGACGACGACTATAAACTACAAGCGGAGTTCGATCTTCCTGCTTATAATCGAATCCATTCCCGTATAAACGGAATATAGTGGCATTTTAATTGGCGAAACGGTATAAAAATATTGTGTAAAACAAATGAAATTAATAACAATAATTTCTTTAGCCCAAAAGTTGAAATATTAAACCTCTGCAGGACTTGAAAATAATTATCCTTATTTAAAATTCTGAGCAATATTAAAAAGTTTTTCTTAAATTATATACTTGAGCGACTTCTTTTACAACCAGCCATGATATTTTTAATATCATATAATTGTGACTTAAATATACAATATTTTTTATTTATAAATTCTGTCCATCTAATATCTAGCAGAAATAGTAATCATGGAACTTCTTTAACTCTTGTAGTCAGTCGTCAGTTCTGTTTCTTATCCGAAACGGAGTGGCTAGGTTATCTTCGGCGATTTCTGTTTAGTCATGGAAGAACTGAAACAAATCGGTTACAGCAATATTGGCGACTCTTACTGAGTTTGGGCTGAGAGTTAGGTCATATAAATTACTTTTTTCACGGATGTACATCAAATTGCATGTTTCTCCGAAGATGCAAAATAATATTTGGTGAGATTGGATCCGGTATCCGATTATTAAAGAGACTCCTGATATAGCGAATTAAGATTGTCATTTAAATTGCTTCCAGGTTGGATGTAATTACTATCAGAGATTATTAATAGTTCATGTAAAGTTGAAGAAAATTGTTTAGTTTCTGAGCATCTTGATATAGTAGATTTCACATAGTTAAGAAACTATTTTAGTACCTAGTTGATTTTGCTTACTCAGATAATTAAATCCAGTGTTCATACTTCTTATTTGATATTTTCGGTCACATTATCCTGAAAGTGCTAGTGCGGTAGGTTAAAAGTAATGGTAACCGCCATTGTTGTTGACCGATAATGGGATACGTTTGAACTAAGTAAGACAGGATCGCAGTCATATAATAGGATAATAATCATCAGAATTGTAACTGGAACTTTTGCAAATAGTAGAATTATTGATTACAAGTTTCATTTGTAAATTTGATTAAGGAGATTGATTGATAATTTAATTTAGTTGGATATAATTGTGTTTTGCTAGTCATTCAGGTATATAAATACTTTAGATAATTCCATTGTTCAGGAAAATAAAATTTTTCTGTTAAATAAAAGGCTTCTATATTATACGCAGGATATCGAGAAGTTTGAATTATATTGTATATTGTCACTGGAAATTTTACACAAGCACTGAAAACATCCTTTGAAGTAGGATTAATTTTTTTACCTACTAGCACTAAATGCTATTAGATAGAATTTAAAACAAGTTAATCAATATGTTTTTGAGCTTTCAATTTATTTGTTATAATATATTGCAATTTACCGGGGTAAGTTTTTTTATTTAAAATAATAAAACTCCCTCTACCCGAATACAGCATCTTTTTAGTATGAGACTCTTTTTAAATCAAATTTTGCTTCAGTTTTTCAATTATAAAATCCAAATCGTAATTTTCAATGTAATTGTGTAACTTTTAAGCACAGTTTTTGTTTAGTGTAGTTTGTGGTTTACGGTAATACTAAACAATTTTGTAGCCAAGAAATTAATTCTTCTAGACATTTACGACCCACTGTCGTGTAATTTGTGGTTCCCAAATATGTAAACGACTTGAATGTCGTAATTCGCATTGCAGACAACCGTCATGTCGTGATTTGGGTTCCACGTTAAGCTGTAGGACCTAAGTTAAAATTTTGATATTTTCAAGTTAAAATTTGTAATTGAAAGCAATAGTCAAATGTACCTTATTTACATATACATTTAGTCAAAATTCCTCCTTTTTTACCCTTGGTTCCTGGGGAATAGCAGCCAACAGCCAGAGTGTTAAACATGTATTACCGGATTCCGTGCTATTTCGATAATGTGGTTTTGCATTCTTCGCGACTTAAAAATAACTGATTCATGTAAATTTTGCACAATTCGTATAATAATACTTATATTTAATTCTGAGTTAGAAAATTCTCATTTGAGTGTGGAAAAATCGATTTAATGGTTTTCAGACAATAATTAAAGTTCCAGGTAATAGTGCATTTATTTGATTATTTAGATCTATTTAATTAATCTCCGTTGTAATTAATTAATTAAAAAATGATGTAGGTATAGTGGAATACATGCCAGACTAATTTACTAAATAGTTAAATTTTAGTCAAAGTTTCTAAATGCCTTTATTGTACTTCCATTTCCCTACCTTAAGTTAGTATACCCGAATATTTTTGGCAGGTTTTTAAAATTCAAATTAATCATAAATATTTTTTTTTGTTATATTAACCGGAGAAGATTGAATTTTCAGTATAAAACGACAGGTCTAATATAAAAATGGAACTTCACTCTCATTTACATAATAATAGGAGCCGCTAATGTTTTATACAGAGAGAGGTAGGAAGCTTTCACAATAAAAAAAGTCGTTCACACAAATTCAGAAAAGAGATCAACCGCCATTTTATAACGCAATAAATAGAGACAACTATAATGCATTTAAAAATTCGGCATCATTTTTGTTTGTGCCCATTGATAGCAAAGACTTTATTTTGCAACGCATTGCTGCAAATCCCTCAGGACATTATTATGACATCATGTTAATACGAATTGTGATGGTGAATTCGTATAGCGATAAAAATGAAAATACAAATTTTGAAATAGGTAGGTATATACTAGAAGTGCTAATAAAATATACCGCGCGTAGATAAAAAATTCCAAATATATAAATATACGGGGCACTTATTATTTATTTAAAATATGGAAGTATCGGTATAATAAGTCTACAACTCTAAGATATATTTACTACTAAAGGAAACCGTAAAATATAAGGGTTATTTGAGCTTTTACAGTCACCGTTTAAGAGCGAAACTGTGATATATTCCGACATCTGCTTATAACTCATTACTATAATATTTTATGAAAATGAAAACCCCCGCACTTTACTTTCCAAAGGATGCGTCATAAATTTAATTTTTTTTGAGTAAAAGATAAACTAAAAATATTTCAACCTTCGTTTGTTTTAGTGAGAGATATATTTTTCGAAAAATTAGATTTCCTTTTGTTCATTATTTTTAGATTGAGTAAATCATTTCGCTTGTTAGATGAATTTATACTTTCGTTAATTGCAATACAGTTACCTGCTTCACAGTCATCACAGCTTTGAAATTTACTTCCGCTTGAACGATTTTTCAATTTTGTATTTTTTATTTTTTTGGCAAATAATTATGAAGAAAAAACAGGCCAGTAATTTTTATATTGTTTTATTATTATAATATAATAGAACGATGAACAGTAATCAACAGAGACATGTAACATAACAATTGTAATAAAGGTATAACAAAGGACAAATTTGTAGAAATTTGCTTTTGAAATAACAACTTTAGATCTTTAGTGTTTTCCACTGCTGAATCCGTATTCCTTTCCACCGGAGTGAGCCCCCTTCTTTCCATAATCGTCGTGATGAGAGTGATGTGCTTCGTGTCCATGGTGTCCTTTGTGACCTTTGTGTTCATCCTCGTAGTGTCCTTTGTCGTGATGGCCTTTCTTTCCGTAATGATCATCATGATATCCACTCTTGTGACTGCCACCCTTCTTGTGTTTACCTTCCTTGCTGCCGTGATGACTGTTGTGATGTCCATGTTTTTCGTGATGTCCGCCCTTGTGGAAGTCGTCGTAGAATTTATGATCCTTATGGTAATCGTCTTTGTGGGATTTGTGATGATATCCAGAGGTTTTGTGACCTTTTTTATGTCCTTTCTTTTCGCCGAATTTTCCGCCCTTGTGACTTTTGCCAGCTTCGTGATGTTCGCCGTAGTGATGCCCGGCGTCGTGATGACCTTTCTTGTGTCCTCCTTTTTCGCCGTAGTGCCCAGCGTGATGCTCTTTGCCATGTTTTCCATGTCCACCCTTATCGTGATGATGTTTTGTTTTGTATCCTTTATCGCCCTTTTCGCCGTGACTTCCGTGGTGTTCGGCATGATGCGAACTACCACCGCCCTCTTCGTGGTGTTTTTTATGCCCCGAAGCTGCTACTTCGAGATCACGAATTTCACCCGATTCTTCATCTTCCGTAATTACTCGTGCTGAACAGGCTGCGAGGATTAAATACAACCCTAATCCTATTACAAATGCTCGCATATCTCAAACTGAACTAAGAAACCAACTATGATAAAACAACAGCTTGATCTGGTATTTATACCATCCAAACTTTCATGCTGTTACTTGTAAATATACTTTGGTTTCGCGTTTTCCGCAACATTAGATTTACTTGTTTTTGCTCCTTAACAATACTCCGATGTAGTACCTTTTTTGTGAGTTTCAATAGAATTTTACGTTTATGTAATGGCTTTCTCTCGACTTGATGGTTGGTTAGCTCTTTCAATTGTATAATGTAATAATCATAAGCGGTGATGCTTACAAATCTGTGTAATTAAATTTTTATATTATCCCGACAACTTTTTCACCATTTAAATTTCATAAACACATTTAACAATTTTTGGTCAACTCTTGTAATAACGGTAATGTCCAAATAGTTTTTTTTTTGATAATTTGTAATATGCCTAGATAACTAATTACGTTTAAGTACTAATAAAAGTTTTAATGTTCGCAGTATAGATTTTTACTCGGATGTTATAATTTTGTTTAACTAATATTGATTGCCTAATCAAATCTTGAAACAACAGGTTATGTGTAAAATTAATTCTATAGAACTTCGTCACTAATTTTAATTAACATCTACGACAGATTAAAGCGCTATAAGGCAATTTTAACTTAATTAAATTTTGTACAATACCTGGAAAATATTATAGCAAAAAGTTTATATCCAAATTAAACCTTTTCAAATTTGTTTATTTAAATTTAGTCCAGGGGATTTGAAATCAAAAGGGCCGAAAGTAAAAGGGAATTTGGATATTTTGGTCATTATTTATTAAGCTAATGTTTGTGTGGCCTTTCTACATGGCAAGCTGAAAAGAAGTTTTATGGTAGTAAAAATATTGCTGCGTTCCAAAAACTAAAGAATAATACCGCATTCGGGTAGTAACCTATGATTTTGTGTTAAAATATCACTGGGAGCAGATCGAATAACCTATAGCTCGCTTGTGTAAATGTGATTTATGCACTGATAGAAATTTAAAATTCAATGTTGGTCATAAAACTATATAGCATTTCGTGCAATCGTCTTGCAGAAATAATTACGGATTTTTGCTTAAATATTTTAAACAAAGCTGCCGGGTGCTTGCATTTATGAGGATTTTTAACAACGGCTACTGTAATAATCCGCACACTGTTGAGAAAATCAGAGCTCTAATGGAAACTGAATTTATAAGCTTTACGGGAAAACCATAGATCACATGACGAAGGTTTTCCATTTGTTGCTTTTAAATCTGAAGGAACATTATTTCGACGAAGGAGTTTGTCTGCTTTAAATGAAATCACATTTGGCAATGGGGGTAATTACACATATTTTTCCCCAATTTGATTATATGAAATATTGTGTTGGATTTTATAAAATTGCGGTGCCGCTAAGCACGTACAATTCAACTTGCAGAAATAACCATTTCATAGAAGTAAATCAAGAACGAAAACCGAGAGAACGCAAGAAAAAAGTATTTGGTTGTTGTACATACAATTTAAAATTACGACTTGTTGGGTTAAGGGGAATGCTATTGCTTATGAAAATAATTTAAAATTTAAATTAAGTTACAGACATTTGTAGAATTGCAAAAAAAATATGGCCGTAGCGTCGATATACGTTTTCGATAACTCATTTTCCATTTTTGTCGGCAGTGTATTTTGTGTTGATTCATGGTAAATTAATTTATTAAAAATTAAGAATGGAAGAGTTTTAAAATTTAATCAATTTAAATTTTATCGGTGTAACGTGTCGCATAATGTATTTAGGCTGTAAATTCTAAATGGGTTCATCAAGAAGTGTATAGCTTATAAAAGCACAAGTAAACGTTATTTTGCTAGCGAAAAAAGGTTAATTAATCTTTTTTCAGCATGCGAGCCACATTATTCTTTTACCCTTTTAATACAGTCCGACCCTGTTCCGGCTGTGCGATGCTATTTTACGATTTTAACGAAGCATGTCATGACAGCATTTCCATATAAAACGTGGCTGAACCATCTCGGGAAAACTTTTGCGACGATGGCTGTTATTTAGCAACTGTCATCTTAGTGCTCGTTGAAAATTATTCTTCATACTGCAGAGTCTCATTAGTCTTTACTGGTAACAAAGGTTAATGCTTTGTTCAAGAGTTTTGCCACCTTATACCCGGTAATGCCGTACCGCTTACTATTACACCGTTAACGCAAAATACATTTATCTTACCGAATGATACGCTCTCCGTTAATGGTTGAATTATGGAATTTCATAATTATGGCAGCACATTTTAATGAATATAATTTCTTTTATAAACGACCGGAATTTTAGATTAACTTCTTTAAATAAAGAAAAATTATGATAAATTCCATTTGATGAAAATTTTATCGGAAACCTTCTCCACGGTTTAAGCCTTAATTCCGTACACCGCTGCATCACTGATGGATACTCTCAAGACATATTCCTATACATTAAAATATAATCCTCTTTGCATTAATAATAGCGAGACATTAAACACTTCAACATCCCTTCATCAGTAAGACGATGAAGATTCTGGAATACACACTAATTGGTGCTTTTGAATGGATTTGCACGTTAATTCTGGGTCCCGATTGTTGTTCTGGATTGAATATTTGTAAACGGATGCCTTGATTTTCCAATTATGCACAACATCATTCGTCAGGATAATTTGCACATTCTTTGTTTTCACACGAATATCTACATTATTGCATTTTTGCACTGTGTTTTATGGTTTCTCCTACGATAAATCATAAGAAACATCCTATTAAACTCTACTTTGGTAATTAAAATAATGCCGGAAATATTTTTGAGTGAATTGATTAAATTTTAACTTTTTACCCTTATTCTATTATAGAACTATTTACCTACCCTTAACAAAACTTTGATTAGTTTTGTAAAGGTAATTAGGTTGCCTCTAAAGGAGAGCCTATAGGTATCGATAGTAAAGAATTCTTGAGATAATTAAATCTTGCACAAGTTGCTAGATTTTTTTATTATTTATTGTTTAGCTTTTTGTATAGCAGCTCTCAGTTTATTTGTGAACGGTGAAAAATAAAAAGCTCTTTGAAATTACGTTCAGTTATTAAAAGTAATTTAACTTTTGGAATTTATCCGACGATTCTAGTAAATTAAACTTGGCGCTACAATTATAGTTAAGTTAAATAAGGGTTGTTTAACTTATCGAAATTACCAAATCATTGGAATGTAATCATTCTAGTGGTGCTTTTCATTGTGTAAGTTAGATTAGCGGCAATTCTCAATATTGTTATCGAGCTTTTCTAATAAAAGCTACGAGTTTGATTTCATCAATAAATAATGCTCTAAAAAGTGTTTTGTTCTGTTCGTTTTTTTACTCACCGTGGCCTGGGTTATTTTTTATTGTCTCAAAAGAATCTAATTTAAAATGAATTTTTTTCAAAATCGATATCTAAACGAGAAATTTTCTAGTAAGTTGTGCTTCTCTAGCTCATCCTTTCAAATTAACCTACAACTTCAAAATATTACAAAAAAATTGATAACCTAATTGCAAGAAAATACTAAAACAATTAAAATTTGCACCTCGACGCTTTTGCGATTATTTTAAAACGGGAATTTTTTCGGTGTGAACATATAACCAGGTTGAAATATTAAAAAGAATTATAGCTCGAGGCGAATCGAATGGTTTATGGATGCTTTTAAATGTGTATATGAACTTTCAGTATGCATTTGCTTAATATTGTTTTACTCTCCACTTTTCGTACCTGCGCTTGTGAAAAATATATAAATTTATATTTTAAAAGTTATTTTAGGAAGTCACGCTTGTAAATAAAAGTAAAATATTTACCGTTTACCTACCCACGACTTATTTTGAATTTAATTATGAATTTTCTTAAATAAATTTCTTCGTGTACAAGTTGTCTAATAAAGAAATAAGAAAATGCCATTGCCCCACATAAAAAATAAAATTTAAAAGGATAATACGCCCTGTGAAGTCCCCAAAAGGGACTTATTTACATTTTTCTAGGCATTATATTATTATCTTTTTATTACTCGAAAAAAAGGTATTCTTTCAAATATTCAATAAAAAATTTAAACGCAACCCTGGGTTGATAGTTTCAGAATAAAAATTTCCTGAAAATATGGAGTTGTGAAAATTCCTATTAGTTCGTCTCTCCGGTAAACATCGCCGTAAATTAAAAAAATTGTTCTGTATTTACTTGGTTCATTTTCGATCAATTGAACTAGCAAATACATTTTTGAAATCGGTTTCCGCTACGAAAATATATAGCGACTGCGTAGCACGAGAGAAAATTTAAGCTGTCCCGAGTTATCGCTTATAAAAAATTAACAATGAATTACATTGAAAAAAAAATCTAATAGCTTTTTTATAGACAATAAAATGTTTAAAATATTTTTTTCTACTTCAGTTTTTGTTCAAAACAAAACAAATTACCTACTATTTGTTTTCCAAACCATGTACAATTTATAAACGTTGAATTTAGAGGAAGAAGTAATTTTTTTTATGTAATTCGGTTTATAATTTATATTTTATTATTAGGAATTCTATAAAATCTTAGAATTTCATGTATTATGAAGCTTTTGTACGATATGAATTTATATAAATGCAATATAAATAGTTTCTACTCATAGATTTCCATTTGTATAAAATAATATTACATTCTTCCTTTTTGTTGTACCCGTGCATGCATATTTTGCATTTTTGATTCTTAAAACTCTAAAATGAATAAAGTTAATTATTAAGTACACTAATTTGGGAGGTAAACATATGGGCCCTCCCACGTCAAGCGGGACACCATCCTGACATAATGGTCGTGTAATCACATAAACAATTTTTTTTGAGATCCCTCTTCTGGAAGTTACATGGGGTTGAAATTTGATGAAAATCAAAAATGTACTCTATTTTAATTGATCATATCTCCGTTTCTTCCTCTTCATTTTCAGAACTTTAGCCTTCCCTATTCTCTCCCCTTAATATCTTATTTTATCTAATTTTCTAAATAAATTTTAATTGAAGTTGTTTATGACTTAAATTGTCAGTTATATTCGCTGGGATCCAACTAACAAGTTATTTTAACTAACTGGAAGTCTTCGGATGACACTTAACTGCCGATTATTATTTCTTCGGACCAAATTTATTTATTGTTTTCTTCTTCGGTAAAAAACGTTAGCAATTTTTGAATTTACTACTTCAAAGTGTAAATACGAACTAATTCTATTTTTTCTTTACTCCCAATCGTTAAATATTTTGATTCATTTCAGCCAGTGTTCGCTCTACCTTAGAGCCCATAAAAATTATTATTTATGCCTAGGTATTTTATTTTAACAGAAATTCTATTAAAAAATGCCGTATTGATCGAAAAGCTTGATATTTTAATGTCGAAAAAGTCAAAAAAATGTAATCAGGTATTTTAATTAGTTAAGTACCCACTCTAACATATTTAACTTAACTCTAAATCACTGAATTATTAAAGGTACATTAAATTTTGTTTTAAGTTTCTTTAATTGCATTTTGAGATACTGTAAACTTCGGACGCTTACTGCCTAGTGCTTAATGAAATTTGTTTTAATAAAAATTAACAGAGACGAATACCACGGATAAATCGTGAATAATATCGAAACATGTCATCATTTAACGTATTTGATTGATTCCTTTGGCTGCTGTGTATCTAGATTTAAATAATTCTTAGGACCATAGAATAAGGACCGAACCCTGTCTCTCAGAGGCTTAACTTAAGAAACTTTGTTTAGATTGGGAGTAGCAGCCGCATTGTTCCATCTGGAAACTTTACAAATATTTAGTTACACTTCGTACCTTCTGACTTGTATCCTAAGATTTCTCTTTTATGAAATCATGACAGGATAAATTATTCTGTTGTCCCTACTCGTGGAAATTAGTCTTGGTACGCTAACAAGAAAATTTCTAAGCCAATAACTTATTTTTAATCAGAATACTTGATCATAGCAATTTCGGCAACTAGTTGGACACTAAAGCTGGTCTATAGGATTTTGTTTGACTGCATATAAAGCTCAAGTTACTAGTTTATGTCCTACATCAATTACAATAATTTTATACTCGGATAGGGAGTGTTTGGTTCTGGATAGGGGAGTATTAGGGTAATATTCTCTGAATAAAACATAATTAGTAGCATCAGAATTTGCGTAGAAACTGCGAACAAAATTGTTAATAATAATTTATTGTCGAAATAATTTTTTCAATAGAAGCAAAATTTTTGTTATTTGATGAAGTTGAAAATGAAACGCGCTCGGCGATAAGTCAATCATTTCTTCGGATAATTGTCACAACCTAATTTACCGTAATTCGAAAAAATAAAAAATTGACAGAGCTGTGATTAATTTTTCAGTACGGCTTATTAAATAAATGAAAAATTTATCCGATTGGTATTAAGGTGGTTAACGTAAACGATTATTGCAATAATGCGGTCGTGCATGTAGCATACACGATATCCTACGGGGTGAATGCGGTTTTGGTTATATCCTGAAGTAATTATTAAATTTGCGAAAATTCAGAATAACTGGTATTATGTATGGAATTTCACTTTCATTGTCTTTAAGTTTTTGAGTGATTTAAGTAATCTCGTAAAAGAGAGCTTTCCGACTCCCGTTAGGTAATTTCACGACCGGTCATTTCACGCCGTTAAATGTGTCTCTTAGTAATTGTTACTACAAGGTTATAGTTATTTAAGCTATAAGGGATGTAGGGCTGCTATTAATATTCAAAGAAGGACAGTATCCAAAAATTAATACATAGCTCCGAAAGTAATAATAAATTTAAATTGAAATTTGGAAGACATAACAGGGTAAGTGTCCTCCCAAAATATCTTAAATTTAGAAAAAAGTAGGTGTTTCGACAAAAACGATTTTCAGGTTTTTTCAGAAAAATTACAATATTTTAGTTTTACGTAACCTTTTCGCCCTTTCATGACCTTTTACGATTTTTGTAAATGGTGGATTTACTTAGACAGTGGATATTTGAACCGCTATACTGCCTTTAAAAACATCCCAGAGCGGTTTCAATTCGAAAATTACAGATTTACAAAGACGAAATCTTTAAGTAACTCAAATCATTAAATAAAATTCGAAATTGCCAGAATTCGAAAATTACGGGTCTAGAAAGACGGAGTGTTTGTTTTTAAGTTAAATTCGGCTAAAACTAACGAAATCCAATTTAAAATGAATTTATAAAATGTTAGAAGTATGCGGTTACGTCTGGTGATTGATATAACGTGATACGGATAATTTTTAAGGGATTACTTAAGCCGGAAGCGGCTTTGAGCCAAAAAATAAATTAGAGAATAGAGGAAAAAAAATATGGAAGATGAAATGAATAATGGAATAAATGAAATAACTTTATTGATTGGCTTAATTTGGAAAAAAATCATACGCGATAACTCGAACATTATCCATTGGTCATTCATGGCCTCAGGGGATGGGGATTTGAAAAGGATTGAATAAATTGATAGTTGAAAGTTTTGATTGAAAGTTAGAATGCCTGTACAGGCAATCTTATAGGCAAACTCTGCTTATATCTCAAAGTAGTAAATAGGATCAGTAGAAGTCCTAAATAACTTGCGATACTAAGTGTTTGGTGGAGCTAGGATGCTCATTGATCGTCTGTGGCAGGAGAAGTCTTCCACATATTAGTTGCTTAGATTGGTGACGAAGGGGTTTTCCGTGTCGTAGCATATGTCATACAGTTTTTCGACTTTGGTTTTGGTGTATTGATTTGGCTGCATGTAGAAGGCATCTGTGAGTTTTCGAAGGCTGATATTTTGAACCACTTAGAGGCGATACATTTGACTTGTGGAAGCGAAGGTCCACGTCGAAGCTGCGTATGCAAGAATGGGTCTGATGAGGGTTTACATCTCAACCTTTTATTTTATTTACCTTTTATTTGATCATTGATAGCATAGATATGCCTGACGCAGGTGAAGATAACTCCAAGGCATTGCGTGGGCGTGATCCAGGGTATCTTAACATGACAGGGTACAATAAATTCTCAATTTTATAGTATAAATTCCTGTCTAACAGATACAAAAAATTCGATTTAATACATCAAATGAACTTTTTTTGTTAAGTAAGTTAATGCTTCAACGCCAACACGATTAAAAGATCTGAGGCAGAATTTAGTATGTAATCTGCTTTGTTATTCTGTTAACATGAGTCGGAGAATAGCTATTTGCGCAGCTGGTACGAAAAATTGTACTTTTTCTGTAAACACACAAGATGTTTTCCATTGTGGTTTAGAATTATATTATAGTGAAAGTTTATTTTACAACATAATATATACAATAAACAAAAATAATAGAAGGAATCTAACAGAAGCTAAGTTTATGGCCGGACTGCTCGACGGTTTTGTTAACTTCCTGGAGCTAACGTCTAAGATAATGTTTATATTCCTTTAAGCGTATGTTATTCCTAGTTGTTTATCACTTTACCGCACTGGTGCGGAAAAGCTTACTTTTCCTATTTCCTAAGTCACATGAATATGGATTTATTAAAATTTATTTTTCATTCTAACTGCATGAATCGGCTATTATATCATTCGATGTTTTGTTTTGCAATATTCCGATTGGATACTACTTATTAATCAATCATAAATTCCGTTTCAAAGTAAATTATAGTAGTTTTTTTGCTTGCCTCGGGACATGCAGTAATAAATTATTGTAAATTTGATTTTATGCATTGAAAATGCATATTAAATATTGCAATTTGGGAAAACTAATGGCATGATTATAAATAATGTTAAGATATCTTAATAGATCTTTCCATTATTTAAGGTTAATCCTATCTACTTAGGAGTAGGTACGTTTTCCGGTTTTGGCAGTAAAAACTGAAAAGGTTAAATAGCTCTTACTTAGTCTGCATTCAAGTTTTTTAAGTGCAAAAAATTGTTTTCATTTAATTAGGTACAAGTTGATGTTCTCATCAAGTGTGTTTGTAAATATGCCCTCAAGAAATTTATGTAGATATACAGTAAACATTACAGAACTAGGCGCTAAATTAACAGTTGCTGTTAATTGAAGTGTTGAGTTTAAACAGGATAGGGCTACGTAGATTAACATCGATTGCCATAAGAAAACCCGTAGCTATACCGCATCTTATGAAAATAAAGATTTTTTTTTTCTGGTATATGAACGATTTAATAAATCATATCCACGTGTTTAAAGTTCATACATCATTTTTTGAAAAACGTTTCTGTCACGTTCTCGGATGTTGCGTATACATCGTATATTCCTGTATCAATTGAATTTCATTAAAAAAAAAAATTATGTTTAGCAATTCTGCATAATTATTTTCAACTGTTTGTGAATGCGTGTTAATAAAATGGCTCGACATTATATCTGAAGTGTCGTTTGTTAAAATTTCTTGCTTATTATAGGGTCGGAAACGATTTTATTGCGCAATTTTATGTTTCGGTGGTAAAATCGATACTTTGTTTTGTTTTGTGGTTCAACATTTAAATATGTAATTTTATATTAGACTTGGTTTAAAATTATTGATAAAATATGCAAAGCATGTGGAGGTGGAAATTTTGCACACAAAAAGTTGCAGATGTCGCAAGGTTGCGGGTGGAAAAAGGTTTTACATAAATATATTCTGTTTTCGCTTTGGAACCTCAAATATTGCCGGTTATCTCATATTTTCAACGCAATTTACATTAGGTTTCAATGTTATTCGTGTTATGCATATTTATGTTAGATTAAAAATATAAATCTTTACGTCCGACGTTATAATTTAGTGTAAGTGTTGTAGATAAAATTTAAAAAGAAGTAGTAAACTTTTTAAACTAATTGCTTAATTTACCTTACACTCAACGCGTTGTGTACCTTAATTAAACTTATTGTATTAAAAATATAATGTAGTCAATTTTTTAGCGCCCCTACAATTTTTACCCATATATTTAATGAGCTAAAAAATAATGGCCGTTATCTCTGACTCACGCGTTGTTGTACGCGTATACGGAAGCACGTACTGATAATATACATAGTATGTGGTAATTAAGCAATCATTTTAATAGGTTAATTTAGCAGATGATTTCCAAACCCAGTGGCAAGTCAATATTTGAAAGAATCCATGTAATACATAATTGATGTAGATTTTCAGTTTGTGTTTGCTTTCTATATGCATTGCGTTGTCAATAGGCGGTAGCTGCAGAGTTAAATTCCGTTCTACCAACAACCCACAACGTTCTTTCAAGATCGTCTTTCAATCTGCTGCTCTGAATACGTAACTAGACTCAATAAACTTCATTTCTAAAGATAAATTTATTCTGATGTATGTTCTTCGCATTGACTAGTACCAAATCATAACTTTATTTTTAAAATAAAACTAATAACTAGGCAAGAAATATGGAAAGAAAGCTTGAAACACGAAATATAAACATTCAACCGGGAACTTTATTAGTGTTTTGATTAAACTGGTACCAATCGAATATTTACAAATGTGTAAGTAAGCGTATAAAGTTCGTTAAATTACATTTTAATTACGTTTTTGTTTAATGCTCATGTTTGAATGTTCGCGAACAGATAATTGATTCAACATGGAAAAGGGAATTTCAGAGAAGCCTTAGAAGCCAATTTATATATCACATGTTATGCAACATACGTTCTTCTTTGTGATGTCTACCTGCTGGCCCTAGTCTCCTTCCGAGCAAAGGTAAACATTTCGATAATGTTTGTTTGATGTTTCCTGGTCCGGATAGGCCCGTGTAAAAGTCATCTAATTCTGTGGTTGAGAAAAACCACAAATTTAAAAAGCAAACAGGAAATTGGAGAAATTAATGTATTATGCAGACGACCTACATAATATACGTATAGTCTTGACATTTTCAATCAATACGACAAATAATTCCTTATTTATATTGATTTTGGTACAAAAATAAGTGTCATCCAGAAAAAAGGATTTTTTATTCGATGCCATCATTATTTTCTATTCGAGGTGTAAATTAAATGGCGCATAAGCTGCAGTATGTCAACACAACTTTTACACGCCACACATTAACTTACTAGTCGAGTTTAATGCTTCGTATTTACAACAAGATGTTTTCACTAGCTGCTGCTTCAGTTTCCATCCATAATGTGGAAATTCACACAAGCAATTTCAATTTCATGCGAAATTGTTAACATTTATTTAATTATTCTTCTCTCCCAAGAATTGTTTTGAATAAGTTATTGGCCTACAAGTCAAAACTAATTGAATAATGGAAAATTAAAGTTTTACATAAGTTAAATGTGGAATTCCACTCGATCAGAAACTCGATATCATCCTTGCCACCCGGTTAGATGTGGATTATTAAATTTAAAACTACATCATTTTAATTGGGAAAGCAATTTTTTTTTCAAAGCGCAGCAATAAATTAATTTTTCCGATTCTGCATTGCATAAACATTAAAAGAGATTTCCTAAATTGTATTTCATTGGCATTTGTGTACAAAAGTAGCACAGCAAAAATCAATATTTGAAATTTAATGAGCAATTATTATAAAAATCAATAATATCTGAAGGATGTCATGATATTTCCCCTTTTTAGTTGGCGCACTTTTTAGGAATTATCACTATCTAAAATTTTCACTGTGTGGTTTGTTGCATGCACAAATAATTTTAAACTATGGACTGTGTGTCTTTAGTTATTTATTTAATATTTGTACAATTGAATGCTTAACGATTACTTGTGAATTTAACATGTGTGTTTGATGCGTGAATACTGCAGATGGACTGACTCTTTTCGTGCATTTTTGGAAACTCAGCATCTTGGTGCATCCGGTGGTCCCTTACTTTTCTTAGAATAAGAACAAAGGGACATAACGAGCGCGTTAAATGCGCACTCAAGATGCCGACTCACCCTCGGTCAATCTGCCTGCAGTTTTAGAATTTAAAACTAAACAATTTGAAATATTTACAATTATATTTGTACTTAAACTATATTTAAAGTCTATGTGATATCAAACATGCCGCCCCCGTTGGAGAGTTCAGCTCTCCAAAATTTTATAACTCGCTAACCGGGAGAAGGCACACTTTCACTATTGCTCGTTTCACTACACTATTCCGAGTCTTTACGCTCACTACGCGGATTATATTGTCAATGCCGGGATGCACTTCAACGATACGTCCCAGCCGCCATTCAAGTGGATGAACGTTGTCTTCTTTCAAGAGAACCAATGATCCAATGAGTTTGGTGCCATCTTTGCTGTCGCCGACCTTCCATTTGGTACGCTGTTGAAGAGTATTTAAATATTCTCTGGACCACCTAGTCCAAAAGTGCTGTACGAGCCTTTGCAAATGCTGATAGCGTGATAACCGATCTGATGTAATGTGCTGCAGATCAGCCTGTGGAACTGCATTCAGTGGCTCCCCAATTAAAAAATGGCCAGGTGTGAGAGGTTGAAGGTCGTTTGGATCATTGCTCAGAGGGAAAATGGGACGGGAATTTAAAACTGCCTCTATTTGTGTGAGTAGTGTGTAAAACTCCTCATATGTAAATTTCAAATTATGAGTGACCCGCTTTAAGTGTGTTTTAGCAGACTTCACGGCGCTTTCCCAGATCCCCCCAAAATGAGGTGACCTGGCTGGTATGAATTTCCAATCAATCTTATTTGAACTCAAGTAATTAGTGAAATTTGGATCTTTTACACACTTTACTAAGTGAATTAATTGACTATTTGCACCTACAAAATTGGTTGCATTGTCTGACATGACAGTTTTGCAAAGTCCACGTCTGGACGTGAATCTTTTGAAAGAATTTAAGAAACTATCGGCTGACAAATCGCCGACTGCTTCCAAATGTACGGCCTTTGTAGCAAGACATACAAATATGCAAATGTAACATTTAATATCTTTGCGATTACGTAGCTTGCCATCCTTTATCTGAAAGGGACCTGCATAATCGATGCCTACATTAGTGAATGCTCGCGATATGTTTACTCGCGCAGTTGGCAACTGACCCATTTGGTATTTGATCGCGTATGGATTTGACTTAAAACAAATTACGCATTTTCGCAAGACATTGCGAACTGCCTGGCGCCCATTGATTGGCCAGTAATTTTGACGTATTGTGCTTAAAATTGCTTGAGCTCCTGCATGCAGGTTTCTTTTGTGCTCGTGTGAAATTATCAATTTTGTTAATTGATGACCGTACGGCAATAATATTTGATGCTTTTGATTGTAGTTCAATTGGGAAAAGTTTAAACGACCCCCTACCCGAATTAAACCATTATTGTCTATAAACGGAGCTAGTGAAGCTAGTTTGCTCTGTTTAGACACCGATTTTGATTGCTTTAGAGAATGTATTTCAGTGCTAAACACTTGCTGTTGTGCCAACTTCACGATTAAATGTGTACCTTCGCTCAGTTCTTCTGACGTCAAATCACCTGACGTTTTGTTTTCCCTATTTATTGTCGTATTTTTGTGAAACCTACGAATATATGATGTTACACGAATGAGTTTAGTGAAACTTGAATATCGATGGAATAAGCCCAAAGTGTCCGTACTAACTAGTGTCATATTTGTAATAGGCCTAGCATCGGGTACATCTTGTGGTAAAACAATGCTATTAATTTGAGGCCAATGGCATTTGTTGAGTGAAAGCCATGACGGACCGTTAAACCATAAATTTGAATTTAAAAGTTCTGCGGGGTATATACCACGTGATATGATATCAGCTGGATTATCGCCACTCGATATGTGATGCCATTTATTTATATCGGAAATATTTTGAATTTCTGAAACGCGATTGCACACAAACGTTTTCCAAGTTTTCGATGTGGCCGACAACCAGGATAAAACAATGGTAGAATCGCACCAATAAAAGGTGTCGGAGATGCTTAAGCCGATATCCGATTTGACCCGTTGCATTAACTTTGCTAACAAGAGTGCTCCGCATAATTCAAGTCGTGGAAGTGAAATTGTTTTAAGTGGAGCTACTTTTGATTTAGCACAAATTAGGGAAACCAGAATATTGCCTGAACTATCGTGTGACCTTACGTACACGCACGCACCGTACGCTGCTTCTGACGCGTCACTGAAACCGTGTAATTGAACTTCGAGTGGTTCCCTTAGCAAGACATGTCGAGGGAATTTGATCAAATTTATAGCACCTAACTGATTATAAAATTTGATCCAGGCTGTGTGCAAGTCTAATGGAATTGTTTCGTCCCAACTTAATTTTAACTGCCATAAGCGTTGAATAATGATTTTTGCCAGAACTATAACCGGCCCTACCAATCCTAAAGGATCATACAATTGCGCGATTAGGGACAGAATTGATCTTTTTGTGACTTTATTAGTTCCAACTGTGATGCAGTGGCTACTATAGTGTAGATTATCGTCGGACGAGTCCCAAATGACTCCCAACGTCTTGTCATTTTCATGATCCGTTATATTGCATTTTGTATTAAGATCAGGTGTGTCCCTTTGCAAAATACGCGGATCATTAGCTACCCACTTCCTTAATTCAAAACCGTAATTGCCAAGTATGGTTTCGAGGTCGCATTTTAATTTTACTGCCGTTTCCACATCCACTGTACCGGTAATTAAATCGTCTACGTAAAAATCATTTTGAATTACACGACTGGCTGTGGGATAGCGATTTATGTTATCCAGGCCCATTTGTTTCAAGCACCTGGTGGCCAGAAAGGATGCTGACGCGGTGCCATAGGTTACGGTGTTTAATTGAAAATGCCTTAGTGGTTTTGTGTTAGTATCTCGCCAAACTATGCGCTGCAGGTTTCTTTGGTCCTGATTGACCAACACCTGCCGATACATTTTCGCTACGTCTGCCTTTAATACATAATTGTGAGTACGAAATCGTACAATTATAGAGAAAATGTCATCTTGTATGGTGGGCCCTACGAGGAGCACATCATTCAAGGAGACACCACTCGTGGTTTTAGCGCTACCATCAAATACTGTGCGAAACTTATTATTACTACTAGATTCCTTCTTAATGTTGTGATGTGGTAAATAATAAATTGGATGGTCAGAGGGTAAATTGGGATTGATTTCAGTCATGTGACCTAATTCCTCGTATTCTCGCATAAAATTTATGTATTGCTGCTTGATGGCAGGATTCTTAGTGAGTTTGTTTTCTAGTGTGTTAAAACGGTTGATTGCCCTATGTTGTGAATTGCCTAACATACCGTGATCTTCGCGAAGGGGTAACGAAACTACAAATCTCCCGTTAGCATCGCGAAATGTGGTTTTTACGAAGTGTTCTTCGCAAAATTGTTCTTCGTGTGAATTTACCCGCTTATCGCAGTTTTCTTCGATCAACCAAAACTTCTCTAGCTGATCGGAAATGTTTTCTAAATTCGAAAGATGACAAAGACTTAGTGTTGCCGGTGATGATACATATGTCTTATTGTGATTATTTCTATAGTGATTACCGCTTACAATATATCCTAACACGGTTTTTTGTAAAATCGGACCTGATCTCGATAGCCTTATCTGACCCACCGATAATAATTCGCAATACGTGCCAGCTCCAATTAACAAATCGATCTGTGCGGATTGGTTAAACATTGGATCTGCCAATTTAACGTTAGGTGGTATATTTAAAGGGGTTCGATCGAATGATACTTGCGGTAGGAATCCCGTTATATTATCGATAGCTAATAAATCCAATGTCTTGGTATAATCATTGTAAACGGACTTGATAGTGGCTCGAGACCTACCGGAAATGTTGGTTTGTGCCTGTGAGATACCCGATATAGCTATATCAATAGGTTCCAATTTTAAGTTTAGCTTGTGCGCTAGCGTTTTTGTAATAAAATTTGATTGTGAGCCACTATCAAGCAGGGCTCTACATTTTAAAAATTGACCATTCGTGTGCCGTATGTTTACTATAGCTGTCGCTAGTAAAACTTGAAGTTCGCTACCTTGACTCGATCGCGAATTAAGTGCGATTTCAGCAATGTTTGTTACTGAATGCGCATTATTGTGTGTATTTAGCGTTTCGCGATTACCTTCGGCGAAGGCCTGATCACGTCGCGAATCTGTGGGCGACTGTGATCCTATTGTGTGATCGTTGCCTTGATTGGAGTGCAATAACGTATTGTGACGCTTGTTGCACAACCTGCAAGAACCTTGTTTGCAATTATTAGAATAATGACCTGAGCGAAGGCAATTCACGCAGGTATTCCTTAATTTCGTTATTTCATTAAATCGTGAGTTTGGCGACATATTTAAAAATGCCTCGCAACCATAAATGGGATGTGCACCCTTACAATAAACGCAACCTTGTTTAATCGTTGTGTGAACAAAAGTTTTACGTGGTGCTACTTTGTTTTGCGAAAACCGTTTATTGTCATGATTGCTGTTATTTGAGTAAACATTTGAACTGTGAGGGGTCATGCCTTTATTGTGCAATGACTCTAAAAACTTGCATCTTTCTTCCAAGAATTCTGAAAATGAGTCAATTGAAGGATCGGAGTCACCCTTTGATTTATCTTCCCATTGTTTCCTTGACTCTGAATCTAATTTGCCAAATAGAAGATAAATTAAAATGGAACTCCAATGATTCACTGGTTCTCTAAGGGACTTAAGTGCTCGAAAATTACTTTTGAAGTTGTTATAAAATGACCTAGTTGAAATATGGGAATCTTTAGTGACATTTGGTAAATTAAATAAATTTTTAATATGTGAGTGAACAATGATTTTCTTGTTTTCAAAAGTGTCCCTAAGCAAATCCCAAGCTACAATGTAATTATCGTCTGTGATTTCAATATTTTCGATTACCGACGCTGCATTGCCCTTAAGAGTGGATATCAAATAATTTAATTTTTGTGTGTTACCTAATTTTTTATTTTCATGGACAGCATTTTTGAATGCATCGCGGAACTGAATCCACTTATCAAAAGCACCATCATATTCTTGCAGATTAATACGCGGCAATTTGATGTTTGCCTGTGTGTCGTTTTCATCTCGGTTAACTACTGTTTGACCGGATGTGCATTGTTGTGTGATTATGGGTGGCTGTGTAGGTATAAGGGTACTTGATTTTGCCCGCACCGCATAATATTTGTCCTCAAAACTTTCCCTTTCTTGAAATTGTGTGTCTGAATGATCTAATAATTCTATAGAATTTTGAATATCATCAAATTTTTTGTAAACTTCATCTATCTCATTACGACGATCCAATACCTCACTAATTTGAGTTGGATCAGTTTCCAACCTTTCAATAAAATTGATAAACCTTGTTAACTTTGCCTTTACTTGGCCGCGTTTAGCTACTAATTCAGTGAGAGGCATAATTAAATTAATGATCACCTCTTTTTTGAAGAAAATATTAATTGAATGATTTAGTAAAGTGTGTATAGGTAAATCCAAATAAGACGTTTAGCATAATGCAACTAACAAGTATAACTTGTAAGGTTATTTAAAACTTGCGCGTGAAATTTGCAAAAATGCTACTTAGAGTGTTTTTCATTTTACCGAATTGTAATATGACTAAAATTAACAAATAAAGGCAGTATTAAGAAATTTGGTTACCTAGGTATCAGAAGAATGGCGTGGCGTCGTTGTCTCGATGCGTTGCTTGGTGCATGTGTTGCAATTTGGATTACCTTTGCGTAATCTTGATGTGGCTTCCTGCTCCAAATATTGGATGCTGGTGAAGATGCTTGATTATTTCTTTGATTTATGAATCAAATCCGGTTCGAAGGACCATGAAGGATGTCATGATATTTCCCCTTTTTAGTTGGCGCACTTTTTAGGAATTATCACTATCTAAAATTTTCACTGTGTGGTTTGTTGCATGCACAAATAATTTTAAACTATGGACTGTGTGTCTTTAGTTATTTATTTAATATTTGTACAATTGAATGCTTAACGATTACTTGTGAATTTAACATGTGTGTTTGATGCGTGAATACTGCAGATGGACTGACTCTTTTCGTGCATTTTTGGAAACTCAGCATCTTGGTGCATCCGGTGGTCCCTTACTTTTCTTAGAATAAGAACAAAGGGACATAACGAGCGCGTTAAATGCGCACTCAAGATGCCGACTCACCCTCGGTCAATCTGCCTGCAGTTTTAGAATTTAAAACTAAACAATTTGAAATATTTACAATTATATTTGTACTTAAACTATATTTAAAGTCTATGTGATATCAAACAATATCGGTACTATTGAAATCATATATTTTACAGATTATGATGAATGCTTTTGTTTTGAGTTTCCATACAAAGAAAATATTAGTATTAGGATTATTTATAGGTACACAAACAATATACACAGTAAAGGGTTTTATGCGATTTTTATGTTTGATAACAAACATTTCTGTTTACTTTTCTG
This sequence comes from Cantharis lateralis, assembly GCA_963170105.1. Classification (NCBI taxonomy): domain Eukaryota; kingdom Metazoa; phylum Arthropoda; class Insecta; order Coleoptera; family Cantharidae; genus Cantharis; species Cantharis lateralis. The sequence continues at coordinate 35,789,924 of OY720627.1, read as the reverse complement.
TGTGTGTATTTGTCTCTTATGCGCTTGAATTCCCACAGAAGTTGGATTGAAGCTGGTACCTACTTCATCGGATTTGACGATTTTTAATGTTGTGTTTCTGTTTTCATATGCTGCTGCATAATTACCTTAAAACGAAACGAGTGTAATTTTCTGAATTTTAATTTTCTTTGTTTTCATTCAATATTCAATTCCAGTTAATTATGTATGTATGTAGTCAACCATCAAATTTTATAAATGTAAATTATTTAAACAATTACAGTTCAATACAAACCTATTAACTACAAAATTAATTGCAATATCTAACTGTTTCAAATTTTTGTTTATCGAAAACAGCCGATCCCGATTTCAATCGCAAGCTATGCTAAATCTTTTAATTTATTTTTTTCAAAATTTGGAATTTTAACTTAACGTTTTGTTTACTTGAAACTGTAACTACAACGCAGTACGATTAATTTCTGGAAACATGGAATTCCATTTGATAATTTTATATTGTTTCTGGGAGACCTTCATTATTGGCTGGCAAGGACAATTAATAAAATATTTTGGTAGAAATGGGGAAATATCCAATTATTTTAAGATACTTAACAAAAATTCTTTTTGTTTCCTCTTCATCTTTTGGGAACGTAAACAATCAAATATCAAAAACGCAATGGATTTCGACATTTTTACGCCACTGGTTGCAATTCGGCCGTTTCAACATCATTGGGGTAGTTTTGTCCACTTCAAAAAATCACTCCTTCATCAAAAGTCCACTTCTTAAAATTTAAGTTGGCAGTGAAAATTTTTTGTAATTTTTTTTAATTTAGAAAAAATTATTGAAAATTAAAATATTTTAGTTTTAAATTATTTTTTACGTAAAAAGATAGCATTTTAAATGGTTTTTAATTTGAGGTGTCACAAAGGCATTGTGTGTTATTTAAGTACTTCATATTGGGGCAAATCAGGTCGAAGGGGTGACTCCTCGCGCAAGACGGAATACACATTTAACCAATATTTAAGATGGTACGATTTCAAATGTACATCCCCATATACTGTTGGCGACACCGATGGGCGGCACTAAAAGTTGGGCGGGCGTTAAAATACTTGAGTAGCATAATATAGTATTAATGTAATTGCCAACAACAACTTTGACAATTGAATGACAAATAAAAATTTTCCGAAAAGGTCAAAATGAAGAAAACACTTTTGTTAAAAAGCGATATTAAAACTTCACTGTGTATATCATTCAATTGTCAAGAATTAGACCACGGAAAGACAAACATTTTCTCTCAATAAAACAACATAAGAGTGACCCAAAAAAATTATCTCACAACATTTTATCATAAAAACTTTATTCGACAGAGGACATGGCCGCCTTCTACTGCTATACACAACGCCAAACGCTTTTGAAAATTTAAAGCTACGCGCTGAAAAGCTCTTCCACGGATATCCGATCCCACTCACGGCGCAACACCTGCTTTAACGACTCTAAGCTTTTGTGGGGTTTCTCACAGGCTCTAGCCTCCAAAATGGACCACATGCTATAATCCATCGAATTGAGATCCAGTGAGTAGAGGGGCAATTCCGCGAATATGATGAAATCTGGAAAATGAGCCTTGCACCAATTTTGAGATGCTTTTGCCCTATGCGCTGGAGCAGAATCTTGTTGGAACGTCCAACTCTCATCGCCGAAATGTTGATGAGCCCATGGAAGGACGACGGCTTCGAGAATGTCACGTCGCGTCGGTAAATTTCTTGGTCGACTTTCACCTCCTGATCCACGAAACCAACAGTGTGGTATAAGGCTTAAATTGACGAGTTACGGAGCGGGAGACCGCGGTTCGAAGCTCAGTCGCGCCAACTACACTGTTGTGACCTAAAGCCTTGCAACAGCATCTATTCAGTTATCTTATGTTATATTGTTTAAGCATTATTTTAATGTTTGAAACTCAATTGCCCAGGTTGTGCGGCCTGACGGCCGCATTAATTACATTAAAGAACTAAAAATCAAGTTTTCGGTATCTTCAGACCCTTTAGACCTCTTTTAAGCAGGAATTTAGAAAATATTTATTTCCTATGTTATTTCCCTATGGTCTGAAGTAAGGTCGGTCACCAGGTATATTATAAAATATGCAATACCATTTTTATTCGTTCATTCAGATGAGATAAACTGTCGTCGACTAGGCCGCCACTGCAATCTCAATAAATTATTTTAAAAATATATAATTTAAATGCGCAAAAATTAATTTGCATAATAATTATTATAATATTTCCTAATTCTAGGTTTCAGATAGTTATGTTAATGAATTCCTTCAGTTTCGCATTGTAACATTTTATTAGAGGCAGTGCGACTAATCCTCAAGTCGTCACGTAATTGCGAATAGTGTTAATTAAATACCAATCAATAATGAAGTACCAATTGGTATAATCTTATTAGGTACTCAATTGATTACGAACTTAATAATTATTATTGATATTAACAACTTAAACATTGTAGTAAACAGGGTGTTCTTTGTAAACAGGACTACATATAGATTTTGAAAATGTTTATAGCAAGGACTTGAACACACTGGCCTAGTTTACACTGAGAGTTCAAGTTGTTACCTGAGCTATCTTTCCGTAAGTGATATTTTGCAGTACTGGGTCTTTGACCCACACCTCCTTCATTGTAGCTGATTAGAAGCACCTGTTTTGGTATCGGGTTGATGAATTAGCACACAACCGGTTATCGGGTATCGATAAATTACTGGCAATGCAGGTTTGGCTTGTGCTGAGTCCTGAGTGGAGATAATAATTTCAGGTGCCAAACCGCAAAATGACGATTGCGATTGGTAAAGTTAAGTAAGTTACCTATCCATAACATAACATAACTACCTCCTATCGGTGGAATATAGGTACCTTTCTAATAATTTCTGCTTTTATGCGTTCGAATGGGTAGCTAATTTTTGGCAAAACTTACTTAAGTCGAACTTAAGGTATAGTAAACTAGGCCACTAAATCGTCAGACTAAACCGTCAGGTCTTAGCGGTTGAACTCGTATGATAAATCTCTGCTTAAATAGATGGTAATTAGTTTTATGAAAATTTTATGCTCTTGTTAATTATGATAATGACAACTGTAACTTAGTGTTATTACGAGTATTTGCTCATTTTTCTCCGCCGATTTGAAAGTTTTGCCATGTTTGTTTAAATATTTAATTAAGAGCGCTTGGAAATGGTATAAATATCTTTAATTACAAACTTGATTGTTTTAAGTATTAAACGTCTTAGGAAGAAAATTGCGTTCAATGACTGCTTGTCTGGTTTCTAGAAGTGCTAAAAGTGTTGTGCATTTAGTCGTCGTTTCCTCGGTTAGTTAAGTAATTACATTCGGTAGAAAAAGTTTTGGTAGAACTAATAACCGTTTGTATAATTTATTACATAATTAAAATTTTTCTAGTTCTGATTTTGTCTTTACATGGAAATCTCAATTGCCAGTTTGTAATTCACTACCACTATTTCTATTGAAGAGTCTACTTTGAAGTGCTTTACTATTGCTCACTTTGTAATGGAGAACTTGGTTGCTAACTCTATTCACAAACTATTTGTATGATTTCAAACTCTGTAATAGTTTAGGATATAAATTAACAAACAACTAAAAACAATTGGCGTGGTTGCAACCAGTACCATTTATTTTTTTAAACTAATATAAATTGGACAAAAAACTCGAGTTCAGGCTTCCCATTTTTACCATAATGGAAATGTGGCATTTATTGCTTTTGCCAATTTAAAATTTAAACATTGCATATTTTAATTATCGGGTTTTATCTTCTCTATTGGATTGCGTTAATACAATCCATCACACTTTTGCATTAAAATTTAGATTTTCACGAACTTAAAATTTATGGCATAAAATGTGTAGTAATAAACAAGCTCTGGGGATTCTGGCTTCTGACTTTATTTGCCTTCAGTTTTTCTAAAAATTTTATTTGAAGACTTTCATTTAGAAAAGTGCATAGCTTCGTCACTAAAAAGTATAAGGAGTTACTGTGTCTCAAAACATACTTTATCTGCTTTAGTTTTAAATATTAAAATTTTAATTCTTGAGGGAGTTTTCACAGTTCAACTTTTAATTTTTATAGAAGGGCAGTCAACCAAGATTTATAATTTTGAATTTATATAAATTGTAATTTTAATAGAAGTACTCTATTGGCAGTAGTAAATATGAAAACCTGTATCAACTTCTTTCGGAAACTTATAGAGAGTTTAAATAAAATTTATTTTAGCTGTAATTTTGTGCACACCAATTTTAGCTTTGCTGGCGGCTAAATAACTTTTTAGCAAAACTTTGAAGCAAACTTGGTTATAACAATAAATGCTTTAACGGTAATTGCTTTGTTTTAAGTTTTCTTTGAAATTGCAATGGTTTAAATTTGTTTCGTTATATTTTATTATTTTCTATTTTATTATTTTAAGTATAAGTACTCAGGTAATTGAACCGCCCGCCTGAAAATAAGGAAACCCACATACAGTTTACATGGTTTTATCGCAACATATATTTCATATTCTGGAGTAATTGGGGACGCAGGGATAATTGAAAAAACACGATTAATCCAAATTACGTTTCATTTTGTAAACACATAAAAAAATGTATAAAACATAAGTTTCCAGTTTCGTAAACTATTTATAAATTTATTTGTACAGAAAGCCGAATAACTGCCGTTTCACTGTATTTAATTTAAATTTGAAAATCCTCATTTTATGCGTTTTCTTTCACGAGGTACGTGCACTGGCATATAATATCTATGCAATTACAACTCAATTTTCTTCCGAGAGGAAACTCAAAGTATTAAGGATGAAGAAAGAACCTAAATGCGGTCCTTAAATTTTTTTTACGATAATGAAATCACAACTTCTCTTTATCACGTATAAATAACAAATTATAATTAGCAAACATTGCTACACAGTGCTGAATTGACTATCACAACTTAGCCTAAAGGACATTAACTCAACTTCAAAGACGATGTCTCGTCGACGGAATATTAAGTAAAATTGTTATATTCTTTAATTATATCTGGTGTTTTTAAGTTGTGGTAAACGAAATATTACTTTCACTTTCATTAATAAGAGAACATTTTGTTATTGCACGGTTTCGTTTTTAAATTTTTTAAATTTAAATTAAAAAAATTCAAAAATTTATATCGAAAACAAGAAGAAACTGCATAATAAATTGCATCCGCAAACCCAAGTCTTCCGAACCCATTTATTTAAAGAATATAAATAAGTTTAATTACAATTGGTTTGACCTAGATAACGTAAGCTAGTTTTATTCTAATTGGATACAATTCGCTTTGCAGAGACGGTCGAAGTGTTTGGCTTCGATAGCTTATTCTTTATTGTCCTGGTAAACAATTTCAACTCTCCCATGTAATCTGCAAAATTACGGCCATTGGTTGGACGAATTTCAGGGGACACCCTGTATTTAAAAATATTTGCACAAAGGTCTAATCCACTAATTAGTAATTACGATACAAAGAAAACGTCGTGTACTTTTTTACCTTGGGGTGTTTTATTTATTTCTAAAATTTTACGAGAGTTGGGCTTTGTATTATAACTTTTTCATGGATATTTAACAAAACTTGTTGGTAATCTACAAATTGTTTAATTTACGTCGACGTGAAGTTAGTTAAGCGAGCCGCTTTGTCCCTTGCGATGCTGGTTTCATTAATTAATGGACCGCTTCAGAACTCTGGTATGAGAGCTTAATTGTTAACACCATGACGGTGTCACTCAAATATCGCTGTAAACTTTTTCAAGTTCTATAAAAGTTGGTAAAGATATAATGCAGGGAAGCGTCTCAGCTTACAGGGTATTCGACGCGTCTTTACATAAATATTATTTAAATTTTATTTAAATGGCACATATTTATTTAATTTTCTTCACGAATTTAATAAATTACAACTTTGCCTCTTATACCGGGGCTTCTCAAGTTGGATAAACTGATTTAATTTCAATTTTGATTGAGTAGGTTGAGAGGAGGCATACGCATCATTGTTTCTTTAGGTTAGAAAGTAGGAGATCTTTACTGTGGTAGGGAGCACTCCCACTTTCATTATTAATATAAATGGAACCGCCGAACGTTCTTTTCTCAGACTTCTGTGATGCCACTGTTGATGTTTATGTCTTAGAGTTTTTCTCTCGAAAATGCTGGCTGTGTCAACTCGAATTTTCCAAAGAGTCCCAGTTCCAGAACTTTAGGTTGCATATTGTATAAATTATGCAGGCTTTCGTGCATTGTATTTGTATTCCGTACTCAATCAGCAGTAGCAATCCAACAACTCCTGTTAATTAAAGTATTTCAAATTAAAGAAATAAAATGGGACAATACTGCAGCATTGCAGCAGTCGAATAGTGGTTATTTTGTATAGGTAATCAATCAACCACGAATTTGAAGAAAAACGAACTTATTCGAAGTTTCGTATCTAATTTATTTGTGGTACAAATAAGAGTATAGCAATTAAAGTTACTTTTATCCGCTATCCAGTTCATTGTATACTCTGATTGTCTGGGAATGGAGTTTTTTTGTTTGTACTTATATAAAAACTTCAAAATCCAGAGTTATAAATTTGTTTAATATTCCAATTCTTTGATATTGTGAAGGTATCTTATTCTCTAATATTTTTGTATTATTGAATTGCTATAACAATATTAGAAAGTAAATGCTCATCATCAAAGTCTGAAGGAATTCCAATAAGAAATATAGGGTTTTCCTGGAGTGTAAAATCACAACACTGCAGATCCAAAATAAAATATGACTTTTAAATATTTCACAAAATCTGAACAAATTATATATTGCTCTTTATCGTCGCCGTTAAAAATCTCAAAGCTCAAACTCCTCTGAAAGATTTTGATAAACAGATATCATAAAATATTAAACTTGAAGACTATCAATCTAAAATGTTTTTATTATCATTTTAAGAGAGTTAAATTTAAATATTTTTGGTTTTGCCTCTCGCATGTTTTTTGGAAACACTCAAAACTAGATCAAAAATTAAAATTAGTTAGCAATACATAAAAGATAATCAACTAAAGATGAGTTGTATAAACAACTCGAAAAAGTAACAGCGATGTTTCATTATAATGCAATATTAAGTGAAAAGGAAATTAATGATGAAAATGGAAAGGCAGTTCTAATGGAAATAAGGAACTTTTATTAACTAAAATAAAAATACACAGTTGCAAAATGTTCAAATACAAAATAAGGCGAATGGTTCTGCCGGAATTGAAAATAAAATACTGCTGTTCATGGAATAAATATCTATACAAGTTCATTATAATATATAAAGCTACTTTTTCAAATTCTTTAAAAGACTTTTAATAAATCGTACATATTTTATAAATTTCTGGTGGAAAAAAATTTAAAAATAATAAAAATCAAATTTTTCAGTAATTAATTTTATTAACAATTTTATCTGATAAAATAGTTCAGAATTAATTCTTGAAATATACCAAATATGCTCTAGATTGCATATTAAAAATTATATTCTTTTATATGCTCCTGTTAGAATTGCTATTTTTTATTTTTCAAATGTCGGAAAAAATCGTTCAAAGGTTTAAATTGAAATTATTTTATTATAATTTCGCTTTGCGTGCTACTTTATACACATTTAATTGAAAAGAATGACAAGTGCAATAAATCAAAGTAACGAACTTCTTTTTGATTGCTTTATCGTGTTTCTAAAGTTCTTTATAAAAAAAACCTACATTTTTAAAGATTGCCTTGTCATTATGTTGTGCTACATGAATTTTCATACATATGAATTTTTTTGGAAAATTTTGTAATTATTGAACATTAGGATATCGGAACTTCAGGGTATAATGTACTCCGTGGTTTTGCACTTAACACTAATTGCTGAAAAAGTTTTCCGAAAAACATAATATTTTTTAATATTTACAATTTTTTTTTGTTAGAAGTTATTCGGTCAATGTGAATATAAAAAAAACCCACCAGGAATGCAAGATGCGGAAGACTATCATCACAAGCAACAAAAGCAGCAGTAAAAAAATATAGCTTAATACGACAGGCTTTATAAAAAATTTAAATCTGCACGTTTGTAAAATTTTTGTATTTACAAACAATTAAATTGTTTGTCAAAGGAAAATCAGCTATTTTGGGCATTCTTTTTGCTACTACCTTTATCGCGCTATTAACAGTTTTAAGTTTTCCAGCAAGATGAGCATTGCTCATTAAAGTTTTGTAAAAAAAATTAAATAAAAGCAAACTCCAATGCGTTTGTGTTGGTTTCCATTGTGGTCAGTGATTCAATCCGGAGGATAACAAAAACTGGGCTGTGCTACTTGCCGTTCAATGGATGCTGACCTAACTTTGGCTTTGCAAAGGGAGGAAGTTAAACCAACTACCGACACAACTTAATTTTGAATTTAGTTTTGCAGTTCCAAATTTCTGAAGTGAAGGTAATAGCATTTTAGCTAATATTGTTAACACAAACAATTATTCCGACTTTAAAAGTAAATAATTATCTTGACTGGGATTTGATTCTGGTGTTGACTTACTAGTTAATTTTGTTTACAGTTTTCCAAATTGAAACAATGTCTAAGATAAATCGCAAAAGTAGCATAATAACAATTATGTATTATTATTGCTGACAATAAATTATTCAATGTTTTGTTCAAGATTACACGTAAAGTGCGAGCTTAATGTAATATAATGCTATTTCAGCAACTATTTGTCGTTATACTATATTGCAGCTTTAATTTGCTTAATTGGGAGCAGTGCTTTGTTGTAAATATTACATATACGTTTAAATTTTGCTGCAATTTTGCATATAAATATAAAAAACCAATAATTCACATAATATAAATCAATATAAACAGAGCATCATGCAGTGAAGGCTTATGACATTGAATAGTAGTGGTGCCAAGCCGGTTCGCTATCACTCGACCCCTTCAATTATTTTAAAGGCCTGATTTGTTTCCCATTAATAACTTTTCAGTTGAATGCAATACAGCAGAAGAGTTTTTTCAATTTTTTCAAATTTTTTAATTGAACAATTACGGATCTTTATAGTTAATCAGACAAATAGGCATTTGATTAATTGCGGGATCGCACCAGTAAGAATTTTCGTACACACTTAGCTACAACCATTCCACGAGAAAGTGGCTGCTTCTACACGGTAATAAATTTATAAATAATTTATATCAAAATTTATAATTCTATTTACACGTAGCCACTAAACTGCGGCGGCTGTTCAGCGAGTGGCTGCTATCAGCCACAAAATTGTGGCCAACGCCAATTCACAAGAAGCCACTCGTTAGCCGCTGATGCAATTTGCTCATAGTAAGGAATGCATCTGAACTACCAGCAAGTATATTATTATTATTACTATTAATTATTCAACTCCGACGACGATTTTTATTTCTCACGCTCTAGTTATAAAGCTTTTTTTACTGATGTATTGCTTTAGAATACCTCTCAAAACCCCAAGTATCAGAAATTGAAGGTTCGTGTGCATGTTCCGAGAGCTTGGCTGAAAATTGAGAAGATGAGGTTTGAGACAAGAGAACCGAACCGAACGCAACGCTAGAACGTACCTTAGCAACTGGATTACTGATTAAAATGACAAGTTTTAAATACACAACCCAATAAGTAGATACTTAATATTAACGTTAATTCAACGTAAAAATATCGTCAAATGACGGTCGTTTCTCTATTATAATTTTAATTTCAACATTAAAACGAAGAAAATGAACTATGAACGAACTCCAAATACCGATTATCGCAAGAACTAATCCGTTTTAAAGTTTAGATTTTTTAAATAGAATCTTTGTGGATAGGTAATTCTGTTGACGGTATGTGTGCTCGACGTAAATAGATGCAGGGTGTGTTTTAGTGAGCGGAGCTTGTAGCCGTGCTACTGCTAACACCTTTTAATAAATTTATTTTAAATTGGAAATCGTAAATTAGTTATAGCCGAATTTAAATTAAAAATAAAGATGACGTCATTGTAATTTTTGAATTGGTGCCGTTTCTAATTTAATTTAATAATTTCTAAAAAATTCTAATTTTTTATCAAAATATTACTATCAAATCTTGAATAAATGGTAATTAATCGCTGAGGAAATATAGTGTGCAAGGGAAGGGAAGTAATTCAAAGAAATTCGGGCAATTTAAAGAAGTCTCAGGAAATCTGGGAAAATCCGAAGAAATCTTATGAAATTCAGAAATCTTAGAAATGTTATACCTAGCTGCTCTTTTTCTTTTTCGAAAGGAAAGCTTCACCACTTCGACGTCGACTCATTCCCTGGTCGGAAATTTAAAAGTGGATTATTTTAAGAGGTGGGAAGCAAAGTCTACATTTTTTAATATACGGTATTATCCTCATATAAATAGTAGCCCTAATTTGTGTATGCCCGACTAGAAATTGTAGCAAGGCTCTCCGAAAGATCATTTCGGACCGAATTAGGCTTTCCAAACTAAGGCGATCCTAATTGTAACCTTTTCAGATCCACATGAGGCAAAACAAAAATTGGCATGCCAAAAAAATACCAGATTTGGTTGTAATCACGAAAGTTAATGGCATGGCCTAAGTCTGGCATACAACTGGAATTCTAGACTGGTACCAAATAACAGTAACCAAAGGCTTGCCGAATTTACGAATGAATTGGTCAGTTTTTTTACCAACTTAAAAATTATATTTATTTTGTACTGCACCTCTGCTTAATTTCGAATTGAAATTACATAAATTGAGAGATTATGGCTGACCAGTGCGGCCTAACCTTGGCAATCTAGTATGGTATATTATACAATTTAAAATAAATTGAACAATAAAATTTGAATTATTTTTATTGTTGCACCCAGAATCAGTATATTATACTTATCGAAAATTTTAATCTCTTTTAAATTTTTTTACCTAGTTTATTTATTATTTTGTACTGTATTTACTGCCTAACTAAAAAATTTTGAATTTTAATTTAATAATTATTCCAATTTTAATATTAATTACATTGGTTAACAGTGTACCTACTTATTTTAAATATCTAATATCTAATATTTATATGTATACGTAGGTAGTATAATTATTAAAATTTTAGACATCCTGATTTAGTTTTAAATTTTACATGTAACAGGTAAAATAAAAATTTTTACATTGCCACCAGTTTTAAATTTGGACTTTTCACAATTTAAATACTAGTTAGTTCTAGTTCGGCAGTAAATATAATACAAAACAACAATAAAGCAGGTAAAAGGCTGTAAAAAATATTTAAACCGAAATTGAACAAAATAAATGAATAAATAAATTCTGGGTTCAACAATAAAAACAATTCCAGTTTTGGGTTCCTGTCGATCTCTTCTAGTTTTTTCCTTCAAAAATGCGATAGAAAACCTTTAAATATTCTGAGAGAGCAAAATTTAAGCTTTCTTATGAGGTGAGGATAAATAAAATCGGCAAAACAACGGTTACTTCATAATTTAATTTTGAAAATCGACTTTTTGATGTAAATTTTAAAAAGTAGATTTAAAAAACATTTACTTCACGGTACGTGTACGCTACGTGTGTCTTAGCAATCCGAATTTAGATGAGGAGAGAGCGTGTTCATTCCACTGCATGCGGTTGCAGAGGAAACATCGGTCGAGTACCTACATTATCGAGTGAATTTAAACTGTAATATATTCCAATGCTGACTTTGCTTCCCATGCCTTGAAAAAAAAGGTCTAGATGTTAATTATGCCATAAAAAATTAAATACAAAATTTTCAGAGTTGAAATATTCCATCTAACTCAACAGAACCTGTCGTTTTAGGGTTATAGTCCATATTACCTGCACCAGATTAATATTGATATTAAAATATTTCCTAAGCTTCTTTTAAAAAAGGACACAAGTAGGCAGTTTTTGAAGCTCATAAGAGGGGGGGGTCCTATACCAGATTTAGTAGTTCTACATTTGCTTTAAATGAATAGGAAAAAATTCTACAGCAAAAACTAAAATTCGAATTTTTGGAGGGGTTGCATCTTGGTTTCAACTTATTGTTTATATCTATTTAGGACTGAAATTCCTAGGAAACAGAAATTTTAGGGATTTCTGCAATAAATTTGACTGTCTTCCGGTCAGAGCCTGATGTTGAGAACTTAAAGGCTTTTTTCCATGCCAAACAAAGGATACATTTCCGAGTTATTTCAACTTGGACCCCTTTTGTGCGATGTAATGACTGCAGTAATGTTATTTATTGGTCTAAATACTGCAACTAAAAATTTTTTGAATTTTATTTTGTTTGAGTAAAAATTTAATTTTTATAGTATCGATGTTGAAATAAAACAAAGTAGAGTGGCAAGATTATTTCGGATGGATTGAAGTGGTAGCAACAAAGAGTGTGGATTAATTAAATTTTTTGCGATATAAAAAACTCACGTGCAGTATTGTTTTAGCGAAAATTTAATTTGTATTTAAATTTTTTAAATAACTAAAAGAAATTACCATCTTGATATCGAAAAAAGGTAAAAATGGAGTAGGAATGAAACAAAAAGTTTTTATCTTGGGTTGGTTGGTGAATTAAAAAGGATTTTGTAGAATTATGCGGTTTAATGCAAATATTTTATATGAAAGGGTAGGTGTTCCTGGCACCTTATTCGCAATGTAATAATTTTTGCGTCAGTTGTTAAATATTTTTAGTAAATTGTATCTTCGGAGATAACATTTAACCATTAAATTAAGTGTAATTGCGTTCCACCTTTACTTATCTTTTCAAGAATTGTGCCTGTTCAAGAACAAATGTAACACCAGTACGCAGAGTTTAAGTTTAGAATCACAATTAAACAGAGCAAGGCAATGCATCTCAAAGATTTATTAGCTGCTTTGAGCAAAATTGAATAAAGAGAGTGAAATAATTAGTGAGTTCTGTGCTAGACAGAGAAGTGCGAATGTATAATGAGAACATGGTCTATAAATTAAGGGAAGGAGCAACGGAATTACATTGGAACATGTACAGAATTCTGTCAGTCAACTACTATTAACGCAAAGCTTCTTAGATTCTACGCTTACATACATTCAGAATGGATTTATTTTTGGAAAAGCTGATTAATTTGTACACCCTGTTAACTTTCTACCCCAACTTAATGTGTATATCTATATGTGAACTCGGAAGGAATACTTTCATTTATTTCTAATTGATTTGTCGACAATATATTTTCGTTTTATCATAACATTTATACCAATGCCATCCATTTATTGTGACTATTGAAAACGCAATTACTTACTTTACCAACACAGATTTCAATAAATTTCTTGTCGGCAATTTAAATTTAATTTACCGACAACAAATTCGCTCTAATACTAATGTAACTAAACGACAAATAATTACTAAGAAGGCGTCTATCAAAGAAAATGAATATCTCCTCCCTGAATATATTTACTTACTTTGTAATTTACATCCATTTTATGATTAACCACGAAACATAAAATATCCATATTGTTTGTATAACGAGGCAATAATTTAACGCGTTTTTAATATCGTCAATGTAATTACGCGATAATTGTTGGGACCTTTTCATTTTTAAATGCCCATTACGATACCAATCTTTTTTTTCCCTTCATATTTAATTAACATCAGATTAATTACGAGCTAAATGGGAATCATATAATAAACGAGTAATTGAATTAAAATATCAATAGGCATAGAAAATATTCATACATAATTTATGAAGCATTTACAAGATTATGTCGTTTAGGGTGCCCGGCTTCTATACATCACAATATTACATGGATGGTGCATTAAGAATATTGAAAAATTTAAAAATTGATTTTAATTTAATTTTTTCTGGCAATCTTGCGTGTGCTTTATCGGGATGTTTTGCTATTTTTTTCATTCTACTACCAAATTGCCTGCGTTGTTTACGCGTTTGAGATAGTCTTTGTAACAAGTAAATTAAATGCTTGGGTATACTCTTAAGTCAGACTTATTCTTCCCTTGCGAAAAAGCAATATGTTGGTCCGTATATTTACTTTGGTTTTATTTAATTTCCCAGAAGAAGCTTAATCACCGAAAGCCTTTTGGAAAAGATTAAATGTGAACAAAATTAATTTTGTTTGCATAACTTTGTTTGCATAAATATGTCGTTTAATTAATTTATATGCCGGCAACCAAATATTGAGAAATTATTTATTTCGGTAAATAATTTTATTACGACCACGTAAAAAACATAGCTGCAGATAAAAGAACGTAGGATACTTTTAGCCAATATTCGAAAATCGAAAAAGGAATTTCTTTTTGGTGCTCTAAGCAATAACTTCATCCATTGAAACACACCAACCGTTCAGAACACGACCGCCGTGGGTATTTGCAAAGGAAGTTTGAACTTGGCAAGACTGATAATTTAATACACTCAGTCAATTAGCGACCCTGGCTTGTTATTATGTGGGGAAATTACCTCGCAAGGGCCCGATTATAACAATTGTTGGAAATGTTCTCCTTTAGCGTCTTGGTTCTCTCCTTACCTTTATAGAGATAATTTTCAGATTAACATCACTAAGTTTAGGTTTATAACTAATATCATCTTAAAACTGATTTTACATTATTACAATCTTATCTTTAATATTTATTGCTAATGAATCTAGCTTTCCTAGTCCAACTTACATTATTCATCAGAGCAAACTGCAAAATATACCTACTTATTTTTAAATACCAACCTACATGGAATAGTTCAAATATTCCAAGATAAATGGACTTTTAAAACTTCATCATTTTTGCATGATTCTCATATATTAAGGATAACATTTATTTAGAGGAATATTCTGTAAAATTTAATATCGTGAAAACGGTTGTAGATCTCTTCAAATTTATTAGCTTTCTCAACAGGATTTAATTGCTTTCCAAATAAGAGAAGTAATAATTTTTAAATAAAACGAGAAACCATCATCCCTAAAAACACTCCGGAATGTTTTAATTATATTACTACTGTATTTAAATATTTACATACATAATATATAGGTATACAGTTTTCCGCATTTGTGAAAGCACAGGAAAGCTATAGGTTAAACTTTCATTTTGAGTGCACTTTTTTACAAGTTGCAGTTCTTCAGAATACAATATCAACTTGCAGCTTTGCCTAAAGGGTTAAATCATTCAGCATATTACTGTGCTTCATGCAAAAAATTCAACTTACTTCCGGACTTTAGATTTTTAATAGAAAACATTAAATATAATACATTGTATCCACAATCGCTGCTCAAGTCTTCACGTTGCTCTAAGATCCTTTGATGTTAAGAGAGGTTAGCCTTTATATCCTTTGCAGGCTCGTATATTCTTGCATGCTGTGACAAAGTAATAGTCACCAGGTGACCTTAATGAAACAGAAATAGACGAAGAGATTGGCTTTATTACATTGTAAGGAATAATTGTTCTTTGCGAAGTGTCCCCTACTACAATAAATGCGGATGCAACCCTTATACACGAATGTCAATGAGGTTGCATTTATGAAAAATTAATTTTTGGCACTACAATGCTACCAACAGCAAAGTTCAATTTATTATTATTTACCTGAATAGACAAAACAAATCGGGTTTGATTGATTATTTCTATCTTTTATGGATTTCCTCAGGCATATTTCTATTTCTTTGGCTAGAATTACTAAGTATTGAACTGCTGTAAAGATAAAAATCAAATACAAATCAACAAAGGTTAATCACCTGTTGCGATGAACCATCAAATAATCGGATAGCATTGATTTAATATTGAAGCTAAACGCATGATCGGAAATATTTGTGAACTATACAGAGTTCACTACATAACGGAATAAATGTATTATACATCCGGTTTTGTAAAACACATACAGCAAAACTATTCTGATAGTTTGAACATCAAAACAATGTATTGTTACAGTAGGATAAAGAATTTTTTCAATCCAAAATTTCTCCTTCATCTCGTGCCCAAAAATATTCTAACACTAGGACGACAGGATCGGCAAAAACTGATTTATCAAATTTCGTTTCTAAGTGTTCGTTCACAATGAACGTAAGACGTAAAACGTACATAAGAATTAAAAATAAAAGCTTAATTAATAATTGAATAATATTGGAGTAATTTTGAAATTTACTTGCGTTTATGTTTCGTATGTTTTATGTCTTACGTTCATTGTGAACAAGCAATTATTTCCAAAGATTTAATAATATTTACATAATATACATAAATCAACTATTGATCTTATTGGCGACTGTAATTGAAATTGTCTACATGCTTTTGATTTTAACACAGAATTGGGAACTCGTATTAATAAATTGTAATTTGCATCTACGACAACTAATTCTCTGAAATGCTCCGAGCAATTTGAACATAAAATTATTCGATACTGTAGAATACTGTACCTGTCCAATTATTATTTATGATACAATTGCTTAGACTTGATTTTAGAGCTGTATTACACTACACTTTTTTTAATTAGTCAGTTTACAAACAAGAAATTAGGACGTGTACTAATTAGGACATTATTATGTTTACAAAACATTTGAAATATTTAAACAGAATCACTTTTTCAGTATAAAAATTTAATGTATTAATGTACAGCTTCATTTGTAACCTAATGAAATTGGGAGGTTATGTGGAAGTGATGGAACAGTGCGGCCTTCAGGCCGCACAACCTTGGAAATGTAGCTAAAAATTAAAATTAATTTTACCAACTTCTTAAAGTATTTGGGGAGAAGCAGACTTCTCCCTCATTCTCCTTCATGGATTCATTAGCGCTGGGTGCAGTAGCAGGCTCCTAGACGGACCAAACATTTAAAGTATGTGCAGCTGATTTGCCCGAGACATTCTGTAGATCTCCGTAGACAATTTTTGATGTAGAAGAGCTTCTATCGGTAGACTTTCATGGTTTAGAACATGCATGAGCCGAAAATGGTAGTTTAAACGATGGCGATGGTACAAGAAACTATCAATGTTTGGGAAAAATTCCAATTGTAAGTTGTTTTACTAAAATACTTACTGTATAATAAAACAACTTAGCAAAACTATCTTTCGGCCGTAGAGAGGCTGTTACGTTTTAACCCCAGCTAAAGCAGAGAACCGCCAATCTGCGCTTTCCTCTAAATTGTGCAAGTAGTAATTTGCAATAGGTACTTAAATAATTCCGATAAACTAATAAGCAAAAATTTCAATTTCAAAATCTTGATTTGTAGTTTTTTTGTCCGATCTACTCTATTTTTTATTTCTCTGTTAATCGGACGTTAGAAATTTAACGTAGAATCTCAAAAATACTGCATAAGAAAACTTCGAAGTGTAGGCTCAATGAAAACTCGAGCAATAAGGTTTCTATAATCCTGAGAGTATCCGCGATTTCGACTTGCAGCGTTTTCCGTATAATTTTTCTTTCTGTTTTATTTCCTTCCTGTTACTTATTTATGCGCATTTTCATTGTTACGCCGCGTCATGGAGTTTTTTTAAATAAAAATATATCTTTGGTAGAAATTTAAATCTATTAATTAATAAAACGAAATTCGTTATTTTGTTGAAAAATCGGATTTAAATATTATGCGTTGAAGGAGGAAAATGAATAATAAAACTTACCTAATTTTACTTAAAAACTAATTTTCTTAGATTTTTGAATGTACATTTAAATTAAGTTATGTTTATCTTTCTGCCTTTCTTAATTGGGATAACAATATTATATTCTCTAATGAATTCTATCCAAGATCTTCTGTTACGTCACAAACGAGCTCTTCGTTATTAAGGCAATAATTTGGGTTGATTTAGTGTTATCACAAAACAAAATAATATTGGAAATAATCACCTATATTATATCAACAGAAGGATTGGATATTGGTTTATTTTCTTGAATAAATCAGATTTTTTAAAATCTTTTAATCCCGGTTCTTTTAAACCTTTTCATTGTTTTGTTAGGACAGATTTGCTTTAAGAAAAATTTTACAATCGTGAAATTGCTTTAGTACCTACAACCGATTTTATTCTATTTTTATTATGGCTTTTCTATAGATAGAATTTATTTTAGTAATTGAAAAACTAACCCGCTTCGGGATATTTTACGAAAGCTCCGTTAATTAGTATTTCAAAATAAGCACTTTTAACGTTAAAGTTGTGAAATTTCCACATTCAATTTCTATATAGCCGTTTCCAATTAATAAACATTATTTCGGGAATCCAGTAGACCTTGCTATTACAATATAATTTTATTAGTGAACCTTTCTTAATGACATTCTCTGGAGAATTGTTCATTCTGATCCAAATTTTAAGGGCTGACCGATATATAGCAGCGGCATTTCGAATGCTTATGTAACTGATTTTATTTGAAGATCAAAATTCAAACGGGCTCAGGTGCACTTCCGAATTGTTTCTATTTAGAATTATTACTCAAGATAACATAATATGTACACGACGTGATTAAGTGAGTGGTAAAGTATATCTGTTAGTTACAAGTATTTGCCACCCTTCTATTCTTGCCTAAATACAATAATAATTAATATATTCCTCTGTTTCCCGGTGTTTAGATATAATCAGATGAAATTAGCCGTGAATGTATACCGAACGGTTTACTTTAAATATGGAAACTTTACATAATTTGAATGTAAATAGAAGATGTAAATTACCGGTGCCCGCGAGTTTGTTTTTATATGGATATCATAAACAAACCTAATAACATGTTCTTTTAGTTTTGGTTTATTTCTACCCCTATTTACCATGAAATTGGATATTAACATAAACGTACTCTCAAGTTTCAATTTTTACATCTCCAATTTAAAGATTTATCTTCAGTTGCAGGTTAAACCAAAAAATTTGCGTTAACCACGAAATAAGTTTTTTACGCAATATCATTGGTTGATCCAAATTTTTTGGGTTAACCTAAAAATTAAACCAAAAAATTTATGTTAACCAATAAAATAAGTTAAGAAGTTCGTTTTTACGCAATATCATTGGTTAACCCACATTTTTTGGTTTAACCTGTAATTGAAAAACTGGGCCATAGAGAACATTACATTATATTTTTATTAAAATTTAATTTTATTATTCAGATTTTGTAAAATACATTTCATATGTTCATTTAAAATTAAATGTCCAATTAGTGCACAAAATAAATTTTTTAGCTAAATAATATGCCGGATAAAATGTTGTCGATGTGGATTTGAACCCTGGCGTACTTTACAAAATTAACAACGTGTTCAAGAGTTTAAAGGCTGTTGGATATCTTCTTTATGTGCCTAATGATGAATTGAGAAACATTATACTTGAGTTTATTTATTGGGTTATTTTTAAGTTAGTGAAGTTAGCAAATGGCAAATTTCAAAGGAGTCTTACCTCCGGGTTTTCGTTACTCAAACTGTGAGATACATCTTAGGTTTCCTATACATATAGTTATTCACGATTTAGTTCCTATTCCTGTTTTGTGCTTTACAAATTAAATGTTATTTTAGGTGTTTACTTTTTGGTAACAGACTTCACTAAGTAAGTTTATTTTTAACGTCAACTTGATGTTCTGTACAACTTTCTTATTAAGGGAGGGTAGGTACCTATGCTGCTCTGTAAGCGCACTAAAAGTTTGACTGCTTAATCATAACTTGTTAAGATATTCGTTCATCATTTTCACTTTGATGACTTTAGCGTGCGCTTAAAATAAACATAGGGGATGAAATAAATACTTCCCTAGCGGCGAAATGTCTATGCGGGGTTCGAAACACACCACAGAGCTGGTTGACAGATCTATGTGCGGTTCCGCGGTTGTGTCGGAGCCTGTTAAGAGCATAAGGTGATCTGTCACCACTAACTGCTACAGAATACCTCCTACTATCAAGAATTTGTCATTCGTTACAACCTATTACTTGCCTAAAATGTGATTTGTATTCGTTAAGTTGGTGGTGCACTTACGCTTTCCTTTGCATTTTTTAATGTATAAAGAAGCTTCATCATTACGTAAAGACTTTTTTATAATAACTTTGAAAATTCAGTCTTCACAGAGGAATGAAACCAAATTCGTAGTTAAACTGATTCTTGTTGAATTGCTATTGAATTTTTCGTTGATCCTTTCCGTATTTATTGTTTGATTTCCAATTTCTTTGCGGGATTTTGACACTTTTGTTATTAAAACGACGATCGATGAGTAAATACAGGTGACAGCATCCAATAGCATAAAATTCTTGTGTAAATGCAACAACAGGGTGACCCCGCAATCAATGTGTTTTTAAATTCAAACCTTTTCAAGCAATTTATACTTTTAAATGGCCATAGAACCGAAACTGTCTATTTTTCAGTGATTACTGTTCAGAGCTTTTTTAAAGAGCGTGAAATTATCTACAAATAACATTTTAACCTTGTTAGTCTAAAATAAACGAATTTAAAGTTATAGGTTAAATTCAGTAGAAATCTGTAAAAAAATTCGAAACACCTAACAGCCTTGTCAGAGTGCAGCACGTTCCTTGCTCATGAATTAACATTTTCTATTCAACATATTCCACATAAAAGATAACTTATTCAAATTTAAAATATAACTTTGATAATCTGTGAATTTCCTTCTGTATTTATTTTTTTTATATTTCTTCCTTCTTCTTCAATTGCCTTATCCGCTTTGGACGTTGGCGATCACCATGGCCCTAAAGTTTCGCGTTGCCTTCCCTTACCTTCTTTGGTATAATAAATTAATTTTTCAAAAATATGCATTAGACAAAAGTTGCAGTTTGTTAAATTTTTCATCCGGATAAAAACGTTCGATTTTTTAAACCTTTTAGTTTTAACTGAACAAGTTGAATGCACATGCAGATATTATTTCGAGATTTCATTCAGTAATTAATTATTATCGATGGAATTGACAAAATAGCTTCTGGGAGATTTTTGACGACTTAGCATTAGGTGTGCAAATAATTGGAATTGAAATGGAATTATTGGAATTAAAATAAAATGGAACGGTCATTGGGCAGTGGGTTAGTGCGGAGAACTGCTAACGCTGGGAACCCGGATGGAATCCGGACATCTTATGATGAATGAACCCTGCAACAGGGTTACAGGCACCATCTGTGGCCAGCCCAACAAGCTACCTCTGAAAAACAATGAAAACAATGAAAAACAACAACGCTCAGAGAACCAGTCGTATTTTCGGAACATCATTGCTGCTCCGGTAAAAGACAGGCAGTGTGTAATAAAAGAAGAAGAAGAAAATGAAATTATTAGAACTGAAAGTGAAACAAAACAAAAGCGTTCAGCGAAATAAAGTGAGCAAAATATTAAAGTAATCTGGAATTATTAAAATTGGAATTATTGAAAATGTAAAGTAGTTTCATGCAGCGATCGTCCCCTTTTTGGACCTCGCGGACAATAGGGGTCATATAAATTAATTTCAAAATTGGTTTTAGGTCCTCAGTTTCTAAGCTGATTTCTAATTTTCTTTGAATTGCTCTTGCGTCCGGGAGGTCTGGGGGATATGCAATACCACCCCAATACTACTAGGACTGCTGAGTACTCTTCAATTTTGGTGCTTGAATATTAAGGAAGAGGTGCACTGGAGGGTATTCCATACCCCCCAGACCCCCCGGTTTGTGAATTAGCTACTTTTACGACTTCTACTCCAGGGCGAGCAAAAGTAAAATTTCTTCTGTTCTCAACAGGTAAAAGGACCTCACAGGTCTAAATATATTGTGAGGCCCCTAAAACTTCCTCATAGGAAGTTAAAAAGGAAGTATGGCTGAATTTAAGTTTTAAAGACATAAAACTGTGGGTGTAAACCGGGGGGTCTGGGGGGTATGGAATACCCTCCAGTGCACACTTTCTCTTTATTGCGTTCACTTTAGATTCAATAATAAGTTTAATAGGTAACAGGATGACTGGCAACAGGCAGTTCTCTAGCGTCATTGCTTGCAGATTTCACTGTGGGTTGGTGGTCAAGAGGATGACAGTTTTAATAATCACCCATTGATAAAATCAATAATAAAGCAGTTGAATCCATTCCTGAAATTACTAAAAAGTATAATGTAGAAAAGAAAGGCAAACTTAAAATTTTGATAAAATATGGTTTTTATTTTGAGATTTATAAAAATCCTGCTGACATGTCTACAATAATTCACGTGCAATTAAATTCAAAGACAGTTAAGTGCAAAGACAGTTAAATTCTTTGCGTGACTTGAAACGCAAGAACTCTTTTGGTCAATTGAATAGTTTCTTTGGCATTAAATTAAAAGCTCGAAGACTGAAAACGTGAAAGCTTTATTATTTATAGGCTAACTTTAAAATGGTCATGTTGTTCATGTTGTATGTTGTTTTGCTCAATTATTTTTCTGTTTACTTCATAGTTAGGGAAATGCAATCAGTAAATTGCACTTGAGCATCGCGAAATTTGGAACAAAATTATTCAACAGTGTCGATTCTGCAGCTCTTACGATATGATCTGCAAGAAAAAGAATATACAGTATAAGCAAGATTTAATGATTTAGTTAAACTTGCGTTTTTGAGTTGAGCTTCATTTTAAAAATGTCTTGATAAATATTTACAAAGTTGTACCATTATTTTTTATAAATAAGTTGTGCTAATATTTCTGTTTTCCAAAAGTTGTTCTTTGAAAGTTTCTGTAACAAGTTAGCGTTTTTCAAGTTATTATTGAAACTTATTTTGCAGAAGTTCTCAAATAAACTGGAAACGAGTTATATTGCAATAAATAGACTTACGGTGGAAATTTTGAGGTATAATAAATATCCAGTATCCTGTTAAATAGTGGGAACAATAACGTCCACTTGCAATAAAACAAAGACAATAACTACGTTAGTGAAGAGTGCCACTTAAATGAAAGGGCAGACAGATTTAAGTGGTGTATAAGTGTCATCACCATAAAAGTTTTTCCCTTGTTATGTTATGCTCTTTCATACAACTAAACAATGGCTTTTTCATATAACAATTATTCAAAGCACCCTCTATAAACCATATATAATATTGTATCACATTTCGTACCCCCTGGGTCTCAACAGTAACATGTAATGAATTCCTGGTTGGCGTTGACAAATCACTGCAGTGGGACAAATATTCATTCGGCATGTAACAGGACAATCTGGCGATCACGATATGGAAACCATGTCGTCGTACGTTTTTATGATTGATTATGATTATGCGTGAATTATTTTCAAATTACAAATTAACAAGTAATTTAATCGGTTGTTGTCGTTTCAGGCCAACATCATAAAAATATTATTAGATTGAAAATTTTCTAGTTTGAGAACGGAAAACGGCAATCAGTTGTTTTATGGACCTTATTATGGTTATCGATCACGACAATTTGTTATGTCCAGACTAATTCTCGTGCGGAACTTTTTCATTTTTTTGCCGAATTTTCTAATAAATATTGCTACGTAATTACGGTACAAATAGAAATATACGAAATACATTATGAATCTTAGATTTTTGTTTCGAAATAATTTAATTTTCCTATTGAGAATTATAAACATAAACAGGAACTTGATTCCATTTAAGCAAGCAGAAAATAGAATTTTGCTATGTTAAATGGAAGCCACTTTAGAATTCTTCAAATTTTTATGCTCGGAACATTAAAAGCGCTTAAACTCTCATTTTATTTTTTGTAGTTTTCTCTTTATGCAAATCCTACTAACTGCTTTCTTTCGAAAGAAAAACCACTTAAATTGATTTACAATTTTACTTTTAGATTAAAGATTAGTTCCCATTTTTTCTATTGTAATTAAATCAATTAAACGATGTCCGAATTTGACTTACCTATAATTTTCTTTCTTTTAATAAAATATCGCAGAAATCCTTATATCAAGGATAACAAGCGAAAATTTTCTAATGTGCATTTATGAAGTTAATTAAAGTGTTAAACATTTTGATGAAAATGTAATAAAATGGAAATTTATGTTGGCGTCAAGTTTTGTTAATAAAGGCCGATTTCGCCAGTATTGTTTTTTGCTAAATAATTATTTGAAGCTTGTCGATTGTATTTATTGAAAATGTCACATATTTAAATATTTTAATTTTATAAAAATCATGTATACGCACATTTCAAATACATTGACAACAATTTATCCATTTCAGGTTGTTGAAATTATTTACAATTACGGTTGAATGCATGACTGAAATCTGTATTACAGTTTTACTATTAATTGTGCGCATGCGTATAATAACAGGCATACGAAAAGCAGCCTTTACTATAATTTGATAATAAAACTTGTAAATAATATTGTTCCTCAAATGAAACTCCTTGACCAACCAGTCAAATAGAGAAAGGATGAGTACAACCAACGGTGTACTTAATTTTAAGGTAGAACAAAATACTGTCCCCAGACAAACCGACGAATGGGGGTTTAAAGTTTAAAATTAAGTAAATGCAAAAATAGTGTTTAAGGGTCGATTTTCAATTTATATCCAATAATATCAATAATTTTAAAATTGAATATCGACTGTGCGACTATTTCTCTGCAATAAAACTATACTCGGAGGAACATGTTTACCTTTTGAAATATCATTTAAAGTTGGAAATACAATTTTACTTTTTGTGAAACTTTTTCACAAATTTGACTACCAAAACCTTAATTTTAAAATTTTATTATATTGACTGATTTATTACCAGAAACGTAATTGCAGTAATTCTAAAAGTTCTATAATGAAGTTAGTATTTAGTTTTGCCAGGATAGCAGGATTTCCGTAACAGAAATGACCTGAGCGAAAATGCATGTTTTTAAAGTAACCTGATTTCAGAATAACATTTTAAAATTTTTGTGTCTACATTTTAACTTGTTCCTGAATTTTACTTTGAGTTTTGTGTTAGTGAAATTTGCAGGATGCAACCTTAACATATGAAATGTCATCTCGTTATGCATTTTATCATTAACGTTTAATTTTGTAATTTTAGTGCACTTTAAATATAATTTGTACCTGAAAATAAATTTCATAAATTGTACATTGTTAATTTCTATAATTAAGTTTTATTAGCAGCTAAAATTTACATCAAATTTATTTCACATTTTTAACAACATGCTCAATGCAATTTTAATTAAATATTTGCAATTAGTGCAATATAATTAAATCTATTTTAAAATAATTATTAAACACTCCGAATATTTTTTAACAATTAGAATTTTTTCAATTTTGGTTAATATTGAGTGTAATCAATATAATAATGATAAATTGAATAACGAGAGCGGTCGACTGTTCACTGAGAGATTTACATACCCTCCGAAGCACAAAAACAGTAATTAAAAAGTTGGTAGAAATTCTTGTGAGATAACAGTACACATTTCCTTTTGGAAAATAATTTTTGAATAATTTTTGTCGTTAAATTCAAAAAGTTTAATTATTTATTGTTAAAAATCTTTAAAAAATTTTTAAAAACATTATGGTGATTCAGAGCGTAAATTACAAATATAAATATTTCCTTTTTGATGAAAAATACGCATAGAAAAGGCCAAAAACTGAAAGTTGTTTACTGTTATATTGGCTATTTCCAAAAGGGTTGCATCGCCCATGTTGGGTTTTAAATTTATTCAAGTATTTTTGGGCATAAATTGTACTCGCAAATGGCATATACTTATATAGTGAATCATTGAGTTGCTCCTGCCATAAAAAACATCCCTAAGGCGGCCCCAATTCGAAAATTACAGATCTACCGAGAAGGGATCTTTCATTAAAAAATCTATGAAATTGATTTTAATTAAACTTATACTTATAATAATGTGGTTAGGATATCCGCAGTCATTTAGCCGACAGTTTTTGGGATACATTCTTTGGTAGAGAGATAATATGGTCGACTGATTTTTGACCTATAGATTATTTAGACTGTCAATTGCCTGACATTAACGGTAATTTAGTGCTGCAGCTAAGTTTTCGCTGCTTTGGGGGTGCATTTGGCGTAGATCAAAATTTTTATTTTCTGTTAGCAATATAAAATAGTATACAGTACTACAGTTTTTACAGCAATACGTGTCAGACATTTTTTGTTAAAAATTTCATATCCTTCATTTTTGTCTATATACATTTTTCTAATATGTCGCACCGTTTTTGAGATACAGTGATTTAAAAAATGTTAAAAACGACTTAAAAAACCTTGACAGGTTTTTTTTAAAGTCATTGTATCTCGGAACCCGAGCGACAAAATACAAAATTGTATATGAACAAAAATAAAGGGAACAAAATTTGCAACAAAATATGTCTGCTGAGTGTTACTATAAAAGAAATTTTTTTTGTCAAAAAAGTCTTCGTTGTGTAAAATTCGGATAATCCGAATTATTTCGCTGTCTGTAGTTTAAGTTCTATTGTAACTACTCTAATTTGCTTAGGAAGTTTTATTTTTCAATTTTAAGCTGAAGTTATAGTTATATATAGGAATATATAATAGGGGAATCCCAGAAGAAATAATTGTATGTATTAGATTTCCATTTACGAGATTTCTTCTCGGATTTCCTCTTGGGTTTTTTTCAAATAAAAGAACAAAAAATAGTACATCGCGATAGTTTGCCTAAGATTTTCCACCGATTCCTCCACTGATAAATAGAAAAAACTATTTGACTAAGAACCAATATTTTAGGAAAGAAATGAGATCATTTTGTAAAAATAATGATAACATGGCAGAATTTAAATCGGACATGGGTTTGTTTAAAATTTGAATGATGATTTTTAATTAAATGAATTCTAAAATTAGAATTTCTCATTAACCAGAAACAATGTAACCACTAATGAAACGAGATCGATATTAACTTCTTTTTTGGTTAAATCTATGCTGGTTATATATTTTGATATAGTTAAAAATGACATCTTGTTATTTATTTTATATTAGTACTCCCTACATTCTGGAGTTCTTAACAAATTTCCTTAAGGAACAATGACAGGAAATTAATTTCCACGTTTCACTAGAAATATTTTCTATTTCGGGATTTTATTAAATTTTAAAACGAAGTGTAGACTAAAATTGACTCTCGCATCAGCTATTTGGTGTATTTTTTTCGATTTTTATAAAATATCGGGTTAATTAAATAAAATATCTGCACTTATTAGGCTGTGACTGAAAAACACGTAAAAAGAATTTTGCGCAGTACTTGACTTTTAACTAGACAGTATTGTCTCGCTTTTTGGTTGGAGATAATGTTGGTGAGACAGAGACACAAATTTCAGGAGATGAGTCACTTTTCTATGGTGAAATAACAGAAAACACGCAAACTACCCTCGAAATGGTCAGGCGTGTCATATTCGTGTTTGGAATGTTTCGAAGATTAACTACAAAATGCAAGTTTACAGCTGACATATAACACCTGGCAAAATAGGGTAGATGAAGTTATAAAAGTTGGTAATTTTAATTGAAATTGTATTTTCTGCTCGACGATAATTGATATTTCACGTTGCCACTATCGATTTCGACAGAATGCGAAGTAATCAATTGAAGCTTGTAATTCCTCTTGTTCGGCAATGAATGCCAACGAGGAACGAAGAACGAATTCAATGATTAAGTGGTCAATCCTATTTATACTCTTGTATCGTGCTATGAACCCATTTCAACTTGGCTAATTTTGCAAACACGTTATTATGGATACAAGGTACAAGCTAGAACTTTAGGGATACCACACTTCCCATTTTCTAAATATGAATTATGCGAGTACTTTTTAGAGAACCTTGTAATTGTTAAGAAGTTACAAGTTTATTTCACGAAATAGGGTAATTTAATATCAACAATCTTATAGAAAAATCGTGGTTTCGTGTTACAAATAAACCATAATGTCACACGTTTCTGTAATACAAAACCATTCTTTTCTGCTTTGCGTCAAGAAATTTTCACTCCATGCATAGTCCGTACATATTGGGGTAATTTATATTTTAAAATAGGTCGTTCCTATATTATATTTCGAATTTCCGAACATTATATTACTGCAAATGCAGTTCCACACAAAAATTGAGGTCTTTGAATTAGGCCAACAGTAATTAAATCTGAGGTTTATTATTTAAGGGTTGCCAAATAATATTCGGGGATGCATGCAAATGGATTTTAGATACTATTCAACCCTACGCAGAACATTAATTGTATATGTTTCAAAGCATTAGATTTTCGTACAATTTTATACAAAAATTCGGATGAGTTCACTTGTGCGCAAGTAACCGTATGTGTTTCTAATGAATTTTGCAAAGTAGGTAATCTTGATGGAGGGAAACGAAATTTAATTTAAAAATATTGAATCTTTTCAAAGAACATATTTCATTTTTTTTATAATATACTACTATACTTGAGTTTGCCTTTCAATGAAGAATGCGGAGTATTTCAGTTTAAAATAATGAACAGTACTTGGGCTGTCAGATATCATAGTTTTTTATGAGGGCCAATAAAATTTTTTTATGATAAAAGAGTGTTCTCATTTATTATAAAGGATGACAACTTAGTAGTACAAAAAATATTTTCTGATTTTTAGAGCTCAAATTTATTGTATTTCATAAATTTCCTATATTCACATTGCCGTTTATTAAATATTTTTGAATAATTCATCAACTATAGATAAATCTAAAAAGCTGACCATTCTCCAAAACTAATTATTACCGTGCAAAATAAACTCCAAATTATTCATGCTCAAAAACCAACAGAATTTATAATATATTTTTCTAGTTTTATATTCCCTCTGCGCAATTGAAATATTTTAACTTTAAATAATTCCAAAACTATTGGCTTTACTTGATAGTTCAATTGGTTACATCACGTTTGAGAACTAAAAATTCTGCTAAAATTTGAAAAGAAACTTTCAGTTCTATCAAGTTTAAATATTCCGCATTTATTGGTCCAACCCTAAATTACTTCTTTTATATCCTGAAGCAAATGAAAATCCATATCTATTGACATGTATTTATTTTTGGGGAACCAAAACACTAAATTTTAATTAAATATAATTTTAAGTGGTGATCTTTTCTGTGTATTTTATTGCAGATATTTAAAACCGGAAAATAAGTAGAAATTAATTTTAATAATCCAGCTATTGTTTCAGGATCAGTTTGATCACGAATGTATTATTTACATGCTTCCTCAATCGTGTCACGTAGAGCATGTTTTACGATGCATTTTCAGTGCTACCTACATGTTATCGTAAAATTGGTAACGTATTGATGGTTGTCATTTACTGAAATTGTTATAGGATTATTATTGGTATTGATGATAAAATTTTAGATATTGCATTTTGTTTTATGTAGGTTTCAGGCTAAACACTAATTAAAAAATTTCAACGGATGTAAATTTCAGTAATACTGAAAATTTTTGAAAATCCGACATTGTTTAGATATTTTGGTCGTCGTGTAAATTTTCTTTTGTTAGAACCACTTGTTGGTATTCTGGTAAGTTGAGAACTTGAGAAACCCGCATCTCAATATTTGGCTAATTATATGATTTATACAAGTAGAAGAGGTCGATTACCAAAACATTTAAAGGGCGAACCAAACTGTTGGTTTTCTGTTTGTTTAAGCTTTGTTTAGTTTTGTAACGAAAGAATACTTTCTTAATTAAATTTGCTTATTTTAATTTAAAATTAAATCTTTCATTGAAATATTTAAATAAGCTGGGTTCTGACACGAAGTTTTTCTATTACATTGTTTACAAAAATTATAGTGTATTTTGTAATTACAAATTTTCATTGCTTTTTTGCAACGGTTCTCCAAATTAGTTATTTAAATTTTATAAGAATTATTTCGCGTTCAGCGAACGAAAATAGAAGTTATTTTCAGTAATTCAAAATAAGCGCTTTAAGTTAAATTTAACGCAAACAGAGAAAAATATATTATATAATAATAAAGTACACTGTTGACTACAAGATTACAAGAACAGCCCAAGGCGATTACTACAAGTTCTGACAGCTTGAATATAATTGAAACTAAGTGCTTTAATACTTTGTTTTATGCAACTTTGGTCATTAAGATTAGGGTAATTCAACTTTTCGAAAATAATAATGACCTGTTAAAATTGCAATTTAGAAAATATCACATAAATCATAAAATTAAGAAGTTTAATCGTTACATCACGAAGGGATCTCAAAAGGGGAACATTTAATATTTCTTTCAAATTGCGAACGAAAAATTATTACATTTATGGCGCAACACGTGTCTATTTTTTTCAGAAATGTCGCTGAAGTCAATCAGTTCGTTTAAATGTTTAACGCAAAAGTTTTCTTTCAGCGCTCTCTATCTGAAATATTTATTCCAATCTTTCATAAATAATATAAAATTCGTAATATAAAACGTAATAGTAAAAAAAAAATCATAAATTTAGTTAATCTGCGGTCAATATATTTTGGTTATTTGAAATTATTGGATACAATAAATTATATCTGGATGAGGTAACCAGTGGAGATTCGTGGTTGGCTGTAATAGGAAAGCGACGATTACAATAATTTGAGGGAGTCAAAGTGTAAACAATATTATTCCGAATTATCAATAATAATTAATTCGTATTATGTTGATGTATAAATAGGAACTAAATTTATCTGCCTATGTGTGTGTGTGTATCTCTAAATAGCAGACAGTTATTGCACAAGCTCATTAAAATCATTATTAAATTTATCAATCGAATTTCAGTTCAGAAATAAATATTCTTAATGGTAAACATTTAATCAACCAAATTAGGGTAAACAGAGGAATTGCCTAATATCATCATGGTATACCAAGCAAAACAGAGTTTAGTTGTTTTTTGGCTGATTTACCTAATAATTGATGGAGCGCTACAGAAACCTATTCGGATAACCGCGACTCGGATATTCGGCATTTTAATGCATTATTGCTTATAATTTCAATTTTTGCATAAAAATCAAACTTTAATTTACTGTAGAACTTTTGAACACATTTTGTTATTTTAGTATGATTTCGTCCAAACGTGGGATAATATTTTCATAGTCAAAGCATAACATGTCAATTTACTTATATTACGTATGCTGAAAGTTAATTTATGTACCTAAATTTCATTAATAGGTAATAAAAGCACGTAATATGACCATAAGCTATGACAAACAACATTATTTATTAGTGTCAGATTAGTTTTGTTTACGCAAATAAAGGGTAGTCTGTATTTGTTATTAATAAGGCAGTTAACATAATTGCTTTGTAATAAAAATGAAAAATGTCCGCGGAAAATCTAAATAACAGTACAGGATATAATACCGAAATTTCAGGATTTGAAATTAAAAATATGTACAGCAAAATGAATTTCACGTTTAATTTTAAATAATGTACATCGGGTCAACTACATAATTTGATACCAAAGAATATGCATTGTTGTACTCACAGAAGACAGAAGAGGTCAATGGGGAAATTGCGGCCCGTACTAAAAAAATTAATATGAATTTTACACCGTACGATGAAAGGAAGGTTTTTGCCATTTGTCATGTTATTTATATTTTTTACTCAACTCTTTATTACATAATTAATTAATAAACACAATTTTGTGACGTCAGTAACAGTAAAAACAGTAATTTTCCTTCAAGTGGGCGAAATCATTGCTTTTATGGTGAAAAGCAATTGTGATCGAATGTTTACAGATCAATCAATAGGAATCTTTAGTGGCGTAATTCTACATAATTATTTCAATAATCAAAAGTTTGTTGTGGTAAATTTTATAAATTTTAATTAATAATAATTATTTGAATAATTTTACTTGCTTGCAACGAAATGATTTGATCAAATCAAAACAGGAGTCGATAATGTGGAACCGTTAAATATTTGAAGTTTTTTTTTACATTTCCTAATGTTACACGAGCTTACAGTCAAATAGATTCTAAGTTTTCCGCTTCCTCCAAAGTTTGCTTAAGTTATGGTAACGAGTTTTCGATGATAACTTTTATTCTTTGCGAAATAAAACAAGAACAATTAAATACAAATGAAATTTCTCTACTGAAATGTTTATTTAGATTTTTTTCCTATGACCGAAACTTAGCGAAACTTTGTAATAATATTCTGCGAGATGTCGACCTATTCATACTACTACCAGATATGGCTTCTTCTGTGATTTCTTGAAACCAAAAAAAAAAAAATAAATCAAATCGTAAAATGGAAAATTTTCCGAAAAGTTTGCGATTTGTGCAATTAGTCATGAAATGTTACATTTTACATTTTTGGAAAAATCTTACTTTGTGATATTCAAAAGTGTGTGGAAAAGTACTACTTTTCCGCACTAGTGCAAAACATACTACTTCACTTGAAATTCAATCGAATTTCTGATTGAAAAGAAAAATTTTATATAATTTTTTAAGTTTTATAATTTGCGTTTAGAAATCGCAAAAAATTATACTGCTCAAGCAATTTGGCATGTTGGTGTTTAGCATTAAATAACCCATAATAAATACTGTAATTTTGCATTTTGTAATCTTGATTTTCTTTCCGAACAGATTGTTCCTATTTATAATTTTTATTTTATGTGTTTTTTTGTGCAAAAGTACGTTACACATAATATGTTTTCATGTAAATACGAAGAGTCGGTTCGCAATTGCTCTGTAAGTTTGTCATAAAATCCAAACGAAATTGCGCTGTATGTAAAAATGTTATATAAATTGCTATCTACAGTTTAATATAAAAATTGAATAGAAAATTTTTTAATTTATTTTACTCTTTTTGCCTTGTGTGATTAGGAAGATTTTTCAAGACGGAGAGCTAGCACAAATGGATTGACATCGTCTGAACGATAAATAGACATGCTATG
Organism: Cantharis lateralis; assembly: GCA_963170105.1. Classification (NCBI taxonomy): domain Eukaryota; kingdom Metazoa; phylum Arthropoda; class Insecta; order Coleoptera; family Cantharidae; genus Cantharis; species Cantharis lateralis. The sequence continues at coordinate 35,757,320 of OY720627.1, read as the reverse complement.
TTGACTCGTCTGTACTGCTAAGCTTTAATATAAGCGCCAATTTTTGAATGTAGTCAATAATTCTCACACTTTTTGACGTCTGTTAGAGAGAAAGTACTGAAAAACGATAGTAAAATTTAATTTCCTTCAAGCCGACATCAGCGTGTTGCCGTTCATTCTATTTCCTTGATTTTTCGTGAGTATTTGAATCTATGAATGTAAGTAACGAAAGTGTTTTTGGAATATAACTAAGACAGCTTGTCACTCGATTTAAAATGTAATTTTTATTTATTTTACGCAGTGAAAATTCAAATCTCGGAGTCTATTGATGCTGCTTTCCAGGTTCAGTTTGTCAATGTTACGAGCGATGAACATGTCCTGTTCTCATTTCACGGATCGCTACTGCTAATTAGAATAATCGTTTCGATTTTGTGTTGTATGCGTTTCCATTACAGCTATAATAGCATTTTTAATAATTCAGGAGTCCAATGAAAATACAGATTAGTAATTTAATATTCGGAAATTGAATAATTTCGAAAAATATTGATAATTTTTGTAATAATTGCATTGGTTGCAGTATCAAAACAACATTTTGCTTATCTTTTCTATGTATAACTCGACGTAAACGAGCACTAAAATTAACTTTACATGGCTACTCTACCATAAGTTACAAAATCAATTATCCGTAAAATATCGAAATAGCCACTAAATTGTTATCCAGCTGTTAAGCCACTGTGTGTGATAGTATCGGACACCATGTGCTTCTATAAGCTTTACCTTATAAACATTTTTCAGCCAACCGATTCGACTGGAATCGTTATAAAAAATAAATCATTATTATTATTAATTTAAACTCGCCATCGACATTTACAATTAAATAATTTTGCACACATCAACCGCCAGCAAGACATTTCATTTTTAACGCCCTGTACAAAATATGTACGTAACATATTTTGTATCGCATATTCAAATATTACAAAATTATAATTTTTCATGCAAACTAAACCTGAAACTCTTTTTATTATTTGAAAAGCACTCAAGTATAGTTTTAATGAATTTTTTTAGTTACATTTTCAAAAGCTCGTAAGTATAATTAATTATATTTGCGGATTTTGTATTGAAATTTTATTTTCGCACAAAGCAAGCATTTATTCAAAATGCTCGATTTTTAAAGCTGACATTTTTTTACTACGTATGTACTTTTTTAAGTGTACGTATTTATACAGCGATAGCAAAGGAGAGTTCTTGAAAAAAAGTCAAAATTTGATTTTCGATCATAAAATCTCTCAAGACATAGATACTTCTTGTACAATACATATCCATAAAGAAACGTGAGGTTATCGCAAAAGTAGTACCCTTAGCCTTAATACAAGTACAGATGGTGTATGGAAGTGAATGAAAAATCAGGACGAAAATCAAGGGTAATATCTAACGAAAGTCGGAATAACTACGGGTTCTTGGCAGAATACCAGGTGCAACTGGTAAAATTTAAATTAAATTTAGGAAAAATTTACAATTTTGTAATAAATTTCGCGAAATTTGTACTTACAGTAGAGTAAGTATGCAATATAAAAATGTAAGTTACAGCAAACCGTTACGTAAATATACTAAGCAATATAACGCAACATAAATATTTTATAATGTTCAAAAAGATTCCAATTTAATTTTTCTGTAAAATCTATTTAATAATCAGACTGTGTCAACCTGATATTGTCAAGATTAAATGTAATTTGATATAACGTTAAAAAGACGTGAATAAAAACACGTCGATAAACCGTTTATGTGTTAACGGCCAAAATTTAGGCATGTACAGTAAAAGCATAATTATCTCAACATTTATTTTTTAAAAGTTTTTGTGATTATTTTCTCAAAGCCTTTTATGCTAAAATTAATTATACGAGTCCGTGTAAAGTAAATTTAAAAAACTTGTTCTGTTTTTTTTGGCTGCAATTTATTGGACGGTTTTAATGTTGTAGTTCAATCGAGTAGTTTTATTGGCAGTGATGATGGCGGTCCATGTTTTGAGTTTTCAGAAAATTCTATTTAACAATAAATTATACACACACACACACCAGTTTTGTGAAATCTAAAGGTTTGCACATGAATATTTTACTTGAAATTCTTAAAAATTATAGAACTTTTTGAAAAGTTGCAGTAGGAAAATTGTTTTTCAGTTCTAAATTCTGCTTTTAATTTGTTTAAACCGTGAGTTTTTATTAGAAAAAACTTTTTTCCTTCTTGTGGAGGACACCTGGTAATTGACAATTTCCAACTTCTATTGAAAAAAAAAACTTTGCCTCCCCCCCATAATAATAATACGTCTTGCAATATTGATACAGGTTGGACTGGCTTTATGAGCATGATAAATAATTCTGATAAACTGATTATTTTAAACAAAATTTCATTTAACATGCAGGTTTTCTGCAGGGTAAGTCTTAACATTTCCGGAAGGTTTAAGTACTTCTTACAAATTTCTGGTGTATTATATTGAATGTATAGCAAAAATAATGAATATATTTTATTAAGTAGCATATACATCTTAAGTTACCATTTGTGTGTATTAATTACTTCATCAAGTTTAATACTGTGAGGTTTCCTTTATTTTCCGTTTAATAGCTGTTGAATGAAGACTTATAATTTCCTCATTGATGTCAAACAGGATCGCTTGTTTGGAGTTTGCGAAATTTCACCTATTCAATACTTGAGTTAACATGAATATGGGAAATTTACTTTATAAAAAAAATAACCATTTGATGTAATCTGAACCACACTGATCCAAAAATCTGGAGAGAGTAAGATTGTAAATTTATAAATTGAGGAAAATCTTTAACATATTGTAAGTTAACATTGCAAAAAATGTAATGAAATGCTGGGTCTTCATAATCGTATTACTGGGTTTCTAAGGATTCTCTTAATTAAAAAAATCATGCAGGACTGAACTGAATAAATCACACTGTGAATAAATCACAGCTGTGGATCTTTTTAGCATGAATATGGATTTTTAATTATATTTGTAGTTAGCCATAGAATTTTTAATTTACAGATTGTAATTCAGTGGAAATCTTATCACATTAAATACGATTGTGAACTTAATATTCGAAATCAAATTGTCATTGTTACTATATATGTACTATATCTGACAACTATTAAATTTTCGTTCCAATTCTGTAACTATCTTTGGTTGACATCGCAATAGCTATAATATTAGTTGAGTAAACCTCAAGTCGGAGTTAAATTTAACGAAATACATATTTGCGTTGTCAGTAGAATTTACAAAAGGGAAATTTTATGTCTCTGACAATTTATCAGACAAGAGTACGTTAATAGATTACTAGGAAAAGCAAACCGTATTATCGTTGACGAACTAGATATTTACTTCACTATGTAACTGCACCCTCGAGAATCGTTTATTCGACCATCGTTCTCTTTTGCCATTAGTGGAAATAACATGACAAATACCAAGGATTTTCTGAAAAATGCATATGGCTTCTGTTTTCACAGTACAAATCGATTCGGTGCCCGTATTGAAGTGGCAAACATCTTTGTTCAATTTCTTACAACATAAAACTTTATATTATTTCTCTTTTGAATTAAATAATGTCGAAGAACATGTATTTACTTTTATAAAAAGATTTTTGTAGGAAAATACCCTCCTGGTACTGCATGCAATCATAACAGTCCTCCCATTTATATTAATGCATTAATTTCCATTAGTTTTGCATAAATTCGAAATGAGAAATAGACACTATGTTTCTGGCATATTAGCCGTCCTCAGTACCGCATACACATTATTAACTCTCAATTATGCAATGTTAAACTCGCCGACTGAGGTCTTCTTGTACGTGTGGACACAATATTTCGTAATTGTAATGTATTTATTTTTGCACGAAATATAACCACGATTAGACGTTTAAAACGTTTCTGCTTTTCTTTTAAAAATAACTTTTATTGTTGTTTGTTAACTGTAACTGACATTTCTCTGTATTGTTTCTGCTGTGTAAAAATTGCAACGGAAATTATCATGCAGCCGCAGTTGAAAATAACATAAAGCTTAATGTTTGTTTTGTAAAGCGATCGAGTTACTTGTATTGTTCAATACTATAAGTTAAACGAAATTTTATTATCTTCCATGAACATATAAATGCATTCCCAAGTTAACCAGAAGCCGTTACAAGTGTAGAAAACTGTAGTTATTTACGTTTATATTCAAGTGTACTAGAAGTGCGATAGTAAATTTACAAATTTATATAATAAATAGTTGTAAAGTTCCAAATTTATTATTTAATTTGCATAATTTTGCGACAGCATTTGAAAAAATCCTGAGGTTAACCTACTATATAGGCAACCCCTGGATTACGTTACGTAACGTAACGCGTAACGTTACCATTTTTGTTTCAGAACGTTGAAAAAAAGCTTGAATTTGTGATGTGTGTTTTGTCAATTCCATTTAAATTGGTTTATTCGTTTAAATAAAAATATGTATTCAAGTCTTTTTTTATTCTTTTGGTGGCATTAAAATGGAGTTTTATTTGTCGAGTTAGTTGTTACATGCTGGAATACATAATGATATAGTTATTTGTAAAACCTGTCAGAAGTAATATTTTGAACTAACTTACTTGCCACTATTAAACGGTTTTGGTATATACATATATATTGTAATGTACATTATTAAATTGTTATTTTACGTGCCAAGTGCCAATATGTAAATTTTTTAAATTTAGTAAGATGTTTAACATGCAGTAAAACTGAAATATGTGTATCAATTAAAAAGGCATCTATTATAACGGTTTTGGTTAACAATTAATCACGACGTTAAGTACTAGGGGGGTTATATACTGGTTCATTTTGAATATGGCAATTAAGTAATTCAGTGATGTTATTATTGCACTATGTAAGTGATAAGATCTTGTAATTTAGTGCCGACTATCTGAAGCATATGATATTCAGACCCATATTGATATAAATTAGATTCCACTCTTCGAAGTCAATTAGGTATTAATAGGTCATAAAACTCTGATAACTTATCCTCTAGAGATCCTTGTCCACTCACGAAGTATGAAATGAACCGAAACGGTCAACCCTGGACGGCCATTATATGCTCGATTAAACCATATAAACTAGAGAGCAATTTTGTCGAATATGAACACTTCGTCTCGAGTTGCAGTTCAGCATTTTGCCTCTGCGTACATTAGTATAATCCCAAACGCGGTGCATGAATAGGAAATGGTTTTAATGCAACCGATTTACTTCGAATACGGTATTAAGGTTGGATTACGCTATTTCAAATTTCCATAAACATTGCCTACTTAGTTGATAAATTTGAAGCTTACAAACAGCAATTCAATCGATAATAAAAACAACAAACCCTTGTACTATTACCACTTTTTAACTTTTGAAAAAAAATCTAATGCAGCAAAAACCCAATTTCCATTTAAAATTATCTACTCTCGTTCGCTCATGATAGTAGTTTCATGTTTTTTGAAAATAAAACAGTATTTATAAAAGAAATGTAAATTACAGCCGGTAATAGATACTCTTAACATGGTTTGTGATCTTCATCGCACTGTTGTTTACTTATATCTACGCCTAACTTAAAGGAAATTGCGTTGATATTTAACAGCGGAATACTATTTACATATGTAGGTATACAAGTAATCAAATTTCCAGTCGAAAATAATCTCTATTTCGTTAATAGAGTTTTTTATATTTACATTTCACATCTTTAAGAGTCACTCAATTTCACTATTCATACACATGTTTAATTAAATTAACTAGCGTTAGTGTAGAGTCATAACTTCTGTCCAGCACAAGAAGTTGGGACGGAATTTTCTTTTGCTAAGACCACTATTCTGTCACCGAACCCATTCTAATGGGATGTTCGTCGAAGTTGAGCAGCGGTAGTGACTTTTTTACAGGCTGCTACTAAATTCGCTGCATGTAATCGATAGAGCGACGAAGCCGCACGTTATTATTACAATGCACAATCTACTAATACGTGATGAATGTAGAACAATCATTTGTGCAGGGCAGAAGTTAGAATAAATTTAAATTTCTAGCAACACTCAATATTTCCCATGAATTGTTGGCGGTAATTCGAAAAAAAATTAAGAAATTATTTGAAAAAGACACACACACACTGGGGTATAGCAAATCCCCAGATGTTCTTTCAGGTGCTGTCACATAAAAGCTCTAATAAAGTGGAACACCTGGCATAATTTACTGTTTTATGATAAACAAAATAAAATTAAAGAAAATCTGTTTGGGTATTTCGAACCCCGCCGTGTCTTGCAAAGGTTAATTTATTATACATATATCTTACTGTAGGAATTACGCGAATATAGCTATTAAGCTAATGGAAAATTGCAAAAGTAACCTTCTGCGGACTCGAAGTTCTAATACGAATACAACGGTGTATAATTTATTTTATTACAGATTTGGATATTATTATTTCTAAGAAATTTAAAATTGTCACTAATTTATAATATAATACCGCTTTCCAAGAATTTTATTTTTGTAAACCCAGAAAATTACCGAAGTAATTTATTTCACATTTGCATGAAAATTGTAGTTACTTTAAATTTAATCAACCAACTCACAGAACACATGCTACTAGCACACTACTGTAAATTTGGCAATTAAGAGTTCTATCACAAAAGAAACATATTATATTGTAAAACTAAATCTAAAAAAAATTGATTCTATCGTCAATTTTATTTGGTACAATCATAATTAGAATGTGTGTAGAATTTTCTTTCTACAAATGAAAATGAAAACTTTAATATTTCTGCTATTGGCAGCCTTTACCCAAGGTTTTAATTGTTTACTGCTTCTCGTCGTCGGCAGTAAAAGTACTATTATATTACCCAAATTATTAACTTTCTTCAAACAGGACGTTTACGGTTTTCACTAACTGTCGAGGTTTAAAGATGAAATAGTATGTTTTATTCGGAGTAAAAGTACTTTTTGGGTAAAAAAAAAAATATTCTTGATATTTCTAACAAGGCTGCTAGCTGTAAATTTTGGTAAGCACAACAAAAATTTTTTTTTTAATGATAGCTTGAAGGTAGTGCACTGCCTAATTATTATTACAATAAACTGAAAAATAATACGAAAAAGGAAATTTTAAATATATAAAGTAAAATATTAATTGAACAAAAAAATTAATTAAAATTCTAATAATGAAAATGTTCACAAAATGTAAATAAATATTTTTACTTGACAATGCAAAGTATTTGATATCCTATTATTATATTCTACATACTGTTATTGTTGTTTTAACCACAAAACAATTTTTTTTATTTTAAAAGTTGAGGTTTTTTATGCACAATACCATTGATAGAAAATAATCTTTATTTAAGATTGTCCAGCTTAACAATGTTTTGTTTAACCAATTAAATTTTGTTAAAGCAATTAAAATTTTGTTTGCGCATATACTTGAACAAACAAAATTTTACTTGGTATAACTAAATATTTATTATTTGATACAAACAAAATTTTAATTGGTTTCACATAATATTTTCACTGTGTATAAGTATCGACTTCTAACTGGCAAACTACAAGTTAGCTAGCGGACTAGATCCGCAGTTCTGAGAGATTGGGTTCAAATTTTTTTTGTGATTCTATAGGTTGTACTGAAATAACGTACGTAAATTTGTTTAAAGTACATACACAGGGTGAAGTAAGAAGTATGGATTGCAGTAAAACTGTGTGAAATTACGGACTTAATTGTAATAGCATTTTAATCTGAGTACTTAACGTTTAAACCTCAAGACTTAATATGTTTTTAATTTTGATACCTACACAACAGTGTAGCTTTAAATATTTAACTGGGTGAATAATTAATTTCTGGAAATGATAAAATAAGGTGAAATATTAACAAAAAAAGAAATACAGACAGGAAAATATTTGCACTGCTAAAGAATATGCAGCTTTAATGTTTTATTTGAATACTTGAGAGAACTACTTACCGACTATAATAGTTGTTATAGTATTTATGTAAAGTAATTTTCCTCAGTTTATGTATTATTAGCATTTTTATAGAAATCTATGTTTATTCAGACTGCGAAAATTTATTTTCCAGACTACGTAACCCCACATTGCGCTTTGATAAAAGGAATTGCTAACGCTGCATAAAGTAAAGGATTTTATTAGGAATTTTAAAAACAGCTTATTACTTGTTACATGCATAGCCTGATACCTATCAAGGAAAGTTCAAAGGAAAACGTGCTATGTAGGGCTTTTTTGCACAAAGCTTCCCTTATTTTGTTCCCAACTTCCAGTTCTCATTTCATTTCATCTTCTCAAATTTCCCATTTCTGCACTCGTACATTTGTTTCTTACTTTGATTCTTTATTGGTGCTAAAGTGAGATCATTATTGAATTATATTTTCCAAGACGTCAACTGTATTGAAATCGGGCGTAACTATTTAGAATCAATCATCATTATCTTTATTGAACTTTTTAATAATTTTATAGAATAATTTTTATATCATTTTAACCTCATAGCTGTTATCAGCAGAATCCATAAAAATTTTATATTTACATAGTATATTCTTAAATCATTCTATTAAAGAATCGTTTTTATTCAATTTTTGGGATAAATGATGAAAACAATAAAATTCACAAAATAATCTTAAACTGTTATGCATCGTCGCGAACATCCATCGAATCGCGTTTTATTTTTTGGTCGTAAGTGGTTTTTGTGTGTTTTTCGTAGACGAAGGACTTCGATAACCGATACTACGACTTATTGGAAAATGCTTTCCTGTACACGTTTCTGTTGTCAATGAACTTAATATTGTATCAGACACGTTTTCTGAAACTTAGCGTTAAATTTCTTAATTTCGTAATTAAAAGACTGCCGATAGCAGAGAAAATTTATTTAATGGAATTAACTAAATGGATCTGGAATTTTGTTTATTTGTTTGGGGATATTTTGGGAGCGTATAAAATAGTATAATTAATTATGTATTTTGTTTCAGGTAAGATGATAGAAAGACCAAGCGTGTGCGGTAAATAAATGCGGTGAGAATTAATTTTGAAGATTTTGAATTATTTATGAGTGGTGGAGCAGTTGGTTATTTGAACTGTCGATAATCACAAACCTTTATTCGTTCATGGTAAATCTTTTATAAGCCACTTCATTTCAGCTAGACGTTAAACACTAAAAAATAACGTTCTGCCAAGTTTTCACCATAACAATATGAAAATTTAAGGATTTTTTGTTTTGGGTTTGGTCGAGGTGATCGTAAAATTAGAAAAAAGTAAGTACATCTATACGAAAAGCAATCTTTAATAATATTACGTGTAAAGCTTTTCTAATAGTAACTTTACTGCTTTTCTCTGAAAGCATAAACTACATTATCTTCGCTCTACCTTCTGAAAGAACCGCTGAATAAGCTTGAAACGCGACAACGTTTACGTAACAAAGTAGCAAGATTTACATTGTTTTAGCAAAAGCAATAGCTGGTACCATTAGTTCCGTCGATTTTTTTTACTTTGGCCTACATGGACCACACAATAGGAAATAATGGATTTGTAGGCCGGTTTAAGCACGTAGCTTTCCGTGTTTTATTTGTTTTTCTTAACTTTTATCAGATAGAAAGTTATATTTGAGTACAAAAAGTTGGTTTTTAAATTGAATTATATTTCTTTTATAAAAACAACATCGACAAGCTGTGTTTTATTTTAAATTAACTTAAAAGAACACGTTATTAAATTTTGTACGTTCTGTAATTATTGTCACATCCTATAAAATACGAAATAAAAGTTCAAAAAACGCTTAGTTAGTTAATTTTATACTATTAAATGTGCTTGATCAAAAGTTTACTGCAAGGACATAATTTTCAATTAGGACATCAGAATCTCCCAGATAGTTCGTGCGTAACATTACTACCAATTTAAATTTCTATTAAGGGTTAAAAATGAAGCTGTAATTTTAGAATTTTAGCGCAATATAAATTTAATTTGTAATCACGAAAGAGTTTCAGCTTATAAAGTTTTATTCTAATTATTATTCTTTCATTATCTTCAGCAGGGAATTAAATGATTTTGCCGTCCCCAGACCGCGAACTATTTAATTATCAACCCCCGTATATGAATATCTTTTTGAAATACATTATTTTCAAAACCGTACTAAAACGTAATTGCTAGATTATTTAAATAAATTAAAATTATTGTTCTCAAGAATGCTCAAAATTTTATACCATTGTATTGCTCCTTTACTTATGTATATGTATACCCTCGTTATGTATGATTGTATAGCGTAAATATAAAGAAAATATATTAGGTATTTGTTAACAAAAGTTCCACAAATTTTATGTATTCAAAATTATACGTTTCCGAAGAAAGTAATATTTTCATTAACTTCAAAGAAAACTTTTAAACCTTGACTTGAATTTTTAACTTTTCACTCACGTATAGATACAAAAAAATTGTGTAGGCATGGCGGAAGAATTTAAAGAAGTAATTTACACTTTGGAAACATTTTTGACTAAAATTACAATATTATTTGCAAATCTAAACCTTCTGAACCTGAAGTCTTTTAATGAACAAAAACAAATATTCCATTTTTTAAATAAATTCGTATACACTAACAATTATCAAATTTTGAACTCGAGAAATTCCGAAAATATTGCTTTAATGCGGTTATAAAAGAGTGTTTTGTATGGCAGCTCCCTTAGGAAACATTTTCAGTTATACGAAATTTTTTCATCAGATAAGTTCAGGAATCACCTCCTGTAGTTTGAACACGTACTTAGCTAACGCCCTGTATTATAATAGGCTTTGCACCGAAATTGCTATCTTTTTCAATTATAATGTTATTGAATAAAATTAAATTTCCCCGAGATGTTTTCGTCTTCTTATATTTTTAAATAATTATGTGCATATAAAAATATCATTTTAATATTAATATAATATAATATCAACATTTTTATAAGTAATTTTTTATATTTTTATAAAAAACAGAATAATGCCAAGATCAAAACTTTTAATTTGTGTTTTATAGTAAGCCTAATTTAAAAATCCAATTAAGTTAGGTAAAGTAAATTTTTCCCAACCAATTTTTGCTGTCTTTTTTCTATGCTTTTTTTAGTGTAGTTCATTTGTGTACCATGTAGAACATTCAGACCATTCCAACTTTAAGATGCAATTAAGGTGTTTGGCCTGAGCATTGATTTAAAAATGAACTGAATCAATTGTGTTGCTGGAAAAAATATAAAAAAATCTTGTAATCACTACGTGTTGTCGCGTGTACGTTAATAATATGCAAAAACTCGTAAAGTGACAAGTTAAAAATATAATTTGACATGTAAACGCAATAATGAAGTTGTGTCGAATAATAAAAATTGAGAATACGTGCGGTCCCCCCTTAATGACTATTTACATTCATACAAATTTAATAATATTTCAATAATTAACTTTTAATGTTTGCTTTACAATTAACGAATGTTATCTAAAATCTCTCAGTAAATTGTTGGCGATCGATATGTTATTGCGTACTGTTTCAGGTGTATTGAACGTGTTGCTTGAGCTGTTATGGCACTTTCACATGCAATTGAATTTCAAATTTTTTTTTTAATTAGACTTGCGAACAAGTTTAAATCAGGACCTTATTAACTCGTATAATTTAAATTAAAACGTCTAAAAAATTTATTATAATTAAAAAAGCTAAGTTAACGTTAAAATAAAAAAGAATTATTTACTGAACCAGGAAAACTAAATAATTGAATAAGTTGTGGTAATGGTGATATAGCGTGTTAATTCTTAAACTCTTATATACTGAACTATAATGCAGGTCAACATTATAGCAGAAATACTTTTGACCATTTATTAAAATAGTCATAAATTAAGCATGTTTTAATTTTTTTACTAGGAGTCCTTCGGATTTTTATTTTTTGACCGAACATCATTTTTAAGATCCTCGCTAAAACTTTCGGATCCCATTTAATGCTTTTTTAATTAAATGTGCATTAATTAACGATAGCAAAATGAGTACACGTTAAATTTTAATTTAAACGTGTTTTGCTTAACAAAATAAACATGTATGCACGGGTTAGGATTAAATCTGGAATATTAATAGTTAAACACATACCTACCGATGTATTCTCTGTTGTAAGCCATTGTTCATTTTAGTTCAGTCGCAACAATCGTGTGATGCAATTTTCGTGTTAATTTAAATAGAATGTGTCAGTCTGAGACAATGAAGTCAGATAAGGCGCTTTGGCTATTGTAAGGATTCCGTACGTGTCGGAGTAAATGGAGATTACCCTAGTTGCGAGGGTGTTCGGTGGCCTATACCACCTTCAACCAGGTGGTTGGAGCAGATGTCTTTGCTTCACGTCTGGCAGATGCGCCACGTTCACTTTGATAAACGGTTTTATAAATGTCAAATGAACAATATTTGTCCTAATTACAGAAACATTAATAAAAATTCTATTTTAATGCTACCCTCTACCGGATAATTATCAAAGATTAAGATTACAATGTGATTTAGGCTACTCCCTAACATTACCGAGATACCATCAAGAGTTACAATTGAAAATTTAATATTGACTCGACAACATCAGGAAGGCTGATTTATTTTATGAATTTTTTAAAACTAATTTACCTAAATTGGCCCGATAACACTGGAAAACGCACAGAAAATGTAATTGTCGACCCATACTTTATAAATTGATTGTTGAAATATTCAGAAGGCTTTGGTGATGCAAATCAAACCCTGTTATATTTGGTATACTATCTAGTACATATTACATTAGCACAATCAGATTACTTAAATGATTGCTCAAAAAAAGGTAATTAGTGGCTTGGCGTGAACCCTGGCTGGGATAACAAAATTTGTCGATCTCATATTGCAGATAGGGACACCCCCTGGTCAAAACAATGGCAAAAATTTAACAAATCAAAAGTTATTATTTTATTGGTGACGACAATAAATTGCATTTGGGAAGTTGGTTTTGAAGTTTTGAGCTGCGTAATTATAAATGCCGAAATTTAAAATTAATGAAATTTTGTTGCTTGTTTAATCGATAATGGGTGTTTATCGTTCATGAAGAATCGTTGCTCATCAATCATAATAATAGTTCAATATTTACTGAACCTATTACAAAAAACAAGGTAGGTATTAGATTTTTGAGTCAATAAGTTACAAAGCAAAATCTTTTGTTATTTTTGTTATTTAAATATTCCTCTACGATATACCTCACAGTAGGTAATACGAACGGATCTGTTGGTTATGATATGAAATTTTGTAGCACAAGGCAATCACTTGAATTGACATTTTACTTCCTTCAAATAAAGAGCAAACAATAGGTTACAGCAAAATTACCAATATTAGCCCGGAATTGATATTGTGACCTCAAATTTAATAGAATATATTAATTAACCAATTTATTTGTTATATGCTGACATAGTTTTTATTTTTCACGTATTTTATAATTAGAAAAAATATGCACCAATGAAGGAGCTTAATTTTCATCGCACCAACAGGGATTTCGTGTATCAGGAACAGGGTGTAAGCCAAATAATTATTCAATAATTCAATAATTTTGTAATTACATTACAAATTTAATTTTGTTATTATTTTGAATAGCCTTGAATTCTTACAGTATATTGTTTAGGAAATCAAATCTTTCAACGCCCACTTTTAGGTTTAAATCTCCCTAATAGTAAAAATTGCAAATTTTGATTTGTATACTGCTTTATTTCCAAATCGAAAGCCTAAATTGAATTTTTTTTGCCATAGCGTTTAATAATTCGGGGCTAATGTATTTTTTTGGCTTCTACAACTTGCCATGAAAAATCAAATATATTTCCTAATCAATATACCTACTATTATTTTAATAATAATAATAACTACTAGCTAAATTATTATAATATATTAATATAATATGATAGGTTGGTATAGGTATTACTTTACCAAATAAAACTAAAGTTTGATGTGTACTAATAAGTTTGATTATATATCCATCCTCGGGACTTTAGGTCAAATAAATTATTTGTATTTAATTTAATGAATAAAACTGAATAGTTGATTAAAATAATATAACAATAATAATCATATCAAGTTTAATTAGTTGTCATCGGTATTATACTACAAAATATGAAAAACTCTTAAATATTATAATTAAAACCGAAATTATATTTGTGCAGAATTACTAAAGTGTAGCTGATAAAATTATGCAACTATAATTAATGTAATATAAAATTTTCACATGCATGCTGTTGCAAAGCGCGGCTTCTAAGGATCACGCCTTATGTATTAGCGGTGTTTGCTGATGCATTGTTATCGCTCCTTGTTAGCGTATGCGATTATAGCACATTAGTGTGCATCTGAAGATGAAAATTTCCTTCTGTGAAAGTTCAAATCTTAAGATAATGCAATGAAAGGAAGCGGTCTATGTTTTTTTATTTGAATTGGAATGAGCATTGGTTGTGTATTGTAAAGGATGTATCTATCTATGATAGATTACCCAGGCGAAGCCATTTTTTCTTGTACTTGTACTTTTCTGTAGACCCCAGTAGGAAAACAAAAATAGATTATTTAATATATTTTGGTGTAAAAAATTAGTTTTCATTGCTAGTTTATATAATACTTTTTAACATGCACATTTAGAGTTTAAGATTACGTCGTGGTTTCTGGCATTATGGAGTTCGGTATAAGCTTTGATCGAAGCTGTTCCTTCGCACGCATGGCATGGCTTCGTTGGCGAACCCGGCTACAGAACATAATATAACCGCCTTTTGTTCTAAAACTATTATTTCGGTAAAGCAAAGTCTAACTTCACTTTTGTGAAAAATAACTTCTCACGAAACTTCATGTAGCATGTCGGCTCCAAACAGTTTTCACACCACAGTACTTTGCTATTAGCAGATGAGGATTGATGGGGTGCCAACTATCAAAACGTGTGTGGCAACAGAGTAATCGCATTGCCCTTTTGATATTCCCGGATTTAAATTGTGCTAAGATTTCTGAAAAAATTTAAATATGAAATAAATTCCATTATTTCTATTTTAAAATCCTATTCTCTCGTTTGATTGTTCAAGGCAGAACGGTTGGTACTAGAAAATGTCCATAAATTTACTAAAATATTCATTAGATAGAGGAAACTGTTGACACTTTATAAATACTGGAACACTAGTTTTCTCTTTCCTCTAAACCGAAACTATGAATCTATGCTAACAAAGTCAACTTTATTACCTAACATTTCCTTTACCAATTTCACTGAATATTTCATTAATATTATCTGACAGTGTCAATTTCCAAGCTAGCAAAATATTTCTTGCATGGCCATTTGTACTTCATCTATTGATGAAAGCCACCCAGGTTCTATTTAATGTTTTAAAAGAAGAAATACGCAAAAGGTTTCTCTAATTTAGGTTACTAACAATTACTTTCACTATCAATTTCTGTTTATAATTTATAAATAAAATATGTTATCGTGTTTTGGTTGTGTAGATTTATTCATTTGAACACAGTAAACGTAATTTAAATTTATTACTCCAGGTGGAAAACAAGAACTAGCTAGGTAATATATCGAATCGAAGAGGTTGATTCATTAAATATTTGTAGATAATGTAGGAAAAGATTTCAAATATCGACCTTTTAAAAAATTCACACAATAAAAATGAAGGGTCGTATATTAAGGAAGAGGATGTGTGAAAATTACTTTACAGAGAAATTAAAAAATTGACGACCACTGATTTTTTTCTCGATATTTTTTAATGTAATAATAAACCAGCATTGAGATTTTGAACGTCAATATATAAGTAGAAGATAGAGTTGAATGGCATCGGCTGGTATCATACGCGTGCGGTAATGATTTCATTACAACACTGACGTTATAAAAACTAGCATACTTTTTTCTAAGTACTAAAAAGTACTTTAGATGCTTTTATGGTGGAAACCTTGTGCAAATCTCAGAATTTCACTCTTGAAATACTTGAAAAGTACAACAGACTGTACCTTAACAAACTAACAAAAGTAGGAAGGTTTACTTCCCTAAACTTCTTTAGAAACCAAATTAAGATAAGGCGGAAAGGTAACACAGATAAATTAAGAACTCAAAACAAAAGTTTTATTTTAAAAATTTTATTAAAATATTTTATTTTGTAAATTCTGTTATTTAGAAAACTAACAACTTGAAACACTAATTGTAAAAGATCACTGTATATAATATTCCTTAGAGGAAACTTTCTTTGCTAAATTTACGTCAGGATCTCTTGTAATATTTCATGCAAGGTGAATCATTAGTGACAACTTCTTTGATAGCTCTTATCGTTAAAAATATCAAAAACATATTTTACTGAAAGTTTTGTACATAATCGAGTCATATTATATTCCATTTGCGATGAAAATTACTACATGGATGCGGAAATAAAATTTTCAAAATTCACTTTCAGTCCTCTTTGCCAATGCCAAATTGTATTTTTGTTAAAAATACAGATATATAAAATTTTAGTTCCTGAAAATATCACAGTTGTACAATTAATGCGCACCAAGACTTTGATTGGATTAAGGATAAAAGTAAGTTTTTGAGTAATAAACTAAAGTTTATAAAATTTTCTACTACTATTTGGTGCAGTACCTATAATTTTTTTAATGTCAATCATTTTTGTTTGTAACATAAAAAAATTTAAAAATTAAAACAAAAATAGGAATAAATTCACCTGAAAATGATTGAATGTTTGTTACGATAAAAAAGAGTTAATAAAAGAGAAAAGGGGTTAATTGAAATAATCGGAGAGCAATGAGACTTTATCCCAGGTCTTACACATACGATATTGATTTGACGTAACTTTACTTATGTTGAGGATTAGGTTTTAATTAATTAAAAATAAATGTGTACTATATAAACCAGTATAATATTATTAAATGGAAAGAAAACTAAAACGAAAATAAATAAAAAAATAATAAATTTTTTTATATAAACTAAATAAATGATTTGTGTTTATTATATAGAAAAAATTTGATTATTTTGGAATTTTGTTAAAATAATTATAAAATTAAGTAAAATTCTTCTAACCATCAAAATTATTATTATTTTTGATTGATGTTAATATGTTTTTTTCTCTGAGTTTATTTCATTTCAATAGGGTCATCCGGTTAACATGATATTCAATTATTTGTAGCTATTTTTGGAATACATTGCAAATCTTATCTAAAATATAATTTTCAACGAATTTCTTAAAATTAAAAAGCTTTTCTTTGATCTCGTTCATATTTTTAATTTAATTAAACATAACTTAATAGAATAATTATTTAAAAATAAAATAAAATTTAAATTTATTTATACACAAAAATATAAATTGTATGACCTTTAGTAAAATAAATTCTTCCTTAGGAAAGGAACGGAGAAACCGGTAAAAGATAGAAAAAGACCAGGCAGAGCAAAGAAGAAGAGAAGGAAATTATTTTGGGACGTTCTTTTTTTATTCACTTATTCATTAAACTTCAAAATTACGAAGGTACTTAAATGAAACTATAAAAAAGGTTACCTTTATGATTGGCGTGCTTTTGTACCATTACATTACATTTCGTTGCAAATATGCACCATTTCGTAAACGATGAATAAATCACTACTGTTAAAAAATTATGATAATTTGAAACGAACTCAGCGTTTCCAAACGTTTCAAGTTGTGAAATTGTTAATAAATGTAAAATTAAAGTGGCAATAATAATATTAATTATATTTTTTAAGAAAATATTGTAGAATAATGCTAAGTAAAAACACCTCCTTTTTTTGAAAATGAATAAAATTCGGTTCTTTGAGTAGTATAAATATGAAGCATTGCGTGTAACTTGCAAATTAAAAGGTTTTAAAAGCTTTCGAGTTTCAGCTACTACTGCAACATATTATGGCTGGTCGATCACACAATAGGTATTTTTACCCCAATAAAGAGGTGAAGAAATTATTAATTACTCTTATTTATTTGAGTTGTACCTAAATATTGGCGATTTGTTAATTTTTAACGACGAGGCGGAAGGCCGAGTTAAGAAATTTGGCCAAGTTCACAGCTGAATTATAATCCAGTTGTGAATAATGAAGTTCTCTCAACATAAAAATTGGTATTAGTTTCCTTTGGGTATTAAGAATTTAACAAATAATTAATATTGTTGATCTAGGGAGAGTAGATTCGGAAAATAATCGCTGACAAGTGGCGTTAAATGTGGAATATATCCCTGTTAGTATCAGTAGCTAAGCCAATTAAACCGGTACCTGGTCGAAGCGTGCAAGACTAAAATAATAATAACGACTACCATTTGTAATGCAATGAAATATTCACGGATGAGAATGAAAGCATAAATCAGCACATTTCAGCTTTAAATTTTAAGAGCTACGCTGCCATCCGCAATATAAGGTTTACACCTAATGCAAGGCGATTTTATTAACCATCTATTTTAGACATAATTGCTTTTAAGGTTCTTTAAACAAAATCTCCGCTTTACAGCCTAATAACAATATAACCCTAATGACTGTGTAAAATATAATTTAAATATATTTAATGCATTCTTTTCAATTTTTATTACCGAATAACTTTATATAATGGCTTTTAATGGTTTTATAATTATTAGCATTATTGAAATTAGACGGATCGTACTAAAAGAAAATCATTATGTTAAAATTACGAGAAAATTCTATAAGGACAACTTTTTTTAACGATTTTCCTTGGAATTACAATTTAACATACTCTTTAATTCCGTTGTGAAAACAAAAACAGAAGAGTAAAATTCATTCCCATTATCCGCAGAAACTAATTAACTATTTTTACACAAAATAAATAATCAAACAATGTACAAATAAAAAACTATAGTAAATTTCATAAAAAATGTTTATTCTCCACTTTACAGCGCTGTAGTTGGTTAAATATTAGAATGAGAAAAAAATATTCCAAACAAAATTTGTAGAAAATTTTATTCCCTATATGACTTATACGAAACACTTTTGTGAGAAATCAACCGGTAAAGAGATAATGCGGATTTTATTTTGAATACTATCGAAAATTTGGAATTTCAATTAAAACTCCAGAAATCAGAATTACGGGACGTTTTGCAAGGGAATCGTCTTTTTTTCGTTTCCGCTACTGGACTCTAGTTTACGTTCCACTTAATATGACACTTGCAATTTCTAATAGTGGAAGAACTACTGGATTAGGAATTCCGTAAGTAAACATCGTTTAGTTTTAGGAATTTGTGATTGAATCGCAAAGCTTTTAGAAAATCTAGAATCAGTTTAAAATGTCAAAGCGAGTCAAATTGTCGATAAAAGTAGTTAGGAAGTTGGTTTAAAGTGAGAATGTCATGAAAATCTAAAAGAAATCGTATTGCTATTATAATATATATTACATACCCCTGCTACCAAACTTTTTTTTGGATATTTAAAAAAATTACTTTATTTATTGCTATATTGGAAAATCATAATTAATATTTGTCCCGAAATTGAGTAGTCAATTTAAATATTTTAACATTATTTAATGCCGATTTAATTATCAATCACTTTCAAAATCCTACAACAATAGGATATGGCTTGTTTGAAATGATTTTGATATTAATTTACATATTTCTCTACAATCATGTATTTGATTTTTGGATGATTCAATAGTGCAAATATAGCGCAAAATTTTTCGTCATTTCCTCACTAGTACGGAAATTTTATAGTTGTCATATTTTCATACCGCTTTGCCATTACAGAATCTTTTATTTTTTTGAGATAACAGCTTCATAAATATTGCCCATATTTATTGGTTAAAAGCTTAACTCGAAAGACGGAAGTGTATTGAATTATGGAAAAGGTTTCCAGTAGCTGCCAATTTCACATCTTATTAGGTTTTCTATATATTTTTGAAAGTATCAAATGTTTTCATTGTCTTTGAATTTTTTGCAATATTAAATTTAGAAGTTCAAACAATTTTGATATAGTGCGATATTAGGCTGTTTGGGTGTTGATTATGTTCAAGTTGTACGAGGGATGTACAATATTTTTCTAGTTTCTTTTATAGAATTCAAACAATCCATTTGGATTTTCAAGCACTGCTTCTATCCATGTTTAAGCATGGTAACACTCGGAAGCTCAAACTTGGTAAGTTTGTGCTAAGTGCTCCTTCGTTTTAACAAAAAGCCATTGAGAAATAGTAAAAAAGTACTAACGAAATTACAAATAAGAGTATTAAAGTTTAAAGACTATTGAAAAATTTAACTAATTAAAAAATCCCTAAAGTGCCCCCAAATTCAAAATTACGGATCTACAGGGGTGCAGATCTCTTGCAAAATTTATAAAATTATTTTGCGACCGGTTCCTCTGCTAAATCACACTGTAGACGTAAATTTAGAGATCTGGGCACATAACCTGACATTATTTGGAATTTTATCAGTAAAAACTTCTTGAAAATTTTCCTATACTCTGGCTGTACATGCATAAAAGTTTTATTATACATTTTATATGATTATATTTTTATAATGGGAATAATTTGAGTAAAATTAACAAAAACAAGATAGTATTTTGTTATTACATTTCAGAAAATTTGTTCAGATATGCCTGAAATATTTAATTATTAAATATCTTGGAAAGAAATAAAAGAAAAGTATAATAATTGCTGCTTAAAGCAAATGAATAAATGAGAAGGAAAAAGTAACCTACTTAATAAGTGATAAACAATGGTACAAATAGCATAAAATATTTAATATTTTGGATTTGCTAGATATCTTTCTTCGGCGCTTTTAAAACTTTTCAGATGTTTAATTAAATCAAAAGTTAAATTCCTTACGCAAAACAGTAAAACTTTTAATAAATTAAATGAAGCAATCTTTGGAATTTTATGGTTTGATTGTAAAGTTATTTTATTGTTACGAATATAAGTTGCGAAATATTTGTGAAAAGAAAAATAATGTTATTAATTAAATGCGCTTTTTTGTTCAAATTTTGTTATATTCGATAAAGAAATTTTCATAAACCAGTTGAAAATTTTTCAAATATTTTTTACCGCAATATAAACACAGAATTCTTATTCTGCTTATTTTAGGGGTAGTTTTTAATTATTAATTTTAAAGAGCATCTGTGGCTTGGAAATATTGTATAAGGTTTTATAAGCAAATTAATTCTGAGGTGTACAAACATAGTGGGATCTCAAGTGAATCCTATTAAGGCTATCCTCAATATGCATTATTTAAAATTTTTAACGAGAAATTTTCCATAACCAACATAATTAAGTTATATTGTAATACTTAAAAATAAGTCTTGAATTTTGTATAGTTCAAATTAATTGAAATGTTGTTTATTTATTTAAAGTTGCCTTATTAAATGAAAATGTTTTAATCCTTCTTACTGAATATTCATAGTATTTACTTTTACTTATACCTAATTAAATTTCGAATGTCTCTTTACCTAAATCAACTTAACTGATAAATTTTCGCTCCTTTTCAATTTATACCAACCGGATCCCATGTTAAACTTGAGGATTTTCAGTATCTCTATTTATAAAACGCATTATTTCTATTTAAAAAAATCATCTTCATATTTACGATTAATCTACGCTAGGAGTCTGAACATCGTAGGTTCGAATTTTCATTAGATGTACCATTTTGGTTCCATATTATAGATTTTCACAGCGGTACTTTCATAATTTATACAAGTTAGATAACAAGTACGATCGTGACTGTAATAATTATGGTATTCTAACAATAAATTTAACTTCCAAGTGCCACCACTATTAATTAGGGTGGGTGTGGAGTCCTGTAATCAAACGGCTTAAGTGTTTTTTAAATAATGTTTTCATCATTTTAATGTAATTCCCATTGAAATAATGGCTATAACAATTATTGGTTGAAATTTATCAAATAAAAGCTTCTAGAACTTCTAGAATCAAATCAATGTACAACTTTCTTCTTTGAAAATGTTTTTCCAAAGGTTTTCAAATGCACCGAGCCGGATTTTGAGAAAATTTTCTCCAAGATCTTTTGATACGTTTTAAAATTTTAAGCAATATTAATGTAATGGCTAGGTAGTAATGGCATTGTAATAAATGAATCGCATTATGAAGTTTACATTTCTGCAGCTGCAAAAATAATTAAATTTGAATATCGCGATAGCGAAACAATTATTGCAGCTGCTTTTGCTAATCACATTACTGTTGTTTCTTTTATTGTTGAAATGCAGAACTTCCTATTACAAAGTTCTTTAAACACTCAACCTGAGGTAACATAAACATAATGCGATGTATCTGCAGACGACAGCACACAAAAACCAAATAAAATTTGAGTAATTATTCAGCAATACCATGGATTCGAATGGTGTGTATAAAATCAAATGCCACGATTGTGGCTACGGGTATATTGGGAAAACTGGAAGACAACTAAAGATACGAACCATAGGTAACAATTTATGAGTTGTAATTATAAATAGTTTTAAGTAATTATAAATAATTACTATTACTTGGAATATACTTGAGAACTATTTATTGCTTTATGGCAATTAAAAATAATATCAGTTTGATTAGTCATAATGAAGATTAGCATATTGATTACCGAAATAAATGGTTAAGTGTATTTAATTAAAATTTAAGGCAGAAGGTTAGTTAAATATGTTTTAATTACCTGCTGCTAAATTTACCCGAGAAGAGAAAATTGTAAGAATCGACTGAACGTCTAAGCCGTTCTAGTTGGACTAATTAATTTGAAATTTGGTTCATCGCAATTAAGTGTAATTTTGATAGAGGATTTGTACATTCCATCTTTTCTTCGTTAGTGAAATCAAAGTTTGATAATTTCCATCTACTTATACTTTAAGTGAGTAATAAATCTCTTGTTACCGTAGGAAATACAATTATTGTTCAAATTTAATTCATGTAATTGAGCGAGTGCGTTGTGGTTGACCTTACGAAATTAATTAAGCGAAAACGATCTTTCTCTGTACACGGAATTAATATTAATCTGCTACCTTAATCCCCTTATGCATACACAACGTATTGCGTCAGTAATGCGGCACTGGGCATTTCTATTTGTACAAACGTATCTTTATAATTAATCGCGATCTTTGTCGGCTTAAATTAATGCCGTTGTTGAGTTGTTGGTGTTTAACTCAAAATGCGGCTTTTAAATTTGCACTGCAGCTGCAAACTGTCTTGTGCAAGCCGCGCGTGACCACCAGTTCGTTCGCGTGCTCCTTGCTGGCGACCCTATTGGTGTGCGTTTCGATTCTCTTTCACTCGTCCTTTCTGTCAACAAAATTTCACACCGCATATCCGCTTATAAATAAAATCATTATTATAATATCAAAATTTATCGTTTCGTGATGTATTAGTTGCCATATTGTTTGCCTATCATTCATGTTTACCTTGTAACTAAAATCCTTTTTCTAAGGTGGTTTTTGATTGTATTTACAATAAATAATTTGCTTATCGGATTATGAAGTTCAAGAGAACGCGAGCAATTTCCAAACACTACGAATAATAATTTCCAATCTAGAATCAAATATTTTGCGTTACTATTTGGCAGTTGTTTATTTTTAATGTAATGGTTTAATTTTATCAATTAGGATCAAATAGAAGTTGATTTCGTTATTATTGGCCGATTGCTTCTCAAAGAACTACTAATATATTATTTATCACTTATCGATCACTGCACCTTTGTTTGGTTATTTAATTTAAAAGGTCCAATAGCCAAAGTATCGAGATGATACATTATTGTATTAACATATTATATTCTGGTATATTATGACTTAACTTTATTACAAAATAGAGTAAACGAAATGATACTAAAATCGGACTTATTACCGCATAATATGCTAATATCGTTGTCACTGTGATTCAAGAACTTTAATGTTGGATATAATTGTTTTTTTAAGATAAGCTGATTATGAAATTTAACCGCTTTAATGTTGCACACAGTAATATCAAAGCCAGCAGAACTTTATGACCACAATAATTTTATAAAAAAAAAGTAATACAACAAACTGTATATTCATAATGAAATAATACGACAAGTATAATATTAACATACATACATAATGTTATATATTACAGCTACCTCAGTAATATTGGTAACCATAGATTACAGAATTATGTATAATATAATATTTTATTTATTTAGCTATTAGTAGCTACTAAGCAGATTGCAGTATGTACACGGCTGTAAAGTTTAATTGAAATCATCACGAAATATTTATGCTAAAATTCTCGGTTTTGTATAATATACATAGGTAAAATTATATTAATGTCATAGTAAATAGGAAAAATACTACTTTATTAAACAAAGTGGTTTATAAAAAATATAATGGAATAACTTACATTTTCATCAATCAAAATATTTGAAATATAAAAAAAAATTAATATAATATAATATTTAAACAAAAATATATTATTTATATATATCAAACTGCCACTTACTTCCCTATTTTGTAACATTCGTCTACTAATACATTTTTTAAATCGAATCCTTTATAATGCATAATATGTTAACATCGAAGCATAAATATTTTCCTTTTTTGTTTCTAGGTGTAAACTAAATTCGGGTTTACAAATGATTATGGTGGGAGATAAATGAGGATTGTAGTGTGCGAAATGCGTTTTGGCGTTATTCTGATAAATGAAAAACAACTAAATCTTATAAAATATCTAGTGTGTTTCAATTGCATTAGAAATCACAATACAAAGCATTCCTTTTAAACCCAAATGAATTTTTGTTTATAACGGGGAATATCCCCACATCAAAGATTTCATTCACTCAGAGCATTCAAAAATTGTTTCGAGTTCGTGATTTTTATAATGAAAAACATAAATTCTGTTTCAAGTAATTTTAAAAGATGTATAAATAATTAGAGAAGAGAAAAGTACAAAAAGTAGTTAAAAATAACGAAGTTATTTTACAGAAAAATATTGATATTTTTATTTTATTCAATTTGTTTTATTGCAAACAAGGTCATTATGTTAACTACTATTTTCATAATGCTTTTTTTACATTCGACCTGCTATTATTTATATTACTTTTTCATACCAATTGAATCCATTTTCATTATAACGAAACTTGAATTGTTTCAGTGCAATAATAACATTCAGATGTCTACTTAACTTAACTTAACTTAACGGCTAAGTCAAAAGGCCGAGGAGTCCGAAAAAGAAGATGGTCTGGAATACATTATTTCTGCTCTTGGTTTACTTCTCGGTAAAACCTTTTTTTTTTACTGGTTAAAGTGATTTGTATAACCTTATTATAATTTATGTAGGTTATTATTTACACAGTGCTTATTTTAGAATGGCTTCTTTATCTGCATACCTGAAAAAAATCTCTTTGGGCTGATTTCCTTTCCCAAACTTTGCAAGTTTAGAATAAAACATTATTTTATTCTCGACGTTGCCTAGGCGCTGCTATTCTGAATAAGACTTTATCTGAACAAAACAATGCTTTATTTTCGCTTTTGGACTTTATCTGTAAAGCCTTATTCGGAGTGCCATGTTGAGAGTCGCGTTAGCCTCGAAAACGTTCAGAGATTTTGTAAACTGGTATAATATAGTTGATATAATTTAATCGTACTTTGAACTTTTTTAAATTATATTTTAATTGTCCATAATTAAATAACTTTTGATGGTCATTAGCCTTGTGGGTTAGCTCTTGATTCGAATCCGGATAAAGTCTAACTTTCTTATGATCTTCTGCATGCTTCGGAGGGCACGTTAAGCCGTCGGTCCCCCTGCGTTGACGAGTGAGTGCTACCATTAACAAGAAACAACCAGGGTTACAAGCACCATCTGTGGTCAGTCTAGCAAGCTAGTTGTAAAACCACAAGGCTTGTTTGTTTTCATTGTTTTCATTCGATTGTTTTCAGGATAGTATAATCAATACAATTGTAAATATTAAAAGTCCGTTAGTTTTGTCTTTGCGGTATTTTGTCCTTGCGGTATTTTGCCCTTGCGGTATTTTGCCCTTGCGGTATTTTACCCTTTCAGTATTTTGTTCTTGCGGTATTTTGTCTCGGCGATGTTTTCACGAACGTGGCCGTCGGAAAACCGTTTTAAGTTTTTTCTTTAAAAGATATGAAACTATCGACGATAAAATAAATTGGATAGTATTTGATAAAAGCTAAATAAAGTTTTATCCAGAGTCGATAAGTTATTCTTTATTAAATATAAAGCAAGACACGCAAAGCAACTTTTGATTAATTCATGGGCATATTTATTCTGTCTGAAAACTTGGTTCTGATTTAATATTACAAAATTTCATAAGGTTGTTCTGTTGTGGTTTTTTTTTATATAAAATTATTAAAGTTTGTAATATTATCGTTAAAGAAAACAAATGAAATGAGTCATGAATTTGTAAAAAATTTTGATCTAGGTTTACGTTTTTCTTTTTAGTAATTTCAGATAAATTAAATTAACAAAGGAACAATTTGAGCTCGTTTAAAAAGTAATTTTCTGACCTAAGTTAGTTAAACTTGAGGACAACTCTGAAAACTTTATGTTTCACAGTTAACACTGCGCGTTAACACAAATTATATTTTTTGCTTTAAAACAAAGGGCAATTTTAAACTGTCCTTCATTTCCGCATTCTGATTACGATTATCTGCAGTTGAAGCTATACGAGAATTTTATGTTATTGTGTTGTTGTAGATTTTAATTTTTAATTTGCGGAGGAAATTACACCACGTTTTCGCGATGGAGTCATATCTGGCAAATTTTGATAGTTTGATAGAGTTTATAATATGAAAATATAACCAGCAGGATTATGAAAACATATCTGTTTTGTAAAAATTGCATTTTGCATAAATTCTATTTAATTTTCACAAATTTTCGAATGTCATTTGAACGTTGGTAAATTATGCAGTTTGTCTTGACTAAAAAGTGTTTGAAAATAAAATTTAAAAAACAGAAACAAAGTAAATTCAGTGCTCTACTTTTGTTCACATTTGCAAGACAGATGGCTCTACTGTAAGCGAATAATTCAGCGCTACAATAAATAATTCAGATTGAAACCAAGTGTAAAATTGGGTACGATGTCTTTATAAACATTAAACTTGGTATTTCTAATGCTGGACTAAACAGCGGGATAGGTTGACTGTTTTTGTTGCTAACGATGTTTTGTTATTGTTTGGGGATATCCGATAATGAAGTGTTTTTTGTCATAGAACCATCGTAAACAAGTATTTTGAATATTGGTTTTTGTTTTCGATATATGTATTTTGCCGTTTTTTCCTCAAATTAAATTCAATTTAAGTTATTTATTAACATGTTAATTGGCGCAAGTAAATTTATACATAAATTTAAAGTAAAGTGATTATAAATAATGGTTAATTTAAATTAGATAAAGTTTCTGTAGTACATAATTATTCGATGTGTAATGCATCTGGGATTGGATACGTGATTATGAGATAATAATATTTTCATTTGTAGATCCGTAGATTACAAGGTAAAGAAAAGAAACATACTTTTGTAACAGCTTAAACAATTAAAAGAAAATTCGTAGAGTATCATGAAAAATCTTATCCCGGGAAAACCGCATTCAGAGAAAAACGCAGCCATTATTATCGTCAAACAACACAAGAACAACTAAGGCAGATCAACAACCTAAGTGAATTTTCTCGGTTTTATTGAGCATTCATACCGAATGTTGATTACAACATATAATTTTCTTATATCACAAGTATTACACTCAATTGCTCAGAATTTTTTTACTATTTTTACCGCCTTCACAGGTTTATTTACAGTGAATTTACAAAGTTTCAACAATTTTAAATAGAACATATATTTTTCATCCCTTATTAAAACAACCCGGTTAGCGTTGGAATTTTTTTGTTATTTTAACGAATATTAGGAAGTAGTTTAGAAATTCATTCATACATTTTTGACCTCTTAAAACTTGAAAAGGGACAACTCCGCGCTGGCAGGACCGCCATTATGGCATACATTTGTGAAACAAATCGGTTAAATAAAATTTTTATTAAGATTATTAAGAATAGTAAATGGGGAAAAAATTCAGATCTTGGTTTCAACACCAGACGATTTTTAATTTTAGGAACAAGTTTTCTTTCAACCCTGTAATTATTTATGTACATGAATAATTTCCCTTACAATTTATTAATAGAACGAAAAATGACGTACACGCTTTCTGCAAGCAGGTAGTGGAAGGCAAAGTAATCAAACTAATAAGCCTAAATCACTACACGTCACGAAATTAACCAGGTTTTGAATATAACAAGATTTACAAAATAAATCTTGAAATATATAACAAATAATATTAAGTAATAATTAATAATAATAAGTAATACACATGTATGTACGTTACATACATACTAAAATATGTTAAAATACTGTGAGAAGATTTTTAGAAGGAATAATAAAGACCTACTTAACATGAAAGCTAGATTATGTTAAAACATAAATACGATTTTTAAGGCAATTACCTAGATATGCATAATACATACATACTATATAATTTTTAAATACTTACTACTATAAAATTATAATGACACAAACACACGAAATATTCAGCTTATTTTATTATTATGGTAGAAGAAATCCTTCGAAATAGATTCATTAAAAAGTATTTTAAATTATTTTAATATCATATTATGAATATATAATATTCAATTATATTATTTCATTAAATTAAATTATTGGGAGGGTACAATTTTTACACAATTTTGGAATCGACTACATAATATTATGTAACCTCCTAAATATTTAATTTAATTATTCAAACTTGCACAAGGAGCACATAAATTAATAATATTTTATGATATGAAATTGTGAGTAACTCAACGTTTGCACTACTTTGGTTAAATATTTAACAACTAGAAGCTATGCTGCAGCTTGTGCTGTTTTTGGAAAATTTAAATAAAAAATTTACGCTGTGGGAGCGTCAGGGCTTATAACGTAAAGTTACCCCCTCAGAATCTTATCCCATTGGTTCTTCTCATTCGTATCGTTAATCAAATCAGACGCGTCAGTTGTCACTTTCTTAATATGCAAGGTTCTTTTTACAATCATTTTTGGTTAAAGCACAGATACTTTGCATTTAAATGGAATTATGAGAAAATGTACAATAGATAGCATGTAATATAAATTTTTTGCAGATTAGATGGCAATGTTATACCTTTCTGTATGATTATTAATTTAAATTGGGTTATTTTTCCATACGGTGACAGTTCACTAAATGGAACACAAGTTAAACACCTATACTTTGTTTTTGATTATTATAGAGCATTGTTTAACAACCTACAATTTATTTCATTATGTATTCAATTGACAATTTGTCATGATTTGTACCCTTTTTTCAATATTTTAAAGATTATATTGATCTCCGCCTTGTGAACGAGGAAATGTTATATTCAACATATTGTAGAAAATTGTCTTTGTTCTTAAGTTGAGATTTTGTTGGCACTCCTCCATACTAGTTATAAAGAAGTAATTGTCAGCATCAATATTGTTGATGAGCTTGTTTTTAACACTCCAAATGTTTCTACTGTAGGAATACTGCAGATATGTGATAAAAGAACATGGAAATTCCAGGTACTATCACTACCCGGTTTTGAATTATTTAATCTGGGATTTCCCTGCTATTGAGGTAACGAAATTGTAATATAAATATTTTAAAACTAAATCAGTTTCTATTACACAACGATTTCTGTAAAAATTTGTACGGAGTCGACGATTGCTAAGATTTAACCCACACCAAGAAAAATCTATTTTCTATACTATGTGCTGAACATAACATCGATAATTCACCTACAAGACGGACACGAACAAAATATAATACAAATTCATTTCAATTAAATCAATAATGAAAGTGCAGTAAGTTGCTTATTATGGATTTACGATAATTGAAACCAAAGTAATGGTATTAGTTTTTCCATATTATAGAAAAGTATAACTTGGTAGAAAATTACCACTTGTATCAATGAGATGGAATATAGGTAATACATTTCCGCTTAATACGCAAAAATACTCTCTATAAAATGAGAAACGTAATTGAATTGATAGGTAATTTAATTTGATTCATTTCAATAGCTATTTCGAATGGGCCTGCAATTTTGTCAGATTTTAATTTGACATTTATGACTTTTTACGTAAAAATAATAAAAAACAGACCAATGAGAACTGCGCAATTTACTGAAGTTAAAAGTTAGTCACTTTAAGAACCGGTAAATCGCTTAACACCAGTAAATTACTTTCAACGCCAGTACATCACTTTTAAGAACAATATATTACTATCAACAGGAGTGCTCATAAGTAAAGCACTCTTTTCAGAACGAGGTCAGTTAAATAACGATTTAGGAATCGTCCCATTAAAGATATTATCGATTAAGAATATAATATAACATTAACATTAATTATTAAAGGATACTCTATTATTTACTTTAGAGAAAATCACGTGGTTCTTTTATACGAGAACCACAAACTTTGCAATAAATTTAAGCATTTAGTGTTAAGAAATCCTACTAAGCTTTCAGTAAGATTATCCTGGAATATCCTTTGGCACGATGTCGACTCTTTTTGGCAAAACGATGTGTTATATTATACGTGATATAATATTATTTTTGTATATAAACGTAGTTTATCATCTATACCACGTAATATGTTATGGCGCGGCGCATCTTGCAGCAGAAATTAAGGTTAAGACTAAAAAGTCATCGCCATTATATAGATTGTGTTTTTTAAAAACTACCTTCTGTAAATTAATACACAAAAAGACCAAGAAAGCAGTCATTTGCTGACTGACTACCAAACCATCAGTCAGTTGACTTGTAGTCAAAATCTCACAGTTGCAATTGTTTAGACATTTTTACCAACTTTTTGTGTTTATAGTAAATGCTGTAAAATACGGTATGTACAATGAAACCCAGATATAATCAATTTAGAAAAGTGTAATATAAAGAAATTATCAACACATAATGTAATACAATTGCAATCGTTTGGGTATTCGTAACGTAAGGTAATTAGCACACTTCTGTGAGCAGAATAGCAATGTATTTAAGTACTAAAAGAAAAAAAACTTAATAGCATCGCTTTAATCAGAACACTTGCAAAACAATTTCATCACGTGTAATCTTTATTTTATAATGTTAGCGAAGAAAGTCCAAAGAGAAATAAATATATAGAATAAAAATAATTCATTATATAAATAGTATACTTTGCGCTCTTAATACACAATAAACTATTTCACAACATATTTTGTAAAAATTCTATATTTATTTATAACTTATATGCATTATGTTGAGGAAAAAGTACATTTACCGGCAAATGTGCACTTTTTCTAGTAAATGTGCACTTCTGGTAAACATAAATATAATGCACTATTTTTTTCAATAGAATTATGATCATTTGCCATAACAATAAGAATAATACTTCTTGTAACTGAATTTGTCGGTTGGAAATAATTATTATTGATGAGTCCCAAAAAAGGAATTTCTAACATTACCTAGTTGATTTAGAGATATTATTACAATTTATTATTATTGTACCGAAATCGAGTAATCGAATTTAGTAACCATATAATATACGACTTTAGAAGCAATTCTACTCGTAGATGTTAACCAATAACTTTAGTTTTGAAATTTAGAACGCTGGTAGTTTATTAGAAAGTTTCTATTGTATTATATTATTATTTTGCTAGTTAAGGTTAAAAAAGTTACTGGTTTCCTTATTTAAACTATTTTTACTTTTTTTTTCTAGATAAAATACATCCAACTTTTCTATTTTAGTGATGCTGGAAAGTTACATTAGAAAATTAGTTTTAAAAACTCTATTTAAAAAGTTTCGTATTGAAATGGTAGTATAAAATAAATTGAATTGAAGAGCAGTTGAGTGTGAACATGTAAACTTGACATATCCTCAAAGGTATATCACCACATTCTATGTAGGTTATTTACTTTTGTTGGTATCGGAGATGATAAAGCGATATATATCAAAAACTTGTCCGCTTACATTATTTAAAAAGCAAATAAAAGATCAAACAAAATTGACATCGCTTCTATTTTTTTGAATATTTCAGACTTAATCAGTTCAGTTTACTTTACGAATTAAACGATTATTTTTAGTTGATTAATAAAAAATTTGTAATAATAACTACCACTGGATATTTTCCTGATAAATAAACACATTTTTCACATTTGGGGTGCGTTTAATTATCTCTCGGTATTCGTTAATTCATAGGTATGCGCACTATATAAATTTTGCTGTAGAATTTGGAAATATTAATTCGAAATCCTCAATATTTTTTCCGATTAATTTTTCATTGCGATTAACCTGAAGAATAAGACACTATTGATTTAATCAAGTCGGAGCGATGCTGAAACTTTCCTAAGTGGGCTAAACGACAATTTTGATTTAGATTATTTCCTCATTTTATAAATTTCATTGAAATAAAATAAAATTAAACGAATTCAATTCATTTATGAATGAATAGTTTGAACGTTTCGCACTTTTTGCTTGAAGCAAAACAGACTAACCTAATTTGTTCAAGCTGAATGGAAATGTGAAATGATCCAGCTCACAATCCAATCAGGCGCAGAGAAACCAACGCTTCAATGACATCCGACCAAGTTGGTTAACGTGACCGATTCTGCTTAGTTGATTCTAATTCAACATTAATTAATTGAACTGGCCAGTTTTTATTCAATTTAAACACAATACAACTATAAAAGTAAAAAATACTTCTTGTGATTTTAAAGTTTTCCTTCGGCGGTAAAGTGAATCTTTAATGTATCTTAATACATAATAATAATCTTCGAATGTAGCACGTACAAAATATTTTCTGTTGACCTCAAAATAAAATAATACAATAACTTTATTTATACCTTATTGAACAGCCGGGCCATAACAAAAATAAAAAGGAATTTACAGATATCAATTTATCGTTCATGGAAAAAAAAATTACTTATGAACATTTATTTAGTTAAATGTACAATTATTGTTGTGACTATTGCATGCGTATGTCAAATAATGTAGTATGTTAATCAATGGAATTGCTTCATTTCAGTGATTTTGAGCGAATCACCATGAATTATTCGGGAAATAAACTCTTATAGATGGGTTTGCTACAAAAATATTCCTTTTTGTTTTGCAGTCAAGCAGATTTTGGGCAGTCCACTTGATGGATTTGCTTTTTTAGTATCTTTATTCAAGTTCTGTTTTCCGGTCGGCTTTTGTAAATATTCAAAATTATAGGAAGTAGATTTCCTGGCAAACATAGAAAGATTTGTTTAATTACAGCATTAGTACATCTACTAGTTCAAAATTCAAACTTTTAGGTTTGCGTTGTTTGATTAACATCTGCTGGTAAATTAGGCAAATTCAAGCATTTTAGTTAAAATCATCGTTTTTACCCCAAAATTGCCTAAAGCTAATTGGGAAATCTGTCTGAGTTAGCTACCTTGGGTATTTAAAGCACAGTTCTGGAGAGCGCGGCTGAAAACCTCATGGGTTCCTAACTATTATATTTTGATCTCATGTTTATTAAATTGGAAAAATAAGGATGGTGGAAAGCTCTAGCTGATACAAATAAAGCTAATCACATATCCCAGTTTTAAATGATGTAAATTTTGATTAAAATCTCGATATGTTTTATTTATATAAATAAATTTTGATTTTATACTTAATTATACTGATGGGTCTCTTTATTATTTACAGGTACGTTTAACCTATATACCATGCAGCTATATTATTGGGTGAGTGGATCTGTTTTCATTTATAAAAAATACCTCTATTAGAGATGGGCACTAGGTAGAGGAAGAGATGGAATAACTTCAGTCAGAGCTTCAATAACTTGCTCATTAGAATCAAATGAGAGAGAGAATTAAAAGAAATAAAAAAAATTAATAATTTATTCCTTTAAATCGATAACATTTCTATTTCAAATAGTATCCTGAGATGAATTTTTGATCATTATTAATTGATTGAATTTGTATCTGTTTGGCAGTTAGGTTTATTAATTCAACGTTATTTGTGTTTTGTGTTTGAATTAAGTACAAAGTAATAAAAAGTGAAAATATTTCTTTTTCTTAAGAGTTTACAAAGTTGGCTTTAGAAATACTTAATGAGCTTTCGTTCTGACAGATCAATCGCATAAAGCGTCTTCACCATTCCTCATTTAGGTTTGTCGTTCTTTGTGAAATATACGTAACTATAGAAATTTAACGTTGTATTGTATTATATTAATTTTTATTAAAATTTAATTTTTTATTACAATTTATATAGTCATTACGAAGGTATAAACAAAACTTTTTTATATAAAAGTATTTAAAAGGCAATCTTGTTTCTAAAATCCAAGTTAAAAATACCCTTGGTGCGGTTTTCAACATAAATCCAATATTTGACGAGAAAATGTAGCCTAAGTGATCTGAATCCTTAGGGTTAGAATAAAGTCCAATATGAAAGAGGTTTATTGGACAGAGCTAACGTATTTTCGTAAAATTGCAAAATGATGACAGATTTCATGTGTTTTGTTTTATCATTTTTTAAATTCGCCTTGTCCTTAGAAATGTTATTCCTTGCAATTAATTGTTATTTTTTAAGTGCCCTTTTTTTCACCAACTTAAAACAGGACTGTAAATCATACAGATGACTCCGGAAGAAAATAAAACCCTATCATTAATTAATACATAACTTCCGGCTAAAACGACACTTCTTCCGGACACTCCAGGCGTACGAACAACAGGATCGGCTCGGTCGGCGAAATCCTTTTATTTGTATAATGTTCTACAATACAAGCACGGGCAATTTAACAGCGGATTTACATGATTTACACAATTAGTCGTGCAGAAAACAAAATAAATGCTAAAATGCAAATTAACAAATGCTTTCGTAGTTCGCTGAATATATAAAAACAAAGCTCATTTTATTGTTGTTAGTTAAACCCTTACTGGGAAAAATTAAAAAGATGGAGAAATTAGTAGGTACATCTAACTTAATTAACGGTCAAAATGAAACATTTTAAAAGTACGGAGGAACATAATGTGGTGAAATTTTTATGGTAGGTAGGTAAAATGTTGTCGGGATTAAAAATTATTTAAAATTTTCTCTGTACATCTTTTCAAACGAATGAGCTTTTTCTTAACGTAACTATTTAAATTTTAAGACGTTATCTTAGGATCAAAAGGATTCTTTGCTATTGCAAAATGCATTTACTGGTGTAAAACTTATTAACGCTAGGCAAAAGGCACTTCAATTTTCAACAGGATACAAAAGAGGTAATGTATTTTTATGCAGAAAGCTGCTCGCCAAGAAGATATTATAATTGAAAATTTCGCTTGGATAATATTATTTTCATATCTGGAAGTCAGGATAATTTTTGTGAAAAAACGAACGTCTTACTTATAAATAAACAAACATAAGCCTGTTTAATCCATCTCTGTGAAATGATCGATCGTTAGTAGGCTCTTAAGTTTGAATTTTGATGTGAATTGCGTCTTGGAAGAGATTTAAAACTTTTGTTTTAATTGTTTTTAAGTCTTTGAATTGGAGAAATCCAAAGGTATTAGGGAATACGGGATTCAAAGATCGAAATTCTAGTAATAAAACTAAATCCAAACGCGGGCGATCAGTTCTAAGCTGAGTTTTGGAGCAGTCGAGCGTAGTCCAGTTGTAGAATCTGCTCTAATCCCTTCTGCCGTTTAACAAATCCGATCACACTTCCGGTAACTCGTAGCACTGCGTCCGGTCGCCATTCACTGCTATCCTTAAACTCAATCACATCCACATTACTACTTTCTAAGGGAGTCCAAATAGCAACCTTTCTCACTCAATAGCGATACATCATGTCTATTACAGATATCGACTTCCCATATCTATACATTTTTATAATGTAACTTCCATTCTTTATCTTTATTGAAAAGTTTAAAATGCCTTACTTATTATATTCCGGAATCAAGTTTTGATGCATTGATATTAGTTCCTATCTGTAGGTAGCTTTATATAGCAATAATTAGTTTTTGTAGCCATCCGGTAATGAACAAAATACATTCACAATTTTAAACGTTATGTTCGAGTATTGATCACTTTCATTATGCATACGTTTTATTGCTTCCGTTTTTTATAGCTTTTATAGCTTTATAAAACTTTCTATATTTATGGCAATTAGGGCTATTAGAAACGTCAAACATCCTTTTCAAAAACATTGTTTGTAATTTATTTCGAGCAAATTATGAACGAAAATTTATTTTGCTTGAATAATCTCAAAGCGAGTCCTTAATACAGGATTTTTCATTGACGATGATAATAATAATAATAATGCGTATTTTGTAAATCAGCTAAAAGTTAGTCACCAAACAATAACTGTTTGCGACTTATGCATTAATTGTTAAGCCTGTCTGTCTCATGAATCAGCAACTTTCTATGAGTCAGTGTTGTATCATAGTGGGATATACGTACCCCCATGCAAGGGGGATTTGCATCAGATATGTTTAGCACAGCGCGAGGTTAAATGTGACAGCACGATTAAAGTGCCCCTTGATATTTAAATATTATATCTATACGGATAGAGTTTATTGTTCTACAGTGACAGTATAATCTAGAGATATTTTAATGTTTAATCTCATAAAACTTTTATTGCATCAGTGCTGCTTTTTTTTTCTAATAATTAAACAATTTTTTTGGTTTTAATCAACCAGAATTATTATTTATAGACAATTAGGAACTTAAATCCTTTGATACATTATTCTCAGAGTGTAAAACAGAACGGGGTTGTTCAATCTCAAATGTTTTGTTCAAGTTTCTTGTTCTATAGAAGATTGAAATTGTGTCTGCTTTTCAGTTCAATCAAGTTTTTAGATCGATATTAAATTCATCAGATTGTAGCAAACCTGAAAATTGACGAAATTATAGCGATTGCTTCAAAAATTTAAACATTATCCCTTAAAATTTTAATTTGCATTAGGTATCCAGTAAATACTTCAAAAATACACAACGCGGAAAACGGTTTTCAATTTAATTGGCTTTTTTCGGTATATGAAATTGTGATGCCCGGATTACAATTTAAAACTTTTCATATCTGCACGTATCTAATTTTCTCAAATCATTTTTCGGCCGAAGCAATTTTTATACGACACATACAAATAGAAAGTATTATTTTTCCCTTATAACGTTTAAAACTAGAGTAAAGAATTTTTTAAAGTATTGCTTATAATAAATACTAAGTTAAAGTGTTCCATAGTAACAAGAGAATTTATAGCATTTTCCAAATACTCGCAATGCTTTTTTGTCTTAATCGCATTCTTGTGCCTAGAGCAATTTCTCACGAGGAATATGACAGTGTAAGAGAAACTTTACTGCTAAATGTATAACAAAAAGAGTATATTTTTTAAATCCAAAACTTATTTAAATTCTATTGACATTCTTATAAAAAGCATTTAAATTCTTTAACTTTATGTTCTGGACACAAGTACAAATTTTATTATAATTATATTCTTATTGTTATTATAATACAATGGAATCTTGTATGAGCACAAAGGTGTTCTGATCTATTGTGAATGACTAAACCAGCCATGGACGAATGACACTCAACGCTTCAGTTCTGTTGAAAAACTTCAATTTATGTCAATTATAAAAATTAGAGACTTAGTTTTCCTCTCAACGAATGCTGCACTTTAGTGCCGTAAAACGTAAAAATTGTGTTAATTAAATATATGAAATACCGAGCTTGCGTCGCTTTTTTCTTCGCTACTATGTCAATTAGTGTGCGTGCTAAGTTGCTTACCGACAGAGAGGAGTAATTACTAACTGGATAATATTGAGTTTTTCCACTTCAACTGCAAATCTATTGATTACTTTCAGGATTTAGAAAATTATATTTTAAATTAAGTGTGACAACGTAAATAATTTTACCGAATAAATTATTGTTGGAATTGTCTTAATGGATATTACTCTAGCTAAAATTCATTTTGTTTAGAAAATAACTTACCCAGTTGCTTTTAAGGTATGCACTTTAAGCATCCAAATGCATTTTCTTCCGTAACTGCACTAGTTATTAATTATATTCATAATTGCCATGTAAATGATACCACTAATTATAGCAATTTATGGTTATATAAATGATAATTTAGTGTATGTACAGTGAAAAACAAAAAAAATCAAGAAGTTGTAAATAAATATATATTGCTATGACCTATCCTTATATATTTGGTATCACAAAACTTTAATTTTTAATTTAAAATAATAATACTGTGTGCTAATTTGTTTACTCTTTTCTATGTGGGGGGAATACCCGTGAGAAATATAAGCTTGTTCGGGTTTTGTATTTCTTCTTTTTTTTAATCTTTTCTCTTTCTACTATTAGATTTATTCGTTATTATTTAGAATTCACTTCTAAAGTTCTGTAAGAATTTTCTTTCAGGGAAATCATGTTTTTATTATCCTCTATAAAGGATCTCCTACGCTGCATTTCGGTTCTGTTGTTAGTGTTATCATTAGGTGAATGAAAAGCGTTAAAATGAACATAAAAGTTTTATTTTAGAGCACTTGATTCGGAAAAACCAAATTAGCAGATCAGCAAAACCAAATTCAAACAGACGAAAACGTGTGTCCATTATCGGGCGCAATGCCTGTTCAATTAGACTGGTATTTAGAATAAACCGTATACAATTGTTTTCATTTTACATTATTGCCAATTTTGAATATTAATAACCTGGTAGATACCTGATATATTTTTTTAAATAATAATATTTTGCTGTAATTTTGTAACTGTTGAAATTTATATTAAATATTTGTTCGGAAATTGATGTTAGTTAATCAATGTCCGGTGTTTAATATTACAAATTCTAATTGGTCTTCTGTTGACTGTTTAATAGCACTGAATGGGTCACACGGATTTGATTATACATATTTAATTAAACCGTATGCAATAAATTTGAAATAATTTTAATATTATTATTTTCACAAAAAACGTATGATTTCTGATTTCGAATAATTCACATTCAAGGCTCGAGACTGTAAGGTCGCGAACTTTTTTGAGAATTAATTCAAAAAAATTAGAATCCACCTAAAGTTTCTTATTAGCATTCTGTATTTGTTGAGCAGTTGATCTGATGATCCACGATAATAATAATAATAGAAGCATTTTTCCAATCGATTGGCATTGTTATTTTTAGATCAACAATGAAAAGAGTGACTGAAACATGAAAAAATTTTAACAACATGGTTATAAATAAAGAATGCATGTCAAGAATTGAATTCCAATTTCGTGTTATTTTTAATATTTCCTACCACGGTAACTTGAAACAAATTATGCAAGATTACAGATTATTTTATTTTTTATGGTGGTTTTATTATTTTGTAATTTATAAAGAAAATATGTTTTTCCACTTAAAAATAAGTGAAAACTATTCTTTTTAATTTTACTGCGTTTATTAACTTTTATTTTCACGAACTTCATTGCGTCATTGTAATCAACGATGTTAGCAATATGAAGTAACGTTTCAGATAACGTGGAAAACATCGTTATTAATTCAGACTTACTCCTTCAGCAGTTAAACTAATTTGATGTTATGATTACATGTACATAGAACTCGACGTTTACTCTAGAATAAGTTGTTCCTGTTTGATGATATGCTACATAGGTTCTGGCAAAATCATAGATTGTAAGCTGTGCATGTTTAATGAATACATTTACTGAAAAATCAATAATTCAAAAAATCTTTACACAAATTCTCTAGCGAGTAGTTTTGACTAGTTAAATTGATGATCAGCCAGCTCAGTCTCACCCGAGACAAGTTTAACTAATTAATTCTAAATTAAAATCTTTTAATAAGTAAAACTAATTCATACTTCTCCTTATCTGGATTTGTATTATAAATTAAATAGTGTAAATAGTTAAAATACCATTTTATAATTTATCGTTTTAATCCGGCTCCCAAAAACATTCTAATCTCTCTGTTATAAGCATGTGCGATAGCGAATGAGCAATAGTGAGAAGTTTTACTCCGAGTTTTATAAACAAAGTGTGTGATCTGTTGAGAGATAATAACGGCGAATCTGACGTTAAACGTCGAATAAGAGTGGTAGCCTGTGGAACAGTGAAAAAACGGAAGAAAAAAGTGTAAAATAACAGCTAAAAAATAGGTAAAGAAAATATTAGACTAAAAGTGAGGTTAAATTGCAAACGAGATATAAGCGGAGAACCGAACCAAAGTCATTAATAGCACGAAGGTGCGTTGGAGCAGGCAACACACCATACAATAAACAACGGCGAGAAACCTTACAAGCAATCGTAGTGGAGAAAAGTCAACAGCAGTCGCAAATGAGTGAAGAGACAAGGAAGAGAATAAGAGAAGTGGACGTAGAGCAAGCAACAGAAGAAGAACAACTGTCTTTCGACAGAAGTAAAAAAACGATTAGAACACCAGAACAAAAACGAGCGGAAAAAGAAAGAGAGAAAAGTACCACTCACAACATGGATGCGAGCGAAGTGAAACAAATGTTTGAAGCAATGATAACCGAAATGAGAAATAATACATCAGAGATTAAAAAAGAAATGCAGGAACTAAGGAATGTATTTAAACAAAAGGAAGAAAAGTGGGAAAAAGAAAGAGAACAACTGGAAACAAGAATAGAGATACTGGAGGACAAAATCGAAAAGGAAGAAAAATCAAAACGGAAGAATAACATTGTAATCAAGGGTTTGACCGATATATCAGAGAGAGATACAACTACTGACCTGGAAAAGTTTTTGGAAAGAGAATTACAAGTTAAGGTGAAACTATTGAAAGCTTATAAATTGAAATCGAGCAAGATTGAGACTGTTGTAGCAGAAGTTGAATCATGGACCAAGAAGATGGAGATTATGAAGAACAAATCAAGATTGGGAGGTAAGAGAGTCTACATAGATAACGATATGACGGTGGAGGAGCGTAAAATCCAGGGTGAAATAAGAGCCATAGCGAAGAAAGAAAGAGAGAACGGGAAGAGAGTCACGGTGGGCTACCAGAAAGCTATAATAGAGGGAGTGATGTATAGATGGAATAAAAGAGAGGGAAGAATGAAAACTGATGAGGAAAAGGATCACAATCCAAAAAACTAACAACAAAGCAAAGCGAACCGGACGGAATTATGGTAACGAACATGGCAATGAAGAGGGAAAACTGTTATAAGAAGAAAAGAAAAAGTAAAAATAAAAAGAAAAAAAATGGAGAAAACATACGAGTAGGTACATGGAATGTAAGAACAATGCTAAGACAAGGAAAAATGTTTGAAATAGAAAAAGAGTTGAAAAGATACAAAATCGAAATAGCGGCCGTTCAAGAAACAAGATGGGGAGGCAAAGGAAAGGTTGATGCGAAGAACTACAGATTGTTGTACTCGGGAGAGGAAAAGCAAGGCCAAAGAGGAATCGGATATTTCGTGAACAAACAACTACAGAGCAACATAGTACAATTTGAGGCAATAAGTGGAAGATTGGCTTATATAAGAATGCAAATGAAAAAATGTAAACTAAGTATAGTAAATGTATATGCGCCAACAGAGGACAAAGACGATGGTGAAAAGGAAAAATTTTATGAAGAGCTAGAAAGGGTCGTAGAAAATATACCAAAGCAAGACGTGCTGATCATCCTGGGGGATTTTAACGCTCAGGTGGGAAAGGAAGATTACAACAGCGAAGTAGCGGGTAAATTCACATTACATGAGGAAACAAATGACAATGGACAGAGACTGTGCAACCTGGCAACAGAAATGAACCTAGTTATAAGTAGCACTAAGTTTAAGCACAAGCCACAACACAAAATAACATGGATGAGACCAGGTATAAATTGCGAAAAAGGAAGTCAGATAGACCATGTATGTGTTTCAAGAAAAAACGCCACAACAATTAATGATGTTAGAACTTACCGAGGAGCAGAAGCGGAAACGGATCACTTTCTAGTAGTAACAGAGGTTAAATTAAAGAAAATAATAGAAAAACGAAAAGAAATCAAGAAAAAATTAGCAATGGAAAACCTCGATAAAGAAAGCACTAAAAGGAAATACGCCGAAAACACGGACAAACTAATTGACAACAAGCAGAAAGACCAAAATATAAATAAAGAATGGGAAAATATAAAACTAGCAATGAAAAAATCCGCCGAAACAACAATAGGGCACCAAAAATATCAAGAAAGCAAAAAATGGTTTGATCAAGACTGCAGCTCGAAAGTGGAAAGCAAGAGAGAAGCAAGATTGAAGTGGTTAGCGTCAAACAAAGAAGAAGACAAGAATGAATATATGGAGAAAAGGAAAGAAGCTTACAAAATTTGCAAAGAAAAGAAAAATAAATGGTTACATGACTTGATGAGCGAAATAGAAAATAACTATGGCAGTAACAATACTAAGCAGTTCTACTTAAGGGTTAAACAACAGAAAAGAAAATGCAACATGAAGACCAGGGCCATGAAAGACAGAAGTGGAAGAAGAATGAACAAGGAAGAAGACATAAAAGAAATCTGGAGAAACCATTTCCAGGAATTGCTAAGTCAAAATGTAGAAGAGGAGACTACTAAAGAAACAGAAATAGAAAAAGAGGATGAAGGAAAAGTAGCAGAACCAACGTTTTCCGAAGTAAAAAAGTTAATCAAGAAACTAAAAAATGGCAAAGCACCGGGTAACGACGAAATACACGGAGAAATGATAAAAAATGCTGGAGAGAGTGTACAACAAAGAATATATGATCTGATAGTAGAGATATGGAGAACTGAAGTGATGCCGGACGAATGGAAAATAGGTAAAATAGTGCCAATACATAAAAAAGGAGACCTCGAGGAATGTAAAAATTATAGGGGCATAACATTGTTACAAGTTGTATATAAGATATTGTCGGCACTCATACATAACAGACTAAAAGAAGAAACAGAAGGTATAATTGGCGATTACCAACATGGATTTAGAGAGGGCAGATCGACAGTGGATGCATTACACATAATGAAGCAGATAACGGAAAAGGCGCGCGAACACAATATAGAGCTGCATCTGCTGTTTGTCGACTTCCAGCAGGCCTTCGATACCATTAAAAGAGAACAACTATACAAGGCTATGCGAGAAATGAACATACCAATAAAGCTGATACGATTGATCCAGATGACGATGAGAAGATCGAACGCCATAGTCAAGGTAGGAACAACAGAGACAGAAAAATTTGAAATTAACGGCGGAGTGAGACAGGGCGATGCGCTGTCGGCGACCCTGTTTAACCTTGCAATGGAGAAAGTCATAAGAAAATCAGACTGTGGAGGAACTATACGAACAAAAGAAGGCCAAATACTCGCATATGCGGACGATATAGTGATTATCGCCAGGTCATTGAGAAAAATGACAACAATCCTCAAAGAAATAGAAAAACAATCAACAATAATGGGACTTAAGATAAACGAAAACAAGACGAAATATATGAACCTCACTAATTGTAAGACAGAAAGAAGGAATTTGGAAATAAAAGTAGACAGACGAGTGTTCGAAGAGGTACGAAACTTCAAGTATTTGGGAA
This sequence comes from Cantharis lateralis, assembly GCA_963170105.1. NCBI lineage: Eukaryota > Metazoa > Arthropoda > Insecta > Coleoptera > Cantharidae > Cantharis > Cantharis lateralis. The sequence goes on along the minus strand of OY720627.1, from coordinate 35,713,912 downwards.
TCCAGATAAACTGCAGAAACGACCGAGCAGAAGAAATAAAAGAGAAAATACAAACTGGGTGGAAAGCGGTATATACAAATAAGAAGATGCTTAAGAGCAAGAGTCTCTCTGTACGAACAAAAGTAAAAATATATAAGTCCTTCATTAGACCGGTGTTAACATATGCATCAGAAGTGATGAACTTGACAAAACGAGAGGAAGAGAAGTTAAGAGTCTTTGAAAGAAAGGTAATAAGAATAATCATGGGTCCAAAGAAAATAAACGACAATGAATACCAAATAAGAACAAACACCGAAATAAAGAAAATAATTGGAAAGGAAGATTTAGTAAGATGTATAAAGGCACAAAGAATCGCCTGGCTCGGTCATCTGATGAGGAAGACACCGGAGAGTACACTGAGATTGATCACGGAATGGAAACCTAGCGAAACTAGAAAAAGAGGAAGAATCAGAGCGAGATGGATGGATGAAGTTTTGGAAGATCTTGAAGCCATGGGAGTGAAAGAATGGGGAAAGAAGTGCAGAAACAGGAACTTGTGGAGGAAAGTAGTGAAGGAAGCCAAAACATGCACGAAACTATAAGTTAGGGAAAGACCAGAAAATCAGGAGTAATCCACCTGGAGAAATGGATTGTAAAGACTTCCAACGGAAGTGGGCATATTCCTTTAGGAATGGACGCCTTTATTATTATTATTATTATTTATTCTTTTTAATTTTACTGCGTTTATTAACTTTTATTTTCACGAACTTCATTGCGTCATTGTAATCAACGATGTTAGCAATATGAAGTAACGTTTCAGATAACGTGGAAAACATCGTTATTAATTCAGACTTACTCCTTCAGCAGTTAAACTAATTTGATGTTATGATTACATGTACATAGAACTCGACGTTTACTCTAGAATAAGTTGTTCCTGTTTGATGATATGCTACATAGGTTCTGGCAAAATCATAGATTGTAAGCTGTGCATGTTTAATGAATACATTTACTGAAAAATCAATAATTCAAAAAATCTTTACACAAATTCTCTAGCGAGTAGTTTTGACTAGTTAAATTGATGATCAGCCAGCTCAGTCTCACCCGAGACAAGTTTAACTAATTAATTCTAAATTAAAATCTTTTAATAAGTAAAACTAATTCATACTTCTCCTTATCTGGATTTGTATTATAAATTAAATAGTGTAAATAGTTAAAATACCATTTTATAATTTATCGTTTTAATCCGGCTCCCAAAAACATTCTAATCTTCTGTTATAAGGAGGATATTTAAGTATGTCTAGTATTTATTTATGATTTTATTCTCTATGAATAATTTGGCACAATAAAAATGTAATTTTCATGGTTATTTCTTACCGTAAAATATGCTGCAACTTGGAAGCATTGCAGCAACAGGATAATACAACGCCCCATTGCGTTTGTTGAAAGAGGGATGGTCTGGAAAATTTATTATAGGACTTGTTTTGCAGCCCGCAGCAGCCCAATTCACCTGATTTACCACCTGATGATGTAAATAATTTTTATAACAAGTATGAGCGCATCAACCTGCTCTGCATCTCAAAGAGCATATTTAATCTAGCAAATGTATTGTTTGACGAAGTTTATTAGATTAAACGAAAACACAATTCAATCAAATTAAAATAAACAATTCAAATGTATCATTCAATTAAATTTTTTACTTCAATCGGCATGTTCAATTGTTTGTTTTCCATATTATGTTGGTTCATGATATCTTCTATTGAATACCCGTTAGCTTGAAAATTCAAGTCATACAGCAGCAACAAATTGTATGTTTACCTATGTGTTAAATAAATAACATAGTTCTGGGTATTTTCCACTTGTCTGAAGAGGCCAAGTAAAAAACCTAACACTTACACTTGGACTGTTTTTCTTTTTTAATCTGTATCACATTTAGTCAATTAATGGCTAAATTTTTCACCACTTGTTAAATTGTATACTTTTCCAACAATGAATAGTAAAAATAAATAAGTTGTTAATCTTGAAACTGCATCATTTGAACTTTTTAATTTGTTTTGCAAATGACATGCTACAAATTCTTTTGGGGCTTGGTGTCATTTATATTTATAACTGGAGACTGGAATTTCGTTTTGGGGTTTTATAAATACTTGAAAGCATCTAGTTTAATTCCAAATGAACAACCTCTCTTTTCTGATTAGATGCCACATTCCTCATTCACCGCTCATTTAATTCCTCAATTATGCGGAATAATTTCTTCTTGTTGATGAAAGTCCATAGTACCGATTACGATAATTATAATTGCCTTAAATTTTCTTCTTACATCAACTTAACTTAAGAATCAAATAAAATTATTATTTAAACTGTATAAATTCGTAACCCCAGCAATTAAATTAATCTTGAGTATTGTATAAAATTTGCTCCTGTAAAGTATGGAAAAATGATGCTCGCTATATAATTACAGCCGGCTCCGCCTACTAAAACACACTACTGCACCTATTAACGTCGAACATACGTACCGGCAACAGAATGAACACCTCACCGCGATTTATGTGAAAAATGGAAACTTTACAAGAGCATTTATTATTTTGTCGTCAGTTCAATAAATTCATAATTATTAATTTGAAAAGCTTTAGAAATCCTCTGGATTGAATACTGTTAGTTTTAACACTAGAGAGATTCCATTAGGTTGACTCGTCCGTAATGGTCGGTTTAACCTCACATGCTTTTAACAATAATTACATGATGCAATAAATTAATATTTGTATGAAACACGAATAATTATTAAATGCACTAAACTGTTAATTATGCGTTCCATTCAGAGAAATCATATACAAATAATGTTCTGATGGTTGGCTATTTTGGAAAATGCTTTAACGCAATTACTACAGAGAAACGTGATGGTTTACATAGTATGTATATAGAATACACTGTATAAAGATCCTATATGTAAACCTGTATTTATTTATACATTTCACCGAGTGCTAATTACCTGCGAATAGTCGTGGCTCTACGTTTGATTATAACACAATGTCGTTATTATATCTATACACCTCGTTTGAACAGCTGACGTTTTTGATGTGTTTCCAAGCTGTGAATTTTCTCATGAACTTCAGGCTACACTTTTTACAATTACATTATACTTTCATATTATGGCTCTCGATATATTGGAAAAGTAAATTAGTATTGACAAAGTCTAAGCGAAAACGACTACTTTGAACTTTAAATTCAATACTTTAGGATTGCTAATATTCAAAAACCAATCAACGGTCGTTATTACATAACTTTATCGAAAAAGTTTTTAAATGAAACCAGCAATTATTTGCATTACAAAAAATATAAAAAGTTGTTTCATTTTTTGACCTGCCGATATATTATACCGTAAAAAGTTTGATTATGTTTTTAAGATTTTTTTTTTGCCAAAATAAACTTTCTTGCAGATAAACCAGATATTTATTTTGTCTATTGTAACTGATATATTTTTTTATTACATTTTTATTATAGTAGAGGGAAAGGTGAATAAGTTTTTTGTAATTTTCTTGTTATTGTTATGAAAGTGTGAAAAGGTTTTCTTTTAATAAGAAAATGCATGCTGAACTTATTTTATTAATAATGAAAATGCAGATTTACATGGGAAAAATTTAATAGAAGAGATTTAATTATACCTGTAATTTAAAAATGCACATTTGTAGGTAGGAGTATAATAATTAAAGAGGACTTTGTTACTCTTTTAAATGGGGATTATATTATTTCAAGTGGAATATAGAAAATATTTTTATTTCCTGAAAATATTTTAATTGGATGAAATTATCCAGATTTATTCCTTATGTCGTAATTTCACGACAATAAGACGGTCATTGGCCAGTGGACTAATGCGGAGAACTGCTAACGCTAGGAATCCTATTTGAATCCGGATAGAGTCTAACTATGTTATGACCGTCTCCGTGCTTCGGAGGACACGTTAATCCGTGAGTGAGTGCTATAACAAAAGCAACCAGGGTTACAAGCACCATCCGTAGCCAGCCTAGCAAGCTACCTCAGATGTAATACAACAATGCTCAGAGAACCAGTAGTAGTTTCGGAATACCACCGAACTTGCCCTGGCAAAAGACAGACAGCCTAATTAAAGAAGAAGAAGATATTATTATTTCCTATATAGCAATTCCATTTGAACTATAAGCTACAAGCTGTTCACTTGCAGGTTAAACCAAAAAGTTTGGGTTAACCAATGAAATACTAATATGCGAAGGTTTTGGTTCATGCATTGGCACCTGCAGGTTAATTCGTGCCTTATGAGAATATAATCTCTTCGGAGTAATCTGGATACCGGTTGTATGATAAAACCTTGCCGTCCATGCAATGCCTAGACCATCTGGATGTATGGTTTTGGCTGGAGGGGACTCGTTTTGTTTTCATTTTCAATGAAATACATTGAAAAGCTGTTCTTTAAAAGAAATACCACAGGGAAAACGCCCGGAAGGCCCTTGACATTGTAAAATCTCAGATCCCAACTTTCCAGTTCTATAATATTCAAGTTCGATAACCCTAGAGGGATGTTGTTAGCCAGTTAGGCCCGGAACGCCCAAGCGAAGCGATGGTCGGATGCAGGCGTTCTAAAATCCACAATTTTTGAGTGATTTAAAACAACAAAAGATTTCTTAAGTAATTCTCACAGGCTCCACCTCTTGCTCGTTGTCAGTGACCAATGGTATTGCAGAATATAATGCAATAATTTAAGAATTTAGTTTTGTTAATTTTGGAAAAACTACTGGATATTCCGAAAATTTTATTTTTTATATTTACCATTCAGTGCAAAAATTTCGGAGAAATTAGAGAACGTAGATCATTGACTGTACTCCAAGTTACAAATACACGTTAATTCAAGCGACATTTTTTACGTTGTTTTAACGTTTTATATTATATATGCATGAAGTTAGTCGTTCTTTTTCTGAAAACTATATAATACAACAAAGGCCTGAATATCTGCCAGCTTCCCTGCCAATATTTTTAGGAAAAAAACAGAGTGGTTATTTGCTTATCAGTTTGATTGCGTACATATCAGAAGATATAAAAAATAAGTAATTGGATCAAGAATGAAAATAAAAATACAAAAGCACGAAACGATTACGAAGATGTCGTCAACAACCAAACCTATCAATGAGTCACCTCAGAAACAAACTTACATTGTAGAAATAACGGTCGATTAGATACTGATTAATTTCGAACTTCGATGGGAGGCGATTAAAAGGCACACTTCACTGCCGGGTAAGCTAGTGAACGTTCATAGGGATACCCAGCTTGAATTCTGATTAAATCGAGGGGGGTGCACGAAGTTGCATCCCTATGTGAAAAGTATTTGTACCGTGCTTAAAATTGTGGGTTAATGTATGCATATCAATTATTCCACCATAGGGTTTGTTTAGGGTTTGATGTATGTTGTGTGGATTTCTTGGGTTTAAGGATATTGTCAGCACGGTTTTAGGGTTATCTTGTATTTACCTAACGAATGGAACACGTTCAGCAAAAAGGATACATCTGGTAAGCTTACGATTTTATTTTGCTCTAAGAATGATAGATGAAAGTTGAAAATGCTTATCTACAATTACACGAAGCAATTTATAACATCTAATATGTGGAGCTAGTAGCTCACCCGATATTGTATTTCTATTTTATTAGTTATATTGTATTCGATATAGTTTGAGATACGGAAAGAAAAATCAATGTGGGTCCACAAAGCAAAAAAGCTTTAATAACACTGATCTGGACAATAAAGCACCGAGTCGAAATTTTCTTATTTTACACCACGCTGGTGTGAGTGCATGGTATCTAACGGAATATGGTAACTTACTAGTTATTTTATGTTAAACGATATCATCTTAATGGTTATAAGTTAAATTATTTACTATTTTATCTTGCTTTTACGCGGTTTTAAATCATAAAATACAATAGAGTTGATAAAGGAATGGATAATAATATCATTATTTCGGAAAATGTGTATTCAATATTAATGTCGTAGTAATCTAGATTTATACATATTTTAAAAGCTTTTGATTTTTTCAAGTCGGAGTATAGAGTCAAGTTTACTTTAAACTGTCAATAAAGTCAATCGGTATAGATTTGGAAATTCACCGCATGTTAACAACCCCTCACTAACACTATCTGATCTCAATTTAGTCGAATCCCTTTGCAATCAACAGATGACATTCTAGAACCTTGGGGAATTATATAACGTCTTTTTATTAATCGATTTTGTTTGTATTACAGCTTGGGGGGCTGTTATTTGTTGTCAGATATCATCTTTACTTATTTTCTATAGCAAATCATACTTTAGATATGTTTCGTTACTTTTTAATTTTATTTGCGTTTGGGGGATTTACATGGCTACGATCAGTAAAAATAAACCATTTGTTAAAAAGCGAAGAGATGTTTTTTAAGATTAATAGAATTAAGTTGGTAATTTTGTCTTACCTATCTTCTGGACGTTATTTTCAGTACAGTAAGTGTAGGAATAGAATGAGTTTTCTAGAACTACGAGCATGATACAAAACAGCTTTAGTTAGTTACAAAACAACTAGATTATACTTCCGCAAATTAAAGTTGCTTGAGTTAATGTTTATGTTGAACCTTTTACACATGAACAAATACAAAAATTATAATACATTTTGAACGAGTATTAATATTATTACAACAATTTAACAAAAATTTATATTTTGCGCAAGGGGATGAATAATATTTTCGGGATAATAACAATAATTTAAAATTCATATTATGATTTATTATTCAAAAGCGAAATTGATTTTGAAATAAAAATTTCTCGCATAATGTGCTCGTTACAATTAAAGCGAATGAGATTTTGATCATCGCATTTTCTGCTTTAGCCAATTTTTCTTCTCAACAGTTGTAATTAAAGACAGCACGATCTCACTATATGAATGGTTCTGAGAGTCTGGAATGAAATTACTTCTATAGAATAAGTTTGTATAAATGTGATAAAGAAGATGAATAGTTGGTTTTTAGAGCAAACGATTAAAATCTCGATACAAATAAAAGAAAGTATAATAAGTCTGCGTAAGACTTAAATATATTGGACAGATTGATTGATGTCTGCACTCTCGATATCTCCGAGGGGACCTCACGTGTATTTTGAAAATTAATTTGCCTAAATGAAACGCAAACAGAATTGATGATTCACGAGAATTTTAAGTGAAATATATGTTACGTGGCACGAGTTATTGTACTATTTATCAAAATTTTTCTCTAACTTCTTCTGCTAGTGAATTAAGTTCTCTAATGCCAGCCCATAAATACATATACTTTTTTAGAAAATTACGGAGAAACACGGTACACCCTAAACATGCGGATGTAATATATCTCTATCATATAATAACCAAAGTAACGTATGGTGTAACGGCCGGGTGCTGTTGTATAAAGGCCCGTAATCTCGGTTAGAAGGGACAAGAGATAGTAAGGGTGAGGTTGTTGTAATCATCCCCTACGCTGCCAACTGGCCCGGCACTAAAAAGTTGAATGACTTTGTAACCCAGGATTACTTGCGCCTTGCACGCACACATACTATCTTTTAACTATCCGCTATTAATTTGCCTTTACGGAAACAAACCTCTTGGTGGAGTCTTAAGGAAGTAAGTTTGCGTGTTAAAATTATACCAAGATGAACTATAACACACTGCAGACGGCAGAACTCCCAAAGGCTAAATTCTACTTGTGCACAATCCTTGTTACACGATTGGTACTTGGACAATAATCACGACAACTCGACAAGTGTTCGGATTCCTCCTTGTAATTTACAAATTATGCAAACAAAAAAGGCATTACAAATATTTTTTTATTTCGTTTTCCATTGCAGATAGACTAAAGAACACCATCCAAAATGTGTTACGCTTTTTAAATTTTTCTGTCATAACTCACGCATGCCAACAAGTTCATAAGCATTTTATGTATGCTGTGCAAATTTTAAGCCAAATTATTCAAATACTAAGGATGAAGCTTACACTTTTATGCACGTTATGTCTTTTATTAAAAATAAATTTTAAAATTTATACCACCACAATAGATTTTATACAATAAGCCTTTTAAGGAGCAGTTTAAATCTAAATTTACATTTTTTTTACATTCACCTATTTATTGAAATTCATGCAAAAACTTAGGTTTGTTTAAAAGGTACGCTAGGGAGCAGGGGCAGAACTGGATTGGCAGTTTCACACTTCTGACCCCGCTTTAATGTCCCTGTAATATCAACTTGAAAACTATTATTATTTTTATTTTATTTTTATTTAACGTTTTTATTTAACTAAAATTAAATTATGTATAAGGGGAATTTCCAACGTTTGGTTTGGTGCTCCCAGAAGTTTTAAGAAGATTTAAGTTTTCGTGCTATGGTAACAACTAAATGCATTGTTTCTTAACACTTTCGTGGCTAAAATAGTTATTTGTAGTTCAAGGTTGCAATATGCTACTGTGCTGTATAATAGAAGTTATGTGGTTTGGCCGTTATAACTAGACAAACACTTCGGAATACAGCTTCAGGGCAATTTCCCTTTAACAAAACTTATATATTCTCTTCTAGCTATAAAATTTTTTCAGATTATCTGGTTAGTACACCGAAAATAACATGTAATTAATTAAACTTTCAAAATTAGTTACATTTTATTTAAGTTTAAATTGCAAACACTTTAACTGTAAGAAAAACCTTTTAAAATCATCAATTCAGCCGTTTAATTACTAAATCTGGTGTAATTTCACTGAAAATTACTAGTATCCAAGTACCTGCTATTTTAAAAGAACTTAATATGAGCGTCGATGTAAAGAGGGTTTCGAAGTTTCAAACGATAAAAATTTACAAAAATTTCAATATAATCCAGTAGATTTATTTTACAAAGTGCAATTTATCTTTAGCATACTTATACTGCAGTTAATTACTGACCTTTAATAGCTAATTTACGACAATAAAGAGAAGAACATAATTAATTATTTATTATTATTTTTTATTATATTATACTAATTACAATTAAAACTTTAATGACTTCATCGTAATATGAGAATTGGGCAGTTAGATGCACGTTTGCAGTTTCATGGTCGTTTGAAATAATGGTAATGGTGAATTTTACGTTCACTAAACAGCAAACACACTGAATTAAATATAGAAGGGAGGGCTTGCCTGCTCTAGTATCTATCACATCCGTTTTGCAAACACGAATTTGTAAGGTATTCTTGTGCCACCTACTTAATTAATAAAAAATATTAATTGATTTAAATATGAAAACTTAACTTTTGGCGTTGTCTAAATTTTTTGAAAATAATAAAATAATTTACCTCTGTTTGCATTGTCAATAATTGTTTTAATATGGGGTTGTAAGATAAAAAGTAATTTAAATATAGGTTGATCCAATATATATATATAAGACAGAATTGGGTTGCATTACAAATTTATATTTGTAATTTTCATTAAGTATACTACTAAGTACATGAACATATCGTTTCCTGTTTGCCACTAATTAAATATTTAAAATCTTTTACAATTATTATTGTAAATTTATAGGTGATTTTTATACAATTTGTAATATATTACACACTTAATTTTATTTCAACAATATATCAGTTACTATACATAATAATTTGGTAAATATAATAATTAAATAGGATAAACGCTTTATTTTGTGATTTATTAAATAATTAAAGCTCGGGCGATTGTCGAATAATGGACAGTTTTTTTTGAGAAATAATTTTTTTTTTCAGTTTATTGCTTTAGTTCTGTACATAATACAATTCTGAATTGCATAATTATCATTGATTGATATTTTTTTATTATTATTTGATTATGCCGTTCCAATTCTAACAAAAATTCAATAGAGGGTACGATATTAGGCAAAAATTATAATATTTATTATATAATATTTATTAATTATTTAATAATATAAATACATAAACCAAACAAATTTACAAATGTAAATTATTGATATTACAAATATCCGCTCCCCCACTCCTAAAATCAAGCGCAGCACATATTTACGTCGAGCACACGTACCGTCAACAGAATCAGTTATTCACCAATTTTTATGCGGAAAATTAAAAAATTTAATTTGACCGGACTACTGCTATACCTTGGTATGTACGTACTATACTATTTTTTAAGACAGTTACTGTTAATTGAATGCTGACGGTCTGTGTGAATTTTGTTTTATTCTGAACTATCACGACATTGTACAATTAATTGTTTTATTTTATGCATTAATATTAATAGTAAGAAAAATACCCAGTATAGAAATTTCAATTCAAATTTCAAATAATTTCAATAATCACTATTGATTTTGTTTAATATTCCTAGCTGGAATCTTTGTTTCACAGTTTGCATCGACATTAAAAATTCAACTACGTAATTCAGATGAGATATTCTTATACCTAATATATTATTAATTATAATTAATTTTTTTTTATATTTTACAATATCTTCTCTGTAGTTTGCATTCATATAAAGCTGCCATTACACGAAATTGTACGAAACTTTACTTATTTGAACAACTAAAATAACACATAGCGGAGGCAAGAAATTCTAACAAATAATGAGAGATAATTTGCATTATTATAGCATGCGTTCGAAAAGTTTGTTAAAATTCGAACACTTCATCAGTGGGGAAATTAAATTATTAATAGCCTAACTTTTCGAAACTAACGCATGACTTTTAATAATTTATGATCAAATCCTAGCTGGAATCCTTAAAGTTAGAGTTTAACATAAACCTTAAGAAAGAAATAAAACTTAAATTTTTTTAAGTTTTAGGCATGTTCCCTGCACTTGCTGCTCTTGATGCTTAGTATACTAAGTATACCGCCCCCCTATTGCGCTACTAAAATCCTGAATGTTAAAATATTTTTAATAATATATTTCGAGTGGTATGGCGGAGGTAGAGCGTTTTTACAAATTATGACGTGTTACGATCGTTATTTACTTTTACTCTTTGAAGCAGCTTATCAAAGGTTTAATATTATTATGTGAAAAGTATTAAAGTGAAATCTGATTTAAAAATAATTAAATCATGAAAAAAACATACGAGAATTACTTTTTATGTGATGGACGGGTTCAGTTAAAGTGTAAGTGTAATAAAAATAAAATTTTATCACGTTAGTGTGCAACGTACACCAAGTTCCTATGGGAGAAAATTAAGCGAACGATGACAACCTGGAATTAAAAGTTTTATTTTTAAAAACAAAAGTTAAATATTTAAATTAACAGAGACACATACACTCACTTGTAAAATTATGTCACTATAAATTGTGGGTGTTTTAAATTTTATGCCGTATTACTTAATCAACATTTTAAAAACATGAAAAAGGAACTGGGAATATAAATTTTTTTATTGTTTTTATATGTCGGTAACTTTTTAATTTTTTGGGAATTTAAAAAGTTTTCATTTAATAATCATAATATTAAAAAACGTAAGTAGGTAAGTTAATTAGATTTCATTTCGACAGGTTTAATTCGTTTTCCGGTTTCCTTTCGCCGTGATTTTAGTTTTGATTTACCGTGCGCTACAATTTTTGATACACTTTTATAAATTCCACAAAGAGTGGAAGCCGTCAGAATATCAAGACATATAATATTCAATTTACAAAGAGACGCTGGGAAGTATTATATTTAAGGTGCACAGAAAGGGTAAGGATTGCCCTGCTTACAAATTGAGGCATCCTCGAGTCTCTGTCTACTGTGACCTAGCATGACGTTACACGTGACAAGCATACAAACGATGTTTGAGTAAAATGTTGTTACTGTTGTCCCCTCAGATGAAAATTAGGCTATGTTTGCTTCCGACGATTGTTTTGCTTTTATTAACAAATGCGCGATAAGGAATATCATTCCAGATATTTGGAATCTTTGTTTCCTTAATGCCTTTCGCATTCACACACTAAGTAACTAAGATAACAAGTTTACTTACATTATAATTTTCAGAATGCACTACTAAGTAAGTTTACTTACTTGTGCAAGTTCCCGTGGATGCACATTACAACTTCCTAAGCACCCATCTTATTACGAAGCTCCAAATTGGAATATAAATCAAATTTAACAATTATGGAAATCTTAACTATAGAATAATAATATTTTAACTAGCAATAAGAGTCCCACAATAACATTTTTATTTAAAGGAGTCTTAAAGGATACGTTCGCATTTGTGAGTTTCTGGAATCCAGTAAATAACCAACATGAACATATTTTGCAACTTTAGCTTTTCCGAATTATTCTCGTAAAAATTTAATGAAAATGTTTTTACATTCGAGAAAGAGGTAGTGCAATAAAAGTTTAAATAAATTTTTTTCGACTGCAAAATGGTTAGTTACTTAGCATAATCTTAATTAGGAAGGTAAGAAAATCTGAAATTGCGGCAAATGAATGAACTGGAGTGGGGTGCCAGTATAATACGAAGCTTTGGGTTGAAATGGATGGAAGAGAAAGTTCGAAAAAGGTGGGACTTGCTAAGAACTACAGTATTTTGGATGGTGATTGTTATTTTTATTATTATTACGATTGTACTTGAGATTCAGTAGATATTTTATGTTCACATTTGGAAGTTTTGAATTGAAAGCATCTTCGTTTGAAAGAGCCGATTTATTTTTTAACGTTGCTCGGCAAAATTCATAAATTATTGTTTCGTGTTTTGCAACTTAAAAAAATAAAATATACGGGAGTAGAATAAAACAGGGATTATTTAATTTAAAACTGAAAGGTTAGCACTTTGGATTATGAACAAATTTAAATTTTAATGTTTTGTTAAATTAATTACGGTTAACGAAATTTAATTTAATATTTACAGTCTTCAATAAGTATGTAATTCAATTTATTTCAGAATAAAAGCTCTGAAATTAACATGTGCTTTCCCAATCAAATTTGATTTATGATGTACGGTTACATTTAATGTATGATAGATATGGCATTTGCAAAATAATGCAGCCTGCGGAATATTGTAAATTCGATGTTATTTTATTATTTATTGGCGAGGGAATATTTTTTAATAAAATTATTCAACAATTACAGCATTAATAATTATTGAAGTTATTTTTTAGATGTTAGACTCTCAATTAAGTGATTAATGTTCTCCTTTGGGACAGTAAATCATGATGGTGGCTATAATTTACGTAATCTGATGATATTGACACCAAATTAATATCATGTTTGCAGTACGTTTTGATAAACGATTCCGAAATGGATGTGGACTTTATGAATATTGGTGATTTTAATTATGTTCGCAATTATTTATAAATTTCGGCTATGTAAATGACAATTATTACTGGCGGTCGCCGATCTCAATTATTTACATCCTGGTTTTTTGGGAATTAATTCTGCATGTTCTCAAATTTCTTGATAAGCGATTAAATTTTGTATACCACATTTAGAAAGTGTGTAAGCATGTAAATGCCGTTCTTAAGCTTTAGGCCCATGAAGCTCGCATTAGCATATCTTTGCGGAGCTTGAGCAGGTTCCGCTTCGTTGAAGATAGATTGTGCCACACAATTCGATTTTAACATGCATGCTTCGCTATTTAACATTGTTTTTGAAAATTGCATAGCAATACTTCATTCCAAATTGCTCCAATTGCAAAATTAATATTGCACAGCTTTGTATAAGTAATTCAAAGAATCGTCATATTTTTATGTTCTTTGTAAAACTCATTGGACCATTTGAAAATTTTTCAAGATTTATGGTTGCTATATCGATACATATTTAAAACGTCTGCAGTAAAATTACGTATTTGTATGGTGTTCGCGTCTAGTACAGCTGGTACCACTGCAAACGTATCTTAATATTTGGTCATATTTATTTAATAAAAGCTTTTAGCAGTATTGTATAAATTAAGTTTAACAGTTAAACTTGACATATAGGACAAACAGGATAATAACAGTTGACAAATTACAAACTGTTAGAGTGAACACATTGCGCATTATCCGATGTAAATCAAATAATCTACAGGAAACTAATCTTCTTTACAAGGGTCTCCATTGAATACTTAATGAAAAATTAATAAATTATATTCAAGCATTCGCATGCTACGACGTCGTCTGAATATTTTCAGTATCAACCCAATAATTTTATACGATGCATTCAAATCTTCATCAAAAATTTAAAACAATTGTTTACAAAGTGCCCTAACGCCATTGATAGTTAATATACTATTAATCGACGTTTCCGAATCTTTTTACCTCCAAAGTAAATTCTTACTGCTTTAGGTCAGTTTATGCTATTATTACTAAAGTTTACTAATTTACTCAATAATTACACAGTAATTCGCAAGCACTAAATAGCATCCACTATTAATAGGGTGATAGATACCACAACAATTTGGAGGTCTATTCAATGAGGTGTAGGATGAGCATTAACTGTACGTGAGCGTAGGATATAAGAATGCAAGATTAGCGAAATTTAGTAAAGTTTGGTTTGTAGTTGACAACATTAAACTTAAAAGTATGAAAAGATAGCAATGCAAATGCGTATTTTGTATTCAAGATCAAGATAAATGTAAAGCCTCCGATCCAATCTGTTCTTCAATGCATACATCTGTATAACTGATTTGGAAAACCGTATCGCTTTGTTCACTTGAGTCAGAATTCTCGGTCATAAGTTAGTGCAGCTTCGTAGACTCCATTTATATTCTGCCTCGTTTAACTTTTTGCTCTTTCAGTGTTTTAAGAAAAATTTTTGAAAGCTTTAAATTTTAAATTATGGAGGATTTGTAAAATGTAAAATTTGCCTTCTTGCCACTAAAAAATTACTATTCAGACGTGTTATAAATAAGTTATTAAGTGAAACGGTTTTACAATAAATATACCTAAGATGGAAACTTTTTCAAATTAAAATAAAGTAGTCGTTCTTAAAGAATTATCTAAATATAAATAACCTTGCTGGCGTTAAGGCATTAATCAATCTCGAAGAAAAAGAAGTATAAGAAATCTGACGAGTATAGCCATGAATAGACGCGTCGGAGCGGAAATATAGATAAAGAATAAATAAAGACGAAATAAATGTGAAATAACATGAAAACTCGACAAAAGTACGTATTTTCTTAAAATTAATTTACTTTTCACCAAGAAAATTTGATTTGTTAATTGTGTAGAATCTTAATTATTATGGGTGGAACTGAAAGGTAAGCTACGGCTATATATCATTGTTACAGTTTAGTAAGATTGTGGTGAATGTTAAAATAGGTAGGGACTATAAAGTCTAGTTAGTATTCCCAATAAGACCGCAACCTTCATCCTACATACTTCACTTTAACACTGCTATGGGATAGCGCTGTTGTTTTACTCGCCACTGATTGGATAACAACTAATCCCAGTTAATTGAAAGAGGACTAGATTGATCATTTCTGATCTCACCTCTGACATCCCTATGCAACCGCATTGAAGATTAAAGGTCATTCCTTTCTTATTTTCCAACTTTCCTACACTTTTTTAGATCCAAAAAGTTCTACAAAGTCCAACGAATAGATAAACATTTTATTTACTATATTGAGATTCTCTCCCTACATTTACTGCAATATTATTAATTAATACAAAACACAACTTACAATGTTATTTTCCATGCATTTCAAAGCAAGTATTTCCTTTCTGAAAATTGTTTCATGTATCAAATAAAGAGAGAATTTAAAGTATTCCGTTCTGTAACTTTCAAAATTGCACCGTTGTTATTGCAGGTACATAATTTGAAATGAAAAAAAAATTTAATCTCGTTTTTATTAATTTATATTATAAATACTTTACAAATCTTATTGTTAATAAAAACCGTCCAAAATACTGCGCATCAAATTTAACTTCATTAATAATTTTCCCGAGAAATTTATATTATTACGTACCTACTTGTAATTAAAAGAAAATTGGATTAACTGAAAATCGATTGCATAATGGGATATCTTTACCAAAATTTTAAATCAATAATTCACATCTTTTACGACACAAACACAGATTTACAAAATAAATTGGAAAATTTCATTTGAAATGGAAATTTTAAAATTTAAAAAAGAAATCCCAGCTTAAAATGTTATTAAATGTGATTAAACCAAAATCATTACCCACGACTGCTTCTCAAAATTTTGCTCTTGAAATATAAACTAAATTAATTGTGCGAATGACCAGCTCTTAACTGAGAACAGAGGGGGAGAAGTTAAATTTAGCAATTCGGAATGAGAATATATTGGAAATTAAACCACAGATATCTCATTTGAGGAACGTTGATGTTTTCAAACATATAACAAGTTCGCTTCTATGTTCTTCGGGATCTCTCAAACTTAATTTATATATTATTATCATTACGAGTTAAGATAATCAAAGATCAGATTGTAAAATTTGAGTATCTAACTTTTAAAATACGTACTTCTAGTTGGATGGAAGGCTTCAAAGCCTTTAAAAGTATCTGAAATTAATTAAATTTATTAGTCAAGTTTAGGAGATCTATAAATTTACCTTGTTAGGAGTTAGTTATTTGATTTGAAAATGTTGATAATCAAGTCAGTTTATATCGGTGCTCTGAATTTGAAAATAGGCAGGAATAAGTAAATATCAAATAACTGCAAGAAATGGTTGTGATATAAAAACCATACAGTGCAAAATGAAAATGAAATTTGATAGTAGAAAATTTAAATTCTAATTAAAAATTATAATTTGTTTTGGATATTTGGATAGTTTTTCCTTATCCCTCTTTCTCATTTCCTCTGTATCCCTCTATAATTATTGCAGTTCATCTTGTCATCTTTTTTTATGTATTAGGAAGATGTATTGTCCCACTAACTACCACACTAGGTTAAATAAAGAGTATCATACACTGTAAATTTTTTGGAACTCAGCATAATGGAAAAAAATTTATGAACCCATAA
Organism: Cantharis lateralis; assembly: GCA_963170105.1. NCBI lineage: Eukaryota > Metazoa > Arthropoda > Insecta > Coleoptera > Cantharidae > Cantharis > Cantharis lateralis. The sequence continues at coordinate 35,697,068 of OY720627.1, read as the reverse complement.
AAATATTGCAAGATACGAGAAAGTGATGGGTCAGTGCAGTCTTCAGGCCGCGCAACCCGGGCAATCGAGTTACTGAATTACTGAAACAAAAGTTCTTCAAAAACAATGGCAATTAAACAGAAAATCCATTACATATGTATATTTATTCTTTAAATTTCAAAATAATCGAATTTCATGTTTCGATTTTTCACGTAAAAGTTGGTGAATATCATTCTTTTGACGGTACGTGGTCTCGACCGAAATAGGTGTTGCACTTCAATAGTAGCAGCCACCGTACTACTAACAACATATTTTATTCAAAATAGGATTGAATTAATTATTTAAAAATTAAACTTAAAAAAAAACTCGCAATTTATGGATTCCGGTAATTTCGAGGATCTTTTGATGATTTTCGTTTGCGGAACCGCTTCAGGGATGTTTTGAATGGTAGGAGCGGCTCAAATATTCACTTTGACCACTAAGTAGATCCGTCATTTTCGAGTTGCAATTTATGACCAAAAATACTTGTATAAAATAAAATCGAATATTGTACATTTTCAGTTTTGGTTTTTTAACGCGTATTTTTGAATAATATATCAAAACTACACTGAGTTTGGAAAGCTTAAAGCAAGATAAGATCATAAATAATAACTTACGGGAAAACTACGTACACCAATCAAATCTTTTGCTAAAACTACATAAGAAACAGGGGAAAAAGTTACAATGTCGGGATTTTATATTTTGAGGTTATTTGTTCACATAAATCGACGCATTTCGATGCGTAGTGTTGGAAAAATATAGTTGGGCTTGGTGAAAGTTCACAAAACCGTGTAAAAATTAGGTATAAGATGAGGTCAAAACTACACTGAATTGGGAAAGTTTAAAGATAGATAAAATCATATATATCGAAGTGACGGGAAAACTGCGTATGTCAATCAAATTTTTTGTTAAAACGACATAAGAAACAGTCGAACAAACTCCGGATTTCGGATTTTTATATTGTGGGGTCAAAAAATTTCCTTTTTTTTTCAAAAGCAGTCAAATACTGACATGTATTTTTTACTACTTAAATCGACGCATTTCGATGCGAAGTAACAGAAAAATCTGCCTGGATCTGGCAAAATTTCACAAAACTGTGTATTAGGTCAAAACTACACTGAATTTGGAAAGTTTATAGCAAGATAAATAAATTTTAGAATTCGTAACTTGTGATAATAAATTATAATAATATTTTAAACTATTTAAAACCAAGTTAAATAAACGCTTAAGTATATTATAAATTGTATTTATTAGACACGATATTTTGAAAGCGGTTACTTTCATTTTCGAGTATAAATAAACTAAATAAACTAAACAAACTAAATAAACTATTTAAATAAACGAGTTTAAATAAACTCGTAATAAGTTTAAATCGAGTTTAAATAAACTCGTAATAAGTTTAAATCGAGTTTAAATAAACTCGTAATAAGTTTAAATCGAGTTTAAATAAACGAAATAAACTAAATAAACTATTTAAACTCGAAAATGAAAGTAACCGCTTTCGAAATATCGTGTCTAATAAATACAATTTAAAAAAATACTTAAGCGTTTATTTAACTTGGTTTTAGTTTAAAATATTATTTATAATATAGCAAGATAAAATCATAAATAACAAACTTACGGGAAAACCATGTACGTACGTCAACCGCATTTTCTGCTAAAACTACATAAGAAACAGTGGAAAAGCTCCGGTTTTCGGGTATTTATATTTTGGGGTCAAAAAACTTCTTCCGTTTCTTTCAAAAACGGTAAAATATTGACATGTCTTTTTAATTACATAAATCGACGCATTTCGATGCGTAGTGACGGAAAAATTCACCTGAGGCTGGCGGAAGTACACAAAACGGTGCAAAAATTAGGAATAAGATGAGGTTCAAAACTACACTGAATTTGGAAATTTTATAACAAGAAAAAATTCACTTTACGGGAAAACTACGTACGCGAATCAAATTTTCTACGAAAACTGCATGAAAAACATTGGAAAAAGCTCCGAATTTCAGATCGAAACGCATTTTGTCAAAATGTTAACTTTTTTACATAAAGATTAACCGATGTAAAAGAAAACGATGTGTAGATAAAGGAAACATTTGCTTTAGAATTCGTAGTAGAACTTTCAATTAAAATTTCTCTTCGTTAGAGCTTTCCGTTCGGGAGATTTAGATGGGACAGACAGACCTACATTCAAATTTTGTGTTTTTTAATATAATTTTAAGATAACAATTTGACTTTCGGTCCTTTCGTTATGATCAAATAATTCTTTGTGAGAGCATTTTTGGAATCAAATATTTCGACTCAATAATCGGCTTGCGATCCAACCAAAATCCTTGGGAACGTGTTAAATGTATAAGTTAATTTATTAATTATTTTTGCAAAGAAAATATTTAAAGTTCAGAAACAAAACAGAATAATTTTATGATTATTCTTAGAAAGGGTAGGAAAATGTGGGAAGGGTTAGTAAGGATTACTACCCTGTAAGGGAATAGCGTGATTGGATCCATGGGAATTATAATTTTTATAATGCCAGCTAATCGTTTGTAAATTTACATATACTACACATATCTGGTGTCGGATATTACAGGCACTAAAATTAATATTTTGTTGTTTTCGAGAAAATTTTCCTTGCGAGAAAATTAGATTTATGTCCATTTAATTCATAATTGTGTTAATAAAATGCGCAATCTTTGGGAAATTTTTAAGCAGCGAGGGCATTTAATTGGAATTTTATTAGGAATGCGCTTCATCAATTTTAAGTGCAGAGAAACTGCAAAAGTTTCAGTTTTAAAGAAAATTAATTTTGAGATAAAAAAATTATCTGGAAATTTACGGCGTAAGTTAAATTGTTATCAATTTTTAAAAATCTAATTATAGTGAATACAATGTTGATGTATTCATGCGAAGGTACAAAGCGGCTTAAAATTTCCTGTGTATAGGTATTTATTTCCTTTAATAAAATGTAGGACAGGAATTGTATAATCATTAAGCAATAAATAAAAGAGGACGTCCTGCTGTGATACTTAATTATTGATCATTATTATTTATTAGTTCGTGTGGTTTATGAAGCACGGGATAAGTTAAATGGTAAATTTTAACGGAAGGTAATCTAATTATCCCGCATAATTGCACATTATTATTATCGCACTCGGGTATACAAAGTTGTTCAATGATATTCAAAAAATATGCGAGAAAGATATTTATATACTTATAAATTATTTATAAATCAAAAGTGGTATGAAAAAATATGGATATATCATAAAAACTCCTTTTTATGAGTTTGAAGTGTTTGGTAGATTTTCTATTCTAAATTACACTCTTATCCGAGAGTATTTCTATAATATTACATTATTTCATAAAAATTTCAGCGTTATTGTGGAGAGCAAAAACGAAATTTTTTTTATATTTGTTGATTTCAATTTTCTGTGTTGCGGATTCCACCACCAACGTACGACATTAAGCAAGAGTCGACAGATTATGATAAATTTGCTTTTTACGTGATTAAACTTCACAAAAACTAAGATTACATCTAATACAAACAAACAAAGGTTACGCCTAATAATCCAATACTATGTAACGATAAGAAAAACAATAATAATATTGAAAAAAATAATTAGTTTTGGATACGTACTACTTGCGGTTGTCTATTTACTTGACTTAATTAATTATTTGTCTTTTGTTTTGAGTCAACATTGAAAATTTGTGTAATTGTTAAGCTAACGTTATTACGGTACATATCAAATAAACCTACTTCGTAAAGTTGTAATAATCAATACTTTCGATGTAATTGTTCATTTTTAACTTTAATTATGCATAAGCCGTGTTATACACCGAATTCACTTTATTTCAAAAATATTCAGCTAGCAAATATTTAACCTACATAAAATAAATGAAGTATGTGAATATAGGGAAGCAAATAAAATTTTATAACAAGATTACTTCGATAGATGATCTGAATGAACGGAACGAGAAGAAACTGGGGTTTGATTCTTATTACTAACTGAATCAACAGTCTTTTTCAGCGAATCTAATGGTAAATCCACGGAGACAGATCGGAACATTGAGAGGGAAATATTCATGCTGAAAATAGGGTTACGCAAAAGAAGGGACTAGTTTCTCTTTAATCTTTCTGCAGGAAACTCGTCTTTACTTTTGGGAAACCTGTCGTTTTTCTATCGGCATTTCTATTTTACTACATCTAAGCTTACATTACCCCATTCTTTGAATAGCTTTATGTTATTTAACTCTGTGTTTTAGTAGAAAGCAGAATATAATTTCGATGCTCTCGCAATTTGCTAGACAAATTTGATAATAATTTACTTCAAGTGCGATAAATTTATAGGTAGTTTTATTGAAAATTATTGGCAAGAAGCGACTCGGCGCGGTTTATATGCAAAAACCTTTATCTACAAATAGAGGCAAAAAATGTGCTCGAGAGTTTAGGCGTCGACAGCATAACGATACATTAAATCTAATACCTCCTATCCCACAAATTTTTGAAAGTAAGGTTTTTTGATTATTACATTGTAAGAGACCCTATTAACTTTAATCTGATACCCATAAAAACCAGGTTTAGAGTGGAATTCTGGTTAAGCTATGTAAGCGTAAAGTACACAGGGTACGTTACAATGTTTCAATAAAAACATCTTACTGTAAAAATATGCTGGCAATAGTGTATCGATAATCAGGCACCACGAATGTTTTGATTTAATTTTTTCGCTACATCACATAAATATGTCAGCATATGCACATAATCGTAAAACATGCATAATATTAAAAACATAAAATTGTTTATGTTTCAGGAAAACTATAAAATGCGTTACATATAATAATTTATGCTTTACCGTTCCGAAGGATAATGAAAATGTTTTACACGTTTATTTAAAAATTTTAATTAACGAATGCTCATTTATAGCAACTAGGTCATGTTCTGTTGGTTCGCATTTCCTAAGAGAAATAAGGGCAATAGTTTTATTATGTGATTTCTCAACGATTCGAATATCTGCAGCTGCTGTAGACGATGTCTGTCTTTGCATAGTCAGCTTAAACTTTCATAGGAATTTTACATACAAGATCAATAGGAATTACATATAAAAGTATATTAGGAACATTTTTAAAGTTTTATTTTTTTTGTATGCAACATCGCAGCAGCAAAATTTCCTTAACATCCATTGTAAGTTGGATGAAAAATTTTAGACGCAGAAGAATAAGAAGATTAGTGGAAGTAGGATATTATAAGCTTTGTTTATTGAAATAGAAAATCTATAGAATAAATGGCGCTTATTGTGCCATATAACAATGGGAAGGTTTATAAAACGTATTTGTTGTTTCGTTTATATACTCGCCTTGACAGCATAGTTAATATTGCAGAAGAACTTTTTTGATGTTTCTAATTTATTTTTTATAGTTTGCCTGGAAACAGTCATAAGGTTGCCATTTTTTAGGCTGCCATCCTGATAATAATAATTTTCGAGTGCCACCGTTGCTGTTTTATGCACAAACGAAACTAGCGAAAAGTGGACAAAGCTTAAGTTGATAATTTTGTTAAGCAGTATACTATTTCACGACATATTTGGTAAACTCGATTGACTAATTAATGAATTCTTGTTCCAGGCGGAATGTCTTTGCGGCTGGTGGAGCTGAGAATTCCAAGTCATGCAGTAAGGAACCAAAGTGCACGTCTTGAGTGTCATTTCGACCTGGATGGCGAAACATTGTATTCCGTCAAGTGGTACAAGGATGGAAATGAATTTTATCGATACGTTCCACGTAATATGCCACCTGTCCAGGTCTTCCAGCTCAATGGAGTCACAGTCGATGTAAGTTTAAGTAAAAGTTGATTTTATGTATTATTCCAAGTTTTAATTGGAACTGTCAAGCAAATTGAATTTCTAATTGATGGAAAATTACTTATTGCTTGTAAAAATTCCACGACGCACTGCGTTTTCTATTAGCAAATAATTATGAAATCGATGCTTTGATAGACTTTTGTGTTTTAACCGCAAAGCCTTTTCCATGGAGATGACAGTTGTTTATGTTTTTAAACGAAAAAGAAAAACATCGAAGCTTTGAATATATTAACAAATTTTCAAAACATGTGTATGCCAAAAGATTATTTAAAAAGAATGTTTGAATTTATATTACAATTTATATTGAATAGGGCCGTTGATATTTACATGAGGAAAATACTGAATCTATTTATTCAGTCTTGTGAACTTAAAATACAAAAAAATATGTAAATTTTCATTCATTAGCGTATATATTAGAGCATTAACATGTTAAAGTTTTTTCATAGATGTTATGTTTATATTTATTTCCAACTTTAACTTTATGATCATTTTATTGCTAATAAACATTCTGAACGCCAATAAACAATTTAATTCATTATTTTCGCAAATTGTGAATTTCAACTAGGATGACAATAAATTTCACTAATTTTAACTTTGATTTTGTGAAAACATGAGAATGTCGCACAAGTTAACAGCTACAGAGACACGTAAGCTGTTCAATCACGACTCACGTGTTCCCACAATTGCTGCAATACTTTTACCCCAAGTTTTTCTACTTTAAAAGGGACTAACAAAGTACTTTCAAACTTTTTTTATAGTGGTAAAATAAATCAAATTTTTTTATATACTTTTAAAGCCATAAGAAAAGATGCTTCAAAAGTTGGAAATATATTTATAAGCCCCAATTTTTTATATGCACTGTCTTTATTTTAGATTTCAACCGAAGGGAGAATATTTTTGATTTATCGTTCACTTTTTTTTATTAAATTAAAATGTTTTAAATTCAACTACGACAAAAGACTGATAATTATTTCAGTAATTCGAAAGTGAAACCTTGACACAATCAATTTTTATAATTATCGATATCGACACTTCATAGGCTTATAATATGGTGCATATTGCACCAATATGGTTTACCAATATTGCATATTAATATTCATGCAATATTGGTGCAATATCGTTTTCTATAATTGGGCCAATATAAGTAAGAAGTTATGCAAGGCCTATTTTAGGTATACATACTTATGTATTATTTTGTAATTAAATAAATTAAATTATAATAAATTCGAGAAATTCAGAATAATCCCTTAAATGAATAGCATGTAGATATTACTTTTGTTCTATTTGATTGATAAAATATTATTATAAAATGTTACATATTAGTGTATTATAAAAAATTCAAAATTCTCCCAGTTGTAAAAAGTAAAACCGTAATAGCAGCCACGTGTAGGATTTCCCGGGTATCATTTTATGGTTTTAACCCTTTTTTCTAAAGGAAATAAAAACCAGATGTACTCGGTACGTCGGCGTCGGTACATGCAGTTGAACAGAAATGCATTGCTCGCCAGTTAACTGTAATTGAATTTCTTGTATTGTCCATGTCCAGACACCTTTCAATCCTACTGTTAACAAAAGCAGCCATTATGAATCAAGAACTTTCGCTAAAAAGAACTTCCGTTACTTAACTCAAGTGATTACTCCAAGCTACTGTTTCGCATACCAATAACATGTCGATGTTCACCGAAGAACTCAGCTAAGGGGACTCGTGATTTGCATCCTATCAATGTTTGCTACGATTGCAGTTGAAAAACTTTCAGGGGCCCATCACCGTGGTTCGGCGGGGTTCATGACTGCCACCATCAACTATTAAAAACAGGGTTACTGGCATTCTCCTACCCGGTTTAAGCTGCGGTGGAGTCTTAATTCTAAATCCTCCCCCATAGGAGAGGCTTATGTCCAGCAGTGGGCGGAAAAAAGCTGAGGAGAAGAAGAAGTCACAAAATGTTGTCACATATTATAGCAAAAATAGAAAGCATCTAAACGTGATGATCCTAACGAAAAAAGTTAATCCTAGATCCAAGAAATGTACTCTAGCTATTAAGAAAATTTCAATCACCCAAAAGAAGCCAAGAAATTACCTTCATCGGTGTCGGTCGTAATTAGATTAACGAGACTTTTATTAGTTTTGAATGGATTAACGAGAATTTTACTTCTATAATTTTAACTTCTAAGATTACGAAGAAGAATTTAACCTCTGATCACCAATAAGTTGTTTTGTTCGAAATCATTGAATAATTTTCGGATAATTTCGTTTCTTAAACATTTCATTAAAATTTTGAAATAGATAATTATTAATTAATATGTAGTATAAACTCACTTAAGCTGTCATATTATATGAATTTACTCGTTTTATTTCTTAGCGGCCTGCTGCAAAACATTAAGTTGTGCTTTTGTTGTGATGTTTGCATTTTTGAAAAAGTTTTAATATATAAATTTTGTGCTTCTTCGCTTGAAAACTTCGAAAAACAAATTAATATTAAAATGCTTTTTGTTGGAATTTACCGCGATCTGCAAATATTGCTCTTTAACAGGAAGGATGTTGCCTACAATACAGAAAGGGCAATTCGTATAATATGTGTTGGTAACGCTGAGGAACGCCTCTCATTGGTAAATTTTAAAGATAGGTAAGACGACAAACATTTATTAAAACGAAATTTAATTAATTATTATAAAAATGTTCAACCTTTAACTATAATAATTATGTAACCTCAGCATATTAGTCAACTGTGATGCCAAAGGCCGAACAACCAGGTCAATCACATATTAGTATATCCGGGCGGCCGATAAATTTGAATTGGTAACGATATTCCCCCAGTAAGGCCGAAGGCCGAACAATCATGTCAATCACTAACTAGGAAGTGATGGCTAAGTGCGGCCTTTAGGCCGCACAACGAGGGTAATCTAGTAATAAAATAATTATATAAATACATCACAGATTTTATAAAAATATGATTAATAAAATAGTAGTAGACTGAAAAACATTAGTTTAAAAATAATGAAGTCCAAGAAGCAAAACAACCGGAAATCTTATGTAATAATTAAAATAAAAATAAAAAAATCTACACTAATAGTAAAGTTTTTAAATTTGCTAAAAGGTAAAAATTTATAAAATGGAACGGAATGAAAATTTATTGAATAAAATTTTAAAAAATTGCCAATTTTCCATTAAATTTTAACATATTTGTAATATTAGAAAGGAAAACACTGTAATAAAATAATATACTATTATGTTGATTTTATGTAATTTGAGGAATAATTTTATATACTGAAAGCAGCCTATTGTGCGCGACAAAGTAAAGTGAAAAGATTGACAAAATTCAATACAATATAAAAATTGAAAATGAGGTAAACAAAATGTTATTAATTAAAATTTTCGATGAAATAAAAATTGTTTGTGAAAAGTTACATGAAAAATTATGAATGATATTAACAATTAAAATTAAACAAGTTAACTGAACATTAAAAACAGTTTTAAAACTTTTGCTTTCCAATCTGTTTCCAAAATCAAACATAAAATTCGAGTGAGAGATTTTTAAAAATTCGGCATAATGAAATAGGTAGATTTAATTTTACACAGAGTAATTATATTTAACAATATTTTCATTGTAATCAGATTATTTTTGAAACGAAACAGAAGTATGAATTAAAAATTCATGAATCAGAACCAAAAAGCAAGATTTTCTGAAAACTGCCTGAACATGATATCGGTCCACCAGAGTTTTCTTTCTAGAATTAAATAATTTCAGTAAGAAATTCTGTTAGTTATGTGAAATATGCAACATTAATTCATTAGTCGACTTGAATATTATTGAGTTGAACATTGTGGCCATTTTGAACACTTAGCCGGCATTCACTAAAGATTAGTGGTTATATTATATTGTAAGAGCTTGCAAGAACCAATCAAAGTAAACCATAAGAGAGAGAGAGCGTACCTGAGAGAGAGAGAAAGAGAGTAATTTGACATGTTCTTGCCAGCTCCTACAATGCAACAGAATAGAATTAATCTATGTGGATACTATTTTGCTGTGGTTAATTAACAGGATGAGTGGTTAGAGCTGTTAACTTTATAATATTGCAATAGTGTACATATTTCCAATACCATTTGCTACTGAATATGTTTGATATATGGTCGATTTCATAAAGCTTTTAACGAGCCGTTAAAATTAACAAACGATTTCTATTGGCTTGTTAGTAATGATAGACATTTCCTATTGGTTAGTTAAATTTAACGGCTTCTTAAAAGTTCTATGAAACCGAGCAATAATCTCTTGTTTTTGAATAGGTAACCGGAGTTACATATATTTTTAATACCAAGAAATTGAACCTGTTGGAAGAAACAATTTATTTTTTTCGATGTACCTACTAAAGCGGGAAATCTTACCTTGATCTCATGGACTACTACGAGCTACTTATTGATCTTATGAGGTATCAGCCCCCACTATTATACATATTTTCACTTTTGGTTGCAAATAATTACGACTTGAATAGTGTGATTTTGAATGAGGTTTAGTCAAGCCAATATGACTACTTCAATATAACGCGAGGTAAGTTTAGGCAAGCCAGTCTCATTTTCTGCAACTTGGTAGACACTATGGTATCTTCAAAGGCTCTTTGATGTTTAAGGTAGCTAACTTTGATATCCAGCTTCGGAGTGTAGTAGTATGTCTTGAGTTCTTTTGATAAAGTGCTTATCGTTTAACAGTAACTGTCTAATTAATGGGCGCCAGGTAACTCACTAAAACAGTCAAGTAAAGGAAAACTTGCTGATTAAATATCCAACCAAATCTGTTAAATATTTTAAATTTAAATTTTAATTTTCTGTCTGAGTACTGATCATCAAATACTTCCCAGAAAGATCTTGAAAATTTCTTTAATTGGTCCTTTTAATTAATAAATGGTCTGGCGCAATAAATTGCATTAGAACCACTTTATAACTACCCAATTAAGCGATGATAAGGTTAAAGTTTGACCGGGATTATTAAGAACATCAAACTGCAATTTGGCACCTGAAAATTTCCGAACAATGTAGTTCAATGTACTAAACAAATTTTAATCCTTGCGACCTTATTAAATTAAGGCAAAGAATTTTGGCGAAATAAGGCACTGCAGGAAGAGTAAAGTGATACTCGAAAGCTTTGTTTAGTTATTTAACTTTTATAATAATATTATTTGCGTTTCTTTGTTTCAATTAGAAAAAAACAGTTTTCGTGAATCCGCAGAGTAATTTTATAGAGAAAACCTACAATAATAGTCGACAACGGGGTTCTTTATTAAGTAAGGGGATTCCATTGTGAAGAACCTACTACAGGAAAACCTTTTTCACTTCATAGATGAACTTCCCCTTTAATAATGTGTTTGAGTTTCAAATTCTAAATTAGAACAAAAGTAAACCGTTAACAATCAAGTTTACATTATCTGTTTTAATTGTAATAATTAATTAATGCACGTATTGTGGTATGATTCAGAAGTGAACAATAATAATTAATTGCTAGTAGTATACTTCAAACATTAATAGGAAATAATTAAGGGTTCAGCTTATATTGTGTTAAGGTAGCTTATAAATTTATCTCGCATTAATATAATTATGATCTGACGAAAACTTTCTTCTATACAAATTTGTCAAACCACCTAAAAACACGATTAAATAACAAATAGTATATTGTTTTATAAGTACTTGAAGTGTGATTTTCCGACGCAAATCTGGAAGAGTGCGGCAAATCCAGTAATTATTATTAAACATGAAAAAGAATATTATATTTTTTAAATTTTAAATGAAGCATAGTAGAATAATGTATGAGGTTGAATATAAATAAATATGAATGAGATTACCTACTTTGAAAGAAAATGTCAAAATGCTTTCTGCATGGTTGGAACTTTCAGCAAAATAGCGTGACATTTTAAATTAACTATTTTATATTTTTACCTGCATTATCTAGTTTTCTTGTTATTGTTTCAGTCTTTGCCTAGAAAAGTTCTAAGGTAATATTGGCAAGATTTACTGTTATTGTAAGAAAAGCGGAATTTATTTCGAGTTCTTTTGCTAACTTTTCAAGTAACTCTACGTCTTCAAGTTTTCTTTGCCAATTAATGCTGACCAGTTATAAAGAAGGTTCTTCCAGACGAAACTATTTTTTAGGATTTGACTAGAAAATCTTATAATATTTTAACTTTTTTTTAACTAGCTAGTCAGCAACTTAGCTACTAGCGAAGTCTTAATAGAATCTTTTGCCGATTTACGTTAATCAAACTTCTAGGCTGTGAATAATTAATTAAAGTAATTTCAATTATTTCAAATATTCAGTATTGACCCGTATCGATGAAGTTACCTGTTACCTATCGAAATAAATAATTCAATTCACTTTATCCACATCTGCATTGTGTAGCTAAATCAGCTAAACTTCCTAAACAAATACTTCGTATAGAGAATTATTTAGTTAAAGGTAAAAGAAAATTATATTTTTAGCTTTAGTTTTAATAAGTAGCATTCTGAATATTTATTTTAATATTATCTAAATTAAAATTATTTTGAGAAAATATTATTTTTGTACCAAATTCCATAAATATCAAAACTTGAAGCTTTTTAATTAAAATTTCATCAGCACCAAACTAAGCGAATACTATAAAAATTAAAGTTTAATTTACATATTTAGTTACAAAATGAACGAATAATTTTATGTGGCTCTTGTACGACTACAAATTAAATTTTACCAAGCATTTTTATAGCCATTTATTTACAAATCTCAACTTCATTAAAATTATGCGGTGATCCACTTTCTAAACATTAATTTAATGTTCAATTTTTGTTCATTTCCTAAACGGCACATTCTTTTGCAATTCATTCTGCTATTCATAATTTCACCTGATCCCGATCATAGGGAAATAACATGAAAAATTAATCCTTTTTAAATTCCTGTTTGCAATTATGATGGATTACACCCAATACTTGATATTTTGTTCTTTAATATTATTGTTTAGGACTCAATAACCAAAATAGAATTTTTAAAAATATATTGGTAGCAATATATTATATTGTTTGAATTTCATCATATTAGCTATTAGAAGCGAAAAAACAATAAATTGATACCATTTTTTTTATTCGTTATAATGGGAAACAGAAATTTAAAAAAAAATTAACTCATGTTTGTTCCTTATAATTGGGTGTTAGGTCGATCACCCGGTATAAAAAGTTTAATTATGTAAAAAAAGAGGTGACTGACTGTTGTTCCGTTCGCTAAAGCTGTTTTTAATTTAATGATTTTGTTCTTGCTATTTTTTCATTTGCCGCTGATTAAAAATTTATCTACTATGTATAATTCAGCGGACAACTGAAGAACCTAATAGGTTGAATTAATTATTTTGATAGTTTTCAGGCGAGTTTTTGATGACTGCCCAGTCAGAATCACATATTATCAACTAGTTGCGGTATTGTCTGCGTACAGGGCAACGTTTGAGTTAATTTTTAATTCAATGTCCTTTCAACTTCAGCACTGAACAATTGAGAATATTATCGATCTTTCTACTGTTCGTCGGTTTAGGTGCTGAAAATATAAAACATTTTAAAAATTAATGAACAATTGACATTATGACACCAAGTTAGCTACACTTTCAAACTTACAGTTTTTCAGAGTTCTGCTGTCTCCAATCACTTATATTACAAATTTATTATTAATTCAGTATTTTATTTAGCAAATGATTTTTATCTTGACAACTTTAACTAAATTCAGTAGTTTTCGGTTTATTGCCCAGAAACCCAATAAAGTTCAAATTTTTAACCATTTCATCTCGTTATTTGACAATCCGCCAAAGGTATTTTGGGTATATAATACAAAATATCTAGTGCAAACTGTCGATCAAATTTTTTGTTGAAAATTTTCAATTTTTATATTTTAGAAAGTTGTTGGCTTCTGTTTTTAAGAATTAAAAAATAATGTATACCTGCTGGACGCAGGTAGCAGTACAAAGTTAATTTTCCTGAAAACTTATTGAAGATAGTAATAAAATAATGGGACCACTGCGTAAACCACTGAGTTGTGGACGATAATTGTGGCGTGAAGCATGATCCTGGACCCTCTGGCTACAATGTTGTGATCTAACCTCTAAGATTTTATATGCAATAAAAGTCGTATGGCTTCACTAATGTTTAAATCCAGAGTGAGCTACGACCACGACCGCTTCTGTAAAGAGGAATACGATGAAAAGCATGTTTGTTAGTGTATTTTAATTAAAAAGTTGGCGTTTGTATCCCGTTTGTTGGGTCCGGACTGCGAAACAGGTGTTAAAATCTGGTACTTGAGAAATATTAAGAAGTCTTCACCCCCGTACTTATGCGATTATAAAGTTCAATTTAGCTGAAGCAACCTCCGAGTGGAATAAAGAATAAAAAGGTTAAAAGCTTGAGGAGAAAATGAAAATTTTGTGTTAAATGTTTTCCCAAATATTGACCTAATGAAAAATATAACTTGTAACTTTTCTCCGATTCCCCTAATTTATACGAAAATTTATATTTGCTTTATAATATAACTGATTTATATTTGCATAATGACTTGTTAAATCTTTTAAACCGAGGAATTGCTTTTTATGACAGGAATGGAAAGATAAGTCTATCTTTATTTAATTAAACTCGAGAGTAAATAATGAATTCTCAAAAAACCCAATATAAAGTAATTATTTTTAAATAAATGGAAAATATTTGTTTTGGAAACTCTACAATCAAGTTTTTTGTATAATGTATTACCATATAATTAGGATATCAAGCAACGCCGAATGATAAATGAAGTAAAACAAAGCAACCGCATAATGAGATGTCCTGGAGCCTGGGAAATTGAAAACTGACACCGAGTAAAGAAATGCTTTCTGCGACGTGTTTACACAAAAAATTAAATCGCAAATCTTTTAAATGGGATCTCCCTCGCGTAGCAAAAGAGTATTATGATAACACGGGCGTTGTTAGGAAGAAATACTGCCTTAATATCTAAGAGCTGGCTGGGTTGGTGTAACAATGGATCATCATATTCATAATACCCGGCATCTGTAAGCACATTACACATAGCCATGTAATGGGTAATTTCTATCGATATTGCTGCTGTTCTAGCTAATGTTCAATTACTACATCTTTTCCATTCCCTTTTTAATAGTGGTCCTTCGCAGCAGTTACTATTTACTTAATAGCTGATGTGGAAATTTTACTATGTTCAAATTTTCACGGAAGTTCTATGGTCAGTTAAGGAGCCGTTAACGATTATGCATTATTCTAGTTACCACCTTTTCTTGACACATAAGTTCATTACCATAAATAAATTACACAACGAGGGAGAAACATTCTCGAGCATGTAGCTATTATATTAAAACGAAGTGCTGACTTTTCCAGTTGACATATACTATTTTTTATTCGCTCAGAAAAATACTAGATAGCTAACGACCGAAGCGTCAATACTAATTTAATTATTTACGTATTTACTACGTGAAAACTACGTTATAATTTTTAAAGTGCCTCCGCTTTTTCATTGAATTCGAAAACTAATAAGCGTTACCAACCTGGCTTTGGTAAAGTGAAAAAGCAAATTTTACACTTTTTAAAGTAACTTTTAAAACAATAGTAGTCAGAGGTTAGCCGCAACTTTACAAACATAGTTAAAGCTGCTTAAACTTTTAAGTATTTTTTAAAAAATCGATTTAATACGGTTTATCGATAAGCTTTCTAAAACCGATTTAACAGAGATTTATCTATCGCCGTAGCACATTATTGTGCTCTTTATTTTGAACACAACTGTTTATCTCCATTTAAGTGAAACTGTAGTTACAATTTGGTGAAATTACGACTCAGGAAATGTATAAATGTAATACAAAGTGTTTTATTTTATTTATAACACGAAATCAATAGTTTTCCATGCGACTCGTTATTTTCATGTTCCATTTGTTGGATTACTCTAAACCGTCTTCATATTTTACTATTTTGCTGTTCTCAACTAATAAATGCTTACACTTAATTTCATGCTTATGCAAGTACAGAAATTTGAAAAGTTCAATTTTGCTTCTCATAAATCGTTCGGAGCACTCGTGCATTCATTGATGTATTGATAACATTTAGTTGATTGTCAATTTATTACCATTATTTATTAACAGTTCCACGTTCTACTTTTATTTTTAGCAGTTTATTTATTTAATTAAATTATTACTTAATAAATTAACTTATAATAATATCTTTAACTAAAACCAAGTTAAAAAACGCTTAAGTATTTTTAAAATATACTTAATTTTTATACTAATTATTATAATTTATTATCACAAGTTACGAATTCTAAAATTTATAGTAAATTAACCAACTAAAAAATTAATAATACAGCTGTCCCTCGATAATCCGACACTTTTTAATCCGACGTACTCGGTAGTCCGACGCGCTGCCGGCAGCAACACGCATCTCCCTCCCTCCACATATATTGTATATTTACTTAAATTTCTTTCCGTATTTCTTTTAAAAACTTACATGTACTGTCATTTTGTATCCTGGTATTAATAAATTACATGTACCTTTACTGTTTCTTCCTTTTTTTTTTAACTTCATTGTGTTCAAACGCATTAAGAATAAAACATCTTTGATAATATGACATTTTTGGTAATCCGACATTTTCGGTAATCCGACACTCTCTCGGTCCCTTAACTGTCGGATTATCGAGGGACAGCTGTATTGCTGTTTTATAAAAATTACATTGTTTATTTTGATATCTAAAGTTCAATAAGTCGACATTGTTTATTTTTATTCTGTTTAGGGTTATCAGGCCCATTATAATATTATAAATTTGATACTTGGCCATCAGGAAGATTATTTTTTGCTCTTCAACGAAAATATATGGTTTTGACATATAATTGATTACCTTGTGACCTTTAGAAGAAATTTTTAATAATTTATTATTGAGTTAAGGTCAGGTTAGAACAATACTTTCTGGAATTGGCATTAACTTATGCTGTAAAAATCAAAATGTCAATAAATAATTCTTAGTTTGTGGCTTTTATTTAAAATATATTTCTGTAATCAATTTAGTCAAATAAAATCAAAAAATCATACGCACCAATAAACCACAAAGCAATAAATCAATACGTGCCATTTATTATCCACTCTTTAATATAATATTATTTTTTTACTCCTTCCGATTAGACAAGTGCAATTTATTTGTTAAAAGCTTAATAGGTTAGATCTTGATGGAATGTTTATAAGTTTAGATAGTAGAATTCCGACATGTAGCGATCAATTTTCGTAG
Organism: Cantharis lateralis; assembly: GCA_963170105.1. NCBI lineage: Eukaryota > Metazoa > Arthropoda > Insecta > Coleoptera > Cantharidae > Cantharis > Cantharis lateralis. The sequence goes on along the minus strand of OY720627.1, from coordinate 35,679,955 downwards.
GCGACTGCCTTACAAGAATTCAGTGATGTATCACCTAGGGGTTGCACCGGGGCAGACTATTGACAGAAATTGGAAATAGATTGAAAATCGACTTTTTATCAGTTTTCTACTACTACATTACATATTCCAAGCACTTTATCGTAGTTATCTCTTAAATTGGTGTTCTAAGAAAGCGACTTGTAGAACAAACTTTTGTCCCAGTTGACATTCTTAACTTTAACTCATTTTGTTATTTCAGATGCACAACTCAACTGAGAATCAAGTAGTTTTGTCTTCCGTTCAACTAACCACTACCGGCGTCTACAGATGCGAAGTTTCCGGCGAAGCACCTTCATTTCAAACCGTAACCGAACATGGACATATGATGGTCGTAGGTGAGTAAGATAACTTCGTTATTTATTGTGACAACTGATATGAGTGTCTTGGGCTACCTCTTCAACTTTGCATCATCCATACCCTCATCAAAATATTATTGAAATCCCATTTCAAAAGTAGCTATTTCTAAAGTATTCGTCTTCCAAAATATATGCTGATATAAGCCGATCGTTTAATTTGGAGTGATAGATTAACCGCGTCCAGATAAATGCGAAAAATAACTCAGTAAGTGGAATGCATTTCAAAATGGAATTGCTTTCATTTATCAAAACTTGAAAATTATTTTTAATTTTTCACGTTTTTGTTGTCTGTAATAATTAACAAAGCTTATTTACTGCACCATTTTTGTTTGGAAAACATGCCGAGGAAACTTTTGAATTTTAACTTATTTTTTTATCCGTAAATCACGTTGACCTTTATACCAAGTAAGCTTTTACTTAAAGCAAAACCACAAAGGTTTGCTTTTATAGATATAAATTGTTTGAGGCGAGCTTTATAAATTTCCATGTCGTCACTAACTTGAATTATAATTTATCATACAAGATTTTGGTTTTATACTTCTTTTCATTTAGAACAAGTAAGTTTTCCATAATATAACAATAATTACCCGCAAAGCTCCAACCAAACTAACAATTTTCCTACACGTATTAATTAATCGCGTATTTCAGAAAAGCACTTGGATTTTTTTCAAAAAATAACTGGTTAAAAAATAATATAAATTTTATAGTCCAACTTGGAAAATTATGGCGACAACTTTTCTTATACCAACTTCGTACAATATTTACTGTTATTATTTGAATGCCCATTGTACATAGGTTATGCCAATGTTTCAATTGGATGGGTAAAAAGCAGCAGAAGTGGCAGTTTTCGTTTTTTTATAAACAGACATTTACAAAAATTGCTACTATGTTTATATTTTTATTACTCCCTCATGAAAAGTAGTTAAGTCGCACGAGCGACATAGAAATGGCAACTAACTGCACTAATTCACAAATATTTTATAACACTAGCTGTTACTTTTCGCTTTCAGACAATTCAAAACTGCTTAAAAAATTGAAGAAAAACAAACCATAACGTTTTTCCTGTTATAAATGAGTGAAGTGTATAACCTGAACAGAAAAAAATGTAGACCTAACTGTGATATTTAAGAAGAGATTTAGAAACCGACAGAGGTATTCTGGAAATGGCTGGAAATGATTTAAAGGACGAGAATAAAAATGTTGAAATCGCTTTTGGCACAAACTAAATTTCTATCTTTTTTTTCTATTATAAAGTTATTATAACAAGATTTATAATTTCAAATTTGAAACTAATATAAACACAGTATGTGAAGGATGTCATGATATTTCCCCTTTTTAGTTGGCGCACTTTTTAGGAATTATCACTATCTAAAATTTTCACTGTGTGGTTTGTTGCATGCACAAATAATTTTAAACTATGGACTGTGTGTCTTTAGTTATTTATTTAATATTTGTACAATTGAATGCTTAACGATTACTTGTGAATTTAACATGTGTGTTTGATGCGTGAATACTGCAGATGGACTGACTCTTTTCGTGCCTTTTGGGAACTCAGCATCTTGGTGCATCCGGTGGTCCCTTAGTTTTCTTAGAATTAGAACAAAGGGACATAACGAGCGCGTTAAATGCGCACTCAAGATGCCGACTCACCCTCGGTCAATCCGCCTGCAGTTTTAGAATTTAAAACTAAACAATTTGAAATATTTACAATTATATTTGTACTTAAATTATATTTAAAGTCTGTGATATCAAACATGCCGCCCCCGTTGGAGAGTTCAGCTCTCCAAAATTTTATAACTCGCTAACCGGGAGAAGGCACACTTTCACTATTGCTCGTTTCACTACACTATTTCGAGTCTTTACGCTCACTACGCGGATTATATTGTCAATGCCGGGATGCACTTCAACGATACGTCCCAGCCGCCATTCAAGTGGATGAACGTTGTCTTCTTTCAAGAGAACCAATGATCCAATGAGTTTGGTGCCATCTTTGTTGTCGCCGACCTTCCATTTGGTACGCTGTTGAAGAGTATTTAAATATTCTCTGGACCACCTAGTCCAAAAGTGCTGTACGAGCCTTTGCAAATGCTGATAGCGTGATAACCGATCTGATGTAATGTGCTGCAGATCAGCCTGTGGAACTGCATTCAGTGGCTCCCCAATTAAAAAATGGCCAGGTGTGAGAGGTTGAAGGTCGTTTGGATCATTGCTCAGAGGGAAAATGGGACGGGAATTTAAAACTGCCTCTATTTGTGTGAGTAGTGTGTAAAACTCCTCATATGTGAATTTCAAATTATGAGTGACCCGCTTTAAGTGTGTTTTAGCAGACTTCACGGCGCTTTCCCAGATCCCCCCAAAATGAGGTGACCTGGCTGGTATGAATTTCCAATCAATCTTATTTGAACTCAAGTAATTAGTGAAATTTGGATCTTTTACACACTTTACTAAGTGAATTAATTGACTATTTGCACCTACAAAATTGGTTGCATTGTCTGACATGACAGTTTTGCAAAGTCCACGTCTGGACGTGAATCTTTTGAAAGAATTCAAGAAACTATCGGCTGACAAATCGCCGACTGCTTCCAAATGTACGGCCTTTGTAGCAAGACATACAAATATGCAAATGTAACATTTAATATCTTTGCGATTACGTAGCTTGCCATCCTTTATCTGAAAGGGACCTGCATAATCGATGCCTACATTAGTGAATGCTCGCGATATGTTTACTCGCGCAGTTGGCAACTGACCCATTTGGTATTTGATCGCGTATGGATTTGACTTAAAACAAATTACGCATTTTCGCAAGACATTGCGAACTGCCTGGCGCCCATTGATTGGCCAGTAAATTTGACGTATTGTGCTTAAAATTGCTTGAGCTCCTGCATGCAGGTTTCTTTTGTGCTCGTGTGAAATTATCAATTTTGTTAATTGATGATCGTACGGCAATAATATTTGATGCTTTTGATTGTAGTTCAATTGGGAAAAATTTAAACGACCCCCTACCCGAATTAAACCATTATTGTCTATAAACGGAGCTAGTGAAGCTAGTTTGCTCTGTTTGGACACCGATTTTGATTGCTTTAGAGAATGTATTTCAGTGCCAAACACTTGCTGTTGTGCCAACTTCACGATTAAATGTGTACCTTCGCTCAGTTCTTCTGACGTCAAATCACCTGACGTTTTGTTTTCCTTATTTATTGTCGTATTTTTGTGAAACCTACGAATATATGATGCTACACGAATGAGTTTAGTGAAACTTGAATATCGATCGAATAAGCCCAAAGTGTCCGTACTAACTAGTGTCATGTTTGTAATAGGCCTAGCATCGGGTACATCTTGTGGTAAAACAATGCTATTAATTTGAGGCCAATGGCATTTGTTGAGTGAAAGCCATGACGGACCGTTAAACCATAAATTTGAATTTAAAAGTTCTGCGGGGTATATACCACGTGATATGATATCAGCTGGATTATCGCCACTCGATATGTGATGCCATTTATTTATATCGGAAATATTTTGAATTTTAGAAACGCGATTGCACACAAACGTTTTCCAAGTTTTCGATGTGGCCGACAACCAGGATAAAACAATGGTAGAATCGCACCAATAAAAGGTGTCGGAGATGCTTAAGCCGATATCCGATTTGACCCGTTGCATTAACTTTGCTAACAAGAGTGCTCCGCATAATTCAAGTCGTGGAAGTGAAATTGTTTTAAGTGGAGCTACCTTTAATTTAGCACAAATTAGGGAAACCAGAATATTGCCTGAACTATCGTGTGACCTTACGTACACGCACGCACCGTACGCTGCTTCTGACGCGTCACTGAAACCGTGTAATTGAACTTCGAGTGGTTCCCTTAGCAAGACATGTCGAGGGAATTTGATCAAATTTATAGCACCTAACTGATTATAAAATTTGATCCAGGCTGTGTGCAAGTCTAATGGAATTGTTTCGTCCCAACTTAATTTTAACTGCCATAAGCGTTGAATAATGATTTTTGCCAGAACTATAACCGGCCCTACCAATCCTAAAGGATCATACAATTGCGCGATTAGGGACAGAATTGATCTTTTTGTGACTTTATTGGTTCCAACTGTGATGCAGTGGCTACTATAGTGTAGATTATCGTCGGACGAGTCCCAAATGACTCCCAACGTCTTGTCATTTTCATGATCCGTTATATTGCATTTTGTATTAAGATCAGGTGTGCCCCTTTGCAAAATACGCGGATCATTAGCTACCCACTTCCTTAATTCAAAACCGTAATTGCCAAGTATGGTTTCGAGGTCGCATTTTAATTTTACTGCCGTTTCCACATCCACTGTACCGGTAATTAAATCGTCTACGTAAAAATCATTTTGAATTACACGACTGGCTGTGGGATAGCGATTTATGTTATCCAGGCCCATTTGTTTCAAGCACCTGGTGGCCAGAAAGGATGCTGACGCGGTGCCATAGGTTACGGTGTTTAATTGAAAATGCCTTAGTGGTTTTGTGTTAGTATCTCGCCAAACTATGCGCTGCAGGTTTCTTTGGTCCTGATTGACCAACACCTGCCGATACATTTTCGCTACGTCTGCCTTTAATACATAATTGTGAGTACGAAATCGTACAATTATAGAGAAAATGTCATCTTGTATGGTGGGCCCTACGAGGAGCACATCATTCAAGGAGACACCACTCGTGGTTTTAGCGCTACCATCAAATACCGTGCGAAACTTAGTATTACTACTAGATTCCTTCTTAATGTTGTGATGTGGTAAATAATAAATTGGATGTTCAGAGGCTAAATTGGGATTGATTTCAGTCATGTGACCTAATTCCTCGTATTCTCGCATAAAATTTATGTATTGCTGCTTGATGGCAGGATTCTTAGTGAGTTTGTTTTCTAGTGTGTTAAAACGGTTGATTGCCCTATGTTGTGAATTGCCTAACATACCGTGATCTTCGCGAAGGGGTAACGAAACTACAAATCTCCCGTTAGCATCGCGAAATGTGGTTTTTACGAAGTGTTCTTCGCAAAATTGTTCTTCGTGTGAATTTACCCGCTTATCGCAGTTTTCTTCGATCAACCAAAACTTCTCTAGCTGATCGGAAATGTTTTCTAAATTCGAAAGATGACAAAGACTTAGTGTTGCCGGTGATGATACATATGTCTTATTGTGATTATTTCTATAGTGATTACCGCTTACAATATATCCTAACACGGTTTTTTGTAACATCGGACCTGATCTCGATAGCCTTATCTGACCCACCGATAATAATTCGCAATACGTGCCAGCTCCAATTAACAAATCGATCTGTGCGGATTGGTTAAACATTGGATCTGCCAATTTAACGTTAGGTGGTATATTTAAAGGGGTTCGATCGAATGATACTTGCGGTAGGAATCCCGTTATATTATCGATAGCTAATAAATCCAATGTCTTGGTATAATCATTGTAAACGGACTTGATAGTGGCTCGAGACCTACCGGAAATGTTGGTTTGTGCCTGTGAGATACCCGATATAGCTATATCAATAGGTTCCAATTTTAAGTTTAGCTTGTGCGCTAGCGTTTTTGTAATAAAATTTGATTGTGAGCCACTATCAAGCAGGGCTCTACATTTTAAAAATTGACCATTCGTGTGCCGTATGTTTACTATAGCTGTTGCTAGTAAAACTTGAAGTTCGCTACCTTGATTCGATCGCGAATTAAGTGCGATTTCAGCAATGTTTGTTACTGAATGCGCATTATTGTGTGTATTTAGCGTTTCGCGATTACCTTCGGCGAAGGCCTGATCACGTCGCGAATCTGTGGGCGACTGTGATCCTATTGTGTGATCGTTGCCTTGATTGGAGTGCAATAACGTATTGTGACGCTTGTTGCACAACCTGCAAGAACCTTGTTTGCAATTATTAGAATAATGACCTGAGCGAAGGCAATTCACGCAGGTATTCCTTAATTTCGTTATTTCATTAAATCGTGAGTTTGGCGACATATTTAAAAATGCCTCGCAACCATAAATGGGATGTGCACCCTTACAATAAACGCAACCTTGTTTAATCGTTGTGTGAACAAAAGTTTTACGTGGTGCTACTTTGTTTTGCGAAAACCGTTTATTGTCATGATTGCTGTTATTTGAGTAAACATTTGAACTGTGAGGGGTCATGCCTTTATTGTGCAATGACTCTAAAAACTTGCATCTTTCTTCCAAGAATTCTGAAAATGAGTCAATTGAAGGATCGGAGTCACCCTTTGATTTATCTTCCCATTGTTTCCTTGACTCTGAATCTAATTTGCCAAATAGAAGATAAATTAAAATGGAACTCCAATGATTCACTGGTTCTCTAAGGGACTTAAGTGCTCGAAAATTACTTTTGAAGTTGTTATAAAATGACCTAGTTGAAATATGGGAATCTTTAGTGACATTTGGTAAATTAAATAAATTTTTAATATGTGAGTGAACAATGATTTTCTTGTTTTCAAAAGTGTCCCTAAGCAAATCCCAAGCTACGATGTAATTATCGTCTGTGATTTCAATATTTTCGATTACCGACGCTGCATTGCCCTTAAGAGTGGATATCAAATAATTTAATTTTTGTGTGTTACCTAATTTTTTATTTTCATGGACAGCATTTTTGAATGCATCGCGGAACTGAATCCACTTATCAAAAGCACCATCATATTCTTGCAGATTAATACGCGGCAATTTGATGTTTGCCTGTGTGTCGTTTTCATCTCGGTTAACTACTGTTTGACCGGATGTGCATTGTTGTGTGATTATGGGTGGCTGTGTAGGTATAAGGGTACTTGATTTTGCCCGCACCGCATAATATTTGTCCTCAAAACTTTCCCTTTCTTGAAATTGTGTGTCTGAATGATCTAATAATTCTATAGAATTTTGAATATCATCAAATTTTTTGTAAACTTCATCTATCTCATTACGACGATCCAATACCTCACTAATTTGAGTTGGATCAGTTTCCAACCTTTCAATAAAATTGATAAACCTTGTTAACTTTGCCTTTACTTGGCCGCGTTTAGCTACTAATTCAGTGAGAGGCATAATTAAATTAATGATCACCTCTTTTTTGAAGAAAATATTAATTGAATGATTTAGTAAAGTGTGTATAGGTAAATCCAAATAAGACGTTTAGCATAATGCAACTAACAAGTATAACTTGTAAGGTTATTTAAAACTTGCGCGTGAAATTTGCAAAAATGCTACTTAGAGTGTTTTTCATTTTACCGAATTGTAATATGACTAAAATTAACAAATAAAGGCAGTATTAAGAAATTTGGTTACCTAGGTATCAGAAGAATGGCGTGGCGTCGTTGTCTCGATGCGTTGCTTGGTGCATGTGTTGCAATTTGGATTACCTTTGCGTAATCTTAATGTGGCTTCCTGCTCCGGTTCGAAGGACCATGAAGGATGTCATGATATTTCCCCTTTTTAGTTGGCGCACTTTTTAGGAATTATCACTATCTAAAATTTTCACTGTGTGGTTTGTTGCATGCACAAATAATTTTAAACTATGGACTGTGTGTCTTTAGTTATTTATTTAATATTTGTACAATTGAATGCTTAACGATTACTTGTGAATTTAACATGTGTGTTTGATGCGTGAATACTGCAGATGGACTGACTCTTTTCGTGCCTTTTGGGAACTCAGCATCTTGGTGCATCCGGTGGTCCCTTAGTTTTCTTAGAATTAGAACAAAGGGACATAACGAGCGCGTTAAATGCGCACTCAAGATGCCGACTCACCCTCGGTCAATCCGCCTGCAGTTTTAGAATTTAAAACTAAACAATTTGAAATATTTACAATTATATTTGTACTTAAATTATATTTAAAGTCTGTGATATCAAACATGCCGCCCCCGTTGGAGAGTTCAGCTCTCCAAAATTTTATAACTCGCTAACCGGGAGAAGGCACACTTTCACTATTGCTCGTTTCACTACACTATTTCGAGTCTTTACGCTCACTACGCGGATTATATTGTCAATGCCGGGATGCACTTCAACGATACGTCCCAGCCGCCATTCAAGTGGATGAACGTTGTCTTCTTTCAAGAGAACCAATGATCCAATGAGTTTGGTGCCATCTTTGTTGTCGCCGACCTTCCATTTGGTACGCTGTTGAAGAGTATTTAAATATTCTCTGGACCACCTAGTCCAAAAGTGCTGTACGAGCCTTTGCAAATGCTGATAGCGTGATAACCGATCTGATGTAATGTGCTGCAGATCAGCCTGTGGAACTGCATTCAGTGGCTCCCCAATTAAAAAATGGCCAGGTGTGAGAGGTTGAAGGTCGTTTGGATCATTGCTCAGAGGGAAAATGGGACGGGAATTTAAAACTGCCTCTATTTGTGTGAGTAGTGTGTAAAACTCCTCATATGTGAATTTCAAATTATGAGTGACCCGCTTTAAGTGTGTTTTAGCAGACTTCACGGCGCTTTCCCAGATCCCCCCAAAATGAGGTGACCTGGCTGGTATGAATTTCCAATCAATCTTATTTGAACTCAAGTAATTAGTGAAATTTGGATCTTTTACACACTTTACTAAGTGAATTAATTGACTATTTGCACCTACAAAATTGGTTGCATTGTCTGACATGACAGTTTTGCAAAGTCCACGTCTGGACGTGAATCTTTTGAAAGAATTCAAGAAACTATCGGCTGACAAATCGCCGACTGCTTCCAAATGTACGGCCTTTGTAGCAAGACATACAAATATGCAAATGTAACATTTAATATCTTTGCGATTACGTAGCTTGCCATCCTTTATCTGAAAGGGACCTGCATAATCGATGCCTACATTAGTGAATGCTCGCGATATGTTTACTCGCGCAGTTGGCAACTGACCCATTTGGTATTTGATCGCGTATGGATTTGACTTAAAACAAATTACGCATTTTCGCAAGACATTGCGAACTGCCTGGCGCCCATTGATTGGCCAGTAAATTTGACGTATTGTGCTTAAAATTGCTTGAGCTCCTGCATGCAGGTTTCTTTTGTGCTCGTGTGAAATTATCAATTTTGTTAATTGATGATCGTACGGCAATAATATTTGATGCTTTTGATTGTAGTTCAATTGGGAAAAATTTAAACGACCCCCTACCCGAATTAAACCATTATTGTCTATAAACGGAGCTAGTGAAGCTAGTTTGCTCTGTTTGGACACCGATTTTGATTGCTTTAGAGAATGTATTTCAGTGCCAAACACTTGCTGTTGTGCCAACTTCACGATTAAATGTGTACCTTCGCTCAGTTCTTCTGACGTCAAATCACCTGACGTTTTGTTTTCCTTATTTATTGTCGTATTTTTGTGAAACCTACGAATATATGATGCTACACGAATGAGTTTAGTGAAACTTGAATATCGATCGAATAAGCCCAAAGTGTCCGTACTAACTAGTGTCATGTTTGTAATAGGCCTAGCATCGGGTACATCTTGTGGTAAAACAATGCTATTAATTTGAGGCCAATGGCATTTGTTGAGTGAAAGCCATGACGGACCGTTAAACCATAAATTTGAATTTAAAAGTTCTGCGGGGTATATACCACGTGATATGATATCAGCTGGATTATCGCCACTCGATATGTGATGCCATTTATTTATATCGGAAATATTTTGAATTTTAGAAACGCGATTGCACACAAACGTTTTCCAAGTTTTCGATGTGGCCGACAACCAGGATAAAACAATGGTAGAATCGCACCAATAAAAGGTGTCGGAGATGCTTAAGCCGATATCCGATTTGACCCGTTGCATTAACTTTGCTAACAAGAGTGCTCCGCATAATTCAAGTCGTGGAAGTGAAATTGTTTTAAGTGGAGCTACCTTTAATTTAGCACAAATTAGGGAAACCAGAATATTGCCTGAACTATCGTGTGACCTTACGTACACGCACGCACCGTACGCTGCTTCTGACGCGTCACTGAAACCGTGTAATTGAACTTCGAGTGGTTCCCTTAGCAAGACATGTCGAGGGAATTTGATCAAATTTATAGCACCTAACTGATTATAAAATTTGATCCAGGCTGTGTGCAAGTCTAATGGAATTGTTTCGTCCCAACTTAATTTTAACTGCCATAAGCGTTGAATAATGATTTTTGCCAGAACTATAACCGGCCCTACCAATCCTAAAGGATCATACAATTGCGCGATTAGGGACAGAATTGATCTTTTTGTGACTTTATTGGTTCCAACTGTGATGCAGTGGCTACTATAGTGTAGATTATCGTCGGACGAGTCCCAAATGACTCCCAACGTCTTGTCATTTTCATGATCCGTTATATTGCATTTTGTATTAAGATCAGGTGTGCCCCTTTGCAAAATACGCGGATCATTAGCTACCCACTTCCTTAATTCAAAACCGTAATTGCCAAGTATGGTTTCGAGGTCGCATTTTAATTTTACTGCCGTTTCCACATCCACTGTACCGGTAATTAAATCGTCTACGTAAAAATCATTTTGAATTACACGACTGGCTGTGGGATAGCGATTTATGTTATCCAGGCCCATTTGTTTCAAGCACCTGGTGGCCAGAAAGGATGCTGACGCGGTGCCATAGGTTACGGTGTTTAATTGAAAATGCCTTAGTGGTTTTGTGTTAGTATCTCGCCAAACTATGCGCTGCAGGTTTCTTTGGTCCTGATTGACCAACACCTGCCGATACATTTTCGCTACGTCTGCCTTTAATACATAATTGTGAGTACGAAATCGTACAATTATAGAGAAAATGTCATCTTGTATGGTGGGCCCTACGAGGAGCACATCATTCAAGGAGACACCACTCGTGGTTTTAGCGCTACCATCAAATACCGTGCGAAACTTAGTATTACTACTAGATTCCTTCTTAATGTTGTGATGTGGTAAATAATAAATTGGATGTTCAGAGGCTAAATTGGGATTGATTTCAGTCATGTGACCTAATTCCTCGTATTCTCGCATAAAATTTATGTATTGCTGCTTGATGGCAGGATTCTTAGTGAGTTTGTTTTCTAGTGTGTTAAAACGGTTGATTGCCCTATGTTGTGAATTGCCTAACATACCGTGATCTTCGCGAAGGGGTAACGAAACTACAAATCTCCCGTTAGCATCGCGAAATGTGGTTTTTACGAAGTGTTCTTCGCAAAATTGTTCTTCGTGTGAATTTACCCGCTTATCGCAGTTTTCTTCGATCAACCAAAACTTCTCTAGCTGATCGGAAATGTTTTCTAAATTCGAAAGATGACAAAGACTTAGTGTTGCCGGTGATGATACATATGTCTTATTGTGATTATTTCTATAGTGATTACCGCTTACAATATATCCTAACACGGTTTTTTGTAACATCGGACCTGATCTCGATAGCCTTATCTGACCCACCGATAATAATTCGCAATACGTGCCAGCTCCAATTAACAAATCGATCTGTGCGGATTGGTTAAACATTGGATCTGCCAATTTAACGTTAGGTGGTATATTTAAAGGGGTTCGATCGAATGATACTTGCGGTAGGAATCCCGTTATATTATCGATAGCTAATAAATCCAATGTCTTGGTATAATCATTGTAAACGGACTTGATAGTGGCTCGAGACCTACCGGAAATGTTGGTTTGTGCCTGTGAGATACCCGATATAGCTATATCAATAGGTTCCAATTTTAAGTTTAGCTTGTGCGCTAGCGTTTTTGTAATAAAATTTGATTGTGAGCCACTATCAAGCAGGGCTCTACATTTTAAAAATTGACCATTCGTGTGCCGTATGTTTACTATAGCTGTTGCTAGTAAAACTTGAAGTTCGCTACCTTGATTCGATCGCGAATTAAGTGCGATTTCAGCAATGTTTGTTACTGAATGCGCATTATTGTGTGTATTTAGCGTTTCGCGATTACCTTCGGCGAAGGCCTGATCACGTCGCGAATCTGTGGGCGACTGTGATCCTATTGTGTGATCGTTGCCTTGATTGGAGTGCAATAACGTATTGTGACGCTTGTTGCACAACCTGCAAGAACCTTGTTTGCAATTATTAGAATAATGACCTGAGCGAAGGCAATTCACGCAGGTATTCCTTAATTTCGTTATTTCATTAAATCGTGAGTTTGGCGACATATTTAAAAATGCCTCGCAACCATAAATGGGATGTGCACCCTTACAATAAACGCAACCTTGTTTAATCGTTGTGTGAACAAAAGTTTTACGTGGTGCTACTTTGTTTTGCGAAAACCGTTTATTGTCATGATTGCTGTTATTTGAGTAAACATTTGAACTGTGAGGGGTCATGCCTTTATTGTGCAATGACTCTAAAAACTTGCATCTTTCTTCCAAGAATTCTGAAAATGAGTCAATTGAAGGATCGGAGTCACCCTTTGATTTATCTTCCCATTGTTTCCTTGACTCTGAATCTAATTTGCCAAATAGAAGATAAATTAAAATGGAACTCCAATGATTCACTGGTTCTCTAAGGGACTTAAGTGCTCGAAAATTACTTTTGAAGTTGTTATAAAATGACCTAGTTGAAATATGGGAATCTTTAGTGACATTTGGTAAATTAAATAAATTTTTAATATGTGAGTGAACAATGATTTTCTTGTTTTCAAAAGTGTCCCTAAGCAAATCCCAAGCTACGATGTAATTATCGTCTGTGATTTCAATATTTTCGATTACCGACGCTGCATTGCCCTTAAGAGTGGATATCAAATAATTTAATTTTTGTGTGTTACCTAATTTTTTATTTTCATGGACAGCATTTTTGAATGCATCGCGGAACTGAATCCACTTATCAAAAGCACCATCATATTCTTGCAGATTAATACGCGGCAATTTGATGTTTGCCTGTGTGTCGTTTTCATCTCGGTTAACTACTGTTTGACCGGATGTGCATTGTTGTGTGATTATGGGTGGCTGTGTAGGTATAAGGGTACTTGATTTTGCCCGCACCGCATAATATTTGTCCTCAAAACTTTCCCTTTCTTGAAATTGTGTGTCTGAATGATCTAATAATTCTATAGAATTTTGAATATCATCAAATTTTTTGTAAACTTCATCTATCTCATTACGACGATCCAATACCTCACTAATTTGAGTTGGATCAGTTTCCAACCTTTCAATAAAATTGATAAACCTTGTTAACTTTGCCTTTACTTGGCCGCGTTTAGCTACTAATTCAGTGAGAGGCATAATTAAATTAATGATCACCTCTTTTTTGAAGAAAATATTAATTGAATGATTTAGTAAAGTGTGTATAGGTAAATCCAAATAAGACGTTTAGCATAATGCAACTAACAAGTATAACTTGTAAGGTTATTTAAAACTTGCGCGTGAAATTTGCAAAAATGCTACTTAGAGTGTTTTTCATTTTACCGAATTGTAATATGACTAAAATTAACAAATAAAGGCAGTATTAAGAAATTTGGTTACCTAGGTATCAGAAGAATGGCGTGGCGTCGTTGTCTCGATGCGTTGCTTGGTGCATGTGTTGCAATTTGGATTACCTTTGCGTAATCTTAATGTGGCTTCCTGCTCCGGTTCGAAGGACCATGAAGGATGTCATGATATTTCCCCTTTTTAGTTGGCGCACTTTTTAGGAATTATCACTATCTAAAATTTTCACTGTGTGGTTTGTTGCATGCACAAATAATTTTAAACTATGGACTGTGTGTCTTTAGTTATTTATTTAATATTTGTACAATTGAATGCTTAACGATTACTTGTGAATTTAACATGTGTGTTTGATGCGTGAATACTGCAGATGGACTGACTCTTTTCGTGCCTTTTGGGAACTCAGCATCTTGGTGCATCCGGTGGTCCCTTAGTTTTCTTAGAATTAGAACAAAGGGACATAACGAGCGCGTTAAATGCGCACTCAAGATGCCGACTCACCCTCGGTCAATCCGCCTGCAGTTTTAGAATTTAAAACTAAACAATTTGAAATATTTACAATTATATTTGTACTTAAATTATATTTAAAGTCTGTGATATCAAACAGTATGGATAAAATAAAGGATCAGATGGTATTATTTTGGTAAGCAACGATCGGACATATTATTCCCAATATTTACCCAATTTGTTACAGCATTAATTAATTTAAATTTACAATATCCCAGTAGCTATCTAATTAATTTAATACAAAATATAAATTTGTTCTTTAATAAAGCTTTCATTACAGAAAGAAATAACAATTGCGGTGAAAGCTTTCTAACAAAGATCTGATTTTTATTGTTTATTTAACTCATTAATTTCAATATTTTTATTGTGGAATTTTATTTTTAGAATTTCCTTATTAAAAATTTTTCAAAAATATCTCAATATCTGCATAATCTGTTTAATTCTTATATAAGTCTGACGTGAAGCTTTTATTTAAATTTTATTTTAAAAATCAAGTTCAATATTACGTATAAGCCCGCAGGAATAGATTTAACAAATTAATAAAATTTTAAACAAAATGGGTCTTTGAGCCCACACAATTGGTAAAATCATTCCTGAAGGTGCCCGAAGTCGAAGGTCAATGTCACGAATTTGTTTTTAAATAAAATGCGGCTATATATTTAGACGAATACGAATGGATCACGTTGTGTCTATTATCTATAGTTATATAAATCTCTGAAATTGATCTTGTAGCCAAATTGAGCGAAATTGATCTTGTAGTGCTAAAATTCAAATGGAATTTCTATATTTTATATAAAATATAATAAATAAATGTAAAGTTGCTTTGTAAATAAAAGGTAGAAGCTTGTTGGTTTTATCGAGAAATGGTTGGGTAATAAACATGAATGTTCAAGAAATCTTTGATGACGTGCAGTAAACTTAATTTTAAAATTCTCTGTGGGTACGTAATTTATATGCAAGCTATAACTCAGATAACATATACACAAAATTAAACCACATAAGAGAACATGTTCATTCGTAGTAAAAGCTCCCGAGTAGCCGAATAGCTGCATCTATAAGAGCTTATACCAAGCCATTCAGAATTAAAGCGTCGGGAATATCAAAATGCCCAAGTCCATAAAATTGTGTCTGCAGTCATCTTTATTATATCTAGGTTTAGCAATCGTCTTGTCAGAAGTACGATGGAACATGCATTAGTTGATTACCTTTTAAATTAATTAGTTGTGATCTATAAATATAGTATAACAATATAATATCAATATCCGGTATCTGGAGCTAGCTTATAATGTTCCGTTAAGATGTCCTTGCATGTCGACTAACGAGTAAACGATTAGTTTAAATACTAAATACGTCAATAATTATACCTCATAAAACCTCTATACGTGGACTTAAAATACTTAATGCTCATAATCGTGCATTCATCAACGTGCAGACATTAACATCCATTAGATTTGCTTACAGCACAGTTGATGCACGTGTGCACAAAATTTCTGGCGAAAACTTTTAAATTAATGCGACATTCCATCTAACTGTGACGTCTGACGTTATTGCTTGCACGATGATGAATGCACGATCATATATTAAGCCATTTTCGACAGTGTGTTAACACCTTAAGTATTTTATACCAACCAAAATATGCAAATCGCACGATGCATTCTTGCTGTTCGCACATGATCTGGAATATTTATATGCAACCGACTGAACGCAGATCCACTCGGTGCGCTATCGTCTTAATTTTACTGTTATAATTTAAAATAGTTCAAATTTCAATCAAAATTGTTATTTAAATCAGGAAACCTTTTTAGTTAACTTCATAAACTATAAAAAAATTTGATGTGGTGGTCTTCCGGCTAAAAAGTTGTACATTGACTGCTATGAAGCCAATTTGCAATGTTTACAACTGTTGGGAGATTGTTATATTGTTGTTATAAGTTTTTTTGTGTTACTTTTGTATTAAATTTTTTTTTAAATTTGTTGTAGCAATATGATCGCTTGTTTTATCAACATGGAGAGGTTTACATCAATATTTTCAAGTTACAATTTCATTCAATAAAATCAGGATTTAAGTAACAAAATTTATATTATTAATATGAGTTTAGCAAATTTTCATTTTAAATATTGCCTCTTGTAATTTAGTTTATAAAACCGTATTTCTGCACTAGGAATTTCTATAATAAGCAGATATTCCTGTACCTGCTAGTTAATACGTAAGTATACAGTCCTTGTAAAGATAATTGAATATAACGTCATTTATAGTAAGTGCATCTCTCCAGTCCCCAATAGTTTTAAAAGGTTGAGCTTCGTATAATCCCCAATAAGCTTTCATTCTCATAGTTTGAGCTTCTCCGGAATTATTCGCAAGCTCAATAGAGAGGGGGTATTCTCTTATTGGAATTCTTTGATAAGATTGATGTCAATCATTAGAGCTTCCCTGCGCCTTAATGAGCATCAATTTCCATCGTGAATGATGCGACTTCGTGTCGATACAATTTGATGTCATCATTTGCAGTTTATATTAATAAAATAATAATTCCAAAGAAAAATATTTTGCAGTTCAACGTAATAGCACCCAGCTCTGGGACTGTGCCCAGATCATTTTACGTTAAGACGTGTAATGCTCTAAGAGCTGTGTCTTAATAGACATAGTTAGCTGATACATGTAATAAGATTTTATACAAAACATCAAATTCTATTTAGGGATACTCCGGAAATGTTCACTCAGATATCAAGAATGATAAGCATCTAATTTGTAAATATAAAATTTTATGTAAAACTGCTGGATGTACTTTTCGGTAACAGGAAGATCAACAGATAACAAGCACTGAAGTCACGAGGAGGTTTTGCGAGTTTCTTCAATATCTAAAAATTTGAATTATTTTCACATTGAACTATTAATAAGACGTAAAAGTACACTTAGTTAAGATCAACGAGATACTGCCTATTAAATGAACGGAAACCTTTTCTCTGTTCGTAATGCACATAATATTGAACCAGCACGCTAACCGGTGCAGTGGCAGAACTCTAATGTTCATGATTCGCTACTCGCAATAAAAACTAAATACAATTAAATTATTTCATTACAAAATAGTTTCGTAATAGTTTTAATTAATCCGTTTCTGAGCTACTTATAGTTAAACAAAAAATTATTTTGATTGTGGTTCTGAAAGCAGACTCTACCTTAGCTTAAATTTTAAGCCATTTTGCCTAACAATTTTGTACAGTTCCAGAACTTGATAAATTATCAATTAGTTTAGTGATGTGGATTAAAGCGCGTTCTTACTGATTACAGACCGAGAAACTACGGTTCGTTGTCTGAGTCAATCCTATCGTTGAGCTGTTACACGGCTGTGATGAAAAATAGAAAAATTGTAGTGTTTTTTTACAAAACCTCATCTCATATTGTAAAAAACTTCAGAGAAAATTTTAATAGAAGTATTGATCACGAAACGTGACTAATTTTTTATCATTACAAGTTTTTATTTATTTAAATTTATTTCTGTTATTTAAATTTTCATTTATTTAAAATTTGTCTTCTTCACCAATGTTGCAATTTTCGTTTTATTTCTTCAAGATTTTTCTCGACAGAGCGCAGTTTAACTAGGATTAGTATTAGAAACAGACCATTAGTATGAGATTGATGTGGTTGATCGGCATATAGATTTTCAAATATTATAATAGATATATTATTTTTTTTAAATTATATAAACGTAGAAATATTTTTAAAGCTAACAAAATTTACTTTAAAAGGTTTTTTTTTGACTGAATTTTTTTGAAAGAAAGTACAACTCTTTGTAAATTCGATAAAAAGCAACATTTGTAATACCAAAAAAATTCCATATTTTAGGTCATCATTAATTTTTTTTTTTATGTAGACATCAAAGAATTATTTTAGGAGGTCTTACTAATAAAACATTTATAATTATAAGAAATCAAACAAACAATAAATTAATAAAACATTTATGTTTTAGCAGTAGTTTCCAACTTTTATTGTTAGTGACCCAAAGTTTCCAAAAATGTTCAATTCATTTTATATTTTATTATTTTAGTCAGTGCCCTCAAAACTACTAGAAAATTATTTTAATGGCAAAATTTCTACTCCCGTAGCCTTCAAGTCATTTGTCATCTCATTCAACGGGATTCCATCTCATAATATTGTAATGTAAAGCTGGTTGAATAGTTTGAGCTATTCGGTTGAAGTCCTAAGTTTTTGAAAGTTCTTACTTCTTCAAATTTATATTTTTCGATCTTCTCATTGCCTCTATAGCACTTCATAAATTTTGGTTTACTTTCGTTTCCAAAAGTCCAAATTTTTTGATTTCTCTTCCAGTTCATCATAATACAACTGCTTGTGCGTCCTTGTGTATGATTGTATATCATTTTCAGGATTTTGAAAGGACTAGGCTTTTTAAATTCATTTTCATAAAAACAATTAGCGTATAAAAAAAATGCTTTTATATTTTTTATAGGAGATAATATGTAGAAAGCCATTAAATATGTCGTTAGGTAAATTCATTCAGATCGGCCGTATTTCCTAATAACCTACATATTTATTACTTCTATTTTATAACTTATTTTTAGATGCAATTCGAGAATCGAACCCGGGTTACCTAGCTAAGTCATTCGACCAGTGCGGACGAACTTGTTTGTACGATCATACTAATTCGTAATATCTTTTGCACTTCACTAAAATAGAGTGAAAATCCCTAGATTAAATTGCGATTTTGGATTTTGTTCGTTGTGAAAAGGTGAGTTTTTGCTCATTAATCTATTGACGCGCTTCATCCTTTTCATCATACTTTCAGGCAAGCACGCTAACCCTTGGAAGGAAACAACGTTTCATTAAGTAATACGAAGGTAATAAAGGCAAATAATTTTTGAATAAATTGAACAATAATATGAATTACGCAGTTTCCTGGTTTACGCAGAGGGTGAAATAAACAACTTACGATTTCGTACACACAATAGTAGATTTACAAATAATGCGTAATTTTACCGAATATTCGATCACACATTTCTATATTTATCTTTATGTTATTGTGTTTACAAACTTTGCCATGAAATATATTATAGTCACGATTATACGTTAAACTTAAGCAATAAAAACTTAATAAATGCTGAAAATAAAATTTAGTCCAACCATTAGGGATAAGAAATTGGAGGTAATCATCTGCATTAAATGAGAAAAATAAAATAATTATAGTGAAACGAAAGTAAATTTGTGTAACTACATGCCAATCACACCTTAATTGTTTAAAACTTTCTGGTTAACCCTTCGATAGATTGTAGTTCGTCCATGAGAAGTGTGTTTATTAATCGAAGCGTGGTGTGCGATGGTAGACCGCGCACCCAACGAAGGGTTAATAATGCATATTGTAAAAAAGTCTAATAGGAAATTCCTTAAAAGGTATTGAAAATAAATTAAATATGTAGATATGAAATGTGTCAGTTCTCTTTAAGTGAGTAAGTAAAAATTAAAATTCAGACGCCGTAGCAATTTTGTAATCAATTGGGGTCTATCGATATGGATATCTTTTTGACGAAACGAATCGTTCCTAATCGAATTTCAATGAAAGTCGATCAGTTTCCATCAAATCAACAATTTCAATAAAGAAATCGCAAAATCATTGATTGTTAAAATGCCGATAGCGCACGGTACCTAACAACGGCCTTAGTTATTCCCGCGGGACGTCTATTCCAATCCTGGAATGTTAGCTTATTTCCGGAACCATTCTGCACTGCCCCACTTCCGTAGTACGAGCTTCAATTTTCTTAAATGTAATTACTACGCGGCTCGATGCCAAACCGATCGCGACACGCTTCACATTACATTCCACCTACTAATTTAACTTCACCCTATTAAACAACTTTATTTGTTTTCTATTCTATCTCCACGTAATTGTATGTTTTTCAATTAAAGCAATCAAAAACCTGAAAAACTCGACGATAATTAATTTAACACGAAACGTAATCAAATTCATAAAATTAATTTTTATTATTTATAAAACTTAACGGCACGGCAGCTCTTAGCTTTTTTTCAGCTTTTATTTAAATTGTATATCGACGCCGAAAATGCTAAAAGAAATAACCACCAGCCGGCACTGTTTCGAATGAAAGCAGGACGGATAAGATTTACATTTAAAATAAAATAAACGACACCAGAGATTACGATTAAAAAAATCTCGATGGCAGCGAAGTGAAAAACCGTTCTGCAATTATTCACTGCCACAGCAGCGGCATTAAGCTGTGTGCTGTGTCTTATGTTAATCCTGCATAATCCTGTCTGGTTGGTGTACGCTTCTGCCAGGACTTCCCATTATTCACGCCGCTCAAAGCTACGTTTACTTATTAACACTGTCTAATAGGTAAACGCAAAGCTCTTTACTAATCTGTCACACTTTGAAAACTTTCCACCCATAGTTGATTAGCTTTTAAATTAAAACATTAAATATTTCGCTAAATTTTCGAGGCATCTTTCATTATATCAAAGGAATTTCAGAACGTAGTTAAGCTTTCACTTTAGTTTTTGGATGTCACGTTTTAATCATCACGTATCTACGTTAAGTTTTGTTATCCGAGTGCGTACATAAACATATACAGACGAAAGCCTCTCTGGGATTTTATACTTTAACGACATACCCACCTAACACCAACATTTTCATCACATTCACTTTAATAATGTATACGCAATGAATGTTTTCTCGTATTAAAAAAATTATTTTTTAAACCGTGGCTCCGGAACTTCGCTGTCATCCTAAGTTCATTTTGTTATTAACTAAATATTTAATGGGGTAGCTAAATAAAATTTTCATCATCAATTTAGACGAAATGAAAATTAGTTACCCAAATTAGTTGTCGACGCTTCATGTTTTTTGCTTATATCTCACAATAAAAAGTTCTCAAAGGACTAAGACTCCAAACAGCTGAGTCTCATTCCCAAAAATTCGGTGGGACTCTAGCTGCCTGCTTGTTAAAGTCCCGGTGGGTTATTAATTATATTCACCAAGATCTTTTGGATGACACGTTACATCTTTGATTAAAACTTCCGAAAGATACTCCTGTAGTTGAGGTCGGAACACGCAACCAAATTTCAGCCGGAGTCGCTTTCGAGCTCTCCGTGTATTTGTGAAATTTGTTAAAAGTTAAAACTCATGTTTTTGATAAAGAAAGATTTATGCCGGTCGTTGATTTACTTAAATAAGTAGATCTGTAAATCTCACAATCAGTCGAGAGATATTTATAGCGAAGAAGCGAAGATGAAGGGAAACAGATGAAGGATAACTGGGAAGAATAGCAGGCAGTGCAAGAAATTGCGTTAGCTGCTTTTCGTTAAATTGGCCATGTCAAACACGCGGTCTGTGAATCGTGGTCGCATGTGGCCCATCAACAAGGTCACCTTCATTTATTTTTTGTTGTTTTGAAAAATTCATAAGGCTCATACGGCCCGCGATATCAAAACAGGAGTCTGTAGTTATGCGGTTTATTCCAATACGAGAGGAAATCTACGCAGATTTACGTTTAAACTGCAGTGTTTCTGAATTTTCAAATGTGAAAAATGGAAAATTTCTTTCAAATTCATTATTTTTATATAGCGCTCTACCTTCATTTAATGACAAGTTCCCATTAGATTGCTTTTAGTACTCCAACGAAAATGTCATCGGGTTGTTAATTCCAATGATATATTTTTATTTGAAATAAAACCTTTTTAAAGGTAAACACGAGACGAGAACTTCCAATAAATCAAATTAGAAAAGTTGTAATCAATTTTTACAGAGCTGTTAAAAGGAATCCTCACATATTTGTAGCTTTGTGAGTGTTTCTTTAATTTATCAGGAAGGAACAATTCAAATTTCAAAAGTGACTGCAAATAAATCGATAGGTCGCAATTTAAATCTCAGTTTTGGGAAGTATGCAAATTAAAAAAACAATTATTGTTTTTATTGAATAATTACATTAAATTGTTATTTTGTGTTTATAAGCTCAAGTAGAAATCTTTCACACTTGTTGAATGAGAACGTTGATAATCCTTTACATGTTACAATCAGATTTGGCTTAGTAATGAAACCCTGAATATTAATTAGTGTTTATAAAACTCATTTAGACATTTTACTACATAATAATAGAACACTGTGTTAATAATTAATGTCCTATTTAATTAAGAAAATGATATAATAATTAATACTCTGCATAAATCTAAGGTAAACCTATATCTGTAATTTTACAGATATTTACATGTTTTATTGTAATATAAATAAAAACCATGCTGACAGTGAAATACATGCTGTTCAACGTGTTATATTTTTTTAATATAAAACTTGTTTATGTCCTATAGAAAATTCTAATAAGAAAACGGTCAGTTCAAGCACATTTTGGTAAAAATATCAGTGATTTATTTCGAATTTTAAATTGCTATGAGGTGGGGCAATATGTAACAAAATGAAACAAAAAAATACCAATTCGTAAACAATAAACAAAAAATATTTTAATTTCAAAAGTTCAATTTTTCACTATTTTTCTCAAATATGCTGATCTGCCTGTTGTAGAAAATTTGCGATGGGCTTTCGGGGAGCTAAACGGTTTAAGCAAAACAATTGCATTTCCGAGTTACTTCCACGGAAGGGTACCCAATGACAGTAGATTATTGAAATGAAGTAATTACCATACGACATTTAGTCAGAATGATGAATTGCAGAGAGCAAACGTAATAAAATAATATTACAATAATTTATTTGGCGTGTTGCCGGTTCATCTAAAGGAAATTTATTTGTAACAAAAGTAAATTTAAATTTAGATTAGTGTCAGAAGCACGATAATCTTTAGGTTATCGAAGGCAACAAATGGGCCATGTAAGGTGAAGGCGGTGAGGTATTGTTTCTAACCGACTTATCGCCTGATCAATACGTTGTTCAAGCTCGTAACTAAAGAACACAAGACATTTACTACCCCTTGCTGACATAGATATCTAGGGTTTATAGGAAGCAGTTTTTTGCACAACAAAAATGCGTTAAATATTAAGTCATATAAAGTAGGACAACTTCCATCAATTGTTGAATATTTTATATTACCAATATATTTACCTGAATCTTTTTCGTTCCAGACGTACATTTTTAAAAATAATATTTCAAAACCACTTGCTTTGCAAGCATTTCTGTTTAAGGATAACAAGAAACTAATTTGCGCAAATTGAATTTGTAGAAATAACAAATAAACATTGAAGACGTGGGTTTTTCATATTGGGCAGTCCAGCAATAAATTATGAAAAAATCTCAGACAAAGGAAAAGAAAATTATTTTGTCTACGAATTGAAAACTCTTAACACAAGTTTTCTGGATGATGTGACCTTTTCTATTTTTATGATTTTCATACAATGAACATTTGAGAACCTTGAAATAAACAAAGGATAAAGCAAACATAATAGGAAATTAATTAACTCTCTGGATACTACTTATTTTATTTTCAGTTCATCCTTCCGTGATATTTAAAAAATAATTTTACTTGGTTGTGAAAATGATGGCTTTCAGAAATTTCTTAAGCGCTCTATATTTCATTTTTCATTGTAAAACTAAATTTACTTTCTTTTTGACCGACATAATGAGAAATGTTTGACGTTTTATATACGGTTTTCTATTTGGTACACAAATAGTAATTTTTTGTAATATTTGACAATTACAAATTTTCAAATATTCCTTCTTTTTATTTTTTTTATATACGGGTTTGACATATATTATTTCTTCGGAATATATCGACATTTTATAGGCCAATTGACGTAACCGTAAAAATTATGAAAATTGAGTTATTCTTACTTCTAAGTTCAAAATATCGTAACTTTCATTGTAACAAGCAATGTGTGAATTGAATGCATGGAATATGCAAAGCATGTCAGAACACCGAAAGTCAAAAATACCAAATATAAAAATGCAGTTAATTAGGCTAAGAACTGTCCTTTAGGATAAATTCTGCTAAAAGAGAGAGATCTGCATGTAGGTTATAAGTTAGGAAACATTTTTTTATTAAAAGTCTTGGTTTACAAATAAGAAAGTTCTGTGTAAAAATTCAGCTTAAAAAGAGAGATCTGTATGTTAGGAATTAAAGTGAGATCTATACGTAGGTTGTAACCTAGCAGGAGCGATTAAATCCTAGTTCATCACCTGATGATGCCATAGTATGGTGAAAACGTTTGCGATTAATATACTTACTGTGTATTTTATTTGTGATAACTTATAAGCATTTTAAAAGTGTGTGTGCATTGTTTAAGTTTTCTAAAACATTAGTATGATTAATGTGCGATTAATTGTTTAGGTTTTACTCAAAACTTTCTCCTTACCCCGGGAGGTATAGAGTGGGTTTCCCCTAAATCATACTAAATTTAAAAAAATTAATCTGGTTTTCTTGAGAAACAAGATTTCTTTCAATATTTTCGTTTTTTTCAAAATTTATTGTATTTTACATTTTTAAAAATCGAGTGAGTTGTTTCATGTAAAAAATTATACCCTAAAGCTACAAAATTAATGAATTGGCTTCAAATTTTCTGAAGCTATATAAATTTTTTGCTGCCAGGACAAAAAAATACTTGTCTTCTCACTTTGTGTAAATAACAACATATTTAGGCGAAAACACCTTTAGGAACCGAACTCCCACAGCCGGTCTGGGAGGTCTGGGAGGAATTTCTCCCAAGTAAAGGGAGGTCAATTAATCTGTACTTGTCAGTTTTATAATTTTATACTTTGCAGATTACATTTTTATGTAATTATTTTACAAAGTTACGAAACAATTTAAGAAAACATCTGATGAAGATAATTATAGAAATGCTGAAAGCTTAGGAATAATTTTAATTTTACTCTGATTGCATAGTATGTTTCTCCAGTTTGTTAATTTTAAATGCAAATTACAGAAACTAATTGTTAACACGGAGAATTAAAAATAATCTAATTATAAAATTTTTTGCTGTGGGAGATCAGTAATTTATATCCCGGTAATACGTTAAACGTAACACGTAACACGAAAGTCACGGGAACACAGACGATTGATTTCCGATTTGGGTTTAGTTCATGGACTTTGGAGGGGTCGATTTAATTGTAAAGTTTTAAAAATTATTTTGAAAGGTAAAAGTCAATAAGAAATATGCACGCATACCCCATCATTTAAAAATTATGGGTCTAATAGTTCTTTAGAAATTGTAAATTAGTTGAGCACAAATGGAAACTTGAATTGCAAAACTATATCATGTGGAACGTCACTTTCGTTATGGTTGTTTTATCAGTATCGTAAATACTTTTTAATTTAGTGCAATTATAATTTTATCTCAATCAGTTAATAAATCGATCTATTATTAAATTTTAATAAGTTGGGAAACAGTTTATTATTTACTTGTAGTTTCAATCCGGCGGAAAGTTTATTTGTTTTCCTTTTCGACCTGCCGGTCGGGAAGTGATTACTTCCCAACCTGATCTATCTACTTGATAAATTTTTTTTAAATTAAGTAAAAATAACTGTAATGAAAATAATTACTAATAATTTGCTAAAAATAGTATTCATTCCTCGTTGTCAAGTTTCATTACAGCCGTGCGCTAAAGTGCAGTTTATTTCATGCGAGTTATCATAGGATTTCTCTTCCGAGTTGTCATAAGCAATAGTTTCACGACTTGTGATAAGGAAAGACTGGAAAGTGAACTCGTAACTAGCAGAACCGCTAACAATAAAGCTCATACGAGATATCCTATGATAACTCACATAGCGAAAACTGCACTTAAGATAGTTGACTAAGGGGTTCCATTCTCATATTTGTTTTATTCCCTATTCTTCACAATTCTCCATCTCATGTTCTATTGGAAGATTTCCTTTATATAATTTGTAGGAACTTTAACCGCTTTGCTCTCTCCTTTTTCGTACGGGCGGCACCAAAGAACGTTTTTTCTTCCGTTTGAAAATATAAACCTTGTTTCGTTTGGATCAAACGGGAAAAATTTGTGGTTCGTCTGTAATTGTCATGAAAAGTAGTACTTTTGCTCCTTGTAATAAAATGTACTATTATATTATGTCTCCTTGAAACTAAATGGTAGGACACCGATTCTATATAAAATTAATAGTCTTACACTTCAGTCCATTTGATGTTTTTAAATGGCGTGTAGTAGCTTTTCCTTTAAATTTAATATTTATCACTCGATCTCACATTATCTTCTGCAATTTCGTGTCCTAACATGAGTTCTATTATTGCTCCATTTAACTATCTCAAACTTGCATTCCGGCTAACATGCAATATGGTTATCTCGTATTACACCAAAAAAATTATATACCGGTTATTATAATTAAATAGAGTGTAATAATTCAATTAATTATTTAAAAAAATACCTATAAATAAGCCTGACGTATTTTATTTTATTTTATTTTAATTTTTACATTAGGTTATTTGGTATTTATTGGTTACCTATAATTTTTATCTTATACATTAAGATCATCCAATAAATTCTAACCGTTTTATGGGAAAGTTATCTGGTACATTTCATGTCTACAATTATTTACACATAGCAGTATCGCTGAAAAAAAATATTATACAGTTTTCGCTGGTCTAAAAGATTTTCCGGCAATTTTTAAATCAAATGAGATAATTATTCGTAATAATCTGTATTATATTATGTATAGGTATATTTCAATATGCCAGGCATATGGACTTGCAGAACTTGGAAATATATTTTTGAAATAAAATCAAAGGAAAATTGTCCTTACTGACCCTTCAAAAATCCAATTTCATAAGTCGATGAGTAAACCATTGCAGTGAAATATTCTTTGTTCGCAATAATATTGTATATTTTAGTCCGGGAAGAGCTTGAAAAATTGAATATCGCCCAAATTTAGTATGTGCTTTTTAGTTGATTGGCCACTTACAACGATGTTATGAATAAAAACGTTTTCGAACCACACCGATGCGAAAAAAGCAATACATCTTAACTTCGGATAAAAAATTTTGTCAGGAGTAAAACGTCAATATTTTACTTTAAAACGTTTCCTTTTTTAATTTATTAAAGTCGCTCCATTCGGCCGATAAAATACAAATTATCTAGACAATAGATTACCAAGATGGTATTCATTATTTAATACAAATTTGTTTGGAAATTTTGAAACTTTGCTGACGATTTCATTTTTACATTGAAATAAAAAATGTAATTAAATTTGAGTTGAAAAGTTGACACAATACAAACTGAGAATGAACAAAATGAATCATACGATTTCATTTAGTTTGAATCATTCAATTATGCCGAGGGAAGTGTTCAACCGCAATTCTATTCCTATCATTTTTTACCTATTTGCTTCTTTATAAGCTTTTCGTTATCTAACTTTTATCTTTAGGAAAGAACTTAAACAAGTAGGAGTTTTGAATTGTTGTAAACTTTCAAACGCCGCATTTTTATACCAAATTAAATAAGACGAGAGAAACAATGCCATTTTGATTTTTACGAGAATTCGTTTAATGCTGATAGAAAAAGTATTTTTAAGTATTTTAAAAGCAAATTGTGATAATACAACTAAACAGTTTTTGTTCCAATTTTATTGAACATTAATTTTGTAAATTAAATTTCGATACTTTTTTTGCAGCTCTTCCCGACGAAGGACCCCGAATAACAGGAGGAAAGCCTCGCTATCAATTGGGCGATACTGTGAGAGTTAATTGTACATCAGGTCGTTCTAAACCCGCTGCATTACTAAATTGGTTCATCAACGGCGAACCTGCAGATCCAAGTTTTTTACGTGGCCCAGAAACTATTATCACGGGACGCGAAGGCTTGGAAACTTCAATTTTGGGACTCGAGTTTATTGTCAAATTGAAGCACTTTCGTCGTGGGGACATGAAACTTAAATGCTCTGCTACCATTGCTACAGTTTATTGGCGAAGTAATGAGGAATCGGTTGAAGGAGAGAGACCACCCAGAGCTTCGGTATTAGAAAGTCGTGGTACAGTTGCTCCGGCTGGTTCTCGAGCAGATCGAGTGCAGGGTAAGCTTTCTATTGTATTACTAAACGTGACATGTTATTTAACGAGAAACAAAATTAATTTAATTTAACGGCGGTTAACGGATATAAATAAAAACAAATTTTCTTACGTGTTGATTTATTTTTAATCCAGGTGAATATTGTCAACCTTAAACTATTAGTTATTATCTAACCGGTCTGAGCGCACAGAATTAAATTATATAAAATTTAAAAAAAAGATTGCCGGAAATCAGTTTCAATTTTTATTAAAATTTAAGGCTGGTTTAAGGAAGATTTAGTTAAGCCTGTATTAACTATAACTCGCACTTGATACAAGTGGTATTAAAATTAAAAAATCGGTGACTTGGAATGCTTCTAAGGTTTTGAAAATAAATTATATCCTGCCGGAAAATTTTTTGTTAAAAATTTAATTTAATACAAAATTGCCTGTAAATTATATTTTTAAACCAGTTACATGGGCGCTATCAGAAAATTTTCCAAACCTGAACTTTGCTAATTAAGATTTTTTCTATTAATTTATAATAAACTTAGTTCTAAAACGGACTGCTTTATCACCCTTTGAAAATTACCTTTTGGACTTCCTCCAAAAGGGAGCAACTGTTCCATCACTTGCCCTCTCGCCCCATTTAAGCGTTTTCTTGGACAAAACCACAAAATTTATGCGGATAATAAATAAAATGTATTTTAACGTGTTAATTGTGTTTGCCGTAAATATTATTATTATTTACAAAAGTACAAAGTTTGCTAGAAACACGTGAAAAAGTTTTATATTTGAAACTTTTACTTTTTGGGGTGAAAAAACATCAAAACCTTTCGTTTTTTTACAAATCAAAATACTAAAATGGGTTTTTTCTTCCATAAATCGACGGATTCCGATAAGTAGAGTACGAAAAACACGATTGTGCTCGGCGGAAACGCACAAATTCGAGTAAACGTCCGAAATTAACCAGAGCAAAATAAATTGTTTTCTATCAAATTAAAGCCAAATAAATTCAAAAATAAAATCCCTACGAGAAATCTGCTTGCGGAAAACGAGTTCTCTGTACAATGTAAGCTGGAAAAACGTGAAAATTCTTTAGATTTCTAACTTTCAATTTTTGGGGTGTAAAAAACACCAAAAGGGTTCCCCTTCCGATTTTTTTTTAATCTCAAAAAACTTAAATGGGCATTTTCTTCTGTAAATTCATAAATTCGAGTGAAAGTGCGGAATTTACCAGAACAAAATAAATTACTTTTCCATCAGTTTAAAGCCAGATCAATTGTAAAAACTGCGTGCGGCAATATAATTTTCTTCACAAAGTATGATAGAAAAACGTGAAAAGCTTTAGATTTGGAGCTTTTATTATGTGGGGTAAAAAACATCAAAGCGGTTAACCTTTCGTTTTTTTCAAAATTCTAAAAAACTTAAATGGTCATTTTATTCCGTAAATCGACGGATTCCGATGAGTAGAGTACGAAAAACACGATTGTGGTAGGCAGAAACGTACAAATCCGAGTGAAATTGCGGAATTAAGCAGAATAATAGAAATTTCATTTCTATCACTTCAACGTTTAATAAATTGTAAAATATCACACCCTACGAGAAATCGAATTTTTTGCTCAAATTATGCTAGGAAAACGTGAAAAAGTTTTAGATTCAGAACTTTTATTTTTTGGGGTGAAAAACACCATACGGATTAACCTTTCTTGTTTTTCAAAAATCCCAAAAAACTTTATTGGACTTTTTTCCATAAATCGACGGATTCTACGGAAACGCACAAATTCGAGTGAAATTCCAGAATTAACCAAAGCAAAAGAAATTACTTTCCTATCACTTTAGCAAAAATAAATTATGAGATATGATGCCCACGAGAAATCTGCGTATGGCCATAGAATTTTCTGCAACTTTCAGTTTTTGGGGTAAATAACACTAGAAAATCATTTGAAAGCTTTGGATGTGGAACTACGATATACTTCACCCTGCTACGTGCATGTCGTCCACTTGTTATCATCTTATCTAAAAAAAGATCCAAGAATATGGTGTCAAACAGATACTATCTAAACATTGTGGTCATATTTAAATAATCCAGTGGGCAGTGGATTATCCTTTAACAAGCCTGGGCAAAGCAAAACAAATGGTGATGGTCCATTATTATTCTACTTAGGATAACATACTTTTTTAAATATTCAGTTCTGTATATGAAATAAAATTTAAGCTATTTTAATTATTCAGAAGTTTCCTAGCGCCCTTGCACTATTTAGTAACAGTGGCGGAGTTAACGTAGGGGAAAACTGATTAACATAGTTTAAAAAACCGCAATGGCGGTGTGAAATTATGATTTATTAGTTAAAATTTAAGTAATACCGTATAAATAAGTTGGGGCGGTAAATCATTCGTTACAGGAATAATTTGAGAGAAACTTTTGCTACATTCATGTTTAAATAATAATAATGTGATTCTTTCATTTAGTAATGTGAATAAAGGAGCGACAAATTACCATTACTGAACTAAAAACTGACACGTGACTATTTTATGAAGCACCTACACCTACAAAGTTTTGAGCTACATAATATAACTTAAATTTTAATTGAAGTAATGCAAATTTGAGAGAATCACGAACGTGTAGTGACTGGGTATGATATTGTTAAAATTGCAGTTATTGCAGTATTTGACAAACTTATATTGCGTAATTATTTTTGAAAGCCCCGTAAACGTGAAACATTGACGTGTACCTAGTGATATCCATGATTATCTGCTAGAAATATTTTTGAAGTTTTAATGCGAAAATGCAACTTTTTTATATCTAGAAAAAGCGGCCTGTTTTAGTGTTTTTTTGCCTCTCGTGTTCTTTAACAATTCAACACTTAGCATCAGAACTGTATTAGAAGAAGCTAGCATCGCAAGTCGCAATAAACGTTAGCATGGTAACGGAATCAATTCTACCGTAAAATAAAAGTAACTAGTAAATCCCGTAACTAAAACGTGAAGCTTTACGTGGTCTTAGTTTGAATTTGTATACTTGCTCTTTGAATTATCACCCATTCTATTCGTATATTTTAATGTGTTAAATTGTAAAGCCATAAAACGAATCCAAACTAAAGCCGTTTCTGCTATAATTATATTATATAACACATATTATATTTAACGGCGGAATTATTGATTCCCAAATTAATTATATTACCTAACATGTTTGTAATATATTATATTATTGCGATGCAATTGTATAACTTTTAGATAGACATTGTGATTTCTTTTGATACAAAAGTTTCAACTTGTTATCGATTAGTTATCGCTGGCTGCAAGACAAGACTATTGAAATATTCACATAAATACATTTTATTGGAAATGGGCCAAAAGTATTCATAAATAAATTTTCTGCACTGCACCATCTCTTTTCTGCTAAATTTACGATATGCACGAGATCTAACGCTAAGAGAGAGAATCGTTTCACAACCCTAGACTGTGATACTATCTATCTACATACGTGTTCGCAGTAGCGGGCACAATGTTATCAACGCAGGATAATACCCAAGGATCGTAACTTTACCAAGCTGACACGTGACTTTGTTTCTAGAGTTGTAATGTTTGGTCGAAAGGTTTTTAAATACTTCGCGATGTTTTAGGGACTTGTGACAGTTCCGTTTTCGTTTTTGAGAAGCTTCGTAATCCTCTCAGCCATAGGCTAAAAAATGCTTTTTTTATTCTAGGTTAACAGTGTCAATAAATAGGATTTTCTTCTTAGCGGATTTTTTCGTAGTAAAGAAATTTTGTCGTGGTGGATTTTAATTTTTTTGTTTTATTAAAAGTCAGGCTATCCTAAGGATGTGTAATACAGCATTTTGACCTCTCAATATTATTTAAGCTTTGCTATTTAACGAAATATTTATACCACTGAAATATTTGAGATACTGACAAATATTGAATTTTATATCTTTAGACACAAAACTTCAATATGAAGCAGTCCTGTGAAAATGACCAGAATTTCTATGAATAGTACTTCAGTGCAATACAGTAAACTATCCGTAACAATAGGATAAGGTCGCATTCTGGTAGTATCGAACTTGATGCTGAAAGTTGCTTTGTATGAAGTATTTTAATTAAAACTAGATCACTTTTCTTAGTGAAATACACCAGAAATTTAAATTTCTCATTGATATTATATTTTGCTAGTGTTCACTTTTAATTAAGAAATTTAGATTAGGTTTTTCTCTTGAAAGAAGATTTTTTTATAAAAAAAGGTTGCTTGTTGTTTTTTTAAATTATAAAACAATATGCGGTAAATTTTCATATATTTATAAAAGCTCTTCCGCAAACTTGTTTACCTACATAATATACAACCAATGTATGTTTTTATAGCCTTTTCTCATTACACATTACATTACATTACATTAAATGCTTTTATAACTAAATTTTTTTGTTCAAGTTTAATATTCAAACAAAAATAAAATAATTTAATTTTTATACAATATTTTACAATGTATATATTCGATAACCCATTCGTGGATTATCCCAAGAGTTTCATGGTTTCTTGGCGATTCGGGTCCTTCGAGATATTTTGAGCATAGCATTTTATTCCTATTCTATCACATTTATCCTAGATGAAAATTAATTCTTTCTAAAAATTATATTCTAGATTTTAGTTCTGCAATTGAATGCTGAATTTTCGCCCTCAATAGCTTAGTTTAGTTGGCAAGATGCCACCCAACGCATTCTCACTATTCCATTAACTTCCATTCAGTCTGTTATTATTAACAATAACAATGAAGATTAAGATTGTTATTTAAATAATACTTACTTATATGATATTTCGTTCAATTAAACTGAAGAGATCTAAACAGAACAACCGATTATTATTTATAATAGTAGAGGTCCTAAATCAGAACCTTGTGGGACTCCAAATCCAACTAAAACCGCTTTGGTTATGGAATTTCCCACACCCAGGATGTTCAACTAAACATCAGCCTGTCGAAAGCCTTTGAAAAATCAGTATATAAATGCAGACAATATTTTATAAATAATTGTTCTTTTTTCTAAAATTTTGATTTTTAATATTAATAATTTGCTGATATCTTCTTAAACCGAATTCAATTATTACATTGTCCTTCATCAAATAAAGATATAATTGCTGCGAAAGAAGTTTCTGTAAAATCCATTAAATAGCTACAATGTACTAACAAGCCGATAGAATGTTACCTTTTCATGTGGTTTTCCCGCTTTGTGAATGAGAATTGTTTAGTTCGTCTTCTATTGCACCGGCATTGGGTTTAAATTATAATTAAAAAATTAAGTTTTGCGTTGCAATACCATTAAAGTAATGCAAAATAGAATTAGTGTCTTTAGAAGCACGCGAGGCGTTAACAATTGCGTTCAATTTAAATTAAAATATAAGTTAGATTGAATTTATTATTATTTTTATTATTTCATATTAAAAAGTTGAGGATCCAGCGTATTAACTTTATAAATAGTAAATTGCAACTGGATTGCTATATTATATATTAACTTATAAAATTACTGACTACCCAAACTTACATTTTATAATATATGACATATATATACAGACAATGTCTCATCATATTTTAGACACAATAAGGGTTGAACTGAAACTGTGATTGAATTTAAATCGTTTAAGCTTACTTTTTAACTTTTCGTGGTCCGAGACAGAGAAAAAATGCAGTGTTTTGACTAAATCAGATAAGTTAATATTGGGGTAAAGCTTTTCAATAATTTTTTTAAGTTTTGCAAACACCCATTAAATTCTATTGGCAATTCCAACTTTATATTGCTCGAACGTAAAACGACAAAAAACGGACTTGATCCCATTTTTCTTACAGATACTGATATTTTATGTGCCAGCACTAAGTAGGTATCATTTTGAAATATACAAATGGATCATAAAATATGGGACATTTGTTATAAATTTTAAAATTCATGTTAACAAATTGAATAATTTATTCTTATATTGAAAAGGTTAAATTTTTCGTATGCACGATTTTTCACCTGAGAACTTAATCAATACATTTTCAGTTAGTGTTACTGAAATGAATGCAACTCATATTTATTTTTTATTTTTCAGCAGCCGGAAGTCATACTTCCTTCCTTCCAAAGACATCTTTAGTAGCCCTGTGCAGTTTCGTTGGTCTAATTTTAACCTTAAGGTAACTATGCAATTATTCTGTTTAAATTAAGAAAGTGAAATCCAAGGATGAACTAATCAAGTGGTGTTTAATTTTTAAAATTCAAAACATTCCTTATTGTGAAACAAAATTAAAAACTAATATTGTGAGTTGCAGAATAATTTTATATTGGTTATTGTAAATAATAATTGCAGCTTTTATATATTATATTTTTATTAGTCTTGTTATATTTTTGTTTTTGCTCTTATATTGTGTAGTTAACACGTTCTTTTCTTCCTAAAATAGTGAATACGTTTAGGTAGTTTCATATGGCACTAATTATGTTTAATTAATTATAAAATATTAAATTTTAATTCTTTGTAAATAATTATGCCCCATTATAACATTCTCCATGTTTAAATACAATCAAATCCTTCTAGTCTGCATTTAAACGGTCTCGTAGACGTTGATGCAACTTTATTGACTGTCTGTTTTATCAAAAAGCGTCTGTTAACATATCAAAGATTAGAAATATAATTTGATAATTTGCAGGTCCCGTACCTAAAATTTTTTGTACTTACGGTTTTAAATCATACGCTTTTGGATAATTTAAACGGACTATATACGTATATTCTATAGGTGTTTTTTGTATGAATTGTCATAATTAGACTAATTTAAAATTTGATATAATGGATAATTAAAAAATTTATTAAAATTATTTAAAAAGTGATGTTATTAAAATTTATTATAAGTATAAGAGGTATCTAGTCTTTATTACTATATTTGATACTTTAAGAACTTGACAGGCAAATAACTTTTTTTTATTATTTTCTAAATCTTTGTATTTTATTACAACTCAGCTTTATGAATAGGCTCACAGTTGATGTCAGCATACAAGGTATGATCAAAGAGAATTGAGTTTGATTACAGATTTGCATTCGGATTGTGAATATTTTCGATCATTTTTGAAAAAAGTTAGAAATATACATCGCTTCCGATAAGTCACATTTCGGCAAATAGTTTTGATTATACTTTGTATATTTGCTCTTTAATTTAAAATAAACATTCAAAAGTGTAAAATTTTAGAAATTAGAAAATCGTCTTTTTAAGTTTTTTATTAACTAATTGTGATGTGAACTGTGTGCTACATTTTAATTAGACACGAGTTTTTTTATATTATATAATTATTAAAAAAAAATCCCTGTGATCGAGAATACTATATATGTACACAATTATTTGTTAATTAATGTATCAATATGTAAACTCTATAAATGTAAATTTGAAAATCGGTTATAATATTATAATGAAAATTAAATTGTGCAAAATCGGAAGGATATGCGATTTAAAAATTCGAGATAACTCATAAATTATATAAATATATGTAAATAGTAATCGTAAGTTTTAAATATTTAAGGAGAAAGTATTACATATACTTATAAAGAATTCAAGCCGAAATTTGTAGGATATTTTAAGAAAAAATTAGAATTTGATCAAAGCTAGTGTTTGTTGTGTTATTCGGTTTGAATTCAACATCCTATAACTTCAATTTAACTTATATGTATTTTATTTTAAAAATAAAATAAAAATTGATTAAGTTTCACGCTTTATTTATTTAATTAATAAACCGACTCTCCCCAGATGAAATTGTCATCCAAAATTAAGTTTTTATTTCCACCTCGACGCATTTGTTAAAATTAATTATAATAATAATCACCTATTGTTGTAAATGAGTTCTGTGTTAAATTTTAATTACAAATGTGCTTCATAATATCTACGCTTTTTTAGGGGCCGCTTCATTAATTTTGTATATAAAATTTAACTGTTTATATCAGGTAACACAAGAATTGCAAGTAAATGAATTACTTACATAAATATTGCTTAAAAGAAAGTCTTTATCTTAATATTAAAATTGCGTGCCGAGTAATTTTTATTAGTAAATAAATGTCAAATTTACTTTTAGAAACACTTTCAGTAAGTTTGTAATTTTTACAACCTTAATTTAGATAAATATTAAAAGTTAATACAACCAAAATTATGTATATTCTCGGTTTTTTTCCGAAATAAATGTTTTGTGCCAATTTTTTAAAAAATATACGCCAAAGAAAGAACGTGGTCGAGGGTGTACACTGTCGAGTGTAGTGGTGCTCGACTCTGAGAGTAGCGTTGTAGCGTTTCGCTGCGTTGTCAGCGTATAAATAATTGTTTAATTTAACACCCCAAGGATGGTCACTTCTGGAATCAAATAAGAGAGCCACTAAGCGAATCAAAGATATATGTAGGTAAGTACCTATACATTTAATTTAATTCCGAAAGTGTTTAGGTTAGCAATTTTTTCATTATTTGAGAATTTGATAAAAACCCTAATACGTTACCTGCACGGACCCCATTATTCTTTATTATTGTGACAATTTGAAATGGAGTATCACACAAACTGTTTATTTAACATTGGAGTATATTTTTATTTCATCATAATACATACTGTGGCAATAAAACAATGAAGATTTACCCAATAATAAATAGTCGCACCGGCGGTATTTCAAATTTGGTTTATTATTTCATTGTTAGATTATGTTTTATCCAGTTTTTCGTATCAACATACGTAAAGAAAAGAAAACATCTCTTATTTTTTCACGTATCTATAATTGAATCGGCAAACACGGAAAATTTATATATCCCATTCACTACAATCAACTTCTTCATAAATTTTGATAGTGTTAAGTATATCTAAATATACTCAAGTAATACTAATGGTTTTTATAAGAAATATAATCTACTTTTAAATTAAAACATGAAAATGAGAAATATTAGCGGAGTAGTAGTCATTAACATGCTCAATGCGATTATTCGTAAATTTGATGGATGCCGGATCACGAAATCAATAATCCGATTAAAGCCTATTTAAATTTAAGAGGCGCCACTAAATATATGCCTAAAGTAATGTAGTGGTTTATAAAACGAGAACTTATTATGCAAACGGTTTTTTGCTTCTGTAATAATGCTATTTGAAGTTGCTTCAACGTGCCACATTTTTGTGTCCATTATTTAGTAAAACAAACGCATCATCCAATTTTAGCGAGACAAATTTTTTTGCTACAAATTATTTTTTCCAGTTATTCTTAAAATGCAAAACAGCAAGGACTTTTTTCATAATAATAAAATAATCAAAAAACTTTTCCTCGTTAAATATGAGTTCTCCAGCACTAGGTTTTCTTATAATTACGTGAATTTTTTATTTCTGGTACGTTAACTTTGAATATCTATTTAGCTTTGTAATCCTCTTATATCCTTAACAAGTATCCCAAAGATTTAACTGGTTTCCATTCCATTATCCTAAGTAAAGT
The DNA here is from genome assembly GCA_963170105.1 of Cantharis lateralis. Classification (NCBI taxonomy): domain Eukaryota; kingdom Metazoa; phylum Arthropoda; class Insecta; order Coleoptera; family Cantharidae; genus Cantharis; species Cantharis lateralis. The sequence continues at coordinate 35,642,283 of OY720627.1, read as the reverse complement.
CTGTTTAAATTCCACTTTAAAATTTCTTGTTTTTGTGTGAATCTCATTGGCGTAGTTTTGTTTTTTTTATTCTCAAAGGCTACATTGCAAATTTAACTTTCTATAAATCATTATTTATGTAGTAAACATTCGGCCCCTCGCTTCAGTATGGGAAACCAACACAAGTAATTATTTATGCCATTTTTGATTTTCTAATATTAAAAGATGTAATAGTTATAGTTAATAATTTTTTTTAATTTTTTGTAACAAAAAGAAAATATTTTCAACCATACCATACCAAGCTGACCAGTGCGGGTTGGTAGAGCACCAAGGATTTAATAATGTAATTTTCATTTAATATTCCAATTTTCAACTGCTGACGATAAAGCCATCGCATCGCCTTTTGTTTGTTCTGTTTCTAATTAACTTTTAAATTTTTTTTTCTATTATCAGAAATTTTAACTTTTAATTACTTTTTTATTTTTTTTCTTTATTAATGATTTTTTATCTTTTTTTTTTTGCTTTCTGTGTGCTTGTTATTCTAAACTTTTTATTCAACAAATTCGCTTAAACTTAAAATTTCAAGTCTATTCTACTGTATTTAACCTTTCAGCAGGCGCGCCACTATGTATTACACGAGCAGCCGCGTGTCGTATTTTGTACGACATGATGATTTTTTACAAATACTTTGTTATAAAATAATCAAAATGATAGGTATAAATCATATGAAGCCTTTTACATTTATTTGGAGTTTTTTTATTTTGTTTTTAAGAAAATAATATTAAAAACCAACTGTATTTTTAAATATACAAAGTGAACAATCTTAGCTAGATAAAATTTGATTTTTACATATTGATAATATATTTTTTCTTATTTGAAGTGGCGTCAAGCGAAGTTTAATTATATTATTATTTTTTAAAAAGTACTTCTTCGCATTAATTAATTAATATTCATAAATTAATAATTAATAATTCATAAATTAATTAATTTTTTCTATTTATTTTTTCTTGCTTTTCTGAATGTTTCTTGTAAATATATTTTTTGCATTTTCAACATTATCATTCGTAGCAGATCTTTTTTTTAAATTACACTTAGAATCGGACGGAGTCGATTCAAATAAATTTTTGTAATAATTCAATAACGAAGCAAGGACAAAAATAACATATAATGGAATAATATTATGTATGTCGTCTTGGAATAGCAAAAAAAAACAACTTAATCTGACTACTCAGATAAAAGTTATGTCAAAAAAATTATAACTGTCGTACCAAAATGCGCATACGCGCTTGCTGGAAGGTAATAAATCTATGATAAGAAGTTAACATCTGAACAGCTAGAAAACAACTACGGCCGGCTCAGTCCAACGCCTCATCGAAACTTTAATAACGAGATTAATCTTTCTGTCAAAAAAAATTCAAGAATTCAAAATACCATTCATAAATTCAATGAAATGTGTTCATAAATTCAATGAAATTTGTTCATAAAATCAATGAATTTTGTTCATAAATTCAATGAAATTTGTTCATAAAATCAATGAATTTTGTTCATAAATTCAATGAAATGTGTTCATAAATTCAATGTAATTTGTTCATAAAATCAACGAAATTTGTTCATAAATTCAATGAAATTTGATCATAAAATCAATGTATTTTGTTCATAAATTCAATGAATTTTGTTCATAAATTCAATGAAATTTGATCATAAATTCAATGAAATTTGTTCATAAAATCAATGAATTTTGTTCATAAATTCAATGAAATTTGTTCATAAAATCAACGAAATTTGTTCATAAATTCAATGAAATTTGATCATAAAATCAATGTATTTTGTTCATAAATTCAATGAATTTTGTTCATAAATTCAATGAAATTTGATCATAAATTCAATGAAATTTGTTCATAAAATCAATGAATTTTGTTCATAAATTCAATGAAATTTGTTCATAAAATCAATGAATTTTGTTCATAAATTCAATGAAATTTGTTAATAAAATCAATGAATTTTGTTCATAAATTCAATGAAATTTGTTCATAAATTCAATGAAATTTGTTCATAAATTCAATGAAATTTGTTCATAAAATCAATGAATTTTGTTCATAAATTCAATGAAATTTGTTCATAAATTCAATGAAATTTGTTCATAAAATCAATGAATTTTGTTCATAAATTCAATGAAATGTGTTCATAAATTCAATGTAATTTGTTCATAAAATCAACGAAATTTGTTCATAAATTCAATGAAATTTGATCATAAAATCAATGTATTTTGTTCATAAATTCAATGAATTTTGTTCATAAATTCAATGAAATTTGATCATAAATTCAATGAAATTTGTTCATAAAATCAATGAATTTTGTTCATAAATTCAATGAAATTTGTTCATAAAATCAATGAATTTTGTTCATAAATTCAATGAAATTTGTTAATAAAATCAATGAATTTTGTTCATAAATTCAATGAAATTTGTTCATAAATTCAATGAAATTTGTTCATAAAATCAATGAATTTTGTTCATAAATTCAATGAAATGTGTTCATAAATTCAATGAAATTTGTTCATAAAATCAATGAATTTTGTTCATAAATTCAATGAAATTTGTTCATAAAATCAATGAATTTTGTTCATAAATTCAATGAAATGTGTTCATAAATTCAATGAAATTTGTTCATAAAATCAATGAATTTTGTTCATAAATTCAATGAAATTTGTTCATAAAATCAATGAATTTTGTTCATAAATTCAATGAAATTTGTTAATAAAATCAATGAATTTTGTTCATAAATTCAATGAAATTTGTTCATAAATTCAATGAAATTTGTTCATAAAATCAATGAATTTTGTTCATAAATTCAATGAAATGTGTTCATAAATTCAATGAAATTTGTACATAAAATCAATGAATTTTGTTCATAAATTCAATGAAATTTGTTCATAAAATCAATGAATTTTGTTCATAAATTCCATGAAATTTGTTCCTAAAATCAATGAAATTTGTTCATAAACTCAATGAATTTTGTTCATAAATTCAATGAAATGTGTTCATAAATTCAATGAATTTTGTTCATAAATTCAATGAAATTTGTTCATAAAATCAATGAATTTGTTCATAAATTCAATTAAATGTGATCATAAATTCAATGTAATTTGTTCATAAAATCAATGAATTTTGTTCATAAATTCAATGAATTTTGTTCATAAATTCAATGAAATGTGTTCATAAATTCAATGAAATTTGTTTATAAAATCAATGAATTTTGTTCATAAAATCAATGAAATTTGTTCATAAAATCAATGAATTTTGTTCATAAATTCAATGAAATTTGTTCATAAAATCAATGAAATTTGTTCATAAACTCAATGAATTTTGTTCATAAATTCAATGAAATGTGTTCATAAATTCAATGAATTTTGTTCATAAATTCAATGAAATGTGTTCATAAATTCAATGAAATATGTTCATAAAATCAATGAATTTTGTTCATAAATTCAATGTAATTTGGTCATTAAATCAATGAATTTTGTTCATAAATTCAATGAAATTTGTTCATAAAATCTATGAAATTTGTTCATAAACTCAATGAATTTTGTTCATAAATTCAATGAAATGTGTTCATAAATTCAATGAATTTTGATCATAAATTCAATAAAATTGTTCATAAAATCAATGAATGTGTTCATAAATTCAATGTAATGTGTTCATAAATTCAATGTAATTTGTTCATAAAATCAATGAATTTTGTTCATAAATTCAATGAAATTTGTTCATAAAATCAATGAAATTTGTTCATAAACTCAATGAATTTTGTTCATAAATTCAATGAAATGTGTTCATAAATTCAATGAATGTTGTTCATAAATTCAATGAAATTTGTTCATAAAATCAATGAATTTGTTAATAAATTCAATTAAATGTGTTCATAAATTCAATGTAATTTGTTCATAAAATCAATGAATTTTGTTCATAAATTCAATGAATTTTGTTCATAAATTCAATGAAATGTGTTCATAAATTCAATGAAATGTGTTCATAAATTCAATGAAATTTGTTAATAAACTCAATGAATTTTGTTCATAAATTCAATGAAATGTGTTCATAAATTCAATGAATTTTGTTCATAAATTCAATAAAATTGTTCATAAAATCAATGAATTTCTTCATAAATTCAATGAAATGTGTTCATAAATTCAATGAATTTTGTTCATAAATTCTATAAAACTGTTCATAAAATCAATGAATTTGTTCATAAATTCAATGAAATTTGTTCATAAAATCAATGAATTTTGTTCATAAATTCAATGAAATTTGTTCATAAAATCAATGAATTTTGTTCATAAATTCAATGAAATTTGTTCATAAATTCAATGAATTTTGTTCATAAATACAATGAAATGTGTTTATAAATTGAATGAAATTTGTTCATAAAATCAATGAATTTTGTTCATAAAATCAATGAATTTGTTCATAAATTCAATGAAATGTGTTCATAAATTCAATGTAATTTGTTCATAAAATCAATGAATTTGTTCATAAATTCAATGAAATGCGTTCATAAAATCAATGAATTTTGTTCATAAAATCAATGAAATTTGTTCATAAAATCAATGAATTTTGTTCATAAATTCTATGAAATTTGTTCATAAATTAAATGAAATTTGTTCATAAAATCAATGGATTTTGTTCATAAATTCAAAGAATCTTGTTCATAAATTCAATGAATTTTGTTCATAAATTCAATGAAATTTGTTCATAAAATCAATGAAATGTGTTCATAAATTCAATGTAATTTGTTCATAAAATCAATGAATTTTGTTCATAAAATCAATGAATTTGTTCATAAATTCAATAAAATGTGTTCATAAAATCAATGAATTTTGTTCATAAAATCAATGAAATTTGTTCATAAAATCAATGAATTTTGTTTATAATATCTATGAAATTTGTTCATAAATTAAATGAAATTAGTTCATAAAATCAATGGATTTTGTTCATAAATTCAATGAATTTTGTTCATAAATTCAATGAAATTTGTTCATAAAATCAATGAATTTTGTTCATAAATTCAATGAAATTTGTTCATAAAATCAATGAATTTTGTTCATAAATTCAATGAAATGTGTTCATAAATTCAATGTAATTTGTTCATAAAATCAACGAAATTTGTTCATAAATTCAATGAAATTTGATCATAAAATCAATGTATTTTGTTCATAAATTCAATGAATTTTGTTCATAAATTCAATGAAATTTGATCATAAATTCAATGAAATTTGTTCATAAAATCAATGAATTTTGTTCATAAATTCAATGAAATTTGTTCATAAAATCAACGAAATTTGTTCATAAATTCAATGAAATTTGATCATAAAATCAATGTATTTTGTTCATAAATTCAATGAATTTTGTTCATAAATTCAATGAAATTTGATCATAAATTCAATGAAATTTGTTCATAAAATCAATGAATTTTGTTCATAAATTCAATGAAATTTGTTCATAAAATCAATGAATTTTGTTCATAAATTCAATGAAATTTGTTAATAAAATCAATGAATTTTGTTCATAAATTCAATGAAATTTGTTCATAAATTCAATGAAATTTGTTCATAAATTCAATGAAATTTGTTCATAAAATCAATGAATTTTGTTCATAAATTCAATGAAATTTGTTCATAAATTCAATGAAATTTGTTCATAAAATCAATGAATTTTGTTCATAAATTCAATGAAATGTGTTCATAAATTCAATGAAATTTGTTCATAAAATCAACGAAATTTGTTCATAAATTCAATGAAATTTGATCATAAAATCAATATATTTTGTTCATAAATTCAATGAATTTTGTTCATAAATTCAATGAAATTTGATCATAAATTCAATGAAATTTGTTCATAAAATCAATGAATTTTGTTCATAAATTCAATGAAATTTGTTCATAAAATCAATGAATTTTGTTCATAAATTCAATGAAATTTGTTAATAAAATCAATGAATTTTGTTCATAAATTCAATGAAATTTGTTCATAAATTCAATGAAATTTGTTCATAAAATCAATGAATTTTGTTCATAAATTCAATGAAATTTGTTCATAAATTCAATGAAATTTGTTCATAAAATCAATGAATTTTGTTCATAAATTCAATGAAATGTGTTCATAAATTCAATGTAATTTGTTCATAAAATCAACGAAATTTGTTCATAAATTCAATGAAATTTGATCATAAAATCAATGTATTTTGTTCATAAATTCAATGAATTTTGTTCATAAATTCAATGAAATTTGATCATAAATTCAATGAAATTTGTTCATAAAATCAATGAATTTTGTTCATAAATTCAATGAAATTTGTTCATAAAATCAATGAATTTTGTTCATAAATTCAATGAAATTTGTTAATAAAATCAATGAATTTTGTTCATAAATTCAATGAAATTTGTTCATAAATTCAATGAAATTTGTTCATAAAATCAATGAATTTTGTTCATAAATTCAATGAAATGTGTTCATAAATTCAATGAAATTTGTTCATAAAATCAATGAATTTTGTTCATAAATTCAATGAAATTTGTTCATAAAATCAATGAATTTTGTTCATAAATTCAATGAAATGTGTTCATAAATTCAATGAAATTTGTTCATAAAATCAATGAATTTTGTTCATAAATTCAATGAAATTTGTTCATAAAATCAATGAATTTTGTTCATAAATTCAATGAAATTTGTTAATAAAATCAATGAATTTTGTTCATAAATTCAATGAAATTTGTTCATAAATTCAATGAAATTTGTTCATAAAATCAATGAATTTTGTTCATAAATTCAATGAAATGTGTTCATAAATTCAATGAAATTTGTTCATAAAATCAATGAATTTTGTTCATAAATTCAATGAAATTTGTTCATAAAATCAATGAATTTTGTTCATAAATTCAATGAAATTTGTTCCTAAAATCAATGAAATTTGTTCATAAACTCAATGAATTTTGTTCATAAATTCAATGAAATGTGTTCATAAATTCAATGAATTTTGTTCATAAATTCAATGAAATTTGTTCATAAAATCAATGAATTTGTTCATAAATTCAATTAAATGTGATCATAAATTCAATGTAATTTGTTCATAAAATCAATGAATTTTGTTCATAAATTCAATGAATTTTGTTCATAAATTCAATGAAATGTGTTCATAAATTCAATGAAATTTGTTTATAAAATCAATGAATTTTGTTCATAAAATCAATGAAATTTGTTCATAAAATCAATGAATTTTGTTCATAAATTCAATGAAATTTGTTCATAAAATCAATGAAATTTGTTCATAAACTCAATGAATTTTGTTCATAAATTCAATGAAATGTGTTCATAAATTCAATGAATTTTGTTCATAAATTCAATGAAATGTGTTCATAAATTCAATGAAATATGTTCATAAAATCAATGAATTTTGTTCATAAATTCAATGTAATTTGGTCATTAAATCAATGAATTTTGTTCATAAATTCAATGAAATTTGTTCATAAAATCTATGAAATTTGTTCATAAACTCAATGAATTTTGTTCATAAATTCAATGAAATGTGTTCATAAATTCAATGAATTTTGATCATAAATTCAATAAAATTGTTCATAAAATCAATGAATGTGTTCATAAATTCAATGTAATGTGTTCATAAATTCAATGTAATTTGTTCATAAAATCAATGAATTTTGTTCATAAATTCAATGAAATTTGTTCATAAAATCAATGAATTTTGTTCATAAATTCAATGAAATTTGTTCATAAATTCAATGAATTTTGTTCATAAATACAATGAAATGTGTTTATAAATTGAATGAAATTTGTTCATAAATTCAATGAATTTTGTTCATAAAATCAATGAATTTGTTCATAAATTCAATGAAATGTGTTCATAAATTCAATGTAATTTGTTCATAAAATCAATGAAATGTGTTCATAAATTCAATGAATTTTGTTCATAAATTCAATAAAATTTGTACACAAATTCAATGAATTTTGTTCATAAATTCAATGAAATTTGTTCATAAAATCAACGAATTTTGTTCATAAAATCAATGAATTTGTTCATAAATTCAATGAAATGTGTTCATAAATTCAAACTAATTTGTTCATAAAATCAGTGAATTTTGTTCATAAATTCAATGAAATTTGTTCATAAAATCAATGAATTTTGTTCATAAATTCAATGAAATTTGTTCATAAAATCAATGAAATTTGTTCATAAACTCAATGAATTTTGTTCATAAATTCAATGAAATGTGTTCATAAATTCAATGAATGTTGTTCATAAATTCAATGAAATTTGTTCATAAAATCAATGAATTTGTTAATAAATTCAATTAAATGTGTTCATAAATTCAATGTAATTTGTTCATAAAATCAATGAATTTTGTTCATAAATTCAATGAATTTTGTTCATAAATTCAATGAAATGTGTTCATAAATTCAATGAAATGTGTTCATAAATTCAATGAAATTTGTTAATAAACTCAATGAATTTTGTTCATAAATTCAATGAAATGTGTTCATAAATTCAATGAATTTTGTTCATAAATTCAATAAAATTGTTCATAAAATCAATGAATTTCTTCATAAATTCAATGAAATGTGTTCATAAATTCAATGAATTTTGTTCATAAATTCTATAAAACTGTTTCATAAAATCAATGAATTTGTTCATAAATTCAATGAAATTTGTTCATAAAATCAATGAATTTTGTTCATAAATTCAATGAAATTTGTTCATAAAATCAATGAATTTTGTTCATAAATTCAATGAAATTTGTTCATAAATTCAATGAATTTTGTTCATAAATACAATGAAATGTGTTTATAAATTGAATGAAATTTGTTCATAAAATCAATGAATTTTGTTCATAAAATCAATGAATTTGTTCATAAATTCAATGAAATGTGTTCATAAATTCAATGTAATTTGTTCATAAAATCAATGAATTTGTTCATAAATTCAATGAAATGCGTTCATAAAATCAATGAATTTTGTTCATACAATCAATGAAATTTGTTCATAAAATCAATGAATTTTGTTCATAAATTCTATGAAATTTGTTCATAAATTAAATGAAATTTGTTCATAAAATCAATGGATTTTGTTCATAAATTCAATGAATCTTGTTCATAAATTCAATGAATTTTGTTCATAAATTCAATGAAATTTGTTCATAAAATCAATGAAATGTGTTCATAAATTCAATGTAATTTGTTCATAAAATCAATGAATTTTGTTCATAAAATCAATGAATTTGTTCATAAATCAATAAAATGTGTTCATAAAATCAATGAATTTTGTTCATAAAATCAATGAAATTTGTTCATAAAATCAATGAATTTTGTTTATAATATCTATGAAATTTGTTCATAAATTAAATGAAATTAGTTCATAAAATCAATGGATTTTGTTCATAAATTCAATGAATTTTGTTCATAAATTCAATGAAATTTGTTCATAAAATCAATGAATTTTGTTCATAAATTCAATGAAATTTGTTCATAAAATCAATGAATTTTGTTCATAAATTCAATGAAATGTGTTCATAAATTCAATGTAATTTGTTCATAAAATCAACGAAATTTGTTCATAAATTCAATGAAATTTGATCATAAAATCAATGTATTTTGTTCATAAATTCAATGAATTTTGTTCATAAATTCAATGAAATTTGATCATAAATTCAATGAAATTTGTTCATAAAATCAATGAATTTTGTTCATAAATTCAATGAAATTTGTTCATAAAATCAACGAAATTTGTTCATAAATTCAATGAAATTTGATCATAAAATCAATGTATTTTGTTCATAAATTCAATGAATTTTGTTCATAAATTCAATGAAATTTGATCATAAATTCAATGAAATTTGTTCATAAAATCAATGAATTTTGTTCATAAATTCAATGAAATTTGTTCATAAAATCAATGAATTTTGTTCATAAATTCAATGAAATTTGTTAATAAAATCAATGAATTTTGTTCATAAATTCAATGAAATTTGTTCATAAATTCAATGAAATTTGTTCATAAATTCAATGAAATTTGTTCATAAAATCAATGAATTTTGTTCATAAATTCAATGAAATTTGTTCATAAATTCAATGAATTTTGTTCATAAATTCAATGAAATTTGTTAATAAAATCAATGAATTTTGTTCATAAAATCAATGAATTTTGTTCATAAATTCAATGAAATTTGTTAATAAAATCAATGAATTTTGTTCATAAATTCAATGAAATTTGTTCATAAATTCAATGAAATTTGTTCATAAAATCAATGAATTTTGTTCATAAATTCAATGAAATGTGTTCATAAATTCAATGAAATTTGTTCATAAAATCAATGAATTTTGTTCATAAATTCAATGAAATTTGTTCATAAAATCAATGAATTTTGTTCATAAATTCAATGAAATGTGTTCATAAATTCAATGAAATTTGTTCATAAAATCAATGAATTTTGTTCATAAATTCAATGAAATTTGTTCATAAAATCAATGAATTATGTTCATAAATTCAATGAAATTTGTTAATAAAATCAATGAATTTTGTTCATAAATTCAATGAAATTTGTTCATAAATTCAATGAAATTTGTTCATAAAATCAATGAATTTTGTTCATAAATTCAATGAAATGTGTTCATAAATTCAATGAAATTTGTTCATAAAATCAATGAATTTTGTTCATAAATTCAATGAAATTTGTTCATAAAATCAATGAATTTTGTTCATAAATTCAATGAAATTTGTTCCTAAAATCAATGAAATTTGTTCATAAACTCAATGAATTTTGTTCATAAATTCAATGAAATGTGTTCATAAATTCAATGAATTTTGTTCATAAATTCAATGAAATTTGTTCATAAAATCAATGAATTTGTTCATAAATTCAATTAAATGTGATCATAAATTCAATGTAATTTGTTCATAAAATCAATGAATTTTGTTCATAAATTCAATGAATTTTGTTCATAAATTCAATGAAATGTGTTCATAAATTCAATGAAATTTGTTTATAAAATCAATGAATTTTGTTCATAAAATCAATGAAATTTGTTCATAAAATCAATGAATTTTGTTCATAAATTCAATGAAATTTGTTCATAAAATCAATGAAATTTGTTCATAAACTCAATGAATTTTGTTCATAAATTCAATGAAATGTGTTCATAAATTCAATGAATTTTGTTCATAAATTCAATGAAATGTGTTCATAAATTCAATGAAATATGTTCATAAAATCAATGAATTTTGTTCATAAATTCAATGTAATTTGGTCATTAAATCAATGAATTTTGTTCATAAATTCAATGAAATTTGTTCATAAAATCTATGAAATTTGTTCATAAACTCAATGAATTTTGTTCATAAATTCAATGAAATGTGTTCATAAATTCAATGAATTTTGATCATAAATTCAATAAAATTGTTCATAAAATCAATGAATGTGTTCATAAATTCAATGTAATGTGTTCATAAATTCAATGTAATTTGTTCATAAAATCAATGAATTTTGTTCATAAATTCAATGAAATTTGTTCATAAAATCAATGAATTTTGTTCATAAATTCAATGAAATTTGTTCATAAATTCAATGAATTTTGTTCATAAATACAATGAAATGTGTTTATAAATTGAATGAAATTTGTTCATAAATTCAATGAATTTTGTTCATAAAATCAATGAATTTGTTCATAAATTCAATGAAATGTGTTCATAAATTCAATGTAATTTGTTCATAAAATCAATGAAATGTGTTCATAAATTCAATGAATTTTGTTCATAAATTCAATAAAATTTGTACACAAATTCAATGAATTTTGTTCATAAATTCAATGAAATTTGTTCATAAAATCAACGAATTTTGTTCATAAAATCAATGAATTTGTTCATAAATTCAATGAAATGTGTTCATAAATTCAAACTAATTTGTTCATAAAATCAGTGAATTTTGTTCATAAATTCAATGAAATTTGTTCATAAAATCAATGAATTTTGTTCATAAATTCAATGAAATTTGTTCATAAAATCAATGAAATTTGTTCATAAACTCAATGAATTTTGTTCATAAATTCAATGAAATGTGTTCATAAATTCAATGAATGTTGTTCATAAATTCAATGAAATTTGTTCATAAAATCAATGAATTTGTTAATAAATTCAATTAAATGTGTTCATAAATTCAATGTAATTTGTTCATAAAATCAATGAATTTTGTTCATAAATTCAATGAATTTTGTTCATAAATTCAATGAAATGTGTTCATAAATTCAATGAAATGTGTTCATAAATTCAATGAAATTTGTTAATAAACTCAATGAATTTTGTTCATAAATTCAATGAAATGTGTTCATAAATTCAATGAATTTTGTTCATAAATTCAATAAAATTGTTCATAAAATCAATGAATTTCTTCATAAATTCAATGAAATGTGTTCATAAATTCAATGAATTTTGTTCATAAATTCTATAAAACTGTTCATAAAATCAATGAATTTGTTCATAAATTCAATGAAATTTGTTCATAAAATCAATGAATTTTGTTCATAAATTCAATGAAATTTGTTCATAAAATCAATGAATTTTGTTCATAAATTCAATGAAATTTGTTCATAAATTCAATGAATTTTGTTCATAAATACAATGAAATGTGTTTATAAATTGAATGAAATTTGTTCATAAAATCAATGAATTTTGTTCATAAAATCAATGAATTTGTTCATAAATTCAATGAAATGTGTTCATAAATTCAATGTAATTTGTTCATAAAATCAATGAATTTGTTCATAAATTCAATGAAATGCGTTCATAAAATCAATGAATTTTGTTCATAAAATCAATGAAATTTGTTCATAAAATCAATGAATTTTGTTCATAAATTCTATGAAATTTGTTCATAAATTAAATGAAATTTGTTCATAAAATCAATGGATTTTGTTCTTAAATTCAATGAATCTTGTTCATAAATTCAATGAATTTTGTTCATAAATTCAATGAAATTTGTTCATAAAATCAATGAAATGTGTTCATAAATTCAATGTAATTTGTTCATAAAATCAATGAATTTTGTTCATAAAATCAATGAATTTGTTCATAAATTCAATAAAATGTGTTCATAAAATCAATGAATTTTGTTCATAAAATCAATGAAATTTGTTCATAAAATCAATGAATTTTGTTTATAATATCTATGAAATTTGTTCATAAATTAAATGAAATTAGTTCATAAAATCAATGGATTTTGTTCATAAATTCAATGAATTTTGTTCATAAATTCAATGAAATTTGTTCATAAAATCAATGAATTTTGTTCATAAATTCAATGAAATGTGTTCATAAATTCAATGTAATTTGTTCATAAAATCAACGAAATTTGTTCATAAATTCAATGAAATTTGTTCATAAAATCAATGAATTTTGTTCATAAAATCAATGAATTTGTTCATTAATTCAATGAAATGTGTTCATAAAATCAATGTAATTTGTTCATAAAATCAATGAATTTTGTTCATAAAATCAATGTAATTTGTTCATAAAATCAATGAATTTTGTTCATAAATTCAATGAAATTTGTTCATTAAATCAATGAATTTTGTTCATAATTCAATGATATTTGTTCATAAAATCAATGAATTTTGTTCATAAATTCAATGAAATGCGTTCATAAATTCAATGTAATTTGTTCATAAAATCAACGAAATTTGTTCATAAATTCAATGAAATTTGTTCATAAAAACAATGAATTTTGTTCATAAAATCAATGAATTTGTTCATAAATTCAATGAAATGTGTTCATAAATTCAATGTAATTTGTTCATAAAATCAACGAAATTTGTTCATAAATTCAATGAAATTAGTTCATAAAATCAATGGATTTTGTTCATAACTTCAATGAATTTTGTTCATAAATTCAATGAAATTTGTTCATAAAATCAATGAATTTTGTTCATAAATTCTATGAAATATGTTCATAAATTAAATGAAATTTGTTCATAAAATCAATGGATTTTGTTCATAACTTCAATGAATTTTGTTCATAAATTCAATGAAATTTGTTCATAAAATCAATGAATTTTGTTCATAAATTCAATGAAATTTGTTCATAAATTCAATTAAATTTGTTCATTAAATCAATGAATTTTGTTTCCTAATTCAATGAAATTTGTTCATAAAATCAATGAATTTTGTTCATAAATTCAATGAACTTTGTTCATAAATTCAATGAAATTTGTTCATTAAATCAATGAATTTTGTTCATAATTCAATGAAATTTGTTCATAAAATCAATGAATTTTATTCATAAATTCAATGAAATGTGTTCATAAATTCAATGTAATTTGTTCATAAAATCAACGAAATATATTCATAAATTCAATGAAATTTGATCATAAAATCAATGAATTTTGTTCATAAATTCAATGATATTTGTTCATAAATTCAATGAAATTAGTTCATAAAATCAATTAATTTTGTTCATAAATTCAATGAAATTTGTTCATAAAATCAATGAATTTTGTTCATAAATTCAATGAATTTTGTTCATAAATTCTATGAAATGTGTTCATAAATTCAATGTAATTTGTTCATAAAATCAACGAAATGTGTTCATAAATTCAATGAAATTTGTTCATAAAATCAATGAATTTTGTTCATAAAATCAATGAATTTGTTCATAAATTCAATGAAATGTGTTCATAAATGCAATGTAATTTGTTCATAAAATCAATGAATTTTTTTCATAAATTCAATGAAATGTGTTCATAAATTCTATGTAATTTGTTCATAAAATCAATGAATTTTGTTCATAAAATCAATGAATTTGTTCATAAATTCAATGAAATGTGTTCATAAAATCAATGAATTTTGTTCATAAATTCTATGAAATTTGTTCATAAATTAAATGAAATTTGTTCATAAAATTAATGGATTTTGTTCATAAAATCAAGGAATTTTGTTCATAAATTCAATGAAATTTGTTCATAAAATCAATGAATTTTGTTCATAAATTCAATGAAATTTGTTCATAAATTCAATGAAATTTGTTCATTAAATCAATGAATTTTGTTCATAATTCAATGAAATTTGTTCATAAAATCAATGAATTTTGTTCATAAATTCAATGAAATGTGTTCATAAATTCAATGTAATTTGTTCATAAAATCAACGAAATTTGTTCATAAATTCAATGAAATTTGTTCATAAAATCAATGAATTTTGTTCATAAAATCAATGAATTTGTTCATAAATTCAATGAAATGTGTTCATAAATGCAATGTAATTTGTTCATAAAATCAATGAATTTTGTTCATAAATTCAATGAAATTTGTTCATAAATTCAATGAAAATTGTTCATAAATTCAATGAAATTTGTTCATTAAATCAATGAATTTTGTTCATAATTCAATGAAATTTGTTCATAAAATCAATGAATTTTGTTCATAAATTCAATGAAATGTGTTCATAAATTCAATGTAATTTGTTCATAAAATCAATGAATTTTGTTCATAAAATCAATGAATTTGTTCATAAATTCAATGAAATGTGTTCATAAAATCAATGAATTTTGTTCATAACATCAATGAAATTTGTTCATAAAATCAATGAATTTTGTTCATAAATTCTATGAAATTTGTTCATAAATTAAATGAAATTTGTTCATAAAATCAATGGATTTTGTTCATAAATTCAAAGAATTTTGTTCATAAATTCAATGAAATTTGTTCATAAATTCAAAGAATTTTGTTCATAAATTCAATGAAATTTGTTCATAAAATCAAGAATTTTGTTCATAAATTCAATGAAATTTGATCATAAAATCAATGAATTTTGTTCATAAATTCAATGAAATTTGTTCATAAAATCTATGAAATTTGTTCATAAACTCAATGAATTTTGTTCATAAATTCAATGAAATGTGTTCATAAATTCAATGAATTTTGTTCATAAATTCAATAAAATTTGTTCCTAAATTCGAAGAATGTTGTTCAGAAATTCAATGTAATTTGTTCATAAAAACAATGAATTTTGTTCATAAAATCAATGAATTTGTTCATAAATTCAATGAAATGTGTTCATAAAATCAATGAATTTTGTTCATAAAATCAATGAAATTTGTTCATAAAATCAATGAATTTTGTTCATAAATTCCATGAAATTTGTTCATAAATTAAATGAAATTTGTTCATAAAATCAATGGATTTTGTTCATAAATTCAATGAATTTTGTTCATAAATTCAATGAAATTTGTTCATAAAATCAATGAATTTTGTTCATAAATTCCATGAAATTTGTTCATAAATTAAATGAAATTTGTTCATAAAATCAATGAATTTTGTTCATAAAATCAATGAATTTGTTCATAAATTCAATGAAATGTGTTCATAAAATCAATGAATTTTGTTCATAAAATCAATGAAATTTGTTCATAAAATCAATGAATTTTGTTCATAAATTCTATGAAATTTGTTCATAAATTAAATGAAATTTGTTCATAAAATCAATGAATTTTGTTCATAATTTCAATGAAATGTGTTCATAAATTCAATGTAATTTGTTCATAAAATCAATGAATTTTGTTCATAAAATCAATGAATTTTGTTCATAACATCAATGAAATTTGTTCATAAATTCAATGAAATGTGTTCATAAATTCAATGTAATTTGTTCATAAAATCAATGAATTTTGTTCATAAAATCAATGAATTTGTTCATAAATTCAATGAAATGTGTTCATAAAATCAATGAATTTTGTTCATAAAATCAATGAAATTTGTTCATAAAATCAATGAATTTTGTTCATAAATTCTATGAAATATGTTCATAAATTAAATGAAATTTGTTCATAAAATCAATGGATTTTGTTCATAAATTCAATGAATTTTGTTCATAAATTCAATGAAATTTGTTCATAAAATCAATGAATTTTGTTCATAAATTCAATGACATTTGTTCATAAATTCAATTAAATTTGTTCATTAAATCAATGAATTTTGTTTCCTAATTCAATGAAATTTGTTCATAAAATCAATGAATTTTGTTCATAAATTCAATGAACTTTGTTCATAAATTCAATGAAATTTGTTCATTAAATCAATGAATTTTGTTCATAATTCAATGAAATTTGTTCATAAATTAAATGAAATTTGTTCATAAAATTAATGGATTTTGTTCATAAAATCAAGGAATTTTGTTCATAAATTCAATGAAATTTGTTCATAAAATCAATGAATTTTGTTCATAAATTCAATGAAATTTGTTCATAAATTCAATGAAATTTGTTCATTAAATCAATGAATTTTGTTCATAATTCAATGAAATTTGTTCATAAAATCAATGAATTTTGTTCATAAATTCAATGAAATGTGTTCATAAATTCAATGTAATTTGTTCATAAAATCAACGAAATTTGTTCATAAATTCAATGAAATTTGTTCATAAAATCAATGAATTTTGTTCATAAAATCAATGAATTTGTTCATAAATTCAATGAAATGTGTTCATAAATGCAATGTAATTTGTTCATAAAATCAATGAATTTTGTTCATAAATTCAATGAAATTTGTTCATAAATTCAATGAAAATTGTTCATAAATTCAATGAAATTTGTTCATTAAATCAATGAATTTTGTTCATAATTCAATGAAATTTGTTCATAAAATCAATGAATTTTGTTCATAAATTCAATGAAATGTGTTCATAAATTCAATGTAATTTGTTCATAAAATCAATGAATTTTGTTCATAAAATCAATGAATTTGTTCATAAATTCAATGAAATGTGTTCATAAAATCAATGAATTTTGTTCATAAAATCAATGAAATTTGTTCATAAAATCAATGAATTTTGTTCATAAATTCTATGAAATTTGTTCATAAATTAAATGAAATTTGTTCATAAAATCAATGGATTTTGTTCATAAATTCAAAGAATTTTGTTCATAAATTCAATGAAATTTGTTCATAAATTCAAAGAATTTTGTTCATAAATTCAATGAAATTTGTTCATAAAATCAATGAATTTTGTTCATAAATTCAATGAAATTTGTTCATAAATTCAATGAAATTTGTTCATTAAACCAATGAATTTTGTTCATAATTCAATGAAATTTGTTCATAAAATCAATGAATTTTGTTCATAAATTCAATGAAATGTGTTCATAAATTCAATGTAATTTGTTCATAAAATCAACGAAATTTGTTCATAAATTCAATGAAATTTGATCATAAAATCAATGAATTTTGTTCATAAATTCAATGAAATTTGTTCATAAAATCTATGAAATTTGTTCATAAACTCAATGAATTTTGTTCATAAATTCAATGAAATGTGTTCATAAATTCAATGAATTTTGTTCATAAATTCAATAAAATTTGTTCCTAAATTCGAAGAATGTTGTTCAGAAATTCAATAACGAAGTATAGACAAAAATAACATATAATAGAATAATATTATGTATGTCGTCTTGGAATAGCAAAAAAAAACAAATTAATCTGACTACTCAGATAAAAGTTATGTCACAAATATTATAACCGTCGTACAAAATGTACATACGCGCCTGCTGGAAGGTTAACAATATGAAATCAACTTATTATAAGATTTAGACGTTTCTTTGAACATTATCATCACGTAAATTAATTTGAAGGAAAAAATTTTAAAATTAAGTTCTTAGTTAAAGTGGTTTTCACAGGTCTTATGGGTTTAGGAATATTACTACGGTTGACTCGCTGCAAATTCATTTTGATTGATTGAATACAAATATAATAAAGCTTTAAAGGGGTAAAACACTGTAAAAGATTAAAAAATAGGGGCTTATTTTTCTTTAAGAAGAAGCTAGCTAATACTATAAGAAAACCGTAATTGTTGAAATTTTCGGGAGTATTTATTGTGTAAATCTCTGTAAAAAACAACGATAATCTTGTTAACAAAAATTACATCCTAATATTTAAATAACGTAAAAATTGATTGCTTAAGTTGTGCGGCCTGAAGGCCGCACTGATAAGTCATGCTCCCGATACCTTCTTTTTATTTAGGTTGGCAATAAAAATTTACTAATCTGAACCTTAAATACCGGCTTTTAACCAAAAGCTAGCTAGCTAAATTGCGAGAAGAAGGTATTTTTAATCTTCTTTTTCTTCTTCTTTTACTTTCCTAGTTTACGACTACGTCCTGTTATAACCAAATTTACACTAAATTGGCACTTTTGGTTTTTTGAGCACTTCCATACACTCTAATACGCTGCTAACCTTGCTAGATGTAAAGCCCATTGGTGAAAATTAGGCTAAAAATCACAACAGTGTAGTCGGCTCGACTGAGCATCGCACCGCGGTCTGCCGCTTCGTAGAATGTTGATTTAAGCCCTATACCAAACTCTTGGTATTCTTAATCCAAGAAAATCTAAGGTATTTTTAAAGTTTTATAATCTATTGTTTTTTTATATGAAAATTTAATTTTATCCATTTGTTGTAAATTTTATATTGGAAGTTTTGGGAAGTGGAAAATTGCGCGAAACAAAATGTTACATGTGGGTCTTTTATCATACCTGCTCGTGGAGAGTGGACCTGTGGCTCTGCAAAGCTTATTAAAATTGTTAAAAAAATTAGATATTGAAATGTAATAATAAAACGTGATTTATAAAAGTTTCTGATGAGTGTTATTTTTGAGAAGATGACATAAATGTATTAATTTGGATTGATGGTATAAAAAATAAATTTAAAGCGCTGAATTTGTAATTGAATTTGGTTTATGGAATAAAATAATAATAATTGGATTTGGGTAAGAAATTATAATAACAAAAAATAAGGATACGTGTACACTAAGGGTGATCAATTTGAAAAAATAATTACTACCGACTGGCACGATAATATAATAATTAATATTTGTTGGTTTGTTCGTCTCTTTTAAACCCTTTGACCGATTTGAACCAAAATTGGCACACTTACTCAGTAGGACTTGGGAAACGTTTTGTGTAAGAAAATGTTAAAAAGGTTGAGAGGAGAGCGAGATCTCACGAAATTATATGACGCGCATAAATGGATTAACGAGATTCATACAAACTTCATAGCTGATTAACAATTAATGGTGAACTCAAAAACGATAATAATCATGAATAAGAATAAAAACAAACGAGTAACGGGAAGAAAAACTGGAGAATGCAGACTAATGCAAAGTATTTTATTTTTAAAGAGACCCCGGGCAAAACCGGGTCATCATCTTTGTTTTAATATGTTCGTACAGTACAACTATTATATGTAAAATTTCCCCAAGTATTCTTGTATGGTCTTCGTGCATGGCTTGATCTACACGCTACGAAATTTTTAAATATTTAAACTTTTAATGAAATACAGAACAGTCCTGTCTGATTCTTAATAAAAGGAATATTTGTCAACAATAAATATGATGTTTGTTAGAGCCAGGAAGGCAAGACAAAAAATTCCAAATAACAACTTCAAAACATCTCTCGGGAACTGAGAATAAACGAGAGAGAAAACCTGCTGTAAATGTTTGTAAAAAGTTCGGTTACTATAGATATTCGTATATCTGTAGCTCAGCGCAGTCGAACTTCAAGAAAGCGCTACAGCTTGTAAGGGCCATTTAAGGAACATTCAAAAATTCTACCTAATGAGCAGTTTTCATTAGCTTGCATTCGTTAATTATATTATATAGGGTGTGTTATAAAATCTGTGGTAAAATTTATGATAAATCTGTATAATATTAATATAAAAAATTACTAAAGTAAACTTAAGCATTTCATAAGGCAGAAATTGAAGTTTTGAGACATTCAGTGGTTTAACCTGATAGTTCGTTGCGTCACGTTTCTGCCCTGATGGTATTTCACTTAGTTTCATTCATAAGGGAACAAAATTACACTCTAAGTTTTGCAGTAAAAAGTGCAGCTTTATGAAATATCAAAAGATAATTTTGTTATCTAGAATAAAATTCATTTTATTAAGAAATATAAAAGTAAACTTCCAGTATCGTGTGTTTCTAAAGAAAATAAATTTTTATAAATAAAATATTTTCAATTTTTTAAGAAGAAAACGATTCATAATAATCTAAAGGAACTAATTTGAAAGGGAGAACTACTAACCCAGAACACATCTAAAAGGTTACTATGCGGTTTTGTATTGCAGGTACCCGGTACCTTAACTGGTACCAAATCAAAAAATTACCCGATATCTCGATGTGGTAACTTTATATTTATAAAGGAATAATATAAATTTGCGTTGGCGTTGGCTCTTTCAAAATCAATACTTGTACCTAACTTAGTAGAACATGGGCATGTTTCAAGTTGGCTTTGCGCCGAACTTTTTATTTTTTAACTTTTTATCTCTCATAATTATCATCATTACCTCTTTTTAAATTTATATACCAATAAGTTACAATGTTACAATAAAATATAAAACATAATACTTACATACTTACAGTGTATTGTATTTGTGAAACTTATTGAAATATTAGTTCAAAAAGAATTATAATATGGAAATTCACTTCTTAAATTAAGAATCTATTGGATAGGTTTTTCAAAAAATCATCTGTTACATTTAATGTTCCAATTATTATTACAATAATTAATTATACAAATTAATTCAGTCACTATAAGTTCAGAAGTTGTAAGCATCGTGGTTCTAGTGGTAAGGTTAGTTGTATTTGTTAGATTAGCTTCAGAATAATATTATAAAGTGAGTAGTTTATATGAAATACTGACTACCTACTTGCTAACCTTTATTCATGAATACCAAATATAGTAGATAATTAAAATAATTTTATTCGATTGATCATTTTAACTAATTGCCAATATCGACACAATTAGCATTTAGTATTTTGTAGTTTTCATCGCTTTGTTTAATAATAAGAAGAAAAATATCGCTCATTAATTTTGAAGTTACAATCGCTGGATTTTCTCTGTGTAGTCATTTAAAGAAGACAAGAAGAATGTTTCTACATTTGCGTTTCCAAGTTTACTAAGTGTTGCTAAGTTAATTGCTTATATGGAGATAACATCAGTTTCAATACATCATCAATATTGTACGTAGCTACTACTTAAAGAACAATACGTCTACGTAGGTGAAGTGCAGCGTCAATTAAAGTGCAACGCCAGTTAAAGGTAAAATTACCAGAGAACTATTTTTTCGTTACTAACAAGTTTTTATTTTAAAATAGCTTTGAAGTTCATTAATTATAAAATAAGTAAACTGTTTATCGTGGGGAATTGAATGCTGCTACATTATGTCATCGTTAGTAAAACTATTTCATTATAAATTTGATTTGGCATCTTGATCTTGATAGTTTGTAATTCGAGATGTTAAATTCATAATTTAATTCCTTATTACAATAAGATTGTTCTATGTATGTCACTGACAATATGAGCACAATAACATTGCTGCATTTCAAAACCGATTTAAGCACCGCTCAGATACATGGTATACGTTACTACTATAATATGGAAACTGTAACAATACTGTACAATAAATTGTATAGTTTGATATTCAGAAGTGGATATCAAATATGACACAATTACAATTTTTAACTTGTTCTGTTAATTGAAGTTTGTTATGATATAGATTTTAAATATGTAGACTAATTAAAATTTTGTATAATTTCTGAGCTCGTTTGAATTTCTGTTTATATGAAATACATCTGAAATTAAGCCTATTTACAGCAAGAATAAATTTATTACATTTTTGAATAGTAAAGTCATTAAAATGAGAACAATTTCACTCAACTTGTTGAGCGGTTTTGGCTTTGGTAGTTGTCAGTGCAGAATTACGTAACGGGGTTTTGCCTCATTGTACCCACTTTTCATGAAAACAAAAGGTCATTATTTGCTGGTTACATAGATTCTAGTTGTCTATCATTTTGACGTTTATGTATTAAACCAAATTGCGAAAATATTTATATCACATTTTGTTGCTAAAACAACTTTTTATACGGAAAACTGCGACTTTTCCATATGAAATGCGATAAAACGTTGTACACCACCGCTAAGACAGCTTTCTGAACTCTTAGACATTGCGCACGCGCATGGCTGCTTGTGTTTAAATCTGGCTATTCATTCAGAAGTTTGTCCTTTTCAATTTTCGGAGTTAAAATCAGCAGGCAATATTGCACCAATATTGGCATTTTACAATGGAATAATTGGAAAAATATTTAGTATTCGAGCAATTTTGCCCCAACTTTAAGGGCTCATCCGTTATACATGGGGGGGGGGGCTCATATAAACCTACTTTCAGTCGCACATCAGCCTATGAATGAATCGCGCGTAGCTTTGCTGGTAGATTCAAAATAATGTTTTAGATTCTACATTGAGTAAAATGTAGTTCTATATCAGGCCTTTCCACACGAGTACGATCCTGTCCTAATGAATTTTATGATGTGTTTTATGAATAATTTGTGCATGAAATTTTTGCATGTCGGCAAAAAATATAACAAAACCAAAATAATACAATACATTGTAAATTTTTATTTTATTTTTTACAAAATTGTAATGAGCCAACATGTAGAAGAACACTAAAAAGAATATAAATGCAAAGTAAATTTTTTGAGACTCTCAACCGGAAGAACTGGATTTTTTTTGTTTGTAAATAATTAAGTAGAATATCAAATTAATTATATCCTACTAAAATATATTATAAGAACTGATTAATTTTCTTTAAATCAAATTAAAACAAGTAAATTATATAAAACGATTCTGAATGGAATTAAGGAAAATTTTACTGAAACTTTAATTTTCAATTTCTGTCGAGATATTGACTTTTGAAAAATTAAAGGGGTAGAAATGATTTACGTATTGTTAAAAGCTCATAACTTGCGCATAATTTAGCTTTAATTAGACTAAACTTTGAATGAGTACATACAATGCTCATATTTTAACTTTAAGTTCTCTAGTTTGCGGTGTTTTCAAAATTCAAGGATCTGTACTCGCAACCTATATTACATACATATTTCTGCATTCATAAATTTGGCTCACATTCGTCATTTAATATTTTAATTTAAATTAATGCCGAAAAAGAAGATTATTTCCGGTATAGTTTAATTTATTACATTTTAATATAATTTAGTTTATTTAATTTATTTCCAGTAGCTACCTACCTATGTAATGCTTGAGCAATTTAATTTCGAGAATTAATTTGCGTCCCTTCAGCGTTTACATGTAATTTAGCTTAACATTGATTTTGTTATGTAGGTACAACGTAAAATTTGATTAAATTTAGATATTGATATTAGAAAAAACGAAATCGGATTTAAATTTGTATCTGTCTAAATTCTATGGGTTCTATATCGTTAGCTTGTTAAATTCAGAATGCACACTTAAACTCGTTTCTATTCTATCGGCTCGTCGTCTAGTGTGAAGATAACGACGTTTCCGACATGATGACGGCAAACTAAGAGACGAATCGACAAGAAAACTCGGGGGTGAATTTAATCTACAGCCTCGTGTGTGTTTGCGGATTTTCAAGTAGTGTTTAGGTATTCTCGGTGGATAGGTCTGTCTCATCAGAGCAAAGAGACCGTGTTTGTGATCACACAAGGATAACGAACCTAAAGATAAAGCTCTCGCGATAATGGAGTTTTAAAACTTTCACATAATTTATGTTTGATTTTTCTGTTGTTCAAAGGAAATTTTATTTTCAAATATCCAGCATTCTTTAATATAATCGTGTGTTTTTTCCAAAACTCTTTTAAAATCACAAGTCAAGGAACAAGTTATTCTTACAAAATATTTTAGATTTTTATTATAAATTGTTTTTTTTGTTTTGTTTGATCTGGTCTCCTTGTTTTTTCACTATTTGACCACCAAGGATTTTATCTAAGTTTTTACTCCTTTATGTGTTGATGGTTTTATCTTAGTCTTGAAAAACATTCATTTATCAAAGAACAATGTAGACGTAATAATGGACGGCTTGTTTGTGAAATACTTTTGTCACAATCACTCGAATCTTTGAACCCCATTTTAACCTTGTCTATCGCTACTCCCTTTGAATATTGTTCCCTTGAAAATTTCTATAGCGATCAAATCAAAGAAAATTTAATGCTAATTAAATTTTATTTAGTTTTAAATTAAGTGATTTAACAATCTTATTATTGCTAAAATTAAACATTAAATTACTGTTTCTTCTTCGAATAAAATTTACGAAGAAGGTGAGATGAGTTTTTGGCCACCCATGACCACCATGGAAATTATTTTTATTTGAGTACGAAAAGAGTGTTTTACCTAACTGTTATTTTTTGAATAAAAATTCAAAACTATTACCGTAAAGATGATTGTAAGATTCATGTTCTAGTTCATTTAGCACCAACCTATGTGTTAAGTTCGGTTGATATCAGGTGGTTTGCATTTGTCCTGTTATGTAACATAAGTGGATGTCTTGCTTATGCACTTTGCTTTTGTGCTTTTATCTTTGAAAATACTCAAAAGAGTAAAATCATGCATAACGACATATTTTGTTTCAAACGTTTTCTAAAGTCCTACTTGTTGATATCTATTTAAGTCAGGTAAAGTACGTTTTTCCGTACTAGATTTGAAAGAACGAAAAAATAGTATGTTATGGTATTATGAACAACTCAACTTTATCATATTTTAGAAATAAATAAAAACTAGCCCATTTATTACCCTCGCTCATTTTGAAAAATATTTAATGGAAATTATTATTAAATTGTAGTTTACTACAACTTTAAATCAAAGAAACGCTCTCTAGTGACATAATCGGTGACCCTCACAGTTTCTTGATGATCGTCAAACGTTATGAATTTTCAGACTTCAAATGTGTGAATTTAAAAACAAATTTTTTTATCAATTTCTCTACGACTAACCGTTTTCAACAAAAAAAATTTGATACGGGTGGCCTGGATCATCCTAATGAGCCCCCAATCACCCCAACAACTATTGTATTATTTGACCGTCGTCACCCTCCTAAAACTGCCCATTTTTTAGGTTGGTAACTTTACATGAACCATTCGGAAGTGTGTTACTTAAGAAATGACCAAGAGAAGCCACGATTTTTATATTTTTCGAAAAATCGAGAGTTTAAAACACATTAATAAACGTTTGTCAACCAAAAATTGTCATGTGAACAGGGTTTTGGCCGTCATTTTATATTTTTAAAAATTCGTCATTCATTCTCGAAAATTAAATTTTTTATTTGTTTGTCGCCTTAAATTGTGTTTGGTATTAATTAATTCTTAAATCAAACTCTTGACACCCCCTACGTTGCAATATCTCTAATTAACAATCATCCTTTTATTAATTGCATTACACTTTGAAACGGCAGTTGACCACCGACCCCGGTCAACTCATGTTAAGTTCAGTTTCCTCAATGTGTAGTTTCTGGTCAATTTAATCAGTTTTTAATAAAGTTTTAGTAAAATAAATTTTATGTTAAGTAGTTATCACCAACCGAGTCTGCCGATGGGTAAATCAAATAAGACCACCTTGGCCTTCCGATTCACCACGAGAAGTCCACTATTTCGACTAATCCTTGGTCCCTGGTGTATGATGACGGATCCATGTTTCGTCCACAGTTACGAATTGACGCAGAAACATTCCTGCAAAGAATCATCAGTTAAATCAGTTTTTAGTATCTTCACTTACTAGGTTCTTCGATTGTAAGATATAAATGACTATTAAGATCTTTTTGTTATTAGTTTCAAACAGCGCTGAACTGTTTGTTGCAACTCAATTTATATTATGTACACAGCATTTAATTTTTAGGGAATCCTGGCAATGTGGTTTTCGATTGGATTACTTTTCTGTGTTCAACGGTAAGTAACGGCTATAGGTTTGGGATGTCTCATCATTTGTTGGAATTTTGATTTTTCTTAAGTTGACTGACTTCTTGAGTTGTCCACGAATCTCGCTCCCCGTCAAGCACTGCTATTGGAGTACAGGAGAATGGAAAACTTTTTCGGTTTTCTAACTAGGATATAAAGCTGCTACATCATTTTTGGAACAGCCTCTAGAGAAGTAAGAATTTTGATATTGGAAAAATGTTGAAAATATAAAACGTAACATTAAGATATATGTAAGCACGTTAAATGTTATTAAAATCACTAGTGTGTAGATAAATTCGAAGTTCGTTTTTCAATGCACTTAATGCCCGTATAGCTCGTATCGTAAATCCATATATATGGCAAGAAAAAACACAAGTGTATGATTTATAATAAAAGTAATGGTATCTGAAAGACTTCATTGTGGTATTTTACAACAAGTGCAGAAGTACTTTTAGTAACTGGTATATAAAAAGTTGCAGGTATTGGTTGTACGTCAAATGCGTCATTTGCAGGCTAGGATATTGTAGATCTCACATTGAACGCAGTGCATTAATGCAATTTAGCATGACGATATTTTCCATTATTACAGCACTCGTTATATAAACATCGCATTTCAAAAAGTCCCTTATATTATGCATTAACGTATCACTCGTAACTACTTACGTCAAAGTACATTACTTCTAAAGATTTACATTAGCAAATAAATTTATTTCAAGATTATTTCATTTCAAAACGAATTTTATTTTAAATGTTTGATTTCCAAATTACATTGAAACAATATTTACATTGAAAATGATCTAATTTTATTTCAATAACAACTTTCGTGTTTGATTTCAACTTCAATTAAACAGTAATTACTAATTATATATTGATTTAAATTAAATAAAGCGGAATAAATCATAACAATATGAATTTAAAATTCAAAAACATGCAATATTTCTAATCGTACAGTATCATTACAAACTACTATTAAATTAATTGCAGAATAAAATTTTAAAGACTTGACATATCGGAATTTCTCTCTAAACTGAGTAAACTTAGAATGATTGCATGTTTACGTCAGGATGTCACTACATCTTTTCAAGGGTCGACTTTAGTAGTCGATTTTTCATAGGTGACGAATTTTTGGCTATTTTAAAGTAGTCTCAGAGGTACCATTCCCATCCAGTGGTTTATTATGGTTTCTATATTTTGTTAAAATTTTGTCACTAAATCAATCTCCAGTTAAATCAAGAATTATTTTCATAAAAACAATAATTATTAAAACCATTATTTCTTATGTCCATTTAACCTGCATATCTTTTAAAACATACAATTAGTATTTCTAATATTCTTAGCCAACTAATTAGCTAGTTTGTGCTAGCGACGGGCTATAAAGTACAAAAAGAACTTTCATCCTTGCTAATATTCTGCATTTAAATATGGAATCTAAGGAAGAGGTGCTCCGTGAGCACCTGCATTCAGATCACCACTGCTTGCTGCACAACTCATCCCCGCTATTGTTCGTTATTACCGAAGCCCTTCACGTGCGGTCCCACTCCTATTTCCCCTTTAGTTCAAAAAGTGAATTTTGGTTTTGTTAAGACATCAAGTTACATTTTACTGATGTTTGAAGAAAAACTGCTTTACTTATAGCCCAAAGTAAACGATAGAAAATATGCCTCCTTTTAAAATTAATGCATTATATAGTATGTATGTTGATTTTAAATATTTTACTGCAAATTTACATAAATTACAGTAAACAGCGATCTACCTAATTAGTAGGAATTTGATAATGGGCAGTTGAAAATCGCACTCATTATGAATCTCTACACACATGAATTAACGTGTTACAATTAAATTAATTTATAGGCTTAATAAACTTTAGGAAGTATTGACGTGACTGCTACAGAAAAGTCATGTTTTCATGAACTTGCGAGTATTATGCATGTTAAACAAAAATATTTGCATACGTAATTGATATTAAATTTGTATATAACCATAAGCGCTGGTAATTAATTTGGGTAACTCAGTAGACCGATATAGTAGAAATGTAAGCATCTACAAACAAGTAATCGTAGGTTTGAAATCCACATCCGCTTAGTGGTCCAGTGTAAGTAGATACTGGCGTATGGATAGTAAAAATATTAAATTAAATGCAAAGTTAAGCTTAACTTGGGATTACATCTATTAAACTTAAAGATTTTAGCTGTGTTACAGATGAGAATTGTGGAAATTTTCATGGAAGAGGGGGGTAAAAACACCCAATGGGTATTTCTTTAATTATTGTACAAAATGTAAAATAAACAAGACCTTTCCAGCTAAGTGAGTACGCATAGCTTAATTAATTTGTTGACTTTGCCTATAGGATAAGAATTTATTTACTAGGTTGACTGGTGGTCAAATGGTTAATTATTGACCGAAAACTTCGATGTATGTTACAAGTCAAAATGACAAACTGCAATCTCCGCAGGTTATTGCAGTTGTGCCAGCTACGTTCAGTTAGGGTCGTTCAACTAAATTACAAGAGGGTGAGTTCCCAACACTTGAAAAGTAGTCAAAATTGGTAAAAGCTCTAAAGGCGCCACCGTCGTAAAAGTCAAAGGCTAACCAAACCCGCATTTCTTAAACTTGACAATTCCACCCTAGGTGTGATAATCACGATAATAAAATTGACCAATACTGAAATAATAGTATGACATCAAGAAGGTCCATGTTGGGACACATTTTCTGTCAGGCTTCCCCAAGAAATAGTAAATTAATTAACAAGGTGTTATGGTGACTATAAAGAAATTTAATTTTTGTATGAAATCTAAAATTATGAAATTATGTTTTAAGTTCAAAAATAATTACTTTACTTATTTATATCTGAAAGTGCGGATTATAATCGATTGATTAATAACAAAATTTGTTGTATACTGACTAAGATAAAATTACCATTATTGGTATTTTCTATGTTGTTTTCCTCAAAAGCACAAGTAACAGGGCAAAAAGCATTTCTGTGTGTTGCAGCAAAGAAACTAGGTCAAACTCGGCAAAAGTTTATTCATTGAGCGTGGAAATTTTTTTTTTCAGTGCAGGAATCCCATACGAAATTATAAATTTTCAGCAGAGGTGTAATTAGCAATTTTTAATTTATTTAAATTTTAATTGTGCACTGTCATTGTTTAAAATGAATCAAATACAAAATATTTTCGGTAAACCCCTCCATAGAACTGATTGTATTTTAATGTAACTTGAAAGAGAACTTCCCTATTGTTGGGTTTTCATAATTTGTGTTAGAAAGCAAATATGAAATTTAAATCGTTGGAGCTGATAAGATTTGAACTGGATATTTTTATAATCAACATTAAACTTGTTAAATCAAAATGTTCTAGATTATGATTAATATTTTCATGAGCTTGAGTAAACAACGCTGATAAACCATCGAGGTAGTCTATGTAAAACTTCATATGGAAATCCTGAAAATGCACGGAAATGTACATTATTAATAATCTTCTGCTGAAGCATCGCATACTATCTATAACTTTAACCATTATTCCACCTCCTGTTATCTGCACCAACAATTCCCTACATTTTTTTCAGCTGAAATCGTTAAGGGTTTTATTATCTCGCTGAAGCTTGCATAATAAATTCATAATTATTGTACTGCATTATTATACGACCCGCTGTCTACTGTTACAAAATAAAATGGTTTTTCAGCTTTTGAAAATTCGGAAGCTGTCGAGTTGATTAATTTAGATGTAATTTAAACAAACTTTATTAATTAAAATATTAGTACTGTTTAAGTGGCTTTGAATATCATCTCACGGCAAACACAAATAAAAATCTTTTTTATATTTAATCCGATCAGAAATTCCAATTACATTTCAGCAAACGTTAGCCTGAAATATGTTATTGCTTCTAACAAAATTTAAGATTGTTTTCCCACATTGGTCAGCCAATATTTTAATT
Source organism: Cantharis lateralis (assembly GCA_963170105.1). Lineage (NCBI taxonomy): Eukaryota > Metazoa > Arthropoda > Insecta > Coleoptera > Cantharidae > Cantharis > Cantharis lateralis. The sequence continues at coordinate 35,611,572 of OY720627.1, read as the reverse complement.
TTATAGCCAACTTTTCTATTCTTGGTGAAATATATATTATTTCTCAGTTTTGGCGTCAAGAACTTCTGTTAAATTTAATGTTATAGGAATGTCATAATATAATTTAGTACAACTTGAATAATATATATGTTACACCGTTGGTAAAATAAAAATATTAGTGTTCTTTTTTCTAACAACAATGAGACAAAATGTGGTAGATGTATTGTGAATGAATTTCGAGTCGCAAATAGCTTTGTTAGTTTATCGTCTGAGTAGGCTTTTTCAATTACCTAATTACAAAGTTTTAACAAGTTTTAAAAGCAATTTCGTAGCTTTTTAAAAGATATTACTCTTTTAACTAAGTTTTCAACTGACGGGCGACGTCATTAATTATACAAAATATACTAATATACATATTATTAACTCATTGAAAAACAACCTCACCCAAAATGTTAAGAGCATAAGGAGCAGTTGAAAAGCACATTTTGTACAAAATCACTACATAAACACCAAAAGCATTAAAATTTTACCTCATCAACATCTGCTATTTCACCTCAAGTGCAAAATATTAAATTAAATTTATATTTTAATAAATAAATTGTCTTTTCAAATGTCACATGCAACAAAATTATTAAGACAACGGCAAATATTCTGTCAACATGCAACACGATCGTTAACAATTTTGTAAATTGTCAGCGAATATTATAATTAACTTTCTATAATAACGAATATTAGCAGGTATATTATTATGAGCACTTAAGACAAAATTAAAAAAATTTCATTTTAAAATTATTAAAAATCATTATTATTATTATTTTGTAATAGACGCAATGTTTAATTTATTTAACTAGAACTTTTTTACAATTTCGTTTCGTCGACAGCCCAATAAGTTGAATCAACGTCCAAATTCCGCCTGAATCAACAAGTTTTCAATATTTTACGGTTGATGGAACGTTGAAAATATGAATTGTTTTTACACGTTGTATAAATTACCTAGTCTACACGTATTTATTTTGTGGCAAATACGTAAAAAATACGTTAAAAACTTGGCAATGAAATAGTTGAACTCAATTAAGGCCAGGACTTCACCGACAGAGATAGATATAATATTTAAATGCAATAGAAAGAGGCCGAAATATGTTACAATTTCTCGATATTAACAAACTCAACTCCTGATTGGAATTCCTACACTTTTCAGGCCTGGAAAAACTTAAAAGAAAATTCGGGAAATTCCACATTTTATTAAATTTCTACTTATTGTAGTAGAGGACTTTCCCGTCATCTAGATATGACCAGACTTAATGCCTACCAGTTTATCCTGTGTCCTAAACTAAGCTTCTAGGTACTTTCGGTATTTGTCGAAAACATAAATATGAAATTGATTATATTGATGATATCCACTGCAATTTTTATACTTCGAATACTTGTCAATTAAAATACATTGTATGTAGGTAGAACTCCATACATTGTTTTCGTTGTTCAATAGCCAATTATACTACCATTGTTCAATGTATAATGTATACTGTTAATAATTTAATTAACCCCATCTGAGTTACAGTTTTCTAATAATTATATTCAAACTTTTCAGCTTGTTATCTGTTTAAACCATAGCTGGTACTCTAATTGTTAGACGGAACATGTTTAATCAATCGAACTAAAGCAGCTAGGATATCCAGAAAATATTTTAAAACTCACTGTTAATAAATTATTGCCATGCTGAAATCGTGAAGCCCTTAGAGCAAACAAGCAGATATTCCAATTTTACATAGGATCAGGATAAAATGCTTTCTAATAGTTTCCAGTTTTGAGTAGTTTACCTAAAAATCGAAATGGAATTGTAGAGACAAAACTGTAAATGTAGAAAAATGTTCATGTCATGGAGTCAAAATTTTGGGGGGGGGGGCTGCTTCTGCGTTAGAGTCTATCTTTATGATAGATCCGCTTACATCTATGTATTAACTCAAATTTATTTTCAGTTGCAAGTTTTTTGATTCATCCTACCTCTGATTTTAATTTACCGTACGCAATTTAAACGAAAGCAGATTAACTAAATTATTTAAGCAAGCCAATATGAAGGTAATAATAATAGCAGGCACTTAATTATAATTTAAAAAAGTTAACAAAAACTAATAAACCTACCTACTGCAAAGAGTATTAAGCAGTAAATAGGTTCACATGGTTTGAACGTACTATGTAAACAAACAATGACCGTTAACGAACGTTGATCAAAGCATAGTAAACTGAATTTGACTGTCGGATCAACCCAAGGCGTTATATAAACACTGAGCTTTAATTAAATCATCGCTTGCTTTGGTTCACCTACGCAAATTACCAAATTCCTTCTTCCAACATAAGAAAATCTGATTACAATTAAAACTGCAATTGAAAGTATTGTCCTTGCATATAAATTGGACAGGGTTCTGAAAGAGTGGCATTGAATCTATTGGAAAAAATTTCGGTTGAAATCACAGTAAGTGAGATATCTAGCTGCGGTTACACTATTTCTCGACAACTATATTGATTTTTAGAATTATTTAAATGGCAAAAGTCCTGGCGAAATCCCTGAAGTACTTGTTGGTTTTACAAAATGTTCTTTATAAAGTACTTTTTCAAAGTTATTCAATTACAAGCTAAAATTGTAAATATAAAAACTTTCGGTGTGCATGTAGATAATGTATATTAATCTTAAAATTTAATTTTGTTTTGCATTTGCAGAAACTAAAAATTTAGTCAAACTTTATAGGTATATAAATAAAAGATGCCTCCCTTAAACGTCAGTTTTCTTGGCCTACAAAATATCGTGGAAGATGTATGAAAAAAGATATGAGAGGAGAATCGCAGTATAAAGGAAATAAAGACTGTAGGACTCTGCCTCTTGAGACTAAGAACGTGAGAGAGTGGAATAAAACATTAACAAACTTCGTTTACACCATGTATTTTTCTTGAGCGGACTACGCATTATCATATATCCGAATTTATTAGATTTTCCGTTTAAAACAATTTCTATGATATGAAAAACATAAAAGTTATTCATTTATTTTCGCGGAATGATTAAAAGAGAAACTCGATTAAAATTTTATCGAGTGATTAACGTTTCAAAGTTAATATTATAAAATATTTAGCGTTTTCAGTGATAAATTTCATTTTAAAACATATTAAGGCAGCTGGTTTTCGTAATTAAATAAAATTGAATATCCGCAAACCCACATCAAAGTAACAACTATATTGTAGTAAATACACATTTTCATTAAGAAGTAAATTATACTTAAGATGAAACACTAACAAAATTTGTTTGAAAACGAATTTAGTGTGATTATCAATAATACCCTTAAAACTAAATGTTCATAGAATGTAAGGAAATTATAACGTGAAGCTTTCAAATGGAAGTAAAGTAAATTAATACAGAAGGAATTAATATTCACTTGTGAATTAACAATGGGCTTTCTAAATTTAAATTGAGATGAGCGAAGAAATCAATTTAGATGAAATGGAGTTTATACTTTGTGGAAAATTATCTGCTAAATTACATACAATATAAGGCATAATCATCAAAATTTTATCTTGTTGTTTACTCATACTTTAACTTTTATATTAAACTTGTCAAAGTGAAAGTATCATGAAAATGATGAAAAAAAAATTAATACCAAGTTTTGCAACATCTCAAAATGTTCTTTGCTTTTTGGATTACTTTGCCAAAGTTATTGAAAATCAAAAATTGTTTGGATATCTGCTTTTTTGCCATATAATTTTCTTTTCACTTTTGAATGAGAACAAAAACATATTAAAAAGGCTTTGAAATTATATTACTTTATGCGTTAGTACTTTTATTATAAATGAAAAACATTTTGTCAAGTGTATGTAGCTAAATGATCAAAGATAAAATAAAGCGATTTATACATAGCACATACAAAATGAGTTCTTTGATTTCCGTATTACAAGGTAAGTGCTAGGATTCTTGTCAACTCTTTGTCTTTATTTGGATTTTTTAATGTTAGTATCATATTTTCGTGAGGTACTAAATGCTCTCAGGAATTGCTTAGCAATGTATAAAATTTGAGCAGATTGAGCGCGGCGTTGGATGGACGCAATTTTGAATAATTACCTAGGAAACTGTTTTTAAGATCTTTTATTGAAGATTGGAATACTAGCTAATTATACTGGACATATGGTTATCTTCAGGTGATTCAATTAATCCATGATTAATTATACAAATGCACAAAAATGTCAAATTTGCTTAATTAATTAATAACATTGGCTTTAGCCCCACCCACTTCGAAAAACTTCAAGTATTTGCATGAAAAATCAAAACTGCAATATCGATTAATTCCTAAAAAAATCAAAATTTCGCTCTGCTCAAAAATGTCTCAAGATGAGGGCACCACTGGCAAAAGTCCGAGTTGCTAAATTAAGTTTGGCAGCACTTAACTTCAGCTGCTTCTGGTAAAACAAATAATCTCGAAAATGCACAACCTAGCTTGTTTCGACTTTACAAAAAGATCAAAGTGCAACACAACAAAGAAACACATAAAATAAATAAACGTCATATAATTAAATTTCGTCAATGTCATAAAATGTAAAAATTAACTTAACTTGAATATTTGAATTTTTAAGATTTCCGTGCATCCTGCAGAAAATTGAAAACTGAGTAGGAATAGTACTCCTTGCAATTACAAGACTTCAGAAAGCACGACTTAACATAGTTAAAAACTTAAAATATTTGGAACCATTGCGATGCTTCACTAGTCAGCAAATCTACACTATCCGAATGATTTCAAATGGATTCAATCGATATTATACCCCTTCTTGTAATTGTGGAATTGTACCAAATAAAAATTTTCAACAATTATGTATTTACCTTCTTCTTTTTTATTTATCTACATTTTTGTTTTCCTATATAAATTTGAGAAAATTTAAATACGTTTTCCTCTTTATTCAACATACAGAAATATTTAAACAAATCTTATCGTCATAAGGTAAAGAAAACGTGTGCAAACATTTGCAACACAATATTTTATGTGCGAAATTTTGTGCATTTTAGTTCTGAAAAATATTTATACAGGTACATAAATCAAAAGTGTCGGAATAAAGTAAATTTAAGTATTACGTACGGTCAAAATGTTTATTTCGCTAGTTTATAAACTATCCAATTTCAACTGGTAATATTGAAACTGTTATTCTAGCAATACATAACACCAATACGCTGGATAATAAATATTACACACTAAAAAAATTCGCCGCTTCTTTGTGAAAATATTCTTGCTTTTCCGACTTCAGAAAAGCTCGACTTGATGTCATTAAATTGTCAAACTTAAAGATTCAATTTTTTGTTAAAGCTATAGTTTTACTTTATTGGTCCCGACAGCAGATCCGGCAGTAATCTACTTCAAATTCACTACCCAGATATTCAAATGGTAAAACATTGAAAGCTAAAAAATTCTCGGGTACAGTGATTTTAAAAATTTAATAAATATAAAAAATTATGAAATGCTGAAATTTCGTATTTGTAAAGTTAGAATTTATTATAACAAAATGTTAATATTTTATTATTAAAATTGGTTTTCAGAAACTAAATAATGATTTGTAGAAACAGAAGCATTTCATGTTTTCATTATTAGTATTTAATGTTCTTTGTTGACTAATTTTTTAATTTTTTGTAAAATGTTTACATTATGTTTTTCGTTTTATTCGACTTGAATAACAAATTATGAATGCTTTTTACGAGATCACGGCGAAACAAACAGAATTTGATACAATGTTAATTGCTCGCTAGGCTTATAAACAAAACGTTGGCAAAAATATTGTTAAATAATTTTAAAGCATTAAAATTACCGTATTCTTAACCTTGGAGCTGCACACTGGTCTCAGAAACCCTAAGCTTCATGTAAGTGCTGTAATGCCTTTTGTTTTAAATTCACTCTTGTAAATTAAGTTCCCAGTCATCTGAGCAAGTGCGAATATCCTTAAGTGTCATTTAGTCATTGAACAAATTAAAATAATTCAAAATAAATTTTTATGGGTCTCTCAGACCCCACTGTTAACGTTACGTTACTTTTAACAGCTTGTTAACGTATAATTCATTTAATAAATTTACTTTTTTTACAATAAAATGATGAGTTTCATTTTACAAAATGTACCCCTGATTTCAAATTTTTAATAATAATTTGACCGGAAAGGACGAACAATTAATATCTGATGTACCTTACGTACTAAAACAATTGCTTGTTTTAAAATATCATAAAAAGAATAGTGGGGTTTCTAACACCCAGTGTTCAGGACAGGTTACAAAAAATAAGTGTGGCGTTCCAGGGTTAATAAACAGAAAAAAAGTTACATTACACTCAAAAGTTAACTAACTAGAAAAATATCAGATCAAGTTGAGTTTACAAAGTTCTCCACGTGGGCGAAAATTAAAATTTTAAGATTTCCTCGCATTTTGAAGGCGTAGTTACATGAAAGGTTTTTGGATTTTCCATTCAATTTAATGTGTGTTTGATTTATGTATTGTTGTTATATCGTCATTATTATTAATTATTACTTGGTTGTATGTACATATATACCGTTATAACGCTAATTAGAGTTTTGCAGTGAACTTTGAGGATTACATGCAACGTATGAAATACAAAATAAACCACGAAGCAACAACAGAAATTACATATTCTTGAAACAATTAGATTGAGATACTGTACAGCTACAACCACAAACATTGTAAAAGCACCTGAGGGAAACGATTGCGTCTGGCGTAATTGCTTACATTGGTTGTGGTATACGTCTTACTTGAGGAATTTACTCCTTGTGTTTATTGTTCATGCCTAAAACTTAATAAACTCCCATTTTATTTTATCAACCATTAAGTTGATGTAAGTTACAAAATCTGAATTGCAGGAAATTCTAAATCTTTGACACTTTTGGTTGACAACAAACCTTAAATTATAATTGAATATGTCATTTTTTAAATTAATGTTCCTGTGTTAATAAACTTTTACTTATGCTAAAACAAATAAAATTATAAAAATCATTTTTTGCAAACTGATCTGGTTACCCCAACGCAAGAAGTTTTCGTTTCCATCAATGCCGATTGTGAATGGATTAACGAGATCAATATTTCAAAAACAAGATAGAACGCTACGATATGTCGTATAGTAGTTCAAAGGTGTAGAAAATCGTTAACCTGAATATTGTTGATCACCTTACCAGAGCTACCCAAAGGTAGGAATTACCATTCGGAGAGATTTGACAGATTTAGAAATGTATGTCTGAGATAAGTATGCGTTATTTGATTTTAGCGTGACAACTCTAAAAACTTTGAATGGGTGTAAATATATTAGATTTTCGTTTGAAAGAAAACGTGACATTTGTATAAAAATTATTACGTAGCATTTAACACTATTTCAAAAGTAATAAATGAAGAAAGTTTTGTTTTTCTTAAATAATGTTGTTATAACTATTTCTTAAATCGTCTAGGTACTTTCAGCTTTGAAATTTTTATTTGTACTTGGCTATTGTTTGCCATGAAAAATGACTGCGACAGCCCAAAGAAAGCAAAGATTTTGTTATTGTCTTCACGGATTGTGACGAACGTACCATCCGACTATAATTCAACGAATAAAATGAAGGATTTTTAACAATAGTCTTTTGAGAGTTTTTCGGTAGGAGCGTAAGGATTATTAATACGTTTCCGCATCTTTACTTAAAATGACAGTCTAAGATTTCTTTTACAATTTTCATATTTTCATAGCTTCGTATTTGTGCCTTTGCGTGTAAGGTGTCAAAAATGTACAATTAATTGAATGGATAATTGATGAAAATTAAATTGTACGAGTTTTTCGAATTTTTTTAAGATGTATTAATTATTTTAAGCAATGTATAAGATTAATATTCTAAAATTTCGTTATTAATCATTTGAAATATAATTTTAAGACACTGCCAGTCCAACAATAACTTCGCGATATTGAAAATGTTCAGAATCTAGATGGGGGATATAACGCAGTTCGAAAGTAAAATTGATATGAAATGTTTTTGGTTCCTTCCTGCCAATAGATTTGGAGATCAAAAGTGACACAACTTTGAAACTGGAAACAATGCGGTAGCTAAACCTCTGCCAGACTACGGTATGTCTAAACTCGCAAGTTTAACGGCTTTAACGAAGTTTGTGGGTTTAGTAAGAGACACCGGACAACCAAAATGACTTCCAGTTAATCCAATGAATCTAAGTGCAATTTATGGGTTAACCAACTTTTTATCATTTTAATTTTATTAAATATCATTTACAATTTAACTTAATCAGTTAAGAAAAGCTTGAAAAACAAGGATTAAATATAAATATTATAAAAAAAATTATAATAATTCAATATTCCCCAAAGTTAAATTGAAGTAGATTTGATGGAATTTGCAGTGCAAAAGCTTTTCATTATTAATTAAATGCTATTTTATATTTTTCAATTATGGAAGTGTGCAAGAAAATGTCAAATTTGAGAAGTTGGCGGAAATTGAATGTTAGATGTTGAGTAGCTGTCATTACTATGTTTTCATACTTTGGATTCATTTATTGTAAGTTTACAGAAAAACAATTTTCAAGTTATTTGTAGTACATTTTCCACACTTATAAAACTTTTTTTTCCCTGTATATTATTTATATATTAGCTTTTGAAAGTTGTGCTAGTAATTCCATATACCTGAGGAAAACAGTTTTTCAATTAATATAATAACATAATATAGATTACACGGAATAATGGCGGATTATCTAACCCTTTTTGAAAAATATCTGGAGTTAACCGTTCTAAGTGCTTTCTGCATTGTTGCATTAAATTAATAAATTATTCATGACGGTATTTTAAATTCAAAATGGTTTAATGAACGATCTTTAATATTATCAATTTACTCGCTAAGTTCACTGTAGCACCCGCTTGCACCAATTGCTCAAGTATTATTAGACAGTGGCGGCGTCTCGCTGTTTGATATAATACAAGAGATCCAAGTCACTATAATATCAACTTTAGAACACTAATTACTTTTCTTCACAAAAACAATTGCAATTTCAACTCAGTTTATAATAATCAGCAATAGAGGTATTGTAATAAATTAATAATTTGGAATAATAATTAATAATAAATAATTATAAATAATAATAAATAATAATACATATTTTCACACGATGATGAAAACTTAGCCCTAAATGAAGCTATTTAGTTAAAACTGATGTAGATTTTATTAAAATCCAGTTACAGCAGTGTAATTGTAACTACGGCAACAGTTGTTTTCTAGTAAAATTATAATAAAAATTACAATCATTAAAACATGATCAACTACGTAGATTTATAACCTTATTTAAGATGCTATCAGACACGTCACGACCTACGTCAGCTCCATGGCCGGGAAAGTCTCAGGATATAAGGGCGAATTATTAATAAAATTTAGACTGGCGAAGATATTCGCTGTATGGTTAACTTAAGCTAACCTAACCTTAGATAAATTTTATAATAGAATTTTATGAAAAAATGAGATTTTTATGCGGACGTTACAATTGGCTAACTCCACACCTTCTCAATGGTCACGTTTTGTGACCCATTCCCTGGAACGTCGACGTCGTTTATGGACAGAAACCTAAAATAAAAATAGTTGAAATCGAGGTCGTTTCGGTTGACCATTCAACCTGTAGAATGGTTGAATAGATCGAAACATGTAATTTGTTAAGACTTTTATTGAATTTAATAATTTCTTTCTTGCTATTTTTTGAGTCGTTACTGGTTCTTAAAACGGCACTGAGTACTGATGTTTTATTGTAATGTTGTTTATTTAGAAATTTATCTGCTTGATAGATTAAAACGACCCTATCTCGAATCTAGGACGTTTGATCCTCGGACGTTTGGTCCCCGGACGATTGGTCCCAGACGATTGATCCCCGGACGATTTGTCCCTGGACGATTGAACCAGTGAACGATTCTTCCACCGGACTTGACTTTAATGGCTTGTTAAAAGTTGGTAAACTCCATCTGAGTTGACAAAACTGAAAAGCATTTCTTAACAAAACAAAAGGTTATTGGTATACCGTTGAGGGGTGAGGGGAGAAAATAAACATAGACAGATGGCAAATTATACGTCGACAGTTGGCAAATTAAAGACTGATCACCCCCCCCCCTCCCCCGATAAATTTCTCTGCATCCATTATGGAAATCTGGGTTCCGCTACTGGCAAAGCACTTAAAGTAATACATGAAAATATTACAAGATGAGAATTGGGTTTGTAATCAGAAATTTTCATCTTTCAATATTATTATTGAAAAAGCGGCCCTGGAATTTAAATTATACCACTAGCCCATGGTCATGGGGGTAGAAAATCAATATTTAGATAATTTTATTACCATTAAATAATATTCTCGTATTTCCATAACAAACAGGCCAACTAAAGCATCAGCTCTTCTGGCATTTACCAGGTTTGCCTGATGGTAAATTCGGGCCTGATCATTCCATAATTTTGCTTTTCATTTCGATTTTTACAGTTTACATTTTATGGTTACGCTTAGAGCGAAGTTTACAATACACCAAAATTGTAGGCTAACCGGACGGCCTCACTCAAAGATTTCGAGTTATAAAATAAATTTTATAATTTAAATTTTTAATGGTAAATGGTAACGCTAAATTGTAGCGGTTTAGCTACACATCGCACTAACGGTCTCCCATGGGAAATGGAGTCGTCCGCTGGATTAATCGTCCGCTGGATCAATCGTCCGCTGGATTAATCGTCCGGGGACCAATCGTCCGCTGGATCAATCGTCCGGAATCAATCATCCGGGGGCCAAATTAACGTCCGGATATCGGCCATATATTGTAAACGTCGGCAATATCTTCATGGGTTACCTCTCTAGGCTTCAACAGTTTGATTTACAAGTCAAAAACTTAATTAAAAATTATTACATTAATAATAATCAATTTGATTTTCTAAATCTGAATTTATTTTAATTTGAAATTTAATATTGTTAAAGTCTAATTGGTAAACTGTAATTATGCACAATAAAGGCTTTTAAACCTTTCAATTAACTTTTAAGTTTTAAGTTAATTGAAATTGAGAACACTGATTTAACGAAAATGATAATATAAATAATTTTTTAATTCCGACCGATTTATTTAATGTTTTAAAATTAAATATTTATAAATGTATAAATTTAACTGCTTAAATGATACATAGATAATTTTTTTAACGTTTGAAATTTAAGCAATATTGCAGCTTTTTTGTACAGTAACTCCTAATGAAATCCGGACACTCTTATGTTACCAATGTAAATCGAACATATTGAAGCCGTTTTTTGTCATATTAAAATCGACTTTACAGCAAAATATCTCACACAATTTTTGTTGTAAATTTGCTTGCCTGCATTTTTGTTCATATACATTTTTCTATTTTGTCGCACTGTTCCCGAGATATAGATGAAAATATTTTTGGTATTTTACAGAGTCTTCTTTAAGTGGCTGTAAGTCAGAAACGGCGCTACAAAATAAAAAAATGTGTATGAATAAAATTAAAGGGAAAGAAGTTTGCAACAAAAACTATCTAAAAAAATTTGCTGTAAAATCGATTTTAATATGACCAAAAACGACAATTTACATTGGTAAGATAGGAGTATCCGGATTTCATTATGAGTCACTGTATATACGAGTATTAGGACTGCTGTTTGATTTCTGATATTTATTTGAATGGTTTTCTGTTTTAATCACAATATAGTTTGGATCAAATTAAATCACACATTATTACTAATTTTGTTTCTAAATAAACCTCAAGAAGCCTCAAGATATTAATATGCTGATTGTAAGCTATAAATTATGATATCTATGTAGGATGTAGCTGTTGCTAAATATCTATTACCTGTGGATTGGTTAATCTGAGTTTACCATATCATTTTTACTGAGTTTCCTATACTGCACCAAAATAGTCGAAAGTAGTGTGAAATAGTTTTTCTTGCAAAATAGCTTTCTTTCGCTAACGAACTCTTCATATAAATATTACATAAATTTTTTATATCAGTTGTGTATCATGTTTTTGTTAAGAAGAGAAAAGAAAGGAAATTTGTAAAAAATAATTGGACTTCGAGAACGTCCATGTCATATATATAAATATGTAACTATTTTGCAGACCGCACAAGTAATGCAGAGGACCGGTAATAGCTATTTAAGCTACTAGTAATGTAGGAAAGCTGTGATTTAAGGAAATTTAATGAAAACACTATGATACTTTATTTTTCATTCATTTATATAATATAAAATACCTTACCTTATCGTTTCATTTCATAATGAATAACAATTAACCTTAATTTTGTAATTATATTATTTAAAAATCAAGATGTTTCATTACTTTCCTCTCAATTATGCATACTAACGTAGACTACTCGCTCCTTCTTTATGATCACACACTTTCCATCATAATTAAATTTGCTTCGTTACTGAATAAAATATAATTAAACAATATTATTACGTAAAAATACCTTACTGAATTTATATTAAGTTTAAAAACATTAAAAACAGCTACTATGTAAAATCTGTTGGTGACAACTCTTTTCTTAAAATAATTAGTTACTGTGAAGAAATTAAATCTTTTAAACAAATACACAGCTTTATTATAATGGATATTACGATGGTTTATCGTAATAATCAAATAATAAATTGGTAGAAATTCCTTTCAAAATGAAGCATATAAATTTATCCGTGGGTGTATTTTACATATTAATTTGTAATACAAAACTAGGCTGATTAGATAAAGTTTTAAATAATTGAATTAGCGTTATTAGAACAAGTTAATGCAGTGCTTTTCAGATATTCTATAAATATTGTAGTTAGTCAAACAAATTTAAAAGATATGGTTTTAGTAGGAAGGAAAACAAAAAGTAAAATCTCATAGTGTTCTTAGTTTGAAACTCAGTGATTGAGTAAACATCCCGCATACAAATAAAACTGTATGCATTCTAAAGCAGGGCGCTTCTGCAAAGTCTAATATTTGTATTGATTTCTAAATTATAACTGCTGTTTACAACATTGAAACCAAAAACTTGAAAAACTTTTAAATATATACTGCCGTTTATATATTATGCGGGTTAAAAGATTTTATTTTCTAGCTAAACTTTTTCAATTAGTTTATCAAGTTTTAAGCAACCACATGAAATATTTAATAAGCCACTAAAGTGTTTTTAAATTTTTCTCATGTAATTATTATGGATGGCATAATAAATAAAATAAGTGAAATTTAATTTTGATAAATAATAATAATTATGCAGCATTGATTTTAAATTTTAATTACACTGTAGAGGGCAATGGAGAATTTAGAAAACGTGAAGTATGCCGATCTCAAAATTTCCGACCAATATATCCCTTGAAGTAGAATATCTAAAGGGGTGTGCTCAAGGGCATATATCATTATTACTATAGATTTCAATTTATCCTTTGTCATCTCCAGCTTGATTTCAACACGTTTTGCAGATTTTCGAAAATAAAAGCACACTCCGAAAATTTTAAATATTTGTATATAATATAAGAGAAATCTTGATAAACAAACTTGGAAATGTAGGAAAATTTTATTTTACCGGCATATGTTTACTAAACATCACAAATTCATACTTTCTTGAATTTTGATCAGAAAAATCAAACATAAATTTAAATTTATTGTCGATTTGACTGCTTATAAAAATAGCTTATTGACATGCAACTCTACACCATTACATTTTATATCAAGTTTGTTTTAGCATATAAAGTAGAGTTCTTCAAATATTTGTCAATATTTTTAATTAAAATTTGCTAAAATAAAAATTATTACTTCGAAAAGGTAATACATAATGAACTTGAAAAAAATAGCTTAGTTTATGCTTTGAAACGAAACTTTCTTAAAATATATAAGTTGGTAGCTGTTTCATGGAACTTTAGCTTTCAAGCAATAAATCAACTCTAAGTTTGCTTTCGACAGCAGTTTCTGCTGCACGGTTTACCACTGCATAAATTAGTGATCAAGAAGACTGCATTCGACGTAAGATATGTGCCATTTTAAATCATCAAACTTATTCTATGATCCAACTAAAAAAACATCTGACAAATGTAGTAAAAAGTTTTCAATTAGCCAGTATCTGTTTCACGACCGCTTATTAAACTCGTTCAAGCCATTCTCTGAAGCTTCACAAAACAGGAACAAGAAGTTAAAATTAAGTTTAGATAAGAAAGGTAAGAAGTATTCTCAGTTTAATTACAAAAAGTTAATAGAAGAACATGATCGATAATAAAATGCGCTCTTTAATTAATTATTATTATCATTATTATTAAATTTCTGTATCCCAAAATGCAAATTCTTCGCAATATAATAAGACGATAAAAAGGATTTGACAATAACTTATAGACGATGTTTTGATTCAAATTTTTGTAACATTAGTCTTTTTTAATTAAATTTTAGATTGACTGAAAGAAAATCGTTTTTCTCAGTCTATCTCGAAATTCCAAGCATTTTTTAAACAGTCTAAATTTAAAATTATAAAATAATTTCTGATTAATTTGTAATTTACTGTTTCTTTTATCATTTTTAATCAAATTCTAACTCAATGGGACAACGTAGTAACATATTCCTTTTTAACCAAACGATTTTGTTCTTTCAAAATCAAATTAGGTTTTTTTAATTATAATTTTCTTCACAGTAACCAAATACCCCAAAATAAGAATATATTACTTTTTTGGTATTGGCGAAGAAAATTTAGATGAAGATCGTAAATGAATATAAAAAAGATAATAGTTAGGAATTAAATATGAATGAAAATAAAATAAAAAAAATAGAAATCTAAAGTAAAATATAATATAACATGTAGCAGTTTGTATAGGCGGTTCGCGAGTGCTACATTTAAAATTCACAGTTAAATTTTACAACATGAATTTTTCATTGGAAATATTCTTGAAAATTAAAATAAAAATTTTGTGACTTTTCTAAAATTTATACAGGTAGAACGTAAGAATAATCATTTTTATTGTTTTTATTCTAGACAATACTTTTGAGACCTTTGCAAGGACAGTGTACGGGTCTCGAAAAAGACGATTTAATCTGAAATACGCTAAGGTTTCCCTACACGTGGTTAATTAAATATGCCGATGTTTGAGAAGTGTAGACTTGCGAAATAATTAATATTGATTTTCTTGTAGTATGTGTTAGATGTCAAGAAGCATCTATGATTGTTGTCTGTTAGAAATTTATCCTTTGGAATGCACAAAATTAACCGACAAATTTTATTACCATGGTTACATGACTGAGAATGTTTTGTTCGCTGAAACTTGTTAATATATGCATAATAAATTTATACATACTACTCTTATTATGTCAGTTAAGTTGATCAAGTTGAACGTAACTGAGCTAACCCGAGCATAAACGCCAATCGGAGCTACGCGTAGTTGCTCAAGTGGCGCAGCCCTATCGGACAAATTAAGTGTAACTGAGACGTCCGAGTGTAAATCGTTGTTTAATATCGGAACTAACCAACAGCTAAATGATATTATTACTGAATGATACGAGATATATATTTTGCATGTTAACAATACAATACAATTAACAAGAAAAGCAACACAGTTCTAATTTAATTTTCCAGTGTATTTACATACATTGGAATACATAGGAAAGTTTATTTATAAACAAATGTTGTTAAATTCCTTTTAGTTGTTGGTTAAAATTGAAACTTGTTTATTGAATTATTAGTTACAACATATTTACTACATGAATATACTACATACAGTAACATTGAGTATAAATATGAAACAATGCATTTATTAAGCATGACAAGTTTCTAAGTAAAATTTTACCGAGTTAAAGGTATGGTTTGATTTAACGCGAGGAAAATCAACAAAATACTATTGACTGTAATGGTATTATCATGAAACTTTGTCAGTGTATGCGGTATAAAGTTGCTACTAAATAATTATTCATTGTTAATATAATTAATAACTAAATTTTGTAGTAATTATGTCAACATTTCACAAAAGTTTACTATAACCACTGTCTTAAATTGAAATAAAAAAATATCTTTTAGAAAATAACTATAAAATTAAATAGTTAAAAAATCTGCCGATAAATCAAGAGATCTTAACGGTCAATTTATATCTCTATTTGAAAATATTTTTAGGTTTATACGAGTGATCGGTTGAGTTTCATTAAAGCAAAAGGCTTTCAAAACGATTACAATATCGCCTACAAAATTGCCGATATTATTATTAAAAAAAAAGCTAACTATCCAGTTATAATCTAACGTAATTGTTAAATCTCTTTATCCTACCTCAACTATGCACTCTACATGCTATTTATTGCCATATGAGTTCTTTCGCTGGCAGTTTATTGCAATTATTTGGATTTCCTTTATTCCATTTAAATATTTTGTTTTCGTATAAATACAATTAATTTGTTCCCTTTCTACCTTAAATCTTTATTTTGTTCTTTTTATTTTATGCAACAACTTCGTATTTTCCTTTCCTTCTTTTTAAGTGTCTCTGCCGTTAATATACTTCCTTTCGATTTTATCAGATTCATTCTGAGTAATCAATCCATTCTTCGGTCATTGCCGGAATAATTTTCTTTATTCTCAGCTTATATCTGAGTATTTCTTAAATATTAAAAATGAAATTCTTCTTTCATTCTTTCATTGTCAACGTGGTCATTATTTTACTTATCTTATAAGGTTCCTTTTATGGCAACATTAACTTTGCACATTTTTCTTTAGCTCCATCGGCTATCTAGTTCTTCCTTACTTACCGGTTCTTTAAATATAATTTCCCTACGCCGTTTATTTTAAATTAATTAATTCAGTTTAGCATCCCAATAATTTTAGTTCGTTATTATAATTAATTAAATTTTGTAATGCCATTGTCATTTTAATCCCTACTTAATCCAATCTAATTTTCCTAAATTTAATAATTATTTGAACTTTACCTGCCTCGAACCCCCTTTCATATAACTCCATTTAAATTGCCAACCCTTTGGTCCATTCCTAAATATTTCTAACTTTATAACCTTAACCCTGTAGTTTCTTCCTTTTCTTAATTTTCATCAAGTTTAATTACATCCTCTTTCTCTTCTTTTCATTCCATTATTACTTGAATAAAAACTTTTATTCCCTTCTTTCATACAATTTTTCCCTTGTTCAATAACAATAATGAGCGATTTACTGACTTGTATTGCAGTGCAGTAAGCTGAAATAAATATTCTTATAAGATTATTTTAAGAGTTGCCAAAACAACTGAACCAAAAATTTACTGCAGATGAAATAATCTGGTGTTCTGATTGGTTTAAAAATATTTTCATAAATTAATGGTTGGAATAGGAACTTTATAAAATTAATTTCCTTTTAAAAATAAAGGGATTGGGTTTACAATATGAAAACACAATTGATGAAACAAATTTCACACCTTTATACCAAAATTTTCATCTTAATATTCATACATTTCGGTACATTGTTGTGATTATTACAGATTTACAAAGAATTACAGCAAATTTGACGACAAAATTCGCATTTAGCTTTGCCATTGTGTATACATCCATTGTTTAGAATAGTCTTTCATCCATCCCGCGAAATGTCCTTAGATAACGTTATGCATGTAATCTGCATACACTATGTTGATTTATACAATATGCTTTTGAAGTTACTTATTACATCCAATCTAAAGTATAGCGTGACAAGAGTCACTAAAATCGAGAGACACGTTTGAACTATAACTTTACCGGTAGCATTTTGCTAGAAACACGAAACCTCAAAAATAATTTTTACGAATTAAGTGTTGCAAATTTTTCTTTAAACTCCTATCCTTAATAAAATTTTTGAAGCGTCGCGTTGGTTGGCTTGTATAGATTGTTATCCAATCTCTTCAAACAAATTGTTAGTATCTTGTAAAAACAATGTCTGCAGTAATTTGGTATGGCTATATTTTGTAAGGGCTTCCTTTTGTTCCACGTCTAAACAAAGTATCTCTGCTTCTTTATGTTCTTCATAAGCATATTCAAGAATACGTGCTAAAAATAAATAAAAAAATAGAAATAATCATGCAGAAATTCAATTTTTGCTTTTTCCCATAATCAAAATTTATACCAAATTGTTGCTTTTCTTTTTATTCTTAATTTCCCTGATTTACCAAATCAATATTTATACCTATAATATGTAAATCCCCTTTAATGTAAAATATTTATTTTACAATCTTGTTTATATGTAACTTTTTTTTATATAATTTTTTTAATAAAATTTTCATTATTAAATCACGAGCTTATTTTATATTTCCAGTCAAAATTAATAATTTTAGGTCGAAGCTCTATTAGAGCTTTATTTTATGTAATATAAAGATAATTTATAGAAAAAATTATATTAAATATTGTTTAACCTACATAAAATACAATAGCGCTCATAAGTAAGTTGTCGAAGAGTTTTTTGCTATAACTTTTTAAATATCAACATTTTGCTTTAATTTCTTCGACATTTACTATTTAGAAGCTTACTTACTTAAAAGAAAATTGTATAATTCGTTATGGTTTAAAATAAAGTATAACTTTTTCGCAATCTTTTTTGTAGCGATAGCAGCTTTGCTTCGAGTCCTAGATATGTTTTGAAGCATGTTTTGGGTCATTATCCTGTTGAAATATCCAATCATGTTGCATTTTCTCTCTCTATGTTGTAGCATATGATCCTTGAATATGTCGGCATATTTACATTCGACTCGATGTAGAGATTCAATGGGATTTAATAAGAAAAGAAATTTTCGCAAAAAAGCTATTTGGTAAGAAAAGTTGAAGTAACATTTTTAGATTTTATCCCGAAAATTTGGGTTTGGCGAGGCGAATTGTGCGTACAAGTATATTAATTGGCTATAAAAAAATCTTTATGTAAATTTTTTTATTAAGATTATAATGAATTTTTTATTACTGCATAATGAATTTTAGTAAAAGTAATTTATTGAAAAGTAAAAATTTTAATTTCTACGACAGTTTTATGATTTATAATTTTGAAGTTGCGTATTGCGTAATAATTAACATAAAAATGAAATTTATACTGACTTGATTGTTTACGTAGGCAATACCTCTACATTTTGCTTATTTTGTACTCTTCATGAAAATGGGTTTTATACTAATTTACATTTTATATTAAATTTCACAGAAAATTTTGCTACCACAATATTCTTATGTATTTAAATTGCAGCTTGTGATAAATGCAAAAATTTCATATCGCTAATGTATTATCTATAAGCTCTACTGTAAATGCAATTTTTCAGAAAACAGGAGTGATATTGTATTTTGAGTAAAGGAAGCGACAAAATGGTAATAATATACTTTCCAGAAAGTAGATCAGGCTTGTTCAGATGTGGAAAACGACAATAGGAAGGGAACAGTTGTTGTCTTATAAATTGTGTATTTGCAATGGCAAATCTAATGCGTTAACAGAAATTTAATATAATCTATAGCTATTTTGTTGATAATACTTGACTTCAAGCGTTAAATAAGAATTGAGAAAGATGGAGAATATGGATTTCCGTTTTCATTGACACTCTAAGCGTATATTAGATCCGGTCGGAAAGAAAAGAGAAAGCGTACGAACCTTCGTTCTTTTGAAATCGATGATGAAGCAATCTATGCTTAATTGCTTACCGCTATCCGAAAACACCTCGAATCATTTCGTACTACAATTATGTGAGCGTCAAAAGTAAATTAAGATCCGTAGCCGCAAGACTTCAGTTGAAAGAGCACAACTTTCAACAGCAACCTTCTTGTAATTGCAAATGTAAGCATGGAAATTTTAAGAGAAACCTCTTTTATTTACATAAGTGCAAACTTTTGCATGTTTCAAATTACAACGACTTACTAAAATGGTTTTGATTTGATTAGAAACCTGAACTGGGCATATAATCCCCATGTCAGTAAACTGATGAACTGGTGAAACCGCTTCGGAAAACTCTTATTTATGCGCTTTCTAGCGCCCCACTCTGGATAATCTCAATTGTACTACTTTAATTCCTTGTCCACTTACCTAAAGTGGTTTTGAATACATGATTATTAATAATAAGGTAATATATTTGCAGTGGATACAACATATAAAGAAATCCTTGCATATACAGTCACGCAAACGACATAGTTAATGTCTTAATATTAATCAAACGGAAAGAATGCAGGAATATTGTAAGAGTAGGTTGATAAAATTCATGCTAATAGTGTTTGGTGGAATTGTTAAAAGTAGATTATCACTAATTACAAGATTTGTATGAATGCAGCAAAACTGTAATTTATATGCGTTTAGCACGCAAGCTGCAAGTATTCAAAAAATCTATTACATTAAAATAAATTAGCTTGCGGATATGTAGGAAAAAATAATAAGAAAACTGATTTAAAATTGAACTTTCTGTTCCCTTGGTCCGCTTCCTGTCCGTTTGGTAAATTTAAGGATTCAAACCGTTAGGACGTACATCGGGAAGCTCAAGAAAAGCTTTTCCCGAATAAAGGCAGTTATAATAAAAATGATAATAGCATGATCAAGTGCCACACGTAAAAAACTGTTCCTAAATGTTGGCAAATATTTTTAGTACTTGTAATTAAGTCAACACTGCATTAACCTCGTAAATGACATCGTTGGTCCTAATTTGTCTTTCACAAAGGGATCATGAACATAAAAACTTTTTGAATTTTATTTTTAGCTGCATAGTATGACATAAAATAATAACTAACCCCTTACAGTTTTAATTAAATGGACTTATTGCAATGTCCAAATTTGTCAACTCTAGAAGGTGCTTCCAGGATTATTTGGAATTATTAGATTGCTAATTGTAAATATTATACCTAGTGGTAAATTTACCTGGGGTCAATTTTAAAACTAATAGTTAAAAACGATTATTTGAACATCAAGGTGTAACTAATTTAACACAACATGAAAAACGCATTACTCAGTGGCATCAGCATAATTGAAATATATTTGCTTTGTTAAATATAAAGCACAATTCCACTTCATGGTGTATGTAGGTACGAGTATAAGGTATCTTTATGTACAAAATTCTATGTATTTATTAGGACGAATGCACACTAATGCTTAACTTATTACGTTGTTTTACTATAAATGCAACCGAGACTTGCTAACTTTGTTAGAAAACTTTTGCGCTATAATTTAAATCACTTTTAAAGAAAACTTATGTATAATGAAATTTTTGCAACTAAAATTTACTAAAGTTACAGATAATAAAAACTTTTAAAACTGCCCCGTATACCTAACTAACTGAACGATATTTATTGAATCAAGTCGCATCGAAATAAGATCTTCAAGTTGACACTTAAAAAGGATGATAGAACAATCGTTACCATTTTAGATGTGACTAGAAAGTTTATAACTCTTCCAATAATCTAAGAGCTCTATACCTAGTTTATCTTTTTCACCTCACAGTTTCTACTAAAACTATGTCTTCCAAATTTAGAGTTTTCAATGTGCTCTTTGTTATTTTAGTAGGTATAGAAGAGTACACCCAAACGTACTTCAGGCTCTTGAATAACGCATGGTTTTTAATATTAAAAGTAATAGTGCACATACAAGCGAAAGAGAAGCGAAAACCACAGCAACATAGAAGGGAGCCCTAAACCGACAGCAAATGCGCATTAAATGACTTTCTAGGCTTAACTTCTTGAGACATGTTTGGTATGTTCGGTATGTGTACACATCCATTAGGACATGCTTGTTTGTTGTTCGACTTGTTTTCGCTTCGCTTTACATGTGAACATACACTAAACTACTATTAATCAGTAGGTACAATTTTAAAATAAATTTTATAAGTTTTTATTTGTGGTCTCGATATTGCTTGACATAACAAATTAGGGAAATCCCCGGTTTTACGTGTCGCCCGAAGCAGAAAGACGGTCATAAGAAGAATATTGTACTTGAATATGCGGTACCTTACTACTAGCAGTTGATCAATCTAACTACTAAGTTAATAATTACGTAAAGGATTTTTAGAATAAAATTTTGATTTTTCCGATGTATTAAAAAAAACTGAGAGAGTTAATTTATGCTACTAGAGAAAATAACACCACTAATAAGGTGATTTCACTGCAGTCACCTTCTACCATCTACTAAAATGCAAGTATTCGATTGGTGCAAAGTATTCGGTTGGTGGTCAACGGTGGTTCCAGTGGGACTGCCAGCTAATACACCTATTTTCGGTGTAATTTTACATTTTTTGTTTGTCATCATCATCTCCAAGTCTAAGACTAGTAGTTCGTTACGTCACTCAAAACTGATCTCGCCTTAAACCTAACAATTTACATGGGAATCCAACACTGGCGGTGCCAAACTACTAAAAAATAAACATAGAAAAACAGAATCTGTGACAAATCTTCAGCATATCAGACGCTTAGCAATGGAAGACCAAATTAACCTCATCTAAGGGTCGCCTAAATTCATCAATGCCATCTGTCCACAAATTATTTACACAAAATGGTGTGAGCTGGTACTCGACTGGGAAGGAGTCCCATATTTTGCCATTTCCTGCAAATATGTTTTTTGGTTATACCGCCAATACTCGGTCGTCAGTGCCTCGTTTGTATAATCAGGGTGTACCACGTGAAGGTGAGGTTGACATTTGGGTGTGAGAGGCTATATATTCGCTTGCAACACCCCATTAACACCCCTTTTTTGGGTAAAACATGAAACTACACTACTTTTAGGTCACGGGCTTGAAAATAAAACGACAGAGGGAGAATTGCCGTCAACTCGGAGTTTCGTGATTGCACTGGCTCAGCCGCGATGGCCGTGGATCGCCAAAAAAGAAAAAAAAAGCAATAAAATGCCGAGTCCGAGCGTTTTTTTGCTGAAAACGTCCAATAGGGAAGAGTCTAAATTCGAGAGGATGAATGACAACATTGTAATTAAAATTAATATACCTAAAATATTTATATAATTAATACCCAAATAATTAACAATAAATGGTTGATAATTTGGTAAACTTACAATTGAGGGGTCTAGAAGTAAAAGGATTCAAGTGCATTTTCAGTAGTTCTGAAATAAATGCCTATAAAGTTAACTGAAATTCAAAATTCCAGGAATAAGTTTTGAAAACTGAATTATTATTGTGTTAGTGTTAATTAACAGCGAAAAGAAAAATCCAAAAATCATTTTACCTCCAAGTTAGAATACCCTTTAAGTATGATATTCTGCATTGTTTTAAAAAGTCACTTGAACCCTTTTACTTCTAGACCACTCAATTAAATTACAACCAAATTAACAAGATATCCAAAACCAGAAAAATTACAAAATTTGTACATAGTAAATGAATCGCTAAGTGCAAAAAGGGAAGTACTGACATTTTTACCAAAATTGAGTTATACATGTTTTCATATAGTTTTGGGGTAGCCCGATCGTTTGGTGTAAAAATAAAAATTGTGTCAACAAAATTTAAACAATTTTACCGATAATCACATGAAAATTCAACATATTCGAGAACTTACGATTACGTAGTTGAAGAATATCAAGATTTTTATTCTGATATATTAGATTGGCCAACCATACAAGAAGATCAATCAGATCAGGATGTTATTTAAACAATGTATTATTTCAGAATAAAATGTTATTTTGTGTGAATTTTGTATCGTTTTAAACAATAAATTATGATTTAGTGCAAAAAGGAAAGTACTTCACAATACAAAAAAAGGGTTTGTTAAAAAACTATTATTGTGGAAGCGCATTTTTGGGTGGTTTCTTATGAAGAATATATGTTTCTCAAGGATTGTAAAAAAAAATTTAAATTTGAAGATCAATTACACAAAGCAGACAGTTTAAATCGATTATCTCGAAATGTAGATTTTGTAGTACTTCCCTTTTTGCACTTAGCTATTCAAATATTCTGAACTTCATCGGATCAGAACCAAGTTCGTACTGATGTTTCAAGGTTTAATGTATAATAAAAGGACGATTAAAAAAAAACTATTGCAAACTAGGGGGCGTCAGCAGTGTTTGCTTTGAAAATGTACTCAGGTATTGCTTTGCCTAGCACGCAAGAAAGTTTTGTCCCAGATGGAAGCATCAAGCGGGAAAGGTTATGAGCCCAATAGATTAAAAAAATTTAGATAAAGAATTTTGGAAACGATTGGTATTTTATACTCTTAATTTTTGAATTTGAAATATCCTTCAGCTTGCCCAAAATCTCCGTAAGTTCCCACATTGTCCCGTCTGCTAAATATCTTTTAAAATAATTAACAATTCAACATGTTGATAATTTGGATTAATGAAGTTTGCGATGTTTTGCTGAGCGGTCAGTAATTTATTTGCATCTCATGGAGACTTCAGACTTGCACAGTAAACAGGTGAACTCCATTTCAACTAATTTGCTCGATAATGTAACTTCAAATCCTACATGAAGTAACTTAAACAAAAATCATAATTATAATATCGTATCGTCATGATTACACTGGCTACTTTTTCAAAATTTCGCTAATATAAAATTTTAGACAACTGGTTTTGAACATCGTTTTCGCTCACCCAATATTTTAGGCACATTTTTGGATAAATTAACACGGAACTGAACTGAAGATCTTAACTGTGCTGGACGAACATTATGCAGATAGAATCTACAGTTTTTGCAGATAAATTAACAGGACGTTTGCTAATCCTATACATTGGACTTTCTCCAGTTTTTTGAACAACATGTACATAAGTGCATAACATTCTATAATCAGGGCAGAATAAAAAGAAACTCGTAAGCTACACGAGTTTGAATAGTGAATAATTAACGATGAACCAAAAACATGAAGTGCTCTCAAGCAACCACTGGAAAGCTCTTATTTTGTAACAGTAAAATGTTCCTGTTTTAGCAAGATACTGTAGAGGACGTAAAATGTGAAGGGCTCTAGTGGAATAGGGAAACTGTACATAAATGTTTTTCGGCTGACTCTCAACTTGTGTGGATATCTCAATATGTTATTTTTTTGGCACTTTATGGCAAAATAAATTTCCTGTTCAAGAAAATATAATTTAATTATTTACTGTTTTGATAGAAAAAATATAATGTTTTCAAGTGCAAGGCGTGGTAAACAGAATAAGTTGTGTAGGTGCTGTGATGCGGACACTTGCCGCATTTGCTCTGCAATCGATATTTGGCGTGACAGTCCACCAAGTAAAATAAATTTCTAAACATGTAACAACTATCACCAAGCACACTGCTATAAATTATCAGTTTCAAATGTGAAGCCCTTCCAAAGTTACATTGTACTTTTCCATTTTTGTATTTTATTAATTTATTTTGCAGCAAAAAGTATTTTGCTGCTATAAATAATAACATTAAAATTGGTTTTTGCATAAATAAAGAATTTTTTGCATACATTTGTGTTATTGTAGTATAATTGGAAAAAAGTTTTCAAAAAATATACAAAAACATTTTCTTAAGTACAGTTAACCTAAAAAAAGATCCATATTATATAACGACTAGAAGATTACTTTTTTAAGAATGCTCCATTAAAACGCTTGAATTCTATAGAAAAGCGGGAATTGTATTTCTGAATACTTTTATATTAATAGCTGTTTGGTAATAACCACTGTTTGGTTAAATTAACTTAAATAAGTAAGTACATTTACTTTGGCTAACCAAATACTTCTTACAGAATTTATGCCAATTCAAATTATAAAATTACTTCAAAATATCGACCAAGCATAACTCATTTTTTTACACTTTTTCATTTTCTTTTTGAAATGCTTTTTTACATTTCCTTTTAATTTTATTACAATCTTAAATTGTAATAATGGCTTTTTAGTTAAGTTGCATCGTTTTTTCACAATAATTTTAAACTTTTTTACCAAGAGAATTTGATTATGCGTAACACTTGCTCTGCTTCATATTAAACCTTAAGTTATTTGAGCTTTTTAGTATAATATTTTTATTATTTATTTAACGTAATTTATTTTTACAATTATCAGAAACAACTTTCCAACGTAAAATTTATGAATAATTAATGAACATTAAATATTATTTGATTCAACAACCGAATTAGTTGGTCAAACAAAGTTTATTTTTGTTTTTGGTTGAAACAGAAAAAACAGCATCGTTATACTAAACGTAATAAAATAGACAACAACAAAGCAGAGTATCAAGAGAATATGTCGCTTGAAACCAACCCCACTTGGAAATATTTACTCCCTTGTTGGCCAGCTAAAAACATGGATTACGTTGATCTACTAAAGGATTTACCTTCTCCAAATGCATAAGGTCACTCTGAGATCAGTCTTCTTCCATCACTTCATCTGCTTCACTCATTAGTTCTATGTTGATTTCGCCTCTGTTACTTTTTTTTCTCATAACGGTCTGTTCTGGAATTTGCTTTTTCAAATTGTCAGTCTTTCTAATATCATCTAGTACTTCATCAATTGCTTTCATTCTTCTTCTGCCTCCCACCTTCCTTGGCTTCCATTCTGATATCAGTTTGTGTACAATAAGAACGCAAGTTTAGAAGAACTCATGTCACACTATAATTTTATACAAAACTGTAATAACATTTAAACCATCCGTTTATGATACAATCTAACAAGAAATTGTGTAAAAATATTCTCCAATCGCACATTATACAACTTTGTAGAATTGTTTTCTCTCGCTATAGTCGATTTAGAAAATTTTACATTGTTTATTCATAGAGCTGGTTGGTTTATATTACTATTAATTCATAATAGAAGTAAAAATAGATTTAAGAGGTTCTATTGTTCAAAGTTTGATACTATTAAAATGTATTGTTACCAACCTTTCAAAATAAAATGTTCGGCGTGGTAATGACTACTAATTGGGGTTAGGCTACCTTCATCATGATCGCTAAATAGATTTTTTATTGGTATTATATTTTTATCACAAGTTATCACGATGTAAACAAACTCGGGTAGTTAACTAAATATTAAATCCAGAGAAAGCTGAGAAAAACACGTAAGATGTATAAGTATTTGAAGAGCATAATTATGGCCAGTTTGGTGGTTCAATACTAAACACCAAAGTTATCGTTGTGTTTTTTGTCTGGTTTCTTTTATTAGATTGCATTATTGAACGAAGAAGTAGGTTTACGCTGAACCCTTGTTATTCGTGCCAACAATACGTCACTGCATGGAGAACTAAACACAGCTAGACAGTGATGAGTGGCATTGGACAGCCACTGCGGCAATTTGGTGACCAAGTCATCCCAGAACTGTCAGATATGTTGTAGAATTGATGATTGTGTACATGTAAAATTTCTTTTTGTCAACTAAGACGATATAGTAGTCTTTTATTCGAATTATTATTAAAAAATTCTAGTCGTAATAAATTAAAGAACGTAAGTATATAATTTTATCAACCCAAAGGCCAATATTTATGTAGTTTTCCATTACTTAATAAAATTATGAAATCTCAAACCTATATAAAACGAGTTCATAATTCAAAATTGTAATATCGACATTGTATGAATATGACGTGGCTTTGTTCAAGTCAATTTTTCAAATACTTCTCTCTCGCTCTTATTGTAAGATATAAAATTTCATTACGCTCAGTCGTTTTCGGAATAAAATTCATAAGCGTACATCTACGTGCCAAGAAGTTTATCATCATTTGAATAATTTAAATTTAACTAGATCTACCGGGTAAGCATGCTATTGCCCTATACAAGAGCCAAAATTTTCTAACTAACAAAATTTATAACATTAGAAATATGCATGGAATTGGAGGAAAAATATTTTCCAAATAAAGACTGTTGTTCAAACTTTTAGGTGTTTAACTATTGATAGATACGTAAGAAGTAGTACTATATGTAAATAAAGGTTTTACCAACTTAAGTCGACCCAGCAATTCTTGGGATAACTATAATTTCTCAACTTCTACAAAAGTGCTCTTTACCCTATCTCGTCTAATCCCTAATTTCCCGGATTATTGTGGCATTATTGACATTCGTTACAGGCGTAAGAAGTAAGTATCACTGCTGGAACATTTGATAAAACAATCGTCCTGCTACATAAATAATAGTTACAATAACATAATATATTGTCATGTTTCAATTAACAGACCCCGTAATTAAGATTCTACTTTTTAAAAACACAAATAAAGTTTAAACTTTTAATTGAATTTTGCTTTGGAAACTCAGGATTACTTATGATTGATTTTATGATGATAATTTGTTTAGTTTCACATGTTGTTTGAGTTTTATTAATAACGGAAGGCACGGTAAATAGTTTGTTTTGCAATTTTTTTCAGCATTTAAAATTTTAAAGGATGTTTTTGGTCCACGATCTTTGAATGAAAAGATAAACGCCAAATTTATCAAAACGCCATGGTTTTATATTTTTTGTTAAATATTTTAATCAAAATTAAAACATAATTAGTGGGTTTTTAACAATAAGAGTGAGTACGTGTGATAATTTAAATAAGTGCGCTGCGCCGAATCTACTAGTCCCACCACTTCAAGCTCAAACATCAAAAATTTGCGAAACAATTAAATGGAGGGAGAATGGTTTTTAAAAATAACTCATTCTGGGTAAAACCGTCAACCAGTCAAGTTCGGAAATTTTAAAGCCCAGGGTCAAAATTTTAAGTTTTAATTTAATTGCAACTGACAAATGCAATTGAGTCATTTTACTTACCTGAAGACTGAAAATTCAGAGTAAGGGTGTTTGTACTATTTCGTTAAATCAAGAATTGAATCCACACTTGACCAGCTTTATGACCATCAATTAACCTAGCAGATGTGCCAACACATTGGAAAAGCAGTAGCAAATCACAACAGATGAGCAGAATAAACCACAGCAAATTTTATGAAGACGTCAAAAATTAATAGGGTGAGAACATTTTAAAAGCGCAATAACAATTAATTTTACGACCAGTGACCACGATAAAATTGATTATTTGAATTTTGTATTATTTTGCCATCTAATTTGAAAATTAAGCTAGAAAGTTGGAAAAGTTACTTATAAATACGTTTAATTTGCAAATTTTGGTGATCTTTGTTTTATTTGGCGAACCGATGTTATGCGGTTTTTAGATCAAAAACATCACGATTTTTACATCAATTATAAACAACAACTTGATTAAACTGTGCCTTCGTTTGTAACATTTAAAATTTAGTATTGTATGATTAAAATTACATTTGACTTCTATAACTTGCTTAATTTTTTTATCATAAAATTTATCTTAAGGATCGCAAGCTTTGTTAACAGTGATGGGTGTTCCAAAAGTAACAATCTAAGTTTTTTTTGCAATAAGTTTAGCTTTTACACTTTTGATCATCGCAATATACAAACATTTTAAATTTTATAGCTGTTTAGCTCTGTTTACAAAAGCGATTGCGGCAAGTGACCAAGATGTTATTTACGTTACGTACGTTTGTCTGGAAATACAATAGTGTTTAAACGAAACAAGTAAATCATACCAAATTTTACATTTAAGCTTTTGTATTCCGTTGTACGAAGCCTATTGAAAATTAATTAAATCTCCTGCAGGGAAAGGGTGAGTTACTCAAAGCTATAAAACATAATTTATCATAACTTCGAAGTGAAATAGGTAAAATAGTAACTTATATAGCCTCCTGTTAGTACTTTTACTTAGTCTCTACAGTACAATAATGAGAATTACAAGAAAAAGTCTAATTGGAAGTCAACATTACAACGGGTCAAAAGTGGTTCATACTTACATACTTTTCCTTATGTTACGTCACTGAACTTGACCAGTAATCAACAGAATGTGAAGAAAAATTGAGTTTGATGGATCAAGTCTGATGGATGCATTGTACAATTTAATTAATGGGTTTGTAATTTGCTGAAAAAATGTTATTATTGTGTTATATTATTTTTTTAATTAATTTGTTTCCTAACAAATTTAATATGAAGGTAGGTTATGAAACATATATTTGCTGAAGCGGCGTTGCAATCTAATCGCCGTCCATCAGTATGTATCCTTCACAGTACATGTTGTATGTATTACCGAATGCTAACTGTATTGCACTATGCATGATGCGTTACCTCTACCATAGTTCCATAATAAGCATAAATTATGCTTTTAGGGAAGAACGCATATTTACATAGGTATCATAGATCATGTGACCAAAGTCAATTTTTCTTACTTGATTTGTAAATTTTAGTAGGTGTTTTGCCAATTTTAAAATACTGAAATTGTTAATATCAAGTTTTACAATCTCGATAACAAAGAACTTAATTCTATTTTAACGATATAACAAAATAAAAATCTTATTCGAATACATCACATAATCTATGTTAAGGATGTATGACACAATACAATTTATTGAACACAAGATTGCACAATTTCTGTAGAAAACAAAGTGGGTAGTTCGCCTACGCTTTAAACTTCTTTCTATTGAAAAGTTGTGAAATAATTTCTTGCTCAATAAATTCTTACCTAGGATATTAAGATGTAAGGGACTTACTCTCAGCTTTGCCATGCTAAACACCAACTCATAGCAAATATTCTACATGAACTTATTAATTTAAGTAAAGTACAAAGTTAATATTCTAAATAAATTAAGTTCTGTTTTGCTGAAAAGCCGAAAAATATACGTCTCTAAATATGATCGATGTGGATGGCGACGGAAAGATTGAAATAATGCAAAACTGGTTGGTCTACACCTAGTCGGTCGCGCCTAGTTGACTGCTCCTAGTTGTCCTAGACCGAAATTATTATAAACACATCAGCATGTCTACATTGCAGAGATAATTTAATAAAGGTAAATTGTTATAACAAAACTGAAATATTTTTTCCATCCTTTAGTTAGTTATCGACGACTCTAAATTTATTTAAGTGGAAGTTCCTCATGGGTATAGGTATATAGTTATAATAACTAAACTAATAGGTTTGAAAATCTTCCGAGAGTTTATACGGTAGAAAGATGGAATGGAACGCATGTGTGTTGGGTAATATAACAAGCTTGTTAAATCGAAAGACGGATTGGCATTCTGACAGAAAGTGCATTACTGACAAGAGCATTATGAATCATATTGACAGGTAAGATTTGGAGTACATGACGCCATCTTCAAATAACATATATCTTGACACAAGTAACCTAAATGTTAAAACGCGAATAACAATATCGCGCTGTATCTCTAAAGATTTATTATGCAGTTGAAATATATTGTATTGTTCTAAAACCTTTACATTTGAACTTTTCCTCTAAGTACAAAAGAATTGAATATCGATAACCAAATCATTGCATTTCTATAGCAGAAAGAGACTATTAATGTAACAAACAATTTTGTATTTTATCCATTATTGATACCATCAGTTGAGCTTTTTATTCTACAAATCAATATGTGTATGTATGTATGATAAATTTGCATTTTTTGTACGATATAATTTTTATATACATCTGTAAAAGTTCTGTAGGGAACATATTCTAAAGAAAAATGTTATCTCTACTGTCATGCAACAATGTATAGAACATAATAAATCAAACAATAGATAGCTACACTTATTAGTCAATATTGTACAACCATTACGGTTTATAATTTTAGTTTAGTTTCAGTCCCTTACTTCCTATACGATAGTTGTCAAGTTTGATTCTCCTTTAGTAAACTATCTCTAAGAAGATTAGCTATAAAATTAGTAAGTACTTAATAGCAATGATAAGTTTAATAGAGTTTGTATAAGTAAGTATTTGCATATTTAATGAATTCATTAGGAGTAGGTAGGTAGATACTACATAATAATTTTATAAAATGTTGCAGTAAATGTAAATAACAGAAACTTATTTTAATTTTGTAGTTCAATTAGAAAACTATAGATATACCAAGATCTGTTTTGAGTGGGGCACCAGAAAGCACATAAATACGAGTTTCCCGAGAAGCTGTGGGGGGGGGCTGCTGGCAGCTCATTTAAACATTGAGTGATGTGCAGCTTGACCGATTTTTCTAGTTACAGTTTGCTTGAGTTTGCTTACCAATGTGGAGCGGATTTGCTTGATCACATTTTACGATTCCGTGTAAAATCTATTATTGCAAGCAGCTTTCTTATTGAAGCACAATTGGAATTACACACAAAGTAGTTTTTTGAGAATGTTTGATATAATGTAACATGGCTGGCTCCAAATAATCTGATTATTAAATGAAAAGCAACTAAAGTGAGGTTTTTTAAATTACACCATAAATTTGATATTATTTATTGCCAAATTTTTTTATATTTATTGTCTAATGGAAGTGTTATTAATCAACCTCGCCTTTAATACAACGTGAAAAAGTAAAAAAATACTTGTGTTATTTAAATAAATTTGTTGTAGGGTATTATTTGAAAAAGTAGTTCGTCATTGGATCAAGCAAGAAAATACGATTGTAGAACTGGGAAGCAGGTATTATATTGGAAATACAAGAATGATGAGGAATTGAATCAAAGTGATAGAACGGACGTTCTGATTTCGAACGGAAGTCTAAGATCAGATTACGTGACCCTCAGCGCTCGATTTGACGATTTGCCAACGAGGAGACTACCAGAAATGATGGATAGCAGAATTCATAAGAGATGCGGATGGAATATAATAAGCCACTTGTGCTAGAGCCTGAGCGAGACTGTTCGCTCTTGGTAATCACATCACTGCTCTTTCGATATATGACAGATGATGTAGGAGTTTGATCTTGTTTACATCAGAATTGGCATAAAAAGCGAACCAAACGATTTATTCTTATTTTCTTCTTATGTAAATTATCAAAATGCTCGTTAAATATTTTTTTGTTTGAAATTATTGTAATGACCTACTTCGTACTTATAGGTACTACATAAACTTTTTATTTTCTGCTGTTTTATTTGTTTTAATTTTATGAAATGCAAAAGATCTTTACATCTAGACATCGTATTTCTAAGAGTAACATTAAAACACACACTCTGACTTTAATATTTCTCTAGAAAGCTGCATTAAAATTGCACTAAAAAAGAAACACGAGAATATAACTCAAGGCTTGTTGGTTATTAGTTTCAAAGCGGTTCAAACAAAACTTCGAAGGCAGTTCAACGCAAAATTTAACTTTTTTGTATTTTTTATGGTTTATGAATAAAATTAAATTGTATTATTTTTCATACCATTGTAAATTTTTAATTCTTTGCATAAGAATTTTATGCAAACTTGAAATTAATACAGCAGAAAATATAATTCTCTTAAAATATGCGTTGGGCATGTAAGGTTACTGCTTAAAAATTTCAAGAATTTTCATATTGA
This sequence comes from Cantharis lateralis, assembly GCA_963170105.1. Taxonomy (NCBI): domain Eukaryota; kingdom Metazoa; phylum Arthropoda; class Insecta; order Coleoptera; family Cantharidae; genus Cantharis; species Cantharis lateralis. The sequence goes on along the minus strand of OY720627.1, from coordinate 35,578,443 downwards.
TGTTAATTCCCAGCAAAATTATTATGAAAAAACAACTCTAAATAAATCCTTAAGGAAAATTATACTTCATCGACAGTAAAATGCGTGTAATCGCGTTGTTCCTTAAATGTAAAAATCTACTAGGAGGCTTTTTCTGTAAAATTTCCTTTGTTCCAGCTTATCGCAAGAACAAGTTTTTATCGGCTTAAGCAGTAGCGTGTTTGAAATAGTATTGATGAGCATTACTCCATTTTAGAAGAATTGATAGAATTAAAACGCATCGATAAAAGATTAACTTTCTTAGAAAAAAGTAAAAAGCAACGTGACCGTTAAAATACAAAAATGTCAAACCACAGCTACTACTATAAGTTGTGGTTACACTACCACTAAGGGTTAACGACCCTTAAACCCCAGTTAACAATAAAGGATAACTCAAACCTATGCGATACAATGGAAAGGGAATCGGAAACTGCTTTGGTCTTTATTTATACTTTGCTCTTTGTATATTTTGATATTTTGCAGTCGTTGGTTCGGCGGAATCAACACTATAAATATAATAAAACCAATTAAATCCAAAAATTTGTTTGGGTCATTTTTAAATGTTAATAAAAAATGTAAGTTTTCTAATCACGAATAAAATCAGACGCCAGATGACGCTCAGGTGAACAATTAAAGATAAAAAAATAAAGGTATTCGCAGTTTTCATGACCCTTTCTGTGCTTCGGAGGCCAGGTATGCCATTGGTTGCATTGGGTTGACGATTACCACTATTAAAAATAAAACAGGGTCACCAATAGTAATGCAACATGATTCAAACATGCAATTAGGCAACTAAAAGTAATTTATAGAGTAGAAATTATATTGAGTGGGGCGCTAGAAAGCGCATAAATACGAGTTTTCCGCAGCAGTTTAACCAGTCACAAGGTGACTTTGAGGGCTGTTATTCAAACTTTCTATTAAATATATTCCAATAATAAATAGCGAAACAATATCCGTTAGTTCATTGAAGGCTATTAAAGCAGCCGAAAAATCCTCGTTGGTGAAGTCATGCAAATTTAGCCAGAATATAAGTCTAAACCTTGGCCCACATGGCAAGCTGAGCAACCTATTGAGGCGCAGTACGTTCCAATAGCTTCAAAACTACCCGACTATTCAAGATCAGACAAGAATTTTCTTATAAAAACAAATTAAATTGGATAGCGTGTGTCACCTTTAATGATGTAAAACAAAATAGGTGGTCATATCAAAATGAACGCGCTCTGAGATCTTTACAAATAAAATCGAAATGTTTTACAAAGTTTTTAAGCTTGTTGCTCTAAATGAACAAATAGCACTAAAAGCACAAATAACATTTATTGACAGTAAAACAAATAACTTTTATTCTGAAGGTGTAAAATTTAAAATTACATTGCTAAATCTATTATTTAAATCTAAATCTAATAAACCTACATTTATCTAACGTGTAGAGCAAAGTCAAAAATATTAATAATTATTTATAATCATTGGGACAAATTTGTTGTGGATAGCTAAAAAATATATGTTCACTGATGTCGAGAGAGAAAAATTGGTCAAATCAAATCCAATACCTTTACAAAACAAAAATTAATAATAGCAATTATCCAAGTCTACAGTTTCCAGATTCCTATAGATATTTTTTGTTTGCGAAGCCATCATAAAATTCTTACTATTTTATAAAAATAAAATTTTAAATTTCAGAAAAACACAAATTGGTTTTGAAGCACAGCTCAGGTTTGGCTTTCACACGATCTATGACAATATATTAAATTATCCAGACGATACTTATCATATAATTCCATTTATCTATTTTATTGATCTAGAATAAATTTATCTAAGCGCGACCCTATAATATTTTAGTAATTTGTCCCTGATGGTGATTATTTAATTCTCTGCACCCGATTTTCGTATAATTTTGGAGAATTTGTGGTCAATAACTGACAGTTAGTTTACTATCGTGGCTAGTTAAGATCGTACGATTTTTACACAGTTATACAATAATTCAATAATCAACATCAAAATAACTCCAAATATATTTTTGTATTTGGTCAAATTGCCTTTAGCTGGCAAAGTCACTCATGTGATCTCCACGCCACAGAGGAAATTACTTATTTCCCATATTGGTGGTCTGGAAACAATGAGATAGTACTTCAAAGTTGAACCAATCTATTACAACTACCATGGAGATCATTAACGTTAGTGGCCACATCAATGATATCGCAGTAAAATTAGATCAATTTCGTCAATTCGAATTAAAATGTAAATTTTACACAACATAAATATCAAATGAAAATATAAGGACAATAATTATTATAGGACGCAAAATTCTGTTCGTCGGAGCATTGTTATTAAAATAATACAAAGAGAACTTCTGAAAGTTTAGTACAAAGTATTAAATTTAAAAAGTATTGCATTGCAGACGTTGAGAGCACTTTGTATTTTAACTAAATAGTTTTATTTTAAATATAATTACATTAATAACTAGAAACTTAGTTACAAAATGAAAACACCATTAGAAATCTAACTCACTGTAACAATACAATAAAAAGGATAATAATCAAATTATACGAAAAACACGAAAATTGAAACAAAGTACTGAATGTTTAAGCTTTTCAAAGCAAATCGTAGTGCTATCTAATGCTGAATATTTATTGTTCCTACCATCCCACGCAAGTATTTTCATGAAGTCTTCTTATTGAGGGTCCTAGTGTTCGTCCACATTAATTTAGCAATATTAATTTAGGTGTAGAACTTCCCATATGAGTGATACATTTGGCTATTAAGGATTTTATTGTTAAATCAATTCAGTATTTATATTGAAGATTAATTCGGATTTCTAATTTAATTTTCTTTTATTCTGCACCTATTCACTTTTTTGTAGGATGTTTCCTCAGCGCTGACGTTGATATATGAAGTAGGGGCGATTAAAAAACATTTGAGTGGTTTTGAATTAAATTAATGACGAATCTATTTTATTATGACAAATAGTAATAATCCCAAATATTAAAAATTGAACTAATAATAATTAATTATATGTTTTTTAATAATAATAATGTAACAATCATGATGTATCGTTTATAACAAATATAATTATGTTCGTCCACATTAAGTAAAAATATTAGTTTATATAGATTCACAGATTAAAATGTACTTATATTGTCAATATATTATTACAAAGGATCAAAAAATGCATTAGAAGGATCTCCCAAAAAACTAATAAATTTAAAAAAAAATAATATAATATTATCTATGGACTCCTGATAAACGAGAAGTACTTAACTTTTTATGAAAGATAAAATCTTTGCATGTGGTTTGGAAGTTCCAGCAATATGGTTTTATGTGGAGATATTATGGTGATTTATTTTTCATATTTTATTGATTAATAAGAGATATCTGTAAGCAAAGGTTGTGTCTAGTTTTGTTGATTGGCTTATTCAATTTACATTAATTCTACTTCACTTGTGTTTATTGTACGTAGATTTTATGTTTATTGAACGTAGATATTAATATATCCGGGTAAGAAATGTTGATTTTATAAAAAAAAAAATTTGAAAATTTAATCCCGGGTCATTACAATATATGCATAGTCTAAGTTGTATTTTTATTAAAAACTACAATTTAATTAATTGATTTCCTTTTAATTTATTCAATTTAAATAAAAAATGTGTTGATACTGAAATTTTTATTCATGATTTACATTTCCTTTATTTTTATTGTGATCAGTAGAATGACAATAAAAACTGGAATTATTTTCAGACCATTGATCGTATAATAATGGTAATTAACTGTTTTACAATAGAAATTCTACTTTATTGTGTAAACGTAAAAATCATAATTTAGATAAAATGTAAGATAAAATTTCATAAAATGTTGATATTAAAAACAAATTTATTGTATGACCAAAAATATTAATTTATACTCTTTATTTTTAAACGAAAGATTAATATCTTATTAAAATAATATATTATTATACATTTTATTACCATTATTTGACTTCTACAAAACTAAAATTTTCGCACAAGAAAATTATGTTTCAAATTATTAGAAAATATAAATTTTTGTAAAATTTTGTTTCTGAGTTCTGGACATGTTTATAACTCGAACACCGCGACAAATATAATAGTGGAAATGTTCAACAATTGCATGTTGCAAGCGCAGCCAGCTTCATTTAAATAAAGGAAGGATATTATTTTGGAAAGGTCCTGTCTTGCAGAAACAGCTTTAATTATTTACGTAATTTCAAGGAAGCATAAACACTTGGCTGCGGTCATTTACTTTGCTATATGCTCACCCATTACGTAAAGCACATGTTCTAGCGATTAATAAGCTGTTTAACGCTTTAGTAACATAATCTACTATTATTTTAACAAGAAAAGACTCGAGAAAAAACTTTATGATTTAGTATGTAACATTACTTAATATATTTAACAAAATATTCAACATATTAAAATTAAATTTTACCGGGATATTTTAATATAATATATACTCGTAGTTTCATTCATTTCATAATAAGCCGTTTTCGAGAAAATTCCCAAAAGATAATTTTATATCTACGTAACTTCGTTTTATAAAATTGTTGTAAAAGTTTCATAAATATAAAAAGAAAAGGTTCCCATTTGAAAGATAAAGCGTTTAGCAGAAAAATTTTAAAAAATTCAAAACTTCGATTTTTTAAACATTTTTGTATTGTTTTATTAATATTACATCACAATTTACTTGAAATTCTTACTTTTAAGTTAATTTTAACCTTAAGATTGATTTATGCAGAAATTCTCGATACTGATTGGTGTAGCACGAAAGGTACACCAATGAGAATTCTGGATCGTAGCGGTTGCGTCACGTCGGTATTCTACATAAACCAACCTTTAGAATTTTAATTAAAAATGGTTTCAGATACGTCCCAGATGGATTATAGACAACTACTAAATTAGATCTTGTTCGTAGATAACTACGAGAGCTATCTAAAGTTAATTCTAATACTTTAGATCAATATACTTTTCATCTCTATTTTTAACAATAAATATTATTGTTGTAATTGTTAAGTTGAGAACCGGAAAATTGAAAATTAACAAAATATTGTTTTAGTTACATCTTCAAGTTGTTCAGAAATATCTATGTGTAGTTGTACAGTGTTCACATGGGAATATTTATATAAAACATGAAGTCTCGTTGCTTATTTTATGTACATACTAGAACCAACTATTAGAGTGTTATCCTCTACGTTTAATTAAATAAAGTTTTTTGTAAATGAGAGTTCATCGAATACACATAGAAGTGAAATGTGGTTTATTAGATTAGAATACAGATTAGTTTTCTATATTTAATTAAAAGCAGTAAATACAAATTTTCGCTTACGTAGATGGGTGACCGCTTTAAGAACACCTAAATTGCGGTTTGAAGAATTACCGCAGTTTTACAGAAAACCCATCTTCAGATGGCAGAGGAGAATGACACAATCCGACGACGTTATGTACTCCAAGGTCTAGATTGGGCAGCCTAAAGTCCGCACTTACCCGTAACTCTCCTGTAAGGTTATTTAAATTAAAAATTGTAAGTATTGATCATTATTTCTTAACAAACCGGAAGCTGGTTTTTCTGCAGAAGTGCAATTAACTTAAAAAATAATAATTATACTAACGAATTTTTCTGAGCAGTTTTAGGCACACTTTTACTCTACTGAAAAGTACAGCGTCACTTCCGTTTCTAGTCGAGAAGTTTAATAGTATATCTTGACTAATCCTTTTTTCTTAAGTACAGACGAGGCGAGTACTTCGATTTAGGCGGCAGAAGGAATAAAACAATTTGTTAAAAATCAAAGTTATCGACCGGTTTTAGTAATTTAATTCACCGATGAGTACCTAATCAACCAACACAAAATGCCAAACCACAGCTGAAAAATGTTCCTAAAATGGTAATCGGGTGTAAGACCCGTAAAAAGCACAATTAACAATGCGAATTAACAATAAATTTCAGCAACGTAATGAACGCACAAATAAGGTTCTCTGAAAGAGAAAGCTTCAGTTAACAATAATTGAGATTTTATGTCACTGGTATTTCTGAAGTTAGAAGCGATAGAATCGGAGAGCAAGTAATGCTTTAAAACCCAATTATAAATGATCATGCACTTACCCATCGTGAGGATATTTATAAAAAGTGCAGACATGATCCTGGTGAAATCGAGTGAACAAACCACTTTTCTAGGACTCTACGATGTTGAGTTAAAAGTAAGTTAATAAAAACATAAATTCACCTAAAATCAATAAAATAGGTACACAATAGTTTGTGATCGGTTGATCTAAATAAACAAGATGAAGTTCAAGCTAGATTCGCCAAAGTAAACATTGAATTTAACATCCTGCGAATTAAAATCAAGTTTATAAATTAGTGAAATAAGCCAAAGTAGCTTTTTTTTTTTTTCAGTGGTTGTTCATATTTACAACTTATTTTATAAATTAAGAATAAAGAAAATAATAAAGAAAATAAACAGATAAAGCTAGTACTAAGCTTAAGACTTAAACACCAGCAAACAAGAAAAAATCTATAAAAGGTAACAAACTAAAATTATGTAGTCATGGAAAATATTATTGGCTATTCCTTAGAGGAAATATCAAACCAGCCAGAAAACTGGTGGGTTACCCAATTAGACCCCAAGGTTGCCCACAGCGGCTTGGGGAATTATGCCTTTTTTATTGTTTATTGGTGTCCAACTACATGTAAAGTTTTTAATGTGCTGCTATTGTTGAAACTAAATGTTTTGATGTAAAAAATTCAAAACAAAAAGTTTTTGTAATGTTCTTAAAATTACATTAAAGCATGGGAATAAATTTTACCTGAAAGCTAATGTAGTTATGACAATTAATGTTGAAATAATAGTCACGTTGCAACAGTCTACGCGTTCGCTATTAAGTTAAGTAGATTTATGTGAGTTAGTGATTACATTACATATTACAATTACACACTTTAACTACTAATTTTCAGAACCTAGAATAATTATAGGGTTGATTTGTAATCAGGCCGACAATAACTGATCAATTTCATAAAATTAGTTTTTTGCTTACGCATTGTTCAACCAAAGAGGATGAAACAAAAAATGTATTTATAAATTATTTAATTTTATAAAACAATAACGACAAGAACGGAAGTTTGAAAGCAGTGAAGTAATATAAAATTACGTCTTGTTTTTATTTGATGTTGAGAGGTAGAGAGCAGGGTACACTTGCTTCCGGCAACCTGCTGTTGCTTTTCACGTCAAAAGAAAACTTTTCCGACTTTAGACTGCATACATAATGTTTTAAACATTAGTTCTACTTGAAATAAAAGTTAACTTTTTTACAAAAGAAAGTGTTTGTGTAAAATGTTCAACTTTTAAACTTAAAATAGATTGATTTTTTAAAGTTAAATACAAATTTATTCCAAGATAATAAAATGTTTCACTACTTACTTTTCTCGAAATAATAGAATAAAAAATAAAAAATTCAGTATTGTAAGAAAAAATTGCTGTTTTTCCATTTTTTTGTAATTTAAAATATTACCGATTCTGGGTACTTTTACAACAACAGTTGGTTAGTCAGTTCATTTTACATTAGTTAACTAACTATTCGATTACTCTAACTGCCCACATGGTTAGGAATCATTTAATATGCTGTGCAATACTGAAATTAAATCCGTGCTATTCTAATTGCCCCATAATTGAGCATTCATTAATTATATTATGTTATGAAATAGTTGTAAATTACTTGATTTGGATACGCCACAAGTTGGATGACATAAATAATGCTAAGATAATTCGAGCTTTGACTGATTTACCTTTTAAATTTATTTGTTGAGTGCTTTTGCGCTGACTGGTATTTAAATAAAGTCGAATAGTTGTCTCAAACAAAAAATCTATTAATTGTTTTTTGTTGATCTTCAAACTTACAAATATGGCTCTTAAAAAAAACGAATAGAAGTGGAATTAATTGCTTCGAAATCCTCTATGGAAACGAATTGCCTTTTGACGCCACACGTTACTAAAGCTATCTCGTATTATTTATTCCTGATGAGTAGATATTATTATAAAAAAGTGAAGTCCTCATTTATTTTTTATTTTTATTAACTCGAGATTTCATAAATAATACAAAGAAAAATGCTATACTTAGGGTAACCTGGATGGTAATTTTAGAATATTTTAATAAAAAATATTACAAAAGATTTTTGAGTTTAAATATAAATTTGAAAAAATTAAAAATCGATTTGTCTGGTTTTATCTTACAACTGTGTTAAAAATAGATCAATTTTAGTAAATGCAAAAATGGTAAAGTATCCTGATGTAATGAAATATATGAGATTGAGTACCTGTTCAAAAGTTTTAATCAAATTCTCATAACTGCCAATTTTAATATTATCGTACTTGGCCGTAGCTACTTTTTTAGTAATATATCAAAAGATGATATTATTCAAGAAACTGTAGCTTAAGTTGAACCTTTAACGGTAGAAAGTTTCCACCGCTAAAGATGATATATCGGTTTTTAAAAGAAATTTTTACACCTTTCCTACACACCGAGTTATTTGTATTAATTTTTTTTTAAATTTGAAGTTGTATTGTTTTTTCAATAACAAGTTTCTTTCTTGAAAATATATAAAATTTAAAGAAATGCCGCAGGCTTTACAAAAATCAATGTTGTGCTACCTACAATAATAATAATTTATTGAGATAATTTAATTTAAACATCAAAAATACTTTTTTGTAATATAATAATAAAGTTGTCAACTAACGCTCGAGACTAATTTGAATATATTAAAAACTTAATAATAGTAATAAGGTGGGTCATAAATTTAACGTATGATGTTTGCTAGCGCAAATGTGTGTAATTAGAACTTATATAGCTTCATTCAGTTTTTGGAAATTGGAGGAATTAGGGAACAAGGCAGAATTAAACTGAACTATTATTTACCAGTGGTCGACATGTTGTCCATATATTTTTAACAGTTCAAGCTGTAAGTGGTTTTCATTAATATCCAACATCTGAGTGGTGAGTGAGCACGCATATTCAACGAAGCCTATTTCATAAACCCTCTCAGGACCCAATTCAACATCAGCAAATAGTTCTATTTGTCTTCGAAAAGAGCATTTGCAATACATTTTCAGAATTAATTAGAATGAGAGACTATTAGTGGTCAGGAAGTATTACATTTCAGGACTTTATATTAATCCCGGTCTTTACATAAACAATTAAGCTACACCTTCAATACAAAATTCATTTTACCTTTTAGTTTCGACAGATTAAAAATTATTGAGATACTAAATATTCAAATATAATTGATATTTCGGAACAGGTACTGATGAATTTCACGATTATGTGCGAAGTAACTAATGACCGTTATTCTAATTGAGATTAAAGCTCCAGATTCATAAATCTTAAATTTTGTTCTATCTGATTTTTTAAACTTTATTTTATATATTCGGTCGACGACCGAACATTCATTTATATGCCTAGTTTTTTGTAATTTTCTCTTTTTATTGTAGCGGATATAAATGTTAATAACTTTCTCTTAGAGCTTTGCATTTCTTCCTAGTTCTAAATCTCTCATCTCGGTTTGTAGTTATTCATCTTAATCTTCCTTCATTTAAATTATCTCCAACCCTTGTTTGCTATATATTCGTTTTTTAATGAATTCCTCAAAATATTCCGTCCATTTCTCAAGAACTATCGGTTTCCAAACAAGTTCTGCTAGGTATGCTGTTTTTACATATTATATTTGCTTTTCTTGAAATTTCTTTGATTTTTTTGCATATTTGGATTGAAAAGCGTTGGTTTTGGTAGCTGATCTATTGGTCGGAGAGAGCCGAGAAAGTGAACTTCCACATAACTTAATCAATCAGAGACCACGGATACTTCAACTCATATCAGCATTGCATTGGCAGACGGACGTTTTCCACATACGACCTCTGTACAGCCGAAGACACCGCTGAGCATGCTAAATTCTTCTGCTGGAAAAAGAAGCAAACCAGAGCGACGACTGAGTTACGGACAAGCATCGAGCTATTTTCAGACAGCATGCTGGCTATCATGATAAGATGCTCCATACAGTCATGCATTTAATAATAAATATCAAAAAGAATTAATATCGAAAAGAAAACAATCAACGAGGCAGGATTGGCAAAACACGCAGAAATGCGTAAGAACTATTTCTGAATTGGAACCAGCTCTCTTCGAGAGGTGTGATACCCAAAGTAGAAGAACGGCAAGAAACAAGGAAGAGACCCTGTACCCTGTTTGGAAGTATCGTAGTGCCCACTATGAACGACGAAGACCCGAAAGGGAATAAGAAAAGAACACACCTGGATGAAGTGCGCGAAGGTCCCAGATTCGATTCCGTGCAGAAATCTTGTTTCTTAAACTAACTAAAGTATTACATTCAAAATTTCATTTTAGTGCTCTTTCAACCTACCAAAGCTAGTCCCAATCCTAGAGTTACACTTGATGGATTCTCCTCGATTGTACAAATACCAGACCATCTGATATACAGGAAGTAAGAACACAGGCTGTTGCACATTTTCAGTAGAGTGAAAATTCGGTTACAACATACGATTTGCTATAGCTCAAAAAAGATAACAAGAAATAAATTCTCAGTTTCCACTTTAAAATTTCAATTTGTATCGTTTACAAGTAAAATTAACATGCAATTCGCTATTTAAGCATCGGCGCTGTTTATTCCACCTAAGTAAGCACAAATTCCGACAAAAATAAAACAATAAACCTAAAAAAAAAACATTAAATTTAAATGACATAATAATATATTGAATAAAAAAAAATTAATTAAAGCACAACTTTGAACGTAACTTATGTATAATTTTCCTATTTATAAAAACAATTTTATATATACCAGCATCAACTAGCGCCGCCACTTTTGCAAAATATAAAAAAAAATATATGGAAAATCTGTGACTAATTAGTTGCCGCAAAAGCGAATTTTTAGCTCTTACTGTTCGGGCATTACAGCCATTTCAGTAGTGGAAGCGCTAGCTTTTAGCCACATATTCCCATATACTTATATTTTGTTTTTAGTAAGTTTTTTATGGTGGCGACACTGACTTGATATTAAGCTAGCGTCGCCATGTGCGAACAGTGCCTTTACAAGGGTGGCAAATTCTCGGTTTATCGCAAGTGAAATTTTGGATATTTTTATTAAATGTCATTCACTAGAATTCCTATGAAAGCTTTTGAAATGACATGACGGTCACGCCCCTTTAAAAAAGGTAAGGGCGACATAGTCTTAAACTTTCACAGGGCGGCAAATTGGTTAGCGCCGGCCCTGGTCGCCACCACTCAAATGGCTATAATTCCCGAATAGTAAGAGCAACAAATTTGCGATTGCGGCAACTAATTTCCACAAATTCTCCATAGTAGTGAAGAATTGAGAGTATCCCCCCACCACTTTTGCTCCCCCCACCACTTTTTTTCTAAACCACACCTCTACGCCCCTGACCACACCTCCACGCCCCTGACCACGCCCCCAAGACCACGCCCACCCAAGGTCATATCACAAGGTCACATCGCTAGGTCACCCCAAGGTCACATCGGAAGGTCACCCCAAGGTCAAACTTCGAGGTTAAATAAGTAACAAACTGCAAATGTATGCAATCTTATTGTCTTACACTAACAACCTTGAAAATGATGGAGGGGGCTTTTTTATAATCTCTATATAAAAGTGATAATCAATGTATAGTTTCTTTGTTATATGTTTATAAAGCAAATTAAACGTACTACAACACTTACTACTTATTACAAATCAAATTATACAAGTAAGTTATGTATTGATTTTTATTTAAATTATAATACTAATTAATGTTTTCTTACAGTGGAATTTTTAAATGAAAAAACCTATTCATTAAATAAATCTAAATCTAAAAGCATCTCCATCGGATTATCTAAAATTAGTTTACAACCCACTATTGCTATTATCGGTTTAAAACAAAAAGTAATATTCAATGAAGATGATTGGAAACGCATTATTTTTTACAAGCCACTTCTTACAGCATATTTTACAGAGGAAGATTCAGTGTGGTCGCCAATATTTGATTCATTTACTATTGAATTTCAAAGTTTTAAATCTAAAAAAATTATAAAATTGTATAAAGATAAAGAACTATGTGTTTATTTGGCGTTGGAAACTATCACGGGGTTATGGGGATTAGTTCATTTGATAAACAGCTATTTATCGATTTTACATAAACAATCGTTTGCATCATATTATTCAAATATAATTAAAATTAATAATTCAAGTCTGTTAGAAAACACATCTAATATTGTCCATTTTGCAAACATCGAAACCGATGGAGATAATGCTTATACATTGATGGAGATGGCACAATTCTACCCGGAAAAAGTTATAGTAGACGTGGAAATTGCTAATACTATCAAATTATAGGATGTGGATGGCATACAGTGAGCAAAATTGGCCGAAAGCTATGGATGTCATTTCAGCTGTAGAACGGCAGATGAGTCAGTTGAGTGCTATGACTTTCGATGTTAGACATGGAGCGGTATACATGAAACCAGGCTACCCCGACATGGATGAAGCAGAAGTGATGGCACAGAAATATGAAGCTCAATATGAAATATGTGAAAAATTTTTTAAAAAAACAATATCATTAGAAATGTTTTGTCAAATGTTAATAGAAAAAGATTTTAAAAATGTACTATATGAAATAAGAGATTTTCTACCGTATTATATTGTGAAAGATTATAATTTATTTGATAAAATATAATAATAATAAAATTGATTAAAAACTATTATGTTATATTATTTAATGTGTAAACATTATTATCATATAAAGTTAGTGGATTTTGTACAATCCATTATTAATCTTCAATATTTTCAACATAGTAGACGTGTGTGAAAGCAAGTAGATCATAACGTAAAAATGAATACCACTCTAATTTATTACATTGGAGCAATAATGAACAACACTCTAATTTTAACATCTCCAAGAAATCTTAAAAGCGCTATGACTTGTACTCAATATTTGGACTTTAATGGTACACCCGTAACTTGTGAAAAATTCCATGAAATGCACGTTGAAATCATGCAAAGTGGACAACACGTGTTGACGCTACAATTAGTAATTGATAATGATAAACCCATTTTATATTATGAGGTCAACTTTGAGCTTCAAGATACAAGTCAAATAAGTAACCCCGGAGAATATTTAGTGCTAAATTTGAACAAATTTAGAAACTACAACCGAGTTGCCAGAATCATAATTTACACATTTTTATTTTTTATAATCTTTATATTGTATATATTTACATATTTTTTTGTAAAACCTAAAAATCCGCTTCTGTAAATCGAAATAAATAAACATTAAAAAACAATTTTTTATTGATATTTCATATTATATTTATAAGTTTCAAAGTTTGTTAATGCTAAAACATATTGACCATCATCGGCATGTATAATGGGATCAATTTCTGAATAAAATTCGGAACTATTACCGCTTACACTGATTACATATGACATGATGCGGATGGTTGATTTAACACTGAGGTAAATTTATTAGTAGAATATCTATATAAAAAGTCTAAACATAAATGTCCGCAATTGATGGAGTTAAACTTTTGATATCTATCATAATTGTATTTAATGTTCTTATCACTACCGAAATATTTTATTAATTGTGGGGGTGGAGGTAAATTTCCATAACTATCAAAATATAAAATATTATCATGATGCTTAACGTATGCAGTCCAATGAGAACCGGATTTGAAATCTTCCTCCAAATTAACTACTCCACTCTCAAATGAATGTATTTTTTTCGGTAAAGTATTTTTCATAAAAACCCCTCTAAAATGTCGAATTTTAAATTTTTTAACATATCGAAGTAAATCGATATTTGTTAAGGGTTTTTTCGGTAGTGACGTTAATAGTTTTTTGAGTAAGGTTTCAGATATAGACCGAGTCCACTTTTATATGGTTTTAAATGAAGACCTTTGCCTAACGCAATAGCTTCCATGCTTTTATTATGTCTTTGAGCTTCTTTAAAATTTTCTTTAGCATTTTTTGAATCATTAACAGCTTTTACAATTCCTGCAGCACCACCCCCTAAAGCTCCTAAAGCACTTAGAGCGGCAAATATGGGAATTAGTGGTAAGAAGCCTCCAGATTTTGGGATTGGAATAATTCGTGGTTTTTTAGGTTTCTGCTTAATGGTCGAAAGAGCGATTCTCGCATTAGTTAATAAATCTGAACTTTTACTTCGACGTAAAACATTTGCGGTTTTTTTCAACACCTGTCTAAACGATGGTTTTTTATATCTTTTCAAACCCATCCCAGCTTTTACTTTAGCCTTCATCACTCCAGCGACACCCAACGCTGCAAGTTTTTCTGTAAACGATGAATCTCTTGAAATCGCCCTATGTATAGCTTTATCGACTAGTATTTTATCTGCTTTATGTCTTCCAGGTATATCTTTTATATTTGAATAGGCAATATCGTGCTCTTTACAGGCTTCGTCTAGAGGGTTAATACCAGAATCGCCTCTCGCTAAGCGCTTATTTAACTTCGTACCAGGACCGCAAAATCTTAGAAAAATTAAATGAATTTATTGATATAGATTAATATAGATTTAATACCTATAACCCGGAATATGTAATTCAAAGGGTAAATTATTTATAATATTGTTAACAAGTCCTGCGCCACGTTTACGATGTATCAGCATGTCGATACAACTTTTAACTGAAATCATTTACTTAATATTTTTTCTTTTAAACGCGTTTGAGTGTAGTGTTACGGTATTTAAACGGTATTTTAAAAAAAGCGTTATATACCGAAGCGGTATTAAAACGGTATTTTAAAAAAGCGTTATATACCGCGACGGTATTAAAACGGTTTTTTAAAAAGCGCTATTATAACGTAGCGGTTTTCTGTTATATTATTTGTAAAACAGAATCATATGTAAAAATGCGTTTAGAGAAACAACATCATCAGCTACCTATATCAAACCACGATGTTCAAACACACACCTTTCCTAAGCATGGTGTTTTATTGGGGTGTTACTCAAAAATGGGGTTGATAGTTGGTTATTCTGGTTGTGGTAAAACAAATGCTCTCCTGTGTTTACTTCTTCACCCCAACGGACTCCGTTTTGAAAATATTTACCTATATTCCAAATCAGTATTTCAACCAAAATATGAATATTTAAAACAAGTGTTAAAACCTATAAAGGAGATCGGTTATTTTGAATATGAAAACGAAAAAGAGGTGCCTCCACCTATGGATGTCAAACCAAATTCGATATTTATTTTTGATGATGTGGTTTGCACCAATCAAGATGTTATGAGAGAGTACTTCAGTTTTGGTAGACATAAGAATCTCGATTCTTTTTACTTATGTCAAACATATAGTAAAATTCCTAAACAACTAATAAGAGATAATGCAAATTTTCTAGTTTTGTTTAAACAGGATAATACAAATTTGAAGCATGTTTATGATGATCATGTGGGAGTTGATATGACTTTTAATCAATTTAAAACTTTGTGCAATATCTGTTGGAAAGATAAATATGGAATGCTAGTGATCGATAAAGCTTGTGATATTAACAATGGTCGTTATAGAAAGGGTTTCGATACATTTATTTATATATAAAAGATAAAATTTAATTGAATAATTTTAGTATTCAGATAATAGCAATGAATAAAAGGTTAACTCACGATCTTATTCGAGCGAGAAGATCTGTTAAAATGAAATATAAAAATTTTAAATCAGACATGATGCAATCAAATTCAGATTTATTTAAAAAGTATAAACCCATCACGGAACCTTTGCAAAAAATAGTTTCACAAATCGATCAAGAATCTAAAATAAATAAAATAAAACCTGAAATAACACCGACAATTGATAATATTGATATACCAAACAAAATAAAAAAATATGGACGCAAATCTGAAGTAGAACCAAAATATTTAATGGATGGTGATGTTTACCATCACGAGCCTGATGATATTGATTTAAATCAAACAATTATGCATCCTATGTTTGCCGATGAAGAATATAGCCGAATTCATAATGAAACAGTTCAAGAAGTGGATAATATGTTGAGATCGAATGCATTTCAAGATTATTTAGAAAATTTTAATGAACCTTTACCTAGACAATATGTTGAGAATATGATAAGAGATACGGAAGGTGTTTTCGATTTTAATCATGGGGTTAGACATAATTTGGAAACTGCTAAATTTCATATTGGTGATTCGTTAGTTGATTTTGAAGGATCCGATATTATAATCAAAACACCGAACGCTAATCAGCCTTTAATATATGAAGGAACCCCTGGTCTTTACGAGCTCTTATTTAAAAAGCAACCGGTGCGGTATAGTGTGAACGATGAAAAAAACTACATCGATATTGGAATTAAAACCAATCTATTTCGTAGAAATTATTCATCTACTGCTCAAGTTAATGGTAACCCCTCAACCAAATATAGAGGAATAATTGAACCTTTATTAAGAAGTAGTGGTGTGATTGGAAGAACAAAAAAAGGATGTGGTTTATTAGAATCTCCATTATTTTTACAATATAACAACAAGAAAAAAGAGTTTGTGTATTTTAATGATGTAAATGAGATAATTGAAAGATTAAAACTCTTAATAGCATCCCGATCTGCTGGTCATGATGGTCATGTAAACGAAATCGCATCCATAGAAGAAGAATTACGAGAGGCAAAAATTATCAAATAAAAAATCATTGAATGATGGACATAAAAAGAGATGTTGTAAATGAATTACATAGAGCTGCTCGGCGAAATTATCAACGTAGACCAGTTTTAGTTAAAGGATTGAACGACTTATTTCAAGCAGATTTAGTAGATATAGCTCAATTATCTACTATAAACAAAGGATTCAAATTTATATTGGTTGTGATTAACGTATTCTCTAAGTATGTATGGGCAAAACCTTTAAAGAATAAAAGCGGGCGTGAGGTGACTGCTGCAATGAAAATGATTCTTAAAGAAAATAAACCTGAAAATTTGCAAACAGATTTGGGAAAAGAATTTTACAATAAAGAGTTTCAAGAATTAATGAAAAAATATAAAATAAATCATTATAGCACATATTCCATCAAAAAAGCTTCGGTAGTAGAAAGAGTCAATCGCACACTTAAAAATTTAATGTGGAAAGAATTTAGTTATCGTGGAAATTACCGATGGGTAGATATATTACAAAAACTAGTAGATGTATGTAGTGACCTAGCATCATCGTCGAGCAACGTCCATGTTATTTGTGTGGATCTAGAAATCGGCGAAGGGAAACATAGGAATGATCCCATGGTTACATTTTGGTAACCAGGGTTTATCAACAGGACTCAGATATCAGTCCTCATATCAATATCAAACGGACAACACGTCCACTTGCGTCCATTAACAAATAAATTGTATATTAAAAACATTTGTAAATAACCAGCAATAAAACTTAATTAAATGTGACAACATTTAAATTGTTATTTACAAGTTAAGAAGCAAAAGCAAGATTATGAACCAGAGCTATAAATTTAACAACCGTAGCCCTGGCCAGTAACATTGGTGACCCCCGACGTGATCGAATAATATTCAACTTCATTTTCCCGAATTTCGAAGCCGATAGAATTCGCCCAACGTATAAAGCGTTTGTACTTCAGCAACGTACGTGCTACGAAGTATACAGAACAACTACAAGAATTACCTCGAGATTCTGGACCCCATTTTTTGGACGAGGACTCCCAAAAATTTTGGTTGGCGCCCAGCTGAGCTATTCCCGTCAACCCGTTCCTGTGCATCACATTTGGATCATTTCTATAGTAAGTACCTTCACTTATTTCTTGATCCACATACTACGACATGGACGACGTTCACGATGCTCTACCTGCGCCACTACCACTACCCGCGTTGGAACCGTTGGTTCCACACAATATAATTGCCCCAGTTAGCGTCAAAATACCACCCTTTTGGAAAGCTAATCCTCGCATTTGGTTCTGTCAGATTGAGGCACAATTCTCGAATTCTAGAATCACCAACGACCGTACAAAATATAACACAGTCGTTGCTGCACTAGAAGGCTCGATACTATCTCAGATTTCGGACATCATTTTGAATCCTCCCGCAAATTTAATGTATGACACTTTAAAAGTCAAACTTTTGGAAAGGTTCGAAGAGTCCGAACAATCGAGATTACACACACTATTAACCTCCCTATCATTAGATGACAAAAAACCAACTCACTTACTGAGGCAAATGCGAGAATTAGCTGGAGGCAACATCGCGGACACCGCTTTAAAATCCCTCTTTTTACAACGCCTGCCGCAACAAGCCCAGGCGATGTTTTCTATCAGCGACCAAAGTCTAGAACAAATCGCAATTCTAGCCGATCGTTTTTTAGAAGTTACTACAAGTAACATAGTCAGCATTCAAAAACAACCTAACGAGATTACCAATGATAAATTCAATTTTTTAACAAATAAAATAGAAAAATTGACATTAGAACTTGCATCTCTCAAAACTAGCCGTCAAAATTTCGCATATGACAAGCGACCTTCACGATCGCTTTCGAGATCAAAATCCGCTTCACGTATCACTAACAGTCCTGAAGCTACCAAGAAGGTTGCGCCCGCTATGTGCTGGTATCACTACAGATTCCACGAAAAAGCACGCAAATGCATTAAACCATGCAATTTTTCCCTTCCGGAAAACTAATCAGTCACAATATTTTTTCGGCAGAAAATATTGTTGACTACGCAAATTGTCGACTACATATTTTAAGTGTGTAGTGACCTAGCATCATCGTCGAGCAACGTCCATGTTATTTGTGTGGATCTAGAAATCGGCGAAGGGAAACATAGGAATGATCCCATGGTTACATTTTGGTAACCAGGGTTTATCAACAGGACTCAGATATCAGTCCTCATATCAATATCAAACGGACAACACGTCCACTTGCGTCCATTAACAAATAAATTGTATATTAAAAACATTTGTAAATAACCAGCAATAAAACTTAATTAAATGTGACAACATTTAAATTGTTATTTACAAGTTAAGAAGCAAAAGCAAGATTATGAACCAGAGCTATAAATTTAACAACCGTAGCCCTGGCCAGTAACATGTATATAATTCGAAAAAACATTCAACAACCAGGTTAAAACCGATAGATGTTACTGAAAAACATGTTCCACTACTTTTAAAGACGGTGTACAATCATCCAAAAGTTGTAGATCCAAAGAAACCCAAATTTAAAATCGGTGATAGCGTTAGAATAAGCAAGTACCGACATGCGTTTTCGAAAGGATATACCCCCGCTTGGTCTAATGAAATATTTAAAATCTCACAAGTTAAAGTGACTCTGCCAAGAACATATTTACTTACTGATATTAACAATGATGAAATTAAAGGTGGATTTTATGAACAAGAATTGCAAAAAGTAACACATCCCAATATTTATTTAGTGGAAAAAGTTTTAAAAAGACAGAAAAAGAAACTGTTTATTAAATGGCTTGGACTTAATAAAAATCACAATTGTTGGATCGATACTGACCAACTTGTGTGATATAATTTTATATCAATCTGTTTTTTTTAATTTTTAAATAAATAGAGAAAGTAATATATATATATATATATAATTAATTTTTTTATTTACAATTATTAGTATTATTATTTATAATATTTAAGAAGTATTCAAAATCTACATTGATTGTATTAAATGTTCTAAATTTTTTACAATTTGTTTCTTACGTTCTAATTTTTCGATTAAATTTTCTAATTGTGACTTATCCCTATCAATTTGCATATTATAATTTATAATCTGATTTTCTATATATTTTATTTCTTTTTCTCTCTTATCATATTTTAATTTCTCCGCCTCATGAATTACAAAGTCTTCGATATCAAAATATTCGTCATTCCCATCATTCATTGTATGCTTTTCGATATCGCCATCCACTTTCTCACATTCCATAATTTGTCCAATTAATTTCTCTAAATCTTCTTCGATCATTTCAACGTCCTTAGAAATTTTGCTCTTTTCTTCTCCTATAGAATTCTTTTTCTCCTCTTTCACATCTTTTATTATATTTGATCGATATTCTAAAATAAAATAAAACAAAATAAAAATTTCACATTCCAAAAATTAATACGAAATTTTCTTACCCTCAAACGTTACATTGTTTTCAAGCATATTCCGTAATACCCCATCTTTGATTTGGAAATGTTGATGAATATAAGCCATATCGCAGTTCTCCAAATATTAAATTTGAAAATATTATACTTTAAAAGCTTCTATTAATTATAAAAACAAAAGTGGCGTTATTATTATTTTAATGATGCTTACTACAGGATACAATTAACACTGCATAATTATTTATCAAGATTGCTTAATATAAATATTCAACTTATTCTATAAAATCTTTTTTTTCTATAAGAGGATCATCTTTATATGAAACCGTCACATAAATATTACAGTGTCCAGTGTCCATACAATATTATATATATTTACCTATGTACGCTATCAATGTAAATTGCGTCGTATGGAGATTGGACACTGTAATATTAATGCAATAGTGAAATGTAAGTTTATATTATACTTAACAATTAAAAACTATATAATTTCAATAAAAAATATTATGTGGGTAAATAAGACAAGGTGATGTTATTCAACTTCATCCAGTTCGTTAATAAGTTCATGCAATTGAATAGTTTCATGACCCCACGCTAATGTACTATGAGAATTAGCGGTAAGATAACGTTTATCATCAAAATATGATAGCGCTACTTTATTCCGCATCTCAGTATACATAGTGTGAAGCGATGACTGAAAAACATACATTTTGCAAAATTTATTTTGTTTATTTTCTACCGCGTTAATGTAATCTAAAACATGTAAATCTTTTTTTACTGTATTTTTGGAAATTCCTTTTGCTTTTTTAATTATATCATCATCATCTAAAATCACACAATAGGCTTTAGCCCCTGTTCCGTAAAATTCTTTAATAATTTTGGTTGGATGTTCCACCTTCATTTTTCCCAATATTGATTTATTTCGTGGTAACCCAAAAATGTTGGAATCTTTAAAATTGGATGTATCAAATTTATCAATATTTTGTTTTATATCGGAATATACATTTTCTGCTTTGATTTCAACTATTAGACTATCGGTGTCTGTGTACAATAGCTGTACATTTCCACCATATTTCGATATTAAAAAATCATAATAAAATTCGTACATGACAGTTTTTGCAATATCTAATATTGCAAATCCGGCATATACCGGTTTATCGTATAGTAATTCAACTTTATTCATTTCGACAGCTATTAAATTTTCAGTAAATATACAACTATTTTTAAAATTAGGTTTAGCAATGTAGGTTTCTGCACCCCAACTATTATTGTTTTCTCAATGTGTTAGTAATTTAATATCGTTTCGATTTTCAATATTTTCTAACGTTTTGCCAAAGACAGAATTATTTAATAATTTAAAAAAATCTTTTTCAAATTCGGAGGTAGCATTATTTCGAAAATTAGTGTTTACATTTATATATGAAGCCATCCATGGAGATTGGTTAAATTTCACAACGCGATGTATTTTAGTTAAAATTAAACCATGATTCAAACACTGTTTCAATGCTCTATAATGAATAATGTATTTCTTTTTATTAAACAAATTTGGAATTAATTTAGCCGTTTTTCCATTTGGTGGAATCATATTTTCTGGACAAAACGGAAAGTCGTTATGTGAATCATGTAAAACGATTGGATATTCTAAATCCACTTCTAAAGCGTACCCAACATCCGACGTGTCAGAAATATTGTTAATATTTAATTTAAGTATTTCATCATCATTCAACCAAACGAAACCCCCATGAGGTAAATATTGCTGCATAGCGTAGCCGTATAAATTGGTAGCATCCAAATATAAAATATATGATGATGGTTTTGAAGAGTTGAAATTACTCATGTATATGTTATTTGAAATAGCTTTCCGTTTAACACAAACAGAGACTCCGCCGCGAATTCCTTTTTTAAAAAAATGAAGCAAATCAATATCAGTTAAAAGTTCCAACTCGATTTTAGTCATCTTAAGCATGCTACACCAAGACAAAGATGGTAATGTGAAAAATTTAGCAGCTTCTAACCCATAAGTTGTCAATGTTGAGCCACGAAATTTTTCGAAACAGTCTGTTAAAAGAAGAACATCAGAGAGTAAATAAATATCGGAATAATCCCCCAAAGTTTTGCAATCGAATACATTCCAAACGTTAACCGCACGTTCATAATCTTCATTTGATATTGGTTCATTAATTAATCGATTAAAAAAATTTTCTATGGGAGGCAATGTTGTCTCGTCTAACTTTGAAAAACTATCAACATATGAATAAGGAAAGACACCTTTTTGTCGTATGAGGTTAAATTTGATATCATCACCGAAAAATTTTCTAATTTCAACACAATCATCGTTGGTTAAAGTTTTAGATAATTTTTCTAAAGAAGTAGGCATAAATTTATAAGAATCCAAAAATCGAAGTTTAATATTTACATTTTTAACATGATCAGCGTCATAGATTTTATCGACTAAAACATATTTCGTAAATGAAATATATTTTTCCTTATTTTTAGCAATGACGTCGACTTTTTCACCATTCATTGCTAAATTTTTAATAAATAGGTGTACATCGTAATTTTGTAAATTATGTAAAAAAATTGGGATAACATTATTATTTTTAAAATGTAAGTTACAAATCGAATGACATGCACCCCTATAATTACCAGTTAAGTGACAGTGATCTTTTACTTTACCATTGGATATTGTAAATGGTTTATCACAGATATAACAATCTTTACTATTATTAAATTCAATAATTTGATTTGGAGTAAGAGCAATCATTGGTTTCATAGTTTTCAAACATTTATCATATAAAGATTTTACATCCGATTCCAAATATTCCATAAAGATGGATGCACAATTTATTCCTCGATATGTTTTATATATTGAGAATGAATCGTCAAAACTACATTTAATATAATAACCAAAAGAATAGGGTATGTGATGTTCAGTTTTTACAGTGTATGATTGTGTAGAATTTGGTAATGTGTTGGATATAGGTTCTAATAAGCTTTCAAAATCTGCATATATTACAAAAGGACTTTGAAGTTGATTTTGGATGCTCTCAAATTTTAAAATATTCTCGGGAATATTATTACCAAATTTGTCTAGTCGAAATTTTTTATTAGAGAGTAAATTTGTGCGTATATGATTACAATCATATTCAGTATGCCGTTCTAATTTATATTGATTATTAAAAAACTGTAGACACCCATCGCAAATGTATTTCATACCATTATGATTGTTTAGTTGTTTGGATACCAACCGAGACATATTTTTTATTAAGCAATAATGAAATTTACCAAAATCATCACCTATAAGTAATAAATTGACATGTTTTGTATGTTTACATTTTGTATGGTGGAAAGGACCTATAATTTCAATTTCGCCAGTTTTAACATTTTTTTTTAAACCATAAACGTTAACACTAATATTATTTAGTTTTTCAAATTTTTCGATATCGATTAATTTCACCGGAAAATCGATACCATCAAAATTTAAAGATTGAAATATATCTGGATATGAGCTCGGAATGTTGTCATATGTTTTTGGTTTAAAAAAAGCAGCTAAAATAGAATAAGCAAAACAATAATTATCTCGATCATTTCTTATATTCAAAACAGCGTTTTTGGCTTTAATCGATTTTGGTAATTCTAAAAAAGATCCATTTCCACCATGTAACGGATTAAATTTATTGAAATTAATTTCAACATATTTAATTTCTTTTAAAGCCCACCCACTATCCTTTTCAGCAAATTCCGACATTTTACAATTTAAAATGTTCAAAAATTCTAATAATAAATCATTTAAGTTCGATGATTGAGTCGTAATAATATTTTTTGTATTAAAACATTTAATGTCGACTAAATTTTTGGTGTTTAGAATGTATTGGCCATATAATTGTAAATTTATTTTAATACTGTGAAATTTTTGAATGGTGCTTGTAATTAAATTAATCAAGTCTGATGATATGTCGTTAAAAAAATCTTTCAATGCTATTCTCTTATGATTAGAAAATATGCGATAGGATTGGATACGACATTTAAATGCTGAATTGATTGAATGTATCCGATCAGATGTGTGAAATGCTATGTTATCTTTGTGAATAGTGCTTTTCCTATGATTGCATTTATTTGAGATTTCAATATTACATTCATTGCACCCTAAAAAATTTTAGAATAATTACCTACTTTTCAAAAAAATAAATAAAAGAAGAAACTTACAATCGAGTTTAATTCTTTTTTTTGCAATTATTGATTGATTGCTTGTAGATTGACATTCTGTAACATTAAGATTTTATAATATAACACGGTGCGATTTAAACAGAAAATAAAAAAAACTTACGATTATCACTAATACAATGTTTTTCTTTTTGATGTCTATTTAAATTTTGCTTCTTTGTAAAAGATGAGTTGCAAATATGACAAGAATACATTCTTGAAATTCTGTAACCAAAAAAAAAAAATATGTAATTATTTAAATATATCTTACTGTAGGTAAATATCCTTCAATAATCCTTCAGGATTGATTACCTACAATCATGGAATAAAGAATAATTATAAATAAACAATTTTCACTTACCTACTATTATATTATATTAAAACAACACAATGTTTAAATTTTTATAATTTATAGATTTTACAACCGCGATAAATGCAGTTATTATAATCAACTAACTTCTTGACGAATGATGAAATTAGATATTCTTCTACCTTATATAATATGTAGATATATAGAATTAATTGTAACTTCTTAACGCATGATAAAATTAATATTCCTCTTACATTGTTATGTAATCCTAATATAATAATTCAATTTTAATTTCAATTATTTACCAAAATATAGCGGTTCCTTACACAATTTTAATTCTTAGAATAACAAATTGATTTATATTAATTTATTTATGTATTTTGATACATTTGGGAACGACCTTGAGAATAATCTTCAGAATGGGCGTGTGGATAACTTTGAGCTTGATGGAACGTTAACCCTGGGGTAACCTTGCGATATGACCTTGGGGTGACCTTCCGATGTGACCTTGGGGGTGACCTTGTGATATGACCTTGGGGTGACCTAGCGATGTGACCTTGTGATATGACCTTGGGTGGGCGTGGTCTTGGGGGCGTGGAGGTGTGGTCAGGGGCGTAGAGGTGTGGTTTAGAAAAAAAGTGGTGGGGGGAGCAAAAGTGGTGGGGGGATACTCTCAATTCTTCACTACTCTCCATATATTTTTTTAGGTTTTTGCAAAAATGGAGGTCCAAAATAGCAGTCCACCTCTGAGTTGTGAAAGTATTTTTTTAAATAAAATTGAATAATCGATAATAATTTAATAATTAATTATATTGAATGTTGGAAGTAAATTTAACATTTTTTTGAGTATAATATAGTGATTTTGAAAAGAGGAATAAAACGGTTGTTAGAGATAGGTATTAACCAAAAATAAGGTAAATTGGAATTGTATAATGGATTGAAGTTATAATTGAAATAAACTGGATTACGGTGGAATTTGTAAAATTAAAATTAGAAAATTATTAAGAGAACAACGCGACGATTGCAATTATTGATAATAATCGGTCACATGAATGCCAATATTAAATTTATTAACAAGTCCAATTTTAGATATTTTTGGGAAAATTTATTTTTACATTATTGGCCCAAATTTTTGTAATATTATATTTTCCCAATGAATTTTCCCAGACGATTTAGTTACTTGAAAAAATCAACCCCGATTTTGGCAAAACAGAATAAAAATTCAGTTATTTTTTACTTTTCTTCAGGTGTTCGTACATACTTCCTCTCGCGAGAAGTTTGGTGAAAATATATCGAATCGCATATCGGTTTTTCATTTAAAGCTCGATTGTGTTTCATTTATCTGCTATAATTCCAGCTTTTTGCGATCTGGGTTTAAAGTTGCTACTGCATATAAATTTTAATTTATTATTAATTTCCCAAATAATTATCAATACTTTCTACCATCCTCGAAATTTTACCAAAAGACAAAAAATATATTATTATGCTGTACATAATTATATGTATGCTGTACTTCAACGCAGCTGTGTACACATTTTTGTTTTGATAGACTTACTATACCTATAATTTTATTATTTAAAATTTAAGTTTATTTTTGAGTTTGAAAAACCATGAGTCAGTTGGCGTGGAACAATTTAAATATATAATTAAATTATAAATAATGAAATACAAATTGGTTACAATAATGTAATGATAAACCTGACGTAATCAATCAGCGCAGAATTGCAATAAAATAATTATTGTTGTTATTTGAAATTGAATGGCTGCTATCAAAAACCTAAACACGAATATACCACCGTTTGTGAGATTAATTTTAAACATTTTGTAACGCGTGCTGGTGATTAAGTACGGAGAGTTTTTCAATGCTTTCGAGAATAAAAGGTTTGCATGCTAAACCAAAAATGGTATATTTTTCTACTAAATTAAACCAATAATCGTCGATAAAATATATCGTTTTAGTAGCAACCAGCTTTACATATTTAAAAGTGTATTTTTAATTGTTAATTGGTACGATGTATTTTACACCAAGTAATTATTTCACAAATTTAAAAAATAATGGCAAATGGAATTTAATTTACACCCAAGTTTTTTTTTAATTGCGTCAGAAACAGGAGCATAATTATTCTACAATTTAGTGTTAAACTGAAAAATGTAATCCGGGGTTTTCGTAAAAGTGTGAAACTTACACGTCGTTAAAATTTGACTAATAATGATATAAAATATTTGGTTTAAACTTAAAAATTATTTTTCAGTATACAGTTTAAGCTTTATTATTCCTTAAAATGCTAACATGATTAACAAAAAATTAAAACGCTGAATTTTAACCAGGACGTGCAGTGTTAATTAAAAACACGAAGGAGAATAATTTTCTTGTGTACCTTATATTGGTATATGCTAAAGTAAACAATTTGTTATAAAAAAGCTTATAGGTCTTGGCTACGAACTGAGCACTAAAATGTTTGTTAGGATAGCGCATAGCGACCGCATTGTAGGATCAATTAAGACAGCTCCGGTCCTCGATTATGCTAGCTCGCCCGGGGCTGCGTGAATAGCCAAATGCAATTACGAGAGCTTTGGCGGTGTTTGTGTAGAGGCCGAGTGCTTCGTTCTCAATTCACTGGTTCTGGTGTACTGTAACTTTCCTATCCTATACCGGATTAATCCCAGATTATTGTGCAGATTAAGGTATATATATTCAAACTGGTATCAATACCACAGTAGGAAATTCTTCCAAAACTATTTCATTGTAATCATTACGGAACATTTGGACAAATAATCCAATTATTCTCTACACAAACTTCATTTTTATAAATTAA
Organism: Cantharis lateralis; assembly: GCA_963170105.1. Classification (NCBI taxonomy): domain Eukaryota; kingdom Metazoa; phylum Arthropoda; class Insecta; order Coleoptera; family Cantharidae; genus Cantharis; species Cantharis lateralis. The sequence goes on along the minus strand of OY720627.1, from coordinate 35,550,998 downwards.
ATTAAAATTTATTTCAACACTTACAAAAAATGTGCTGAAACCTCTATTTATTAACGATTGCGGCCTCAACGCCGCAGGCAAAGATATATGCACACATATATCACATGCACAGCGAGCTGAACGCGACCTTTATGTTACGATTTTCTGGTCGCAAGTTGAAAATGCTATAGCTGGATTCTATTAGTTTTTGTTAGATATTAAATTTTATTCAACTTGGGGGATCTATAAGAACTATCACCGAAATGTAGTTTCTGATTAAGCTAGTTTATTTCCTGAAGCGAGAGATCCTAATTAATATTCTGGTCGCGTCGGATGCACCGTCGTGATCTAAAACCTAATATTGATCTGTGAGCTTTGGGAAGGGCAAACCATAACATTTATATTCCCTAATAAGTTATTCTTTAGCAAAGGTACCAAATAATATCAAATAGGATTTCATTGGTACTAACTACTTTTATACGAACGCATTGCTAAGTGGTTCAGCATGTGACTTTATCCAATAAAATGTAAAGGAATTGACAAAAACCGTCTTTAAAGAAATTCCTGGATGTAAACATGTTAAATGTTTATTTCGATCGATGCACTTTGATTGACCTTGCACTTCACGAACTTGAACTTGGATAACCGAAGCTTTTATTCACCTCTACGGAAATGTTGTTGACCACATTTGGACGCCATTTATTTATAACCTGCACATAATTATATTGAGTAAGCGGTATAATTTTTTTATCCTATTTTGGTCGATAAATTGGTTGTGCCATATTTGGAAGTTCAGAGCATGAGGCTGAGTTGTGGTATCAAATAGAGCTACTAGTGGAAAACAATGCGAATTGAGTAGTGAAGTATGGTAAGATGAGACAATTCAGAGTCAAATATAATTATATTACATCAACGTATTGACAATAATTAATTAAAAGCTACTCAGTTACAATATCTCTATTCCAAGCTAATAAAGTCTTGTTAACTTTCATCTCGATTTCATTATCGAGAATTCTACAAAAAACAAGAGCGCAAAAGAACAATAAATTCTGTTTAAATAACTACAATTTGCATGAAAATAAATAAAAGACTACCATATTACAGGACTGTGATGTACACTTTTAATTTCCTTTATCTTTTTCATTTACACATTTTTAATTGAAGAGGTAATTAATTAGTATAAGAAGTAACAGAATTTTAGGTACCATTTAAAAAAAAAATTTTTTAAATATGAAAATCCACCCTTTGCTGTAAAGAGTAACTAATTTATTTTTATTTGTATGTAAATATAATTTGCTTATTTAAAAAATTTATCGCCTTTTTTAATTTAAAAAATTTTTGCTTGGAGTTCACTAAAAAAAATGCTTTAAATATTAAATGGCAATTTTCTTTCTAACCTTTTGTTTTGATCAAAACTTTTAATGTTTCTTTCTTTTTTTCTTAACACTTGAAAATTATTTAATAATAGTTCTGTAGTATAAGCATTTATTTCTTAATTAAAAAGTGTGATTAAATATTTTTAATTAATTAAGTTTATGAATATTCATTTATTTTAATTTATCGTTGTTAAGTCATTTCAAAACTTTTAATGTAAACTGGCTTAATTAAATTTAGTTGTATATTTTTTAAATGAACAGGCAAATACAAAAAATAAATTAACCTGTTGCTTGTAATCTCTAACGCATTGGTTTCGTTTCAAAAGTTTACATAAGTTTGTAGTAAAATAAAGTTTTAAATAATTAAAGAAAGTAATAATTGCATTAAAATTGCATGAACTGACGAACTCTTACCATTCGGGTCGAATAAATACCAATACTTTTTAACTAATAGTTAGAAGTAGTTAAACTTAAAGGAAACTGCTTTCCCGAAACTGAAAATTTTTCTAGAAACTAGTTTTTATTTGTATTATTAAGTTTATGTTCTATTAGCCAATCAAGCTAATAACTAAGTTATTTTAAGTTCTGCTTTGCCTAAAAGTTACGATCTGAATTAAAAATGGATTCTTCGGGGAAAATGATATTAATCATTTTATGTGTACACTTGGAATACATAGAAATACCAATATCGTGAAAGTTGTGATCTGTAATGCAGTGCACTTACATTGCTCCGTTTTTCCATTTCTCTAGGGATATTCTGTTATCGTCAGGATAGCTTTCGCCGGCTAACCTGGTTGTCCATGTCCTCAATACACCAATCAGGTTGCGGTGGCGTAGTTCTACGTGATCCGTGTATTCGTATACGAACAAGTGCAATGAAATTATATTTGCTGCTGTATCAAATAAACAGTTTTCTATTGGTGTTGTTTGTTTTCCTGAAACAACCATGTTCAACTTTATTTAATATTATTTTGCTATTGTTTAGAATTTTGGTCGTTTGCACTTCAGCAGCAATTCAGAAAATATGCTTAGGTATCTGTTTGCTGTATTACCGCAATTTTTAATATTTCAATAAAAATATAAGAGATATTTTATTGCGCAATAAATAAAGTTTATAATAATATAATATAAATTATAATATTTAGCATTTTAAATTGAAATAAAAGAATTCTGCAATAAATTTGCAGTTTGATAATTCTTTTGTTTTTGAAGTCATATAGAAATAAAGTTCAAAAAGTAAGATCGCAATAATTTCTTTTTGTTTGACTACAAAAACTTCATCAAACACCTCAGCAAAACCTTCATTACCGCTAGGAATTAACTACTGGTTAATTAATTAAATTATTAATCAAATCTAGCAAAGAACATAAATTATTCAACTGAATTGCATTTATAAATTATTACTAAGCAAAAATATTGCATCGACAGTAATAAAAGATGTTAATAGGTTTACCGCAATGCAGGTCTTTATGGTCTCGTTTTTATTTTTATTTTTAAATCAATTTTCACACAATTTTATCAATTGGAACTGGATATAAACATCAGTCTGTGAAGCTTCAGGAAAACGGGGAACTAATTTGGCATGTGCGAAGCACTTACATCCTGTCGTAGGTGAGCAACGGTAAGCGAGAGTCGTGGTTCGTTCAAGTAATCAAATTAATATGATTTGTTATAATTATTGAATTTCAATCTATAGCTTCCTAGATTTTTCCCAACGACACAGCTATTGTATATTATATGTTATTATTGTATAATAATCTTGGCAATCTTGATTAAAATTAATTAAATAAAAGTTAACTTAACTTAAGTTAACGTTTAACATAAACAAGAAGAAAATTAAATTAAGCTATAATGAAAATTGACTAACTTCTGCCAAATTTACATACGTGGGGTAAATATCCCTGAAAATTGGTTTATACAGAATTTATTTATTTATTAATTTTGCCAATCCAGAAATTCTATTAACTGATATTTGGCATTTCCACTTTACCTTTCAAGAAATATCCAAAGAATTACAGTGGTTTACAGTGAATTACAAAGGAATTCCAAGTATATACAGATACAACATATTTTTGGGATATTCATCCTTTGGTACACAATATACCATTAAATGCTAATTATTTTAATGGTTTTATAAAATAAGGTACAAAAGACATACTTACTGAGAGTAAAACATAAAAAAAATAAATGGAAGAAAGGGAAATATAATGTGGTAAACCAGCTCATTAATTACAGCTCTTTAGTAAGTCATCTTGGCTTCGGGGAAATTGCCAATTAATACGTACTTAAAAATAAATTCTGAAGCTTTAAGCAGTCTAGATTTTACAGTATCCTTTCAATAACTCAATTGAGTTTTCTTTTAAATGTAGTATTTGGTTCAGTTAATAATTTAAATTTATTTTTAGTTTAATTAGATTTAGATACAAATTATATAATAATTTACATAAGAATTTAATTTAACATAGAAAAAAACAATTTTTTTACCAAACAAAATATAATATGACAGTTGAGCGTTGCTTATGCGTATTCCCAATTATATGGACCTCCCAGTTATATGTATATCTGTATAGTACTATACAGGGTGTCTCCGGATACACTTTACATAACTTAGGTAGGGATAGAAGACACTCTTCTAGGAAAAATAAAACAATTTTTCAATAACAAAAGTTTTGCAGCAGTCTTATTTATTATTTTCTGATTTTCTGTGAAATGGATTAGTTTTTCAAAAATTTTTACTAGACAAAGGTTGTAGACTGTTAAATTTTCCAATTTCCAAAAATGTTTGATTTAAAAGATACAGAGTCTTGAAAGAAAAACAGAAAAAAAGCTCGAATTTTTCAACATTTTATTTCTTACTTTGATTCATAACTCGAAAGCCGTTGATTTTAGACAATGAAAGGTATAAATTTAGTTTTTAGATTATTTCACGCTCTTTAAAAAAGCTCTAAAGCATTTTTACTGAAAAATCAATAGTTTCGGGGCTATATAGGTATGTGAAGGTGGAAATTAAAAAAAAATTTTAAAGCAACCTAACTCTCCAGGGTTTGAATTTAGAATTGGTCGTTTCCTGTACATGCTATGCCTAAACTAGGTCATATCAAAATGAAGGTAGAATAAATGCTACGTATAAGTAGCTATAGCCCTTCATCTTCTTCTTCTTTTCGGCCCTTTTTTCGTCCACTGCCTCTCTCATGAGAGAGGTTTTAAGCATTTAGACCCCACAGCTGGTTAAATCGGGTTGGGGAATGCCCATTGAATAATGGTTGATGGTGGCAATTATCAACCCAGGAGGACCACCACGCAGGCTTAACGTGCCCTTCGAAGCACGGAGATGGTCATCTTATAGTATTTTCGACTCTTCCCGGATTCGAACAGAGTCAAAAGTTTTACTAAGATAATGGCGGTGTTTTAGCCCTTCATGTAACCCAGATTTTGATCGATTTTTATATAGTAACCAAAGAAACCAAAGACGGTCAAAATGTCAATGTTTTTTTTAACAAAAATTGATAAAAATCGGGAGATTTTATGAAGGACTACAGCTCGGAACCTTGATAATCTAGAACAATAATTTTCAGTACATTTCATTGAATTTTATCTACTTTAATTTTGGTATGACTGGTTTTGGCTATAAAATTTACCGGATTTTGTAATTTTTCTGATGTTTATTGATAAATTTGCACCTATTCCAGTTTACACCTGTTGTGGAAAACTGAAGGTTTTTTCCGATACTAAAGCGAAGGAGTTAAGCAAAAAAATTAATTTTCGAGTTTTTTCTATGCAAAACTGGTCTAATTACGGTTATGAATAACAATTTTATAGATGCAAAAAGCCGTAAATGTGTTTAAATAAAATTGAGAGAATTTATCGAGTTATTTTTAATAATAAAATTTTTACAACTTCTCTTTTTGAATTTGGACGGCTGTTAACTTTTTATGATTTTGTCATTTCGTGTGTCTGTTATTTTGTTTGTTTTTTGAATTTGAATTTCATCGATATTGTAGTGCAAATATATACATTTATTAGTTTAATAATTTACTGCTATGTTTGAAGTCGAAACTGGTCACAAAAATGTATATAAATTTAAAAATCGCGTTATATGGAAACCGCATTATAAGAATACCGCGCTATAGAAGGGTTAACAGTGTTGTACGTTGAAATTTAATCTGGATTTTGAATAAAACTGAAATTTAAACGAAAAACTTACTAAATTTTGTCAAACTTGATTCGATCGACCGTTCAGGACATTATTTATACATTTTTGTAATTTTGATAATCATTCAATTAAAACTTTAGGTTATTTATATATTTTTTATCTAGTTTGACAAAACGGCCATTTATATCTATAAACTTGAGATTAAAAATATATCAGATCTAACTTGATTGAGATATTCATGCTTCAAGAGGCCGCAGGTAGTAAAATGAAAGATAATAGGCAATAACCATGGAAATGTGGCTGAAATACGTGACTTTCCCTACAGAATTGGTGATTCCATTAAAAAAAGAAGCAGCCGTATTTTGTTGCTTACTTGCGGTATGAAATTTAACCGTGACTGAAACATTTCCCTAGAAGCTTTGAACAAGCTCGTTTACTGAATTTTCAATTTAAGTATTTTTGTTGACTTTGTAACTGAAAGTTTGAGAGTTAGGTGTAAAAAAAACTTAAGCAAATTAACTTTCAAATAAGTTATATTATATTGAATATTCAATTTGTTTTCATCTTAAATGGTAATTTAATTTATACTTTAAACTGCAAAAGTAAGCACTGCGGCATTTTTATTATTTTATCAAATTTAATTAATTAAATTGTTTATTTGATCAGCAAATTAATCTATCGGTTTATGTAAATTAGTTTTACCTTTTTATTTGAAATATGGAAGCTGAAATGGAATTTTTTTAAATATTTAAAGTTGTATCTGTTTAATAACCCCGTCTACTAAATTTAATGGAATTAAAATAGTATGTGATTTTAACCAAAAACAATTTGCAATTAAATGCGAATAGTTTCAAACATAGTATGAACAAGTTATTTAATCTCGTTGGTGTTTCAAGAAGTAAAATTAGAAATGGAAACTAAAGAGAAGACTAAAGTAACTGAAACTTCTAAACACAATAGTCAAATGATATTGCGAAAGTTGAATTAAATTGCTAGTTTCACAGAGTAGTGCCGTTATGTTAAAGTATGAGATTGGGTGCAATATATTGGGCCATATAGAAATTCTAATATGTTGTCGCCTGAATATTGCTTTTATTGGGGTTCCACAAATCTTGCCTATATTCCACTTATAAGTTTTTTGAAAATAATATCTTGGCTGTTTTCGATAGATGTAATTTTCTAATTATTCTGTAATAATTAAATCACAACAGAGTGTTTAGCTAGCAAAATAAACTCAATTAGTAGCAATTTTGAAAATTGTTATATGTAACCTTTAAGCCCCACATTCGACTGCGTATCTCAATTAGACAAACACTTGGAGAAAATTAGAATATAATTCCTTTCTCGTTTATTTGGCTCTTACTCTGAGTTAAAACATTTATATTAAGGCGCGATTATAAACCATTTCTGGAACCTGAAATGCGAGCTAGTGTTTTAGAGTTTTGCCATTATAATTCCGAAACAGTGCACTTTCTGCCGAGTTAACAAAGTGCAAAGTTATACGCAATCAGACCCGGATCTTCATGTCGCTGCAGTGGCTAAAAGTAAACTCTTGTTCGCCCTCGCTCCCTACTTTGGCTTCATAAAACCTCAATTAATTTAAAGCATTTTTACTCTCATTATTGTTGTATAAGAGGTCTTCTTTAATTTAACAAAGTTAGCACTTTTTGATAAAAGAAAGTAAAGTTATAGTAATTAATTCTAAAGTAAAAAATTTATCAACTTGGTCTTTTGTTTCGAAATTCTCCTCGACTCATTGTTTATATTTTTATTTAATAAAGTTAATTGTTTTGAGAGCATCGGATGCTCTAAAAGGACGAAGCATTATTATCTCTGCATGTGTTTCAGCATCGACAAGTAAATTTTCGCTGTAACGATTTAATTCAAATCAACATTCGAACAATTTTTATAAGTTTTTCTAAGTTAGTTCTACACTAACTAGCATTATACCAACTGCAAATACTGATCAGATTCAAACATTTAAATGTAAATTTAGTTAGCAATTTGTCGAGTTGTTTTTCATTATGTCTTTTCGGTAAATATGCATGAGCTTTGTTAGCGTGGTATCTTAATTTTTTTATGTTTTTAATTACAGCATAAAGGAACTAGAGCACTCTAATATATAAAACAAAAATAAATTTTTGTAAAATACCCCGGTAGAATATTTAAATTGTGTTATAAGAATAGCCTAACGTTTACTTCATTATACATTCAGTGTTTTAATTAGATTCAACCGCACTGAAGCAACCACCCAGATTACTTTAAGAACATTAAAGAAGACGTTACCGCTAATAGGAGTCAAGCAGTGAAACCTACTGGGCAAAAGAAAAACTACCATTGTCTAATCGACCAAGTGCGGCATAAATATTTAATTATTAATAGCGAAAGTTAGTTCAATATTTTTAGTTTATATATTATTTGCGTCAATTTGGCTTGCTTCACCAAAAAACAACCCGAATAAACAAATAAATTATAGGAAAGTTTTCTTTTCGAGACATCTCGACATTTGGATGCTTTTCATGCATAAATCCAATTTTCTAATTAAATAATAATTATAAAGCAATAAATAATGCAATGTGTGGATTTAGTATACCTTTGCTAAATGAACCGAATAAATTCTAGAAGTTACAGATACATTTTATAGTTCGTGTTCTGGAAACTGGAAACTATTCGCAGGAGGAAAAGAAAACACGTACTGAAACCAAGCAAGTGAACTTATCTATTCATACACAAACAAATTTTTATATCTAGGTAACTTGCTTGTTGAACTGCATAGATATTTCGTTTATATAATTCACGGCATTCATTGAACTTTTCTGCATGTATCCTGGTAACGAATGCATTGAAATCAAAATTCAAGAGTAATTTTCTAAATTTCTCTATAACTCAAATTCATTGAGGTGTTCAGTATTCGATTGAAATTTTGTAGTATCGCTGTAGAATACTGATCGAAGCTTTCAGTTTTAATCTGCAAGTCTATGGAGGTATCAATATTTTATAACACCAATTTAAAATAATATTCCTCGTTTCATTGGCAGTCACAGTTCAAAAGTTTCGAATTATTATTGAGGTAAGCTTTGTCAGTGGTGACTCGTACCACTGCAACTAAATAGATAATTTGCGTGAAAATTGGATACCAATTGAATCAAAAATAATAAAAATGCGGAATAGTTTACCGAAATGTGCCAATTTTCCCGAGTATTTTATATTTTCAAATTAATGCGGAATGATAATTTAACAAGTTCAGTAACGCTGAAGGAAAGTATAATATCAAGGTTATATAAACTCGACTGTGAGGAAATAGCAGCAAAATATCAGTTCAAATTTTAAAGAGCGTCATAACTGGATAATATTTTAAGAAAAATGATAAAAATAATCCGGACCCCGTTAGAGGCGACGCTGATCTGTTACATTTCTCTAAGGAATCGTAGTTGAAAGTCTCAAGCGACGGATTTCATTTACATCTGGAACAGATTTACATTCACGCCGACCTGGATCTTGAAATATTCAGCGAGTTTTTACATCTGGCGTTGGGCTAATGGGACTGGAGTAATGTCAATGAATGTTAACTACCGCTGGTGATTACTTTCTTCATTCTTATTAGTTATACTATAATGCTATTCAAACAATTTACTAACTTCACAAGTTTTATACAAACAGGGTCTTATAATCACCATGAAATTCAAATTAATACTTTTTAAACAAAATTATTACTACGAAATCTTCTTCTCTAAAAAATTTAATACAACCTAACTTTATGACACGACGACAATTCGTCATTAAGTTAGCTATTTTAACTGAGGTTACTGGTAATACATAACTTACAATTTAAGTGCTACCCTTTTTTTATTACTTCATGAATTACCAACATCCACAGAATTTTATTACCTTAATAAAATTATTAATATTAATATCTATATCAAAACTTTAGAAGAATATGCATTATTCAAAACCAAATGAAAATATACAAATTTTTACGTATCTAATATGTAAAAGACTATCCATTGCAAAACGGTTAATTAAATGCTAAAAGTAGAATATCCGTTCAAGAGGATATACTAACCTCATACGCTACAATTATTTATATTATGTAATTCGTCCAAAAGTACTGAACCGGCTTTAATTAATTTACATACTTACATACACGCCTACATTTCAGTAGTACTTTGAATTTTGATTAAATACATTGCTAGTCACCCTTATTGTTGTAAAAATTACAAATAACCGCCAGAGGGTCGTTCGTCAGAGTTTTAATGTAGAAAAACATAACATGTTTTTATATGATATTTAACAAGTACTCAAAATTACGTGTAGATACCTACTTTTTTATTAGAATATTTTAAATTAGATTATAAAAAATACTAAACGATAGTCTTTTAAAAACAAGCCAAGTGTCCTTAAATACTTAATTTTTAGGAGGATTTTAATAGATTTTCTTCTAGAGCAGTTTAAGTCTACGGTTGTCTACATAAGTGTAGAAATTTTATAGGATTGTAAATGAACAACATTGAAAGTTTTGTACTTGACTTGAGAAGGAGAAGGAATATCTGTTTTTAAGTAAAACTTGGAAATTATTCCACTTGAAAAAAAGTTCCTAATGCAACATCTCTAATTATTTTTTAAATTAATCGTTATTTCAAGTTTATCCACAGTTTAATCGGTTTATTTAAGTGGTATCCATCATACTCCTTTGTACTTTTTTAAATACTACATAATATCTTGGAGTCAGGGTTATCTTACTTTATTCAGTATCATATTATAATATACCACCTAACCGAACGCGATCTTAGCAATGTAGCAAACGTGTGCCGATAAGGATGGTGCTCCAGTCTTATTATATAAAATGAAAATAAAATTTACATATAAAACTTAAAAAAAAATGTAATTAAAAGTGGGATTTGTGAAAACCCAAAATAGTTGGTGTAAGTCAAGAAATAATACAATATATTTCATTGCTTAAATATTGAACCAATATTTAGCTTTAAGATTATCTTCCAAGTTTCAAGAATAAATAATTGTATTAAAATGTTATTAATATATTAAAATACATAATAGAACTCAACAGTTGAATTCGTACACGACACCACACCACCGACCGCTAATATGGGATAGAGGAAAACCAATCAAACGGCTAAAATATTTAGTTTTCACATTTTGCCACAATAATCACTGCTATATATCATTTGAGAAAAATTGTTGACTTACCTACCTTAATTGTTGACAAGCCTACAAAGTGGACCCTAATACCTAATAAAAAAAATTATTTATTAATATTTATGTTTTTCAGTTCATGTTTTCAATCAAACTTGCCTTTATCACTGTAGTCCTGTCATAATCTTTCTGTCAATTCCATCCAAAGACACCAAACACAAGATTAAACATTCGCACAATATTTTAACGGCCACGAAAGAATTTATTTTAATGAACACTCATCACCACTATTCAAAATCAAGATTTAAAGCAAAAATGAAACACAACGAGTTGTCATTTTTTTCCAAAATTTTCTTAATCATACACACCCGCTTCTAATTTGCTAATATTCAAAAATCCAATTTCTACTTTGACGGAGAGACCTTGACAATTTTCTCCGCTTCAACGATTGATAAAAGAAAATGTTTAATGTTCTTTCACAAAATTACCTAAATGTAGAAATAAAAAAGGTAAATAAATTTTACACATTATCTTCGGGTGTGATTCTCTAAAAGAATCTAGCAAATATTATTTTATTGCAGACCCAAAAATTTAAAAATTTTGTCACGACGTACCTCTACAGAGGTTATAGCAAGACTAAGTGTTGAGTGACTATTTGATAAATTTTTAAAGTAAAAGATGCGTCACCGCTAACGCATTTTTTCTCGAAGCATTTTTAAACACTACAATGTGAACGTAAAAAATGAATTAATAATTTAATTTAGTAATAAAATTATGAATACGTTTTTAAAAAGTAATAAGTTTTGGAATCCATTGGTGCTGAGCCAATTTTTTAAATTGCTATTTTAATATTCATACTAAAAATCACTTTTGGATTTGCATTTTACTTTGTCCTGAGGATAATCGATAAAGATGGAAACTATCAGATTATAAGTATTTCCCTCTTGTTATAAAATTTCAACAATAGTCACTATTGATTTTGCACTAGAAGTCCTTCATCTTAGCTAACATTAACATAATATTACATATTTCAAAAATTTTACTGGTAGACACTACTTTTTCCGGACAAATTGAAAATAAAGTTGGTTATAAAACAAAAATTGTTCATTGGAATTACTTTTCCTTGATAAGTCGGAATTAAATCTTGTTCATAATCGCCATATACGACTAACAGCTCCCAGACTAAATTTGAAACTGTAAAACTACCCGTTAGCCGCTTTTTAATGCAATCGATTTTAATCCAAGTGTAATTTTTAAAACTTTAATCTTCAATGAGAATTTTGAAACACATGCACTGCAAATTGCATACATATCTTTAGTGCTTTTTCATACTTGGATTTTGGAATAGATTGTGGAACTTTAACCAGATTTTTCTGGTTTAATCTAGGTTATTTTAGCAATAGGCGGAAAGTGAAATTATAATTGGTTTTGAACTAATAAGTGGTTTGTTTCAATACCTAATGCTAGCTCATTTCCATAACATTTCATTAAAATCTAATTCATTGAAATTTGACTAAAATACTATTGCGACATTTATATGTAATTATGTTTTCAAAAAGGCTAATTTATTAGTTTAATAGTGTATAAGGTATTAAGTATGACTAAGGAAAGTGGTTAAAGAGTGGCGTGTTAAGTGAGTGGGCGCATGAATATGAATGTGTGCATGCAAGAGAATAGAAACGAAACCGAGCAGAAAATCAGGCTGTCGCTGAAACGAGTGCCTGGAGAGGCTGCAGACCGTCCTTTCTCCACTTAAACACACCCCTTTAGCCAACGGTGACATTGATAAAGAGCGTTATTATACTGAATTACAGATTAACTTTGCCATGTTAGTGGCTGCACCGCTTAGTATTTTAACCTTCATCTGATATGCGCGATACAATAAGATAACCTACTTTACCCATAAAATTTGACGAATAAAATCTAAAAATTTACTATGCAATACATTAACTATTTATAAGTTTTAAAATATATTGTAATTTGGGTTAAACGAATAAGACATTAAAATGAAAGTATGGTATTACCCTTCGAGGTATTACCTACCTAACTTGTTTCATTTAACTAAACTGCGAAAGCTGAAAGCGAAATAGCATGTTATAACGCAATAATCAAATATTAGGTACCATAAGATCGTTCTAAAATAAAATGTTTTCAAATAATATAAAATTTTATTTTCATAGTTCATACCCAAGTTGAATCATTTGAAAAACTTTTCACAGTTATTAATTTTCGTCATCTAAAAATGATAGCGCCAGAAGTGTCGATATCTTCAGTTAAGTTAACTTTAAAATCTTGAATGCCACCTCTGCGGTTGGTACTGTACCATAGTATCCCACACCAAAATTTATTATATTTTTATTAAATTGTAAGTTTAGTTGAGGACGAATTTTATGAAGGAAGAGACATTTTTCAATTTAAGTTGTCTATATTAATATAACAGATTGTTATAATTTATATAAAAACTGAGCTCGGCTAATTTATAGCAAAAGAAAAGTTTTGTGAAGTAAAACTTGAGAAAATATAAACATTGAATAATGGAACAAGATCAATGTAAATTTAAAAATTTAGTATGTAAAAACTAAATTTACTTTACTGCTATTCCCACTCAATGGAATTAGAAAAGTTTTTTTACAAGAAACTGCGGTATGAGATCAAATTAAACGAATCTTGGTCTTTGTTTAAAACTCAGAAAGAAGAGGAATCATGTCTTACTTCAAACCCTTTTTGTTTCCCAAAGGACAAAGTTTTTACTGCAGTTCTAAAGTTGGCAGCTTTGACTTCCCTAAAAAAATGTGGTTCGTGACAGAGAAATTGAGATGAAATGAGTTGAAATTGCAAGATTGAGATTTGTCTACAATATTTATTTATGAGAAGAAAAACTTCCCGTGGAAATGGTAAGATTTCAATTGCACCTAGTAAATTTGATAGGAAATATAATTGTTGAATTGCAAATTAATCTAACAAGTTTACCATCACAAATCCCGTAATAAATATCTACTACATTGGCTGTGGTAACTATTTATCAGTACAATCTGTAACATGACTATTAGTATGCTAGGTTAGACCGCGGTCCTCCAAAGATATACGGTTCAGATAACCTGAGGGAATAAATCCACGGATTAAGCATTGTGGCTCATGAAGTCTTCTAGCTTAGTACTGAAGCATCTGTCCTGCTACACACACTCCACCAACGCCCAAGTTCTAATTCAGTTAACTTTTTTGAAACAATATAGAAATAAGACACTGCCAGAAATGACATAGAATAATATTGTCCTGCACCAAGTCATTGTGTGTTGCTGTAGTGACCATTTTTAAAGCTTGGAGCGAGATAGAATTTTAGGTTATAAATTTCTTTCAAGACGGATTACGAATGAAAGGATTAGGAAAATAAATTTATTATTTTAATTATGCATAAATATAATTATCAAAGTTAAACAATAAATTAAAAGTTTTGAAGTATAAGTGTGTCGTAAAACATTTTTATTATTAATTTGTGTGCTTGATTAATGCGAAAGACATTGTAAATAAAATGTTAATTAGTAATAATTAATGAAAATAATCAATAATAGGCTGAAGATTTGAAAGCTTGAAATATTTTTCTGAAACAAGTAGTCCAATTCAGAACTAACCCTAATAAACTTTGTAAATCAGAGTAAGTGAGATGAATAAGTCGGGCGTAATCGGAAAATGCACCAAACCCACAGGACCCTGGACGATGTAATGAATCCCAATTAGCTGCCTCATAAAGCAGCTGCGTTATCCTCTTCTGTTTTTACCGTGTCCAGCTTCACCTGAAAATCCCTCCCACACTATTGTGTTGTAATTTGTAGAGCACTTTTATGAAACTTGCAATCTTAGCTTTTTTCTTGTTAAGAGTTTTCCACTTTCAAATATTTCAAATTGGCTTACAAAGCATTATTATTCACTAAAGCTTTTAATGAAGATCTGGTTTGTTTTCAACTCGGATAAATAATTAAATATTAAAACTTGGAGCAAAATGAAGGTGTTTTAATAATAGAAATTTGTGATATAACCGAGTTCCTTAAAAATCACATCAAAAGTTATTTCAGCAAAATGTAATTTTGAATTAAAATTTTATTTAAAATGACGCAGTATGATAATAATTTCAAAATTTACTCGTTTACATAAACTAGTTATAAAGTCAGATTCTTGTAATAAAATCCGGCACTGATTGTGTGTAATATGTTTATATAAACTAAGATTTAGTATGCAAGGAATGCTTGTGTAAGTCTCGATGTAATTTAAAGTCTTCCGCGACTTTCTGTATTATTGTGCTGCTCTGAAGGTCTTTGCTGCCCGTTTCTTGTTTACTGCAATTAGTCTGCTAGAGAATTTGAATAATAATTCATTCTACTTACTTGTTTGACACATCGCTGCGCCTCTATTGTTACCACTATGTCTCGCTTATTGTATCATTTCCCTGTAGTAAGCTTACTTTTTGTTCATTACTCGGTGTAGTTTCATAAAAACATTACACTAAAAATTACCTTCAAATTAAAATGCAGAAAAGTGCTTTCAACCCTTTTTAAACGCAAATTTTAAATTAACTCTCTTTATTAAGCACATATAAAGTGCATACTTTTATTTCATAATTAAATTTATTTAAATGGAAAGTTGCTATAAAAATTTCAACTGCTAAAGTAATAAAAGTCCTGATGTACCAGCCACAAAGTTGTTCAACTTCTGTTTACTTTTAAGTTTCCATAACACGACACATACCTACCTAGTACCTATATAGTTGAAAAATAACCACCCAAGATATATTTTTAATCAATACTATTTTATCTTAACCCATAAAGATTAACACAAAGCTAATTTAGCCAACATAAAGTACTATTAAATTTTGTTTCCAATAGTTTATTGTAATAGCACAATTCAAATAATATATTTCTATCTCTACCGATAGATTACTCAGTAGCTAGCTGAAAGCTGTGATTGTTCAGGGAATGAAAAAACCGCGGAAATCCAAAAGAATGATAGCAGAAATAAGAAGACGACAAAATAGAAACCCCAAATGTCCTATGTAAACCTACCTTGTCTTTCAATGGAGCAACATCATCGAAAGTCAACGCGACGGGTAGTTCTCCGCCATTTAAGTAAATAATGTAAATCTTAACAATAACACCCATAAGCTCTCAAAGTAGCAGTTATACCTGGACAAGGCAAGCCTGAATAACAAAAGGATTGGGTAATAAATAATAATAGGTAAATTACGAAAACAAAATTTTAGCTCTTAAGGGAGAAAATTCCAGATTTTCCTTCACTGTACACTGCATTGCATTTGAACATGCAGTAATATCCTTCCTACATGGACGATTAAAATTTAACTACCAGGTAGCTCAAGATGCTTGACCAGAAATTGGAGTAAATCGTCTGGTTTGCTTCGGGCGCCAAATCCTTCCAGCAAGGATTAATACGAGATGTCGGGATGTAAATGATTATATTTACCCAAACTATAATTACAAAAGGAACAGAAACAATCTGTAACAAGATTTAAACATTTAGCTAGGCAACTTACAATACAGGAGTGTAAACTTACAGAGTGGAATTATTATTAGTGGGGAACCAGAAAGCGCATAAATACCAATTATTTACAATTTAATCAGTTCACAACTCGAGTTCATCTTTTAATGGTTTCGTAAATGACCATTTTTAAATCCTGCAAAAAAGTGGTTGTGAAAATTCCATCGGTTTATTTTTATTGAATTTTGTAGCTTATTAAATTTATACAACGATATAATTTGCTAGCCTCATAAGCTGGTGGTTCTTATTTTACCCCACACTTGTTAGCTGTATTCATATTCAACCGATGAGTTAAAATCTGATACTTTGTTAAGCAATTGAAAATCCTGTGGATACATTTGACTTTAATGAACAACATCTTGTAAACCTTCTCTACAAACCCACTTAAGTGTATATATATATCTTAGTAAATTACAACAACCAAATAGCACGTACTTATTATTATTTCAACTCATCTAATACCACATTCACTAACCCTTTGATAACAAACCTCACTATTAACCAAATTTTAATTGTTTAAGATACCTGAATTACAAAATATTCATCCAGTTCTCTTCCTTGCTAGATTTATTAGAAACATTGGTGCTAATTATCAATTACGAATTTATGAATTTCAAATTCAGAATTTTGATTTCCGTTTTGTACCTTCCACCCCATGTTTTCCATTTACCAGTAATAGATTTCAGATTATCTTCGATTTTCAAGTTCCTATAAGAAAAAAAGCTACTTATGGACTTATAACATAATATACTATTATAAACGAATCCGAGATTATTTTAATTCATTGTCTAAATTGTGTTTTAGTATATTATTCATTTCCGATTCAGAACATCGCTAACTATTTTCTAGTTTTAAGTCAAGTTAATGTTTTGCTCGACTTGAAAGTCTTTAATATAACTCAACAATAAATAAATTCCAATATTTATTTCTGAGACTTTCAGAGTATTAAAATACCACGCCGCTTATATTTATTTTAATTATAAATAATAAAAATGAGATTATATTATTGTGCTACATTTAAAATAAATCATGGAGTTTAATCAATAGAACGATGCAATCCTACCAGTTTTTCAGTTAAGGTTTTTATTTATGTCAAGATTAAAGGATAATAATATTAGTACCTACAATATAAATTGTTGTTAGAATATTATTTTAATTTGGTATCCATAAAAATATTTTTCATTTTTATTATAATATAAATACAGTTAAACATTTGGGAGAGTGGAGAAATCCGGATATAGTGAACCATTGAATACCTTTGTTAAACTTTGCGTATGTTAACTCCATAATGAGGCACAATTTCAAAAATAATAAATATAATCCCATGTTTAATTTCAAGTTAACGGTTGGAACGTATCCCGCTCTTCTCCAGATACGGTTTTGTAAATATCATAGAGTGCAGTTTAATTTACGGTTGTCGTTTTATAAAATTTGTTCCACTGTAACTGCAGGGTTTTTGTAATTGTAATGAAAATATCAAGCGCTATAAATATCAACCATATTCGGGAATGTAGTTGAAAACGAAGTTTAAGCAGAAGTAAACAAGGAAGCAACTTTAAGCGTTAAACATAATTAATGGCTTGGTAGTAAAATATCTCAACAGGAATATCTATTAGCAGAATTGTAAAAGGGTTGTATTAACTAAAACTACAAAATTGTTAGCAATTGGATCCGGAAGTAATATAGCAAGCATGAATTAGTTTGAGGGTAGTCAAATTAGCATAGGATAGTCCATATGTAAGGATAATCCCTTGTGTAATCCTAGTATCTAACCTAGCACGCGGAGATAAGACATAGTGTTATAGTTTCACTGTGGCGTTGCGATATCACCGACAAATATGCAGTACGAGTACCACAAACTGTCTTAATAGTCATTGTAATAGAAACGCCTTCTCCCTAACAATCATGGAGTATCCTTCAAAATCTGTAATATTATTAATGAATTTTACGATAAAAATTTAACCGATAACAATGTCGTGATATTTTTGGAGAAAAAATCGTAATTGGTTTCTTAGTTTTAAGGCATGCAAAACATGCCACAAGCGACGTGATCAATCAAGCTAACGTTCACAAATGACGTACGTACATGTTAGTAATTGCATCGTCCATTATTAGTGACCGATTTTAGCTACGTAAGTAGACTGTTGCGTGAGTTTACAAGTTTTCGTACAAAGTTATTGAATAAACATCCGCAAATTTAAACAATTATTTATAAAGCCTTGATTTCAACCCAGATACAGTCACAGTAAACATCTAATGAATAACTCGTTATTATAAAGAACGCGCTTATTAAAAGAACTATAACTTGTAGATTAACATGAAACCAAAACACCACTGTTGTTCTTGCCAGATTAGTAAAATTGTTAAGATTAATTTTCATTTACTTTCACACGCATTCCAATTAGCTCTGCAAACTAATCCCGATACCGCTCGTAAATGAACAAACGATAATTCGCTTGCGCGTGTGAACGGGGCCTAAGATTATTATTTCTTTGCAATCATAAGTTTCACGACTTTTGAATAGGCGAAATATTAATTTTAATTATAAACTACAAATCGAAGGATAATTAGTTTGCACGTGTGTACCGGGCTTTAGATTATAATATTTCGAGTAGGTTGTTTTTTCCTTTCAACATCGTTTTGAACACAGCTTACTTTAATCGCCGCCAATAATCTCTGTAAGTCCATGTATTTAAAATAATAATTAACTGCAAAAAGAAAACGTTTAATTGTAGAAATAGAAAATTCTGCGCCATTTATTCCTGCTGTAATATAAAACTCGCAGATTACGTCTATTGAAAAAGTTCAATTCTCAAATAAAATATGTATAATTTGTTGAAAACCACAAAATAGACATTTACGAAAAGTGTCACGAACCAGAATCCGATAACAAATAAAATATAGTTGATACGTGGCGACCTCTCCCATAACTCATGTATATACAGGGATACGTGCGAAATAGAAGTACCTAAAGCTCGTTGCAAATTGCCTATTTTGATTTTTAGATGTCCACCAATTATTATTCCTTTTATGTCCATATTCAGGTTTACACGCATTACAATGCAGCATCCCTAAAAGTTTAAAACACGAATTTAAAAATAAACATTATAATACAAGAGGAGTAATTTCTTTTTTGGAGTAAGTAATTTTTATTGTTTTTTAAAACAAGAAACCTCATATCTACTAAAAGTTTTATACATCTCGAGAGTTTTAAATTAATTAACATTCTTGTTATCTATCCAACGGAGTAGAATATAGAATTGGTTTCTTACAGAGGGTTAGATTCGTTCGTTCTCTTCCAACATAAAACTTGTTTGAAACAACTAAAATTATTTACAACAACTCGCGAAACAAACAGGTTTTATAATGTTTCGTTGAATTGAAAATGCAATAAACTTACAAAACAATCCTTTAAATTTAATTTCTATAAAATTAAGTTTCTCAGTTCTTTTTTATTGCCAAGTTTATCATTAGACACAGACAGTAGATAGCATAGATTGACTGTAATCATAGAGGAAGTTTATAGAAAAGTTTTAAACACCAAGTAATTTTAACGTTTGTAACAATAGAAAATGTATTTTTTTCAGTTTTTAGAAAAAGGAGTTAAGTTACTGACCCAGATAATAAGTACAATTTTAAAATACTTAAGCGTTTATTTAACTTGGTTTTAGTTTAAAATATTATTATAACTTATCACAAGTTACAAATTCTAAAATTGATATAATTTCTATGAAGCCACCACTACGTCGTTTGTTTTCTCTACGGTAAGTACAATTTTGGTTTTATAAAAGTGTTCAAAGTTACGATCACCTAATTAGGTTTATAAAACCTTTATAAAACAAACGTTTTTTATGAGGATTTCTTCGTCTTATGCTGCATCCACAATTTACGTGATTCGGCGAATGTTCGCCATTCAGCACATTGCATATTAAAGTAAATAAGAGTAAAAATTCGTGGCTTTCTCAAATTTCGTTGGTATTTTTCAAACATCTTACATTAGAAGGCAAACGTTTGCCATACATTATTAAAATAATGTGTTTTTTTATGACTCAATTTTAGGATTCAGTTTTCAGTTCATCAGTTTTCGGTATTATACACACATCAAAGGAGATGACGTTCACTTTTATTTTCGATCCCATTCCTGGAAAATTGTGACTTTTTTGAAATTTTCATAATTTAAATATTGTAAAATAATTTTCGTTTCATAATTTTTGCGAATTGTTAAAAGTTGCAAATTTATTTTAAACATTTATTTATTCATATAAATAAAAACAATTAAAATATTAGTATGTTGCCAATTTTTAAAACATTTCGTAAACGCTAAGCTCGCTTCGCTCGGGCGTTCCGAGCCGTTTAGATAAGCGCTAAACTCTAAAAATATATCTCTAGGGTTACCGATCTCGAAAATTACAGAACTCGAAAACTGGGATCCGAGATTTAACAACCCCTGTGGTAAATTAAACGCAAATGTCCTGCACACTTTAATTCGAATTGCCAAGATCCACGTAACGTACACGTACCGTCAAGTGAATGAAGTTTTAAAGCTAACATGAACTTAAACTTGTAATGTACCCAAAAAATATTAACAGGGAAACTTCAATATTGATTAATTTCGGAAATAATCGATTTTAAAGTTTTGTGTATTCAAAGATAGTTCATTCTGTCGACGGTACGTGTGTTCGACGTAAAGAGATGCTCAAGTGTGTTTTACTGGACAAAGTCCCAAATCGGGACTTTTAATCGGATTTTACGATTTTTGAGTCGTTTTTAAGGCAAATTTTAAAATAATTCAAAAAATTTAATATTTATATTTGTAAAATTTTTGCCATAAACTAACATTTTTCTAAGTCGTGATCGAAAATCTGTTTATTAATCGAATCGCTGAAATAGAATGTTAAATAATAATATTTTAAATTTATTTTTGTTACATTTAAATCTAAATAAGTACTGTCTTGCACATGACTATATTTTCTATTGCTACTTTGAAAGATGTTCAGAAAGTTTAGTTCTATTGGAAGAATAATTCCTTGCTTCCGTTAAAGTTTATATTGGTGTTGACTGTGACGTAGCTTGCAACTATGTAAACACAACTAAAACTATTATACTGAAAAAGAAGAGAAAACAAAAAGCAATAATAATGGTAAATCAGGCACCATTATTAATGACTTCCGTTACAAACAAGTCAGGTAACATTGCACAAGTCAGTTTCGCTATTCTGCTTTATCGCACCTATATGTATGTTAAAATTGAAAAATGTAAAAATTATACTGACACGTTAAGACATAATTGCCATATAATGACAACTAAAAAATCAATATCCTAAATGTTTCCAAGACATTTAACAAAACAACCCTGAAAGTCTATTTTTTAAATTTATAATGTAGTTTTAATTAATTTTTTATCTCAGCTAAGAATATTTCATCTGCTCTAAGAATTAAAAAAGTATAAAAAGAATTAAAAATTGAAACCGAAATTATAAATTAGACTTGCATGAAGCTTTTTAGATTAAAACTAAAAGAAGTATTTTTGTTTATATGAATATTCAGATACTTTGGTCGTCAACTTCTTTGCAACAAAAACTTATTTCTTATTTATTTAAATTTTTCAAAATCGCTATAAAATCTATCAAAACTTTCTAAGCATTCATTCTTCAATTACTAGAACCTAACATTTGCTGAAAAAAGAACAACAATGAGTGTCTCTTTAATAAGTGATTTTTAATCAGAAGTGTGAGGTTATGATAATTTATTTTTATGAGTTACCTCTATATAACTAAAAAATATTAAATGGCTTAATGTAATCATTGGTTTTCATTCGCACCATTTATTTAAATCCTTCTGATTGACGATACGCCAAGGTTACATAGAAAAAGAAAAAAAGTGAGGTTAAAATTACACATATCATTTTAATGACTACCTACATTGTATAATATAATAATATTACTACGGGTGCAAGTCAATATGAAACATTAATATTACTATTTAGTCCAGCATCAGCAATGTGATTCAGTGGCATGTAATCAACCACAAGTACCTACCACAAACATAGCTTTATCTTCAAATTTCCAGGGCCTGTGAGTTGTGAAATGAGCTCGAAGCTTAAATATTACTTTTTGAAAATTTCACCTATATTAATATTAATTAAAAAAATAAGTATAACAGTAATTAATTCAGCAGTTGAAAAAAATTAATATTAGTGTTTTGTTTTAAACGGATTAAAGTGACCCTCCTTTTAAAAATAAATTTTTTAAATTAAAAAAAATTATTAATTAATTTTTTTTCAATAAAATATAGGTAGTTCTGACATGTAATGTAGGAAATAAATTCCATTTAGAGAATTCTTACTTTCCCAGTGTTTTGAAATCCACAAACCAGGTTGTAAAATCAATTTTTCTCTAACCTCAACGAAAGTGAACTGTTTCAGTACCAATTTCAGACACGAAAGTAGCCGTTTGTCATACTTACATAAACATGAACACGTGGCGTAAAGAAATGTACATACATTTCGTAACTAGTAACAGCAAAGTAAAGTCATCAGACGTGATAAATTTTGGTACCTATCTTTTCCTTAAATTTTTTTACCATTTTAAATAAGTGTTTTGTAGCCCGTAATTAAAAAATTAACAAATTGACACACTGATGTAATATATAAACATTAACCTTCGGGTGGGCACGTGGGGTCTTTTGGGACCCCCAAGTGTTATTATTACATTCTAGAAAATCTCCTTTGAAAGTTGATTTAATAAGTTGAGCTAAGATCAATATGGAGGCGTAAAATAATTTCCAAAATTTAAACACCTTTGGATGGGCAGTTGGGGTTTTTATGACCCAAGGAATAATTTGTTCTTAGCAATTTATTCATTAAATCAATGCTTATAATAATATATTAAAAACCAAATTAATAATCTGTATGTATGTAGGTATCTACTAGTTGCACTATAATATACATTAGAATTCCTGGGGTCTTAGAAGACCCCCAAGTGCCCATCCATGTAACCTTTTTAACGTGGCTGCCAGAAGGTTAAATTTAAATAATTTAACTAAAATTTAAAAAAAATTTTTTTTGATTTTTGATAAATTAGAACAAAAATCCTATATTTTTTCGGATCGAAATGTAACTTGTTTTTTGCAAAGATAATTAACTAAATTGTATTATTCATAGATTTTACGAAGCTTTGCTCATGAAATGAGTCATTTCAAATGACTAGCGATTTTATCACTTTGGGCAAATCATTAAACCAAAATTGTGTATTAACTAACTGCAATAGTATTTAACTGAATGGATGTCGGCTTAAGATGCACTTGATTGGTAAACGTCATACTCTGCAATATAGCTAATAATATTGTGCCATTCAAAACTCAAGTGTTTATTAAAATCAACCATTATGACTTTTTGGCGCAATAAAATAATAAGTAACTTTCAGATTGTTAGAAACATATCAAAATGCTTCACTGCAGAAGCAAAGCTACCAGCGCTCTCCTTTATTCGGAGCTTACATTAAGCAACCCTAGACAACTACCCTTCGTGGAAAATCAATACAATCCTGCCGATTTAAAGATATCTAACTCTCTGTGAAATTGTGACTCTACATCTAATAGAGTTCTATAAAATTTTCTAAAATAGAAATTTAAAATGTTTAACTCACGTAAAAAATTATAGATAGATACCTAAATATAATAATATAAATAAATTTTGAGTCCTTTTTTTTGTAAATTTTTTTGTTCCTATTAAATATACCTATTAAAAAAAACTGTAAATACCTACCTATTATAGTTAATTTTGAAACAAATTAAATTTTTAAATTTAATTTAAAAACAATTTAATTGAAAACATCATGTTTACAAATCTTTTCATCCGACTGACTTCAAATTTATTATTCCGTAATTTTCAACTTCTGGCGACTTCAGGGATGTTTTAGTATGTGGAGGCGGTCGCAGTTGACTGTTAGCCATGCAGCTGCTAAAATCATTGTTTAATAAATTTAAATTATCCTTCTTCTTTAATTATGTATTGCCTATCTTTCGGTGGTGTTCCGGAGCTACTGCTGGTTCTGTGAGCGTTGTTGTTTTACAACAACATAGGCTTAACGTGCCCTCCGAAGCACGGAGACGATCATAAGAAAGTTAGACTCGACCCTGATTCGAACCGGGTTCCTAAAGTTAGTAGTTTTCCGCGCTAACCCATTAGGCCAATAACCGTCTCAAATTTAAATTTTATTTAATTAAATATAGCCGAATTTAATTCTGCGTCTACTTAAACCCGTAATTTTCAACCTGGTGCAGTTTCAGTGATTTTTTTAATGTTTTGAACTACTTAGAGGTATGCATCTTTTAAGATCTGCCGTTTCGAGATGCCGAAATTTTTTACTTATGAAAACATTCCATACAGTAGCTGCTTTTGATTTTCTACGGTTTTCCGTCCTTTTTCTCCCGAAATTTTGCATGATCCACAAACTATTAAAAATTTTTAATTTCGTTTTTTTTGACATCTATTCCAATGATTTTTGTTGAAGTTAATTCAAGTAATTACCGTAATTCTTCAATTAATACTAAAAAAAATTATACAAAATATCCGAATATTTTTTAAAAACCCCCTGTAAGGATAACTAATACAGATAGCTACCTAGAAAATTCGAAAGTTATTATTAATTTAATCAATATAACATATTGCATATGGCGTAGAGGAACCGTTGATTTATTTTCATGGATAAATAAAAGTTTTTCTTAATCCCTTAGAAATACTAAGCTTATATTGACGGGTTTCAAGCGATATATATTGATTTACATTAAGTGCACATTTATCAATCTTTACTTCTGTTATTTACTGAACTACTTGAAATGCTGTATAGCTAAATGCTTGCTAAAGTTTGTTAGAATTTTGATGATGTATTACTTTTACTTCAAACTGGAAAAGTAGTACAATTTTATTTTCTTAAGCATGCAGTTGTCAGCAATTAGTTTATTTGAATTCATTGAATTGTAAAAAGAAATTATTTTGATTTCTTCTCTTCAAAGTAAATATTTATATGATTTTACATAAAAGTCATTCGTATTCCACGTTTTAAAAGTAAATTTCAATTTTGGATTAAAAAAAAACTTTATTAAGTTATTTTTATTTCAAAAAAACATTTAAATATTAAAAAAAACTTTTTTTCTACCTTGTAATTTAAAGTTTTCTGCTGTTATTACTATTAATGTGTCAATCTTTGTGTGAACACTAAAATAATATTTTAGTAGGGTGCTAACCTTGCTAGATACATATCACCCAAAAATCGAACTTTGACTTTAGAACAGCAATGATTGTCGCGACCAGGCATTGATCAGCGATCATATAAATAACAAACGAAACTTTAGTTCCATAGAGTGTGTTATATTGTTAACTTATGTTAATCGTAAGTGTATCAATCCTGCCCAATAGCTGAATATTAGTAATTATTTTGTTTTTTTAAGCGTTTTGTAGAATTATGTTAAAGTGGAAACTTGTACATTATATTATTAAACTCTATTTTTATATGTAAGTGCAGCCGTTAATATAACATTGTATAATTTTTATAAAAATTTATTTGTAGTAATATTTTATGACTTGCAAAAAAGCATCAACTTAGACAAGGTCATCTATAAATATCTGGTCCTTAATACTTGACAAGCTTTATACTGAAAATTTGACAACGCAGCATCCCTATCCCTTGGTCGTAGTCAACTGTAAGATTAAATGAAGATATATTGTTATGTGTAAAATGTTTGGCCTTTACGTGATTATTTTGATAAATAAAGTGGTTAATATCATTTAATAGTAGGAAACAATGTTGAAATTACTTACATTGTGTTCGTTACTTATAAATATATAAACTTTGATTACAACTAGGAATTGCACCGAGGTTGTGAAGTGACCGGAAAATTTAAATGGTATGGTAATTAAATTTATAAAATTCATTCAAGTCAACTAAATCCTCCAATTGCTTTATTGATTATCTTTTATATTTAATTGTTGCAATTGATTTTTGTGCCACCACGATATTTAAAAACACGAAAAAAGCAAAATAGTGATTAATGTGATCAGTTTAGAAATTATGTCATTACCTATCGCGTATTTAATTTTGTTATTGGTTTACATTTGACAACTAATTCAGCTTAAAATAAATAAAAGCATAGCGAATATAAATCACTTTCCGCACTAGTGCGTGAAGTAGCTCATTATGTAACTCAAATTAGTGTTGATGTGAGCTATTATTTAACGGTAGTAGATAAAATATATTGTATCATATGATTCGGACAATTAATGTCTAGCCTGCAGCGCTTGATTAATTTACCATTTAATTTTTACACAGGTGATACCTGTTTGTAATAAAATAAATGTACCTTACTAAGTAAATAAAATTAATATAGTTTATTTTTATATCCCTACTTTAAAGGTTAATAAAATTTCATTGCGATATTCAATTATTCTACAGTGAAAATCTTCTATAGGTGGAATTTTAGTGCATCGTTAAATTAAATAGGTATTGTAAAGCAGAAATTCTACTAGGTATAATTACACAACTTTAGGATTCATTACAGTAAGCTTTAGTAAAAAACCAAGTTTAAACTAATAATGCTGTAATTGCTATATAAGACAACCACAACGGTTTAAATGAATAGTAGTTATATTTTCTAAGACTCGAAATTCATGTACATACATTAAATGAGGTAATTAGAAATTACAGAATTGTAACTAATTTATCAACTAGAGGATTGAATTTATAGGGTAATCAAAAGAAAGTGTATCTAATGTGAGCTTTGAAAATCGTCTGTTGAATATATTGGAACTATAAATTGTGTATCTTTTGGAACAGCTTTTCCACTTCTGTAGGTTAATATACCAAGTGTAACTAAAATAAAATGAATTTTTTTTTGTAGCTAATAAACATTTTGGATACTGCTCCCTGGGGAAAATCCTGTATGTAGGCACGTGCAGGTTTAATTTTGTGAGACTATGATAGTTTTTCCTCGAATTTTATTAAATATTATAATAATATTTAGTCCAATAGGATTAAATTGACGCAATAATAGAATTGCATCCCGAAACCAAGTTAACCGCATAATTGTATGTTAATAGTTGAAACAATTTAACCGATTTCGTTAGTTATTTACAGCACTGAGGTAACAAAATAATTAATAGCATTGCAGCAAAAATGCAAAAATTAAAAAAGTAATTGGTGGTTAGTGGAATTCCTAAATGAATTGTATATTAGATTCGCATAGGGTAGTCGTAGGTTCGATCCTTGATCAATTATAGAATATTGTTAAAAGTTTATGATATAAAATAATTTCTGGGTTGAGCATGGCGTTAGATGAACGCAATTTCGAGTAATTGCCTGGGAAACATTTTGAAGTAGTTTTGTAGTTATATTCATTAATATAGTGATCCATTATTGAGGATGGAAATACTAATTAATTATTAGTGTTAATTATTACGTGTCAATCAAAGTTTCACTTGTAATCCGAATAAGACAATATACCATTAGTGCAGATTTTATTTTATGATTATCTACTGATTTTTGAATTTTAAATTATAGGTAATATATTTTTTATTACTAAACTCTTAAAATATATGATTAAATTAATTTAGCAATCGAAAAGTGATGTGTTTATGTACACATAAAAGAATGTAACAAGAAATATAATAAAATTTTATTGGCATAATAACAATGCACAATATCCAAACATTAAACCTATTAAAAATATGAAATAAAATGAAGTTATTAAATTCAATCAATATATCTCATAGTACAGCATTTTACCATCAAAATTTTAATGTTCTATATGTCAAAAGATAATGGATTTTGCATTAGAATGATAGATCAGTCTGACAGATGTCGAGATTCATAATAAATGCACTTATTCAGTCTAGTTTTTTGGTTAGATGTGGAATATTTAAAACACGCCGATATATAATACGAACGTTTTAATTATTTTCGTTAAAAATAAATTTAATTTTTGATTTGTGATTTCGTGTAAATAATTTACAAATGCTGGGTTTATATTATTCTAAGCTAAAAGCACATAAATCTAAATTTCAAAATTGAATTATGACGGTCCTAAAGCTGGAGATTCGTGTGAATGAGGAGCCATATAACGTATGACGGAAGCTTAGGTTTCAAATAAATGGGGTGAAAATTATAGTAATAAGGATAACCATAAAGGGAAGAGGTAGTAATAGTTGATGAAAGGTAGGAAAATTCTATTCATGGAGTGGAAGGACATAGTGCGAACGAGCCGCTTGATAAATGTGCAGTCTTGCGATATACATTAAATACTAATGCCGTCTTAACCGTAACTTTATTTAGGGGTTGCTAATATTTTTTATTTATTACGTTTATTATACATTAAAAGATACGTACCTACCGAATTTTCTTTAGATAAAAAACTTAGTTTTTCTTAATTAAATATAAATTGTAATAATTCATTTCCTGTATGAAAATGTTAACTTAAAGTTACTGCTATGGCGCCTTTGTTTTAAGTGGGTCGACATTAGATTTTTGCTGAATATAAAAGATTAAAATTTAGGCAAAAGGATAATATTTAGCAATATAATGTGATTAACGAACCGAAGGCGTTTTTAATTTACATTCAAAATTTTGCAGCGCTTTGTATATTATATAAAGCGGAAGGTATAATAATTATACCTTATATTACAATAAATTCCAATTCTATTAATAATCTTTCTCGGATAAGGAAGATATTATGATCTTTATCTAGTATAAATGTATAGTATTTTGTATTATTATTAGTAGAACTCAGACAAATAAAGCAACACTCAAGCCGCGAAACATACGTTTGCTCCGAATACAACATATACAAATATAATAAGACCATCAATGATCCAAATGATTATTTATTTCCTTAAATCCCTATTTTAGAGATTTTTATATAAAATGTTAGATAAATTAAGATAAAGTAAAATTTGTCTAAATAGTTAAAATACAAATAAAACTGTTATTAAAGCTTGGTACTGTAATGTTATATTATATTGCACAATATACTTTATACGATTATATGTATTAAGCAATAAATCTTCAATTACGTCTTTTTTCTAAATATGTTTTCAGTTTTTCATATTAAATATTCTATGCCAGTTGTAGGTACTCAAGTTTTAAACATTAATTTTTAATGCTCTTGGTAATAACTAGAACACCGAAAGATGTAGGACGCTAACTAAGAATATAAATAATTTTTTATTTTTATTAAAAATGTATTATTGTTTCCTTACTAAAAATATAAAACTTTGTTTATTAACAAATTAATGTAATTCGATTTTATTCGAATTCTAATCTGACACTGAAAAAAAGTTCATCGCATTGATAAAACATTCATCATATTTGCTCCGATGCAAAAAATTCACCGTTTCGATAAAAAAACTGAATAGTATTAATGAAAAACTTCTAGAAAAACCTGTTATTTATCAAAAAAATAACACCGACACGAAGGTGTTACATCAACTGGATTTCCTTCGAGATTTCTTTATAATCCAGTGGTAGCAGATGTCAAGGAATAAAGAAACTACTACAAGTAAATGGACTCTTAAGCAAAATACATAATAGAAATTATTCAACAGCAATTCAAAATATTAATAAAATTCAGCAAGGATAAAAATAAACCAATATAATTACTTAATTTTTAATTTATTATTGAGTCTTGGCGTTTACACTTTTTAGAAGTGGTAATTAATTTAATTAAATAAATAAAATATTAAATAATTAAATAAAAATTCCAGACATTATCCTGTCATTAACCTTCCTGCAAGGAAAATGCATGCCTATTAGTTCGTGACTGCGTTACAATTATTATAAGTATTTCTGTTAGCAAGTTAAAGACAGACATACTTTTTGTTATAAATTTAAGGATCTAAAGCAGCATTAAACCCGATTGAATGTTGCAAAACATAAGTAATGTTAGAGAACAATTTTAAAATTTTATAAACATATTTTCCCATACTTTCAAAACTAAGATGACATTGCAAACTATGTATGTGATTGGATTTGAAATTACAGTAAAAGTGAAATTTTCATATCTACGATTTCCATTTTAGATGCAGTATTTCAAGTAAGACACATAACTTTTAAAATTACTTTTAAAACAAAATTTAAACAGATATAAATAACTACTAAAACGAAAGTGAAGTTTCGAGGTATAAACTTATCCTTTATACATTTTAGGTTTTGCTTCTTAAACATTAAAATTTATATTCTTATTTTCATTTTGAGTGATTTTTCCGGGTAAATTGTATCTTAAAAAACTTGCACGATAAAATTTCCTAATAAATTATTTGTGATGGTATCAGCAAATTACTACTGTACATTCTTACTATAAATGTCACCAACACAAGGAGAATATAATAGACCGCATATTTGAAACGTTCGATAAAACACCTATAAATATTTCTGAACTACAAGAACTGAGCTCCAATGCGTTACGTATTTGGATATATTGGAATTGTTCCAGTTTTGAAAGCAAATATCAGATATCTTAGAAAAATTTGAATGTTAGAAGTATAAAATGGTTTTAGAATACAAAATGTTATTTATACAAGATGTACGTAGCATATAAACAACGAATGCAATTATTATTAATTTTTGAGTTGGCTATGTAAAAATATTCACCTCCAATAACTGCAACCAATCAAATACTTGGTTTTCATAACAAAGTACATATAAATTGGTTATTCAGATGAGTGTAAAATATTATTACAGAAGAAAATTGTTGTAATATTGAAACTGAGCTTTAAAAAATTACAGGGAGAAACTTCTGCTTAACATAACTTGATCAATATTGAAAATGAATGCTTTTACTGTGAAATATTATGGTTTTACTATATTGCTTGTTGGAAATGAAACACTTATAAAGTAATAAGTTACATTTTCTGGTAAGAACAGAATTTCACTCACAGCATAAATCCTCTATTTACATTATTAAAGAAAAAAAATACTACAACGAAATTAATTTTAGCTGAAATTATGATAACGTTAAAATAATTTACTACGAACTTGATTAAAATTCATAAGTTAATTGCAAAATAAAATTCTTATACTGTTTTAATATGCATCTGACGGCGAAATGCAGAGTTTGAAAATCGACATGTAATTAGATTTTACAGCAACAGTTTTAAAAATTGCAATTCGTGGCATGTTATATCATTTGAAAGAGGTCGCTATTTAGTTAACTATGTAAATGCAACAATCAACCCGACTCTCTAGCGACAACATTAGCATATTCGTGTAATATTGCTTCGCAATGACCAATCCCTGCTTCCACAGCGATTTCATCCAATATGTGCCACTATATTGCTTTTTCTAACTCACGCCAGTTTACAACCTTATGATTTTTCCAGAAGCACTGCTATGAGCTATTTGACTTTTACAATATTAAAAAAATAAATTAAAAAATATGGTGCAAAAGTTTTAAATAGACCAATATCACATTTTCATTTTAAATTGATATTTAACGTTAAATAAACGTTAAGATTTATTTATATAATAAATAAGCTTATCCAGTTTACGTAATTATTTAGTCTGGAAATACTGCAATTTAAATAAAATGTCTTACCTTTTGATCAATAATTGACTGAATTATAAGGCGTCAGGGGACTCAAAAATCGCGTGGGAAAATATATACTACAAAAATATAATTTATTTCTGTTTTGCAGAGTTCAACAAACGCAAAGAAATATTTTTTTTCATTGTAAGATTTTAAATGTAAAAATTTATTTCGTAACGTAATTCTTCATAGCTAAATTTGTAATTAAGAAACACATTTTAAAAATTACACGTAAAATTTAAGTATCAAATGGTATATTATAATTATATACCTATATATAATATGCAGATTAGACTAACAAGAAACAGCCCGAGGGAAACGAAACCAATACTATCTGAAAACAATTCTAAGAAATTGCTATTCTGAGGGCGTAGCTCTCATGTAAGCAGGCTCGGTAATCGTAGAGGAATAATAATTTATATATAGATTGTAAGCTGGGACAGTTTAGAATTCGATTTTTTTATTCAAAGGTGTGCTGAAATTTTTCAAAAAATGAATCCAGTAGAAGATATACATACTTACTACGATCATATTTTGTTAAAATCTATATTATTTAAATTTTTTACGGTATTTTTTTTATATTTAATTGATTAATTGCATACCAATTAATTATTAACCAGTAAATTTTATGCAGATTGATATTGATTAAACTGATACAGTTTTAAGTTTTCCTCTGTAATACAAAACGTAAAATAATAATTAAAATTTCAATTTATAATAAAATATTATACGGAAAATTGTTTGGCAATTAAGCAAGAAAAATATTTTCTTAGGTTTGAAATTAATTATTTTCCAGTTAATATTTACTACATCATGTTGATATTTCAATCATTGAGACAAGCAATTTATTACTTTTCGAGATGTATTTGATGAAAAGGATCGGAATAGTAATGAATCACATGCTGTACAAAACGGAAAAGCATTTGATCTATAAATCCTCTCCGTATAGAGGTCATGTCTGTAGCTTGTTTGTTTCAGGACAGTAACTAAATAGCGTTAGAATAAATTTCAAAAAAAGAAAACAACTTGCTGACCGTTTTTTCACCATGTATATTTTAAAATAGTCATAGAAAGTTACAAAAATTTATTCCTATAACCAAGTTGGCTGTAACACTATTTCATATTGGATCACTATTTGATTTGTTGCTAATTATTTGTTTTTGAAGCTGAGTACTGTAAATTGAACAAAATTGCACTTCACTTGCTCTTTTAATTGGTTACCTATTATTTCAGTCACATTCAACCACTCTTTGATACAGCATTAAATTAATAAAATGTAGTACCATCTATTAAAACAAAATATACAGAAATATATTGTAGTGTAATTTTCTAAGCCCCAATTTTTATGTTTATAAAAATAAAATAAGATAATGCAAGCATATCAGATTTATTAAGTTTTAATTCAAATACAAATAAATCGATTGCATTTTATGAAACTTTCCTAATTGGAAAGTAACTAATTCAGATCTTAAAGTTGTTAACTTGAAGATTTTTTAAATTTTAGAATACGAACATGCTGTTTTGTATTTCATATAAGAACATATCTGGCGTTCAAATAAGATTCAAAATTCTTTAGTTAGCTCTTCGACTATCATTTAAGGTAAAATATATTGCATACATATCTTTCACTCTCAATACTGGGTACAAACGTTGGATAGCAGAAGATCTAAACGATTGTTAACTGTAGCTGCAGTTGTCGGTGAACTCATTTGACATTACTTCAGATTTTACAAAAGATCACATTTCAGAAACTCTATGAAATGCTCTTACCCTTTTGTCAATTTCATCGTTTATACTTCTATTTTTATTAAACCTTTTGCAGAGCTATACAAAATCATTCACTTGCTCTGAAAGTTTTCCATTTATACTAAACTGACAGTTATGTTCTGATCGGTTCTTACCAAAAACTTTTACTATAGTTTTGAAAATATATGGTCATGTTTTATTATAACTACGGGCCAACGTATAAAACGTTTTCTTTCACAGTTCCTTTCGGCTATTCATTCTACCATGCATATTTTGTAAATTACCTATCACCTCAACTTCATACATACCATCCAAATTTAACTACGGTCTCTTTCATTATGTTCGCAGCACTTACTATATTATTTGCATTAATTTATTTCGGCAATTTCATTCTTGCTCTGTAAATATAATTTGAATAATCAAATGTTGAGACTTTCCAGTATTTCTTTTCCATTTCTTAAATAGAAAACAAGCTAATTAAAATTCCATATAGGTAGTTGTTCAATTTTTAGTTGTATTCATTGCTTATGTGCAAATTTTATGAGAAATTTACTCTTTGAATAAAATACAACGCGCAAATAATTATACGTCCTTGAATAATTCGTAAGAGTAACTAAAGGTTAAAAGCTAACATTTAAGCAGAATTTCTAAAATTTGTTCAAACATTAAATCAAGTGCTGTGAACATAGTAGGTAAAATTGTTCCATTTATTGAAGAAACTTAACGTTCCATAATTTTAATCGAGATATTACAAACTTAAAATTTTTCCGTATCTGCTTGAAATGGAAAAGTTGATTAACCGTTGAGTTATTCAAATAAGTAATGATTCGTACTGATTTATGATAAAAAAACCATAGTAAGTTTCTTGTTATAAGTAACTAGCAATTTTAACTACTGAGTAATGAATGCAATTTAAAATGTAAATTTTTATAGATAAGTAATTTAACTTTTAAAGAACTTTGTGTAAAAATGGTTTAAAATTACGAATCAAATTATTTATAGCTTCAAAGATGTACAATAGTTGCACGACTCAGTCATTGTAATCCTGGATTGATTAAATAATTTTTTAATTAGTATATCAAGGAGCTTCCAATTAACTTTTCGATTATCTCATCACTTTAGAAATCACTGTTTTCATTCAACAACCATTGCCATTCAACAACAAATTCTTGCTATTAAAATTAGCACAACTTTCAGTCACTATTCTCCCACCCCAAAATTATTATTCTGTGGTTTACAAACCTGAAAGTTCAAATCTCTCGCTTTGAAATTTATTGGTTCATGCGGGTAAATGTTTTATTCAACTTTTCCAAATGTATCATTATTATAATATAATCCAATACGTAAAGCAATATGGGCTTTTAATTGAAACTTAATGGAAGTGGAAGCCAACAACCGAAAACCCACAAAGAAGTTCTTGTATGCTATTTTGTTTTCTATTGGGATTTAATTTCCCAATAAAATTTTTTCTCCTCAAGGATCTTTGTTGGCTCACATAGTTGTTAAAATGATTTTGACCTTACCAATTGCATTTGAATTCGGTAGGATTGCTTGAAATTATATATTTATTTCAAATTTTTAAATCCGCTGTGCAAATCTTGAAAGTGCTTACTCATGTACACATAGTTGTTAAAGCAATAGCAATGGTTGGAAACTACAGGCTTTAACGCATGAGGAATGAAGTTTATCCCGCGCGGCCATAGGCAAACTAAGGAAGCTTTATACACATTATGCTACAAAAGTGAAAGTTTTTTTTAGAAGAGTAGAAGTTATATACCTACAAGAGTAAAAAGGAGAGGTAAAGGGAATTCTAGAATTTCAAAAATTACCTCTTGAGTTGACCTTCAAAACTAGGATAAAGAACAAAATAGTTAAGATATGAGCATTCGGCAGTTAGGTGCACGTTGACAGTTTCATGGTTGTTTGGAATTTTAATTTTTGAGTTGTTAGTAAGATTCTGATGAGAGCTAAAATGGTCCACTATTTTTATACAAAATCAAGCTGTTTTAAAAGCGAGCTGCCGCAACTCGCCTATATATTTAGCATCATACTTCAGCTAAATATATAGCTGCCAGCGAGCTGCGGCAGCTAGAGAATTATACTTTTTATAACTTGCTTTTTGCTAAAATAAAATTGATTTTTAATTATTTTTAGCTATAAAATCTTGATAAGAAACAAACACATTACTATGTATAAAAAATAAAAGGTTAAATTGGATATTGCATTGGAAGTACGAAAGCAAACATCTTATTAACAATTTGCTATTTGAAAAGTAATATCAGTGAAATAATAGCACTGATGTTCAAAATTGAACAAACATCTCAAGCTGCTACACGTAAAACTATGATTTCTAAGCATTTAAATACATAGCATCCTGAAAGTCATTGCTGCAAAAAATTAAATTTACGATATCGTCAGGATCGTCACCGTTTAGACATTCCAAGAGAAATCTGCTTTATTGGACTTCGTCAACCCACAAAACAGAATTGATTACAACATACCAATTAAGTTTAATTAGCTGTGATCCTCAGCATCTTCCTTTACAGAAAACCAAATACAGGAACAGGTATGCACGAGAGCAGAATTTAAAATGCTACACTTCAGTTTGTAAGCGCAGATGATCTAAAATTTACTGAAGCATTCCGGATTGTTTGAAACGAAATACATACACCCCAAGTTATTCGGGTGATTTTGTGAAATAAAATTGATATAATATTAATATACAATTATTTTGTTATTATAATGATAATTTGTATGTTTTGAATTTAAAAATCATTGACCAATAACTCATTATGCCATTAATATTACGTTCAAATAATATAAATTACAATTTCAGCTTTTATAACCTGTTCAATATTTTATACTAACATTCAATTTAAGTGAGTTTGTATAGTCGCAGTGCAGCATGCATTAGTGTATAAAACAATGCTTCACAAAGTTGCTACGATTTAATTAATTCAAAATTTAATTTAATGCTTGATTTCAATATTTTCTAATTTGATTTCTACTGGTGCGAGACAATCAAGCGCATTCAATATTGGTAATTAAATTAAATATGATTTTTACTTAGTGACGAATTTTGTTCAATAATAAAAGTTGAAGTCGCAGTCACGTTGAGTCAATGTTGACTAAAACCTAAGTTAGTGACATGCGTTTACTGTTTTTCACCTACACAGCGGCGGCTACAGCTTTTAATGTAACAGCTTCTGTTTGCTACGTAAAAGATTGATTTATTTAATTAATTTAAATAAACTCGGAATCTACGCCAAAATAAAGATTTCTTAAAATGCATTATGAAACCCATTACATTTCTTTAAAAAAAAATATAAGAAAATACATCCTTGGTTGTGATTAATCTTCTGAAGAACTCAAAAAGAAACAGGAAACGACGCTTCTTTACATTCTACTTCAAGTGTGCAACGAAACTCTTACAAATTGAAATGAATAACTCTACAAAAGGACAACAAAATCGGCATTGTTTCTTTATGTGTGTACTATTCGTACTTACAAGACACAGAATTTTCTTCCATTTTCTTTTACTTTAACGTGTGTTTTCTTTTAATTATCGATGTGTATTTAGGGGTTTTGATAAAATAATGAAATCACAAAACCACGGCGCATTACAAATTATTATTTTTTTAAAAAAGAAACTTCTTCCAAAATAACTTCTCATTTTTGTTGTTGATAATATCAAAGCAATGTTTCAGCAAAACAATTGTGAGTAAAATATTTTTCGGTTCAATTCAAAAAATAAAGTAAATAAATTTTATTAGTCTTTTATTGATTTCGATTTTATACCTACCAAGAGATGTTTATAAATATATTGGTAAACAAAATTTTTGAATGGTTTATTTAGTTTAAAAAAATTATTTATCCCAAATTATGTGTTATAGGTAGGTTAATTTTAACAATATGTAGAAAATATTTCATGAAATTTGTTATCTCATAATAAATGAAATAACATTGGGGCTTTAAGAGAAAAAAATTTTTTATGGAAAATATCAGGAAAATTAAGAGTAATGCAAAAAATGGGTTAAATGTTAAATTTAATTACTAGTTTTTGCACTACCCTGATATTAAATTTTAATTTGTAGCGTCCAGTTACTTTCGATTTGACCGAAAAAAAAATTTTACAACGCGTAATTTACAGGTAGGTATATTTGATTTGTGGTTCGAAAATAAATATTTTCAGATTTTTAGTAGAATAGGTTTTTGTATCCTTCCGTTCATTGTATTAATTATTACAATTTTTATATGAAAATTATATATAATTTATATAAATTCATTATATAAAAGTCAGTAAGTAGCTTCATAATTATGTTGTCGTGCGTGTGCTCGACGTTAATAGGTGTTACACTCGATTTAGTAAGCGGGGCCACTCATAGTAGTTGAGTTCTCTCCTTGGTATTCATAAAAACTTGCTAAAAATGTATTTAAAAATATTATTTTATTAATTATAGCCGAATTTAACTTCAAAACAAATCTTATCTTAAAAAATTATCAATATAATCACAAGGACGGCTTATGGATTAACTATCTAACTAGAATGAGTATTAAAATAGTGGAAAATCCTAATTTCTTACTATATTTTTGGCCCTGAAATAACTGGAATCCTAAAGAAACTCAAAGCCCGTGCAAAATTCCACACAATTGGTATAGGATGTTCCTGAAAAGGTTTTCATATGAATAACCAAACCTTGTCATCCACATGAATTGAGATAAATGGTTAGGTAACATGGAGGAGTTATAACATTCGGAGGTGCTTTAATTTCGAATAGCCTTCCCCCAAGAATATATCAAAATTTCCGTGTCAGCTTTAAAAAATTTCAGAATCAGTTAATTCAACCTTTTGTATTTACGAATCTTAACGAATATGTCAATATCAAGTTTTGCACTAGACATGTGACCAAAAGCGATTTTCCGATTTTTTTCAGCTTTGGTTAATATGAACAACTTTGCATGGACCTCCAATTGGAAGGAGTTCGGGTTTTTAGAAGCTTCCAGTAACAAATATCTCGAAACGAAAGATCTAGCCGGTAACCAGAGCTTCTCGAAATCAATGTTGGCTGCACCTGATCGTGTTGCGCATGCCTAAAGCCACAAAATGTAAGAAACAGGCGGCTGTTTTAGGCGGCTCAACTGAACTACGGTTCGACCGGGATTCGAGTCAAAGCACACACTTGGCAAGACAAAGCCAATCTACATTGTTTAATAGAACTTTGCATTTAGCGCGATAGGTTGGGAATAGCTTATGAGCAACATCCAATGGAATATTCACTGTCGGTTAAACTGTTAACTGTCGGTTAGACCGCTACAATGAAGAAGAAACTGCATTATCGGATAGCTGAATAACACTGTCAATCAAATCAAAATTCCAATTGTACAACAATATATTTACCTATTAAAATACGGAGGTGGAAGCTCGGAAACTGCTATTTATCTAATCTTTAGTTAGCGTTGAAATATTTAGCTACGGCACTGGTAGTAGCGATAAATATTTACTTTAATAACATTGTGTATTTTGTTTAAAAGTAGTTTAAAATTCATATTTTGAAAGACTTAGGCTAACAAGGTAGTAAACTAAAACTTAATTAACCCATATATTGAATAGATACATACGTAATCAGAACGACAGCGTAACTTGAAGAAAAGAGCGACCACGTTAACTTGATTATGAATAGAAACTTGTGAGAAACAAGCGAAGCGTCACTCATTTGCATTTGTTATTTGAGGATGCTAGATTGCTTTTCAGACTTTAATATACTTTAAATGAATTTTATTCTTCATTTCGAACTTTGTCAGCTTGAAATGATGAACAATAATTAATTTTATGTAAACTTACTTCAACAACTAACCATTCACACTTATGCAATTTAACTCTTATTTTAACAATATTTGCGTTTGTGCTTTTAAAGGAACTAATTGCAATTTATTTATGTAATGTGGTTTTCAGACGTTTATTTGTTAATTTGTTCGCTTAATGCCATTGTTTGGCAGTAAAATAACATTTGCTACTATTAATTGTTTTACGTAACGTATCAATAATGTTGTAAATCTACTTTGCCGTAACTGTAGTTTCAATTCCATGTAATTTTATTAAAGTCAAGTTTTAGGTTGTAGGTATCTATTTTGAGTCCCCAGTAATTTGATTAATATTTAAACAAGGGTCAATGCGAACAAAGATGCTCATCAACTGACGATACTATTAAGTTATATGTATATATTCTAGTTTGTTTAGTTTGGACAGTACAAACTTTTAAATAGTGCAAATTTCATTTGTTTAATTAAATACAGCTCGTGTTAAAAGTAAAATTAATTTACTACAACATTATCTCATCTACGCATGCCAATTACAAAATCGCGTAATTAGTTCAGGTTCAGAAACAAATTTCCATTTTGGAATTACTCCTAATAATATTGCTAGTATTATTAAAATTTGTTTTCCCAGTTGATGGTGAGCTATTTATTTAAGTGTAAACATGACCGAACATGAAAACTTTTCGTTAATTTTCACCTGTTATTGGCATCAAGTTTTTCCTATCTCATTTCTAAAGCATTTATCTGCGTGTCTGCGCTCAACTCTCCGTCCCAAACACCGTATAATTAAGGCGTTGGAAATGTTTACGCGTCTGCACGTTAACCTCATTCTACTTGATTGCGAGGTAAGAGGTTAGGTGTTCTCGAAAAAGGGTTTTATTAAAACGTCTTTCATCCACTTTAATAGCTCTTAGAATCCTTGTTTAAGATATAGAAAATTTATTTATTAATTAGAAGAGCTCTCGCTTCTAGAAACGTTGATTATAGAAAATTATACCGCTTTACTTCTTTCATTTGCATTTAAAAAGCGTTTTCATGAAACTTAGAGTAATTTATATCAAATACAACAAGGCGAACAAAAATTAATATCTATAGACACCTATCTCTTGGTAAATTCAATTATTCATAATTAAGAAACTCGGAAAAGCGTTAACCATATTTTGGAGATAGAAACCATTCCCTCATTTTACTTTTACTCGTTCTTTAGGTTAGCCTAACTGTATCGTAATTCTATTGTTAATTTAATATTTCTTATCCAAAATCAATTTCTATTTATTAATTATTTCAAAAATTAATTAAAAAAGTAATCCTATCTCCAAGTCCTTTATCTATTTATTATCTCCATCATCAGTCCACGAGGATAAAAGTTATTTAAAGAGGCAATTCAAAATCATTTCAAAACTTAAATTAAAAACATTTTGAAAATTTGGAAATTTTGGAAAATGGAAATTTTTGAAATTTCTATATTTAAAAAACCAGGTACGATATTCTACGTAATAAATAAAAATTAATTCAAAAGTTAGAAAATTACCAAATTGGCAGCCTATTTGCACTGAATTTTCGAAAATAATATTATATTTATTTTGAAATTTTAAAATATCGCTATCGGGATTGCTTTTGGGGTGAAAAGAAATAAGGGTCTGGAACATTAGGTTTACCTAACTTGCTGGGTTGGAAGTGGATTCTATATATATAATATTAATATTAAAAAACCTAGTTAAAAATTTAACCAAATTTCATAAATTTAAGAATAAAATAAGTTTTAATAGTAATATTTAGTTAAAATTAATTAATAAAATATGGAATATATAAATTGAAATAACTTTAAGCCTCTGCTTACTATGTAAGTCGGTATTAAAAGTGTGAGAAGAGGTTACAGGTCGAATTAAGCAAAGAAATCACAAAAAATACAGAGCAGGTAGTTTTGAGGGAAGTTTACATTACTCCGTCCGAGGATTTTCAGTGAAAACCCTTCTAAAATGTTTTATCGAATTTATTCCAAACTTTACGACCCGACTACTATCTATATTTAGACATTGGTATACCAAACTAAAAAATAAAAAATCGATCACCGAATAACAGTAATTATTATCTAAGAAAATGAATGGAAATTTTTAAAACTGCTAATTTACCTATTTTTAATAAACATTGTTTTTGGTTTTAGGCAGTTTCATAAAATTTAAAATTTTTTTAATTTTATGTTTAAAAATGTAATATAAAACATCATAATATAATATATACATTTTGAAGAAATCCGATAATTTTTAAATTAATATAATATTGATAGTAATATTTATATTGAGTTTTAATTTTTTACATATTAAATTTCGTAACTTACATTTTTGAGAAGATATGAATTTCTAATTGAAATAATTTTTTTGCTCCACCTTGCTTAAGCATTGTGTTTCCAATTTACGATTCTCATCAGATATGATGATTTGTTTTAATTTTGTAAAAATTTAATTGTAATTAAAAATAGAATATAAATAAAATTATGTCTGCCATAATGCAGTTAAACAATAGGAATTTATTAAGTTTATTTATTTATAAAAATATTAATAAGAAATTTAATAATTTCACTTGTAAAATATATTCACGGGTGGCCGGTCGCACACCGGAACATAGGAAATTAATATAGAAAATTGTCGTTTTTCATCCCTGTTTTCCACTATAACAAATTGTACTGAAAAATACATCAATTGAAAATTCTTTCTTCCAGTGTGTAAAAATGTGAAAAATTCAATATTATTATTTTTAAATTATTTTAAAAAATGCAAAAAAAGAATTTTGAATGTTTTATTTTTACTAGTTTTAGATTTTTATACTACTGTGTGGGGGTCAATTCAAAATCATCCCTAACCTCACATTCGATATGCACGTTGATCTCCTTAGTGAGGTAGATTTGATACATCTCGCGTAAAAATCTTTAATACACTTCATGCACACCACTTTGTCACGAGCAACAAATGCGGTTACAGTGTTTATATCGTTCTACAATCATTATCTCTATCAGCGCCCGCATTACACCGTTGCGTCCGCCATACTTATTTATATTTTTTATTTTTGACTTGAAAACTGAAATAAAGGTATAATTTTAGTTTATATTTAGCACGTAAAAAATATGTTAGCGTTTATTCTATGTTGATTATGAACAACAATTGAAGTTCAGAAATATGTAGTTGGAGAACAGATAATACCTGGAATAGATATTACATTCATTTAATCATCCAACATTAATAACGGACCAAGTATAATATACCTTTAAGCATACAAGTCTGCCTAAAATTCAATATTGGTTTTCATATCTTCCTTCTTCATTTCAGTCAAGAAGTTCGCAAAGTTGATATTTATAAATGCTAATATGAAATTTTGTTAAATTAAACCTCATATTTTTTTATTACAAATAATTATTTATTGTATTATGTAATATTCCTATGTACATAAATTGTTTTATATTATAATAGACAGGTACATAATATAATAGGGGTAGTAAATTTATATCTGATAATTTATTAGAAAATGACTGGTATAATTGAAACGGTACAAACAGCGGTAATTCTAGTTTTCAAACAAGGATTTGACTTTGAATTATTTTAGTAGTATTAATTATACTTGTATCCTGGATTTAGATTTATTTTCTAATTACGAGTTATAGTAAATTTAGTTACCTACAACGCAACCAGGGTATAACGTGGTAGTTGTTATATAGGCTCACCAGGTCCTCGCACTTTATTAGGAGCTTGAGCTGGCGATTGCGGTGAGGAATATAGAACTGTAAAGCTAGAAAGACCCCGGAAAGCTTCAAAGCTTGCCTACGCCACCGGTATCTTGCAAAGGCTTTCTCTTACCCCAAACTGGTATGGGATTTATTAAAATATTGCTTTCATGTTCGATAGAGAACAAAATTCGTGCTATTTAAACCCTAATTCTATTCTTCCAATATTTATAGCTTTCTTGATAAAACCTGTAAATGTAAAAGTTCAATGTATTCAATATCTCATTTTGATCCTTTTTCTTCCCGAAATCTAAATGTTTTTAACAGACATGCTGAAACATCCAATAATAGATTAGTGTTTTCTAAGATATCTAGGAATTAAATTTTAATCTTGCTAAAACTTGTCATGGTTACAACTTTTTAATACAGAGTTCAGCCTTCATTTATCTCACTTAAAACTTTGTGTTGCGAACAAAAACATTTCGTGACCCAAAACCTCTTTAATTTCTAATTTAGTTTGAAACACGTATACGTATCTAATAAAGACTTTTCCAATGTCGTTGAATAACTGAAGCTTTTTGATTTTTATTGGATTTTCAAGTTTTACAGCTTTTTCATTTTACTAATAAAAGCCAACAACTTTTAGGTCCAATCAATGCGAAAATTTCTATTAAAAATTGTGAAATGTATATTTTAATTACTTTTTTTTAGGTGACTTAAAAAACACTTTTATTATTTAAAATTTTAATCATCAAAGTATATTATTAAATGAACTTTTTCAGTTCATTTGCACGCGTAGAACAAACATAAAAAATATACAGTTCCAAATAGAATCTCAACATTTTATGCTTCATTTATTTGAGAAAATCAATTAATTTTCATTCCGTTACAGTTCTTCATTAGTTAATTTAATTAATGTTTAAAAATAATTTAAAAAATTGAATTTTAAGGTCTAGCAGATACTTGAGTAATTAATTAATTTTAAAGAATTTACAATATTCATGATAGCACTTGACGTAGGTACATAATACACAAAATTAAAGAATTTTGTATCTACATTATGAGTTGTTAATTAACAACCTTTATGTAATGAAAAAAAATATAAATTTAAGTATGCCGCAAATATTCGAAATGTGATATTTAAAAATACAGACAGAATAATCGATGGATAACTGGATATTACTTTTTCCTTTTTTCCTAATTTCCAATACCGTTTTCAATTATACCCCCTCACCCCTACTCATTTTTATTGCTATCTACAGATTTTCTCCACTTTTCCTTAGTTTGCGATAATTATACTAACAGTGTATTTTATTTGTGAGAACTTAAAAACAGTTTAGTTCTAAAAAGTGTATTTGCATTTTTTGTGTTTTTCTAAAATATTGGTATACATACCGGATAGATCCTAAAGGATAAGAAAATGATAGCATAAAGATATCACTTAGCCTGTGAATCGTTCAAACCCACTGCCTAACTTGGGTTCCAAATCCCCCAAAATAGAGGATATTTATCTTAACTAATATAATTTATAGGTATATCACCTCCGTTTAGGACATAAAATTCCGACTTGGCGAGAAAGCTCTCTCTTTAGTCTTCTCACGGGTAATTCCACTCAGGTGATTTTGCATTAGTGTCGTCTCCGATAATTATTGGTCTGGCCCTTCTCTTTGCGTGGTCACCCGTCATTCTTCATTGGGCGAAAAGTAGCACAAGCATTATGTCAAAAGCACCAAAATCCACCTAAGCAATGCCACTTGCTTACTATGCAGGTATTTGTAGCCTAAAACACGAAATGGCTATCGTTTCACCTGGCAGCCACTCACAAGACAAATCTTTAGTCCGAAGTTTATAAC
The DNA here is from genome assembly GCA_963170105.1 of Cantharis lateralis. Taxonomy (NCBI): domain Eukaryota; kingdom Metazoa; phylum Arthropoda; class Insecta; order Coleoptera; family Cantharidae; genus Cantharis; species Cantharis lateralis. The sequence goes on along the minus strand of OY720627.1, from coordinate 35,506,092 downwards.
GGTCTCACTGCCACTTGATCGACACAACTTTAATAATTATCAATACAGCAATTATCAGTAAACTAGCTCGTCGAAAGTCTTCATCTAAAATTGTGTTTTGCACATTTTTGCTAAAATTATATGAAGTCCTTTTTAAGTAAAACAACTTTTTGTCTTTATACTTTTGTAAGAAAACATTTTGATCTTATTCACAGTTTTATTCGTGAATAAGATCAAATCAGATTTGCACTGGCAATTGAAAGAAAGTTAACATCATTATTACTCCAAACGACCATGAAACTGCCAACGTTCACCTAACTACAGAAATCAATTTCTTATAGGATAGCTGATTTACAAGTTCTTGTACCTCTCCAAACTTTAAAAAGCAAAAAGCTTATATTCAGCTGTGTACGTTATAATATTATCACGCTATCTACTATGGCTTTAGATAAAATCAAACAATTACCTTGTCGGACTGTCATGTCAGTCGAACATCATTGCATAAAAACTGGACAGCATTTCTAGAAGAACTTGAAAGAAATTTTCATTTAAAATTAAACGATTTCAATTTTCTCACGAAGGTATTAGCATTTTCTCTTCTAATCCATATCGGTTAATTGTAGGTAGTATACAATACAAGTTAATTGTAGTTTGTGACGTCATGATGTCGAAATTAATAATAAACAGGATTTTACACCATACGGCGTTAAATGCTTTCTAATTACCTGCTATTATTTACTATTAATGCATTTTTGCAGTAAAATATTTTTCAGCGCCGAATACGTGACATATGTGAATTTTTGAGAGTGAAGCAATATTAATTAAAGTCACTGGTTGTCTAAAACTCATTAAATAGCTTTATAGTAAAATATTACATTCTAATGAACTGAGTCTTCCTTTAAGTATTCAAGTTTCAAGTGTAGTTGAACGGACTGCATTTGGTAATTTCTTTCTACTTGATTTTTAAAGTAATTTGTTTTTCCGCCCCACAGATAAAATGGTAATAACAGCCAGTTAGTGTAGTAATAGTTCATCGACGAACAAATTCGCCAAGTAAGATGGGTGGTGCAGAGTTTGTTGACTTAACTAGTTTAATTTCTGTAGCGTCAGATGTGCCACATGCAATCGATCGAGCGTTGTCATGAGTAAAATTGAGAGTTTTTGTAATAAAACTGTTTGCATTCGAAGTTCTTCAATATTCTTAGCAGTAATTGGTATTGCTCGGAATTTGAAAATTATAGTGCAACACCTGTTAAAATTTTAAGTTAATATTATTGTTATTATTATTGGATATTTAGTAAACTTTTTAATGCTCGATTATAAATGGAGATATACGTACATATTTGATAGATCACACGACCGGAGTTACGTTTAATTTTTCACTTATTAATATATTGTTACCTGAAACCTGCAGGTAGACATCTTAAATTCTAGTAAGAACTTTTGGCATTTTATGTCTTTAGTAGATCTTGTATAAAGAAAACAGTTTTTGCTACAAAATTTCATTTCAACTTTTTGGAGTAAGATGCGTTGAAACAAAATAAAAACATAAGCGAAAGATAGAGAGTTTTTGTTCTCGCTTTTCTTGAGTACAATTAACTTTAGGAGACAATTCCAGCAGACGAAACTAATGTTACCTGCCAGATTAGCCTGTACCGGTAATAATGTTGACAGCTAGAAGTTTTATGTAAATAAAATTCAGAATATTGTGTCATAAAACAATATGATATTATTTATAAAGTTTCTTTCTTAATTTCGTTGGTAGTATATACACTTTAAGTTTTAGTTATCAACATTTATTCTATTATGTTCTGTAGGTAGATAGTGGATACACAAGTTTTAAATATACTAAACACAATATCCTTAGCTTATTAAGTATACAAATTTAAATATAGGATTCAGTTGTTCGTATCCTATAGTCTTGTAATTTCTTGCCAGAATACTAGTTCGTTTTATTTTATAGTTTTGTGTTGATAAGCTGGTTAGTTTAAAATGCAACATAAGAAATATATAAAAATGAAAAGTGATATTCATTAAAATAATGAAAAATAATTAAATTAAAAATTATAAAAATGAAGATTATCCAGCTAAAGTGTTTTAACATAGCAAAAATAAATTTATTATTATCAAAATATTTAAATTAATTTTCCATAGCTGATCCTTAAGGACGTCTTGCTATTTTTTGACATTCTCTACAACTCATTATTAAGTAATAGATTAGCTCCTTACGGAAGATTGTTGCCAAAAATTGAAAAAGCCGGTTCGTATCGACCGGTTTCGGTAATAATTTACTATCATTAAAATACAGCGCCATCGAGAGGAAAGCATGTGTACTGATCGAATTACTCAATATCGGTAAAAAAATATAATTATGCAAGTTTATTCACCTTAATTGGAAAACTAAATAATTCAGCGTTACTAAGTTTTCCTCTGTTATACTAAAAATATAATTAAATAAAGATTTCGGCTTTTCAGTTACACATTTATATAAAAATAATTTACCACAATATTAATATGATAGATAATCTTTTTATTGCATTACTAATGCCTATATTTTACGCTCGTTTTTTGTTAGCTAAAAGTTTTCTTTCTATCATTGTATTACGCCATTTATCAACATATAAGAGAATCAAGTTCTTATACCTTAGAAATATTTTCCACTCGTATTTAGTTGTTAGTTATTTTATTTTTATAAAATATCTGAAAGTCGTAAATAATTTAAAATGATTATGAATTAAAATAAACACATAAATTTTTAAAAACTTACTGTAAATAAAATAACTTTCCCTTTGAGTTTAAGTTTTATTATTTAAGAGTCGATAAGTAGAACTTTTGAACTTTTCAAAAAATATATCAAAATTAATGTCTGAAAGTAGTTAACTAAAAAGTAATATTGGAAATTTAGTAAGGTCTGTATACTACTAGAAAACTTAATGATTTACTGAACTTAAAAATTTTTTTAATATCAACCTATAAACTAGTAATTTCTTTTTATACGGGTTTTTATACAGGGTGCACAGCACTTCGATGGCGATAAAACCAAATTTTATAAGAAAAAAGTATTTTATATAAATTACGGGTTATGGCACCGACACCATTAATTTTTTATTGTTCAATGCTACGAGAATTTTTAAGGAGTGCGAAATTATTTTATAACTGGATTATAACCCTTTATTGTCTAAAATCAACGGCTTTCAAGTTAATTGATTTAAAAAAAAATGTATTTTAATCTGGTTTGTAGATTATATTCCCGCTTTTTAAAAAGCACTTAACCGTTAACTCTAAAAATTAATGTTTTCGCTGCTATGGATATTTGCCGGTAGAAATGTAAAAAATTGCTTTAAACCTCGAGGATGTAGAAAACATTTTTGTTAAATTTTGTTTAGAATGGGGACTTTTACCACCTGAAGGACACCCTGTATGAAAACACATATTTTTGAGCGGCAAACAAATTATAGATACTACATTTTTTTCCGAAATATTCTTTTAAATTATTACAATTTATTGCCAAAGTTTTTAATTTCAATTAGTTTCAGTGAAGATTTATTTCAAGCTTGATAAGCAGTTAATAATACAGCTAAGTGGTTTTTTTAAGATATGATGATGATATTAATTTTACTTTTGAGCAGTGCATTAAGAATTCAAAAATTTAAGATAATAAGTTACGGACCGGCGTAGTGACGCCTTCTATCTAGGCGCCGAGGGCGTCGGTTTACAGCGCGCTTTGCTCAGTTCTTCAACAGAATCTATCGTGTCGTGACTTCCGCATTTGTCTTTAAATGTTGTACAATTTAAACTTTTTTAATTGACACTAATTAATTATATTAAGAACTTTGCGAAAGTGCAAAATTATAAAGACAACTTTAATTATGTATCAGGAATATTAAGAATCTAGCTGTGCTATGTAATTGTATTATAATGAGGTAAGTTCAAACACGTAAATTTAAATTTTTAAAAACTCCAACAGTTTTATAATTTTTTAAACAATTAAAATAATTAAACATTGCATGTTGGTTTCTATAACTTGGTTTCACGATAATTCTATTGCAGTTGCATATTTGTATAACTTAACCGCAATAATAAAATTACGCTGCGATTCAAAATCAAGTAAACATTATTTAACTTGCTGTTCATAAGTTATTATATATAAAAAGACATGAATTTAGATGAGGTTAATTATTTTTTGAGCCTATTGATAATTTAAAAATTATATTAAGCCGTTAATTAAATTTGTTCAGCTACACTTTTAAGTAACAGCACAATGTTCTTCAGCAACTAATCACGTAATGAAAAATTTGTTGGTATGTTAATATTCAAAAATTGTTTTCTCAACAAAATTTAATACGACATAATTTTCGTAAAATGGGGCTTAAAATATAAGACTCATGAAAATATAAATAATGAAGAAAAGATGTCATGCGCGTGTTGCAGAATATTAATGATGTCAACAAAATGTGAAAACACGTATAGAAATTTAAAATCTCAAATGAATTGCAAATAAGAACCAAAAAATTCCTCTATTTGTTTAGGATGGAAGCCGTAGGTATAATTTGCTCAAGTTGCAAAATTTTAACAGTTTTGTATGAAATTTTTCGATAAACTTGATGGTTTCTTGATCTGTTAAGGAAATCTTAGGAAAATAATAATAATTAGTGAACCGAAGCACAGCCAGAATAAACAAAAGAAAATTAATTGTAAATAAAATACCCTTGTTTTCTATAAATTACCCTCATCGTATTTATTAATATTTACCTATTATGATTAATTTAGCTTTAAACGCCCGTAATTCGTCTTGATAAATTATGTGGAATAATATTTTTTTAAATCTGTCCTGAATTCTTTTTCCAATTCCTTATTTCCTCGATTTCCTTGCAATTAACCTGCATTAAATATTCGAAAAGATCAAATCAGTCTTACTCGATTTTTATCGAATTTTTATATAAAAATATGTAAAAACCCAACGGTGGATTAACATAATTACTCAATATTATGTATGAGTAAAAACTGTTTTAGTAAACTTTTTTAATCTCTTTTTATGTGGAAATCAAACATTGGGGATTTTTTTAGGTCAAACGATCGAAAATTGGAAATTAAAACTAAAGTTGTTATTTCAATAACATTTTTTGTCCGCTTATGGAATAAAAGTGAATTTTTTAATAATCTAACCAGCGTTGCAATATAAAAAGAAAAAGCTTTTAGGTGTTTATTTAGGTATAATTTTTTATTTAAATAAAAAAAATTAAAACCCAAAACCCTTTCACTGTAAATAAATTAAATCCACTCCCGCCTATGCAAACTGTATTGTGTTCAGAAATTTAAATTTTTTAAACACAAACTTTTGTGATTAATTACTCAGTCGGATATGTAACTTCTTGATACTAATAAATGAAAAAAAAATAAAAATAAAATTAATTAAAACTTCTGTAAGGGTTAGTTTTGTGGGTAACAAATTTACAAAACTTTATTTTACAAGGTTTAATTTAAAAGTGGAAGAAAATTTTTGCAACCGTTAAAATTGAACCCACAAATAAAAAGGAAAATCAATTAAGTTTCTTTTGCAGCTTTCAGCTTGAGTAATTAAAATTGAATAATTTTCAAGTTTATTTTGTAAGACTTGTAATAACAGCTGATACCTTAATAAATTACTATTTTTAATGAACCCAAAACTTTGTATCCATTCTTCAAATAAGTATTTGATGTAGGTTTTGTTATTAAGTTTAATTAACGGAAAATATTTAATGGCTTCAAAATGTTTAACGTACGTTAATTTGTTTTTGCAAAAATAATTGCTCGTAAGAATATAAAAAATTTAGTAGTTTAAAATTTATTTGAAAGAAATTTTTGCAGCGGTAGCAATCAAGAATTCCGATTTAATTTTTGTATAAAATATTTAACGAAGTAATTAGATTTGCGAAAATCAAGATTAAATTTTTACATTTTCTTGTTTGAATGGTAGATGTTTATATAAAATTGCACCTAGTTTATATTAATTGAACTCAAAAACAGAACTAGTTTATAAAACTATTATATTTTGAATTCATTTAATATAATTTCACAAGTTAATAAATTCATTTAATAATAGTAGTTTATGCAATAAGTTTAGAAAGGACCATATTACTGAACTAATAGTACGGGTTTAATCGAATTTTGAATGGAAAGATTATAATCATTGGAAACTAGAAATTCAAACAAAAAACTTTATAAGAACTAAAATTAATAGTTTTTGGTCACACAAGGACGTCGATGTATTCGTTTTCTTCTGCCGCCCTTTCCAGCCCTTCTTTGATATATTCACTGTTGTGAAAAAATTAAATCTGGAAATTCCTTCAAACTTTTGTAAAAATTGAATTGTACCATCTTATTTAATCTTAGAAAAACAAGCAAAAAGCAAGTTTTCAATTAAAACTTTGTAAAAGTGAAATAAAAAAGTAGAGAAAAGTAAAAATAAATGATTTCTTTCAAATTCCCGGCATAATTTTTTTGATGTTATAAAGCTTTGATAGCTAAAAACCAAGCCAACAAACCTGTATAGCTCTAAAAAAAAGTTTAATTTTGATGCAGGAAATTGAGAAGAAATTATTTATTTTTTACTTTTGACTTTACTTTTATGAAGCTGTTAACTGGTAAAACTTGCTTTGTGCTCGTTTTTCTATGTTCTGGTGCTTATAAGTTCTGTCATATTAATTTATTTTGATGTCAAGACTTTTTTTATACAAAAGAATAAACTAATATTTAAGAAATCCGGGATTGTAAGACTGTTGAAATATTATATAATTTTCCTATTTCTTTCAGTTATATTCGGGCATAAAAGTACTACTTTTAAATGTAATTTTTTTTTAATGCAACATTTTTAAACTTAAATGTTTATGGTATTAAAGTAATATTGACTTAATCATCATAATCAATCATAAAAGACAAAATTTTAATAAATTATTCATTGCAGCAATTTTTATATAACATCCAATATATTTAATTGGTAGTATTTTGAAGTGAATAATAGCTATTTGAAGTTTAAATTATTTTCCAATTCATATTTAATATGTACGCATGAGTTAAATTTTTTTCATATGAAAAAATTAATAAATTTTATTGGCGGATGTTTTATGCTTCGAGAGCATCGATGCAAATGTTTTCAGTATCAAACTTTCAATAGGTACTCACCGGTTCAATTGGTACAGAGTGGAGTACCTATTTAGTTTAATTCCGGATTGAAATTACTATCTACATAGTCAAACTCATATGAACTTTTGCTCAAATTTTTCACAAACCACTTTATACGAAGTAGAAAAGTTGGCAATGTCTCAAACGCTTTTACTCTTGATTGTTTCTTCTAATACTTAAAAAGGAATTATTGTTAAACAGCTTTATTTCAAAAATTTAACCTAAACTTTATTTCTACTCAAAGATATACTCAAATACAATAACCTGTGAGGTTAGAAACATCACAATATCATTAATATATTAAAATCAATATTCTTAAAAAAGAATCTCACTGCAGTCATTCTTTGATTAAGTGCAACTTGGGATTGGTAGCAACCTTGAAATTTAATTGTTTAACAAAGAATTTAACATCAAATTAATGTTAAAATTTCGTAATAATAGAAATAAAGATTTGATTCTCTACAGAGATATCTATACATTTTTCAATCAATCATGTGCATGTTTTATAGCGTAGAATGTCTATACGTATAAAAATAAGCATTAATGTATCTTTTTATTCGTGACTTGTCAAGTCAAAAATGTCAAGTTGTGCTAAAATGTGTACATAATACATCTTGCTTCAGAAACCCTGTTAAATATAATATTGTGAACTGTATGTAGGTTCTGGGTCGATATGGGCTCTAATTTATGGGAACTACCGTGAACAATCGAGTTATAATTACTTAACTGATAAACGTTTCTTAAGTGTAGTTTATATTATAGTTTCTCTTGTGATTTATCATAGGAGAAACCATAAAGCACAGTTTACATTGTGTTTTCTTTCTAAAAGTATAAACAATTTCATGTAAACTATACTTTATGGTTTCTTCTATGATAAATCATAAGAGAAATCACATAAGTAATGTAAACTGCACTTTAGATATATTCGAAAGATACCTAACCTAATAATTCAAAAAAACATCAAAAATCAAATTTTTTTGTTATTTATTCAGCAATTCGCTAAAACCTAATCTAATTTAAAAGAGAGATTTGTACAGTTATGTCTTACGATTTTCTTATAAGCCCAAAATCTGTACCAAATTTCTTTTTTTTGAAAAACAGAAACAGAATAATTTTTTTTACGAACACATGGCAAAAGATGTTTTGGATTATTTTCCTGCGTTAATGGCGATGAAGGAATTGCAAGTTTTACTTAGAATTGAATTTTGAATTTCTTGTAATTTATGGCTTCATAGTAATGCATGTGTACAAAATTTACGTTAGCGGAAAGCTTTTAAAAATACAGTGCATCCGTTCCGTTCGTTCTGTTGTAGACACGATGCTTTATATGAAACCATGCAAACCAACCAAAGTATAAAATCCGATGCGCTTACTATTTTTATTGAACTTTTATGTTTTAGATTTCATCCAGGAAAGAATATATTGCAATATGCGGTGTAAATCTAAGGCTTAACATATAATTGTAATTTAGGTAATATACAATACGAGATAAATTAGTTGACAACCAGTGTTATACGAAAGGTTTTTGGGTAATTATAAAAAAAATGTAGATTTTAAAGTAGGAAGTATTATTTAGAGTGGGGCGCTAGCAAACTCATAAATAAGAGTTTTCCGTCATCAGATTTAAAAATCAATTATTGATTAAAAAAAAAAATTAAAGGATAAGATTAAATATTTTAAACTATCTAATGTGTTGGCCAACCCGATATTAGCTAATTTATTTTATAGTTAGGTTGTAATAAAGCAGAATTAATTTTAAACTTGAAATGCGATTAAGCTTTGTAAAAGCCCGTTTAACAGTGAAATAGTTGTTTGTCTGAAAAATGCATGCAAATTAAATGCCGAAAGTTTTATTTAAAATATGGTTTACACATTAGCCAAGCTCCTATATTAGAACTCGAAGCACACGCATCAAAAGTTGGATATTCTAGCTGTTCGGAGCTACTCCTCCTCTTTGCTTGCCGCATCGCTGAACTCCTAATTCAGCCGTCCGACCCCATCAGCAAAACCGGTAAAGTTTACCGGTAGAATTTGAATGTTCACGATTAGCACAAGTTATCAGCGGGTATCATTGGAACTTTAAATTACTATGGCTTAAATTTACACTTAGTTGCAATTAGGGCGTAAGAAGCGCATTTAATATTCAAAACAACCGCTTGAGAAACGAACTTAGACTATTTACTTTTAACAACACTTGACAAAATCGATTATTTGCTAAAAGTTTTAAATGTAAATAAGAAGCTCAACTCAAATTCTGAACAAATTTTACAACCAAATCTTAAATCAACAACTTTTGACGCCTTAAAAGAAGCAAGGTATTAGAATACCAAATTTGCCCTACCTAAAAATTAACAATTCGTGTTAAAAGCTACAAGATATAATAAACTTATGTTAAACAGTTGTTGTAATAATATAAGTGTTAAATAATGAATCTTAAATATATTTTCAAGTTTAACAGACTCGTAACATTCTATTAAAGTTAAAAGAGGCGAACAATTTACTAAATTGCCATTAAATAAGCTGATTTAAGGCAACTTAAGCATTTTAATTTAATCTAATTAAATATGCAGTAGCAATTAAAGCTAAGCTAAATGTTTTTGTTATACACTTCATGATTCTACCTTTTACCGCTATTTTACAAACGTTTTCCTAATTTTATACATTTAATTCAACATACTTAAATTTTCAATTGAATTGATGTACATACATACTCCAAATTTAATCTTACGACTTCGCACAAAGTTCAAAATAATTTTAAATTTATTGCCAAAATATTAAAAAAAAAACAAATGATCGCATTGATTGCAAAATTAAAAATTTTAATGAAAAATATATAATCAAGTTTTGATAATGCAATATAGCACTATTTCATTATTGGTTCTATAATAAGCTGAAACAAAAGCGGTCTTAATAATTTTGCTGATCAAAAAATAAAAACGCTAAATCGATTCGTCCATTAAATTAAATTAAAACTGGATTTTTTATTTCGAAATTCTATCATTTACTATTTTCCTTAGTTGCCAATCGACCAATGGTAATATTAAAAAGTTACGTAAAATTCAATCAACCGCGATTGAATTGCAGCGACATTTTGCCAAAGTGCATTTTAATGCAAATATAAACGACTATTTTTCCAATTGTTTTAAAACAATGAAAAGAACGGTTTTTACATTAAATTTTTAACTCTTATAAATTCAATGAAACAGAATATTATTGCAGTATTCAAATTAAAATTAAAAATATTAATAATATTAGCATTTATTTGAAGAAATAAAATATTGCTTTCTATAGTCAATATCAAACCAATAATTCTTGTCAAAGTGTTGCAAAGTTAGAACAACGTGCTAGGAATATTGATTTTAGCATTAGTCTTCGAATGTTAGGATATGTTAATTTTTGTAAATATAAAATATATCATCTTCATCGGAAATAGATATAAATAATTTAAACGAGCAATAAATAAAGTATGTTACATATTTTACAATGTACGTATTTCAAAATCGTTTGACTCGCTGAAAATTTACAATAATATTTAACCTAGTTTGTTAATAATTTCAAATATATAGGTATATAATATGTAAACCAAATTTCAACAACTTGCAAATGTCAGAAGCACCGATTCCTGTTACTTTTTGAAGTGCGGAAATACATACATATTATTAATATGTATTTTAATGAGATTCGCCAAAAATTATGAAACGTATGAATGTATGCAAAATGTCAGCAAACGCTTTATTATTACATTTCAGACTGTTACAAGATAATTTAATTAATAATTGTTTATCAGAACCGGCAAGATTTGCAAGGAAATTCCTGAAGAAAATAATAACTTTGCCTAAACTACTGTATTTTGTGACATTTAAAATTAATAAGTGTCATTCTGTTCTTGTCTAGTTAACGTCAACATGACAAGGAAGAGGTTTACGTTCTTGTTTATATACGGAAGATTTGTTTATGTACGTACGCATATCTCTCTAATTAAGTTTGCATATATTTAAGCATTTGAAGTTGCAAGTGGGTACTTATAATATTATTTTATTTCGTAAATAACATTTGAGATTTATAGTAAGTTGACTGATATATTGTACATGACAAATAAATGTTGTGTACGTAGAACACTTTTTACATCCGTCCACAGTTGTAATGAAAACATTTTCAATTTTGTTTGATGATTATTTTTATGTGACAGCAATATCATAGCTTAAATCGCTAATTTATATAATCATAATCCCAGAACGACAGAACGCAGGCGCAATAGTAAAACTCGCGAAGAAGTAGTACAATATATTATTATAAATTTTATTGTAATTAATTTATTTTATTGAACTTACACCAAAGATTTACTACAAAGTACCAACTACAGAAAAGTTTGGGTTTGAGCCCAAGTGGTACCGTGCCTATTTTGGTATGCAAATAATTTACCGAACTTTTTGCAAATTCGTAATCTAGCAGACTTTGTGTGGTAAATGTAATAATTGAAAAATTGTTCTCTTTAGAGAAACTTGTTTTATTAGATTTCAGTTCTTGTAACGCCTTACTCAAACTGTGGTAAGCTGATATTATAAAAATAAAGTCACTATAATATGTTACAATTCCATAGTATTTTGAATACATAATTTTAATCTATGAAATGTATACATCCAAATAATGGGTTTTTAAATGTACAACATTCAAATAATTGATTTTTAGTTTTTTAGTGGCTGTATATAACAGTGTCGTACGTGAATTGAATATCTTCAGTTCCACAACTTAAATTTTTTTTAAATAAAATTTATTTTCTACTGTTTGATATTTATTTGTATCTTTAAGAACTGTCACTTATTCAATTATGTATTGCATTTAAATTTTTAAACATTCATGTTTCCGAGGTTTTCAATATTTAAAGATTACAACATTAAATTTAATATTAATAAATATCAATAAATTGTTGGAATCTTTACCCCTATTTTTATTATCCGGCTCATGCAAGATGATTTTATGATGATATTGTTTATTTGGATTTATTATATATCTCTCAATTAATGAAAATATTTGCGTTTAGAAAATAGCAAAAGTAGGAAATTTTGCCTAAAACGCCTAAATCAAACACTTTGACAACAAGGTTAGGGTTGTTTACTAACCTTAAAATTATTGAAAAACCCACCAAGTGGACCTACCTATAAAGAAAAGAAAAAATTTATTAACATTTATTTTGCTTTCAGTTCATGATTTCAAGCAAACTTACCTTTATCCCTTTAGTCTTGTTGCAATAAACGCGTTTTTCCTCCAATTCCATCCTAGCACACCAAACACACCATGTTCAAACACTTGCACAATTTTTACACGGCCACGAAAAAGAAATTTTAATGAACACTGACCACTACTATTAAAACCAAGATTTAAATCAAAAATGAATCGCAATTATTTAAAATTTCCATCAAGCTTTTCCACAAGTTTGTACTGAACACCACATTCCCGACCGTAAAAAGCGACCGGAATGGATTATGTTCTTTTCACATTTACACTATATTAAGGCTTGATTTTCCTTGAAAATCTAACAAAAATTATTATATCGCAGTTACAACAATTTCAGCAAAAGTGGAAAATAATAAACACCCTAAACGTAAATATTTGAAACGACGCGACTTATTTCGACACCGTTTGCAACAAGAATGAGTAGTTATTTGATATTTAATTTTTGTTACTAATATTTTTCGTAATTTAACAGGTCATACATCATCAGGTGATAACGGTTTTACACATGAGGTAAGCCGGAAGTGACAAACATTATAAGTTTTGTTGAATCACATTTATATGTCTACAAGGTGAAAGTGAAAAATTAATTAATAATTTTCAATTTTCAACTTTAGATAATCTGACCATCAAAAAATCCAAATAGATTCATTAATTCCGGTAGAGCTAATTTTGTTATATTATGTTGTACCTAATAGTTGATGCCCGGATCGAAGCGCAGCTAAATTCAAAAACTGTAAAATTTTCTTACTTTTTCAGTTTTTTTCCAAATAGCGGTAAAAATAAGCGTCTGACAGAAAATTGCGAAATATTTTCAGACCCAACGAGTTCTCTAGCTCCAGTTATTTTCGCATTACAATTTTGCAAAAATCCGCAAAATTTCCCAAAGTTGGAAAATTCGAGAATTCAGTAATTCTACATTATATTATATTATGATACAGATTCTTACCGTACGTAGTAGTCGTAATAATTTAGGTTCGGGGTGCAAAAAGGGTGAAATTTTCAAATTTGGTAAATTTTACAGATTTTTGAAGAGCTGTAACCTAAGCCTGTTACTCGGAAACTACTGGAGCTAGAACTCTTTTTAGTCTGAATTAGTTGCAAATTTGATGTATTTTAAAAAGATATGGCATACATTTTCTGGCAGACGTTTACTTTGATCGCTATTTGGCAAAAACTTAAAAAAAGATTGATAATTGGGGTATTTTGTGAAAATGGGGGCGTTCGCGGCAAAAAGTTTTGTTGGAAAACTACTGGAAATAAATCAATTCCGGAATCAACCCGTACAACATGTAAAAAACCGGAAAAAGCTTTACCGTATTAATGCATCGATTTGCACTATTTTGACTGGAATAAATAGGTAATTTCAATCTAAGAAATGTATACATTCAAATAATGGCTTTTTAGTTTTTTATTAGCTATAATATTGTCGTACGTGAATTGGATATCTTCAGTTACACAACTACTGTTGTTTTTACAGAGTGCATTTTTGCATTTCACTGTGTAAACAATAAATATTTGCTGTGTAAATTGTAGTTGTACAAATCGTAAGTAACTAATTTTGTTCTTATTTGCTAGCTGAATGCAAATTCCGATTTGTGAGTCCGATAAATAATTTGTCAACAATGGAACAAAGAAATTCAATTTTCCGCTTGACCTGACTATATTATAAAATTCTTCAAGAGAATGTTTTTTTATGTAGACGTCCACTTGAATTCTTCCATTTATAGGAAGTGGCGCTCAATAAGCTGTCAATAGGCTGCTATTTTTTTAATAGTTTTTAAATGCTGTTTAAAAAATTTAAAAATAGCAGTTTTAAAATAAAATAGCTACTAAATAACAGGTAACTAAATCATTATATAAAATTTAAACCGGCAGTAATTGGAATTTAGTGGCTAAAAGCTAAACCCAGCTTGACAGTAGTTACGTCTAGATCACACACTTTTATTACTGTAATTATCCAGCTACTAAAATTTTTAGCTTTTAACTATTGTTAGCTGTATAAATTATTGCATGAAACTAATTTTTAAAATTTTTAGTCGGAAACGCAGTTCATTTTTAATCTTTTTGAATATTTATCTGTTTATGTGTGGTTTTGCGATTATTACGCTGTGTGTTCCTTCCATAAAATAATCCTGCAGTTATGTCCTTGAAATAAGTAAAATCTATATTGTCTTTTCTCCGCGAACAACGTTCAAACCACTTGTTTGGTTGTGAAATAACTTGTACAACTGAATTAATTTTATACAAGACTTAACAAAAGTTTTTATAAATAAAATAGCGCTTTAATGTTTATTGTTGTACTTGAAAATGTGTCATTTAATCCTTAATTGTCAAAGGCTTTGCATATTTCGATTCTGTTTATTTTCAGATACACGTACACGGAAATAAATTTATTTTCGGTGTATAGGTAGCAGGTATCTGTATCCTGTACATCCTGTATATCCTTTACCTTAGCATTGCACTTAAAGAAATGAAAAAATGCGACGTGACTAACACACAACTTTACTTAGCAATGACAATACACCAAAATTTATGATTTTGACAAAAATTAAATTTTATTTACGATGTTTGTTGTAACGAACATGTAGGACCAATAAAACTACATTATTGATAATTATTATGATCCACGTTAGGAATCCGTAGGTCAAATGGAGAAATTGCCTTTGAAATGTCCTTTTGATTACACTATAAAGATACAACCCTAAAAACTACCAAATAGAAAATACACTGCTGAAAGTTGTCGTGTAATGCTCTTATTACACCATGCAGATTATTGTACATGAAATTGGACATTTTATTGTTTTTTACGAGCTTTTGGGCGTTTTGTGCACATCTAAGCGTAATTTCGGTCTATAGAAATTTCACCTAGTTATATATTATACAGTTAACTGTCGACACGCCTTTTTACTGATTCAAGGGACTTATTAACAGGACTTTTATGATTGCAGTTACAAAGGTTACATCAAAGTGGTTTAATTCTGTCAGATTTAACAAATCGGAAACAGTAACTAGGTAATTGTAATGTGTAGCTATGGCTGATTGATTCAATAATTCAACTTTAGCCCAAACTCTCTAATATGATTAATTAGTGTTTGGAGACATTTAAACCTTTTCAACTGTCGATACACTAAATAATTTATAAAATTTTTGCTAATAGATAAAAAGCATCATTTATTGCACGCTATTGAAAGTGGCCTTTTTTAATCGGCAGTTAGAAATCTGAAGTTAACTTAGCTTAGCTCCTAACAATGTAGTGATTTAAAACAAATCATTTTCGCTAACCCAGGTTATCAGCATTGGTTAGCTGGACGTTAACCGGGTTGGGGTATGCCTGTAACTCTGGCATGTAACCCAGGGGATACACCCGCTTAACGTGCCCTCCGGAGCACCAACTTGAAAAACCTACTAAACCTAACCTAAACAAAACAAAAATATTTTATGTGATCGATTTTGTTACATAAAACATACAGAAAAATTTTATTTCTTTTTGTAAAAATTAATGCTTATTACTTACATACGTCAGCAGATGTTCTTTAAATTTAAATAAATGAAAAGTGTTCAAAAAAGTAACGAACAATAAAAATTCAGAGATGTAGTTCTTTGTGGAAGCTTTAAAATATGTCACAGCTTTAAAATTGAAAATATCACATCCTATATATTTATCGTTATCGGTCTTGCGTAGCTTTCAAATTAAGTTCTTCAGAAATCTTTAATGAAAAATCATTTATCATACATGTAAATCAAGAGTAGAAATTAAGGTGGAAATCGTTTCTTTTAGAGCGGTAAACTTGTGAATAGATCATTTTTATGTTTTAAAATAGAGTGTGATTTATAAGAACTTCGCTGCCGAAAACCGAGAATGGCTGTTTTTCGTATTCTGGTTCCCGTACATCATTTAATTTAATCTAAATACAACGAAAACAACTGTTCGTTTTAGAATTATGCTTTGTCCACTTGGATGGGTAACACAATAAATTCTACGATTTTACTATTATTTAATTTTATATCCTTCAGTGTACGAAAGAGGACGAAGGCCGCGAATAGGCAAACTCATCCTATTATAATAAAAAATCAATCCAAAATATATGGATTTGAAAGACAAAATCCTGATCTTTAGAATGCATTTCTATGTGATTCTATGGAATAGAAACTAAAAAACTTGCGGCGAATTTTATTTGCTTATGTACCTCATTGCACCTTTGGTGCTGTTACAAAGCGTCCACTTTATATTGAGTTTCACTCGGGAATCGGAATCATACAATAGAAGTTGTTCAGATTTTTTTTGAAAAATTTTCTGCAGCAAAATTTTGCTCTCTAAAGAAATATTTATATTTTGCTATACAAATTATAATATTATACAAGATATTTTGGGCATTACAAACTTGTTTTTGTTTAAAAAAATTTACCTGGTTGCAATTTGGGGCTGGTTAGGCTAAAATTCGTGTCCTTACTATTTTATTTAGATTTCATTTACAATCTTACAAGTGAATGCTATATCATCAGATTTTTGTCAACATAGTCATCAGTATCAGAGCTTCAGTCTACTCCTGGACCATTAGCTTCTTTCGTTTTTGAGAAAGGTTTCAGCATTTATACCCCACGGCTGCTTAAACCGACCTAAGAAGATTATTGAATTTAGGTGCCGTACCCTCCGAAGCACTTATGTCAACTATATCAATATAAAAAAAGAAATAAAAAATTGTAGTCGCTAAAACTATACAAATTATATTTTCATATGAAATGTTTAGTATTCATCCAAAAAGTATGCTCGTATAAATGCATATTATGTATATAATTTTAGTGACGTCTACAATAATTTTAACTCGATAAAAACAACATACTAAAAAGAAACGTGAATGCAGAAACGAATAAATTTCTACATATAAATTTGTACAATCAAAACAAAATAAATAATTCAAATGTTTTCTTCTTATTATTTTATTTAGTATTGAAATATACCAACAGAGAAGGAAAGCGTGTCGCTCAATGTTTAAAAAGGAAATATACCTTACAAATTTAGCATGGAGAAACGAAACGCATTTAAATTGAAAATTTTAGATTTTACTAATAATATCATATGTTTTTTAATCTATATAATATAAAAATCGTTTGTTCAAATTTAGGCAAGACAACGTCTGCCGGGTCAGCTAGTACTATATAAAAAATTATTATTTTTGAATTCATCTATTGTATAGGTACATATGTAAGCAACTTTTATAAAGAGTAAAACTTTTGTTATAGCTTTGTTTCCCAAATAGAAGAGTTTATAATAAGATATAGATTTTAATACAATTTTTGCAAGTTTTATGTTTTAACCCCGACCCCCCCGCGAGGTCAAAAGCCTAAATATAAATTAGCCTATCTATAAGTGATTACTGTAATGAATTAGTGGTATAAAGGTAATATTTCCTGTTAACGTAAGAAATTTAATTTAACAATATTGATAATGTAATTATAATAGATTGAATTAGGTAAAATTGTTAGGTAATTCAAAATATTGATTATTATTTTAATTCTAGTAATTTACAACTTCAACATATTGTTTTATTTCACACGATTTAAAGAACTGCGACAATTTATTTGATATTGATTAGATTGGGTAGGAAAATAAATTGTATACATATATCGTTATGTAAAATGCGTTGTTAGTGATACTTGTTATTTCTGTATTGACTCGTAACTTTGTATCCATATTAGCCGCATAAAGACAGTTTCAACAAAAGTGTTTTATTACCGTGACATATTTGAAATTCCCTAAATTGTAACAATATTATTGAAAACTTGAAGTTTAAATATTGAAAAGATTTTAATAAATTTAATGTTATTGAAAAATGTATATCCACAACATAAAAATTTATTTTATTAGTTTAGGTTTACAGTAAACAAATAACTGTCAAGTGTATTGTTATACATTTCAAACAACCAGTATCGGTAGAGCTTATGGATGTTTTATTATTGAAAATATAAATACGCATAGTACTCCAAGCACTGGAATTTGATGTAAAATAACAGTCGACTAAATTCGGTTATGCTGCAGTTAAATATTATGGTTTAAGTTTTTCTTTTGTAATTTATAATAAATTGCAGATTTCATTTTGCAGAATACTAATTCAAGTGGAAAAGAAAAATTTAATTATATTTTATATCAAGATTAATAATTTTTCCGTCCATATTTGCTGGTTCTTATAATTTCTAATATCCTTTGCCTGAAATTCGACTTATATTACGAAATTCTCATGTTTGCGCTCAAGCAATAATTTTCAAGTATAATTTACTCAATGTTATTAAGTAAACCGCGTGCGCTTAAACTTAATAGGTATCTAATCCTGAAAGCATGTTTTGCTTTTGTTTATAAATAGTTTGTTGTAGAAGCGGTAACAATATTGACACTAATAATTTTCGACTTATTCAAAATTTGAAAATGTACGCGCCAAGCTGCAGTTTTAATGGAAAATTGAATAGATATAAGTTTTCTTTGGTGTTACCTTAAAGTTTTAGTATAATTCTCTCATAACTCATCATGTGTCGTCTTCAAAGTTGCATATTTGTTATAAACTTGCAATGTTGAATACAGATAACTAACAGAAGGGTTGTACAAAATAACTTGACACATTTTGAAGCTTGTTAAATAACTTAGTATCCCCATTGATGTTGCGAGTGTGTAAACAAGCCTAAATATTAAGCGGATTAAGATTAATATTGCTTTGAGATATTAATGATAGCCAACGTGTTTACGAACAATGATCTACATTTGTAAATTTATAACCTAAATTTCATAATTGATTTATGGTTTATTAATACTAAATTATTATATTTTCCACACAGAGAATTCCGAAATTGCCATATTAAGTATCAAAACAGAAGTGTCCTTAAAAATGGACAACCGGACAGCTTACCAATATACTAATAATTTACTACATAATCAATTGATTTGTGGTTGAGTAATATATACTGGGATATTTTTGTTATATAAACATTTCAAACATTTGAAACTGTATCAAACTTTCAGATCCAGGATATTGGTTTGTCCCATACATTCCTTTACTTCAACTAATCAAATTCCTTTTAAATCTTTTGATGTGCTTTTAATTTTGTTCGTGCTACCAAGGCGCTACCGCCTAATATTTTCACTAACTGGATATCGATCTTACAGCTTTGTATACATAAATACTTTTTATTACATACGGAATACATTATATAGATAGTAGTATTTATTTAAAACAGCAATTGGGATTTATTTCAAACTATTATCTTCATCCTTCCTCAACTTGTGATTTTTGAATAATTTATCTAGGAAAACTTCAAATATATACATATAAAGCGAGGAAAATAAACAGTATATTTCCAATTTTTTCTTTTTGAAATATTTCGTAAAATTATTTTAGAATTTCAAGTAAATTGCATGTTTGCGACAATTGATACTACTTCAACAGACACCTTTATCATAAATTATGAATTTTCCTTTCAATAATTATTATTGCAGATGTTCTTTATTAGTAATTTCAATTTTTTATTACAAAATGAGTAAAATAACATTTTTAAATTAAACTTTTAATAAAATAAAAACAAGGTAAACCATAAAAACTTAAAATACATAAAAATTTATATTAAAGTTGAATTAAAATTATTACTTTGACAATTCCTCAACCAAAAAATTTAAATTTAATCTCCTGTTTGTTTCAAACTTTTCCTTTGTTTCCTGTTTTCAGTTTCTCTAAAATTTGTTTTCATATTTTGTAAGCATTCTTCTCGATAAATTCTACATGTGCCCCACGTCGGGCGCCATTTATAATACTGTATTTTCTAAACTTGAGTTTACTTTGTAATATTTCATATTCTTTAATTACAACTAATTTTTTAAACTATTCTTTATTTATTTTCTACTGATTGATAATTTGTTAGCATCTTTAAGAAACCACGAGTAGCTTGACAAACCGTAAGTTCCAGTACGTTTATGCAGGTATTTAATGTAATTGTAAGGATTCTAAAGATTTTATCGGTGGGTAGGTCTTGCTTTAAATCCACTAATAGACTCTTAAAAATTCATACCTTACTAACTGCATTAAATGCTTGCATCTATTCACCATTAGTCCTGCCTAGATGCACTTAGTTTATTTTTCTATTAAGATTTATGTTCAGACAGTTTTATCTTCACCAAACACCGGGAATTTAGTTTACTTAGCATATTTCTTTTAAACTTGAAAACTATTTTCGAATTAAACGATTAAAATTAATTAAACTTAAAAGAAAACAAATGCGTCTGGGTAAGACTGGTAAAACTAACTTAATATTCTTCTGAATATTTAATTAAACCGCTTGAGAACCTTTGAAATGAATCTGAAGATTTGCGGGCATTAGTTTTTAATCAAATTATTTTTTTTACATAGTAGCAGTTTATTAACACTTTGTACTTATTGAACCGATTAAATAATTTGAAAATGTTAAAAAAAAGTGGGATTATGCTTACCCACCAGCAACAAAAATGCGGGGAAATATTTTACAATTAAGAATGTGATAACTTGGAAATCTTCAAATAACATAAATTCTGATTTTGTAACTTTTTTACTAATTGGTGTACACCGTCAAATTTACATACTTAAATACGGTAACTTTTATGAATGCTCGAACAGTTTTTAAAATTTTACATCTTTTGCATATAATTTTAGAAGCCTTTTCTCTTCCTGTTTTGCGCAATCAAGGCAAAGTTTTCTTGATTAAGTTAGGTGATTGTTGTGGGATTATATAACGGCTAGGCCACTTTAGAGAAGCTCCAATTACCAGAAAAGTTATTTTAAAAATACAAACTAATACTTTACTTTTATAGCACATAAAATTGTTAACAATTTCTGGAAATGGTAGTCGTTCTTTTGGGGCAATTGCTGTAATCATAAACTGAAGCTAATATTAGCAATTTTGTTGCTGGGCACGTTTCGTTGTAACCTATCAATACTAATTTATTGCATGCTGCATCAAAGTTTACTCAGTTTACTCAGGAGTGTTACATTTAAGTCAGTGGAAATCTTAAAAATATTAATGATTTATCATTTGAACTGGAAAAGCCAAAATTCAGAAATCTCAAATTCACTTTTAGGTAATTTTGCCGTAATTCTTTAGGCGTAAATTAATTTTATTGGCAATGCAGAGAATTAAATTGTTCAACACGTTAAATAATAGGTTAATTTGGTACATAAATAAAGTAAAACTACTACATCAGGCAATTTCCAATTGGCTAATTGACCAGCCAAAACAAAACTTTATTGAAAGAGTTATGTGTGGCAGCTTTGGGATTTGTTTGATCGGTATCATTGCACAAAACTTGCTGCAAATTTTGATGAACTTGCTGTTTTTTTACAGTTACCATCTGATTTACGATGTTGCTAAGACAAAAATATAATTTAAAAAATGTTCTCCAGTTTTATTAATATTGAATTAGTTATCAAGCAAAATGAAAAATTATTGCAATTTAAAAGTTGAAATTTTTAAGTAAAATCATAAAATTGAAATTTCCTTTATTAATTTTTAATTTCATCAGTGACTTGTGAATTTTATAAATCGAGATTGTTGGTGGTGCTTTTTATGATGATGAACATATTATTCCAATGTAGGATACCTATTCATGGTTACGGAAAGGTGTTAACTCTTCATAATTGGATTTGAAAATTTTATTGAAAAAAAATTGCTGTTTCCCCAATTTAAAGTCTATAAATTTTAATAAGATTATCATGAAGATGAAGCAGTCTACATGCATAAACGGCTTTACCGCTTTACAAGGTGGTTATTAAATTTTGATCTAATCTTACACCCTTGATGTCGCACAAGTCTACGTTAACAGATTGCATTATTTAAACAGACAAGAAATGTAATTTCCGACAACGTGATTTTTTAGTAAAATAGAATGAAGAAACTGGAATTACAAGCATTTGGCGTAAGACAAGGATTTAACATTCCTTACTCGCATTTCTGTATCTCATTAAGAGCAAGGTTATCAAAAAATTGAATCTAACGTGCAACGGACTTGAATACTGATTATTCCGGAAGTTTAATATTTTTAAAGTACCCTTGTATTTGTAGTTTAACACTTTCAGGGTTTCATGAAAAAATTTAATTTCATTTCAAGCGCCAATCTACTTTTTAATTATTTCGAAACCAATTTACAGATCGTTGCCTGATTAATACTTTTTGTTTGACGACGGTCATCCCCCCGTTCTGCAGTTTTGCTGTTACATCGGCATGGACCAGGTTACTGGAGGATACGATTCCAGGTTGATTGTGATAAATACGTTTGTCATTATTTCATAATGTGGGTGTCCATTACACCGGTATGTTGCCTGACGGTCAGATTGTGAATAACAGTGTTTTGGGGTCCGCTAATTCAAAAGAAAAATTTAACGTGAAATTTATTTATTCACGATATCAGTTTCATACAACTGTAGAACCTTAAGCACTAAGGTAATTTAAACCTAGAAATTAAATATAAATTATGGATCAAGATTGCTAGTTGTATAATGGTGTCTCCGCATATTATCCGATGAACACCATATTTCTTTTTTGTTCGTTTTTCAGATAACGTGAGCCTCTCCACTAAGACGTCTAATGTCTAGAGTGTCTGATATCATTAAAGTGTGGACAAAGGTGTCTCCTGGACAAAAGCGCAAGCATGTTCCCGGCTTAAGGATTAAAACAATTTATTTTAAATTGCAGTACTACTGTATGTTTACTAATATGAACTGGAAGATCCAAGTAAAAATTAACATTTTATGTGACTAAATTACTAGGTGGTATGTGTATTTTACTTATGAATGCCAATAGTTGCATAATTAATTTGACGTTCAAATGAATAACAAAATTTAATTATACAATCATTAAAGCGTTGAAATTATTCAATAAAATTGCACATGGAAACACAATTACTTATTTCATTAAACTTTCATAGTTTAAATTTGATTGAACAAACGATTTTAGTATATTAAAAATTAATATGTAAGTCACTTACAATTTTGTATCTAATAAACAGTTTATAATTAATTTCATTCTTAAAATTCTGTCCTCATTATTATGGGCAAATTATAAACATGAAAGGATATTATTATTTTCAAATTTTCTTTATGTAAAATTTGATCAACATAACTAATACCAATTTTGTTAAAATTAGCTTGCTTAATTTCACTTGAGAAAATATCGCCCCAAATTCTTTAGATTTTATGCAGTAATCTTGCATTTGTAGAGACTTTTCTGAATATTAATAAATGAGCCAAAAGCAAATGCCGCTTATAAAGTTAAACTTAGAAAATTTTGTAATTTACTTACACTTTCATAAATTTCATTTATGAGAGCACTCTCTTTAGTAACAGCAAACTTAATCGTAAAGTTAGAAGTTACAGTCAAACAAACGACATTATACGGTCCTCTAATTGCAATTCTAAACTTACATTAAAGTTTGAATTTTAATTTTCTTCGCAATTAAATTTATTATAATTGTATAAGAAACTGATATAAAGCACTTTCTATTTTGGGTTGAAAACGTTCAATCGTTTGTTCAGATTTCAACTTCTTAGCCAACGATACATTTGCAGTATATGAAAATTACCCACTAAAATAATTAGGAAACTCATTGGCAGAGCATCCTACACGTTTTGCTGCAAATGATTTTAATTTTCCATTTAAACACAACTTGTTTTTTTATCTTTTTATATACAATTTGAGCACATTCTTCAATTACGCGTTATTCAACCTAGTTTATCTCAAGTTTGTTTGACTTTACATTTAGTGCCTAAAAAGACAATTGGGATTTGATGTGGTGACTACCGTTATTTGAACAATGTTTTTGTTTTTGACCTTTATCCCTTACCGCATATCTAACATTTTTCTGAACATTTAAACAGTTGCACGATTATTCGGATCGGAAATTAATACCATTGGTGTTCTAATGAATTGTAATGACTGATTTTCTCGGGGACCACGAAAAAAATTAGCTTTAAAATCGTAATCCACCGTTTATAAAAATTATTAATTTTATTATAGTGATTTTTCATACAAATACTTAATAATATGCGTTAAGCTGTGAATCCAACTACTATGCCTCGGCATCCTTTTTATATGTGGGGCATATTTTTATCATGATAATTTGTAGAGAGCTTTAGTTTTTAAAGTGTGAGAATTCTGTAAGCTTTACCAGAATGTTTTAAATTAGCTAGTGCTTTTTACTACTTAAATCACACTAATTAGAGGTCAATTCAATTATCGATTAGAAAAACTTCTCTTTTCGCAATAAATTTGTAAGCGGAATTAATCCTTTTCTTCTGGTAAACTCATTAAAAACGTTGCGCTACAACATCTCAGCGTTAAATCTCCTTTTTTTATTAAAAGGAAATAGATCATTCTGTGTCTGAAAGAGCCCGAAATGCTTACCTTAGTACCCAGTAGGACCTTTTAAATAGTAAGTAGATACTAATAATATTTATATACCTTCACGGTAGATCTAAGAATATACTAATATATTTTATTGTAGCAATAAATGCTCAACCTTTCATCTATATTGAGTTCATATAAACCAACAATAGCGTTGCTGCTATTGTTGTAATACCACTAGAAATTCTTTTTTATAAATAATTTTATAAAAATAATTAATCTGGGAAAATATTCATATTTGCAATATATTTATTTAATATTTTGCATAATATAATATGAAATTGTTATCAAATAATAGCATTTCCGCCGATTTTATCGCGCAATTAGCAGCGCTGTTGTTGTTACTGGTACGAACTAGCTGAAAAGTTGATAATCTATGATTATGATATTATAATCCTTAATCCGTAGTGCGAACCTTGATTTAAAAATTCATGCTTTACAGTTAATTATCTTTAGTTTACGCAGTGATTTATGGTTTTAGTTTAATTTTGTAATAATATTGTTTATCAATTTTAAATTAAGAACATAAAATTAATTGAAGAGGTTCGTAGCAATATTATTGCTCTGGGTTTCACTTAATTAATTTTTAAAAATTCTAATTGTTAATGTAATGTCTGACATTTTACCCATCTCATCGAGAAATTTAAACCGAAAATAAAATTTTTCCTAAATTCAAAATTATTTAATTAGCAAAATTTTTGTTTATATTCTTTATTTTTTAATCTGACCGCAGCCGCATTTAGGCACCTAAAAGCCTTTGGGGTCGATGACTAGAAGATAATATGTATTACATTTTATAATCAAGCTTGTGTAATTAAAATACCCCACATTGTTTTGCTTGTATTTTTTGGCTGTATACTGAAAACCCGTAAATAAATTTTTTTTTCATACGCTTTTTGTCTTTCTGAACTTCTTTTAACAAAGTCGTATCGATTTCGTCGTCAAATACACCAATATCAATAACCCAACGTAAAAACTATTTAAACCAAACCATCATCGTCCATTGATTTTAAGTAAAAAAGTAGGACTTCGCTATTCATTAACTCGAACGGGATTTCTCTATATTAATAATACCCAACAAATTTATAAGCTCCAGAATTCAACACGGAAAATCCAGGACTAATTTTAACTTCTATTTTGAACACATTTTAAATTGTTATTTACTGCTTATGCCAATTGCAGATTAAAATTATTTCATTGTAGTTTCAAAAGTTTATCAAATTAAAGATTTAATTAACTTATAAACGAAGCAATACATAAATTCAATGTATGTATGTACAACATAGCAGTAGACAATGTCAAGAAGGAAAGAAAAGGATAATGCACTAAAAAGTATTTTCCGAACGAATTAAATTTTTATCGATATAAAATTAGTTTAATGTTAATATATTTTTTATCATGGGGTATTATAACATAGCTTTTTGGAAATTGTATGAGAAAATACATTTTATCCTAACCTATAAGATTGCAGTTGTTGCTATAGCAAAACTAATATTCTTTAAATATATTACACTAGGGTGAACAAAACCGATTAACGTAAAATTTTATTTTAGCATGAAGTAAAATTCGATTTTTTGTTATAAGAATATATCTCTCAGTAAAACTCATAACGGGTTTTCGGTTTACCGGAAATTTACTAAATTATAACGATTTTATCAGTGTCTTTTTTTATGAACCATTTTAAAACCTTAATAAGTTTAACTTTATATTATGGATAATCTCTTCATTATTATTATTCCAGAAGAGTTTTTTTATTGTTATGTTTTCATATTAATCCACTTAAAAAATTTATTACACTATTACATTTTTAACCGAAAAATCGTTGAATTCCCGCTACCCGACACTTTCTAACTTAATTTTAAAAAAATTTACCCACAAATATTTTTAGAACAAACAAACAAATAATCGAACTAATAATCCTTTATTTCTAGGTTAGCTTTGTCTGCAAAAGTTGGGTTAGAAATAAAACAAAACTTAAGTTATTAAATGTAAATTTTTAAACTTATTAAATGTATGCTTAACGAATGTTGTAAAATACAATTTTAAGTTTAACCATTAGATCACAAATTCTTCCATACCTCCAATATCGCAAAATATTAATTTATCAGGGTTATATTAAACAATTTTCCGGTATAATTAACAATGAAAATCTCGTTTCGTTACTAACTACCCTTAAAAATTCATTAAACATTTTTGGTTAAAAAAAGTAACGAATCGTAGGAAGGCAACGTTTTAAGCAGATTATACTCAATTTAATTTTGAATGAAAGAGAAACACTCTGGTCGAGAATAAAGTGGCACGAGGTTAAATAACATAATGATTAGTGGGTATAATAACGAACCAAGTTAACAAAGCAAACTAAATTATCATTGTGGTTATATGGCAGTTATGCACTTAGAATTTCGCAAGAAAATCTTATAAAATTTTTTATTAATGCCGGAATGGAACTTGTAATGAAATATTTAAAATAAAAAATTATTCCTATTCAGAATTTCCTTCCCCATAGTAAATTCTAAAATTTCTTAAAATTATATGTAGCCATATACATTTTTTTTCAAAATCAAATTTAAAAAGTATTTATAATGAGAATGAATATGTAAAGTAAGTATATTTACATAAATGTCGAATACCTTTATCTTGTTTATCATGTTTACAGGCTGAATTGAATTCGGTTCGTTAGGTAGCTTGCAAAATTCAAATCATCGTAGCAAAATTTTCTCAAATACAATCTTTTGTATTTGAACACCTAAGGAAAACAAACAATATATTTCTATTTCATATAATATTTTAAAATATGACATTGATATGTGTGATTTACAAATAAATGTGCATTATATTATAAGTTTTATTACATTTTTTATTGCTATATTGTTGTTATGCTTGGCACCTTTATTGCTTTAGATAGGTATTTTTGAAAAGTCGACAGCTTTCTGAAATTTTTTCTTAATTTTAAAATTTTTCTCTTGCATTCTTTTCAATACAATTGATATTTTCTGTACTCCCTGGATATTACTAACAAAAGTTCTGTTTATTTACAAATGTTTTTACGGTTTTATGATCATTTTGTTTAGGAAATTACCAATTTATATAATTATACACTATTGAACTGGTAAATAGGACTAATCTTGCAACAAAGTAAATGTTTTTTTCTTATAAGTTAGGTAACCGAAAATACAAAAAGTCGGAGTCAAACTATAACTATTTCCTCCAACTTAAATGGTTTCTAAATGGCGGTCAGGCTCCCGAGGTTTAAGTTTGCAATTAAAACCCCATCTTGTGGGAAATGTAACCACCAACCTTCTTAACAGACAATTAGGTGTGAAGAAAGTAATTAAGTTCTTAAACTTTTATCACTTGTACTTGCTGGAATTAATAGTACAATAACAATTTAATGAGTTGACTTTAAAATTACAGTTGTAATAAATGTAAGTTTTCCAAATCATCTATTTGTATGTAAAAATTACATTAAAATTATTTAAAAGAAAATGTTAAGTGCGTTTAAGCTTTGATAAGGAGTTTCCAAAGCTTTATATAAAAAAACGTTTACCATAAGTTGCTAGTACTAAATTCAGTTTAAAAATCCTCTTTCACTTTACAACTTATTTTACCTGTGTAAAGCACGAAAAACGGTTTTTTGATGGGTTTTCGTTACTCTACCACGTACATAACTGAATACATTAAAGTTAAATAAGGCACTTGCGGTCCAATCCTAGCAGTTCATTCGCAAATATACACCCCAAGCACGAAGAGAACTTTTAGAATATTAAAGAAGAACAAAAACGCGCCGAGGGATAAACAATATGAAATAGATTTTAGGGGTAAAAGTAATACCGCGAAACACTACTCTTTAAATAAAATTCATTTGCCGGAGTATTTTCTTGGTCGAATTGAAAACTCTTTGATTTCGTCCGTATATTTGTCCGATTCAGTTACAAACAGTGCTTTGTTTACGTTTTTGCTACTAATGTAAATATTATACAAAGCATTTTGTTGAAAATGTGTGTATATCTTTTACATTTAAGTTCAATACAATTCATAAACAATAATTTTCGCAAAAATTTAAAGATAAATATATTAACTTCTATAAATAAAATTTTTAACAGAGAAAATCTTGACTAGTCGAAAAAAGTTATTTTACAACCACTATTTTGAAGTAGAAAATTGTTGGGAAATCAAAGTTGAAAATTGTATTTCTTTTAGTAAAATGCAATATTTTGCCCGTAGTCGTTCAAAAATTTAAAACGTGATTATTTTATAACATAAATGGTAAGCGTAAGACTCACATAAAACGTTTTTCCTCGCATTTTCATGAACATTTTATTATATTCAATATCGATTTGGAAAAATAATTTTCTTATTCTTTTTAAGTTGCAATTCACCATTAACGAAAACTTGCTTGACAAGAAAGTTATCAAATGCTGTTTTTATTTCTTGTAAGTTTTGTAAATCTTTTGATGGAGGAAAGCTGGAAAGAAGGGCTAGTAAATCTGGTATAATAATTTGGGTAAAATATCAATAACTGTTTGTAAAACTAAAACAGGTTAAATCAATGTAAAATTTTTCGATAAATCTAGTGATATAAAACTATAAAACAATTTGCAGTACTTTGGGTGCTTACTTTCATGTTCGATAAAATTTAGAGTTAGATTACAATGACAAAATTTATCTATTTTTGCTATCGTAAATTACAATTTGAGATTTGCGCTTTAGTAAAACTGACTTTATGGTTCAATACAAATGAAAGTTATAGATGCAGTGGTGTTAAGCAACAAGATTGTAAAAGATTGTATTTGTAAAAAGTTGTTAAATTTTTCAAGTACTTAACAATCCTCAAGTTTATTACTTCGAGCCGCTACATCATTGTCGAATATAGGATATTATGGTAAAACTTGTTTAATATTTCCATTTTACTTTAAATTTAAATATGAAAATGAAAATATGGAAACCGATAAAACGTTGACGTAAATTTAGAGAGAATATTGCAAGATTTTATATTATGTTAAAAAGCAAGCGAGATTATCCTGACACTAAATTGTTGTTAAGAGAATTGCAAGAAGCGGAATAGAAGATAAAATTTTTTATATAAAATGAAAATCTGACGATGTAATGCTGCTGCAAGTAAAAGTGAAAACAACATGAGAAAACTAATTTTTCTGCTTTGTATGAGTAAATTAATCACGTTCATTTTGCGACCAAATACTATATCGTTAAAACAAATGAAAATCGTCTCATTTTTATTAAACCAACTTTTTAACTCGAGTTTAAATACATTGAAATGCAAGCCACCAAAATATCTACTGAAAAAGCAAATTACCCGAAAAGGGAGTAGGGTAGGCTTTTTTGTTTGTAAGATCTAAGATGAATAGTAGTAAATCTTAGCCACTAGACATGAAGAATGACTTGAACTCTCCTTGGAAAAGGGGAGAACTGTGACGTGTGGTTACGAGAAAAGAGAAGTCAGGTTGATTACATCTTTTATTCTTCTCACAAAACTCAACATAAACTTTGCAAATATTACGCCTGAATGAAAAATGTAACATATTTTATATTCAAAACTTTTTGATATTTTATATCAATATTATTGTTGGGTATTATCAGAAACTTTTCAAGTTACATGCAAGAAAGCAGGAATTATTCAAATTGATGCCTATACTGGTGGATTATTCACTTAACTAATTGATAGAATAAATGTGACAGTTAGTGTTCACGTAGTTAACTTATAGTGTATTTACAAAATATTCCGGAAAATTAACACACATTTAGGCTTTAAGCAAAACTAAACTCATTAAAACTTCTTCAATTAATAAATTAAGTGCCGGAAATCTGTTAACTTGATAATTAAGTAGGCAATTTTATAGATCACATTTGAAGACCTCTTAGCAGTTCTGTTTTTTAATTGCAAGACGCGAAACAATGGACTTGCACGATAATGCTATTATTCATTTTAATAAATATTAATTTAAAATAATGGAATTTAAACTGGCATTTCAATATACATAAAAAATGCCAGCAGCAAGAATTATTTACCCGGAATAATGATCGATAACTCGGTTTCCGGAATCGAGGTAAACTCTGTCTCATTAATCGACCATTACATGCGCATCACCGGCAATGCAAATCACTTTAGAGCTTCCAATACGTAATATTTCCGCCAATATTGAATAAAGAATAAGAAGTTGAATATCTTAAAAGTATTCCATTGTATTGCTATTTCAATATAATTTCAAATATAAATCATATTATCCTAATACTAACTGCCACATCAGTCAGCTTTGATATTTATCTCAATAATATAGTATCTATTAAACGTATAATTAGAATTTAACTGAGGCAGTTCAACTTGTAAAGTTAATGAATCGATTTTATGTATTACTGTACAAATTAAGTGTTTGGTATTAGAATATTTATCTACTCAATAAAATTGATTTTAAATTTAATTACAAAATGCAATCTATTAACTATAGCTTCAGATTAAATCCGTAAGAATGGGTACGAAGCGAGAAACGAAATCCTGAAATACTCGTCGCCAAACGTATACGTTTCTAACGCCTGACTACGTGAAAAATCATAATTATTTAAGTTTTTAATATTTATTATTTTTATGTATTTTTTTATTATTTTATATTAAAATAAACAATTTTATTTTAACAGCATTTTTGCGAGAAACTTGCGAAACGAAAGTTATCTTGAAATATTTTCTTGTTTAATTACCTTGGATCAAAACAATTTCTTATCCCACTTAATATTCTAGATAAAAATATATATTATAAGTTTATTTGACTGGAAAATCAACACCCGCCCACTTTATTTAATCAAAATTAATATTTATATTCACAGATTTTGATCAGAACTTCGTGTTCTCTACGAATAAAAGAAAACTCAAAATTAATAACAATATAATAAATTATTATACTTAAGAGCTTAACTGAAGCTTTTCCTTGCACTATTTAAATATTAAAATTAACGTTTGTTTTAGTCTACCTCAATTTAATTAAAATACAAAAATATAAGTTTTTATACAAACTGCAACATATGAGAACGTAAATTAAAAGTCGGATGCTTTACTTCTCATAATATAGCTATCCGCAATATTCATGTTTTAATTTTCTCTTTGGTGGGAAGCAAATTTTTAACTAAAACAAATGGTATTACGGAATAGATATTTTGAAATAAATTATGAGCCATTTGTTCAAAGTAGTTGCAATTACAAATAATAATAAAGTAAATTAAATGCCAATCTCCGTGAAGTTCGCCTCCCATCTTCATCATTTTGATATAAAAAAATATGGAATCATTAGGTCGTCGGTAAGTTTTGAAAAGTCGCTCAGTTTCAACGTTAGGTCGCTTCTAGTGTTTTCAATATAAATCTTGGTAAGTTAGCCTCCAATTTACAGCTTTCCGATGTTAAACAGACAATCAGGCTCTTATTAGCATGAACATTTTCTACTTCATTATTTCATTTTAAATTTTACATTGGTATAAACAACTTAACTAGACCATTCTTTATGATCAAACCTGTTTTTTGCCATTACTCAGTAGGACACATATGTGTCAGGGAGTGTTGAAGGGTTAATAGTCCAATTTCGGATCTCTCCGATGAGATAGATTCCATTGCCATAAACCGCAATGTGGTAAGTATTAAATGTTTTGCTTTGGTAATGTTAAAGTCCGGTTTGTTTGATACAAAATAGTACAGCAAGTGGCACTTTAACTGCAAGAGTAGATAAAGTAACACTTTAACCGCAAAGCTAGATATAATTTTTAATTCAATTGTTTTATACTATCCTGTTTTAAACATTTGCTGTCAAAAAATTCATGCAATTTAATTATCGATTATCGAAAAATAATTCACTCTTGAATTAACACTTTCTGCTCATCAATAAAAATGAATTTTATCGACCCGTATGAAAAATAACTGTTATTTCAGTCAAAATACATATCAGTTATTTATATTAGCAAATTTAATATTTTTAAAGCATTTAATGCTGAATAATCCTGCACATTTTGTATAAATATTTAAAAACTAAAAAAGTTTTAAATTTTTATATGATATTATTATTAAACTGAATTAATTATGATTTAAAATATTAACGTAGTTTAATCTAGTATAATACTAAAAATACAGAAAATATGAACGTACTTGTAAAGAATACAATGAAATTCATTTTATAAAAATTGTTCGAAAGTTTCTGAAACTACTTTTTATTAAGTTTATGTTTTATAGCCAGAGCGTTTATGATCCGGCAAACGTATTTAATGCACTACCTACGGCTACAATCGATAGCAGAAATAGCTAAACAAAGCTTTTATAATAAATTATAAAATTATTTAACATAAAATTTTCTCGAATTTTACTGCTTCATAAGCATTTATGATTTATTTTAGTGGGGAGCTAAGTTAGCTAGAAAACCCGAAGTTTGATATTAAGCTTTTACAGCTAAAAAATTAGAAGAAAAGCTTTATATTGAATTAATTTTTATTCATTACTTAGTTTGCAATCTACTATAATAAGCTTATTAATTTTATATATCTACTTTTATATTTTTAATTTCAATAAAATCTGTTGATCTGATCTGTAATTGTTCCGATGTTCCGAAGCCACTATTATTACTGTAAGCGTATTAATGGTTTAATATTTGAGTTAGCTATACTTGAGCGTCAGCAATTGATCACTGGACTAATATGCGAATAGTGTTTTGTCGGTAATTATTAAAGTAAAGTTCGCATTTCGATAATTATTATCTTTTGAAACCAAATACTATCATATTGCGTGCAATGTAAGTAATTCATTGTAATTTTTGTAGGATCTTACCAGTAGGTGTAGGATACAAAGAAAAAGCAATGCTGTTTATAGAAAAAATGCTGAAATGTTACGAACGGACTTAATAATTTTTTTTTATCGCATATCTAACGTTATTACTGGTTTGCAAAAATTATTCAGCGTAATTGGTAGATATTATAATGAAATCAATAATCATTATGCTAAGTACATAATAAATAATATCACGAAGCGGTTCCAAAATTATATAAGTGCGTAACAAGAATTATTTTTCGAAGATTTGGGACTATCTATTAGCGGTAACGATTCTTAAATATACCACAAATTACTACTATTTTGGAAGAAAATAGTATAGTACGAGGATTAAAAAATTAGGTGACATGTTTGAGTGTTGTAAATCACAGTGACAAATATCTGTGTCGTGATAAGTTGTAATTCAACTTACTTATTAATAACAAAAATAACAATACATACACTTATAATATTGATTATAAGTAAATGTTACATTGTCAAATTAGTAAAACTTGATTATTATGAATTAAAAGCAAGAAATAGAATTTTGCTGCTTTTAGTGAAAATTCTGTTATGTATACCGTGGTTAGGATTACATGTTAAGATTTACAAGATGTCTATGTTATAATGTACTAAGCTACTACCGAACACTTGGTTATAACCGCAGATAAAACGGAGGTTACTCTTGACTCAAACCATCATAAACAGAAATACATAAATGTCATTTGTATGTCAATATAATATGACACTTTAAACTACCTTTCTTTGAAATTATTTCATATTGGGAATAATACTTCAAAATTTTCGCATCTTGAAGTAACTGAAAATTTTATAAAGGGTTTATAAAGGTTACTAATTGGTTGCGAAGTTCTTCTTATCACTTACGGTAACGGTTACTATAGGTTACATAATTAAATTTTATAAAAGTTGCAGAGAACCATTTGTGGTTTTCATACATTTTTTATCAATTTATTCAACCGATTGATATTAATAACCAGCATGCTATAATCATCTGCTTTATAAGCTGCTTAGTAAGAAATGGAAAACTCAGTAAGAAAAGGTTCTATATTGTTTATTTTTCACCTAAATATCAAACAAACAAATTCTCAAATTTCGCAATTTTGGAAATTTTTGAAGAGTTGTCCTCTAAGGCTATAACTCGGGAACTACTGGAGTTAGAAAACTGTTTTTGGTATAAAATAATACCAAATTTAATGTACTATAAAACGAAATTGAATAAATTTCCTGTCAGAGGTTTGCTTTCATTGCTATTTAGCAAAAACTGAAAATAATATTATTTAATATATTAATATCAATATTATAATAAAATTATTTTAACATAAAATTTTGAACCATAAATTCTCCAAATTGTTATAGAAATTGCAGAGGATTTATTGGTTCACCAGAACTAACATATTGATTTTATAGTATCCGTTTGACTCTTTTAAGCACATTCACCATATTTCCATATTTATCTGCGTAAAATTTCTTTTCTTACAAATATTGAAGGATTTATAAGCACACCAGAAGTAACATATTAGATATTAGTTTTATAGTATCAGTTTGACTCTTTTAAACACATTAACCGTATCTACATGTTTATATGTGTAGAATTTTTTTTTATACATAGAAAATTTTAAGGATTTATAAGCACACCAGAAGTAACATATTGGTTTTATAGCATCTCTTTGACTCCTTTAAACACATTTACCATATTTCCATGTTAATAGATAATAAATGACAAAATCTGGTAAAATCATTCCAAAGTTTGGCGTAATCTTTCTGATACAGGTAAACACCAACGGAAGTGACTTGAAGTGAATATTTGAAATATAACATTGTAATGTTCAAGTTATAAACAGTATTGTTTAAACAACTGACATTTACTTTAAAACATCAAGTTGGTGTAATCTAACAGTGACAATTTCAAGATATAATTTTGATAAGTTAAAATATAGATTATACTTAAAAGAATCAAATTTTCTCAATTATTTATTTGGATCAAACTGAACAAAAAAGTTTGTGTTCGGATGCATGTAATCCTCACTTACCAGAGCTTCTCAATTTAGTGCATATCGATGTCATATCAAACATGGGGTTTGGCACTTCACTTTAATAGTCGATTAAACCAAGTAAGATATGATATTTGGCTACGATATGAAGTTAATATAACAGTAAAACTTTTATGGTTGCCTTATCTCAATAAAATTATGTAACTTAGTGAATAAATTATTACTTTTATATAAAATTTTACAGAACTAATTAATTAATTTTTAATTTTTATTACCTAGTATATCTACTAATAACTTTTGAATTATTTTAAATAAATTCTCAATGTCCAACGTAAAATTTTTCGTATTTTCTGGTTTAACTGCATAGCCACGAAGATAATAATAACGTCGTATTATTTTCAACTATGTGCCAAAACGTCTACTTTTGGCACTTATGGATTCTATTAGCTCATGATTCATTTTAATTGGCTGCTGATTTGGCTAGAAAACTTGAAAATTATGGGGTTTGAAATCTTTAACGCCATGTATGCGGTAGATGACTTTGATTTTTATATTTTGATATCTGATTGTTCTTCATTTTTTCAAGACAAACAAGCAAAAACATTAATTAAATTCAAAACATTAGGAACCGTTGCGATCCGTCTCTAATCAGCATCGGTACATTAATTTTTCGAATACTTCAATTTAATTTTTCGGCTTTGTACGAAGAAATGTTGGAAGATTATTGGAAACTAACATGTTTGAAAAAATCTCGAAATAAATTAAGTACAATTTAAACAATTGCATCTGCTCTTCAAAAGTGTGGTATGTCGGGTAGTTGCCGAGGGTACTTAAAGTGGATACTCAAAGTTCAAGAATTTCGACATTTACTATTTCACATATTTTTTATCCAAATTCTATTTTTACCTACCTCGTTATTTTTTTTATCTGAAGTTCAGTGATTTCCACTGAATTATTTTTTTATGCCTAGCCGTGTGAGTTTTTAGAATAAAAGAAAATATATTTCTTATTCCATAAATATGCCATATTCCATAGCAGTCTCACATTACTTTTTGTTTATCAACTTTTTGCCAGACATTTATGCTTGCAAATTGTTTTGTGCTATTTTCGTGCTTTATCGATATTGTAAGGGTAGCCCAATTGAGTTGTTTACCCAGTCCGGCTCCGGTGAGTAAGCAAAAACTGGATTATTGGATATTTTAGCGTTTATTACTTTGAAAATTTTCTAGAATTTAATCATTCTGGTAATAGGGTAGACCATCCATTTGCCGCCGTCTATTAATTTTTTAAAAATTTCGTATGGGCTAAATTTGATGGGGAAAAAATAGCAATTATATAATTATAATATTTAATTTATTTAGGTATCGAAAATCTATAAAAATATATTATTTACGTTGCATTTTATTACGCACGACACAGGCGACCTAACAATTGGCTTGATGATTATTTTTCTGGAAAAGCGAACATGTTTTGATTGTTTTCTGCATATTTGAACTGAATGGAATTTAAAAATGCAATTTAAACTGTCAAAACACACAAATGATGTATGTAAATCAATATAGCAGAAGTACGTAAAATAAATGATAGAGTTGAATATATTAATCAGACAACAAAGACACTTCATTATTTGCACACATTATAGTAAATTGCATTTCAATAATATACCTATACGAGTAGACACAATTTAAACAAATCATCCTGGACGCTGTCCAGGATTTAAATTGGCGTTAACTTCCATTCAATGGCAAAATTATTATATTGTTATTTAATGGCATATAATATTTCAGTTTTACAGCTGGATGTTTTGAAAAAATGCTGTGGCCTAAAAAATATTTGTGTTGAAAGTTGGTAAATAACATTTAATCAACATCTGTAAAAGTAAATGTTATGTCGTAATCTGTAGCGAAGATATTTCTGTTTGTGAAAAATACTGAAGTTTAATTGTATTATAACGTCAGGCTGAATTGTTTGTACTTAAAATATAGCTTATCTGGCAAGTGAAAGCGTCAGATAAATAAATATAAACCAACAAAATACAGCGAACAATTTGTAGAGAACGTGGAATCTATTGTTGACTTGCAATTCTAACAAGCTTCATTTTAGCTTCCCCCAGTGTTTTCCTGAGCATGAGTGTTTGTGACAACTGAATAGGAAGTTGCCTGTTAATGTATCTTAGCTTTATAATTGAGACCGAGTTCCAATATCATTTATAATAATTGAATATATTCTGAAATCTTTTCAAGATATTAAATTATCTATAAATTTAAACTCAGATGGAATTAGATTAATCCTCGTTTAATACTTCATGTCAAACACAACATGACATTGCTCTTAAAAGCCATAAAACTGATCTTTTATATTATATATCAAAATTAATCAAATCTCTTTGAAAACTTTTTAAGTAACTTCATCATAAAAGCTTTATGTTAATGCAGTTATTGATTGGAAAATTATGATAAAGGTTTTAATATATTCCTAATATTTCGGATAAAGAAATATTTTTTACGTTATAATCATAAGACATATTG
This sequence comes from Cantharis lateralis, assembly GCA_963170105.1. Taxonomy (NCBI): domain Eukaryota; kingdom Metazoa; phylum Arthropoda; class Insecta; order Coleoptera; family Cantharidae; genus Cantharis; species Cantharis lateralis. Next base: position 35,467,978 of record OY720627.1, on the reverse strand, counting down.
AATAGTTTTCGGGAAAGTAAATCACGACGATATGATAGGTAGTAGTTGAAAGAAATTTATGTTTGCATTGTGCCAAAATTGATACTTACAAGAATTAATTATTAGAGAAGCTCTGTATAGAGAACGAAAAAGGGTTTTTTATTTTGGTAAAAGCGCATTATGAAAAATTAGTAGGAAGCAATAAAAAATTGGAACAAAATATAGCCCCGAGATTATTTTTTATATTAGGCTTTTGCAGCAGCAGCCAGGAAACATTACTGTCATAATATAAATCAACAATTCATTAGAAAATCACAACTTTTTAAGAAAAAATGTTGGAAAATTTTATTTGGGGATTCGGTGCAGATGATTAGCATTGATGTAAATTAAATATTGGCTATAAATCAATTTTACTGTTAAAGAAAAAATTAACTCCAAGTTAATTTGAAAAAATATCATTTCATCAACTGTCAGTAAAAAAAGTAGAACTAGAAATCCCGCATGTCGGCGTAAATTAAGCTCATAAAGTATAGTCCCAAAATCATAAAACGTACACATACCAAACTAAATTTGTGCGCATCTAGATTTCATTTCGTTTCAGTAGTATGTTATCATGGTGAGTAAATAAATTATTGGTATGTAATCATTACGAAGCACCCATGAAGCTTTCATGTTGAATTTGATCTAATTATGTAAAATATACCTACTTCACTGGATACTAAAGTATATTTCGTGTAATTTGCTACAAGCACGAAACTCTTTAAAAATTAATAATTCCTTACACACAAATAAAATATAATGGATAAAGCAAACAGGAAATCGAGCATATATATTACAGTCGTCAGCGTTTTTGAGCTTGATTTGATAATTTGTGTATTCAATAGAATTAATTTGCAAAAAACGCTTTGTTGGTTATAGCTTTCAAAATATTCTTTTATAATGAAGTTTCATTCAGTACAGGTCTCCATATAAATTTAAATTGATTGAATTTAATGTTAGATTTTCACATTACAATTGCAAGCAATGTAAATAATATTTACATTAGAATGTTTATAAAATAAACCGTTATGTTAAATAAACATAATCAAATTAATTTGTTATATTGTTTTATGCAGACTTTAACAGCTCGTCCAATAACAGAATCATCCATTTATAAAATCCAGTAATCCGGTCTAGAAAATTAACATTCAACCTCAAAACAGTTAAATGTAGAAAATTATCATTCATAAGATAACAAAACGGTCATTAAAATTGCATTTTAAGCAGTTTTTTTGAAAATCTGCTTTGCATTTTCAGATGAGGAACTATAGTTTTCGTCGAAATTATCTGGGAAAGTTCTTCAAATTAAAATTGTCAAACCTGGGATGAGTTAAATTCCTGAAATTCAGATAAAGACATAAATGAATAGACCTGATGTCGCGAATTAACGTCAGAAATGCCTTTATAAAGGAAGCAGGATCTCAGGGTGTCAAAGTCCAACGACGTTGTAAATCAAAATTGGAGTACTACATTAGTTTTAACTTTTTCTTAATTTTTTTTTTCAAAAGCTTTTTGAAAGTTTTTCAAATGAATGATATTAAATAATGATAATTTAAGTTAACAACAGTAAGCGACATTATTCTAAGTTGGATAATATTTATCCGAAACGAATAGAAATTTGAAGTGAATTTAGGTGTAACCAAAATAACGTGATTCAATTCTATTATTTATATTATAATAAGGCATACAGTAAACTTTGCAATTAAATTTTACATGTAATAAATTAACTAGGTCGAACAACCCAAAGCGACATCTACAGAAAGAAGTTAGTCACAGTAATATAATGCTTGCAATTATGCCTAATTAAATATTTACTTCAAGTAACTCAGAGACTTTTTTGCAATATTTTTATTGATTCATGACTAGAAGAAATGATCACCGAATACTTTAGTACACTTTAGTACGCATATGATTGCTCCTAGCAAATAAAAATGGTCATAAAAGCATTCTGTAAAAGTACATAGTAGGTGACTTAAACTTGGCTTTACGACTAAAAATGTTTCTCTATAAAACTGGAAACATTTTGATTCAAATATCAAAAAAAATTACGTTTTCATACTATGTAACTCTAATCATTTTTACTCAATGTCATGGTAAAACAAAACTACTATAAAAATCATCTGTCAAGATAACAAACAACCTTTTTCTTTAGTATTTTATTCTTTTAACTAATTAAAATTAACAATTAATTTAAACAAGAGTATTAATCGAACGTAATCAGTAGAGAGCATTTAGTTTTATTTTGTAGGTCTGTACACATGTTTAATCTGGACTTACCGGGAACTTTGTAAAAACTTCTATCAATAAAAGAACGTTATAAAGTTATCAAGTAGGTACTACAAAAAATTAACTAGCAATGAAGAAATCGAAAAACGACCAAAAATAAAATCAGAATCGAGGAAATACAACATCTTTGAAGTTTCATCGACTATTAAAGTTCACTTCAAATGCAGATAATTTACTGATTTTAAATATGTAGTGCACTGTTATGTTAGTTAGTTAAAATTAGTATTGAAAATGCGTTGAACGGAGCTTTTCGAAGATTTGTACATGTAGGTAAATCGCCTCCGGAGATGTTACGAACACAAGTTATTCTGAAACTAATTATGTGAAAATAACTTGAGCACGGATAGTTTTACTATAAAAATCCAGTTCAAACTATTTTACTCAAAACTTTCCAAATACGTCTCGCTTACTCTCTGTCTTTCTCTAATGTTTCAATTTTAACTTTACCTAGCTTGCTGATTTTTATTTTAATAACTTTCGCAAGCTAACAAATTTTAATTATTTTCAAGCCATTACCTAATAAAATATAATGTCAATATTGCAAACTATTAAAGTAAGAAAGATATTCAAAATTAAAAATTAAAATTTAGATTTAGCACTACAATTTTTCAAAAAAAAAAAAAAAAAACTTATACCCATTACATTAAATACCAAGGTTCTTTTAAGCTTTTATATCCAGATATTGCGAGCTTGATCTTGTAGATTTTTAAATTAACAACTTAGGTTCAGGTGTTCAATTTAAGTTGGAAAAATTTATTATTATTTATGTATTTATTTTTGTACGTTAATTATTAGCAGAGTAAAGCAAGAAAGAAAGGAGAAATAGTTTTATTGTTATAATAAAAGTAGACTAAGCTGAGGTTAATATGCTATTAAATTTCCATTGTTAAGAAATAAAATAAAATAGTGCCGCACATAACAATAGAAACACGTATCTATGATAATAAAAATACCTAGCTAAATATTGAGATTATTTGGACGAGATAACTCAATAACACAAAATAACCATTTATCTAGACGGTTAAATGAATATTTCAGCAATAAAATTCTCGTTGGAAAGACAAAAATAACAATTTAAATTCAGAAATAATGTATTGCTACTAATGCAATTCTGCATTAAAATTTGAAAATAGACTTACGCTATGCAGCAAAACTATTAATCCATTTGACTTAGTTATGAATCATTTTGTAATAATATGATTTTTTTAAATGCGCGTTAAAAATAAGATATTACAAATTAAGGGTTTGCAATTCGATCTAGTAACTGTCCTTGTCTTTTCCTGAATTCCGTTATATCGATGTTTTTGCTGATTGCAGGGATCCCCTCTTGAGTTTACTGACGGTTCCGACGAGAAAGCATTTTTCTCTTCATCTGCACGATGATTGCATTTCTTTTCCTTTACGTTAAAGCATCTTCAAGTTATTTTAAGATTATTCGTAGGGTTTGTTGTTCGTAAACTTTTGCGGTCTTCTAATCGTCGCGTGGAAGAAGACCAAGGACCATCTGGAGGTCCTCAACCTAATCAATATTGTATGTTGGCTTAATCAACTGATAAATATTTTTAATAAGTATGGCAACAGTCATACTTCGTCAGATTATGGATTGGAAGATTTAAAATATTTTTCTCCATTCAAGCATAATCTTACAATGTATCTTATTTTCTTGCAATTGATATGCGACCCGCTAGAATGGAGCCTGCATGAGCATCATTTGGGTTGGCCAGGTATGATGTAACGTTTCATTATTCCTGTAATCCATACTTAGTTTAGTACGGTTTGGTACATTCTGTCCACTAAGTGTTTTTCTGTTTCTCTCTTAGTATCATATTTTCTCCCTTGACATTCAAACTTTTAAGTTATATTTCTTATTCTAATATTTTTAACACCTTATAGAGGATATTCGATTAATAACCAAACTCACTGATTAAGTTACATTATGACGGGAGTCAATTAAATTTAGACTGCAATCATCACAACAATACCTTTCAGGATTCGAATGATGTGAACTCGTCGTGTTAGGCTGCAGTAAGATTCGGACGGAATTGATTAACCGTTGTCATATTAGTGTGCTGTTAGATTAAAGGTAATAGATTCCAGTTCATTTTAAAAATAATTTTACAATTTAAATACTTTCTTTGGGTTATTATTTCATAGCCGTTATAAATAGGTAAATTAAATTAATTGATTGATTGTAGCGATGAGCGAAGCGAAAGCTTTCGACGGCTTGATCGGGTCATAGACAGCTCCCGAAAAGATTTCAGGTTAATTTTGTGCGAGCTATTCCAAGAGATCAATATAGCTGTAGTTTTGCAAATAAATTCAACTTTGTGACATTTGCTTGATAAAAAGGTTAAAATAAAATAAATAAATGAAAAATAAAGAACTTGTAAAAGTTACACAAAAAATAATTGCATAAGTAATTTCCTAGACATTTGATTGCATTTCGTTTGCATTGCTTGTAATTGCTCTTACGCTCGATCAATTTTCAGCAGCGGAGTAGACGCGCCTGCTGATTTTCTAGTAGTGTATTCCAGCTAACGCGGCTAAATAATACTTGTGAGATAAGTAATTCTTGGTGATTATTATTAACTTTGATTTAATGTTAATTAAGAAAATGAAAAAGAAGAAAAAATCGTGCTTTGTAGAGATCACAACTTCTTACGCAATTTAAAGATTATAACAATAATTTAGGTAGACAAAGTTAAACTGGGCACACATAAAATAAAATAAAAACTCATTCTAGAATCATTGCTCTTACTGTGAAATAAAGTAAAACCATAAAAAGTTACGCTTTCAGTTAAATTTATGTTAATGGTATTTCCTGATACTGAAAAAGGCGTTACCTAAGTCGCACTTCACTACAGCGAAAACATTGGCATATTGAGATCAATCTTAATTCAATTATAAAAGAATTTATAGATTTAGATTCTTTATTAATGTGTTCTCTACTTAGAGCAGTAATTAAATGCAAATTTGTTGTACATGGTTCGAATCATTTTTCCACAAAGGTAAACCTACAATGAAAAGAATTTTATAAAACGCCGCTAAGAGAATATATGCCAAGCAGAAAAATGTAAACGAGGGTCGAGTTCTCATAAATATAAAATACAACTTGGCTGTTCTTACTTTTATTATGTGGGAACGAACGCTTGTCATATTCATCATTCCATTACAAAAATTTAGAGAAATGGTGACCTATTTGTCTGCTTGATTATTATATTTTTATGGTACACAACGTCCGTAACAGCACTGACCAAAATTTCTAATTTTACTTGACCAAGTAAATAAAAGAAATAATTATTTGTTAACCACATAACCACGATAACCTTTTGTTTATCAAAAGTCACAATTTTGTAAATAACGAAAAATAAATAAAAATAAATTGAAACTTTTGTACGGATCCGAAGCAGACAAAAACATACAAATGACATCGTGAAAAATTGCGTCAGTTTGTAGGTTCCATTATTTGTTAGTAGATTAAAATTTTAAACAGTTTTTGACATTTCAGAATGTTCCTGCTACCATTTATTAATTGTTGTATCCAGGTACTCTCGAATTCAATAAAAAAATTTATATTTTATACGTAAAAATCGATTAAAAATTGTCTAACGCTCATTAAATTCCACTCGTTCTCAAAAAATCATTGCGACAAAATAATTACTAACTGGCAGTTTTTCTTAGCTTAACTTCATTGCCAATCTGCCTGTTATAAAATTAAATATGCTTGAATTTGTTGATTTAATGGAAAGTTGATCGTCACTAAATTCCTCTTATACAAAACTTTTTCCATTAAGTTCCTTACAATGCGAAAACTTTTACTTTTTGTTAGTTTTTATGCAGGCATTACTAACTTGTCCACTAAAAGAGCAGCATTCGCTTGTTAGTGCGGTCATCAGAGACAGTAGGTCCGTGGGCGCTCACTTAAGGGGTAGTTCTTGAGTCTTGTCGGGCGTAACGAGATCCAGAATTGTTAGACCGCGGGGAAATTCCCCCTGTCGTCCGTCATCTAGTTAAGTTTACTAACTTGGTTAAATTCTCTCGGTTAAAGATATCTAATAAAGCTAAGGATATTGTAGTTTCTACTTTCGTTAATTACTCTTACAAAACTTTGCATTTCATTTTAACGACATAAAACGTTTCAGTCTATGTTATCAACTTTATATATTTTTTTACACCGTAGCAGTTGCTCCAAAATTAACAGTTGGCAGTAATTATGGCTAAATTACAGCTATGAAAATATCACGTAAATCAATAATTTATGATTCTACAGTTTTTATATTCTTAGCTCTAAAATAAATTCTTACTCCCTATGTGTTCTTTTATTGGGTGTATGGAGTCATTAGTGTACATGGCTCTTAAAAAGTAACTACTAAACGTTAAGTAGTTAATGCTCGATAAGTTTTTGAATGGCGCTAATGTAAGAACAGATTTTTTCATGTAATATTAGAAAGTTTGTTGCCCAGCTAATATGCTCATAAGCACTATGAATTATTAGTACCTATTTTCTAATATAATATTTATAAAGCAGTCATGAACCCATAACATTTAACGATAGACGAAAGTGCTGCGTCCCAATAATTTGCTATAGTTATCTTAAATTTTAATTGCCATAAATATAAATTATTATTAACCAGACCTACGTGCTAATAATTACCGTAGAGCGTCGTTCTCATTCAATTAGCACAACGTAAATTAACAAAATAATAAGATTCTTAAAATTCCTCTCTCAAAAAATCTATTATTGTTTTTTTATTAATACTATAACTCGAAATCCTTATTATTTAGAAATAAACTTAAGAAATAAATTTCGAACCAATTTATTTCAAGAAATTTTATAAAATTAAAACTAGAACAAGTTAAATAAACGATATGAAGTTGAATTTTAATATTTATTGAGCTTTCGACGTTCATTTCACTTGTTCTAGTTTTAAGTTTAATTCTATAATATTTATGAAAACTTATAATTAAGAATTTCTATTTCACCTCTTAGGAGTTTCACTATTCATTTCCATTGAAATTAATTCATTATGTTATATTGCATAACAAACAGCTTAAAAGCTGTAAAAGCAACTATAGGGTAGGCAAAAAATTATAATTATCTACGTACTTATGATTCCCTGTTGTAATATTGTTAATTGAAAATAAGATACACCAACTCTTCAACTCAAACGATGTCAGATCACCACAAAAATTGAAAAACAATGCGAACACACGAAAGAAATTTCTACTGAAGTTGTATATAAAACTTGATTAGGAATCAGTAAAAGAACTTTTAACGGTTGTTTTTTTAAATGAAATCTCACATAAATTATGATGAACTATTAATAATTAATATAATGAAGAAACAAGAAGTATACAAAATATCAAAAAAAAGATCAACAATTGGGTAAAGGAATTAGAAGAAAAAAATAGAAATAACAAAAAAAGGAACCACTTCTTCTCCTTGCTTACCCACCCTATCCATTGTGGGGCAGAATCGTTCAACTCTGAACTTAGGCCTATTACCTCGAAATGCTTCCAATCAACCAAAAAAATTGGAGGTAAGGTAATTTTTTATAGAGAATGGCTACAGCATTTAGACCCCACGGCTACTAAAACCGGTGCCCTCCGAAGCTCTGAGACGGTCCTGGGACCTTAGAGTCAGCAGTTGTTCGGAGCTCTAAGGAACCTACTTTGGGTAAAGGAGAAAAATATATTACGATAAATATTGATTATTGTGCATAATATTATCTATTATGTATTATACAATGTCGCAATCATAATAATAATTATTACTATCCAATATTGAGTAAGTAAATAGTTATCAGAAGGTATAATGAAATATATTACTCTTATTAAATCAATAATATTCCGTTTATATAATTTATAATATAAATGTTGACAATACATCGTTTCCCATACTTAGCATTAGCGCTGAAGAAGTATGTGGAAAAAAATCGAATCTATAGTAATTTGGTAGCACTTTTATTTTTATTGTTATCGTCTCAAAATAAAAGAAAAAACTACTCTTTAATTTTTGTTAAAAAAATTATTTTTGTTTCAGGTAAGTGAATGGCTGAGCTTGTCAGCTTTCACTGGCAATATTCTGAGATTAGATACACATGTGGCATACTAATTACATTTACGTTTGTCTACCAGCTGGCTCCAGGTAACATTTAATAGAAGCTATAAATACTCTTTTGTTTTGGAATACTTTTTACTACTTTCCTGGAAAAGAAATATAAATATACAAAATAATTTTTGTTCTAACTGATGACCATACGGTACATAAGCATTCAGCGGACTGTAAAATAGATGAAAATGTTTATTGTGTACATACTAATAACTGAATATGCGTTTAACTCGAATTTTTTTTGTCAATTATTTATTTATACATATTTTTCTATGCAATAATGTGTTTCGAGTTTTGGTAAATTATTTCAGTCAACTAACAGCTGTTAGTTAACGCAAGCTAAAATTTAAATCTGCAGTTAACTTTCGTGTGGTAATCAATCATCTGTCAACTGCCCAAGTTAGTTGGAATTTCCAATAAATCAACGAACACAAAAATTTTAAAATGGCATAATTTTGTGGTTAGTTTTTCTTCAAAAAAAGAAGGTTAGTTGTTGTATCAATCAATCAAAAACACAATACTTTTTGCTTATAAACTCTTCAATAGAATAAGATAATAGTGTTACACAACGGAAAGAAAATAGATTTATTTTTGATGTATTGTTTTACTTGGTACTTCAATAAGTAATAACTGCGACTAGGTAAGCTACAACAGATTTTCTTTTTACAAAATTGCTGTTTTATCAATTTATTAATTGAAAAAATATAATTTTTTTTACGAAATTCAAAAAAAGTTAGTTAATGAAGTGTAGTGAACTGAAGTATCCAAGACCTATCTTCCCAAATTCTGTATCCAAGCCTACCCAAGCGATCAATTCGCAAATCGTTTTCGCACCAAAGCGGTATGCACCGAACCGTCCTCACGCCGAATCGGCCTCGCACCGAACCGTCTTAAAATTAAAAATTTGGTTAATTGCTTAAAGAAATAAGCGTTTTATTGCGCTGAACTGTGATACGTATTGTTGCACAATAAATTACAAATCTTTACCAAATATTTTAATACCAAGAGCAGAGAATATAAAGCTCTAGCAATTTATAAAGCTTGATTCCTAGCATTTACAGCGCTTAGTAACTATCGAAAAAACTTGAAAAATTAGTGATATATGTACATAGGTATTGTAACTATGTACCAGTACAAAAGCAGTTTTGTAATTTTAAAAGTGCTTTAAAATAATCGTTACAAAGCCCTGAGTAACGCTTACTATTGCTGTGCTTACTGGAAAGTGTTCAGGCAGTAATTGTACACTACTTACAAGCTTTTGTTTTTTGTGCTAACTATAAAACAAATAGCTTCTATTTAAAATAATAATTTAAATATTTCTGAAAGAATTTTGTCCAGATTATAAATTCTAAAGCATTGAAATTTTTATTTTCAGTCATATTTTAATTCTTACTTTTCGTAAACCGAAAGCAAGCACAACTTACCCTTATTTTTATGGTCTCGATTTGTCGCTGTGGTTTTTATTATCCTCCACTATTGATAAAATATGCACTTGAAAGGCATGAAAACCAGGTCAATTGCTCAAGTTCTAAAAGTAAAATCTTTTAACTGAAAATCATAGTTGAAAAATTTTAAAATAAAAATATTGCACCTTTTAAAAGCAAAATAATCGTATAAAATTACTCTGTTTTGATAATTAAGCATTTTATAAATATTATAGATATTGTAATAAATCGCCCAATAAATATTAGTTTTAAAAATAATTTTCCCTATTTGTGATTTGTTTATAATTTTTAATAAAATTGCAGTTCATACATAGAATTTTTTAGCCGAATAAAGCGGTTATAACTTGAAAGTAACTATTTCTGATCTTAAAATTGTTTAATTGAAGATAAAATTTAATCTAATAACTCGAAGTGCAAAACTTTAAAGTAATTTATTTTGATATTAAAGTTATTAACTTGAATATGAAATTTAATTTAATAAATTGAAGTACACAACTTTAAATTAATATTCTGAAAACCAATATAGTTTTCATAAATTTTGAAATTTATTCGAAAAATAATATATTATTCGGTTATAATATTATATATTTTTAAGAATTCAATAACTCAACGGAAAAAATAAATTTCCTCATTTTTTCATACATTCTAGTCGTTTAAAATTAAATAATTCATTTTGAAAATGTATAAATTATAAATTGTTTCATACAATATTTTGTCATGGAGTCCTGGGAAACAAACATTCTGAATATATTATTCAAAACAATAATAATGTGAAAAAAAATAATGTTTTTACATTAAAAATAAACTTTCCAAAATTAATAAAACTATAAGCGAACATGAAGGAACAATTCAAGTTTCGGAATATCGACTTTTCAAGTCTTAAAAATTATTCTAAATTAAATTTTTATAAAAATTATAAGGCATTTTAAATTACCAAGTCGTTTACACCTCATGTATTTAAGCCACGAAAATGGGATAATTTAGCAATAGGATTAAAACGATCTCTTTAGAAGATCTAGATAAGACGGTACCTTCATCCATTTGAGTTATAAATAAGAGCATAAAATATTTAATGTTTCAAAGTTTATGATTATGACAGATCTTTAATCTAAGAAGCACCTTAAAAGTGATATCAATTTAAAACTAAATCAACTATAAAAAATGTATCTTGCCAAGCGACCCAAACACGCGGATTTAATTACATCGGCTTAATTAAGTTCACTTTTAAAATTGTCTATTTAATTTACATAGTGAGGGTTAAGTAAGTAATTAAAACTTATTAATATTGTAAAAAGCAATAGTATATTGTTGTATAATACTGAAAGAATTCGTAACTTGTGATAAATTATAATAATATTTTAAACTAAAAAATCTAATAAATACAATTTAAAACATACTTAAGCGTTTATTTTACTTGGTTTTAGTTTAAAATACTATTATAAAATAAAATTAATTTATAATAAAAGATCTAAATTGATTTATAAACAGAGGCAATATTACACAATATTAAATTTTAAGCCTTTTCATTTCAATAATTATTATTATAGTTTTGGATAAATAAATTACAAAAAACGTATAATCAATAATTAATTACAACCTGTCAATTGCACCGGTATTGGCGCCTGTGTCTATCACTACCAATGTCGAATTATATTGTATAATTTTACAGGTAAATTTAACTAAAAGCAATTATTTATATTTAAATTTTAAGCTACAAACCGCTTCGTCCTATGCATCGTTGTTATTAAAATCTTCAATATACATAATCACTTCTGATATAACTAGTTCTAAGTGCTCTAATTAAAATTTTCTGTAAACTATCTGGGCTTTGAATCACTCGAGAGTCAACAGAAATCATCCGAAGTCATATTAGTTGTTTTATATTTCAGGTAACTTGTTAAGATGGCCATAGATGTGCCTGTAACCCTGTTTTTAAGTTTAGATTTCCTCTTTTAAATTATGAAATTAAACCAAGTCCGGTCCTGTTCAGAACAAGCGACAACACTTTGAACCACGAATAGACCAGTGGAAGGAGATGTCTCCCCAAGTACGGACCTGATCGATGCCTTAACTTGGTAATACGAAATAATAATATAAGGGAATGGAAAATAAAACGAAAACAGAAAGAAAATAAACCTCAATTAAGAGTATTGATTGGACGTGTCTCTAAGCTACCTTAGCTATATTTTTCGGGAGAAAATTTTTACAAAATATTTAAATGTTACCAAAAGTTTAGTTTAAATGAATTCAACTGTACTAATGTGAAAACTTGAAAAGCGGAGTTTCTAAAATAATTGTATTTTCTAAAGAAGTTTTTGGAATTATTTGAGTTTCGTAAACAATACTATGTCTTTTATGGAAATCTTGGAATAATACAAACAAAATTTGTAACAACAATATAACAAGTTCTTGTAAGTTATTTTATTGATTTTAATGACAAAAATAAGTAGAAACAACAATAAAAATCATAGTAAAAAATAAAGAAAGAATAGAAAAGACGTTGAACAACTGAAATTGCACAATTAAGTTATTTTATTTTTAGCACAAAAACGCAACCGTCATTGTTAACAACGTAGAAGCCAAGTGGTAATAATATAAATGGCCTTAATAAAGTGAGTTACAGTAATCTTAGAAATCAGACGGACTTCTAATTTAATTAGTTCGAGTTAAGTCAATAATACTGAAAAAATGTAAGAACAGCGCAGTAAGATTGTAAAAATATCATTTTTCCAAAATGTCGAGCAGTAATTAGATTTTTATTTTAGTACGAAAAGTAATTTTTTTTTTTAAGGTTGTCAGTCGCGTAACTGAAGTAACAATTAATCTAAATGTTGTTTTAAAGATTGGCTAATGGCCGTGTGATTTTTAAATCATGGTATAAAAATATTTTCTTCTTACCGAAAAACTACCTGCTAGTCTTAGGTTAACAACAATGTTAATCAATCAATTACGAATTAAGAAGATCTGTGAAAGTGTTTACCTCGTCAGTTGCAATAAATGTTGCAGCAAAATAATTTCAAAAAAATGTGGTTTTCAATTTCCAATTTTAGTCATGTAGAACCTAGCAGAACAATAGGGTTAAGTCATATTATACTGACAGTTGTCACATGTCGAAAACTGTGGTTATAAACTTTACACAATCAGTAAAAAGTGGAAACTATTTTGCTGTAGTTAATCCAATAAATTTAATAAAACAAGGAAACTTATAACACTTAACAGGAAAAGGGCAATAATGCGGTTGTCACTAGGTGGCTCTATTCAACAAAACCCGTTTAAGGTCACTAGATTAGTTCTGTTGACATGCTATCCATCTTTAAAGTATTATCTTCATGTGCATGTTTTCATTCTAATATTACACCATTTTATTTATACAATTTTACATTTCAATTTAAATTTTAATAGCATCATCAATTATCAGACGAAAAGCTATGTAGGCTAACTTCTCAAATGATCTTATTGAAATCAAAAATTGATGTAGATAAATTCAGGTATCTACTTTTCTTTAAAATATGAATCGTTCAATTAGTATTTATAGAGTTTTATATTATATTTTTTTTATATTATTTATTTCAATAAATTCCAACTACAGAGTGCATCGAAATACGTGAACTGAATTTGTTGAAAAACAACAAATTTTACGAGTAAGCTTTAGCTAACTTGTAAAAATAAAAGCCCAATTATTGCTAAGCACTTGCTAGCCATATCAGTAATTTAACATAACTAGAAATGCTTTCTATAAAATATTGTTAAAGCTGGTACGGTAGAGAACTATTTTTACAAATTCTTATAACATGTTGAAATTATCCATTCCGAAGCGAAACGGAGATTATAAAGGAAACCAAATAAAAATCAATTTCTGCGTATTAAAGTTTCGAAAATCTAATCAAAACCGCCTGCAGTATTATGTGTAAAGTATATCTAAATTTAATTTAAGTATTCGACAATTTTGTAAAATAATATTTATTAAAATCATACTACATAATTACTTATATTAGCTTTTCCATAAGATACGCCTTCGATAACTTTTGGTAACTAAAAACATTTTGCCATAGAGAGAAATGTCTAACCAAAGGCTCCAAACAATTCTCTAACGTCGAGTTATACTTAATTAAACGCACTCAATAATTTTACAAAATTTAGTTTGAGGTTATAAAATATAACATAAAATTTAACTAACTTGCGGCATCCCGCAAGTATGCTAATTAATTGTAAATAAATACGATCGTAATTAAGGGGCTATACGCAGTCAGGAGGCCGAAAAAAAGCGATTTTTCCAGAATATTTCCTGGAAAGACTTATTAATTTTTATAAGCAGCTATAGCCGATATCCGGGAGCTCTCCTAAAAAAATGAGTCTTGCGGTGAGCACGATATCTCTGGATTGGATCTTCAATCTTGTCTTTAATATAAGGTTTTATCTAGATTTTAATCGAAGGAATAAGCAATACATTAATTCCTAACAAAACGGTTGATTTTCAAAAAATTTTTTTGAATTTTGATAAAAATTTTGGACTTAAATTATTAATAAAATGGAAATTATTTATAACCTTCGATCAACTTTAAAAAAATATATTTATTGAGCTTGTGATTAAATTTGAAACTGATCGATTCAGCTGAATGAAATACAAAAAATTGATGTTTTGAAAATCCTGACTGAGTATAACCCCTTAACAGGCAACGTACATTTTTAAAATCAGTATTTATATTTACCTGTATCATATCGATTCCATTAAACGTTTTGTAGATTAACAAAAACTATAGCTAATTTATCATTTAAAAATTTAATAAAGTGTGAAGATCAAAAATGAAGCAGTAATTTGTTTCACGTCAGTTTTAGCATTTCTTTTGTGTTTATGAGAAGTTTCGTACTACTGAATATGTTTACTTTAATGTTCTGTAGTATGGCACGTGCCAGTGACAAGCAAGTTATTACAATTTTGATTTAAACTCACGATTGTAAACCTTGTTACCGTTATACTGTTTGAGAATAAAACTATAAATTCCTGCTGCTACCGTTCTACTATAGAATACTTTATGGTACTCTATCAATTAAGTTTATTATATTGAAATCATACTCAATAATATATTTTAAACTTAGGGCAATCGTACAAAAATTCAAGCCAGTAGATTTCTAAACATTTGAACCATCAGGCAAAATATTTTAACATATTATCAAGACTGCATATTTGTTAAACCGAAAAAATTCTTGTATTCATATTTCGACTACAATATATTGTCATAAATTCTCCTAACACATGAATCTTAAAATCCATTAAAAACCAAATTTGATGTTTTGAAGGTAGGATGTTGAATTGTGGTGAATAAATTGTTCTTGTTGAACGTAAATTAATTTGATGTGGTTAAATGGATGATATGGAATGGATGGAAGTTAATCATAAACTGCCATACCGCACTCATAGGTTCGATCCTCATCAAAGTATAAAAATTTATAATTTAATAACATAAATAGTAAAGATTTCCAGATTGAGCGTGGCGTTGAATAGACGCATCTTATGAGTAAATTACCTGGGAAACAATTTAAAGTAATTTTGTGGTTATACTCAAGGGTTGAGTGAGTTGTTTATTTTAATATTTTGAATTTGAATTAAATTCCCTATAAGCAAACTTAATAGTCGAACTTAATTACGCAAGAGTGGCCCTGGAAGCAAATTAATAGGTGAAAGTCTCCTGTTCTAATGCAAATAGGGATTGAAGTTACTATCGGGTATTTTCCTTCTAATCCGGGAAAACATTTATTTAAACTGTTGTAAATTTTTCTAATATTTTTAAAAAATTTAATTAATTTCGTAATGTTTAAAAGTTTTATAAGTTTTGTTATTCCCGTGGGTTGAGCTAATAACGCCAACTAGCGGATGAAGCGGGAACTTTTAGCGCCAACATGGCGGAGGGGCCACAAGTTGCATGAAAATTGAAATATACGTATGAAGTTTTGAAAAAGAAGTGTTAAATTTGGATTTTAAAGCTGAGAAATTATGTCGAGTGAAATTTGGTTAATTTTACGATTAGATTAAAGCAAAACTCATGGATAGATGTTAATTAGAAGATGGGAAAAATTAGATAAAATATAAAATTATAATTAAAATTTGTTTGGATAACGGTGAGATAATCAAATTGAAAAATTGTTGGACGAACTTCAAAATCAAATTTGATATCTGTACACATGCACGCTGTTATCTTTTTAATTTAATGTTTCCATTTTATGAAATTTTTAAATTATATGGGCAAATTATTTTGAAGAGTTAGTTTCTCCAAAAGATCCGATTGGGGAAGTTTTTGACATTGGGAAAAAACTGTAGGTACAGTATATAAATAGAGATACTTAATCTGCGGGATTTTTAGCTTTTGAGGTGAAATTGTTTGCACATCTGTGGATTCGACGATTCGACAGACGTATTCACGTCAAAAAACAGGTTGGCAAAAAGTTAATCAACAAGAACGAGAAAATACAGTTGATCAATTTGAAATCAAATCGTGACCATATATCTCAAGAGAGAGACGGAGGGAGACTCAAAGTTTTACAAGTATTTTTAATTTTAATATTTTGGTAAAATGTTGGTAGACATTATATTAATATTTAAGTGAGAATTTTTGTAACAATGTAAAGCTCAATAACAAACTAATAATACAAATATTTCAATAAAGTTTAAGGGTTATATCAGTTCTTCAAGTACTAAAAAGATGGACGAATTGAAAAAAAATGCCGTGAACATTGTATGCTTTTTAATTGAAGGAAAACTTCGCAAAAAAACTTTTTTGCGTTGTTTAAATCATATAGATCAATCATATTATGATGATGTTGTCGAAGAAAGAGTAATAAATAACATGTGCGGATATTCGATCTGCGAAAAAAAATTAGTGTACTCAAAACTTGCAAAAAAGAAGTTTTTTATTGACTGGAATAAGAATAAATGTATAGATATTACAGAACGGAAAAAGTTTTGCAGTAATTTTTGTTTTGCCGCAAGTCAACATATAAAGAAGCAAATTAAAATTAAGTTAAACAGTGAAGAAGAAGACGATCCCGAGTTTACCCTGTTAACAGAAACTCCAAAAAATGTGTATCAACAATATGAAATATTAAGTGGTACAGAATCATCCTCAATATTCAATCCCGTTTCGTCATGTAATAAAACAACCGATTTTTGCACAACAGAAAAGCCTACTCTAGCAAAAACTGACATGGAGAACAAAAGTCAAATGCCAAAATATTTAGAAAAATTAAAGCCGCTACATCTATCTCCTAGGTTAGGACAGAAGTTTTACAGTAAACATGTAAAAATCATGCCAACTATTCACGAGAGTGATTATGAAAATACGCCAAAATCGACCTCATCATCGCTATTGCCCAATACAGCTCAGTTATTGGGAAAAAATCCAAAACCTCAAAAACAAGTTACAAGTGAAAATCCCATAAAAGTCAGCGAGCAAGTTAAAATTGGAAAATGTGATAATGGCAACAGCAAATCAGCAGGCAGCAAGGAAGAGATTAAAATTAAACGAAGGAAAGATAAATTAAACAAGCATCTCAAAAATATTGAGCAATGTTTCTCTGAATGGGTTACAATTGAAACCTATATGTTTTTATATGGAGAAAATAATATTTCCGAAAAATTAAAACAATTCACATTGCTGCAAGATGGAAGGCATGCATCAATAATGAAAGAAGAGATATCGGAAAAAAATAAACAAAGCAAACCGTCATCCGACTATAGTAAAGAAAATAATGATTTTAATTCATTTAATAACAAAGTGAAATGTTTCCTAGAAGGAAATGAGGAAAAAGTAAATGAATTCAATGCTGATTATAATCTCGAAACATCGGAGGATACATTATTTACCACAACTCCTACTATAACGTCGGTACATAAAAAGCGCTATGATATTTTCCTAAAATTACTTTGTGCAGATAAATCAATAACTTCGTTGGGAATATTTTCACGGAATGATGTAGAAAATTTACAATCGTTGGTCAAAACATTTAATTTCCAAAGTCACAATATAACATTTGAACCCTTCGCAATTAAAATTATTAGTATTATCCTATATAAAATGTTAAGTATTCGTGATGCTGAATTAAAAACGAAATTGGAGGGCAACAAATTTGACATGTACGTAAAACTTGTATGTGACGGAGCACGGCTGGATAAATTACTCAAAAATCTAGGAGATATAAATTTGTTTTTAGAAAGTCGTAAACATTTATAATTTTGTATCGATTAACGATTATTTAATCGTGGTAAATAAATTAGCATTATAATTTGCTATGCCTGCAATTTCTAACATTAAATTATATTTTATCATATTCTGTTTTTAAGATTAAATAAATTTTAATTACATTTGAAATAGAGTTAATTTTTTTATTCCACTGAAAATTTATTTTCTGCAGAAAAACCACTATTGAATTAGCTACCATGGCATGGCGGTAGTTAGAGAGGGAGTAACTAAATTTCTTCCCCTACATGACCACGATCGTGATTTAAGGACCCCTGCAAAACTATTATATTCGCATAAATCTTGTTCGCACGTTAAATTTTAAAGGAAGGGGGCGGATTGACTTGGAAATTTATCAAAAAATCAGTAAAATGAATTTGAACGAGTTAATTAAGGAAAAATAATTTATCTGTTTTAAAAATTAATTATCTCAAATTTGGAAAGCATAAGCTATCTTGCCTGTAAGATACACTGGCTATTAGCTACTCTAGCTAGCTAGAACTGAGAGTGTTCTTTTGGAGCTAATTAAAATATTATGATTAAGCAATGATAATTTCAATTTAAATATTGGTTTCTGCTTTAATGCTAAATACGGTGGAATTAGATTGGTGTGTAATTCGAATAGTACGCAACCTAATTGGTGTGCACTTTGATTGGTGTGCATCTCGATTGGTTTGGACTAGATTGATTGCGATATATTTTTAGGTTGCTACAGAAGTGCACCAATTCAAGTTGCTTTTATGGTGGTAATGTATTACAGAAGTATAAAGTTTTGTACATAAATGTTACACAATAGTACTAATTAGTGCAATACTCGGATTTTGTTCAAATTTATTGGTAATTAAACAAATTTGAAACTTCGTACTTAATAAGCAGACCGTTGCAACTATGTAACAAAAGTACATAGTACAATACTGTAATTGCAAAAAAAATCAAAAAAAGAAATTGTAGAAATATTCGGATTTTGTTGTTTATTGGGAATTAAACTAATTAGTAACTAGGTGCTTAATAAGCGCACAGTAGCAACTATGTAACAAAAATTAAGAAATCTTTATATTACTATTCAGCTTGCTATACAAAAAATATATAAAAAGTCCGACTGTTGTGAATTGTTGAAAAAAATGAATTTAAATAGATAGATTTACTGCCAAATAATTCTCTTTTTAATTGTATCATCTCTTAACAAAAATTTAAAACAATTAAAGAGTCAAGAGGCAGGACTCTCAACCAACACAGTGAGTTATGATTAAGAGCACGAAGAAAATAACAAATAAATACAAGGTGAATTTGTTCGTACTGTATTTTAAGATATTTTGCCCAGTTACTAAAAAAAATAGTATTTTCAGTTTATTAAATCGATATCAACTTAGATTTCTTAATTAGAGACTTAAAACTAAATAAATTTAACGTCATCACGTGTGCGAAAACAATTCAGATTAACAGTGAAAAATTAAATTTTTTCTTGTGTTGAGTAACCTAATAATTGTTCTTATTATCTATACCAATATTTCAGATTTAACAGAATTATATTTTTGATTTATGATTTTCATTGTGTCTTATTTGTCCGAAGCATTAGATTGCACCCACGACGTGAGATATCTTAAAAGCCTAGTGAAAAGCGCCAGTAAATTTTAACGTAAGTGTAAGCTCACCGGCAAACTTAAATTGAAATTATATTAGTATTGCAATGAAGGAGTAATTTTCAGAACCTCAAGTTTGTTTATTTTACTACATTAAACCTAATTTCTTAATTATTATGTAGCTTTTTAGATATTATACCATACGACCGTATTATTATTTTCCGGTTCAATTTCGAAATAATGTAAGCTAAGGATCGATATTATCCTATTATCGGTATTTAGAATGTTATATTAAATTTTGTTTACAAATACTGTGTTAAACCGAAAAATTCCTGATAAATTCTTTAAATACCTTGCACGGGAATGCAGATTTGTGTTCAGCTAAAAAATTATACTAAAAGTTAATATAAAAATCTTTTTATTTCATTCCTTCCATCGCCCACAATTAAGAACAAAGATCTATTAAAGGCAAAAATTTCTTCAGAGGCTGTGGTTTTGTTGCATAGCCAGAGGACAAATTCAAAATAGCAACCCAAACCAAAACACATATTTTACTTTAATTAACTAGCAAAATTACTGGAAAACTACTCAAATTGGAAGAACAACTAAATTAACCCGTTATTCAAAAATATGGTTATGGACATTTGGGAACTGAGAAAGTTCGTTCTCAAAATGCCACAAAAATGGTATAAACATCATGAAATATACCGATTTTTTATTTTAGCAGAATGCAATCAGGTCTCCAAAATCTTAATATTCGTCATGGAGTCCTTAAGCATTTTTTAACATCTTATATAATAGATAACCCGACATAAATAATAGACAAATGTCCTATGAATAATAATTTGAAAGTATGTACTTAAATATTCATGAGTAACGTCTTGACTTTTCTTTAATCCATCTGTTTGGATACGTAACAAAGGTAACAAATTGCCTTGTTGTATTGGACATATCAAGTGGATCGAATTTATTATTTTACGAATAAAGAAATTGGACATATCAAGAGAAGGTTCTCGTAGTAATCAAATTTAACTTATAGAAGTGAGCTCAGTGCAATTAATTTCAGTTATTGAAAATTAAGATGGTTGTTCCACGTCTGCTAATTTTACGTGACTGCAAAATTTTAAGAATCCAGCATTATGTACATAAGTTCTATGCTATTCCGTTGCATTTCCCAATTATGCCGAGTTATTTAATGTATTTAACTGTAATAACTAAAAGTTACATTATTATTGTTATACCGAAAATTATTCGGGGTGTTTAAAGTAAGTTAATTAATAATGAAATATTCAGAAAATGGAAACTTTGACGTGCATTATAAAGTAACACTTTGTATATGAACTATAGCGTATGAACTTTTAAAGTACAATGTATGCTTTTACTTATACATCAAGTTCAAAGAAGCCCAGAGAAATTAATATTCCCACTTCCTTTTGAACTTTGGCTTTGCTAAAAATAGATAATATTTTATAGTTAACTTATTGACGTAATTCAGATTTTTGATGATTATATTGAAAAAAGCTTAGACCATGTAATGCGATGTCCAAATGCGTAAAATTGTTTTGATTCTGAAGAAAACCTAATTAATTACCTTTTTGAACATCCATCCCTTTTGTTATAAGCTTGAGATTCCTTTAACTTATATTGATGTTGAATAATTAAAGCACGTTTGTCAATTTAATTTTTATAATATAATCGAAAGTTAAACAAATTTTAATTTTACAATTTCACAGCTAGGTAAATTTCGTATAACATAAAAAGTTTCAAATTTTTGATATTTTCAATCTTATTCCGTATTACATCGGTTTACCAAATAAATCAATTCCGTCGAATTGCAATTTTGATCACATTTAAGATTTAGTAATTCTTTTAACTACCTAGACAAAGTTGCAATTTTGATGGCAAAAATACAAATTTTTAATAAATCAATTTTATCGTGGTTTGACTTAACGAAAAATTAATCGTTCCTGCGCTTTTAAAAGTTCTCACCTTTTGTTTGAAGTTTTCTTTAGTTTGCTGCTGTTTGTTTGAATCATTTCTTGGGACATCTGCTGCGTTACGTGTTGATAATAATGTTTGTTCATGTATGAATTTGATTCTTCCTTTCTGTTTTTTAAATTATTTATACCTAAAAATGTTAATTCAAAATGAAACATGACAATATTGCTGTGTATTTTGTGATGAAAAGTCGCCTTTAATTTTGTATTTATTACTTATGTTAAAAGTAAAATTTTTGATAACGAGGTCTTTCCCGGGAGATACTACCCCGTGAATGAATCTCCGATTGAAGAAAAATAGCGTAGGTACCTAGATATCTTGAATGGTGTGTCGTTTTACCAGCTCGATATGTAACGTGCTGTTAAAAGTTAGCAAAGCAATTAATACTATAATTTAGTTTGCATTTAAATTAGTAGACACTTTACACTGAAGTTAAATAAGTTATTTTCAAGTAAGAGATTACACAATAAAACTGATTTACTAATTACACAATATGACCATCATACGGAAACACTATCTGAAACTTAAACTCTGGATTTCAAACCAATTTGTATAGTTGCAACTTCAAATAACATTGTTATTCCATAGCTTCCTATAATTGATAATTATGAGATGCATAATTTAATTAATACATAACTTATTTCGAAGCTTGGTGGCTTACTGTTTTAAACTTTACCACAGTGACAAATTGTTATAGTTAATTTTGTACGTATACCTATAAATATGAACGTATTTTAGTTTTTATTTAAAATAATAATTATGTTTTTCTAATTTACAGACCAGTTCGTACGAACATTAGCTACGAAAAAGATTATGCAGAATAAGTAAGTAATTTCTTCTAAAGTTATTACTATAAAAGTTAGACATTGAGGTCGTGTGCGAACATCAAACTTTATATACCGAATAATATCAAATTATAACATATTAAATAAAATATTTGCTTGAAAAAGTTTTATAGCCCGGGAGGCAGCGACAGGAATGTGTTTTAATTATATAAACTGTTTACATGATAAGAAACAGCCAATGAAAGTCTTCCTTCACACTATTACAACGGGGGTAACAGGAGGGTTATAAATATCGAAAAAAAAAAATTCCACCCACTTAAGTATGTGAGATGCTAGTATAGTTTGAGCTATGTAAGAGAGAGACACATATACGTTTTCGAATACTTATGTGGATGAATTCGTTTTTACTCGTGCAGTCCATATACTCGAGAAAACATACTCGTCCAAGTAAATTGTGGAACTGAAGCTTACACAAGTAGTAGATACGTAGGTTCCAACAATACATTTATATAATATTATAATTTTGATGTGCTTTTATTAGCTTTAAACGTTTTTGCATTTTATAATATATTAAAAACATGCACATATTTTAATTTAGCGCCTAACTAAAATGTAAACTTTAAAAATATTTTTTGTGTTTCATTTTAATTTTAAATTTGTTAATGCTACTTCCGTTTTTTAAATTGTATATTTTAGACATTGTAAATATTGGATTAAGAATTTAGTATCTCAAAATTAACTTGCTTTTTTCTTATAATGAGAGTAAAGCATAAATAATATACTGCTCATATATTTTTAATAATCGTGGGAATTTTTACTTTATCATATTAATAAAAATATATAGAATATAGCGATCCTAAGCTAACTCTCTAACCGCCAGTCTACACTATACAACATATAATTTCAGTAAATTATATTAATTAAAACTGATTGCTATTCGCTTAGTTTCATAAATAGTTCCAGACTATATTTTTCGTTAAAATAATATTTTGTTTTTAATTATTGTTCATAATTATGCAAATTTTAAATTACCACTTTTTACTCAGTTGTCTTAGAAAGCTAACCACTAAACTATGTAAAAACAACTAAATTTGTTTGTTTTCATTATTACAGAAAATTTTATATTCTGTTTTATTTATTGTGTTATAAATTAAATATTTATAAACCATTATTTCCTGAAGATGAAGTTAATATCAAAAAGTAATTGAATCTATGATCGGAGAAAAAGTTCTATCCCTTACTTAAGCGTAATAAAAACTGGGGAGTAAAATACATCGAAAAGGTCGTCAACCTTTCTTTTGTTTATCCGTAAATTGACTATATGCGTTAGCTAGCTTTGTTACTTTATAACGCAGTTCTTGAAAACGTGGTTTTGAAAAATTTTGTAAATTTGTAGCATTGAAGTTTTGGAGATAACATACATATTAGTGTTAGTTAAAGTTTAACAGAATTTTCGGATAAATGTTAGGATTAAATTGTGTCGCATAGGAAGTATAGTTTTCTATGGTTTTCCTATCCTTCATAACTACGTTCATAATGCTAACTCAACAGACAAACGTGAAATTTAATTTTACAATTACTAACTTGTTAAGCTAATAGAACTTACGTTCTGTGCGAAAAACGCCTGAAGCTAGATACGTAAGATTTTGTATCACAGAGTGATTATCTATGTAAGTATGCGCTGTAAAAGGGGAGTTAACTTCATAGTATAACATTTGTATCGTAACCACGCGATGAAAGGTCGAACCAATAGCAACGTGATAGTACAGTGCATAACATTTAATAACGCAAGGTAGTTGAAATATAATTCACTAATGCTGCCTTTAGATTAGCTTTTAAATTAAAGATTATTAAAGATACAAGAAATCAGTCATACTTCCAATTTCATTATCTTGAGATATCTGGAAGATAATCTGTTAGATAAATGAACCAAGTAACCAATGAAATTGGTACTTTTATGTTTCATTATTGTAGAATTTAAATTATAAAATGTTCATAAATTGCGTTTCGAATAGTTAATGTAAGTTTGAATATTAATGACTACATGCGTCGTGAAATGTCTTTGGTATAGCGTCGTTCTACGAATGATATCTTGCGTCGCGTCGGCGTGATGCGTCGTCGAATACCTCATTCTACGTCATCGTCGTAATACCACTCTGCACGTCAATTTAGTGATATTACCATCTTCCTCGTGCGTTGAATCTCATCCAGTTGTTCATTGTGACACTACTGAATTCGTTTTGGGTTTACTTGTCAAAGTAACCCCAGTACTTTTAAGCAGGATGTATGCAAAGCGCACTTCGCAACAGCTATTATCAACTTCCTTAATTCTAGGCTTACACTATTTTATATCGAGGAAAAAATAAAAAAATTTATTAACCAAAATAAATATGATGGAAATTTGGAACTACGGTCCTGATTAGTCAAGTCCTACTGACCAACAGCATTCCAGTCCAAACCTGTCATGTTGTATTGCTACAATAATTTCGAGAACAAAATTCGAAAAATTATACGAACAACGGAATGAATGAATCTTTTCAGAGAAAGACGCACTTTTTAATATAAATATTTGCTTACCTTTTGTGAGGGCAATTATCGGCACAAGTTCAATATTCTAAAGCAATTCATTCAGAAATTTAAAAATCAGGATGATACAATTTCGCAATAATATAAAATAAACAGACTGAATAAAATCCAAAAATACAATATAGAAAAAAAGTAGTTTATGGTTGCTGTGTTACAATTTATTGAAATGCAGAATTTAACAATAACAGCTTCATAGATAATTTCTTGGTCAGTAATTAAGCATTAAATAAGCTGTCAAATACATACTACATTAATTGAAAATTTAAAAAAAAGTAAAATTTTTGCATAAACATAATTTCAAAGCATTGTGACATTTTTAAAACACTTTGATGTTTCTAACTTTTTGTGTAACTTTAATAACAAAGGCTCATTCTTTAATTAAGTATTTTTTAAAAGTCAATATTAAAATTTTTATTTAAAGTAAAGTAATATTGTTTATAAGCAGAACAGTAGAATTTTACCAGTACCGGTCGAGGCAATAACTGAAAAAAACCCGAAATGATCAAGGCCAATGATCTTGTCTGGATTAGCTCTAAACCCAATATTGTGTAAAAATGATGTCAACATTTGGGTCAACAACTTTAATCTGGGGTGCACAACACAATTGTGTAATTTTCAGGTACAAGATTTGTATAAAAATATCCCAACTATTGAGTTTAAAATCTGGACAAAAATTGTGCAAAATTCTTGAATTTTTGATTTGGCAGTGACGATTTACTGGAAGATCCTGCTGAATTTGGCAGGAGATATGTGTACAAATTTATACACATTATTATGGTTTATATTAAAGTTGCACTAAATACAATACAGCCATCTAAAATCTTCACGTTTCTAAATCGCTCAATAACAGTTTCTTTTACAGAATTTACTCAATTTAATTTCACTTAGGTCCTAACGCCACAATGTTTAGGGTTTCTTTGAACTCTTTGAAGTATTAAATAAAATAACAATATATCTATTCTATATATTTTCCAGAACTGCGGGCTTTTCAGAATAGTCGAAGTATTGAGAAAAACTAATTTTAATAAGAATTAGTTTTGACTAAGTTTCATGATAAAAACAAGTTTTAAGACATAAATTTAAGTTTTTGCCCGCCAAAACTGCATAGTTTTCACTGCAAAACCAAATTTGGACTTCTAGTTTGCATATTAAATGGCTTGTGGTTTTTATGGTAATATTATAACTGCAAATAATACAATACGGAAGACATAACAATGTGAATAAAAATGACAAAAATTTTCTGAAAATTCTTCATTTAAAAATATTAAAAATTAAACAAGGAACTTTTAAAACGAATTAATTTTTAATTGTTGTTATTTAATTAAATTCGTCGTCCGGTTTAATTGTTAAGTAGGGTTTACCTTTAAAACATATTTGATGCTTTCAAACCGTCTCAAAAGTATTTATAGAGTATTTTCTAAATGCTGGTAATTACGAGTATTTCAAATATTTTTGTTGTCGTTTATCGACCAAATGAAATTCCTACTGTGCTATTGGATATATACCCTACATTTTGCGCGTTAATAATCATCTTGTTTTATGTTGAACATGAAGGGTTTAAAAAAATTTATTTGACTGAAACACTACATTCTAAACGAGCCGTTATAATTAAATTGTTGTTAGAAATTTAAATCTTCGTAAATACAAACTAATTAAATAACTTGGTGTTTCTTTTGAGATTTTTAGGAAACACCTGTAATAATTAAAGTTATAATAAGCTTAATGAATTAAAACCCAAATTTTAATTTTAGTACTTCTGCCATGCCCACATTTGCTAAAAATAAGAAGTAATAATAAGTAATAAGTACTAATAAATTAATCTATTTAATAATAGGACTATGAAATTATTATTATTATTATTAAAAATCTGCTACATTGCATTAAGTTAATTCAACTGCTACTTTCTATAAAATTTAAAAAAAACTACCCTACTTATGCTTTTCCGTTAAGCTCGTTTCACATCTAGTCAATCACGTCTAGGCATGTTATATCAAATTTGTGTGAAGCTTTATAGTAACCTCAATCAAATAAAAGTCGACCTTTGTGGCTAGTAAGGTACAGGTTGATATTGAGTTAAATAATACAACAACAATATTAAGAAAAGCTATATATATATGTTATACACTGCGAGGTTTAAAACATCAAGTTCGTCTACTAAAATAATTATAAGAAATTAATTCTGTATGTTGAGTAAAAATATGTTTGTATTTTATAAGTTTTTTCTAAAACTCTCAGTTTCTGTTATTTTAATAATATTTTACATTTCTATCACTAAAGTTGTCCGGATACCATCGCATACCTATATATCAAATAAAATTTATCTTTCTCTTTATGCTGACAAATCTGTGCTTTATTTTTACATTGTCACTTTATATTTTTACAATTCACCCTCTGAAATTTAAAATTTTTCTATTATTTAAATATCTGGTGTGGTGTGCCACATTTACATAATTTCAACAGTTTTTTGTGTTTATTGAAATTAATCAGGAATTAATTTTCAGCATCAATTGCTGTATGAATAAGAAAATGGAAATGCGAATACATTTTTTAGCTTAAAATAATTTTTCATCGTGAGATGTTTCTTTATAAAACCGGATAAAATGTTTAAGAAAACTCACTTTGTGCCTTACATAATCATTCAAGAGCTTGTAATATGTAATTTTTAAAATGTTTAACTTATTTTTTAGAGAAAAATTTTCTGGAAATTTTATCTCGAATAAGCAGTGTCTTGCGGTATTTTCTTGTTAATTTTTAGACAATAATCTTAATTACATTACTCTGTTGTATTACGGTGTTAGGGCAAGTTTATATCAACCTCGGAATACTCAAGTTATTTCTTAAATTACAGTTAAGCCGGTAGCTCAATCTGAATTCCTAGCGTAACTCTTCTTCAAAAGTTTTTGTTTGTATTCTTAAACTTTAGTTACGTTGCAATAACAAAGAAAGTTTCTGCTGCCAAAGTAGATTTGATGATTAAACACACTTGGAAGTATACAAAGTAAAGTTTTGTAACTGTGTAGGTCCTGTTGCAGGAATAAAAAGAATATTTCCAATTGATAAATTGTATAATTTTAACCAGACTGATTGGCAACATTTAATCGTGCGTTATATTTAACCGACGTGGTTAATTTAAAGCGACTTGGAAGTTTATGAGTAAATGTTGCATTGGAGACAGGTTTTCACTTGGTTTAAGATATTTTCCAAGACTGTCTGCGTTATATGATTGTCACGAATTTATTAATCTAATTACCTTATACACGAAATGTGTATTAGAGGTATTTGGATGACAAAGTAGTTTAGAACTGAACTTCAATGTAACATAAATCTAACAATACCGCTTTTAGCTTTGTAATCATCTATGGATTTAATCGCGTATAAATTCTAACTGCTCTCTGTAAAACGATTATATTATTGTTCGTATTGGTTTATAGAAACGATATCAACTTATCTATCTGATTTAATGTTCTAATAACAAGTAAAACTAATTTAAATGTTTTAATATTTACATGAAATTGACAATAAAATGGATTGTCACTTTGGAAACTTTAATGAAGTTTCCGTTATTAAGTGCCAGTAATTTCGATTTTATTAAATTAATTGATTACAACTTTGACCAATAAAATTAAGCTATCATGTCAGAACTAACTATAACTATTGGCACACTTGTCATAACGGATATCTGTGACAAATATCCAGAAGTGAATTAAGTATAGTTATTTCGTACGATATACATTTTAAAGAAGCTATTAAACTGACAGGCTAGAAGCCATTTTATTAAACACCGTGCAGAATAATAATTTACAAACTGTAAGAATTGACATCTACGTAATATCAAAACAAATTTTGTATGCAATAAAATACTATTTTCAAAATATCAAAAATTTTGTTTATCCAATATTGGCACAACAATATCTTTTATTTTATTTTTGTGGTAATTCCTCTTCTTAATGCTCGGATTATAACCCTTATTAGTGGGGTTATTGTTTTATTATTCTTAATTCAGGTTAAAATTATTGTGGATAACGAATTGTTATCAAACGATGATGAATTGATCGCAATATTTCTCATTTGAATTAAATTCGACTCTCGGTGCATTATTACGTATAATAAAAATATTATTGTCAATAACAACTGCAATAAAAAAATATCAAAAGGATTTAGAAATGACAACCAAAAGCAATATATCAGTATTTTTATAAATAAAAAACAAACAAAATGAATAATAATTAAAACATTTTTGAATTATACATAGATAGTATGGTATATCCTGAACCGCAAATTAAAAAAAAAGTTATATTCAGGTTTTAGTATACATAAGCGTTGGATATTGCATATAACAGTTTACAATAGGTGACCGATCTTACACCCGATCATAGGGAAACAACATGAGAAAAGAGATCTTTTTAAACTCCAACTTCCCATTTTAACGGATAAGAATGAAGAAGGTATCAAAATAAAGAGATTCTTTTTCCCCGCCTAAAGAAAGTATGAACCAATGAAATGAAAAATAATAGATTATTTCCACTTTGCAAGCTAGCGAATCTACACGGAGGTTATTGATTTTACCTCTGTATATAAATACATACTCTGGCAAAGTAGCACCAAGCGAATTTTCAAAAGACGAAAGAGGGAATATCTACACAGAGTTTTGCAATCAGTTTACAGTTTCCCTTTTATCTTCTTTTGAATTTAATCCTCCAAAGGATTAGTGAGAAACAAGGAAACAATGTATTCTTGAAATCAGGGAAAATAATGCACCAACAAAAAGCTTAGCGCTGAAAACGAAAATCTCATTAATATCCACATTTCGTCTTTTCCTAGCGTAGAACCGAAAGAAAAGGGAATACAAATATTTCCAAAATTTAGAAAGATTATGAAATCTGATACAAAGGATTACAAAAGAGATGTGCTGGATACGAAAAGTACAGGGGATTTTTCGTGAGTATAAGCTAGCTATTAAGGTCCTTTCTTGCTTTTAATGAAAGGCAGGCTCATTCTGCTCGAAATTTAAAAGACGTCAGCAAAACCCAGGCACAATGCGACAAGACACTGTCGGAATTTAATAAGGACCTCAAGTATTATTTTTTACGTAGGGAAGCGGGCAATTTGCGTAAGTTTTCATTGGAATGTTTTATTTGGGATGAAACTGAAGGACGAAGAGGTAGAGTGAAAATTTTGGGCAATTTTTTCACTTACGCATCCGAAATATGAGTCAATCAACCGTATTAATTAGAATCAAGGCAAAATTTGATAGAATGTGATTTTATTCAGGCAAAGAATCCCCCAGTATACACTCCTAAATGGTGGATATAACTAATCAGTAGAAACGCACCAAGGATTGGTGAATGACGACTTTTTTGGTTTTAATCCAAACAAGAATAAAGAAAGCAAGAAGACAACGAAAACAAATTGAATATTAAATGGAAGGCAAAAATAAATCCTGATAAGCTGTCGTGCAATTTAATAACTTTGTAGTAACCACTAGTGGTGAAAACTACTCGGTCAGACTGTAAACTTGCCAAATAAAGAGTTATTAATATTGAAGTTGTAGATTTTGTAATTTCGAGTAAAAGCTAAACTAAGTAAGTTTAACTTATTTAGTTTAACTTTTACTCGAGATTTATACAAGTGGCTCTTAGTAGCGGTCATATGATGGTTCTTGTACAATAAATTGTGCTGTGTCACACGTGCTTTATTAATTTGAAGTTCCCGATTCAGTTGACGCTACCTTAACGGGAAAATTTAAAATTAATCAAAAATCAAAATTTAATTAATTTCGAAAATTAATAAGCCGAAGTTATTAATTCATTTTCTATTGAAAAATAATGCAATATAACAGAGTTAAATACAGTTTATTGTAATATTTGCAAATACCTAATACTCGTAGTTGAATTTTGTGATTACTATTTAAAGCAGGTTTTCTAAATGAATTTTCTGTTAGTCTATGAAAAGTTATATTCTTCGCTAATATCAATATTTGAGATTTATTTATATTCAATTTTTCTAATAGGGAGTTCAATTTTTCTATGCAAATTTAGAAATTTAATTTTATAACTTAAATAACGTATTTTAACTGTATTTCGGGGATTTTAGCTACTGAAAGATCACGTCTGTGTAGATCTGTAATTTTACAGTTGGGCCGCTTCAGGGATGCTTTTAATAGCAGGCTAAGAGCAAAGATTAATAAAGAATAATATTAATATGTTAGTGTTGCATTGAATATTTCCTGTTAGTATTCATGTTTCAAGTCGCTTCTTAACGTAAATTTTGAATTAATATTTTGTACTATTGCAAAGTAACCACAGAATTACAGAATATGAATAAACTATTTGAATTCAAGCGACGCGATAGATGTATTAATTATGTACTTACATTAATGAGTGGCTTTTAACAAAAAAAACTCTACCATTGACATTTAAATATTCGGATTTCTACTTGCACCGGGGGCCATTTGAATTATTTATATAGAGTTTTCAACCAATCCATAGTTTGTGGATTGCGCCAGTTGCGCGGTTTGCGTAATAACATATTAGTTAATTGCAAAATTTATTGGTCAAATTATTATTTAGACCACAGTTATTTGTGTATAAATACTTAATGAATTGCCTAATAAAAAAACAAAATACGTTTCTACCGAATGTAATTATCTAATGGTTATCTCTGAAGCTTTAAGTATATTGAGTGTTTACAATGCACCCTTCCAAAGACCATTTTAAAAACAAGGATTAATGCATGAAATTCAAAATGCCTGCTTTAATTACACGTAGTCATCATGATTGTATGAGAGGCATGTAAACACATTATAATATTATATTCATTAATTAAAAAACTAGATACCTAATGGAATATTTGCTAAATTCTACCATTTGAAAGATATTCAAAAAATGTGTGACTTACCCTAAACAGAGCTTTGATAAAACTTTTTAATAAAGAAGAAATAATAAGTATTAATTTATTAATTATTAAATAGAAAATCCTTATTAGATAGATAGGTTTAATCAAAACTCTTGATACAGTAGAAGCTCGATTATCCGGCAGATGGTGAAATGATTAAACAAACCGTCAATTTAATTATAAAAATAATTTTTTCTTGCAAGCATCGAGAAAGTATAACTAAACCTACTGAATATAATATTATTGTAAAAGAATTAATCTTTTTTAATACTAGTAGGTTTATTTTCCGAATATACAATTAGAAATGTGGTAAACTCCGTAGCGGTGGCGTTAAGATGCGAATTATTTTGTTATGGTGTCTAATATTGCCATAATATTGGTTTGTCATTTAGTATGTTTAATTTTAAAAAGTGCGTTGTGTAAAATTTCGTAGTATCTACCCCCTCTAATTACGATACATATATTATTCTCGTATCTATGTTTCAGTTTTCTCTGCGTAGGTAAATCAAAATTCTTTTTATACTTCCGCTCACAAAGGTTTGCTGGAAACTTCAGATTATTTAAATCTTTCTAGCATTCTGAAAATAAATTAAATTAAACTGAATTAATTTAATTATTGTTTTTATGAACTAAAAAAAATGAACTAAAGAATTTGGAGCAATCAAGATAATATAATTAAAAATAAAATCTTTACAAATTTCGGTACTGTAGTCCAAACAATAGTTTCTTGTAAAGATAGCGTTTTTGTTTTAGTATATAAAAGTAACATTGTGCTTTGTAATCTGGTTGAACAAGACATCCCTTTTACCAAAATTATGTAATCAACAAAATGAGTATTAGTCTAAACGACTTTAAAAATACTTGTAAAGTAGTTGTTTAAAAATTGTGTTATAGAATTAACTCTTTAAAAAATTATCAATTAATTATGTTTGATTGTAGTCTTTGTTTAACTTTCAGTAGTTGTAATAAAGTAATGCTAGTGAAACTTATTGTAAACTAAACATAACTAATTTATAACAATTTACGTTACATAGCTAAATTTGTTACATGATTAATGCGTATTATCTTGACTGTTTAATTGTTTATGATGCTTGACTGGACTAATGTTCTTGATGTTCGATGTTACCACATTTACTAGAAACGTCTTGTTATCTAACAGCACTGCACATACATCAAGTACAAATTAGTAAAATTTTACGTTTAATTACATATAGATGTAAATTTTACATTGCTGTCTCTTCAAATAATAGCTATAAAGTTTTAAACTGTAGTAATTTAATCTCTACCTACGTTAAACGCAGCTGAAGTCATCCGTAAGAATTAAGTCGAAACGCAGTTCAACTTTCCATAAATTTAATTTAATTAAGTTAAATAAGTAACCGATTTCTTCTCAAGGTTTAAACGTCGTTCTCATCCAATTAACGTTACGTAAATTAATAAAAAATTAACATGTCTTCTTTAAAACCTAAATTCGACAATGTATTTGAGCGATTTTTTAGTAATTTTATTAATTAATTTACATCAAATACAGCGATGAAAACGAGGTTTTAAAGAAAAAATGTCATTTTTTTTATTAATTGACGTCTGTTTTACGTAGCGTTAATTGGATGAGAATGTCACTTTAATATTATCTTCTTATTACTTATTAACTTTGAATATTCATTAAAATAAAACGGAAATCGTTTATTTCCCGATTCTCTGTCGGAAGGCAATCTATCGGGTAAACCTTTTTTGTAAATGAAGTATTACATATTTAAAGTTGATCATATTTAATTGAGTTTCATAATTTTTAATTCAAGAATTTTCACAATCAAATAATTTAAAATATTATAAATTTAAAATTCAAGTGTTACATTTTAAGTAGATACTACTAAGTAATATCTTGCAAGTAAAAGTTTGTTTAAAAAAATAACAAAAAATAGTGATTGACATTTAAACTGCATGTCTACTTATAGGCTGAAATTCTACCTCTTGTGTTTTTTTTATTATAAAATAAATTTTAAATAAATAGCTCACAAAAGATTGATGGTTGAAGTTTAAAGTATTTACTGTAGTTTTCAAAAAGATTTTTTATTTATTCGAGAGCTTTAAGATTCCACAGTGAGTCGATATTAAGCTTAAACTTCATATTTTTAGATAATATAATATAACATCAACAGCAAATTAAAATAGCTCCTTTGATGTAGCATAAGACTTCTTCTGTATTCCATTTACATGATATTTTAAAGACAATCTGCTGTTTAAATCTAGTTTTAAAGGTAAATGGATACTGGTAGCTGAGCTAAACTGGAATTTATTTTGCAACTGATATGGAAGTAAAACTAAATCTTATGGTTGCGTTTAAAAATATTCCATATGTTCAATAAAGAATCTCAGCTTTGCTCTTGAGTCCGGTTCGCTTAAGAATCAAAATATGTTCGCCGGATTGGTTTCTTTAATAATAGCAATAAAAATAATAGCATTTATTTCTAACCCCACTAACAAGAACGAAATTACTTTTATTACATCAAGGACAATATCCTTATACGATGAACATGTTCAAAAAGACTTGAGAGTTGTAATCAAGTTGGGTACTCAGGAGTCTATTCTTTCGGTGATGTGACGCTACGTAGGTAGCAAAATTATTGAACATAAAAAGCACTACCCCAAATGGTAATTGCACTTTGTAATATTACAGATCTTTTGCAAATTGCACTTTATTTTATAAATTTTGAATTCAGATATAATTTGAATGTCTAGCAGGTTGTAAAATGCCGGTGCAGATGCTGGTCGTCTATAAGAGATAATTCAGAGTTAAAAAGTCAATGCATATAAATTTTAACTAATATGTTTGTTTGAATTTTTATATTTTGCGATTACATCGTAATGATTAATGTTACGAAAAAAGTTAAGTAATCACTTTAAATTTAAAATAAGAAATTGCAGACAAAATCAAACGTGTAGTAATGTATTTTTGCATAAAAGTCCTAAGGGTACGCTATCCAAAGGCTGCGTTCACTCAATAAATTAATGAGATAAAAACTTAAATAGCGAATATTTTATGTTTGTGACAGTATAATACTTCCTGCTAATTTCATATACTTTTTTAAACAGATCTTTATACAACACTTACAGAAAGTACTATTTTTAATTGAAATGCATCAGCCAAGATTAAAATCACCGCGTACCTACGTACACTGATAAAAGAAAATTAAACAAAAACTTTTTTTATTATTGTACAGAATACTCTCTATATGTGTCTGCAGTAACATTTGTTTGCGCACTAAAAGGAAATGAAGAGAAAATTAAAAATGTTGATAAAATTATTAGTTATTCATTTGAATATTACAGTTATTCCATGTAAGAAAACTTAACTATGAAGAAAACTGAAATTTTTAGCAATGAGAAAGCATTCAGGAATGCAATACATTTTCGTCTAGTACGTGAAAAACAATTACTTTTATAATTTCAACCACTGCTAAAATTTCTTTTATTATTTTGGTATAATTTTCCGTTGTAAATGTAGCTTATTGTTGAATATACACTCATTTAAGCTTTATTAAACCGCTGGTTTAATAAAAAGTAAAAATGTTTTCATGGTCAATTAATCATAATATACTGATTATGAGCATTAGTTTTAACATGATTTCATGTGAATTAAGTAGAGAAAACAATAAATTGCATTTTGTTGGTATTACAAATATAACATAAATTGCAGCAATTTTATTATCTGTTGTGTGTATTATTTACTTATTTATCGTCAAGTGCTTACAATATTTTAATTCAGGTGATCGGCCTAGTAGTTATCGCGATCAACTATTCACGCGTAAGGTAACCAGTCTTCCAAATTTTCAATTTTGACGTCAGCGTACCTGGTGGTCATTTTAGGTACTTTTGATCTACATTTTCTGTTCTCTCATTTCTTCGATCATTTATATTCAACCAATCTGAAATTATAATTCCTGATTAATGCAGTTCTGGCTCTGGCCTGCGTCTCGTGGTAGAATAGAAAAATGTTCAATTAGTCACTTTGTGTATTTTACATAATGATTTTGTTTAAAAACCATGTTATTAATGTAGGTTTAAATACTTGGTAGTTTACTTGCCAAAATGAGTTCAATAGACGTTGCTCATTTAAAATTTTAATTAAAAAGTGTCCTACTTGCGTTTTAGCTTTACAATATTAATTACATTCAACATCAAAGTAATCGATTATTGATTAGACCAAACAGCTGTTTCGTTAATTAAAAAAATTAACAACCAATTTATCTACCGCAGAAACTGATTTTTAATATTGAAAGATTTGTTTGTTTTTTATAATGAAGTTATACGCGTGGTATTTGAGTTTAGAGAAAATTTTCATTATAGGTTAGCGTGACAGGATTAGTTTAGCAAATGCATAATGCTTTATTTTCACACTAGGCTGTGACCACAAAAAATTGCGTGTTAATTTTTATATAATTTACAAATATATTGAGGCTGAATTAGTATTTAATTACGTATACACTGCATTATAATGTCAAAATTACATTAATTTGAATAATCTGATTAATATTACAAATAAACTACTAACCAAAAACTGTATAAGTTGTTTACGGTAAAACTTTATTTTGCTTTTAAAGAGTTGACAGTTATGTTTATATTTCTCAACGATAAATTGATAAAAATCATGGTTTTACATTAATTGCAGTATTTTGTAAAGTTGATTAAAAAACTGATTGACATCCATTCTGAAATTTATAGTTCAATTTAACCATAAGAAATTCTACTCCTAGGGCAATTTGAAAACTTCAAGTCGGATATTCTATAATAAGATTGTTTATGACAAACCCTAACAGATAGTTCATGTTGTTGCTAAATACTTCCAAAGTGTATACAGTTACTGATGAAATTGACTGCTATGAATCTAATATAGTAAGTTGATATGATATTATAATGTTCCTCATCTTCAAACTAAATACAGTAGAGCGTCGATAATCCGGATCAATTGTGACCGGACCCTATCCGGATTATCAAAATGTCCGGATTTTCAAAAAGAATCAAAAAAAGGTCGTTTGAGTTCAGAACCAAAAAAAAGCTTGCTAAAACGGTTAATAAATCACTTTAGTGGTTAAGTAATTGCAGCAGATAAAGAAAACCATTAATTAATATGAAGTTATAATGTGGTATTTTAATAAAAGTTTAGTAAAAATAAAAATATAAGAACACCCACGCATTCTTTTGTAGTGGTAAGACGACTAAAAAAAAATTTTTCAACCAGAATTGAATCCGGATTATCGACGGTCCGGATTATTGACGCTCTACTGTATTACTTAATATCTAAAGGTTTCAGTTTTGAATAGCTGTTCCAAAACTATTGCATCTGCCATAATTTACATATTACCATCATAAATTTTTGAACATAAACCTTGCTTTTTCCAATAAAGCATACAGGTAAGCTAATATAAAGAATGAGTAAAGACCGTAGGGTAACAACTCATGCTTTCCGCTAATTAGTTCGATTAACCGGTTATTTCTTCTTTTCTTTTTTAATTAATTTATACATTTTTGGTAAGTTCGTTTTGATGTAAAAACTTTTGTCTCTGTAAAAATTTGATTTAGATATTTTGTGAGAATTTTTCTAATAGTTGGAAAAAAGAAATTCCTATTCGGTGATGCTGAATATAATCTATGATGCTATTTAAAGCAAGCGAAGGCGCTGTTTCATCGAAATACAATGTTTTATCAAAATATCCCGACACAATATACGTTTCCTTGAAGTACTGTATAATTCCGTTTTAAAACTTTATTGATCTTGTTTAATATGTGCAATAAAAATTTTTGAGATAAAGGGTTTTAAAGAAATTTCAATTACGTAACTAAATGAAAACCATTGGTATAAATGCAAAAAGTGATATTCCCGGTTATCCGGCAAATATTAAACTCTTGATTTGTTTTCTTTACTAAAATTTCATTTTGCGTGCAGATTTATGCTGATTGTTGTCAGGAGATCTAATCGTAAAGGCAAGCAAGCAAAGTTGTTATTAGATTCGGAAGCAGTCCATTCGAGGGTGTTTGTGAGCACGATAGTAGCAAATTTCGCAAGTTTTGTTGTATAACGTAGTATCAACGGTTGTAAAACCGGAAACCATACAAACTGCGCAGAAATGAATTGTAATAGCAACAGCAGTCCTCTTTGTAATTCTATTGTACAATATTTGTAATGTTGCGTATAAGAAGCTTAACAATAGTTTCAATTGTGTGAATCTTGCGGTTTTCCTTTCCTCAGATGAGTTTGAAATAGTAACCATACGTAATAATATTGCTACATTACAATACACGTATGTAGAAGCTTATTTCCACAAGTTTCTCAAATAATATGTAAAGTGGAAAATTAATTTTGTTATTCTCCAAATAATAGGAGTATTAATTTAAAAAACTCAAAAAATATCTAAAAAACCAATATTCTAAACCAAAAATTGGTAAAAAATGCACATGAAAACTACACAGTACCATAGTGATTTATTTGCGTGCGGGGTAGTGAGAACAATTTTAGACAAATGTTCATTAATAAGAACAAAACCTAGAGCTTACTGAGTTGTTAGTATATTGCAGTACAGGTAATAACAGAATAATATATTACGAAATTAATAAGGTTTATATTCAAGCAATACGCTTACACCGTTTCATTGATTTAATTTTTAACTAATTTAAATTTGAGTTTTCACAATTTCGCTTATCACGTTCTTAAATGTGCACATTATGTTGATGTTTGTTTTGTTTACTAAACATGTTAATATGCTAAATAATATATTTATAAGCATTTCTGATAATAATAGTTGCTCCAATATTTAGTTACTTCTCTTACGACGTAATATGCCTACGCATTTTGCACATATTAAATGTTAATGCGGAGAACGTCTCGGGGATCTTTCTAAATTTTTGTTACGTGCATATTAATTTGAAAATTAGATCAATTTCTATTGCTAGTTGAATAATATACTAGAATATGTTAATTTGTTTGTGAATAGTTAACACTTTCAAACTATGAGTATCCCATAAATACAACATTATTGTAAAAGTTTAACTCTTAAAACAATTTTGCTATAATAGTAGGTATACAAAAAATTTTAATATGTGACTCCTGATACATAGTTTAACGTGGACTCCGAACCGCGGATTAACAATAAATATTACAAATTGCATATAATAAATATCTCAAAAATATCATACACTCTACTTCAAGCCTACGACAGTGTCCCAATTTGATATAAATGATTGACTCTCTCTATTGATTAAAAAATTAGTATAAATTGAGGCGTTTATATTATTTTGTCCGGGGATTATTATGTATTGCGATAGCTGATACAATGAATTGACATTATAATTTTGGAATTTGAAGGCTTAGCGGTTATGCTATTTGAAGTTTGACAGTGCTTTAATGCTTAAAATATTACCAACTTTCCAAATTAAGATTTCCTTATAGTCTAGAAGCTAATTACAATGCTCTATTGAGTTTCTTAATTATCTAGTAATACATAGTATACTGCGTATAAATAGCTATAAATGGTTTTCTGTTTTTCCTGTAGTAAATTATTTTTATTCATATTTTATCTGAATTTTAATATTGGTGTAATGGTGATTTCCAATAAAAGTGCCAATATGTAAAAATTTGCCAATATCACTGCAATGTAGTATGAAACATTAAAGCAATATTAATTTCCAATGTAATATCAATATAGTAAAGCAATATTGCTACAATGTAGCACACAGTATTATTACCTGAAATATTGATATTCAATAGCGTCCAATATAGTAATTTAAACATTTGGTAATATAGTTACATGATATGTAATGTAATAGTATATTGCAATATACTAGTACACAATATTGAATCCATATTGGTTTTCAATGCACTAGAAATAGTACTGCGATATTGTATAGCAATATTATAATGATTGTGTGTTTTACAGAATATTACAATTTTATTACAAAATGTATATTTTTTATAATTTACATTATTACTAATTTAAAATTAATAATTTGTATAATAGCCCATTTAAACACCTCCCGTGGGTTTTTTAAGTTACCATCCTAAAAGAAATTGGAAATTATGGGAGAATGGCTCACTAGTGCGGCCTTCAGGCCGCACAACCTGGGAAATCTACTATACATAATAACAAATTATATTACATTAAAATCTGTAATATATTATAATATTAAAAATTATAACAACAGACGAAATTTAGTAAAATTAGTTACTTTGTTTTTGATATTGCTAGTTTAAGTTGATTAATAAAATAAATCGTAATTATTTCAACGTAGTTTAAATTTTACATCAAAATTAAGAAAATTATCAATATTGCACCTGAGTTTAAATGCTAGATTATAACAATATTGAATTTAAATATTGCTGCAATATGCATAATTAATATTGCATCAATATTACGATGATATAAAGTGATCAATATAGCACTCAAGTAATTATGAATATTGCTTTGTACTAATATTAAATTTAAATATTATCTGAATGATACACAATCGATATAGTGCCAATATTGGCTGAAAACTTATAATATTGAATAATATATCGTCAAGATTGTGAAATACATAGAAAGCAGCATATCCAACCTACATAATATAATAATTATTTTTGTAGTTTGAAAATACTAATTTTCAAGTGGCAGGTTAACAGACTAGGTACTGTTAATATCGGGTATAGTAAAACATTGTAATTTGTAAACGTACCGTAATTGGCCCATACATATTTCCATACAAATTTTTTTAAATTGAAATTAATTGAAAGTTGATGAAAACACTGAATTGCAAGCTATATTTGCTACATCTGGCTACCGAGAATTAATTGCAATATAAAGTAGAAGCAATAAAGAACAAAATAATGAAAAAGTTAATAATTCTATTATATTTAAAAAAAAATTTAATACATTTTACGTAAAATAAATAAAGAAATTAATATAAAAATTAGAATTTATTGGGTTTGAAATAAAATCATAAAAATTCAAAGGAATAAAAAAGAATGCACGAGATAAATGGATAAGTGCGGTAACGGTAGTATTTACAAACGCAAATGAATCTTTAGTTATCAAGATTGAAAAACTTGAATTTTGCTAGTCGGATTTAATAGGAGAAAATTAGGCAATTATGTATTTAATGATTATAACTGACCACAGTCAATGTACAATTGCTTTCGTGAATACTATTGTTACCTCGGTTATACATTTATTGTATAATTGAATGATCATTCACCCGGATAACTTAACCATTTGAGGAGTTGTTACAGTTGATCAGTAGGTAATTTATGCGTTTTCCAAATGTACCTCATAAAATAAATTAAAAAACCTTAGAGAATTAATTTAATTATTCAAATTTTTATAATATAACAAAATTTAATCAAAATAAAAAATAAATTAATAAACTGATACTTGTACACTTGAAGCGATAATTACGTAATTTATCACAACTTCAAAGTTAAAATCTGAAATCTTAACAACTCATCAATTAAAAATCCTATTTCAAGAATAATTCCTGTATATTATTAGTCTAAAAGACACATTTTTCCTTTAACCTCCGATAAAAATAACAAGTGGTTAAAAATTCAGGATAAAATATTTTTAACAATTTTTTAATTTAACTATAATTAAAGATATTTATTAAATTTAAGGTTGGTTAATTTTAAAGTTACGAGGTTTTGGAGTTTATGCCGATTCCCACATGAGGGTTTAAGCCAATTTACTTAAATTTAAATTCTTATAATTTGGTTTTGCTAAATTTGTAATTTATAATGTTAATTATGAAATTGCTGCGTTCAAGTTTAATTTAAATTTATCGTAGGTTTTGCATTTCAGTAAATTTTATTGCTACTTAAAATTACATTAATCAAATTAGATTAAATAATTTATTCAAAATTATTGTAATCCGATGGAAGGCGCTTTCTACGTTATAGCACTAAGACACTGAAACATAGGAAATTGATTGCCAATTTGTGATTCATTCATGAATTGTAGAGTGGAACAATAAATTAAAATTCCAAAAATTTAATTTCAACTGCGGGATTCCCGGTTCATAGCACTAAAAAGATTGAGATGCTTTGTATACGATTACCATTTGATGAATTGTGGACTTAACATCCCTCTTACGATAATAATTACTCGTCTTGTAAACGGTTGAGCCGAAATGACAACTTGGATTTATTTTAATTATGACTGAAATCTTGAAGAAATAATTATTTTCCTCGATTTTGCAAACGTACCTTGTCACTCATGATGAGGAATTCTATAAATTTTATTTTTTAACTTTTGTATTACAATCTCAAATTAATTTTGTTTATGAGTTTTTCTCAAAATGAAGTATGTAGGTGCTTAAAAGAAAAACATGCCAGCTAACTGGCATTATTATACTAAAATATGATTACTTGAAATGGCACTGTTGTACTTAAAAATTAAACATTTTTTAATGTACCGCAACAACTAAAGTAGAATAATAATTATTTTATATTTTTTAAAAGGTGTACTGAAATTAAAAATTAAATTCTACTTAAAATTTGAATTTAAAATTCTCACCTTTATCGTTTTAAAACAGACTTTTTGTTCAGTTTTTAACTCAAGGGATTACTTTCTCTTAAAAGAGCAACTGTTCCATTTTAACCAATAAA
Organism: Cantharis lateralis; assembly: GCA_963170105.1. Lineage (NCBI taxonomy): Eukaryota > Metazoa > Arthropoda > Insecta > Coleoptera > Cantharidae > Cantharis > Cantharis lateralis. Next base: position 35,425,413 of record OY720627.1, on the reverse strand, counting down.
AAGTATCTAAATAGAATAGTTTTATGTAAATTTTATAACTTCATTTCTTACTCTTTGTTCAATTAAGGTTTTGATAGTTCCGCAGTTGGGTATCCTAATGAAATGCAGCAGATTCTTTTAAATTCTGCATGCAACCTTTTACGTGCGTCGAACATTTTGTAAAAATCTAATGGGAAAAGTTAATATTTAATATTTTACTACCACTATTTACATTTAGATTACACATTTTGGAAACTACAACTTAATTAAGAGAGGCTTCAAACTGTAGATTAAGCTCTTCAAATATGTAATTAAATAATGTTAAGTGGTACTACTAAGAAATGGAGTGCTTACAGGATATCTTATACTGTTCCAATTAATTACTCATCTTACAATAATTCAGGCAGTAATTTTTCGAAAGAAATGCTCTTGTATAAATTAAAACAAAAATTAAATTGTTAATAAGAACTTGAAGCTCACAGTTATCCAAAACGTGTTAAATACTTCCAAATTGCTTAGCAGAACACATAATCTTATGACTGCTTGAACAACAGAGAAGAATAAAGTAGACAAACTTAAAACAACAGTCATGCGAATGTGTTCTAAATGCTTCACATTACTGAATATTTAACATTTAGAAGGTGTGCTGCATGCCTGTCTTAAGTGGTTTTTAAGATTTGTATAGGATCCTGCAAATGAATGTTGCTTGTTTTATTAACCAGTATATTCAACAAAATAATCAAGCATTATTTATTCATTAAAAATATTAATACAATTAAGCAGGCTTTGTATATTGCCCACATTTCTAAATTTCCGTTATGTGCTAAACGAGACAGAGAAGATTATAATAAAGCTCGAGATAAATAACTTTTACTCTAAGCTTAGTTTGTTGCAGATAAGCATTCAAGTTCCTACGTTCTAAACTCCAAACCCCTGTCATTTACTAAAATTCGATTTACCTCATCCTAGATGCAGCAGACTCTCTTTATTGTATAGAAGGTACTTTGCAATAACTTAATAACTATAATATCAATCTTAAGTTTTAAGTTTTATTATACTTATTTTTCCACGCTCATACCAAATGATTACTTCATTGGAAAACAGATTGAAGTGTAATAACGACAGTTGTCTTTCAATTTTAATAAAAATTTGATATTACCCAATTTTGAAATACATAATTGAAGCGGTATTAGTCTTTAACTACACAGAAAGTGAGAGAAAATAATGCAAAAATTAAAAAAATACATAGTATATGTGGTGCAAAACGGAAATAACGAAAACATACAAAACGTAAGGAATAAACTGTGTTGGCGCTTTTCAATTTAGCGAAGAGTAAAGAGGCGAGCATTCCCAATTCCCAACACGACCCGCGGGATCTCAAGAATGGGATCAAATATAAAATATTTCTTCAACATAGTAACCGCACGTTGACAAATTTGTTTATATTTCTCACCCTTGTATGTTCAAACAAATCCTTCATGTTCTTCAAACAAAGAAGTTAATAAAGTACTTCTGAGCTTTTTCAGCACTATAACTGCTAAAGTTATTCAAATATTATATTTTCGCCTTTAATTACAAAGCACACAAGAAAATTTAATTCTATTTAAATAATTAGTTGACAAACACCCTTTCAGCACTTAATAATAAATAAAGGATAATAGCGATGATTTATTAAGATTTAACTTTTCTATTAGTGTTTGGATTAACCTTGACCTACGTTCAGTAAAGCTTGATTTATATTTCAATTTCATATTTTACAGCAGCACCTACTTGTGATTTGTTTCTATCGATATTTTCTTATACAATTAAATTAGAGCTTTGAAAATAATATTTTCACTGATGGAAATGAGAAAAATTGTTTTTAAACCTGATTTAGGTACATAAATTTGTTAGTTCCAATTTGATAAATACATTGTTCGCTTATAGAATTGTTTATGACAACCACGACAATATTTTTGTTAATAGGTTTTTTAAATAAATAATAAATTTACTAAAAATATTGTAACTAGTCAAATATATTTCGAATAATATAAATTAATTACTTTATTTAAAGGTAAATAGCATATTAACTTAAAATAAATTGGGAGGTTACGGCCTTGAGGCCGCACAGCCCAATCGAGCTCCGCGACGTTCTCCCCGCGTTCTCCTCTCTTCTAATTGCCGGAAAACTACTTATCAACAACTGACAGTTGTTGAGTTAAAAGATTAAAGCTAGACGATGCAGGAGATTAAAGATCGACAATACAGATAATTGCTAGATTAAAGGGAATTTTAGAAATTTTTAATATTGAACGTCGAGGAACAAATATTACTTATTTAGCAAACTTATTAAAATTCTAAACGCGTAAGTGGGTATTTTATACTATTTTATGCTTTACTGCAACCCTTACAATACAAAATATCGACTATGGCAAATAATGCATTTTTACCAAATATGAACAATTTTTATTGAAAACTTCTTAATATTTACGAAAAATGCAGATACATTGTAGAAATTCTGTTAATATTATAGTGGTTTCTTTTTTAATGAAAGATTTTTGTACATAATTAAAACTTATAATTAATATTATAATAAAAAATCATTATAATTATTCTACATAATTGACCAATTTTTTTCATAGAACCTGGTGATATGTTCATTCTATTGACGGTTTGTGTGCTCGACGTAAATAGGTGAAGCAAAGTGATATAGGGAGTGGAAACAACAGCAAAAGATAATTCGAAGGCTTTGCGTGGCGCTGAAGCTTAATGTTGAAAAATTATTAACCAAAAGGGTTGAAGCATAAAAGTCAATTATTTTAAGGGATAAAATAAATCAAAATAAAAAGTAATTAAATTGAATAATTTGTTAGCTGAAATGGAAAGCGGAAAGCGGAAATTTTCATATGTTGAACTTTACTGCAACCTTTAATAGGGCGATGGAAAATCACCAAGTAAAATATCCGGTAGCTTTCCTTGAAATTAGTCGTAATTTTGACTTTTCATATGATTAGGTGGAGGTAAGAAATGAACAAATCGAGAATTTTCTGGATTAACAGCGAGGAAGTTGAGTTGTCTTCATTGTACGATAAACAATGTCGTTTATTGTTGATTTACACTTTCTGGTCGGGTTAAAATTTGCCCATCGGCAGACTCGGCTGGTGATAACTAATTAACATTGCCGCAACATAAAATTACTTCACTAAAAACTGACTAAATTGACGGAAATAACAACATGAAGAAACTGAACTCAACATGAGTTGACCGGGGTCGGTGGTCAACTGCCGTTAAAAAGTGTAATACAATTTATTAATTAAAGGATATTTGTTGATTAGAGCTATTCCAACCTAGGGGGCCTCAGGAGTTAGATTTATTAATTAATACCAAATATAATTGGAGAAGACATAATACGTATAAATAGATAAAAAAATTAAATTTAAGAGAATTAACTTAACAACTGCAAAAATGACGGCCAAAACCCAATTCACATTACAAATGGCTTAAATATGCCGTCTTTTTAAATCTGTAACTTATTTTCAAATATTCTAATATAGAAAATATAAACACACCATGGTTTAGGTTATGGAATCAGCCAATCGAATAATAGCATAAAGTTTATGAACGTTTTAAGATGTTCCATAAAATTTCCACAAAAGATGTTATTTAAAGTGTCTATACTCTGCCCTAAGAAAATCAGATCAGATTAATGTTAGAGTGATTGGGGTGGATATTAGAAAATTCTAACAGTTTTTAGTTTAATATACGAAATAGTTGGAAAATTTTGATTTTAAGAAATACAGTCAATTTCGAATTTCCTATTGTTTTTTACATGTTTTTGTAATAATCAAAACGGTTAAAATACAAAATTCGAAATTTGTTACAATTCAAAACTTGCAAAGATACTGTCAAGTTGTCACCGTCAATACGATGTGTTGGGTAAGCCTACCTTGACATTATTTTAATTGTATGAAATAGTAGCTGCAAAAAAAAGCCAAATAAGTACATGGATATATTCATTATTTTTTTTTTTTATTAAATGAATTGTTAGAATTTATTTTTCTACCTTGAATACGTCTGACTAATTTGTTGCGATATACAAAATTGTTTTTATATTATTTCGTTAATTTAAAAAATATAATTTTCAGGAGTAAAAAAAGTTTTGCTATCCACCCATGGAACTTCTTTCAAAAATAATTATGTTTCATATAATTTATGCCATACGTTCGACTTGCCTTCAATTTAAATACACTGCACGTCCGAGGTGTCTGGATTTTGACGATTTGACCCCTGACGATTGAAAGATACCAAAATGACCGAATTTCTCGAAGTCGAAAATCACTAATAGTAGCATAGAGGACTCATAGCTAATGCAAAGTTAACATCTTCCAGTGGGTACTTAGAAAATTGGGATTCAGTCTTACAAAAGGTTTTATACTTTTTGTGTTATTGTTAGTCTGATCAAAGATTAAAAGAACCAATCGATTCTAAAATGTTGCAAAAAGTAGTAATCTCGGTTAGCAAGCTGTGGCTTTCGGTGACCGCTGGTTGTGATGTGAACAGGAATTGCATGCAACATTAAAATTTAATCACACTCAAAAATTTGTTAGAAATGTAACCTATGGATACTTCCATTTGTAACAACAAAAAAGAGTGAAACTTGTTTATCGCTAGCAATTTATAAAGTTGCCAGAGTTAACGGCAAAGTATTTTGAACGTTCAGTTTGTCAAAAGGAAAATAATTTGTATTAAATATAATTATTAAACTAATTCTGTTACTAATGGCTTTTTTTTGTTTCAGATAATTTCGGAAACCATCATGCGGATAATTATTATGGAATTAGATCAACCGGTGGTCACGGAATTCAAACAAGTAATAATAATCTTCTGATGCAATATGTCTAGTGGAAAACTAGTATTGATTTTTTGTTTTGTACTCTTTTTTGAATTCTGCCGAACGTGCCCAAGTGTATGCGTGTGTAAGTGGAAGAACGGTAAACAGACTGTGGAGTGCGACAAGAGGGATTTGCTTGCCATTCCCAAGGGCATAGATCCAGGAACACAAGTGTTAAATTTTTCTGGAAACAATTTGCAAATTCTTAAAAAAGAGAAATTTTTAAAATTAGAATTAATAAACCTTCAGAGGATATATTTGTCTCAATGCCGCATATCGAATATACATGAGCACACATTTAAAGGATTAACAAATCTTGTAGAATTAGATTTGTCCGGCAATTTGTTAGTGTCGATTCCAACCGAAACTTTTATAGATTGCCCCTCATTAATGAAACTAACACTTAACTTTAATCCTATTAAGGCTCTAAGGAAAGCCGCATTTAACCACTTATCTTACTTAAATACACTAGAAATTGGAAACTGCGAAATTTCATATATACAAGATGATGCTTTTAAAGGATTGCAAAGTCTAGAGTGGTTACGTTTAGATAACAATAAACTGACAACGTTGAAATGCGCACAGAATCTTCCAAAATCGTTACGTGGTATAGAGTTACAAGGAAACATGTGGGAGTGTGACTGTCACATTGTAAAACTTCATTTATGGTTACAGGATTTTAGTATACCGCACAATATGGAGCCTATTTGCAATGGACCCGCTCGTTTATATGATCACAGTGTGAGATCAGTGCCACCCTTGGAATTAGCGTGTTTGCCAGATGTATCTCCAACAACATTTTATTTAGAAATTGGCGAAGGAAGAAACGTTTCATTATTATGTCGAGTTCGTGCCATACCGGAAGCTCATGTATCGTGGCTCTTTCAAGGGCGCGTGTTACAAAACGATACGTTAATTGCTCCAGGACTGCACTTAATGTATTTTATTGAGGAAGGTTTGGAAGACAAAAAAAGCGAATTATTTATTTATAATACAAACGTAGAAGACAATGGAACATTTGTATGCAGTGCCGAGAATAGCGCCGGTTTAATTCAATCGAATTTCACATTAAGGGTTGTTATCAAGGAAGAACCGCAGTCTATCGCAGTTGCAACATTTTCATTTGAATATCTTTTAATACTATTGTCTGCAGCTGCAGTTTTTGCTGTAATGACCGTACTGGTAGCTATTATTTACATGATAAAATGTACTGCTAGTAGAAATTCGTCAAAAAAACGAAGAAGTTCAAAAATGACTACCGTAAGTCAATCTACTAAAGATTCCCTTTTGCACGACAGCACGGAAGAATATACGGAAACATTAAAAGAAAATTCCAATTTAATTGTTGTAGATCGACGCTACGAAATGGTAATGCACACGTCGTCGGCAAGTGAAGATATACTAGCGACACCAACGGCAGCTTTAAATCAACTAAAAAGTCCAACGTCCTTAAAAAGATTTCAATTAGAACAAAATCCGGATTTAATAAATGATACAGAAAGCGTAGGAAGACAACGAGATGGAGACGGTAGAGACCACTCTAATCGAGGCAGTTATGGGAAAGCCATGGAAAATGTAATTACGGACTTTGAATTATACTCGAGTTCGCGCTCTCACAATCAAATAGAATCAGGTCCCGAATTTAGGCCAAACAACCGTGAATTTTATAGCATTCCTGCAGATGTACATCTTAATCCAATTGGGTTATTAAGTAAGGAAAATTTAAGGCCTAATTTTTATCGGACTTTGCCGAATAATCGCGCAGGCAGACAATCACCCTCGAGCAGGTATTCTCGGGAAGCGGAAATATTATCCAGAAATTCGCCGTCTGCTTCTTACGAACATTATTGCCCGGGAGTTAGATATACGGCAGACGGTTATGAAACCTGCACTGAAAAATCCGAATCACCTCTACAGTATTCAACGGCGTCATCCGAATCTGCAAATAAAGCTGCAATGTTTACACCTCAACCTTGCTGTTCTCCCCCGGTGGTGCAATGGCCGCATTGCGTTCCAGCTACGTTAAATAAATTAGGTAATTGCCAACAAAGTGCTTCTGCGGATTTAGGTAAACGTTGTGTTAGTGCCCAAACTGACAGTGAAAGTACTAAATCAAATTTAGAAAATACAAAACCCATTAATAAGTCTCTCTTTAACGTGAAAGTTCATGAAGTGTTAACAGAAAGCCCTGATGAGGGTTACGAAGGTGAAAGTGGAGAATCAAACTCGAATCCAGGTTAAACTAAGTAGAAACAAGCGTCTGAATACTTAAAATTGTCGATGTATTGATAATTTTTGTATGCACTTTGAAAACCGTATACCTATAAAATAGTTCACGAACAAAGCGCGAAACACGAAACTATAAATAATGTGGCATTTAAATTATTGTAAAATATGTAATATTTGTTAAATCATAAAAAAAATTTTGTATAAAATTATCAATAAGTAGGAAACTGGTGTTATGTTTATGTAAAAAAAATAGTAATAATTTATCTTCTATTGTTTGTTGAACGAATATTAGTTTTTGTACATAAAACACTTTTGTTGAATAAACATATAAAAGTTGGCACATTTTGTAAATTTGGTGAAAATGAAAAATGAATGACATTTTTCTTGTCGGTATATTCATTTAATCTCTTTCTTGATTGAATTAAACAAGCACCCAATTCGACAGATATTGAATTGACTGTCCGGCCTTTTGTCATTCACTTAAAGTAAGGAAAATTACATTCAACTTTCGTTATTTCAAATTAACGTGTTTGATTATATCCTCTAAATTACTTTTTAAAATCAGGTTTTAGAAAAGGCAGTAAAAAATTTAAACAGCTAATTACTTTACTAATGTTTATTAAAATGTTCTAATTGGAAGAAAACTGCCTGAAAATATAAAAGTGTGAATAATATTGCCATTAAATTAAATTGCTATTTTTGTCCATAATTTCAAAATAAAAGTTATCTTCATTAAAAATCAAAAGGCTGACCTTTATTACTGATCATTAAATTTATATATCACAGATCATTTCGATGACCAAGAAGTTTAATATCACAATTTATTATCAGTTTAATTAATGTAAGGAAGTGCTGGAATTGCTACAGAAAGAATCAAATGTAAAAATTGAAATGGTTTAATTTTAACATTTTTCTATTTATATATACCTACATAAATAATACAAAAAAGTAGAAAAAGTGAATTTCTAAAGTTAAAGGTTTAAAAAAAAAATTATAAAACCCTGATAAGACCGCTAGGAACATACGGAACAGAGATAATGTGTCTGACGAAGAACGAAGCAGGAAAATCATGGGTTCTGGGGAAAAAAATAAGAGGGGATTTTAGGTGAAGAACAATTAAGAAGAAGAACGAAACGTGAAAAAGAACTAGAACTGGAAGAAGAAAACATTGTCTAACACACTAAGGCGATGATATTTGGTTGGTTGGGTCACGTACTGTGAGTTTAAAAGAATAGAGCAATCAAATGTGTAACTGAACGTCAGGAATGAGATAGCCGAACAAAGTTGACAACAACCGAAGAATTATGATGGTTCAGGATTGGAAAACAAGAGCTCTAGATATACAATGATGGAAAAGATGAAGAAGATGAATTTAGGATTTAAATTTAATCTGATAATAGTTTATGTAATCTTTCTTCCTAGCCTCCCTATCCATTGCTGGACAGGATCGTTGAACTTTAAACTTAGGTGTCTTTCTTATATATCGAAAGGTTGCAGCATTTAGACCCCACGGCTGCTGAAACCGGACTGAGCAATTTTTATAACCCTGTTTTTAATAGATGATGGCGGCAATCATCAACCCAAGGCAACCGCCGGCTTTACGTGCCCTCTTAAAGGTTTTCAATTCTTTTCTAATTTCCTTAGTCAACCTGTCAAATGTTGTTAAATAAAAAATATAACTTTCATTGCTTTTTAAATAATAAACGTGTTGTTTAAGACTGATACGCTAGGTTTTAATGCAAAGAAAATTAAGATTTATTTTTTGCTTAATTTTTGCTTTGAGCAGAAAGATCACAAAAGGGTATAGTGCTGTTTAAATTTTTCATGAGCTATCTAAATCTTGTTTGTTCTTAAAATATAAATTATTTTAAATCTTAGAATGGCTGCTACTTAATATTTGTGTAAATCATTTAAAATACATCATAGAACAGCAAAAAAATTATTTCTGGCAAACACTCAAATTTTTATTCACATTGTATATTTCCATTTCACATGCTGGGTTTAAAAAGAACTTTTGATAATGAAAAAAAATAGGCAGAACATTTTAACAAGAAGTTGGTAAATTTTATTGTTCGCTAAAACAATTGTGAAATATTGTTAACGTTAATAGTGCGACCTGGGCTCCGAATGACCATTTTGACTGCTTGACTCGGCCTAGAGAAAGCCTTCGCTTCACTTCGCTCCGCTGCGTTTTAATAAATAATGAAGAATATCTACGCAATAGTAACAATACAGACATATAATTTAAAAAATTTTAGTATTATGCACCACTGCAATAAATCAATAGGCAAATTAAAGATGAACTGCTTTTCTATAATGCTAATCACTTAGCATGCTGAACTGGAAAAATGAGCGGAAGTATTTGTACGGTGAATAGTTCCATTAATGTTATGCAAATCACGTTGCAAAATTGTGGTATTCCAGGTGCAGGTAGGTAAACTATTATAATTAATTAAACTCCTAATTAATTTTAAGTAAACTATCGAATGAATGTTAAATAAAAACAAAACCGCTCTGTACTTTATTTCAGCTTCTTGTTTCAAAATTTAAATTGAATCTTTCTCATTATAAATTTGCTCAATGCTCAAATTGATATTATCTGCTTTCAACATGTTTATAAAAATATAATAATACAATATAAAATGAACAGCAGCTCGATATAACATACATGTGTGCCAATAGTATTGTTGGTATAAGCTGGAAACGCTAATGAAATAATGTAGCACGAAATTATAGAAACGCAGTTATTCTTACGTAATAACTAATTTACGTAATATTTAATCGAAAAGTAGAATTACCCCTATATTATTTATCATGGCAGAATTTGGGTTTACGCAATTTTCAAGGACCCAGAGGCGTCAAAGTGGTTTCTGGTAATTACTGTTGTAAGAATGTAACAACGCTCTTTTCGAACCCCTAGGGTAGTATATCGATCCAATAGACCTCGCCAACTGGGATTATAGTTAAATTTAACAATAGCTGAATTTGGACGCCTTTAATATTTAATATTATAATAAAGTGCCGATTACAATATATTGGAAAGTTTTCAACCGATTTGATATTTTACGAAAAATAAATTTGAATATATTATTTATTAAATTCCTATACAGAATTATTTGGAATTAATTTTAGACGGTTATCCAATATTAGTTATTTAAATTTTTTAAAGCAAACAATTTATATTTCAACGTGGAAGCAATAAGTGAGTAAGCAGCTTTTAGATGTTAAACTTTCATGAAAGCTTGAAAGGTACTTAGCCCCAACACCTTAAAAGAGGCTACCTACTTATACTTAAATCTATACTGCATCAGTTATAAACCAAAATTCTTTAAAAAGCGATAAATGCTGTATAAAATTTTAATTTCGAAATAAAATTTTTTATTTATGATTAAAAAAACAAGTTGAGCCAGTCCCACAGATTTAATCAAATAATGTATCCATATACTCGTATATGTAAAAATTGTTATGTACCTATGATATTGCAGCATAAAAAAATAAAATATATCCAGAATTTATAATTTAAAATTGAACCAATTTGGGCTTACGGAGTTTGAAAACCTAATCTGGTCGTTACTGAGCTGCGTGAAATACATTTCCTGATGTGCCCTGTTTCCTTTCTAAGCATCGACGTGTCCTATATGTGACGGAGATACGTTCCATCTCTTTTACTTATCCAATAACCTTCTTGCATTCTATCAACACCCAAATTGAAAATATGTTGCGAGAGAGATATAATATTATAAATAGTCAATTTCTTGTAGACCTTTTTTTTATATATTTTAATGTGGCATTTCGAAACCTCTTCAAGTTAAGGGTTAATACTCGTATGGTAGACGATGGGTGCAAAAACGTTAGCAGTTGCTTCTCCTATAGAATTTGAAGGTGGACATTCATCATAAAAATGCGATAAGCTATAATGCATCATATTTCTTTTCCCTTTGCCAAAAATCCTTCAAATACTTTTACTCGAGTTCCTTAGAACTATTTTCTAACAATTTATTTTAATGATATAATATTTTGGAATATCTAATGGCTAAAATTAAAAACCATATCTATATACCGAAACTGATAGGTATGATTTAAGTGACTAATTTTTCCAGCAGTTGAAACAAGATACTTCAAAAAATTTATCGCTGCAATTAAACACGTCTTTGTTCATCGACAGTTTGATAAACGACGGATACCCAAAAGCGAGAAAGATAACTTATCAAAAGGAAACCTGTGTTCAAGTAGAATTCAAATAGAACATTGAAAAACTTGAACATGAATATGGGGCCTACACACATTTCAAAGAGTTTTTATCGTAATTTATAAAACTCTTCTTTATTTTTAACCAAAAACAGAAATAACGAACGTAAAAATATTTTTTTGCAACTCACGAACCTATTTAGGTTTTTGGCGTTTAATTATTTATATTATGTATGTTGCAAATCTTTCCTAAATAGCATTGAATTTCTATTCTAAATTTTATAAATTTTGACAACTGCAGTTTAAAATTTTTATAGTAGTAATATTATATGCAGGACTCGCAGGCTAGAATTTGTTTTAACCATTTATTTGCAGTGGAAAATTAAAAATAAGGAAATCCTATTTTATATAAATTTATTAAATGATGCTAACAGCTGCACGACTAGAACGTAACTATGGATGGCCTCGCCCAATAAAACAAGTGCTGCACCAATTTACATCGAGTACACGCACAGTCAACAGAATCAGCTATTTAACGACTTTTATAAGTGAAAAATTAAAACTTTAAAATTGATTATTTCCAAAATTAATTAATTTTAATTTGGGGTTTGTTCATAGTTTATTCGTTTCATTTTATATACGATTGAAATTGATTTTGAAGTGAATAAGAATTATCAGCCCAAATGAATTTTAGAATTACGTTTCTATTTGTGGAAGCGGACCTAAAATTTTGATAAAAAAGGGACTCTCATAGCTCAACAGATGCTGTATTCGGGTCGAGGGAGTTTTTTTTAAACCTACCCCAGTATATTTCAATATATAGCTCACCCTGAGTAATTGCACCTTAGTTTGTCCGAATAGCCCGATTACTTTTTGTTGAATATAAGTTTCTTTTCTCTCACTTCTATTTTCTTTATCTGAGATCGAGTATAGGATAGGAACTTGCTCTTGGCAGTCAATTAAAAGCCATTATGAAATTTGTCATAAAAATTACATGAAAATGAAGGCTGTTACATCACAAATCTATAGGAATTAATGCCGATTAGTAAATATTTAAAAATTCGCATATTTCAATAAAAAAAGAGTTTGTTTACTAATTAATAATTGTATTGCTGACACAATGTTAATTTACAGTAAAGTATTGAAAATCTCTAGTCAAACAAAACAATTTCCACTATAATTGAATTAATATTTTTATAGCTTAAATAATGAAAATGGTGAAAATTTGTTACATCATTAGTGTATTGTGATCTATGTACAAAATAAATTATAATTATATAGATATATATCTAAATTTATTATTATAAAGTACGTAATTGATGAAGTTTTAATTAAATCATCGTCTAAGTACTATATATACCACTATAGCTAAACTTTTTAGGGTTTTGCTTAGAAAATTATGTTGTAAAATTATATATTGTAATAATATATAATGTTGCTAATGTATTGCTGAACAATACACTAAATTCTAATTACCGCAACTGCCGACTTTATTAATTTCTGAAAGCTACAAAGGCGTAAGTTATGTACATATAATAAATTTTGGTGAAATCAAGAATGTAGATCAAATAAACCTAAATTGTTACTACTATATTGTAAATAAACAGTATACAAATACCATCTGATTTTCTAAAATTCAACTTTGTTGTAAAATTATTTAAGGAAAATTAAACGTCGAAACAAAATATTAGATGGGTGAAGTTCATAATTATTCTTTGTTTTATTAAAATATTTATTAACTAGATTACCCTGGTGGTGCAGCCTAAAGGCCGCACCGACGTCATTTCATAATTGGTGATTGATATAGTTGTTCGGTCTTCGGCCTCACTGGAAGAATATTGTCACCAATCCAGTTTTATCGGCTTTCAATAGCCAATCTTGAATCCCGAAATTAAAAATTTGCATTTTTCTGAAATCCTGGAAATTTTAGTACATAATTCGCCAATATGTTTCGTACATTTTAACCAATTTTCAGATTAATCTATTATATTTTTCTAGATATTAGCAAAATTTTACTATTTTGTACGCTTGCATTGCTAACAGAAATAAATAATGAAGCCAGCCTCGGCGGTTAAAGTTTGAGAGTTTTAGTATGGTAAATTACTTAATTAGAAGCATTTGAGCCAATTTTTAGATTTATATTTGAAACTATAAAGTTTTTTGGATTTTAATTATTACTAAAATTTTACACAATGATTTATTGTTATTAAAGTATCAAATCTACCAACTAAGACTTTTTTTATGTTTTTATTCCATAACTCACTTAAGCGCTCTCATTTTATATTCAAAAGATTTTTATAAATAACAACAAATTTTTTAAATCTACTATAATTCCTGTATATTGTAATAACTCCTTTTACGACGCTCAGTAAAGCTCCAATTTACTGTCAACACCGATGTTAAAAATAAATCACTTTCCGCACTAGTGCGTAAAAGTGATTCTAAATCAGTGTTAATAGTGATCTATTACATAACAGCAGCATTGATGTTTCAGTTCGTGCGATGCTTAAATCTGAATATAAATCAAGTCCAGCTCGCACATTAAAAATTCTTAAAGCTGCATGCTTAACTGTTTCGGCAATCTAATATTAATCGATCAGTTACAAAGCTATTCTTATAAATTTAGTATTATCAAGCTCTAGAACTACAAATAAAAGCTTCGTGTGCACTTAGTGCAAAGTATGGTATCTATCGACCACTTCATTGGAAAAGGAATTGGATTCTATCTAGTTGTTCAGTAGAAAATGATAATCTTGCAAACTTAAAATTAAACAAAATGTTCCAAGAACTTATTTTTCAAAAACCAAAATTATATTTAAGACTTCCTTTGAAGTAGTTTTCTGCCAGTTAGTTGAAATAAAATTATTACTTAGGTAAACAAAAGTTGAAATGACTAATTTTTGTAAAATTTTCATATGGATTAGCAGACTTAAACATCACTTTTGTGAAAATTAAGCACATCATCGTTTATGTAAACTACTTTTGAGCTTAAGATTCTTAAATTCAAATCACTATATACGGCGAGGTTCCAGACGTTGTTTTTATTCCAATTTTAATTTTAGTTTTCTTAAAAGAAACGAAAAAAGCTTCATTTTATATCAGGTAATAAAAAGCAATTGTAGCAATAAATTCGTTACACTGGCTGTTTTTTTTTATAAAACTTAATTAATTTTACACTTGCACCAAACATACATTTACCAAGGGTAACGTAATTATAACGGCTATTAGGACATATCAAGAAAGGAGAATGACAAATAACGAAAATGCTTTTTTTACTTAATACTTATAAAAAGTTAGAAATTGAACCCTGACAGGATTTCTCTGACACTGAAATAACTCAAAGCATAAAAAACAAGAGGCTTTATAGATAAATGTGATCAAAATTATTTTCATAGCGCTTTGCTTTTTATAATCATTAAATTAACATACAAATCTTATAACTTTCATAATTATGTTACATTAATATTCGTAAATATTGAACCAATTAAAAAAATTATAAAAAAATTATTTAACCAACACACAAGGATAAAAAGAACTTTTTCAATAATTTAGTGTGCTAATACTTTTTCAACAAATCACTGCAGTGAGGACTTATATAAATTGAAAATATTTATATTGAAAAGTTTTGCAATAGGGATAAGTATCCGTAAACGTTTTTATGGTTGTAGTATACTGATATCTAACGACATAATAAACCTTAACAATTCCATAAATATCAAAGTCGTGGTCATTTATCAGTGAGGATTACCGAGGTCGCAACTGTCAGTCGCGTTGAGTTTAGTGCGAACTTAATGTCATCTCTACCACCGCGGCCACTAATAAAAATGTTATTATAGAAACGTGCCGCAGCAGATCGCCGCCATATCCATTCGGCACGTACTCTAAGAAACCTGAAAAGCCCGAAATAAAGCGTTTCTCTTGTCTTCAAATCTTAAAATTATTGCCAGACGCCATTTGGCTGAATCTTCTACTGCGGCGGCCCCATTATTCTTAAACTCGCTTTCCAAATTTTTACTTTAATACACATTTACAGAAGTCTTTCGTATAACTGAAATAAACACCTACAAGGCACTGAAAATACGCTTTTAAAATTTTCGCATTTTCAACTTACTCGTCTGTTTAAAACAAAAACATTAAAAGTTTCATCTCTTCATATTTTATCACATTATACTTTTCATATTATTCCAGCATAAGGTAATATGTACGCTATCCTCTAAGTTTATTCAAACTTTTTCCACTAAATAATGTTAATCAAACTTGCAGTAACACATTTACATATACATAGTTTGTATGATAATTCAGCATGTCAGTCTGACGACAATCCTGATTCTCTAATTCTTGAAACAGCACAAACATATCGTTTAATAACTAGAAGTTAGCTCCAGATAACCTTAGTTTCCTTAAAGCTCTAAATTATAATTGGCATTTTTTACAGGTTCTTCAGAGACACATCCAAACCAGCCAAAGAAATTAAAACAAAGCTCAAAGTAAACTTTCATTTTGTAAGTTTTGTAATCGCTGTATTTTAATTTAACTAGATGAATTTTGAAAAATTGTACGTAATTTAAATTTACTGCTAGTCATTGCTATTATTATAATTTATTACAATTAATTTTACTCAAAAAGTATAAGGCCTATTTCGTTGCTTTTAATAATGATAATACTTTATTAAGTAGTATTATTTTTATTTATTTATTTTATAATAGCCCATATCTATCTATCTATTCCGTAACGCACTTCTGATTGGTTTATTTTATGTTACCAACCTAAAAAATAGAGATTATGGGAGAATGATTAGTCAATGCGGCCTTCAGGCCGCACAACCTGGGCGATCTGATACGTTTCAATTCCTTTCATCAGGTCGACTTGACTTCGGGCGAAGCCAGATTTTCGCGGAAAATACAACATTTAAAAAAAAATATCAACATTCGTAAGCATTGAAAACAAAGAAATAATGTTTTTTGAAAAAAAAAATTATCAAATATATCAATAAAAAGTGAATTTTTGTAAACACGGAGGATAACATCTTGCACGTCACGGGTTAGGTTTTCTCAAAAATTGTTGGAAATGGCTGGAATTTTACTTAAAATTCGCAGGACAAGTTCCTTTAGGGACTTAATAGATTGAAATTTTGATTTGTGATTAGATGATAGAATTTTGATTTCTTCCAAATTCATATTTTTAAACAGTATTTATTTATTGCGGTAATATATATGATTTAAATATTGTCTATGTAACTTGAAACACTCAGAACAGTTTATCACCAAAATCAAATTATAGCTGACAGGAGATTACAATACTCTGTCACAGAACAGAAATACAAAATTGAAATTTGAATGCATACCAGTTACAAAATATCAAACAAGCTTATTGAAAATACACGAAAATCCAAGAAAGCAAAAAATTAGAAAAATTGATAACAAGCTATTTAAAAGGCTAAAAAAAGTTTGACTGTACCCAGTTTTCTCCAAACTAAGAAAAATTCAGAAATTGTTAATATAATGTTAAGTTGCAATTAGCAAATAACTTGAATTTTTTCTTATATTAATTTGATTTTCATATAAATCAAAATGAAATTTAAAATTGAACTGGAAAGTAAACAAAACTAGCAAGAGGAAAATATATTATAGCGGAAATACTAATATATTTAATTATATTATAATAAAATATTAATAACAGAAATAAAGCAAAAAATCAAATCTTCAATTGTAAGTTTTTTAAATCATCATTAATAAAATAAAGTAACTTTAAAATATACATTCTAACTCTAAACTTTATAAGTTTTAATAAAAGAAAATCTCAAGTTAAAAAAAGTTATAAAAAAATATGTTTTTAAAAGTTCTCATGAAATTTAAATAAAATTTAAATTAATTAAAAATTTCTCATAGAGCAAGCGTCAGATAATTTAGAGAGAGAAAAATATTGAAACTTCAAAACTTCTTATAAAGTCCTCGTAAAGCCATTTGAATTTTTTCAGTATTTTTTACAGTAGTTAGAAAACAATTTAACAAATAACAAATGGCTGCCAAAATGAAAATTTTTCTAAATTTTTCTGCTTAGACATAGAACGGATTTTTCAAACTCTCCAAAAGAGTTCCTGCCAAAAATAGAGTTTGCTTAACTTAAACAAAAAGCTAAACTGAGGAAAACTAAGAAATGTTGGATGCATCTTATGAATATGCTGTCTTAGTAATTTTTCAATAGATAGAAAGAAATTTTGCATCCGTTTTGGCAATCGTTTGGGATTCCGGAATATCCATTTCTTTTTCTACAACATAACATGCATTTACCGATATCTATTTAACTTGTCCGTATTTCCACCTTTTTTGTATTGACACTGCTAATGTAAATTTATGTTCGAATTGTTCAAATACATTTCTACTTCGGTTGTTTGTTTTACTTTATCATTGTTTCGAAACCGCTGTGAAATCTGTGAAAACACTTTCAAAATGTGTTTTGAGAGCTGTAAAACTTAATGCTGTCGCTTGGTGCTAATTCCAACGTGGCGAATGTTGAAAAAAATCCCATGAAAAGAAACACTTTTATTGGCCTTTTGTGAATTTCAATGGACAATTTATTTTTGGCGCGCAAAAAATGGATAACCTAAGCACACTTTAACACTAGATCACTGTGAACAGGGAAATCTATTGTAAAGATCTGCTCAACGCTTTGTAGTAGTTGAACCGCTACGAAAAGTTTACAGTATTACAACTAGATGTCGAACACGGTGTCATTGCAATTTCAAACTTTGATCAGTTTTGGGAAAAAAATAGTAAAACTTATTTCTGGAATAACATACTTAGTATTTTAATATTCTGGAAAAACTTTTACACTGAACGATTGCTGTAAAAATGCCAGATTGAAAATAAAGTTTTGACAGTATTGGCACCGATTAATTTTACGGGGTTAAGATGAAATTGGAAATTAAAAATTTCATTAGAAAATTAATTAAAATATTGGTGGATTATTTTAAAGTTATTGTAACGAGTTCTTTCCTTAATTAACCCGAATCATTGAACCTCATCGAACTGCTGAATATAGAAACCAAAGCCGTTCTCTTGTTATTGATCTTAATCCGCATAACAATTTACATTAAAATAGTTCGAATAACATTTGGAAATTTGCAAATTGCTATTAAATACCACACCTAAAACTTTATATACCTTTAATAACACTTAATATTACTAAAATAGTAAATGGACTTCTTTATTGCATTTTTTTAAATTATTTGGACTTTTATTTTAAAAGACAATTTTTACAGCCTAGAGTAAAATTTTAACAAATTACAAAATAGAATTGAATGGTTTACGTAAGAGAAATTATATGGTTAACAAGCTAAATACCGCTTATATTTTATACAATAATAAGAGGACGTAAAGATAAAAGACTTCTCAAGTGAATTTGTGAAAAAGAAAATGTACAAAACCAAGCGGTCCATGAGTAACGAGAGGGAATATCAAATTAGACTGCTGGTCACGGGGGAAGCCCCAATCCTTCATCGTCTCGACGCTGGTTGAGTGATGATGAAGATTATTCTAGCTAAAACGACTTGATAGGAAAGTGATAAACGATTTCAAACGACGATGAAAAAAGTACAAGATATGTTTAAAATTTGGAAGGTGGTTAAATGAAATTTTACACTTTTGTGTGATTTTTTTACAAATCGTGACAATTCATTTATTTCCAACAAATTTACATACTATTTCTTTTTTGAACTCATAAATGAAAGTTAACATTGTAATGGTAACAATAGTCAAATTAAAAATTTTAAATTTAAATAATAGTCGGTAATATATTAATTTCACGCAGAGAATTTGTTACAAATATTTGAACTATTTGCAATCAAATATTTTATAAAATTGTTATAATAGGACTGGAAAATTTGATGTTTTCGCGGAGCAAATTTAAAACATTTTTTAATAACAGATTTTAATATTTTATTTGTCGAATTCAATATCCTAGAACATTAAAAAATTAAATACTAAATTTTCCCCACAATATAGCTCCATGGCGAAAAGCCGATGGCGAAATGGCGACGGCGAAATGTTTTCTAATATATTTTAGATAACTATTAGCGGCTCTTTTGATTTGAATTATCTATTCTATTTGGTACCCGCTTTCTTTGATATGCGATTCGAAGCTGATTTTTGAGTTTCCTCTCACTAATTCAATAATCTTCGCATGAAAATACGTGGTGTATCTTGGGTATATTATTTTGCATTGAATAATATTAATTTTATAACATTAATTTTAATATTGGTTTTATTATATCACTTAAGTTTAACGATTGAAGTCTTAATAATAGCAGAAGATAAGCAGCGAGTTAATCGTATGGCACCGGCTTATAATTAATTTTTTTTATAGAGAACTCACACCGTGAACTCTGACGCTAGTCTTAGCTCTACTGATATTGTACAGCTTTTGTTATTAATGATAGTTAATTTTTGCCATACGTATTTTTCTGCTGAACTGTGATGCTGACGTTAAAGTTGCGTTACAAAGTAAAGAATATTAGAATTGCGCACTTCTGTTCAGTTTTCAGGACCCTCACTCTTCCCATATTGTGTGACGAAAGCATTGGTATCAGTACGCACCGATAGATAATTTTCAACAGTCTTTGAGGTTTTCCAATTATTTTAATAATGGATAATATGTTATTTCCTTTTGCAAAAATCAGTCTGTGCCGTACATATCTAAGAGCACGTCAATCTTTGACCATTAGTGTTTATCTTTATCTTTCTATACTCTTGCTATACTCTTGCTATTTTGTTGCATGCCTTCTACCTCTGCGTCGCGTAAGTCGCCGGAACATTTAAATAGTTCAAATTTACATGAAATATTTGCCATATGAATTAAATAATGTATTGACTACAGAACATTCATCTTGGAGTCACTTTCTTTCTCTACCCTTTCCCGGGTTATTTTAACTTTTGTATTAAATATCTCTGATCATGTTGTTTTCCTTTTTTCTTCAACTTTCAAATTATCTTTCATTATATACTATCGAAACACTTGAAAATGAATAGTTCACAAAGGAATTTGTTTTAACTGCGTTAATATGATTATTAACGTAATTACGTTGTCTTTCAAAGCAGCAGAGTCTTCGTCTGCTCGATTTAATCGTGGATAATACATATTACATTATAAAATAAGTAATTTAAAACAAATTGGCAATATCCAGCATTACAATGCGATGTTAGTGAAGTTGAAACAATATTTACCTTAAACCGTAAAGAAATAGCAATTACAATAATTGAACGAAATTAAACTAGAATAACAGAGAACCAATAAGTTAGACAAACGTATTATTACTGCAACTTCTACTCGGAGGACAGGGTAATCTGTAGGGAGAAAATATTTTAATATCAAATTTAAATATAGATATCAGTCTTCTATTTCATGTTACGAGAGAATACTATTAGAGTTCGGACCGCAGCAGTGTATTCTGTATGAGAATATCAACTAAAAGTACGTAATCTTGTTTCTTTACATACATATATTTGTTTTAATTATAAATATGTGTTTTTTTTTGTAAAATATACGAAATATTAGTGCTTTGTTATTTTGAGAGTAAATGTTTTATCTATTTAATTTTTTATAAAGCAACTTAAAAGATCAATTCGAAATTTTGATGTTATTATTTTGTTAATTTGAAAAAAACTCGGTATAAATACACAAGAAACTTTATCTTTAACAAAGCATTTTCCAGTAAATCTTTCAAAGAATTTTGTCTTGTTTTGATATTTCTGGTGCACAAACTGGTGTATAACATCTTCCGATATTGTTCAATTTCTATAGTTTCTAGTGACGCTTGTTGTTGAATTGATTTTCTATTAAATTCCTTAAAGTCGTTGTTTATCTGATTTCCATTTTTGTATTAGATATTTCAAAATTTACCTCTACGCAAAATTATTATACAAAAGCTTAAAATTTCAGTATAAAATGAAATTTTTTATTTTGGGCGCATTAAAATTTTTTGGTTTCAAATTCGTCGTAATTTATAAACGATTTGAGAATTAATTATTTGCGAGCATGATGAATAAATTCGTTTTCACGTTCAATCACACCTTTCTCCATAAATCAGCCTTGAGACGGATGTTCCCGTCCGCATCGCAATTCCGCAGGTTTTGATGAGCTTCCGATATGCTCCAAATCTCCCTCAAATTACCATCCTTTAATCTCAACTGCCAGTCACATTCTTTCCAAATTTAAATATTCTTCATATCTTAGTTCTATGTACTAGATACAAAATAATTTTTAAAATGCTAAAGAAATTTTCGAATATAAACTACATCAATCTCGATCACCGGAAAGGAAAGCTTTCAATATGTAAACCTCAAGCGCGTGCTCCAATATACATGCATAAATCTATATTTTTCATGAACGGAGCGTTTCACAGGCAAAATTGCTGACACGTTTTGTAGAACTTCAAACATGATAATGCTGCACGTTTCTAACTCCAGAATAACATACGCACCTTCTTTAAATCTGCAGAATTCTTTAGAACTACGATCAACAACTTCCTTTTAACGTTTTCCTCCGCCAATCTTCTAACCAAATTTATGTTAACATGAAAAATGACATAAAATAATTTTTGATTCTGTTGAAACCTTCACCACCCAAAATTCTAACAAATATTACTTTGGATTTTTCATTGAAATAATAAACGTTAGAACGATCTACCTTAAATGTTTCACGCTTAAAACGTCAGTGGTAAAATGTGGATGAAATGGAAGCAAATAAATCATTGAGGAACCTCTAATTGTCTGGTGAATTTTTAGTTTGCTTTGCTGGTATACACTTCTCACTTTAACAAATAGTAAAGTTTACCACAAGTTTTTGTTACATTTGAAGAAATTAGGCTCAGGTGTGTTCTGTTCTAAAAGACTTTACCAATTTAGTTTTTTGCTGTATATGTTTGTGTTCGCAGTGCGTATAAGGTATCATTAAGTTAGATTTCTGCACGTATTTGTTTCAGACGTGGCAATTTTTTGTCTTACCTTCGCAATATATGAGTATCATTTTATTTATTATTATTTATATCTTATTTATTTTTTTACTATGAACATTTTCAACCGTAAATAACAATAATGATAGTAAAAGGAAATTGTACTACATAACGAAAAGTTTCCTCGGTAGGTGATAGACAGTAATTTACGCTCTCACATGCCAACGTTACTACCATGCTAAATCCCCTATTCGCGGCCTACATAATAAAGATGCCCAACGGTCACGAAAGGCAATTGCGATGAAAATAGGCCTATTTCACATTGACACCTAAAATTTACTCTCAGAATAATTGCACATAGCCGTATAATAACGACTTGCGATATTAAATTAAAATTTATTAACACATTTTCTTTTTGGTATTGGCTGTTCCAATTTATGCTTAAGATTCGGCAGTATAGCAAACATCAGTAAAAAAAAATAATTTAGTTGGTGTCCAATATAAGGAAGTAAGATGTTCGAACAGATTTATAGGTGAGTTTTATTATTTTTGTCCACAACTAGATACTTTTTGAAATATTATTTACAGTTAACCAACTGCGATATTATCATCCAATATAATGTAAATTTATAATTTATTGATAGGAAGGCGTGGTTCGACCTGCTTCAGTTTCATTCACGTCTCTAAAACAGCATACAACGATGCAATTGCAAAGTTCGCTCGACTTATTTAATTTTGTTTGCTTAATTCACTTACATTTTCATTTAGAATCGTGCCAATCTGGGATGCAGTGGTTGCAAACCACAGAGCATCAGATGTACTAGGGCAGTATTTAAAAAAAAATTAAATAAATCCAATTAAAAAATCCAATATCTGCAGTTTTCTTTATTTCCTGCTCTCAGACATTGGTATCCAGTGCAGCACGTCTCTTTTCTGTATTATCTGACTATGTCCTTCATTGGATTATCCAAAATGTGCATAATACGAGTCAATAATGAACAAAATAACAAGAAGAAGAAGAAAATAATTAGATATTAACTTTAAACATTCTAACCTACAAGATGGTAAGTTTTTATTTTGGTAAAAGTTGTTTTAATTCCATACACAAATTTGTGAAATTAAAACTTCACAGTATAACAACACAATTAATTTAGTCTCTGGTATTTTCGCATGTGGATCCAATTATCCTGATTATCCTAACAAAAGAATTTAATTTTACTTCCCAAAACTTCAAAATTACTCAAAATATAAGGTTACCATATATTGCGAATAAAGCAAAATTAGTTTCCAAAGTCTGATATCTACTAGTTTAATAATTTGTGCCAATTAGTTTTTGTTTAAAATTAAGAAAATAAAGTAGAAAAATAATTAATTTAAAAAAAAGTTGGAGACTTTTGATGTTTTCTGCTTTCAAATTTCGACGAAGTTTTTGCATGAGATTTTATAGTAAATATCAAAATTAAATTTTGCAGAATATCCAATAGTATTTCCAAAATTTTCAAAAAACTTTTCTTTTGATATCAATTAACTTTATCATGTAGTGAGTGATTGACTACCCACGGCAGGTTGGAGAAGAAACCTGTGATAATTACTTAATAAACCTTATATTTTTCAAATTACTCAAAAATGGTGGATTTTAGAATACCTGGATCCGAGATTTGTCGTGGTTGCACTTGTCACAACTACGCTCTACATGCCTCGCTGCGTTCGGGCGTTCCGATCCGTTTTGACAAGCGCTAAACTCCCTAAAAACATCCCCGTAGGGTTACCGAAATCGAAAATGCCTAAATTGGAATGCTAGGATCCGAGATTTGACAATGTCAAATCTGTGAATTATTACAATCTTCGGATAGCAAATGCACTAGATAATGTAAGAACTAGAATGAAGTTTCCTTTGCAACCGCATGCAGTAGAATGAAGCACGCTCTTTCCCCACCTAAATTCGGATTGTCAAGACCCACGTAGCGTACACGTACCGTCAAGTTAAGGTTTTTTGAAAAGGTTTAAAAAATTTTGAATTTAATTTTAGAAATTAAATTGTGAAGTAACCGTTGGGTCGATTTTATTCATCTTCAAGAACGAAAGAAGAAAGAAGAGGAATCATACAGTTTCGTGAATTACAGTATATATAAAAAAACTATAAAAATATATTGAGACATATTATATCAAATAAAAAGAAACTGTTACCCAAAGATTGTAGGAACTGTTAACAGCCGAGAGGGTGCTTCTTGCACACATCCTGGTTAAGCTACTGGGGTAGCTTCTGTTCGACTCCTAGACGAGTACGGAATTGAAGCAGCTACATATTGCGGATAAAATAATTAGAAATTAAAAATTTTATTTCATTAATTACATAGACGAATTTTACTTGCAGGCGGTCTTCAGGGATATTTTTACCAAGTGCGTAGGCAATTCATGCCAGAAAAACTCTAGTATGAGACAAAGTATCTAAATGAATGCAGCCATTTCCGTGCGTGCATTTTATATTTACAGGTTTTATTTCACGAATAATTATCCTATCCTATGATTTGCCTTAAGAAGTATTTTACGCGATGATTTGTCCTTAAAATATTACATGGTGGACACATAAATATAGAGTACACACCATGACTGTAAATGAAACGAATTGAAAGGGGATTAAATACGATAAGGTTCAAAGCTGAGCTATTCAATCATATAATGACAGGTAATTCGACGGGGGCATGGATGATCGAACGCTTAAACCATGAAATTAATAGCGACGGCGCGGCGGCGACGACGATAACGATGTATGCGACGCTTAAAAAGACATTTAAATAATGTTGCACCTTCGACGACGGTGTGAGATATAGAATTAGGTAGACGGGAAAAGAAATTTTCCAAAAATGAATTGAGAATGACAAGGAAACTGAAAATCTAAGATAACGGAAGGCAACCAAAAAAGAAGCCCTACGACGAGGTGTTTTAATTGCCGCAAACGAGATCATTTAAGTAGAGTCTGTCTTGCAAAATATAAAGGGGTTAGATATCATCGGGTAACACTCACTTGAACACTCACTCACTCAATTGATGGTACAATGTACAAATTAAAAATATATAATGTTGGGCAATTTTAAGGAATTTGATATGTTGCTGGGTACAGACTTTTTTAATAAAGTAAAATGCAGGACAAGGCGAGAAGATTCTCGGAAAACCAAGATGGGCAAGAAATTCTTATTACAAAAAAGTTATAGATGAGGTAGCAATAATAAAGTGAACTTTAAATTGAGCGGAAAAAAACCTGCTAACTATGATGTGATTATGTGGATATTCATGAGAAATTTAAAGTGTATTGTTGCCAAATGCATATCCTGTATTTGTTTTTCGCTTATTTCGACCGAAGAAGAGGTATGTGATATGTTAAACGAGTAGGAAGAAAATAGCGTTCATAATGTATCGTTTAGACTTCTCAAGTGGAAAATAACGACCGATCAACTGTAATTATTCATTCTACAGTTGCTGCACAAACAGTGGGTACTTAGTCGTGAAGTGGCTACTAGTACTGTATACAATATCTTTCCAATGTGTTTGATGTAGTGATTGGAAAGCTGTCGGAATTGAATTCAACTTTGTTATATACACTAACTTATAGTTTCCTTTGGGGTATATATTGACAATTAAATTGAAGGTATCTTAACAGGAACTGTCAGAAACAGCTTATGCTATTTTTTATCGATAAGTTCTAATTTAATTTTAAGTTTTATATAAATATCTTACTCTATTCTTCCTCGATTTGTGCTTTTCTGCAGTAGAAAAGTAGGGGGTTAAAAATAAATATCAAATTATTTAAATTTCATAAAAAAAATATAAATATAAAAGACAAAATTTAATTTAATCTGTAGCGTCCGAAGATGACTGTTTGAAGTCGAAACGCGTCATGATAGTAAATATAATCAATACGAAAAATTATATAACACATTTTGTGATGACTTCATTGAGAGTTTATAGAATATTATGAGGTTTACGATGATATAGAATATAGCTTTAATCTCTTACGTATTAATACTTGGGTGTACTTTTGTATTAAATGAAATATCGTTCGATAAAATGTCAGAAACCAATACGTTAGAAGAAACTATTGTGATAGGTAATACAAAAGTTAAAATTATGGTCTCATTTAAGTTTTGTTGTATTAAAAATAAAAATACTCTTTTTCTTGGTATATGACAAGCAAAACAAATCATACAAGCATAATAAACGACTGTTCAGAGCCTGATTTCGCTTTATACTAGTACAAGTTACCATAGAAAGTGGACTTTTTATACCAAGCATAGAGCCAGTAATTTATACGCTACAGAGTTGGCTTCCATTTCTAGCTTTGACCTCCCGGATCATTTGTACTGGATAGAGGCTTTCAGCCTGAAATACTGCCGTTTTACGTGAACTTGAAACAGCTATCAGCCTCCAGCTTTATTGATTTCGCATTCTACTTGTGATTGTTTTTAAGTTTTATTTCTAAAGTTTTGTTAGGCCTTCAAATAACGTTCAAAATTAACACTTTCTGCCGTATAAGTCGTCGTTTTTTGTTCTTAATGTTTGCAATAAACTTTTTTATATCTACTTATTCTTTAATTTACTTCAGAGAAAGTTAATACTTGTACTGAGCGAAATTTACAAAAATTTAAACACTGCATGTTTTTACAAAGGTCACAAAGCTAATAAAATAAATAAATTGTGACAACGAAAAGATACGGAATTGTTATGTTTAACGACAATGTTAAAATATATTAAAAACAAGCCTCAAGCAGAAAAGCAATATTCTGGTTAAGAGGTGCTAATAATATGATATGATCAATACTGTCACTGCTCTCAATAAATCATCTTCACACTTGTAATACACTGATAGATGGCTTTACTGTCAACACCAAAACCAAATAGATATTGATATAACAGCTTCTCACATGCTGCCAATTTATTTTCTAATAAGTTATGGGAAATTTTTATGGAGTGGATAGTGCGGTTCAATATAATATTATTCACACAAAAACAAATATCGGCTAGCCAACGAATGTTTGTAAAACCCCATATTATACTCTTATGGATAACCGCAGTAATACATACATACATACTATTACTCCTGTCTATCTCTCATGTATGCACGTAACTATATTATAGTAATCTATGTCGTTCACGCTATGTAATTTTTTCTATTCAAATATTTTTACTATTTACCCATATTAAATTGGAAAAAAGGTAAATGTCAACATTTCTTTATGGCTCCATATAATATGTATGTGTTATGAAGTGATACGATAGCTTTTTGTTTACTTCGCGTTCAATATATTATATCGGTAAATCAGGCAGGCGGTCTGTAGGCCGCCCTAATCCCCAGTAAGTGATTGACGCGATGGAAACCATAGTTGTTTGAATTTCAAAAATATAATATTTTGATTACACGAGATTTCCGGAACGATAACCAGTCATTAATTTCTCCGAACGATAATAATGCTGTAATAAAGCGGTTGTCCTTCTGCAAGAACTCTTTGTTTTTCATATTGCTTAGGTCGGAGTGTGGCTTGGAACGTGGCATCTATGTGTAAAGTCAGCTAAATGTTCAGTTTGCTTACCATCGGGCTGCGCCCTCGCGAGAGCAATACTCAATGCCTATCACCAGGAAATACTCAAATATTTCCCGCTTCCTAGAGCTGTTACATAATATGATTATTGGCGAACAGTTGATCTGATAAATCTGAAATTGGGTATGCGAGTCGCTGCAGTAATCATGCTCATTAGATTTTGTTTAAAACGTTTCCACCAGAGAGCGTACTTATTATGAGTCGTAATTGAAATATTGGACCTAAAGACTTTAAATTATTTAGATATAAATTATTAGAATCAAAACATATTGTGAAACATTGGCCGTGATATCGGGAACTTAACCTACAAAAATAAATTCTTTCGCAACAACTTCCCAAACACGAGAAGGAGGTTACTTGGTAATACTCTTTATTTTCAAGATAATATTACGAATAAATTCCATAGGTATTCTTTCATAATATCAGATTTTTTCTACACTAAAACTGACCCTCTTTTGACATGCGCAACCACGGTAAATCTCAGATCCCGGATTTATGTTAATTTTGGAAAAAACTACTGGACCATCCGAAAATTTTGTTATTTAATTCTGCTACATAATATTTATCGGGTGCTGAATGAGTTAGCTGAATATAGGAAATTAACATGTAAAAACTTATTGATGCAAATTCCTGCTTCCCTAATTATTTTAGAGAAAAAATGAAAGACACAAAAATAATGTAAAAATATAAACAATAATAATATGATGAAAGCATTAGATTTCATCTAACCTTTACGTAAGGGGTCAAAAATTGCTTTTAAAGTTGTTAAAATTTTCATTTATCAGATTGGCCATGTAAGTTTCCAAAGTAATTATTTTGAAATTAAATTAAATTTATTTCATGGCAAGTCTGACAAATGCAAATTTGAACAAATTTAAAAGCAGTTTTTGACCCTTTAATTAAGTGTAAAGGTTAGATGAAATCTAATGCTTTTAGCATAATGTAGTTTCTATTTCTGCATTATTTTTGTATCTTTCAATTTTTCACTAAAATAATTAGGGAAACAGGAACAAATTTTTACATGTTAATTTACTATGTTCGGCTAACTCATTCAGCACCCGGCATACAATTATCTACCACCCAGTGCCAACAATTCGGGGAAATTCGAGCTTTTTTAAATTTTTTAAATTATTTTTTAAGTGAAAATGAATCTTTTTTGAGCATTGACCTGTTCATACATAATTTGGAATGTTTAAAACATAGTATTCTGTAATTTTTTGATTGACATCGAACGGATTGTTTTTTCCCGATCGTTCTTTGTAAAATGTCTGTGAAATTTATACTTACAGTATATTTCATTTGTGAAACTCGGTACAATTTTAGTTCTATCGGTCTTGTAGCTCAAGAATATCCTTAGCTAATGTTCGAGCACAGCAATATTTTTATTTTATTAAATACGGACGTACAATAGTATAGTCAATTTTTAGGCATTTATATTATTTGTACAAAAATGTTCAAAGCATGATAAATCAGATTTAACTTAAATTAAAAAATAAGCTTTTTATAAAGAATTACGATGTAATTTTTTATTTGTGTATAATATTTTAAGATAAATTTATTTTTACTGCCTCCGGAGTTAATAATATATCCTTCGTGAAATTGTGTTCAGTTTATATTAGAATTAAATTTTATTTAAGATTTTATACTTTATTGTAGACAAACTTATTTTTCAGTAGCACCTGTTTATAAAAAAACGTGAATAAATTATTCAACCAAGTTGAAAAGTTTGTTGTTACATGTTGTGAAGAGATGATGTTTAATCTCATAATCCTGTAGTGTATCATCTGCTATTGCAATATAAAGTAATGGCAAAAATAAACTTGGCAATTTAAAAATTTTATATTTTTTCTTGTTGGTTAATAAAGTCATCATGATTGTAGGGCATATAGTAGGTACGTAGTGAATTACAAATTAACACTGAGAAAAGTTAAGATACAGGGTTAGTTTGTAATGTAAACTTGGAATGTTCTAAACCTAATCTGTTAATACAGAACTGTCAATATTTTGATATCTTCCGTATTAATTATATAATTAACAATAAGTAATAATAAGTAATAATAATTAATACTTCCTATTTATCAATTACTAATACTAAAAATATGCATTGCATACATGTATATGAATGTAGTGTACACCGTCATGCGTCAGTCGTACAACGTCGTCATCATTGTGATAGTCTAGTGGTTAGGGAATGGGAAAACCAATGTTCCAGGGTTTATGTTACAAAATTTTGATTGATAAGTTTAAAAGAGGGATTCCTTTCAATATTACCATCTGCTATTCCACAAGCTTAAAACGACACTTCTTGGGACTCGTCTGTAATTGGCGAATTTGTTCTACTCGTCCGTTAATCATACAAACTTTTAAGAAAATGATTTTTAATCGGTAGGTATACCGTATATACAATAATAATAATATTCAGTAAGTGTTCAGAAGTATAACCATCCTCTAAATTTGGGTTCAAAAAGTTCGGAGCTTAATCGATTTTGATTATCTGAATTTTCCAATTTTCCAAATTGCCTCGTGCGATGAAACAAGGTATTTAACAGTCCGATGGTGAAGTATATAGTATCTTGATAGTGATGGACCACCCTCGCATCATAAGACTGTCACGGTCTACTAGATTTTGTGTGGCATGGAACCGTATACTTTGCTTGCCTTTGTCTTAAAGGTATCGGATAACTTACTATAATTGCTGGTAGAAACTTCTTGGCGAAATTATAAACATGATGCTGATCAGTGAACACTATTTAATTTAAATTATGATTGAATTAGAATATTGAAGCAACAAAGCGACCGACAAATATGTTTCGTACAAGAACCCTAGAGAGACTGATTAATCGACACACTTTTTGTTCTTTTATTTGTCCGGCTAGATAATGGCAAATTAATTCAATAATATAGAGCACTGCAGTCGTGCCGTACTGGTCCGGTCTGTACCAACTTTCACGTCTCTGCAGTCTGTGTGAAAACGACATTGCTTTAATCACGATCGTTGTTTACACTTACCTAAGGGAGTTATTTCAGGTCTTACGTGATTTTGTTTTATGTCGTTCTTCTTCAAAGGGTGAATTTCCATTGATATCTGTTTTATAACGCGATGCAGAGTACGGATCAGTCTTTTCCATGCACATGAATTTTTTTCGGTGATACTGAAACAACATTTTTGCCGAATAGGCTATAATTTCAGTCTATTTTTGTCACAAGACGAACGCCAAGTGATCGTCAATGCAGGAAGGAATAAAGCTGTAACAGACAAATTTTGGGGATTTGCGTTAAAATTGATGATCCAAAGCATCTTAGTTGGTTTTTAGCAATAAATTAAATTAGTCGTAACTATCCACCTTCAGAAAATGCAAACATTAAAGCCATGTAACTTGATGTTTGTATTATAAAGGAATTTATGTGCGTATCTTAAGCTTTTAAGACTTAAAAGATCTAAAGATTTCTTAGTTTGTTAGTCACATTTTATAGCCGTTGTTAAAGCTGCGTTATGCTCTTATTTTACTGCTCCCTAGATTCATCTTAAACTGAATCAAATTTCTGCGTGTATATACACACGTATAGTTTACGTATTTATCATGATGAATTTATCCATGTTCCATTAAATAATCCAATACAAAAATTCAATAACCAATTTCCATCGGTCGCTGAAGGGAAAACATGCCTTCAGTAGATGGGCATCCGATTTTAATCTGTCCACATTAATTTTTTGAAATCCAAAGTAACTTTAAAATTAAATTATTTAATTCTATCTTAGTGCACATCGCGACAGTTAATCTTGCTTCTGAAATAGTTTTTCGACGAGCATCTGTCAGTGACAGTGAGAACACTGGGATTAATTATCTCCTCTCTTATCATGCTCTCGTTTCGTAGTATTTGTAATCAGAAATCTAGTAACGCCTGAGTTGTTTGAAACACTTTTCGTGATGGTTGCATAATGAGATTTTAATAAAAAATTAAGTGTCATCAATAACTTTTTGGAAATAATAAAATAGGGACGATTAAAAATTTAAATAACAACATTTTGGGAGGTATAAAATTAAACGAACGAAAGTAATAATTAAATTTTAAGTTTGAATTGTTCAGTGCCCCAAAATAAAGTGCTTCTTAAAAAAGATTTACAAAGTTTGAACAATTGGAAACTTCGAAGTACCTACCTATTTCAATAAATCATATTAAAAAGTTTTGCAATTCCATGATTTATATAAAATAAATGTAATAAACAAGTTTAACATTTTTTTCTGCAACTAATAGAAGTTCCTGAACACTCGAAGCTTAATGGTGAATGTGAATAAAATTCAGCAAAATGTAAAACTTAAAAATGGAAGAAAAAAATTTTTCCGATAGGTAATAGTGCACATCCGATCTCGGAGAGATCTGTGCATTCTGTGCAGTTTTTAAAATTTCTAAGATGTGGCAGTTTTTCTTGACACCGTCTATTATTTCGGTTAATGTCAAATATGCAAGTCGAGTTTATTATTATTAAGTTGTAACGTATGAAAGAGGTTAGTAAATATGCAAATTCATGAAGTACAACACATTATATTTACCTTAACTCAGATGCTGATAATATTAGCAAAATTCATGATTATATGCAAAACCTAAGCATGCTTTGCAATTCCCAACTCCAATTTACATAGAGATACATGTTGTTTATAGCTTTGAAGGCACACTACTATTAAATTATACTTAACCGTGCTTGGTTTCCCATGGTGAAGATGCTGGAATCACATCTTACCTTTGCATCGCCAAAAAATTAATCAAATCGCTTGTGTGTAATGTAAACACCTTGAAATTGCATTTATACTTGCGTTCATCCAGCGAGTTATTAAAAAATGCTGACTTGGCAAATTTACATATCCATTTTATAAAATAATTTAAATAGCGTAGTGCAAACTAGGGATAGCTAGGTGCAAAACTTTATTTATGCTGCTCTAACATGAGCTCAGCAAAAATTTTAAAATTACATTTTTAATAATTTTGTTAATAAGCTAAAATTTAATTTTCACAGAGACCTAATTGTAAACAATAATAACTGATTAAAGTATTAGCACATATTAATCCTGCGTAATAATAATTGTTTCCTGATGCGGCAGTGTCAATTATATTGTAAGCACTTCCCCTTGTTTTACGCATTTAATTTTTAAATGAGCCTGCTTCTTGCAATTTGCAATTCTAAATTTGCACAAGTTTCGTATTTAAAATTTCAAGCAATTAAGTATTTTATTTTCACTTTTTAATGGAAAGCGGAAAATTTTAGAACGGTTTCAATCACGCATTAATTTATTTACGTTGTAAGTGTATTTTTACATTTTGTCGGTTTTGAAAACACGTGAATGAATCCTTATATTATGCCTGTCAACTGTCAGTGGATAAAACAGTTTCCCCATCCGTAACTTCTGACCACTTTTCCACTTTATCACATATGCAATCACTTGTAAATTTAGAAGAATAAAATTGCGCATACGAAAAGTAAACTCAGCCACAAAGTATTATATAAAATTATATATTTTATCAGCATACGAAATTTATTATAAAGTACTATAAAACTTTTATTCCTATTTTTAAATGTCGACCGAAATGGTAAGTAAGGAAAATATATACATAAACTATATTCTGTCATTCTTACTTTAATAATTTATTGTAAGCACAAAAATATTTAAATATAATTCAATATTCTTCAGTGGTAGGTAGTTAAAAAAACATTTACTTCGACGTAAATTAAATGAAACTACTTCAAGAGAATTTCCTAATAGTTATCCGATATTGCTGACTGGGCGATTTAATTTGCCTGCTTTTCCAGACTAAGAAAATCGCAGCTAAACGTACCAACTCAACAGTCAATAATTGACGAAAATAAAAATTTTATTTTAGCTTTCCAATTTAATATTTATGTGTTTACTTCTAGATAAAGATTTACGATGATCGACTTTTAATAAAATTTCCCAAATTTTGTGGTTACTTTCGGCTTCACGAGAATTTCCTCCAGGGCCAGAATAATTTCCAATAAAAGAGCTAGCTAGGATCTTGTAGACACAATATTGTATTATACATGCATACCTCCCATTGTTTTTGCGTTACCCATATTCACTATTCATTAGTTATGATTTCAAACGCATTGAAGCAAAGATATGAATCAAATATTCGAGGTATACGTAATATACGATCAATAACGTTTCACACCGCAGGTGGCTTTGAAATCCGCATCAAAAAAATAAAATTAGGTTAGATTAATAATAACAAATTAAATAATCCATTCATGGGGGTCAGGTCCCAAAACAACAACGAGATTCCATACCCGCTTATTCGATGATCACATGTACAAAAATTAAATTTAGTCAAAACATTTAAATTAACGAGAAATTTTTTTTATAATAATTGCATTGTTTTTGATTTTGATAGTCGAAAACTGTAATATTTGTGTATTTATCATCGTTTAACTAGGACTTCGTAATTTTGAAAATAGCGCACTAATTTTCCACCGGTTAGTAAATTTGTGGTTTCGTATTTGTTTTTATTGGAAATTGGAAGAACGGCAGCCAGATTTATTGGTTTATGTTTTAATTCCGAAAAGTTCCTTTTTATTAAACAATAAATTCCTAGTTTTTTGCTGTATTTTCAACTGACTGAGTAAAAAATACGATTGTATTGAGACAGTGCCGTACTTAGGGATTTATTACTTTATCCTTCAGAAGGATTACAGTTTGTTAATTGAAGTTTTTCAGCATTCAACGTACATGCAGATACCAGTTAAAATCAAGGATTGAATAATTTCAGCTTGTAACCGGTTTCGGGATTACCAAATAGAATTTCACACTCACCACTCCTGATAAAGAAGAAAATAATATACCGGAATAGAGTAAGTTTATTTACAAAATTTATATATTAGAGCGGTATGATGATTAACTGTTTAATTAACTAGCATAGGTCCATAATAAAACTAAACTGCACAAACTACAGTCGCTCGTTTATTCTCTTACGTTGAATCTCAACCAGCACCCCACTGTTTTATATTAAATTAAAAGTTTTAAAAATTTATAATAGGGTAAGTTATAAATTATTAAATCTTTAGTTTTTTTTCAAAAATTAACACGTAAAAGTAGGTTAGTTTTTAGTGCAACTTAAATAAGTTTTTAATATTTCCTCTCGTGTTTCCTATTTTAACTTGATATAAATTTTTAAAACTTTAAATTTATAACAATTTTATTCAAGTTGAAAAACTTAAATATGATTACAAATTTTTTAATAACTAAACTTCGCATCTTTGTTTATTGTAATATTGTCGATTTAAACACAAATAAAAGAATTTTGTTCAATGAACATTTTGATTTTATAATTTTTTTAAGATACCAAAAGAAAAACTACAATTACCACCATCGCTGCTTTCATCCGATCAAGCACCATAAAACTGACCTCTTTTCATCATTCAATCAACCAAGAAACATTACTTGTCCCTCCAGTCATTTATTGCAAAAACCTTAATTTTATGATTATCCTGTCTTGCCGTTCATTTACCACCGATTCTGCATACTTCCTTACCAATGTTTTACGGAAGTTTCCCAGACTACAATATTATTTCAATCCCTTGCAAATTTTGTCTGCTTACCCATATCTATACTTAATTCACTATAGCGCGACCTTGTTTTATTTGGTAATTTAAATTCTAAACTTTCGTAATAACAATAGATTTCCACTAAAAATAGCTTCGTGAAATTAACTAAAACACGGTTCTTAAGATTGTCTTTGCCATGTGACATTTTTTAAACTTTTTTGTCAACTGATTTTAAAATAATTAATTAATTTTATGAAGTTGCATTTTTACTACCTTGCAGATTTAGATAAAAAGAAAAACTATAACGAAAAAATGAATCAATCCATCAACCAATCAGTCATTAACAATGAATCATCAAAATCCAAAAATCTGCTACAAATGAAGAAAATCCGTAGCTCGAGTATATCAGATTTCCCTATGATAGAACATTTATCTACTCTAACACAAAACCGGGGGCCATTATTTAATATGTTGATTTTTCTCTCTGATCTATTTCGAACCCTGGCTGTGAATTACATAAAATTTGAAGCCAAGCAGCTTTATATTAGCTGATTTTATAGACAAATTTTGAGAATAATTTAAATAACCATCCTGTAGCTTGATTCTCATTTTATTATAAAATCTTCTGTCATTTATATGACTCGTAAATCACCATGAACACTTTATTACGACAAAAACCCTAGTACTTGACTCTAAAATAAAGTATGCACTTTATTTAAATTTTCTAGTATGATGTTTTCACGTCCAAATTTCTTTTCTTCTAAATTATATCTGAATATTATATAATTTCCGGTTTCAAATATTAAAATAAGAGGAGTTCCTACCTACTATTATTTACTAACAAACGAAATTATTCAAAAACATTCTCGCGATATGATTTCCTTTTCACTGCACTGAGACTGACTAGAGTTTTTTCGACATGACAAAAGCTTTTAGAAGTAAGCCAAGTTTTTTCAATTAAGAGGAAACCGTATGGTAATTTAAAATAAATAGCGACAGTTCGTTGTTCAAATAACAAGAAAATGTGTAATGAGAAATTGTAAAGCAACATCAAAATCAAAAACATAATTTAAGATGAAATCGATGATCAAAAATCGAGTCAAAAAACTCAAATAGAGGCGTAAATTCCGGTAAAGCTAATTTTTTATATGTTGTACGGGTAGATGCCCAAATCAACTTCCAGTAGTTTTCCAACAAAAATTTTTGCCGCGAACGCCGCCATTTTCAAAAAACAGCGACATTTTTTGACTTTTCTTAGTTTTTTCCAAATAGCGGTCAAAGCAAGCATCTGATAGAAAATGTATTTCATATCTTTTTAAAGTACATTAAATTTTCTACTATTTAAGACCAAAACGAGATTCCTAGCTCTAGTAGTTGCCGAGTTACTGCTCTTCAAATATCAACAAAATTTCCCAAAATTGAATTTGAAAATTCAGTAATTCTATAATTACTCTATTACAGGTTTTTACCGAAGAGGTCGTAAATGTAAAAGGTACGGGGTGGAAATTGGCTGGTTTTCTAAAATTTCCCAACTTTAGGAAATTTTCTGATTTTTGAAGAGCTGTATAAATCTTAACAATTTATATGTGTCTACTTTATGGGCATGGGACGAAATTTTAAAAGAATCTAAACATATAACAACCCATCGACGTCGATTTTACAAACGGGGGTGGAAAAAAATTAGTTATTTAATTTTGTAAATATTGTCGACAATTTTAAATTTCCAAAATCATGAAACTTTTATTTTTTTTGTATTTAAAACTGGAATAAATTTGAAAAAATGTGTAATTTTAATAATCAGGTATCATTTTGTTTTATTGCCGTATATAATTGAGAAATGTAATTATTACAAAATTAAAAAACAGCATAAAACTGTCACTTATGCAATAAATATTTATTGCATTTTAATATCTAAACTTTGATGTGCGGTTGCCCCCCCCCCCTGGCTTTCAATTTTTCAGGATTATTATATTACATTATTTTAATATTATAAAATATTTAAAATAATACTAGTTAAATAAACGTAATAAAACAATAATGTTTTTAATATTTCGCAGATTTTGCTGATGAAAAATCTGCGAAATATTAAAAAAAACGTTTATTTAACTTAGTATTATTTTAAATATTTTATAATTTTCTCACTAGTTAATAATTTTCAAGTTTATTTTAATATTAATTA
This sequence comes from Cantharis lateralis, assembly GCA_963170105.1. Lineage (NCBI taxonomy): Eukaryota > Metazoa > Arthropoda > Insecta > Coleoptera > Cantharidae > Cantharis > Cantharis lateralis. The sequence continues at coordinate 35,387,871 of OY720627.1, read as the reverse complement.
AAATCAAACCAATACTTGTTGGAATCTTTACCCGTATTTTTAAAATCCGGCTTATACCAGATGCAATCGATATAAAACTTTATTTATGATGATATTGTTAAATATCATTTATTATAAATTTATAAATTTAAGAAAATATTTCCTTGAAAAACTACCTACAGTAGGAAATTTTACCTAAATCGCCTTAAACCAAACATATGGAAAACAAGGTTAAGGTTGTTTACTAACCTTAATTATTGAAAACCCCACGAAGTGGACCTACCTATAAACAAGAAAAAATTTATTAACATTTATTTTGTTTTCAGTTCAATTTTTCGACAAACTTACCTTTATATCTCTAGTCCTGCCGCAATAACCACGTCTTTCCTCCAATTCCATCCTAGAACACCAACCACAAGTTCAAACACTTGCACAATTTTTACACGGCCACGAAAAAAATTTTTAATGAACACTGACCACTACTAATAAAACCAAAATTTAAATCAAAAATGAAACACGATTAATTAAAGCTTCCATCAAGCTTTTCCACACGTATTTACTCGACACAAAATTCCCGATCGCGAAAACCAACCAAAGTAATTATGACTTTTGCGTGCGCTAATCCCGGACCACTTTCTCTGTAATTTAAAAAATGTAAAGTTAAGATTAGAGTAAGTAAAAACTTCACAAATAATTGCGTAACCCTTGGATAAAAATCTGCCGAGAGGTCATAATTGGAGTGTACCTCACTTTCTCCTAATGTACTGGTTAGATCAGCACCAATCTACAGCTAAAATGAAACGCTTATCTAAACACGTTTACCTTATTTTAAAGAAAAATTTAGTTTTCACACCTTCTCACAATAATTGACTCCGGTGACCGGATAGTTGGCCTTCGACAACTGGCCTTCGTGACTATTGGTCTTTGGAACTATTGGCATCGCAGCAATTGGCTTGCGGAACTACTGGCCAAGCGGCTATTGGGCTTCAGGACTATCGACCTTGGGGCAATTGACTTTCGGGACAGTTGATCTTTGCGATTACTGAACCCATGATGGAGGTTTCAGAAAGCTAGCTTCAGTGAGTTGGCTTTTAGAATACCCATGCTTTGCTGTAACGATTAATTCGATATTTTCACTTTTTATGTTTTTACTAATAGAACAAATAATGTAAAACGCAAGCTCATGTATTTTATTGTTAATTTTTAATTTTTCAAGCGTTTTCACCAAATAAAGTGAAAATATAGAATAAATAAAGTTACAGCAACAGCGCAGCGGGGGAATTTCAATTCCAAAAACCAATTCACAGAACCTAGCTTTCCAAGACGTCAGTGGCGAGGTCATTAATCGCAAAGATCATTGGCCTCAAGCAAGACCAATTGCTGGGAGGCAAATCGTCTCAAAAGTGAATAATTCCAAAGACCATTTATCGCCACTTGGGAAAATTGGTTACTAACCTTATTTGTTAATAAACCCACGAAGTGGAATCTACCTATAAAAATAGGAAAAACTGGGTAAGAATACATTTTTTCCAATGAGTGTTATTAATTAAACTTACCTTAACATTATTATCCTGCTGAAATAGTCGTCGTTTTTCATCCAATTCCATCATACAGCACCAAGTAAAAGTTCAAACACTAGCACAATTTTTAACGGCAACGAAAAATTCTATTAAAACCATGATTTAAATAAAAAAGGCAACACCATTATTTACAGCTTCCATCAAGATTTTCCCAAGTTCGTAGTCAACACCACATTGCCGACCGTGAAATCCGACCAGAATGAATTATGTTCTTTGCGTGCCTGATGCCGAGCAACTTATTTGTGAATCAGCAAAAATGAAGTTTTGACAATGTTTACGTAATGAAGTAAAGCCATAAACCGAATAAAACCTGCAGAACAAAAATCTGTATTAAATTTTCTACATAGAATGAAATTACAGGCAACCACAGTAGTTTTGGTAAAAATCAAGTTTTAAAAATGCTAATAAAGTTGGAACTTGTAAAATTTAGTTTGTCAAAAAGCTAATAAAACATTTTACAACTCACCATTCCTATTTGCTAATATTTAAAAACCACCAGCAGTTGAATCCAGCACACTCTGACAGTTTCCAGGAGACTCCACATCCACCATTAACAGAACACCAATTGTTAAATATTCTAATTCACAAAATTACAAATTTAAACTAGAATAAAATAATTTTGTTCAACTTACACTACTGTGTTCAGGCTTGATTCTCATAGTAAATCTAACAAAAATTATACGCAGTTAATTATTGTCAAAAGTGGAAAATAATAAACAACCGAAAAATAAATGTTTGAGTCGACGCTACACGACTTATTCCGATGGCTTTTATAACAGTAAGGAGTTATTTTATAGTTACTTTTTGTTTCTAAAATATTTTGCAATTTAACAGGTACATACATCATCAGGTGATAAGGTTTTTATACCTGCGATAAGCCGGAAGTGACAAATATTATAATTATTTGCATTTTGTAGAAGCACATTTGAACATCTAAATGTGAAATTGAAAATTATTAATAAATTTTTTTTAAATTATTAATTAACTGTCGGGGTGTGCTAGGTTCAACTACTGGTGGTTTTTAAATATTGGCAAATAGCAAGGGGTGAGTTATAAAATGTTTTATTAGCTTTTTGACAAAGTAAATTTTATAATTTCCAACTTAATTAGCACCTTTAAAACTTGATTTTTACCAAAACTGCTGTGGTTGCCGGTAATTTCTTTCTATGTAGAAAATTTAATACAGATTTTTCTTTTCCAGGATTCTGTTCGACCTTTACGGCTTTGCTTCATGACGTAAACATTATCAAACTTTCAATTAGCTGATTCACCAATAAGTTGTTCGATTTCGATATCAGGCAAACAAAGAACATAATTCATTTCGGTCGTATTTCACGATCGGAAATGTGGTGTTGACTACGAACTTGGGAAAAGCTTGATGGAAGCTGTAATAATGGTGTTGACTTTTTTATTTAAATCGTGGTTTTAATAGTAGTGATCAGTGTTCATTAAAATAGAATTTTTCGTTGCCATTTCGTTTGCTTGGTGCTCTAAGATGGAATTGGATGAAAAAGGAAGACTATTACGGCAGGACAATAATATTAAAGGTGAGTTTAATTAAAAACACTGGTTGGAAAAAATATATTCTTACAGAGTTTTTCCTGTTCTTATAGGTAGAGTCCACTTCGTGGGTTTGTTAACAAATAAGGTTAGTCACCAATTTTCTGTGAAGGACAGTTTGTAGGACTGCAGGTTAGTTGGCCCTACGAGAGTTGGCCCCCGACAACTGGCCCTGGCTACAATTGGCCTTCAGGACTATTCACCATTGAGACTATTGACCTCGCAGCAATTGGCCTCACGTGAGGCCAATGATCTTTGCGATTAATGACCTCACCACTGACGTCTCGGAAAGCAAATTTCAGTGAATTGGTTTTTTGGAATTAAAATGCCCTCGCTGTTGCTGTAACTACTTATTCTATATTTTCACTTTATTTGATGAAAACGCTTGAAAAATGAAAAATTAACAAAAAAATTAAAGCCTTTTGTTTTACTTTATTTTTTCTATTAATAAATCCAAAATAAGTCAAAATATAGAATCAATCGTTACAGCAAGAGCAAGAACATTCCAATTCCAAAAACCAATTCACTAAAACTGGCTTTCTGAGTCCTTCGTCGTGGGTTCAGTAATCGCCAAGATCAACTGTCCCGAAACTAATTGCCCCAAGGTCAATAGTCCTGAAGGACAATAACCGCAAGGCCAGTAATTCCGCAGGATAATTGCTGCAAGGTCAATTGTCGCCAAGGCCAGTTGTCGGGGGCCAACTCTCGTAGGGCAAACTATCCCGTCACCGCATTTAATTATGTGAGAAAGTGTGATAACTTTAGTTTTCGGCAGTTTTTCATCTAAGGGTTCCGCAATGATTTGTGAAGTTCTTACTTACTCTAATCTTAACTTTACATTTTTTTAATTACAGAGAAGTTGTCCGCGATTCGTGCCCGCAAAAGTCATAATTACTTCGGTCGGTTTTCGCGGTCGGGAATGTTGTGTCGAGTAAAAACGTGTGGAAAAGCTTGATGGAAGCTTTAATTAATCGTGTTTCATTTTTGATTTAAATCTTGGTTTTATTAGTAGTGGTCAGTGTTCATTAAAATTTTTTTTCGTGACCGTGTAAAAATTGTGCAAGTGTTTGAACATGTGTTTGGTGTCCTAAGATGGAACTGGAGGAATTTGCGGCAGGACAACAGGCATAAAGGTACTTTTGTTGAAAAATTGAACTGAAAACAAAATAAATATTAATAAAATGTTTCTTGTTTTTATAGGTAGGTCCACTTCGTGGGTTTTTCAATATTTAAGGTTAGTAAACAACTTTAACCTAGTTTTTAAAATGTTTGGCTTAAGGCGATTTAGGTAAAATTTCCAACTTTAGGTATTTTTTGAACGAAAATATTTTCGTAAATTTATATATCTATAATAAACCCAAGTAAATAATATCATCATAAAATAAAGTTTTATAACGATTGCATCTTGCATAAGCCGGAATATAAAAATAGGCGTAAAATTCCAAAAATTATTGGTTTGATTTCAATTAATATTAAATGTACTTTAATAATTGAAAGCCGGGGGGGGGGGGGGGCATCAAAGTTTAGATATTAAAATGCACAGATAAATTGTTAGGATTGAAGAAGGTACAAATAGTTACACTTTTCTAAACCCACACGTACGTTATACGGCTCTTCAAAAATCAGAAAAATTTCCCAGTTGGAAAATTTCAGATTCAATTTTGAGAAATTTTCTTGATATTTTAAGAGCAGTAACTCGGAAACTACTAATGCTAGAAAACTCATTTTGGTCTGAACTGGTAGCAAATTTAACCCATTTTAAAAGAATAAATTTTCTATCAGATGCTTACTTATTGACCGCTATTTTGCAAAAACTGAGAAATATCAGAAAATTTCGCTGTTTTTTGAAGATGGCGGCGCTCGCGGCAAAAAACCGGAATTTACGCGTCTGTTTGAGTTTTTACTCGATTTTTGACCATCAATTTCATCTTAAATTATGTTTTTGATTTTGATGTCACTTTACAATTTCTCATACACATTTTCTTGTTATTTGAGCAACGAACTGTCGCTATTTATTTTAAATTACCATACAGGTTCCTCTTAATTGAAATTCAAAAAAACTATTTATCTGATTGAAAAATACTAGGCGCTAGAGAGAAGATATTGGTGGTGAAAAGTAGCTGGAATTCTCAAATTTCTCAATTTTGGGAAAGTTTGTAGATTTTTGAAAAGCTACAACTTAAGGCTGTAACTCGCTATTTTTAAATTTGGAGAGATCGCTTACGAAAAATTCTAATTACTTTATCGCAATATAAGCATTCGGCAGTTAGGTGCACGTTTGGCAGTTTCATGGTCGTATGGAATATAGTTAGTTTACTTTTACTTTTTTATGTAAATTGTAATCGGTGTCACAAAAATAAAACCTTGAATGAGATCAAAGCATGTTTCTAATATTGTAATAATTTTTGTCCTGCTATTTTGGTATACGTCACTGGTACTAAAGACAGCCCTAACTACCGCGGTGTCCTATTGCGATGTTGTTTATTTAAAAATTTAAGTACTAGTAGATTAAAACGACCCTTATGTGCTATTTTATTCATTCCTCTAGTTTTAAAGGTAAACTGAAAAGGTTATTTCAAATTTTTAAATTTGTTTAACTCAAAAAAATTTAAAACTCTTTTTGTTGTTAGAACGTGTAATTTAATATATTTACTCTTGTATTTTAAGAAAAAATAAAATAAGAACAAGAAGCTCTACATTATAGCGGATAAACATTTTTTGACATCCCTGGCTAATTCATAAGTATTATTTTAGGATGTAGATAGTTCGTTCAATTAGTAAAATATTATTTAGGAAACTCACATACCTGTCCTAATGACCAACAGCATTCAAAAATGTTTTGTAATGTTAAAATTGTTTGAGTAGTTTCTTATAAGAAATTTCTTCCAGCGATTCGGGTGTAACCCGCATTCAAGAATTTATTTTCTATTTAAACATTTTTAATTTTATATACGGTGTATAGGTATTATCCTGTATCACTACGATTTTTAAAATGCGGAAAAAATATTGAAAAGCAATCAGATTTCGATTTCAAAATGCTCGTAATGTTTTATAAATAAGACAAAATATGTTTTACCATCCAATATGAGCAATTTTTAAAGTTTCAATTCATCAAAAAAATTGGATTGAGAATTTAAAACATTCCAGTGCAATATTTATCATGAACGTTTCAAAAGAGTTGATAGTTAAATATAACACACATTTAGCTTGGCTCGGGAAAGCTTCCATTTGTAAAATTAAATATTTGTGAAACACAAAAATGATAACTTTGTTATCTATTTAAGAGCATTAAACCGAATAATTCTGTTTGCTGGTTATGGTATAAACATTAATTGCGGACATTTTGAAGTAAATTTAAAAAAAATTGTATAATATGTATTTAGTAAATCTACTACAAGCGCTCGGTTTTATATTCCCGATCTCAGCACGACAACAAAAGACTAACGCAGCAACAAACGTTTACTTTACAATTTAGTATCTTTTCATTTGAAAACAAGTATTAAACTGCTTCAATAACATCTGCAATTCGTTATAAAAATATTTATTTAGATTGTCTTCTGTATATCAGAGACGGCTAGTAGCTTAGTAAGTTAGCTAAACAACTGCTGGCTCTAAGGTACCCGGTTTAAATCCGGGAAGAGTCGAAATACTTTCAGATGGCCGTCTCCGTGCTTCGGAGGGCACGTTAAGCCGGCGGTCCCCCTGCGTTGATGATTTACCATCATCAACCATTATTAAACAGGGATACAGGTATTCCCCAACCCGGTTTAAGCAGCCGTGGAGTTTGAATGCTTAAACCTCCCCTAGGGGATAGGTTTATACCCAGGAGTGAGCGAAAACTGATTTGAAGAAGATCTATATCAGAGATCTTGCTGATCAATTAATGTCTATCATTAAATCGGAACCTGATATGAGATTCAACCGAAATACTCCTGTCTGTGCTGTCTATGTTGGCGAAACAGGATGGAAATTAGGTGCCTACTGAGAAGCTTGGAAAATAAATAAAAAACTTAAGGCTTTTTTCACTTCACCGACTGACAAAGGGATCGCTTGGAAACGGTGCGTGAGATCTTCTTGATGACTGTGTTAAATTCTGGTTTGAATTTTTTTTGGTTTGGAATTCTTTTACTGAATCAAGAATATTCCGAAAATAAAACTTTAGGCGGGGATGTTTGTACAATAACTACATTTTTTTGTATCAAAATAATAAGCTTGGAATTAAATAATTTACAATTATGAACATGATGTTATAAATATCAGTTTAATCATAATTTTTTAATAATAAAAAGTAGCAGATGGCTAAAGGTATTATTCAATCAATTCAATACAAACCACTAAGTGCACCACTATGGTAGCTACCAAATTAATGAACTGTGTGAATAACAAATGCTGACTACTATAATTACTATTAAAGTGAAAACTACGATGCTATATCATACAATAATAATTATTGCAGTACGAGCGACTAACCAAGTTGTATCTGAACTGGTATTGAAAATGTGGTTTTCCACTGGAATTTGTAACTCGTTAATTCTTTCGTAGCTGTGGCGTACAGATAAATTTGTTTTGAATAATTAAAAAGATCAACTTTCTAACAACAAAATTTGTCATAACAAATATTTAGTAGCTCTAACATATATTTTTTGCTGCTACAACAAATGGTATGCTACTATAATTAAGTTTTTTCTGTTCAGAACAAAAAAAATTTGTTGAATCGACTAATTTGTTTTTCTGAACAGAAAAACCTTTGTTATTGTTTGCTAACTTGGTTAACTTAATTATGACAGCATAAAATTTGTTGTAACAGCAGAAAAGCCCTGTTGAGGTTTACATCTACTAAAAGCTGTTAAAAAATAAGTCTGATGATGATAAGATAAATTTCCTGACTTTATCAATGCATAAAAAAGTTTTCATTTGTTTTAATTTTTTATTTTCAGCTTTAGTTTGCTTTCTTTCAAATTTTTCTTATTTCATACTTTTTTACAAAGATCTTCTGTTATTTCTCACAACTTACCTCAATTAATTTCTCATTATAATCAGGATTATTTTAAGCATTTTTTGTTTCAATTAAAGTAGGTACTGTTTCGAGAGAGTAGTTAATTGATTATAAAAAATACCATTATTGTTTATTTATGTTACATTTTTTGTTTATTTTCAGTTTGATCAATTGTTTACGATTTGATTAATTCGATAATTATTTGATTTTGTAGCATCAATTTTATGCAAATTTGCTTATTAAATCACAACGCTTATTGCTTCTTTTATGTACATAAATATATGTAAATATTTAATTAAAGGTCTTTGACTTAGCTTTCAAGATTTCCTATTGGTTTTATATAGATTCTACGCCAAGCTGATTGCTTTTATGATACAAGTATTTACTATACTTTACTATACCTATTATAATATCTTGTTTTATTTTTGATTTGTGTTTTATATTCTTACACTCCTCTTTCTAAAATGGAAGCTTTTCTAAATTAATGCCTGTTAAAAAATTATTCCCAAGTAAATATTAAAAATACACACATTAAAGCAATTATGGGGTAAACCAGAATAAATTAAGTAGAGGACCTGAGTTTTTCAGTCAATATAATAGGCAGTATGAATAAGTGGAACTAAGTGCTTCTTTTTCAAAGTTTAATTTCAGATATATGGCTGCACATTTTCGTCATTAATAAAAGCAAAATTTGAAAATAAAACATTTCCTGCGTTTAAATTTCAAGTATATGGCATTTGCTGGAATTTATTCATACCGCCCATTATGTACGTAGTGTTTACATCTGTAGATTATAGACAGTTTACATCTGTATTCTCAAATCTACAAGAAAAAGATAAGCATTGGAAAATTCAGAATGATGAAATGTTTAAAATAATTATAAGACAGTCGTTGGTCTAGTAGTGAGTGCGATCAACTGTTATTACTAAAGTACCTTTTTGAAATCCGGGGAAAAACTAAGTTTCTAGTTTTGAGATCTGGATTGAAAGGTCAGTATAAACCATGAATTTTTTCAGCTATTCTGTTTAATTGTATTTAAATAGTTAATTAAAAGTAAAATGGTTTAGTTTATCAGAGAGAGCACGTTTATTTATGATGGCACTTGAATGACTGTAAAAAATTAAATCTGTTGAATTAGAAATATTTTTAATCCGTAGTTGGTTAGTTCCTAGATTCATAAAGAATTCAATTGCATAGCTTAACATGACGGCTAGTAAAGTAAATTGCGTTTGACTTTCTAAATCTACCGATTAACTAAATTGACGTGAAATAAAGTTTAAAAGAAATTAAGCGGCGTAGTAGCAGCAGGCCTGGCCGGGCCTGTTGAACGAAAACGAAAAATGTGAAGTTATATTTTTAAAAGTGTTTTGGGAAGGGGCCAATTGTGGAACAAATTTAAAATCCGGGGATTTTAATATGTGGTAAATAGATTAATATATAAATCCCGCAGAAAATATAAAACCGCTCTTTTCTATTGAGTTTTCAATCTATACAAAGAAAACCTAATTTTCATTATACGTTTGAAAATTTTATCCTAGAAGAAGTGGACTTCAAATTTAAGACTACTACTTAGTTCACTGTAATCTTATTCGGCTGGACTAAATCAATATTTGGTAAATGCTAAAAACCTGATAGAAATAATTAAATCTTCCATAAAAGCAATTTAATTAAATTTTTCAATAGCCGAAACGAGTTTTGATTTGATTTGTTTAGTTTTAAGCAAATATTAATGATTGAAAGTCGTGTATAAATCTTTGATTTGCTTTTCTTCCAAATGGAAAAGCGTAAGTGAAGTGTTGTGTAAATTCGACCAGGCCTTCAGAAGTAAATTGCCCATTTCACACAATGGGGGAGTCGAAACTCGCTATTCAAAACGCTTGATTGAGTATCGAGTGTTTTTGTTATTAATTTATAGGCTATAGAAAATTAAATTACACCTTCATCCAACACCTGCTGCAAGTATTAGAATTTTTGTTAAAATATTGACATCGACACGTCTATCAAATAAATACTTAGTTCTTAATTGTTAATTTACTAGCAATTTAGGTTCTTAATTATAAATTTCAGGGCTGCTAGAATAATTATTATGGTCAAAATATTTACGATAATAAAATATTACTCAGCAGTCGAGGACTTGAAAGAGAATATATTTTTATTTATTCGCAGACAGATTAAATTGCATAATATACTGAAAAATGCATACAAACTGAATTTTGAATAAATTCGCAAATTTACGTAAATATGCAAATCCACTTAAATTATATTTTAAATCAGTTTTAGCAACCGTGATAAATTAGAAATTTGTTGCGTTCGAAAATTTAACTTGTTCATGGATGCATTAGCAATGAAATGACAATTTGGTTGGGGATGTGCATTTATTAAGTTAGTTTCAAACAGCTTTCAAGGGCATTTTGCAAGCTCATCAAAATATCAGAATTAGAACAAGCAGAAAGTTCACCCGCGCAATGAAGTTGATTTATGCTAGATATGCGATTAGCGGAGACACGAGCGCACCTTGTCAAATTTTCAAATTTATTAGATAATTGAAGATATGGAACTGTAATATATTAATACCCATTTTTAAAATTTCTTTATGCAATACTCTGGAGGGGTAATTTATATTCATGTTATGAAAAAATCTCTTGCTATCGTGACTTCTATAAATATTGCTAAACCAATCTATTTTATAAATTATACCATCATTTAAACTTTTAAAATATGTTTATGTGTGATTTTAAATATTAAGTTAAAGTATAGCCATCATTAAGGCAAATTTGTCTATTAGAGTGTCCAGTCTGAAAAAAAAGTAAGATCGAAACACGCTTGCTCGACAGAAAGTGTCATAAACTATCAATTCAAAGTATTTTATAACAATTTCGTCAGTTATAATTCAATTTTATATATTTTTGAATTTTATTATAACATGTAATCAATTAGATCTTTCATTATTATATATTTTCACATGTTACTAACTAATCGATTCTGAAATCTACTAGTATAATAAACAAATATTTATATCTTTTAAATAAAAATTATATTTCATGTTTGGATTCTTGTATAGTGCTATTCACAAAATAAGCATTAATATGCAAGACGCATAGGTAAGTCTGAAAATATTATATATCTTTATGCAAAACTGCTAGTAAGTTTTTGAACTTGTAGGTACTATATATTTTCCTTCCTCTAAACTTCTACTGTTAAAGCGGGAAACAGTGAATAGGAATTGAATGTTATTTGACTATTAATGTGTATTTCTACTATCTGTGTGTATAAGTTTGATAAGACCTATGAGGAGACTGTCAAAAGTTTCGAGAGAATATTGGTAATAGTTTAGAGCTCGGATAGATATAATGGCTAGGTACCTATGTCTTTCTAAATTTTAATTTTCAAAGAATTTAAAAGTATAATTTTTGATAAATATTGAATAGTTCAATGCAAATTCAACGACCTTAGAAATTTTAAAAATATCTATCAAACTTTACGTTTTGTTTGAAAAGCAATGAGCATCAAAGATGCTGCCTGGCACAAAATATAAAAGAAGTGCAACGCCACCACACTGGACTGCAGTGCAACCACAACTAATCTGTTGTTGCACTAAATCCTACATTTTTAAATTTTTACAATAAATTATAAATTAATAGTACTAATAGAATTAACAAGTTACAATATCGACAAAACAGATCCTTTGAATTAAGAAACTCATCAAACATGATAAGTTTTTATTGCTTTAAAATTATATACCTAGGTATTTATAATATTCGCTTTAACCGCTGTCGAATTGGCGTTTTGACACAAAATTCCCAAGTGACTTTGAGCCAAGAGTGTTTGAAAAGAAGGACAAAAAGAAGAATACAGATTAAATATTAAAGATGAATAATTGATGATTGAACATTGATTAAAAATTAAAGATTGAAGATTGAAGATTGAAGATTGAAGATTGCAGATTGAAGATTGAAGATTGAAGATTGAAGATTGAAGATTGAAGATTGAAGATTGAAGATTGAAGATTGAAGATTGAAGATTAAAGATTAAAGATTAAAGATTAAAGATTGCAGATTACAGATTACAGATTAAAGATTGCAGATTACAGATTACAGATTACAGATTACAGATTACAGATTACAGATTACAGATTAGAGATTACAGATTACAGATTACAGATTACATATTACAGATTACATATTACATATTACAGATTACAGATTATAGTAGATTACAGATTATAGATTAAGGATTACAGATTACAGATACAAGTTGAAGATTGAAAATTAAAGATTAAAGATTGGAGGTTGAAGATTGAAGATTAGAGATTAAAGATTGAAGTTATTCTTATATATTAATTATTAATAATCTTATTCTATAGGTACTAATAATCTTATCAATAATTCATTATTCTTATTTGTTTGTTAGCGGATATTCAAACTACAAAATTTGAAAGCAGTTTTTACTCATTGGCTTCTTATCCTCAACATACTTTCTCATTTTTAATTAAAAGACGCATCTGTATTTTTTGTAATGAAAATATAAATATAAAAAAAAAATTTAAATAATAAAAAGAATATTTTTGCATTGCATGAAGCACTAATTTCTATTAGAAGTATTTCTTTGAGAAGTACGAATTACTGTATTCACTAAAACTTAGCAATAATGTTGCCTTAAGGGATCACTAAAATGTGATGCTGTAATTGCGAAATAAAATATATTCCTTTCATTTCAAGAGAATTAACTGATTAATTAAACATTTTTCGTAATAACGACAAAAATAATTTTGTATTTGAATTTTGAAAAGCAAAATATAACAGGAAGGAAATAACAAATCAATAAAATACAACTTAATAAAACATAACGCACCCACCTGGTTAGGATTGTAGAATATTAATGGTATTTTAAAAATATTATTATTTACGTAGTACTTAGTTTACCAAAAATTCAGAAAATTAATGTAAAAATTATTTCGCTGAACACAAAACATTAAAAAAACAAATAAATAAGAATTTAATGAATACTTTAACATACATTCGTACCTTTTTATACCCGGAATTACAACGTATAATATTAATTATATTAGAATAAAATTAGGTACTTAATATATCAAATTATTTAAAAGATTTCAATTAATTAAAGCACCACATAAATCAATCATTGAAATGCGGTTTTCAAAGAGCATTAATTAACTACTACTGCAACCACTTGGAAATCCATACGTACATACTTCTTACTACAGCATTGTATTAATATTGAAATATATTTTAACAGTTTTTTTGTTAACAAATGAAATTCTATTACAGATTGTAACATAAATTTATAAATTATTTTACACGCGAAAAGCGAAGTTAAAAAGACAAAATAACGCACACTCTAAAAACAACCTCAACAGCACAATATTATTTGATCTAACAACTGAGTTAGTTGATTAAACAAATATTTTATTTTTAGTACAAAAAGTTTTTGTTGTGGTAACAAAAAAACTTTTTTTGATGCAATTTCTATTCAAAGATTAGTTATTATAACAAATATTTTTCTTACTGTCACTAAAAAGCGACGAATTAGTATTTTTAGTTTTAGTCGAAGTTTCAACAAAGTTTACCAAAATTTATTTAACTTTTAGGGAAAACACGACAGAAGAATCCTTCACATATTGCCTAAAGTAAATGTTTCTTATTTTCTATTCTCTCTGTTTCGTCCCAGCGATAAATTAATATAAAGTGGACTCTATTGACTATTTATTATGGACTTGTTATCAACCGAAATTTAATTTTAACTTGTATTTTATTTTAACTACCAATATTATATTCCAAAACAATGTGTAAATTTTCCCATCCTTGGAATCAATTTCTAAATTTTTAATAATATTTTTTAATGAAAACTAAAGTGATTAAATAAAATTTAAATATTTGTTTCCAAAATGATGAAAAAGTTTCTGAAAATTCATTGAATTAATTCAAAAACATTCTACTTCTAATTCTTGGAGACGATAAACTGGACAATAAAATTATTTTTACGTATACTAAGTTTTAAAATTTTTCTCTATCTTAGCCAAACATGATTAAACTTCTATTTCAGCAAACTATTTTTATTTCATTTAGCAAGCAAACTTTAAACTTAAGTTAATAAAACCCAAGAATGCATTACCATTAAAGCATCCAGGAAAAACTATGTTTTTGTAAATTTAAAAGTTATTTCTACTAATTAGTTTGTTATTTTATAAGTTAACAAATAATTATCTACTTTTCTACTTTTGATCTAAAATTATCAGAAGAAGAACAAATAGTTGTATATTTCCTCTCCAATTCCGCACCCGGTATATTAATAATGGTGCAAAATTTAAATATAATCGAGTCTCCAGTCGTTTGGGCCCTAAGCAATATACAAGAGTAAAAGTTGGTAGTCTATGGGTTAATAACTATGTTAGCGTCATCCTACAGAATAAAGTAATGGTTTAATAATGGAGTTTTAGTAGGAATCTAAAAGTACACATAATATATAACATTGACGACAAGGATGGAGTAAGTTGAAGTAGATTAAAATAAACTTTTTTTGCATAGGAATTTTCAGTGATTATAATTGAAATTCAAGTAAAAATTACCAATGGAAATGGTGAGAATTTATTACGATGTTATACTCGTAAATGGTTTTAAGTTTTGGGGCTTTACGAAGAAAAGTTTCTTTTCTTTCAATTTAATTTTAATAATATTTAATTGCGAAGGTCAAGGCGATATAGAGACGAAAAGTTTTCAAAATGGTAAAATACAAGGTGGAGCATTACAAACTAAAGTTTTCAAACTTAAGTAATAAAAAACTAAGTATCTAATAAAAATTTCTTTTATTGTGCTACGTTATACAGTATGTGAAAACTTAGTTCTTAAAATAATATTGTCCAAAATGTAAACCTTTACGTGTACAACATTTTTCCAAGCGAACCCCAAAATTGTTAATTGCGTTACGGCAAGCTGTTTCCGAGATAACCTTCATTTCTTGTCGGATATTTTCTTTTTACTACAGTGTAGATCCAGGATTACTCATAGAGACTTTGCTCTTAAAGTATCCGCACGAAAAGATCCATTAAAGTCAAATCAGGGCTAAGTGAAAGCTATGCTCTAAAAAGATTAAGACCAGGGCTATGCTTGCAACCTAAACGCCGCAACAAATATAACAAAAAAATTGTACACTGTCGCATGTCGCAATGTAATACCTATATATTTTGGCGACAGGGACGCAGCGTTTTAGTCGCAAGCGTAATCCTGCCTTAGTTGAAAACCTGTTTTTTGTATGGAAAGTAGCTCCATCCTGTTGAAATACTGTTTGATAGTTGTGAGAAATCACAGTATCGATACAGGTCAACCAGATATGATCACTTGGACAAAACTATGAGCATAACCGCTTTTTAGAAATTAAAAAGTCTGAACTTATTTCTTGCACTAAGCGTTTAGCCGTTTAGTGGTAGTTGGTCATTAACTACTTTGACTAAATTACTGGCTAAAATTAACAGGGTCTGTACAACCCTTAATGTAACCAGTAGAAGTGAACTCGACAATCCTATGTCAATGCCATTCTCGATTTTGAGGTGCTTAAATCAGCCTTTATTTAGGCGTCTTTTAGATATATTATTTATTTTGATTAAATGAAAGAAATTTTAAACAATAAAATTAAAATTGTATGATTTTGCAATTTGTTATCATCATTTATACTCGAAAGAACAAAAAAACGTATCTTGCCTGTTGAAAACAAATTTTAATGAGCAATTATAGATTTGAATTATAATGTTGAACCAACTTTTTATGGCGCATATTTAAATTTATGCAAAATCTTTAGGAAAGTTTCAAAATAAATGTTTTGAACATCAAAGTTTTCTTTGTTAAAATTGTATTTTTCTCAAGAGAATGCAGATATAAAACAATAATTTGTACACTTTCAAATCTTGTACCAAGTTCATTTTATTATTTTTTAAATTGAAAACCAATATTAACATAAATTTGTTATAAGTATGTAAACCGAAGATGGTAGAATATATTTTGCAAAAAGTTTATAAATTATGCTGGTTAATTATAAAACGCGCATCATTATAGGAGATCAAAAAGCTTTAATAAAACTCCATTAGCTCTACTCTTGATTTTTTCATGTTTTATTCATAAATATTTTTTTAAGTAAGTACATGGTATGTAAAGCATTTAAAGCAAAAGGGGAAATAAAATTCTAAATAAATATTATATGGGAGTCCTTCAATATACTAAAAAAACTTAATAGCTTAACTTTCAAATTTCCGTAACATTAAAATTAGGATATTAGGTTAGAAGTTAGCATAATATTGGATACCCATAGGAAAAATATTATAAGAAATTATCAAAAAAGAAAATTATATTCTGCATTGCTGCTTTAATAATTGTTATAATAAACCAAAGTTCTCATAATAATCAGGATACCTGTCCATACTTTTCAGTCATGTTTACTGAATTTCATTTAAAATATAAAAATTTAATTTTTTGAGCTTTAATCTTCAATATGGACAGTAAAACCCGAATTTGTACGATACATTATGTACGTGTAATATTATTCCCATTGTTATTTTATCTCTATTTTACTCATTCTTTCTCATTAACGTTGAGAAAACACGTTACATCCGGACATTTGATTCTACTTTATTTACCATTGCCCTTAAACTCAATTTTGTAAGTATTACTTCAAAAACTTGAAACTTACAAAAACAAACCCTTTTTTTCTTTCTATACTTTTATATACATATTTAAAATGTATTAAATCCACCATGCCTTCGAGCATATAGAAAAAGAAGGAAGCCTGAAGTTTAAACTTTTAATTAGAGTTCAGGTCAATTTTCAGTACTAAAATGATTTTATACTGCGATTTATCACAATCAATTTTTTTTTCGGATTTGAATATCGAACTTTTATCAATTGAAACGGTGGTAAACCGTAAATATAGCCCAGCCTAGTGTCCATGGCTTTAAAAGTACCGGGTCGAACCCACATGTTCTTCATCGAGAAAGTTTTCAATATTATATAGCATTCGTCTTGAGTTGGGGTTAAAACCTCTATGTTTAAACTTTGAGTAAAACTAATTTTGTTGACGATACGTGTGTTCTAACATCGATTTCGCTTTTCGACTTCCATAATTTTTGAGTTCAGTTGCGACCAGGGATGTTTTTAAAGCGTTACGATACCTTCGCTTAGCTCTTATTTGCTTTAGTTGCTCCGGGCCGTTTTGACTAACGCAACCACAACCAAACATCGTTTTGCATTCACAATAACGCTCTTACGGAACATCCTAAAGTGCTCAAGCTTTTAAAACGTGGTATACTAGTAAAACTCATAGGATCCTCCTCCAACCTGCCGTTTGTAGCCAATTACTTCAGGATAATGTTAATTGAATAATAATAATATTCAAAGAAAATATTTATGAAAATTTTGGAAAACTACCGGATTTTATAGCTTATTTACTACCACTTTTTCATTAAATCTTGTCGAAAATTCTTTATTAACGGCCCCCGACTTTTTATCCTAGCGTAGCGTAGGGGCAAATAGTGTAGCTGATGTAGAAAACTTAAAGGCTTTTTTACGATATCAAAGTAAAGGGTTTTATATAAAAAAAAGTGTTTCTGAGTTATTTTTCCGCTCAATTCATAAAATTTCCGGAAGAACCTCAAAAGAAATAATTATATATTATTTCGTTATTTTATGAAAAGCGGCATCAAAATTATTGTATGGTTTTATACTAGATGTTTATGTACTATTTATAAAATTGTAGATCACTGAATAGGTTCTATTTGATAATAGATAATCAAATAGGTTTTACATTGTGTACTTTTCATTTCAATTGTGCTGTTTGGTATTTTAGTCCACAGAATAATAATTATTATTATTCGATTCCATTACAATACAAGTAAAACTGGAATTGTAAATAGAAACCGCAGATTCTTGATTTGATAACTAATGAAAATTCTAGCCTGGTTTCAGGTTAAATAAGACGTTATTTTTGCAAGAAAGTTTTGGGAAGAAATAATATTAAATTTATAGCACCATATTTCAATGCAAACTGTCGGTGTGCACCTTAGAGCGTTGCGTTTGATTTCAGGCGTGATCTGAGGAATCACCGATATCAATATTTATGTCGCTATCAAAGTTTGCAAAATACTTGTTGTAACTTGAACCCAGTGGGAATATTAGCTAAGCGCTAACTTTTGATGGAAACACTTTTTCAAGCCCAGTAGTGCAGCCTGTTAAATTTAACTTAATTTAGGATAATTACGTTGAAATAATTAATTAGATGGCATTACATAACAAATGTTTGTGATATTTTTTAAGTTATTTCATTAATTAACTGAGCCCCTTTTTAACGTCAGTTCTAATTTGGGGAATTGCAAATTATGCTAATATTATAATGATACATTCAAACTAATTAGCACTATCTACAACAATGAAGTAAGACATATGAAAAGCCGTTGTTGCGCTTGTTCTCCAGATACCAACGCAATGCCAACTATAACTACATAAAATATTATGCATGCAATACTCAGGAGACTTATGTAACATTTATGCATTTGAGACAGTTTTATTAGAAATTTAACAGTGAAATATAAATTAGACCCTATTAGATATGTTATACTGTTTTGTTTGCACTAAGTTTATAATTCTAAAATTATAATTTATTACACATTTAATCAACATCATATTACAATGCTAAAAACAATTAGTACAACCAACAGAAACTACTAGTTATATTGCTATTCATTCTAACGTTTCCATAATAATAATTAAAGTTATTAGTACTTTCAGCCAGTTGTGAGTTGTTCTAGTTACTAATTTAAAATAATATTTTTTAACAATGATATGAAAACCCCATCCCATTATGCTTTTCGATAATCTTGTTAGAGCTATATCGCACTTGCTTTGATAACTTACACCTAAAGTGCTTCTAAGCAAAAAAAGGGACCATTAAAGAGAGACTACTTCAACGGGTGAGCAATTTTTAAAAAACTTGGCATACGTTATACAGCATAAAAAATTTATCTTCTTATGTATATTATTGTACCATATACTATTCCAGACCACATTGCTACTGTGGTAGTAGAAAATGTAGCATGTAAAGCTATATTATATTTTATATAATATTATTCAAAGCTAGAAAAAATGATAAAATCTTTCATTCAAATTAGGCACAATAAATTAAAGTACTACATCATGCAATATTTAAAAATTACCTGATAGATCGTAACGCCCAATACCTTGAGAACGAAATTGTACGCATAATAATTACCAGATTAAATCAATTCAGGAGCACGAGAATAATTTTTAAACAAGGATTTTCAACAGTAATGAATTTGTCTAGACAAAACAAAACAAAAATAATATTTATTTTAAACTCATTTGGCATCCGCGCCGAAGGCAGTTATTAATTATTAACTTCGAAAATAAATATTAAAAGTACACAGATGCAAATTCGGATTCGAAAACTAATTAAGTAATAATAAAATTTCAATACAACAATGAATAGTTAAATGGTTTGTATTATATTTTGATGAGGTTTCTGCAAATAGAAGCTCAGTTTGCATTAGCTAGAATATAAAAACTTGGAAAAAGATTTACCGTAGTCCTAGAAGACTGGCCCTGGAGCAAATCGTGAGTCTGTGGAGATTACAGAGCGCTAAATGACCTTACAAAACCTGACCGCTATCCAGTTCCGCAAATTAGGGATTTATTTCATGGGCTGCATAAAAAATTATTTTCCACGATAGATATTGTCAGGATTTACACCAATTTTGGTTCAGACTGTCGTTCCCACATCGAATCGGCAAGGCATCTTAAAAACAAGAAGAAAAACACAACAATCGGGAAAACAAAAGGTTTCCGAACAGATATTGTGAGCTTTTGCAAATACAACTAGTCTGAAACAGTGTTTAGTATAATAATAACTGACATTATAACTAGGAAGGGAGTACTGTGGCGACTATAAATAAACTACATTTTTACCTGTAAATTCTTATAATAATACTAATAGTTGATAAATTTTAATAAAAACAATAGGTAATATAAATATTTTGTGGTATACCTGATTCGTTGTTAAAGCTTTTAGAAAGTCGTTGAGCTGCAGTTTAGCTGAGCTCCTTAAGCTGCTATTGTAAAACTGACCTAATAAGATTTTGCATAAACTGTTATTGTATTTATGCAATTCGCTATGTACATACATTACCGTTGGAGACGCCACGAACTAACAACAATATGGCGCTGAAAATAAATTATAAGGGTGAAATGCAATTAATTGCGAACAACTTGGCGCTTTTCATGTCTAAATAAATTCTATAGATGTGGAATTCGGCTATTCGCGTAAAAGATAAAAAACAGAACGTCATTATGTTACAGGGAAATAAACATGGGGATCATAATTATTAAAGTAGATAAAGAAACCTTCAAATTGATATCAATCTAAAACTGCTTGTAACATTTTGTTCTTTCTGATGCCACTGGAATTAGCAACCTACTCTTAAAATAATCAGATTTTACTATCACAAAAACTGAAACACAATATACGAGTACTACAGGCGGAAATATTGGAAAATTTTCAATCGATGTAATATTAATTAATATTTAATTATTTAATTAATATAATAACGGTAATTTGTGGATTCTATAGCTATCTATTTATAGATATATGCATATGGAAGTGAATTTGAAATGTAACTATTGGATAATATTAATTATTTTTTATCATTTTTATAGCTAAGAATCTGGATTTTTCCGTTGTCCGAAAAATATTAAGAGTAGATTTATCTTAATATTGCACTTAAGCATTTACTACAGTTTGATTTATTTTACAGCAGAATTTGGGTAAGAGAACCAAACATTGGGCACTAGGTAATCTATCGAAAACTGCTAACGTCGTATATCTTGTGTTTTGTAATTTACTGTCTTCTAAGTAACGAGATCAATACTAAATCCCACAATATACCATATAAGTATACCACATAGTCTTATAAATTTAAAACGCTTTTGTCAAATTAATAAATTATTAAAGTTAATCAATTTCTTAAATTATTTAAACGTTACAATTTATTTTGAAATTATAATTTTTTTTCAAAATTTATCTAAGTTGTTAATACTATTAAATATCTGTTTGATGCTATATTGGAATTAAAGTAAATTACATTTTAAACTGATAAGCGGTTTAAAGTCTCTTCAAGTGCAGTGTACCAACGTACGTACGTACATCTAAAATTCCAATAAAGTAAAAACGAATCTTAAATTGAAGTTTTTTGTTTGTTTCTGTAGTTGTACTTATTTCCACAGTATTAAAATTACTTTAAATATAAAAAATGTCTACATTAAGCAGTTCATTGTATAATATATTTGATATTTTTACAATAAATCAGTGAACTATCGGAATAACTTGGTATTAATTACTGAAAAAAACTATAAGAACAAAACAGATCTAACCGTGAAAACACTATAAATTAAAACAAACTACGCAAACTAATTCAATAAAAAACTACCAAATTGCAAACTAACAGCGAGATAGGATCAGTAACCAGAGATCCAATTTATATGCATTCTAGTATATTTGATGCAATATTGTTATATCTCAATTGGATGTGCCCCGCGATTGGTTATGTTGTGCAGTTTGAAGGCAGCACTGACGTAACCTCCCAATTTTTTAGGTTGGTAATATACAATGAACCAATCGGAGGTGCGTTACGAAAGGATGACGAATAGAAAACATGAGTGCGAACTCAAAAGATACTGATATGAATTGTTTAATATTAAAACTGCATAGCGTCAAAATAAAAGTATATATTTCTAAAAAGCAAGTTTAATGACCTTTTGATGTAACAAATAACCTATTTAACAGCGTTGATCGTTTCCCTTGCAGTATTATTATTTATTTCTAATAATACATATTTCTCTACTAATAAATTATTACTTTTTGTGACAATTACCATAAATTCTGAATAACATTATGTATTTCTAAGTTTTTACATCAGGTAAAACATAGAGTTTTGTTTATAGCCTTAAATTACCATTTCAAATATGAGGTTTTATTATGTTAACATTGAAAAGACCACGATCTTTATTTTTTTTTGAAACGGCTATGAATTTTATATTAATTCAATTAATTTAATTCAATATTGGGTTTCTAAACCATTTTTCACTCGAACTTGCCCTCCGATAGCAATTATGAATTAGTTTCTTAGACTAGAGCATTCTGGGCTGTTTGCGTTGTATTTTATAACGAACGATGTGTTTGAAGAAGTAACTATCTTTAGATCATGGAAAATATTTTCTAATAATTAAAAACATATTTTATTTTAATTGCTAGTGTTAATTGAGGATAGAATAACTTTTACTATATCGAGTTATTATAAATAAACCTAGTTTTTTGTTCGTGTCTAATACATAGATTACCGACAAATTGTCATTGTCAGCTCAAGTTCTTCGGTAAAGACAAATATCGATAGGAAATTGCTTTAATCTTTTTAAGCTGCACCTGAGTCTACTAGATTGATCTCAATGATGCAGAAAGATTATCATCTATTTTTATTTATTTTCTTAAAACGGAAAAGTTTTAAGTACTACTTTAGAGAAGCTTCGTAGTTTTACATTATATTTTTGTAAAAGAATGGGAAAATATATAATTTCGAAATCAATCTAGGTATTAAAATTTGAATAAATCATAAACCGGCTATTTTCAGGCTTTGTTATTAATTATAAATCTTGATTATATTAACTGCCCGCTACCCTTAATGTAAACTAGTTTTCCTTACAAAAGCATCTGTCAGTGACACTTAGGACAAAGGATTAATTAACTATGGTTTGAGAACAATTAAAAATTAAATTAAGTTATATAGTTTTAGGATGCTAACACCAATAATATTTAATGAAATTCTAATTTAATAAAAATATATCAGTCTATAATGCTAATTGGGAATGGTAGCGCGTCTGGAGTAAATTTATATTTTATTATTTCTAAATATTATCAGAAATCAATAAGTTATTTGATTTGATAATGAAGTGCCTACCTATTTAATAAAACAAAGCAGTCCGTGAAATATAAAATTTTTAATTATAAAAATACAGACTAACTCAAGAAAAATAAACACTTTTTGTGAATCTCGACTAAATTTTGAAAGTTTTTTATAGGCTTAAAATTAAATAGTAAATACTTAATTGCTGAATTTTAAAATTGGCTGAAATAAAGAAGTCCTAAATGATTACTATAAATTTCTACACTTTTAAGCAACGAAAGTAAAATATTTACAAATTACAGTTGGGCTTGATTCACAAGAGATTTCTTTTTATACGGTAAGTTTAATCTTTTTAATAAAAGAATTTGTTTAATTAATTACAGGCACTTAAATTTACCTTTATATTATTTGAAGTTCTGTAAGAATATTTCACATTAATAATAATACAAAATTGAATAGAGCACTCTAGGAAGTAGTTTGACATTGAGCTTTGTTTTAAATTAACCAACAAAGCAATTTCGCTTACAAAGGATTTTTAAAGTTTTTGTATAATTTTATACAGACACTTAAATTTGTCTTTATAGTAACTTGAATTCCATACAAATATTTCATATTATTTTGAGTGTATGGCCAGTTTGACAATGTGCTTTCTTTAAATGTGCTTACTTTGAGATCTCGCTCATTAGGAAAGCACAGATTTGGTTTACTTTAAACGGGCAATTAAAATAATGCAAACAAATTTTATGTAATCATGAAAAATTGAAGGATTACACTTTTGCTCGGTTTAATATTTTTAGTAGTAAACCAAATAGCGATGAGGAAATTAAATAAATGAAATTATTAAAGTAAAACTTAAATTATAAACATTTTGTTGTATTATATAATATGTCTGAATATACACAATCCGATATAATATAATATTAAGTTTAGTTATATTTATTCAATTTGAAAGTTTTAAATGAGCTTTAAACCTTTTATCAAATGGAACATTCGGACTAGTTGTTTCTATTAATTTATTTAATTATAGTTCAAATGTTATTTTCCATGAAAGAGAATATTAACAAATAATTTTGTGTAAATAATAATTTTGGGAATAAGAAAATACGGCAAGGAATTACTAAATTCGTACATAGCAGAATATAACATTTTATAATAAATTGTATTTAATTATTCTCAGCTTTTCCAAATTAACTACATTGAAATGACAAAAAGTGCACTTTTGTATTTAACCGTGTTATACGGAAACCGTGTTATATGGAAACCGTGTTATAAAAATACCGCGTTGTAATAGGATATCTACCATATTTGAAATACTTTTGCTGGATTCTTTGTAAAATTAACATCCTATGTGCTGAACGAAGTTCTTTTTTAATCTGTACGAGTTGCATAAATAAGATTTTTTACATAAATTACGTAGTATAAATAATGTATTAAAAATAATGATTTGATAAAAATGGTTGGCTACAAATTCTCTGAGTGGTTAAGGAAAATGCCTAACGGACTGATCACATATTATTTTGAAAAACTCGCTCTTGTTCAATTATTTTGACGAAAAACGTAATTCTAA
This sequence comes from Cantharis lateralis, assembly GCA_963170105.1. Taxonomy (NCBI): domain Eukaryota; kingdom Metazoa; phylum Arthropoda; class Insecta; order Coleoptera; family Cantharidae; genus Cantharis; species Cantharis lateralis. The sequence continues at coordinate 35,363,221 of OY720627.1, read as the reverse complement.
TGGGTTAAAGGTAAATAACAAATAAAAATATGTTTTTGTGGATAACCCCAAGAGAAATTGTACCTACTTTTCCGTAATTGCCTATAAATATTTATTAAGAATTCGAGGGAGTAGATCAATTTTCACCGATGTTATTACTATGTCACATTCTAGTACTTTACTCGATATGTTAACAATTTAATTTTATAAAAAGAAACATCTCTAAATTATGTGCAATTTAAATGTGTTGTATTATTCAATATTCTGAATAATGTATATCAATAAGGAATACCAATCAAGTTTGGGTTAGAGAGAACCAGCTGAGGTTTTGAGTGCGTCAACCGGTGATACAGATATGATAAATCACATCTATTTTCACACGTTCTTTTCCATTACCACTATGGCACTGATTTATACCATCCTTTTACCCAATTTGACCGCGTCAGTCAGGAATTCTAAAATTTCTTTGCATATAAAGGTGCCGCATTCTGTTGTAACAGTATGAATATTTTACATTACTCAAATAAAATACAACCATTTTGTTATAAAAGAATAGTAAAATGATAAATCTAGAATATCAATAACAAAAGTAAAAGTATGGTAATTTTTTTAAACTTAAGTTTTTATATTTAACTAATAGCTAAAATTTTCTTCATTGATCATTTTCTTATGGATACCAAAATTATTATATAATAGAGATTTATTTCATTTTAACAAATTTAACTTAAACAACAAATTACGTTTATCCAATTAAACCAAACAAGTTTTTGACATTGCGATTTTAATTTAGATAATATATTTATTCCAGCTATTCCTTAGGAAAACATATTTGCGTATGTTTTTCTTTGCTCTTTCATTTGTGTTTTATCTTTCATGATTTGTAAACGTACATATTTGTTATTTGCTCAGTAGTGCAGGTATAATAGCTTTAGAAGAAATTTTTGACTTTTCAAGAAATATTTTTTAAGCTGAAAACTGACTGACCCATGAGTCCGACCATGGGTTAAAAATTATTACATTTCATTAATTATAAATTATTTTAAGGCGTTTTGAGTTATCTAAATAATAAATTCATTTTAAATTGTAATATAGGAAGGGAATATTAATAGCCGTGGTTGAGAAAATCAGCAAGTTTTGCTGAAAACCCATAATAATGTGGTAATAAATTATTATCCTACTATAAAGTTATTAATTTTATATCTAAGCTCATCAACGTAGCTTATTCTGGCACAGTAATAATTATTAATAATGAAATAATTCTATAACAGCAAAATATTCTAATATTTTTAAAATTTCAGGTTTTTTCATTCATTCCAAAAATAACGTCGATATTATTTACTTGTAAGACAATTATGTCGGTTTAAGCTTGCACGCCAATGAAACCTAGATTACAACTCTGATGTGAAATTGAACCAATTTCAGTTCACTTGCTTCTAAAATCTAATCTATTATCTATTAATTCAGGGTGGATTACTTTCATGCAAGCTATTCCTAAGTTTCATTCAAAATGGGCTATCCAACAAAAACTGATAGGGTTTTTATCATTTGTATGTTTAATAATTTATCTACACTTAACGATGTCATTTATAATTGGTTTCCTTTAATGAAAAAGTTGGATTTTCATCATATTCCGCAATAAAAACTTAATAGTGAAATTATACCAAAAGAGTTTTTACTTCATATTTTTTTTATATTTTAGTAATTCAAAAACCTTTTTCATTAAATACCTACCATGTAATCGTTTAGAATTTCATTAAAGTATTATTTTATGAATGTCGGGAATTATATTTATAACAACAGCGTATGAGCAGAAAAGTAAACTTATGAAGAAACGAAAAAATATTGTTGTTGTGCCGACGCGACGGTACATAATTTTTTGTAACCGTCCGAAAATAGACCAACATAATATTTTGTTTTTATAATATACATTGAAGTATATTTTTTCTTCCTTAATAATTTTTTTTTAATAATTTCATACTTAAATAGTATATCTTTGGCCTAGCTCAGTCGGTGAATCAAAATTCGCATGAGACTCCTGTTGAAATTATTAATAAAGATCAAAATTGGAGTTTGCAAAATAAAAACTTTTATTATACCAATTATAATTCAATTTCAATTGAATTATTAAATTATATAGTATCAGCTAAACAATGTGAAAATTATCTATTCTTAAAAAAATTCTGATTAACAATATATATCTAATATTTATAAAATTTTCTCGTTGCAAGTAAGTAAAATTCGTGAACATCAGAATAAAACTGATGTTCTATAAACAACAGTTTAAAATTAAAATATATTGTGTGCATGTATGAGAGTAATTTAGCACTTAATAAGTAGGGCGTAATTTACGTTGAAGTAAAATATACTATTTTATCGGATTATCGGACCAATATTTTGTAAACGAACAGTGTAATTTTTAAAAATATTATGTTCAATTTTAAATTAAATTAAAGTCATAAATTTGACTTAAAAATCACAGGAAATAGATGGAATGTTACTTATTATGTAGTATTATTTATATAATAGCATTATAAAGCAAATTTTCATGGTTGTTTGATTCTGATTATTTATTTATATTTGAATTATGTAACCTGATTGCATTACATTTCACAAATGAGATTTTCAGTCATCTTATCCGTTTGCACCACTTACACTTAAAGGGTTAGGAATCCTAGTCTCCAACATATTAAACGTTTATATAAAACGTACATATAAAACGTTTTACGCATCTTAAATTACCGAAACTAAAATCATGCCGAAATCGAAAATTTCATTTTAAATTTAATGTCTATCGACAAAATTCTTGCAAGAAACTCAAGAGTGAATTAATTAGTTAAAATTAAAAGCGTCAAATATTATTATTTTTGCTATATTAAATATTATAAAATTGCTTGAACAAATAATGTTGAAACTGATTACTTTTAAAGATATTTAATTAAATATCTAGTAAGTTTGCTAATGAAATAAGTTAAAATCTATTTAAAGTTAAATAACAAGATGTACTTGTCAGTTGCACTGATTTAATAGTAAATTAGATCAGAAGTATTTAATTATTTCTGAATAAGCAATTATATATTTTTACACTATATAACGTAACTTTCTAGACATAATGCTAACATTTTGTATTATACTAATTAACAAAGGACTATTTTTATTTTTTCTAACTCAATATCTGTAGCTTCAGTTTATTGCAGTTTTCCAAAACCAAATTATACTCAAATAAATCGCTTTACCTTCAAAATCAAAGTATGTACTGCTCTCTGTCAAAAGTGCAATTTTATTTCATAATTTCATCAACTACACACAATATTTTCAATCTAAAATCCAAAGACTCAAAAATCGGACTTAGCCTTGTTTTTACCGCTAGTTGGCGCCAAGTCCACCAACTTGCGGAATTACTAATAAAACCTAATCTTAAAATTAAACAAATTGAATCAAAACTTTTTATTTTTAAGAAAATTGTTGACAATATACATGAAATTTGCGGAGGGGTTAATATAGTAGCGAACTACTGATTGGGTGATTTATTTATATTCAAACAATTACACAGTAGCACCACAACCCAGAATGGGTTTTGGCTAACACTTCATTGTATGAACGGATTTCTAGACAGACGATCTCGGTGGTTTGCCATTATCTGCCGAGGGAGGAAGGCTAGAGTAATGTTTCTGCTCCTCTCGGGCTCTCTGGTTAGTAGTCTGCGAACATAAGCATCAGATCGTAAATTAGACGACATGACAGCAAAGTGGTGGAACAGCATTAATTTGTTGTAACTAATTAACTATATATTTATTTGTTATGCTGCTACTACCTGATGGTGTGTAAAACAGGATATGCACTGCTTCTGTTTTCTGTTTGTGTATAATAAACAATTTTAAAACGTTTGCCTCAAGCCAACGTTTTCATATAACACTACTTCCATTATTTATTTTGCCCTCAGAGCTCGGCTCCGCGCACTTTAAGGATTAAACCATAAGAAAAACCTCTATCTGTACAGTATTTAAATATCCTATTGTGTTATTATCCAGCATAATGTACTTAATGTTAACATCATTAATTAAACTTGCCGGTATTATAGTACATATTATTATACTAGCAATTTATTATGTAAATCATATTTCTTGGGAATGCAACAAAGAAGCTGTAATTAGCTAAATTGAAAGAATACATTTTCAGTTATTATACCTACAGATTTATGAAATGCAAATGGCCAAAACGTATGTTAGGTTCGCAATAGGTAACTAATCTTTCCCATTGGCAAGTAACGCAAATTTGTTGTGTAAAATAACTATGTATTGTTTGCAAATAACTAATTTTGCTTTAAAGAGGACATTAAGTTAACATACGAATTTTCTGGATAATGTGGTCACATTAAAATATTTCGTTTAATTGGTTTTTAGACAGAAGATTTCATAGCGAAAGAATTGGTACAATGCCATCAACGATTTTGGAAAAAAAATTGTTACACGGGCAACATTGCCAAATATTCCTCGATGTTAAGAATGTTAAGTGAAATTAAACGACGCAATGAAAAACAAAAATTAGCAGAATGAGAACTAACTACCTAAATAATGTATATTACAGTAATATAAAGCAATTCCGCAAACAGGATTTTCCCCAAATTTAATTAAATAGATTCCGCACTAGTTTTCTCAATCACATTTTGTTAAATGTGAAGTATCTACCATGTTTATTCACAGCTACCTTTCTCTAATATTTTTCTCATGATATTCACATATTGTATTATCCAAGGTATTGTATAAAAATATTTACTATTGAAGTTTCGTAATGTTTTACAGAACAGCTTTACGGATAAATTTAAATTGAAAAACTCTGCTTTAAAAGTAAACAGAACCATCTCGCGGAGATCGAAAACGAAATAGCCATCTCCCCAGTGCATGTACTATATCCTAACAGGTCAAAACAGCTTCGTGTTCAAATATGTCCTTTTTCAAAAATATTATTATGAAAAAAAAAACGAAAACATCGTTGGCTAAAGCAAAATACTCCAGGTATTGAAAGATTTAGGATTAATTGTCTTGGATAGAAATTATACTAATATAATTTAACTTATAAACGGATAAACCATTTCAGAATTGGAACAAACCCACAATACCGAATTACAACTCAGGAGTTGTACTTATAGATTAAACGTAAACAAAGACTCGGAGCTTTAAAGGCTTGTTCAGACACATCCAGTAATTTAGTCGGATGGCTAGTAATTTAGTAACTTACCCGTGTGCGGACAGTAAAATTTGGTCGGGTAGTTTAATAAGACAATTTAGTTTATTAGATCCAAATATGCTATTTTTCTGGTCGAATGGTGTTCCCCTACCACTGACTACTTACCACTGACTAAACACGCTCGGTCGCAATTATTTACTGCAGTTCATTAGTAATTGTTTTGTACTTCAAAATAATAAAATAAGAACATCTTCCCGCTAGCGCTGAAAAATAAAATAACTGCATTAGGTATGCTAAACGTAACTTCTTAAAAACATAAAAAGAAGAAATTGAACTTGGTCACCTGGAATACATTAAAAACACAACTCAATTTCAAGCATATTGATGTTATGCAAAATAGATGTACAGGGTTTAAAAATATAGATATTGGAAAGCCTGATTATTGCTACATAGCTATCCATAGCCTTAGTTTAACCTTTAATTTTTTTATATTAAGTAGTAGGAGTATCATTTATTATTTATCCAATTTGTATTTTAATTCATTTAGACTGCTGCCATTAAAGTTATTTATCTTATTTAATAATAGACAAAGTAAATTCAAAAAAAGCCTCACTGAATAACATGTTTCGGTTTTATTCACAATTTTATCTGTAATACTTATCTCATCTGATTCGTATTCGCAGTTAAACACATAAAATTAAACTTACGGTTATTCTAAACGACCATGAATCGTTCAACGTGCACTTAACTGTCGAATGCCCATACTGTGATGAAGTTTCTAAGTAATTAGAAGTTTCTGATGAGATCAGTGTCACAGATCAAACTATACATATAATCGAAACATGTATTTATATTTTTTACCGGTGTCTTATTGTGATGTTATTTATTTAGAAATGCATCTACATGGTAGATTAAAATGGGCCTGATTTCTTTATATTATTATCTGTTTATTCATTAAATCTATACGGTTTATGTACTAATCTAGCTATTTTATTGCGTTCATCAAGTTTATCAGTTTAAATTTATTGTAGTCTATATTTTTGGTTTGGCTGACATCGGTCGATGAATTTAGGTATGTATGAAGAGCGTACATACAAATATTCAATTTTGCATAATATTTAGATATTTTTGTTGGCACTATAGCAAACGTGTATCTTGTATACATCGCTTTATGTACATATGGGTAATAATTTCTGTCACTTCACCCGGAAGAATCTAAATATGACGCTCGTCTGCTGAAATAACGACATCATACATGTTTTGCGTCAGTGAAACTTCTTGAGGTTTAAAGCTTGTAGTGGTTACCAAAATTTTGTTAAATTTGTCTAATATGATTAGTCTAAATGTAATCAATGATCTCCTTTATAGCGATTATTTTCAGGTTAGTTATTAAATTAATATCGAAAGTGTGAAATTCATATCATTATCGGATTACAGACAGACGATAATCTGCTTCTCGATAATCAATTTTTATTTTTAAGCTGAGAAGCTCAGGTAAATGAAACTCTTTTCCAATTGCGTAGTTTATGATCATCCTGTATTACCTTTTCACAAAAATGTCACATAATTTTCTCATATATTTTCTTTTCCGATTTTCTCAAATCAGAAAGCGTCTAGAACTCTTTAAAGATATCATATATAAAAATAGGAAACCAAGATAAATTCCATTTGGGTACTTATAGTAAAATCAATTGTTCACATCCTGGAAGACTACAGTATATAGTCAGGATCTATTTACAGAAAGAAGCCCGATAAATTTGAATGCTTAAGAAATTCAAAATTTTACATTTTATTTGTTGCAATCTCATATTGCAAGCGTCGCGTCGCGTTACATTTTAGATAAAAACATAAACCTGAAACATATAAATTATTATTATTTTAAGCTGCCAATTGCATAAGAGATTTGGCTAAATATTATCTTCCACGGGATAGGGTTTTAACCAATCTACTGTAAGGTAAATTTGAATATTGCATATTACATTTTTAAAATAATATGCTTTTAATTTTACCCAAGCTGTAAAAACTGGACTATACAAAATTTAAATTGTGATAATATTCTGCATAATATAATTATTGTAATCAAATAATTGATGCACTCAATAGAAATGAAATGCTTATAATTATTATATGAGTTTGTACCTATTTAATTAAAATTTATTATAATATGTGCAGGAATGGTATAATAATATTAATATGATTACACAATATCATCTGGTAATACAAACATTGTATATTTGAGTCCTTTTTATTAAATATTATTTCATTGCATATTAATTTTTGATAATCGACGTCGTTCAACTCGCTTTGAAGTGGAAAAAGCTATTATTAAATTGCATTGCTATTGTGCTGTAGAGCAAACTTGCAATAAATTATGACACACACCGCCTGTTTGTAATTATTATACTTTGCTTTAATAAATACATTAATAAAATTTTAACTTTATTACATGCTGTAATTGAGCAAATTTTTATTATGGTTCCAAAATTTGTTAGATGCTTAAAAATTAACGTGAGATTGCTTGCAAATATGTTTATAATTTTTTAATCTTAATTTTAAATGAAAAATCAACAAATAATGCATAAATTAGTCAGGTTGTCAATCATAAAAATATAAACAAAAATTTAAAATAAAAAAATTAAATTTCAATTTATTATTGATGAGAATACAGCAAAAATATTTCTTTCGACGTTTTTTAATGTAAACCGTAGAATTATTCCGCTCCCGATATTCTTCCATTTTAAAAGAATCAAGATTTAAAACTCAATAGCTACAAATATCATAAAGCAGGGTTTCAGGACTTAGTATTTAAAAGAAAGGACTTACCAAAAAAAATAATCGAAGTTTTGTTAATGTAAATTGTCTTACCCTTGACATTGATAATGGAATATTATATAATAATTTCTAAATGGTACGGGGTACATAATATTTATAACATCATCAGTTCTTATATTTTTCACCTTTGCAATGCTCAACACACGGATTGTGCATTGTTTATTAATTTTTAGCTACGATAGAACAATTTATTATTTTTAAAGAATTTAAGCACAAATAAGAGTATAAATTACCAGCAACATTGCAATGAAAATTTAAGTAATTTCTAAATCCGCTTTGAAAAGATTAATCTCGGTTGTGTATTGCAGTAATTTATTTTGTACACTTACCACTAACAAATTTAAAATTGTTTATAGAAATAATTTGGAATAGAAGTTTTTCGATTAAATTTTTCATTATTCTGTTTCATAAAGAGTTTCCAATATAAAAGTTAGTTTTTACGTGTTTCAAACCAATTTTAAGATTCATTTCAATTGATAATAATTATTTTTTAAATGGAAATTTTAAAGTTTTATGTTATTTGAATGCCTGATGCAAAATCAGATAAATTGGCAGAAAACCAACAGTTATGACTAGGACTAGGAAGCGAGAAACCGCGGGTCTTATCCTAATACACTGCTGTTATCTAGACTTCAAAACCGATCTTTTGGCAATGGAATCGACAAAGCGAAACCATTCAATTAATTTATTGTAATATAACGTAAGTAAATGTTTGGCCTTTTCCTGAATTCAGCCGGGTTCCTTATTATCATTAGCAGTAAACAAATGGGTAAAGTTATATAATTTAGTATTTGTTCGATCAAACAAAAATTTATTTAAAATGTAATTTTATAAATATAAACCTTTATTTTCTGACCTATACTGTGTGAAACAAACGCGGGGTTTATACTGTCCCTCTGGGACTAAACTGATAATCCGTTCTGCGAGGGACGGCATTGGTAGTCGTTCCACGCCGTCCCGCGCGGGCCTGAATATTTTGCGGGACACCAAACTTGATGCCGTCTCATCCCGCACGTTCCTTGGTGGCAACTGAAACAAACTAAAAAAAGAAAATTATAAAATGTACCCACTAAAAATACTGAAATGAAATAGAAATAAAAACGAAAATACAACTCAAGAAAAGAAGTTGATAAAAACTGTGCGAGAGTTACCAAAGACACTAGTAAAAATCTCGAGAGTATTACGAGGTGAATTAGAGTGGTATTAAAAACGAATAACCAGTTTTATTTGCATGCAAACTTTAATCTTGGAAACTATATGATGCGTCAGCTATTACATAGAGACCGAGACCGTTATGGATACATTAGAGATCGATTGATCAACTCTCAATCAACGCTCGAGAGGCTGTAATCTGTCACAATTTTAATTTCCTATGAGTTCAGGAAACTTATTTGATGAAGTTGCCAAATTTTTTGCGATTATTCTAGCTAAGCTCCAGTAGCGTAACTAGGAAACGGAGTGGTCCTGGACCCTTTTAAATTTTTTTCAATTAAAAGCAGTTAGAATAACATGACAAAACAGTAAGCCATTTTATTATTACTGGGCTGTGAATTTATTACAAACTTTTGATTTCATTTGAAATATAATTTATTTAACCTTAACAACTACCGGGATCAGACACAAACTGAATTATTTTAATTACCTATATAGTAACTTCACCCGATAGGCGGAGCTAACCATATGGAAACAGCAAATACCTCAATTGCTTTATTTTTATTACGGTTTTTACCTTTTTTTCAAAATTGTATGTTTATTATTTGTTATGTTGTGTAATTTATGCTTTTAATCACCATAGTTCCTTTAGGAGACTTTTTATTGTCGAGTCCGGGCCCACATGTTTTTACATTATAATAGCAAAATAAGATAATAAATAATATAGTTCAATATTTATTTGTTACTAGAGATGTTCGTGTGTAACAGTGGTTTAGTTTTTCAATCGATATAATATATAGATACTATTAACTTTTAGAATTGAGAAAACTACATTTTAGTAACAACTTTGGTAAAGTTATACAAGATACTTTAGATAAAGTTCAGGAGACATTACATACATTGTTATAAGATTATAACCGGACACAATGCTTGGTTACCCTGTATTAAATAACATCGGAACAACTAAATAATATTATTTTACATACGTACAACTATTATAGTTCGTCAAAACTTCATACTATATTTTTACAAAATAAATTGACCAGCTCAATTCACTCTTTAACCTCACACGTAACATACGGTGTGGTTTATCATAAATTAAAGTTGACGTGGTAAGCATCTTTAACACTTGCTTACTATTTTTGGGAGGAAACAGCTTTCCTAGAGAGATTATTTTTCTCGATATTACTCGCATAAACTTTACAAATCGACTAACTTGATTATATTTCAATATCGTAAAAAATAAAACCTAATATTTTTCTTAGAGCAATGTTCGCGTCATTTTAACTAAATGTTTGATGAAAAAACCGATAAATGTTCAATTGTATGACAAATTTTATATACACGTACTTACTGAGGACTATTATAGCCTTTTGTGCTATATTACATAATTAAGAGTTGGTTAACTACTACGTATATACGGTACTGAGGACGACTAATGAGTCAGAAACACATTCTCTAACATTTAGCCTTAATTATGCTTAAACAGTTTGAAATTGTTTGCATTCCTCTAAATGTGTGAACTTAAAGAACTTGTATATAACAATAATTAGTTTCTTACGTTACATAGAAAACAATATGTCGGAAAAATACGCGAAAACAATATGACTGGAGGTTAATGTACTATATTAGAAAGAATTAAGGTAGCTGGTTCTACACCAAAATAAAGCAATTAACACTTTCTACCAATTTCCCTTAATTAATCCTCGATAGACGTATTTTAAACGACTTATCCGTTATCTACAATAAAATTCTTTTCCGCTATTTCGAGAATCTTCTATGTAACGTTATTTTATCTTAACGTGTCGATAAGGTTTTATGTGAATTTTTCCTTTATAGCGTATTGAGAAACTTTCAATTATGGATTTAATTGAAAATGCGTTATTTATTGAACAGAAGGAATGTTTTAATACAAGTTAATTAGTTTATTTATAAAATTGTAGTTAAATCTTAAGTGTTAATTTTACTAAACTATTAGAGCCTGTTTTTCTACTCGAGTTATATCAGCATGTTAACGTAACTGAATTTTCAATTTCCATGATTAGCTCAACACATTAACTACTAATTTTTGTAGTACCTAGCTTCGTACACATATATGGGAGGGCATAATTATTATTATTAACTAAAATTCAAACATGTATGTTATTAAACTAATTATTTTTGTTTTGAAAAATGGTCAAAGAGAAATTATATTCGAACTGAAATTTAGTGTAAGAATTAGATAGTACCTGATGTGTTTGTAAATGTTCATCATTAGGAGCTCTCCTCCTATATCTTTGTTACCCTTGATTGGCCAAATTTGTGTCTGACATATACAGAAATCCTCTAGCACAGCATATTTGCCTGTAGCTACCATTTAGTTTAGTTAGTTAGGTTTGTTTAATAGAGGAAATATTTTGAGCAAACAGCTCATCAGATGTAATATACGTATATATACACATATATATATATATTTAACGAACAAGCTCCCTATATTAAATTTCTCTATATCTAACAATTGTTTGATTTTTCAACGCCGCGCCGTATAATTAAATTAATTTTATAATTGAACATTAGGTAGATTCTAATTAAACTTTTGATTAGTATCTTCTGACAGTTTTCTTAAACGATTTATACTCGCAAGCTCAAACTAAATTCCAACAAAAATTTTATTTGCAAAATTTACACTTACCATTAAGTTTATTTAATACCAATTAAATTGGTCACGTAACATTTATAATAGATTGCAAAAGTTAGTCAAGCTTTTAATTTAAATCCATTTAATTTAAATAAAAATACCAACGAAACAAAAAATATTTGTTTTAAATTTTGAATTATTTCCATGATTGGAAGCAATGATTCGAAAAAACGTAGTGAAAAACAACCTAATGAATATCATCAGTTTTTAAATAGATGAATAAAATTATTGAATTTCATAATACAAAATTGACGGAATTTAATGTTTGAAATCCTTGTAATTTTATATTTTATATATTAAATATTTAAAAGGCGTTAGAAAAACTCTAATTCTTCTGTGAGTAGTTTATCACATGTATAATATAAAACTTCCAAACACAAAACATTTGTTCATCCCAAGTGTTATCTCTCTACGGGCGGTCTAGAACTTTGGTCTCGCGGTTTAGCTAGGAGGTCAACTGGGGAAGAGTCATTTCTTATCCCAAGGGTTTGAAGACGACATGGCATGTGGAGTAGTTGACCGGTCACTGCGTGGTTTGTGAAACAATGAGATTCATTTCATCCACACGTATTGATTCTGACACCCAATGCTGATATGAATTACGAGTATGAAATATTGTGAATATCTACTACATACATAGTAAACATATTTTTGTTCAATATACTACATTCCATATATAATTATAAATTCTATGTAATGTAGTACTCTATGTAATATGAAAATGTTAAACGGAATCTAAATTTTATAATTATTACAGTAATTGTTGACTAAATAGTACATAAATGTATCGATCTTGCTCACCATCAAATTTTAATGAATATAAACAGTATTATAATATAATTATCCTGCCCATTGAATAATACTGCTTCCGAAATATATTTCTTGTAATCGTCACTGAAATACCAGAAAAGTTATTAATTTTTAATTATATAGATGTCAATTATAAAGACTACAACCAATGAGAGCAACATTGTATAATGTATATACCTTAATTATGCAAAAAAAAATATTGAAATGAATGCATTAACAGAAATGATATGGTTATTATTGTTGTTGTCATTAAAGTACTACTTTTCTCTACGCCTTCGTATTATGCAACCAAGCTTGCAGCTAACAATTGTAGTAGCATTAAGAGATCTGTTAAATGCTTTATTTTCTGACAAGCGGTATAATGCAGTTAAATGTTTAATTGAATTAGTGATCAATGCCATTTTATTCCAAAATAACAATAAATATCTAAATTTACTTTTATCGCCGGAGGCGGGCGGCATTAAAGCACTAACAGTTTAGAATCTGGGCAATGTTGAATTTCAGGCAAACTGCAGAAGATTACAAGTTGAATTTAGCAAATCTAGATTAATGTACAGATGTCAAGAGCAACTCTACATTTGTTTTTATATTGGACGCACTGGACAAACCTTGAGGGATTAGCTTTTTTCTAAATAAATTCAAATTTTTATTTTCGAAATAATATAATATTCAATTTTATGAAGCACGATGTGGAAGTCCTTGGGGAGCAGATCTTAAGAACCTATTCATTTTCAAAAATAAAGTATTTATTTAGTATACTTACTTAACTTAATTTGAATTTAATATTTCATTTGCGCCATTTTAAAATCTCTGCAATGGGGAATCAATACCCAATCAGTTATTGACTATTGATGGAAACTTTAGGCTATTCTTGACATGAGAAACTCGGGATTTTGCCTAATCTTCTGGTAGGCAGGCTAAAAATCAGAAATTGGAGAGAGAAAGAGTATTACTTGTAATTTGTATGTCCATTTTATGCTCAGGTATATTAATTGAGTTTAGTGTTATATACACGTGGGGTTAGATTTTCAGTTCTTGTTCCACAATTTAACAAATTTCAATCTAAATGTTTTGTGTTTCATATTTGGATTTTTACACCTCGTTGTAATTTATTTAGTTATTCTTCACCTGGATTAGTATACTTTTACGAAGTATTGTGCAAAATTTCAAACTTTGATTGGTTAATCATATAAGAGTATTGATTGGTCACTAAACTTATTATAATATTTTAGCTTTGTTTTAACAATATATGGATGTTTTGTATAAATTTATTGCTAACCTTAAACCAGAAACTTTATTTTAATAATAACATATTGATGTAATAATTAATCATAATTTAACTGACAACGTCAATATTTATTTCATAATTCTTTTTATATTTAAGCAGTGACAGTATTGTTTTTATATACGAGCTGAAAAAGCTTGTGAAATGCTTTTATGACTAAACCATTTCAGTAAGAGGCATGCTGAATGCTTAATAAAGAATTTACATGCTGCAAGTGATGTTTATCATAAAACATTTAATTTTATATGAAGCAAAAAGTGTACTTTTAAAGGATTTTTTTGTATTTCTACCAAAACAAAATATGAATTGAAATTATTATTAAATGTTTCTATTTTGAAATTCCACAATGGCAAAAGTAAATAAACTTTTAAATTGGTTCTAACAGAAAATTTCGTGCTTTTGTTTTATTCCATACCTAATTTAATCAAAGACTGAAATTCAGAAAATTTATTTTATTTTGTACTTTTAAATAAAAGATATTCTACCTTGGTTAATACATAAATTATGTGATAATTATTTAGGACTATGTAATTGTTATCCCCAATGAATAATTAAACAAAGATCCTAGTTTATTTTGAAGCAGTGGTGACAGAAATTTGATCAATATAGCACCGAGGAAAGTTGAAACTTAACTTAATTTTGACAACTTATTATAACTTCTGTCAAGTTTAACTCATGTAAAATTTCATTAACCAGTTTACTGTAATTCTAAACTTGTATCCAAATAATGTTTAATATTTTACCGCTCTTTACCATTTTACTTAATTAATTAATTTAACAAGATAAAAATTCCTTTCAATTACTCGCAAGTTGTAATCTTCTTTTAAGTTCGACTGTAGTCCTTAAACTGATGAACAATAGCTACACCTTTCCTACAATTTTGACAAAATCTTTCAAAGTTTTGTTCTAAATAATTTAATTACTTATAGCAAAACCACGGATATAATTTAATTTATTTAATTTAAATAAATTTAAGTAAATGAATTAAATGTGCTAAATATTATAGTAGTAGACTATCATTATCGTTATCGGGCTTGATATTAATGATGTAACTTCGCTAGCGTCGTTTCATTGATCCAAATACCATAAACGTCAAATAACACGTTAACCGAGAAATAACGTGTCAAGCAAACAAGAGTTAAAAAATAAATTGTTAAATTATTCAGAATCTATTAATATTTTAAAGCTTATTATAGAAGATTATTAATTCGCTTTCCTAGAAATAATATTAACTAATGGCACATTAACATTGTGACGTCTACAAGTTTAGCTGAAGCTAAAAGACATATAGTACAAGAAAAAATAGGCGTTGAAAGTAATGAAACTCGTAAAAACTTATTTAGTGGCAAAATAAATAGCCAGTAAGTTTATTTAATACGACTTTGAGAAAATTCGACTTTCTGTAAATTACCTACATGCGAAAATTTCTCTTATTGTTATAGTATATTAATAAAGCACAACTCCAATAAAATTTAGTGTCCACACATAACTTCAATTTTTAAAATTAACTTTTAACGTTACGCCGAACACTTAGGTATTTTTGTTTCCGTCAAAAGTACGAATCAAATTAAATTCGACAGTCGTTCTAAGATAAAGCGTTAAAATTCCATTCGAGTTGTTCCTGTAATAGAATTTGAATATTTTTGAAATGCTGTGTAATAGTCTGGAATAAGTTTGCAGTTTAAAAATACGTCATGTTACGAAAGCCGCATTGCAATATACAATTAGATCTTAAAATTTTGTTTTCGCAACGTACATTTCAGCAAATTAATTGCTCGAGTACTGATTTGTATCCAATTAACACGCAATTGTATTTTGCACAACAAATATTTACTTGTGCTATTATTGTTAGGCTGTGATTCTGAATTATGAAGACAAGAGAGATGATAAAAAAATGATGAGGTACTCGGTCTGATGCCAGGCGAACGTATATTGCAATCATTGGTAGCTAAGGTGAATGCAGAGCAAAGTTCGGATGCCAACCTACGACACAAAAGGATAAATTGGTTGACGATCTGACAGTTCAGAACAAACAGTGAACTGCTCCACAAAATCAAATATAAACTCTCTTCGAGTATAAGTGATCGGTTAGGATAAGAAAAGTTGGGTTAGAATTCAATTAATTAGCAATTTGACCTCTCTAACTATGAAGTAGAAATTGTTTCATTCTACATCTTCCTTACAATAAAATATCATTCTCGCGCCGAAACTCTCTGGTGCCGAAATGTTTTGGCGCCGAACCGGCTCTGCCATAAATATACCTTCAATTTGCGAGCAACAAATTAATATAACTAATAACACTGGAATACATAAAAGTAAAATATTGTAAAATTCATCTTTCATGCAGACACAGGATAAAATTCATAAACGATTTTGTATTGTAATTTGTATATCTGTAGCGGAAGTTGATTGACATTTAAACAAAACATTTTTACAAGAAGTGCCCGCATAGATAGTAAATTAATTTAAATTAAACCTAGTACTTTATAAACCAAGTGAAGAAGTAAATGCTGAAATAGAAAACATTAAAAAAACTAAAAGTACAAAGCAAAGTTTAAATTAGTTCCGATTTGATCTCTTCGTCATGAGATTTTGGCTCACTCACGTTCTGTCCTTCAACTTCCAACTACAGTTTTTCCTCTTTATCACTGCTATTCTCTAAGAAGGAATTTTCATCTTCAACCTCGTAGCCCTTTACCGTAAATTAGGCAACACCTTTAATTTTTTGCTTTGCTATTTTGGCTGATTGCCTTAAGTATTTCGACTTCGTCCCACATGAATACAAATCGAAAAGAAATTTACAAAATACTTAAAACAAATTTAAAACCATGAAGCAAACCAGTTGTTTAAAAAGTTTACTTTAAATGAAGGGCAGCTTCCAATTCACCAAAATCAATAGATGGCGGCACAAATTATTTTGTGATTATTATTACTATTGATTATTAATTAATAATGAGCTTTATTTCAATAAAAAATTCTTGTTTACTTCTAAAATAAAATTAGAAGCTTCCTTTTTTTTTAAACGATTCTTAACGTGATAACCATAGCCCTGCTAGGTAATACTTTGCTTTTTAAGTGGATGTATAATTAATAAGTAGCTTAACAAATTTGTTTTTCCTTTAAGTTGATTATAAATTTTCTCAAATGCCTACCTAAATACCACGTAATAAAAATCAAAGTGAAACAACTTTAACATGTAATAATTATGGGAAAAATTGAATTTTTTACAGAAAAACAGTAGTTAATAAAATTATGTATATTACGTGATAGATTTGTTCGAGATTTCTTCCTAAATATTACTACATATGGAAATTTTTACGGAAAAACAGAATACGGATTTCAAGTCTCATGAAATAATATGGTTTTGATTTATTTTTAAAGCTCAAAAAAAAAACATAGTAACTATTTCCTATATTGTTAAATTAAAATATCTTAACTTTTACTTATCCAAAGCTTTTTTATCACAGCGATGTAAATTTCTAACAAGTAGATAGTATGAATTATTGAGACGTCATTAAATATTAAGCTTTATCAGTATTTTAAAATAAAGAAAATATATGCGCTGTGTACGTACCTTGTAAAACTAACATGCATAAAATTTTCAGCAGCAGAATGCTTTGTAACCATAAATTTCACGATAATTTAAGATGAAAAACGGTATTGTAAAAACTTTTGCGAAATATATACTTACAATGTATTTTATTTGTGAAAACTGTGAGCACTTTAGTTGTAAAAACTGTGTGTCTTCCATTTTAGCAATTCTAAAATAATTATATTGTTCCATATTATGAAACATTCCTCAACCACGAATCTATTGATTATGAGGAAATATAATATAATTAATCTTATTACATCAATTCCGGAGTTTTTCTTTTAGTTTTTAAAATTTCCTTAAAGATGTGTTATCTGAATTGTTGTCGAAAGTAACTTTGTTCAATGTTTTAAGAATATATTTCCTATGCGCGATGGATTTTCACTTTATCTACAATAAAATTTTCTCTATATACGAAGTATAAAATTAAAAAGCAAAAAAAATTAAATATTAATTATCTCTTCTAGAACTAAAATCTGGGTTCGTACTTATATTAATCAGAATGATACCTCTTGAATGCACAGAAAATAAAATGAAAATTTTTAAATAAATTGTCTTTACTTGGTTGCAAGAATGTGGAAGTAATGCAAATTGTTATTTATTTTATTTTCGTCATGTCTACATCGTGACTGCAGTACAGCTAGTAATAATCAAAATAATGATAATAGTACATTTACATTATGTAACATTTGTATAATAGATGCTATTACAGAGAGCGGGAATGGGTTATCTAGAAATTTAAAAGTACATAATAAAACTGAGAAGGAAAACAGATTTCCCACTTAAATCAATTGCTTTTTAGTTTATTATTCCATAAATCGATTAAATTAAAATTGATATCAAAAGATTATATAATCTTGAGGTAAAGCAACCTCTGGAAAAACAAACTCTTCAAATCAAATAAATAATTTATTTTTGTTTTTAATTTTTTATAGTTTTTTTTACCCCGACGTTCTGCCAATTAGCCAGACTTATGTAAATATAGAACCTATTATTAAATCCACACCGTATTGATGCACAGCGGAAGGCCGAGCCAAGAAATTCTGCCAAGTCCGAGATTCGAACCCAGACTATTGTTTTTGTCATAATTTTGAATAATACTAATTTTTAATTTAAATAAAAATTATCAGAATATTAAACAAAATTGTATCCGCCAGGTTGAGTTTTTCTGGCAATGAACGTAAGGGCGGTTTTAAATATTATTTATAACAGAAACTTACCTTCTCTTTTTGTACTAAATCTTTTAAATAAAAGATTTTCTGGTAGATACAGAATTAAATGGCTAAGATGTGTGGGTTTAAATTTCCACAAAGTACGTCGAAATTTTTACGATCACGTTTCCCTTATAAGATGCTGACAATATCTTAGAAGTATCAAATGTTTATTAACTCCTCTGTAATTGAAGTGTTGAATCGTAGAAATGAATGTTCCATTCCGCCAAGGCAATTTTTCTTTTTATTAATTAGGTATATGCCTGAAATATAAAACTGGTATATGATCGTCTTCCATCGTAATTGTGCAACTGGGGGGGGGGGGGAATTTATACCATCAGATGTACAACTTTTTGTATAAATAAATTAAGTAATTTGGGTGGAAACTTTTAACATTCTGGAAGTACTCCTTGCTCAAGACCAGATAACTAAAGAGTTAGCTAGCTTTTCAGATCTAACTCAACAGTCCTTAAGAGGACTCTTTCTACACAAAAACAACTAACTAGAATTAAAGGATTGCTTTTAGGTGTTAACACAGATATATAGAAATAACAACGTCTGAGGTTGGATAATATATGTTTATTTAATTCACTAGTCAAGAAGGAAATATAAATCCCAGACACACGATAATGATCAATCGAGGATTACAATAATGGTTAGTTCTAGACAAAGATAGGACAATTTTTCTTTAAAGAAACATTTACATGATTCAAAATAAGTCAAGATTAAAAATGTATGCATGCTTATGGTAGATCATGAAGCCACTTGGGAAATTTTGTCTGAGCTCTATCTTTACATGAGAATACATAATCTTGATTTACCTTCTGAGAGAAATATATTTCAAATTTTTAACACAATGTATTGATTGCTTATTGGAAAGTCTTATGAAAAAAATCATTTCTTCCCGTTATTTTTAAAGTAGCGAAGGTTTTCCAAACAATTCAGTAGTATAATTTTATGGCAAATGAAGCTGCACTTGCTCTAACACAATAGCGTAATAATTATTCGTATTGCACTTAAGTTCTTGTCAAGTCACTATTTTTTATCCTTTGATCCTACTGAACAGACTATGAGTAGAGAAACTCGATGGATATTTGATTCTACAGCATCTCAGAGTGTACATGTAATAGTAAATGTTAGTATCAGGAAAATGTACACGTTTACGGTTAAGTGTGGAATAAGGTTACTCTGAAGTTGCTAAAGCACGTTGAATCTTTTAAAAGTAGGGGTTATCTTGACAATTACCCATAAGTGTACACTTTTAAATCTACAGGTTGGTATAAAAGGATATATCACAGATTTTTGAATTGCATACATAGATAGAAATCTGTAAATAGAGTGCCAAAATAATTAGCAATAATCACCCAGCTCATCAATGTGTCTGCAAAGGCACGAAAATACTAAATGTTTCCCTTATAACTGTAATAATATATAAATGTAACTGAAATAGTGTGTTAGATTAAGATCAAAAACGAGTATTCTGCACTTGTTCCTATCAGTTTGAAGTTCCCCAGGGTAGCGTTTCTGTGACCAATGTTACATCTTCTATTTACTGCAGACTTTACAGTATCCAAAAATGGACGAAAAACTGGGGAAGCAAGGACATTTACAATTCGCAGAGAAACGTGTCCGCTAATTACTCGAAATGGCAATGTTCTTCCCAAAGCAGAGGACACAAAATATTTTTGAATGCAACTGGATCGAAGGATAATCTAAACAAAATCAATAATTTGGTGTAAACTACACAATTTAAATTGGTTCATATGTCCAGAATCTCAGCTAACAGTAGGAAACTATATATTGCTGTTTAAAAAATTATCAAATCTCTCTAGTGAAATTATGATATTCGGCTATGGGGTTCTACTAGCAACTTAAACATTAAAATCTTACAAGAATTTCAGTCCAAAATCTGCGCTAAGTCCAAAGAAAAGTAACGCTCCATCGTACGTCACCAAGGAAGCTGTCCACCGTAAACTGAAAGTAAACATTGTTAAAGAATAAATACGAGCTAGTACTGTTAAATATTACCATAGGTAAGCGGAACACAGAAGCCATCTGCCCAAGAATTTGCCAGATAACATCAACCACCTAAAGAGACTTAAAAGAACTGAAATGTAATATTATATTATTATAAATTATATCAAAGTCTTTGGTAACTGTTATTGGATGATTTTCCTCTCGGATCAACAAAAGATACAAAATTTACCGAATGGACAATGTACAGATTACAAATAAATAGATAAATAAAGGAATAAAAAATCGTGTAAGCCTCGTCCACCTAAACTCACGGGGGAAGTGAAACTTCTTTAGCCGTAGATGTTATACATATTTTTGTATTGACTGTATTTAAATATCTATAAAAATACTAACGGATTTTAAACGAAGAGTCGCTCCGTGTTAGTCTTCTACTGCATTCTGATCACGACTGACTATACCTCGTTGTTCGCTGCGCAACATCCCCGTTATCGTTCGTTGTTACCGAAGCCGAAGTGTTATTCCCTTTTGTTGAGTCCCCCCTTACAGCAAAATATTTCAAACAGAATATGTCGCTAAAGAAGTTTCACTTCAAAAAGCAACTACATACTTTGATTACACTAAAGTAGACTACAGTTGGTTTACACTAAAGTAGTTGGATGCCGTCGCTGACAGTAAAGTAAAGTAATTACGACCTCGACAACCACGAAGCATTACATTAATCTTTATAAATAAAACACAAAATTTGTATGTACGTATACGTTCGTCCCATCAAAATGTCTTCAATGCAAAGCAACTGAAATTTTATCAGGATATTCACTTTTTCAGCTAAGGTTAACGCTTCTATTCCCAGCTGTCTACATCAACTCTTTTTTGCGAAATCGGGGAAACTTCATTTCGACATTCTGATTGAGTAAATAAATTACATAAAATAATAGGCAGTTTTCTAAGAGCCAATTTTTTACAGAAGCTTTGAGTTTGCAGTAACACTCTCCGGAACAAACGCAAGTGCGACAGCAAGCTAATGCCGAATGTCAACGATTTCGAGTCGCTTTCATGGTTTTTACGTATGGTTTCCACGAATAATAATGATATTTCCCAGAGAGGCCGAAGGCCGAACAATCACATGAATCGTATATTACAAGTGTATTTTACTTTTTATTTAAAAAAAATCTGTTGCTTAATGATTTTTTTCTAATTCACCTTTGTTTTAGTTCCGTTATTTGAACAATGCTGTGCTATTTCAAAATGTTTTCAACTAATTTTTTGGGGATGAATTAGCTTTTCTCTTTTTCCTTTTCTATGGTATTCTACAACTGTTGATGATTCAGCTATCTGTTTTTGTACCGTTCTGTTCGGCTCTTTGTTTCTGCAGTCTTTCACTTCGAATCCTTTGACACTAAGTTATCTTGCCACTTTACGCAGGGTCCTCCTATTGTTTACAGATCTGGTTTCAAATTTTTTTATTTACCAGGGCCACCGGTCGGCATTGTGATAACAGGAAGTTTTCCGAATTAAATTGAGAATTCAAGCAATGTTTGCCCACCCCTTTTTGAAATTCTGGAAATTTTTGAAAAATGTACTGATTGTTTTTTAATGAGCTTCTTTTATTCGGGGAAAAATAAATATTTCAACAATAACTTGATAGATTTGATTGTGTCGAATTATGTAGCAGGAACAACTACTAGGAATGGAAATATTCCCCAATTAAAATCCATCTTAAACTTAACGAATTAAAGTTCTTCCATTCTTATATGTTTAACTGTCAAAGAAAATACTACTAATAGCAAAATTATTTTTTTAAAACTTTTAAATATAGGTATTTGAAAATTTTGAAGAATAATTAGACAATGAAAATAATCAAAATCGGATCAAAGAATAGAAACCTACTAAACAACCAAACTGTTATGTACAACTTAGTAATTCCTGATTTTGTATTTTACTGCCACATTATTCTTTACAACAGCAATAATTCAAGTTTCTCCATCTTTATTTTATAGAATAGTTTTTTGTGGTTAAGTTTATAACTTTAGGCAAGTTATAAACAACGCCTCTAATGCAAAGTTCAAACGATTTTCTTGGTAAATCTTGGCTTTATCGAGAAGATGCTCCGGATGCTGTTTCTGAAGTTAATTTGCAATTTCGTTTTTGGTCTTACACAAGTCGTATTATTTAATTATAATGTGGATGTTTGAAAAATTGCGTTGTTAACAATTAAAAAAGTTTCTTTGTCATATTACTTTCTTTTGATATGTCTTCATCTTTGTGCTTTGAAAAAGTTTGAAGGTTTCAGAATAAAAATGAACGGTAGGTAGGTATATTTTAAAATTATAATTCAATTGCGAGTAATCTTTCAGTCCACACGATTAAAATTACCTGTAGATCGCCATGTTTAATCCAGCCCAGAGTGAGTTTATCAGCAGAATTATCCAAATGTTTGAATTTATACCTTGTGTGTGTAAAATAAACTGCCTAATCCACAATTACGGGGATACCACAATAAAACTGACGTATTAGAGTAAAATTAATTTAGATTACCCGAAATTTATTAACCATTTGAGATCGTTACAAGGCTAAATAATGCTGGAACTGTGTCGTTGGAACACAGTGCAGTGCAAAAGTAATTCTTCAAGTAGCACTCCTACGATGTTAAATAATGTCATGTATTAGGGTTCCGGACATCTGAGATTTGCGTCATTTGTCTTACGATTATCGAACGAAAGTTGGTTTTGAAAATAAACAGCATGTCGAAAAGCAGTTTCTAATTTTCCACAAGCTTTTTCTAAGGATAAATAAAGTAAAGCAACAACTAAACAACAAACATATTCCGAATTTATACCGTGAATTATATTTGTCTCAAGATTACATTACCATTATCTCTAAGCCGCGAGGAAGAGGGTAGATGGGGACCAAAAGTCGGGTATATATTGCTCCTTAGAGTTCTAAGCTTACTACTTCCTTATCTACAAGGGAAACCTAGATACGTTTTCATACTTTTCTTTTTTTAATACACCCATTTTTTAAAGATTACCATAAAAAAGCAATTTATTTAATTCTGATTTTAGAAATTTGCTAGTTTATTTTAAATTTATTTATTACAAAATTTGTTCATCTAATATACAACATATAAAATTAACTCATTTACTATTATAAACTTCTACGTATTAAAAATACAGAAATTTAACAAAGTTAGTGTGCATTCTATTTTCTATAATTTTTACAACTTTAACAATAATTACTTGCTACTTATTACGTTATTACAGGATTTCACCACTACATAAGTATTCTAACCTTTAAATACTAAATTAAAGTGCACGTTAGCTATTATAATAAAGATTTTCAAATATACCGATTGAACATGAAAAAATGTTATATACAATTTACTTTTATTACTTATTATAATAATATCTTATAATATAATAATGGCTAGCTTCTAAGTAATAAACACAAATTTTATTTACCCTGTTTTGTTTAATATTAATTCACTGACACGTCTGGAATTTTATTGATTGCGATTATACGCATTTACACACTTTATTCGTGTTAAAAATTTCCTGAGCGTATAAGCACCACAATTTACTATACAACTGATGGTTCCCCTTCGTAACCCTCGTCTGGACTTTCAGTTAATACCTCATTAAGTGGATCGTTTTGTGTATCTAAAGCTGAGTCAGTCTTATTTGAAGTTAAATGTTCTGCTTGTTCTGATTCCCTCTCTCCATTTTCTGTTTGAGCTCCTACACAACGTTTACTAACGCTAAGAAATTTACTTTTGTTAGAATCCATGTTGGAGTTAATTGAATGTAAATTTGCAGGAACGCATTGTGGCCACTGCATTCCCATTGCGGTGCAGCAGGGTAATGAAGATGGAGCTAACTCACCCTCCTGAAAATTTTCCGGCTGTACGGGTATGCAGTTGTCGTTTGCGTTAATACTTTTAGCGGGATAGCCGTCGACAGTGTATCTAATACCCGGGCAGTAATGTTCGTATGCGGCCGGCTGCGTACTTCTAGACAAGAATTCAGCTTCTCTCGAAAATCTATTTAATGGATTAGCAGCCGACTGTTTCTTATTTCCTTTATTATACGGAAGTGTTCTATAAAAATTATCGTTATATTTTATTGGACGGGTGTACATTTTAGGAAGGCCATAATCAACGGGAAATCCTTCCGGGTCCATCAAACAGTTAGGATTTAAATGTATAGTATCTGCATAAAACTCGCGATTTTCTCTTACCCGAGAAATCGGGACAAATCTCTGAGAAATTGTCGAATTTAGTTGAGTGTCTTCAACGCATTCCGCGTAGTTGTCATTCTGAGCTTCCCCATCGCCTTCGCGACGACGACCCCCGCTTTCAGTGTCGTTAATGAGGTCAGGGTTCTGCTCCAGCTGATAGCGACTGAGCGATGTGGGGCTTCTAACGTGATTAGCAACCCTGATCGGAGACATAGCTCGAAGCAACTCTTCATTAGAGTGTGGGTTATATATCATTTCTTGCTGATGATCGACATTATTCCTGTTTTCTTTAAGCGAATCAGAAAATTGTTCCATATTCTCGCGCAATACGGAGCACTTAGTTGTATTTTGCTGATATTGCAGAGCAACTTCTTTTGTTTTTTCCCTTTTTTGCTGACGTCTTTTATTTCTACGACATTTAACAATCGATACTACGACGGTAATTATAATAAAGATGTTTAGTACGACAGCAACTACAATTACGACGGGTAAATATTCGAACGGAAATGGTACATTTATTACTATTGGTTCCTCTTTTACGATTATTCTAATTGTAAAATTTGATTGTGAAGTTCCCGCGGCATTTTCGGCAGTGCAAATAAAAGTTCCATTATCATCGCTATTTGTATTATAAATAAACAGTTCACTGCGTTTCTCTTCCGCACCTTCTTCGATGAAGTAAGTTAGATGAACGCCAGGAGCTACTAATGTGTCGTTTTGTAAGATTCGTCCTTCGAACCACCAAGACACGCGTGCTTCTGGTGAAGCGTGTACATGACATAACAAAGAAACGTTCTTTCCTTCCGATATTTCCAAGTAAAAGGTAGTCGGCGTGACGTCGGGCAAACATGCCAATTCTGGCGTCGGAATGGACCTGATTGCTTGACTTAATAAACGGGAAGGGCTCGTGCACGTGGGAGTCATAGAATGAGGTAAGTTAAAGTCTAAAAGCCACTTATGCAGATCGACAATATTACAATCGCAATTCCAAGGATTATTTTGAAGTTTGATTCCTTTGAGTCTTTGAGGCAGAGTACGGCTTCCACGAATAGTTTTTAATTTGTTGCCTTCCAAATAAAGCCACTCCAAACTATGCAGACCCTGAAACGCATTCACATCCACATAGGAAACTTCGCAATTATTCAGTTCCAAGGTATTCAAGTAAGACAACTGATTAAATGCATCTTTCTGTAAAGACTTTATAGGATTAAAGTTAAGAGTAAGTTTCATCAGTTGGTTGCAATCCGCAAAGATTTCGCTAGGAACGGATACTAGCAAGTTACCAGCTAAATCTAGTTCAACTAAATTAGTTAGTCCTTTAAATGTCCTATTATCGATACTAAATATTTTACATCTTGATAAATATAATTTTTGTAAATTAATTAAGTCCATTTTTAGAAAATTTTCATTAGTCAATACTTGTAATTTATTATCGATAAATTCAAGCACCTGCGTTCCACCATCCATCCCTTGAGGTATCGACGCGAGATTTTTATTATTGCATTCTACTGCTTGTTTGCCATTTTTCCATTTACAAATGCAAGGTTTCGGACATGCTTGCAAATATTCTAATAATATTGCTAAGACTAAAATCACGTACTCAGTTTTCATGAGTGCAGCCATACTGCAGAAAGCTTCATATCAATTGATGTGTTTTTCCTTACAGCCACATTCTCTTTCTAATAACGGATCTGCAACAATAAGCACGTATTTATAAAAGTTTATAAAAATAAGTAAAAAGGTAATCGCATAGTGTAGTTTTTTAAGTATATTTGTAAAGTGTTTGTTGAATTGATGGTGTTTGGTACAGGGAACGAAGCGCATTTCCAATTCAGAGCTTGTCTGTTTCAATGAATGGCCGAGCAACAAAGAGGGATTGCGTTAGCCCTGTTTTTTTACATTTCACATTTGTTTTTGGTTTGCTTTTGTGCCTACACAAGAGTAAGTCATAAATTTTGTGTGCGAATGCTTTTGCATATTCGTTCACTTTAGAATAATAGATCTTGATAAAATAAAACTTTCAAAAACTGTTTAATTTTCCAAAATACACTATTGACAAAATGTGAAATTAAATTAACACGTTTTAACTTTATTAAAGAGAAGTAGACAACTTGAAAATTTAAGCTATACTGCAAATGGAGAGATATATCGGCGCTTTAAATAATGGCCACGTTCATTACTGCGGATTAAGATTTTACAAAGGATTTATGATATGGATTTGTTTTATACTACATATACTTTCCCAAAAAAATTTTGGTTACATATTTTCATTGTTCATATTGGCAATTTATTAAAAAATGAAGTATATAAAACAGTAATTTTCTAACTAATTCAAAAAGCAATTTTAAAAATGTCTTGATAGTTAATTTTACGTTGCTGCACCGATCGCATTAGAATTGAAAATAGAATTGCCATCAACGTAATTTGAAATTTTCAACTCTGTAACGTTATTGGTTCAGAATAAGAAAACATTGGTTAGGTACAAACACTCTGCGCAAGTAAATGTTGGTTAAATCAATGATTCAAAAACTTTCGAAAGATTGATAAATGGTTTAAACCTTGTGCAGCCTCCAATGTGATAAAGTGCTGTAACCCACGGAATTTTGAGTGAAGTAAAAATACTTCCCAATTTCAAAACTTTAATAAACAAAAAAGATCTTAAATTTAAAATTTCCGACGCCCCTTGAATCAACATGCGATGCTTTTTAACATCGACAATTTTTTCTTCAATCTTTTATTTTATTGCATTATAATAACTATAAAACAATTATTGCTTTTAAACTTTATTAAAAAGTATTGATTTTAACCCCCACAATTTAAATTTCCTAAGTTTCTCATAAAATAGAAGCTATGCAAAGAATTTATTATAAAAAGTCCAGATCAATATTTATTCCTATGTTAAATCGACACCAATAAAAATTTTAAATTCACGAAAAACATAAATATTCGAACGTTTTAACCCTTAGCCCTTAACCCGCTAAATATTTAGTAAGAAAACGTCCAATCCAAAATGTTATTACAAAAATCTATGTGCGTAATTAAAATTGGCAGTTAGGTAGCGGTTGACGTCGAGAAATAGAGGGTTGTATTGGATTCTGACAACTAACTCATGAAATATGCAGGATAACTGTTGTAGCCCTGGGTATTAAGGATTTCAATCTGACTTGCAGGTCTACATTTTTGTGAAGGCTGTCCACTCCATTATTACAAAAAAACTTCAGAAATAAATTGCTTTTTTTGCTACTACCTTGCAATCAATTAATTATTGAAAATTCTATCAATATCAGGTGCACAAAATTTCATCTGTATTATTTGGGACATATTATGAATTATTAATGCACACCTTTTATAAATAGTTTAAATTTCAAGTTAATCTTCCTCATGAATAAAAATGTATTACATATCCCAGTTGTAGTGTTTTTATACAAATCTGCTGACAATAAGGATAAGTTTTGATCGTACCAGTTTGAGCTTTTCAGTGCGAAAATTTCATGCAAAGTTCCACTAAACAGTTTCCCGATATGACATTGTCAATAGTTAATATGACTAGTAGCAACGAGTGAATAGTTGGTACAGCAATTGCACGAGGATGACTGTTCTACTTCAATTGTTTGAAACCAACAATGCATGAGTATTATTTTTTTACAAAAAGATAAATTTGTCAAACTTCAAATCTTAGAATTTCTATGCCACATGACATGTTCGGGTTTCTTTCAGTGCAATTCATTTTCAAGTTATTAATTACTTTAAAATATTGTATCGAAACACCGCTTGAAGTTGAAAGTTGAAGCTTCAGTCTAGTTCCTGTCGCTCAATAAACAGCTTTGACAGAGTCATCAATTCGAATTATGGATGAAAAGAAAAGTAGTTCTAAGTAGTACGTGCGGTGTACACGTACCGCAAAATTACAGCACCGTCATCGTCGATATCCTCTCCTTTAGATTAAAAAATATCAGCAGGATATTAGATTGCATAGATTATAGTGGCCTAGTTAAATATTTTAGGCTTTGATAATGCCTGATTGCTTATCATTTTTCTACGCCATATTTTTTAAATTTTGTATTATGATTTTGTTATATTAAAATTTTGAAAGGTTTACTTTAGTGAAAATTTCATACGACATTTCATCACACATCATTTCAAAATACATTTTTACTACAGCGAAATCGTTCAGAAGAGTGCATTTTATTAACATTTTATAATATGTTTCTTATTGAAATTCAAGAATATTCATAGAACTGCGTTTAAAATATTTCTTATGATTTTGTGAGGTTAGATAAGACTTTGAAATTACTTTTTGAATTTCAAAATTAGAAAAATTGTTGATTGTTATCTAGAATATCAAAACTGTACTAATAGAAATATTTGGTACTTTATATAATACCAATATCGCTATACATTATTGCTGCAATATTGTAGCGATATTGTAGCAATATTGCTCCAATATTAATACAATATAGCATCCATACTTAAATCTGAACTTGGCGAAATTAATAAAAATGCTCGATAAAATTATCAAACTAAAATAATATAACATAAAGGCAAACACATAAAACAGGATTTCTAAAATTACTAGAAACATTTTCGTCTAAACAATGTTAGCAATCTATCAATTAACAGGGAAGTGCAATGCTTTCATTAGAAAAGAGAAATCTCTTCTTTGTAGGTTTTTGTTGTCGTTGTGTGTAGGAAGTCATCATGTTCATTCCAGGACTAAAGCTTAATTCAATTAATCTACTGACGAGGTCAGAATATGACAAAACGATTCGTGAATACTTCCAGCGCTTTTTATGTTGTCAAATTTTATGTGCACTTAAAAGGAAATAACAAAAATTATATTGTGTATTTTAAAACATTCCTAATTTAAACAATACTTTTCAAATTAAACTTCTGCGCATTTTAAGATTTTATTGTATTGAAAGAAAATGCGAAAATTTTAAGCCAAGTAGTTTTGTATAATTTCCACAAATTTTCTTGTATTTTCCTACCAAGTGTTTTATGTGTGCATAGTCTCATTTTATGACAACGTTTATTGCTCATAAAATGGTTGAGCAAATAATAAGCTGTAGTCGTTTTATTATTATTTTTAGTATTTTTTGAATACATTTTTTATATATTCTTCCTTATTTGGCGTTCCAGATACATTCAATTTTGTACGTTTTTTCCAAACAATCAAATATAAATTTTTCTGTAAAGCTTTCTCGATTGATTAGAAAACAGCATATATAGGCACTAAAAAACCGAAGTACTAGTATCTAAATTTTGTAGTGCTACAATTTAATTTTGAAAATTTATTTATTAATGTAATGGAAACGGACTAATTTCAAAGTTGCGTTAATTATTTACGTGAATATTTTTCTGGAATTGTTTAAATTATACCTTCTGGGGTTATTTTAGTAACATTATAGCTAATATAATTAAAAGTTTTGGAATAAATAGTTGTATTTGCAATAAAACATTAAATTAACCGTATTCTTTTTTGTAAACTTTACATTCTCTCCGCGTTAATATTATAACCAATCAATTTAAATATTCAATTTCATAATTTTCTGTTAAAATTGAAAAAATAAAAATTCTGATCACGATATAGGATTGAATCAATCTCGATAGGATTTCGCTTCTGTCCTTTGAAAACAAGTTTTAATAAAACTTTGTAACATACTTTTGTAAACACACATAAGACATAAATCTCTTTGATGTATAATAGCATTTACATATTAAAATAATTTATAAATTTTTCTATGGTTAATTTAATTTCGAACTGCACCAATTCTTTATTAAATTTAAAAAAGTAAAACTTTAAAATTAGTTTTAATGAAAATTATTAATTCGATTTGCAGCTTATCCAATTATAAGTTTGCGTTTCAGCTTTCAGCACAAAAGTTTAAAGTTTACCAATTCAAACCATTTGTTTTAGCAAAAAACAACAATGAAATTATTACAAATCGATTTAAAAGTTTCTCTTTCGATAGTATGCTGAAAGAGGGTAGTAGTATTCAACTTATTGTAAACTGCGCATAAGATTAAAACTTGTTTGAAAGACTTATTTTTCTGACTACTGAAGGGCAAGCTGAAATTTAAGGGTGCGCGCACATCACTGCGCACAGTTTTAGATTTAGAAAAAAAAATATGTAAATTTATATTTTTGTTGTAGGCTCAGAGATATATGCTCCTAATACAAATTCCAGAAGGCACATATAAAATTAATAGTTTCTAGTAAAATAGTCGCGAAATATTTTATCATCGGGCTTACAGTTTTGTCTTACTTTTAAAACTTAATTTTTGGATAGCTGTCTGAAAATCTGAAAAGAAAAAAGGTAAAGATATGAAACTTTAACTTAACCAATTGAGTTAAATATGAATTTATCTTAAATCTATTCATGCGCGCTGGCCTTTAAAACGAAATTTTGCTGTAAGGAGTAAATAGAAAACTTACAAGTTTTTAATTCAAAAATTAAAAATTGTAATCATCATAAATCTGAGAAAGAATTTTGAAACCCACATAAATAAAGTGACATACTGGTAAGGAGCGTAGTTTGTAAAATATTCTCTGTATTTTCTTACGAGATCTAAATTTTAAGTTTTAAAGTTTGCTCTCTGGTTTTAAACTTATTTTCAAACTACATTAATTAATTTAACACAGTTTACCGCAAGTAGTAAATTACATTTACAAAAATTTTTAATTTTTTTATTGCCTCTTTAAATCCCCCGAGTTTGCAATAAATCTTTTGTTCCCACTTAGTGAAGCGAATATAAGCCTTTTCCTTTGCTTCGTGAACGGTGTAACACCGCAAGAGGCATAAACACTCATTTTAGTAG
Source organism: Cantharis lateralis (assembly GCA_963170105.1). NCBI lineage: Eukaryota > Metazoa > Arthropoda > Insecta > Coleoptera > Cantharidae > Cantharis > Cantharis lateralis. The sequence goes on along the minus strand of OY720627.1, from coordinate 35,331,470 downwards.
AGCAGAGATAAAAGTTAAGTTTATTTTAGCCCGTACCTTCCCTTTCTATGTAACCTTCACGGTAAACGTTCGTCCGTTTTCCTAATTAGTGTTTGTTGATCCTCTTTTCTATTGCAGTAATCGTGAAGCACCTGAATGCTTCGTGATGGAACTAGCACGCCTAATGAAAATGTTTCTTATATACCAAACATCGGTGGAATATAAAAAAGTTTAAGGTAAAAGTTTTTCTTTTAACTTACATTATTATTGTACTTTTGTTGGGTATTTATTTCTTGAAGAAGCGGTTAATAAGCTTAATGAAGAGCAATTTAACAGCCTAATTGATTATTTATCATTTTTTTCAGCTATATAAAAATTTCTTTTACTGCAACTGGTTTTACTGTACATTCATAATTCCCATTGGACGTAATTAGTAGCTATATCAGGTTAAATCCGGGGTGTACTTACACATCGCTCAATAATTCCGCTTTATCCTTTTATAAATCAAATAAATTGTCCTTAAGCAAATGTTTTCAGTAAGCACCGTTTACCTCTTTTAGCATCGTATTACATAAACTTGCTTTTGAAAAAAAAAAATAAAGAAGAATACTTGAATAGACTTTCCAGTAATTAAATAAACTATTAGTTTCAGTACTCTCATATTTTGCAATTTTTTTATTGGGTTAATTGAAATTTTTTATCCAGTTTTAAAATTAAAAAGTTAGATGCAGAGTTTTAATAAAGAATTATCGCAATTAGCAAAGCCAGTTCGGATTTATTTTTAGATATTTTAACCAAAAGAGATTTTATTTGTTCTCGTTATATTTTCCGTTTCTTAAATCGCATCACTTAAGTAAAAACCAGGTGGATCTGGTCTGAATGATCGAATACACTTATTCTTTGATATCATTCAATAGCGTATATCAATGTTCTGATGTTTAGATTATTCATGCACCCCAAAAGATGTATTTAAGCTTCATTCTTGAGAAAATTTTCTCTACGAGTAAAAACCCTTCAGGAGGAAGATTACTTGCGTCAATATAAAACCCTTTCGTTCTAATTTATATGGATTATGCTGTGTGATGTGAAAATTAAAACTTAATCGTAATAATTTTGAACTTAATAAACAAAACCGCACAAAATCTTGTAATGATAATTGGAAGAGCTGCATGTTCACTGATTAATTCCAGTTGTAAATGTAATAATTATAATTAACAATTATGGAATGACGTTAAACCAAATGCGACAAAGTTTTGTCTGAAAAAAAAGCAAATTGTTGTTTATTATAGTATTTCATTAACTTGAGAATGTAATAACTTCAAAACAGCGCTTTATTAAACTTGTTATGAACCTCCATGAATAATACACTGTCATAAGTATTATCAATGGTCAGGAGCACTTTATGTCCTTTATTAATGGAAACAATATTTTATCAAAATTTAATTTATATAATTAATTTAATATAATATATTATTATGTAGAATATCCAGATTCAAGTATAGTTTGCTGTCTTGGCAGATTCCTGATTTACTCACCAATCGTCCTGGTCTTCCTTGTAAAAAATAAATTCGCAGGTTAAATACATTTATTTATAGTATGAATGCCCCAAAATAAAAGCTCGACTTTACTTAAACTTAATTTTGAGGATATGCAAAGCTCAATATATTACGTGAATTTTGAGTACTATTGATATTTTGATCCCCAGTTCAGATTACTCACTTTAATGTAAACAGAATTCAAATAATAATATAAACAAAACTTAACATTTCTGGAGAGTTCAAACAAAATACTCGTATGAATCGTGTATTAAATTCTATCCACTAAATAGCCAAAGGAAATGACCGTGTAAACTGTTAGTATGTAGTTTAATTCATTCTGAGATACGAGCGAACATTTGAACGAACAAGTTCAAACTTTACTTAGTTTATTTTTCCAAAAATTAAATATTTTAATTTTCAAGAAACTTAAGCCGGGAATATATTAAAAATATCAGATTACAATTATGTTATGTTCTAATTGTTTTCATTAAAAAATTTTATATTTGCAGGTACTAGCGAAACTTTTTTTCTTTTGAAAAAAATTTTAAAATTCGTATTTAATGTTTAGGCGTGGGAGCTAAAATAAAATAAGTGTTTTAAAATATGGCTCGAGATAAATTTGCATTTACTATTTGCACTTAACCAATATATTCAAATTTTATAGTAATGTTTTTTATATTATGCACTTACCCCATATCCATCATAACCCAGAGCACAATAGTGCTAGAAAATAATGGAATAGTGAAATATAGCTTCTCTAGCGAGATTATAATTTGTAAGAAGAGAATTTTAAATTATATAAATTAGTTTCGGACAATTACAGCTTTTGAAAAATATAATTTACGATATTTAAAGCTTTCAACTGCATCAGATATTCAGAATATTATGGATAAAAAGATTTTTCCGCCCGTAAAGCATCTACGATTGGTTCATTTTTGTTACCAAACTAAAAATGTTATAGGATATAAGAATAAGTTGTGCGGCGATCAGGCCGCACACCCTGGGAATCTGATATGTTACACAGAGAGAATATTTCATATTGCTTGAAATAATAATCTCATCGCGTTTATGAAAGTTTTTAATACTCAAAATATTTTAATACTCAGGATTGACTGACAGGGAAGTAGACACTGTGGAGTCTTTAATTTTCCAAGTTCAAAGTTAAACATTATATTTTCAACAATTCCATACTGCTGCTTTAATTGACAAAATCGATGGGTTAGCTTTGAATGAAGTTCGAAAATGATAGGTGGGTAGGTAGGCACTAACATTTAATTTAATTTGAAATTACATAGCACTCTAAAATGATGCAAATTTGGAAACACCATTATTAATTTATAAGTCTAATCAACATAACAAAAGTAACAAATTTCCAATTTTATATTGGCGAGCTTCAATTTTGCAAATTTAAATTGTATGAACACAAATTCAAAACATTCAACCCTTGGTAGAGATCTCATTGTCTTTTCCGATAGCTTTAAGCTGGGCTTATGCACACCACGTAAACGCAGCGATTTGGTGGTGTTTTAAGTGATGTACTTCGATAGAATTTCAAATGAACAGTTACCATTATTTTTATATTCTTCACTCAAAATTAAATTTAAATTGCTGCTAACATACTAATAACTTGGATATTAGTGCACTGAATTTCTTTTAAATACCTGATATGTAAGAAAATCTTACATCACAACGCGTTATGTGCATGTAACAGAATCCACATCGCGTTGTGAGTATAAATTTTGATATCTGGCCGAATTCCTCAAATGATTAATATTTTAGTTTTGTTGCAAATAATAGGATTAAGAATAAAAAGGAGGAAATTGCAATGGCTGCCCAAAGGATTTAGGATACGCTTTGTTTGATTTTTATAGCCACTAATGAATAATAAAAATAAAACTGAAATTTTTGAATACAACGAACAAAAATTATCATATTTGATTGTTTTACATAAATTATATCTGTTATCGCAAAAGCTGTAAGGTAGGAAAAACTCGAATTTGCTTTTATAATTATTTACTCCACTAAAAACTAGATAAAACTGGATAAAACTAGTTTTAACGACTGCTTTTACATAGTTAAGGCTAAGTTCAACCAGTGAATATAAGTTTTATAATCACACCTTTAACAATTATTTTCCATTTGTTCATTAATTTATGCTAGAATCGTTTTGAAAGGGTTTCATTTTGTTAAGATCCTAAAATCGTCCTTATACTGGCGTACGATTTTCACGCTAGGATTTAACAAAAGAAAAAAGCTCTATACAGTGATTCACACACTATCGTACCTCAAAAAGCTTTGTAACCAATTTTAACTATAATATTAACAAAACAGTTTTTCATTTTGTATTGGACAATTTTGTATTATTTATTTAAACCAAACTTAGCAATAAAATGTCTGTTTGCCGTTTTTTAACTATTGAATTTGGTTAATACATTGAACATCAACTCGAAACATATTCGTACTGTAACTTGGTTCTTGCAACCGCAAGCAAACTCGCAAACTTAATTTACAAAAATACAAAAAATATAAAAAAATGATTTTGTTGTATATGTAGTAATAGTTAAACACTTTTACCAGACTACATGAAACATGCAATCAATCACAATTTTGCTTTTTACGCTGGATACCCAGGTTTTGCTATTGCAAAAATGTCAGAACACGGTTTACTTTATAACTTCGTAGTCAAAGATTTTTCTCCTCTATTTTTTTCTAATTTCTTGCTTTACATATTTCTATATTTTGTTTTCTGTTCTAAAAATTAAAACTTTATTTATTACATCCGCTGCAAACTTTCTTATGTTCACTTGCTGGTGTTCATTATCGACTAGTGTTTATTACCGTCCATTATTACCCTCAGATGTTACCCTAAGGTACCCGCTACAACATCGATTCGACCTGGAAACCGTAACTTCTGCAACACATTTGACGGTTTTGTAAGAACTCATTAATAGGTTGGATTAATTTTATTAAATGGTAATTTGGAAGATTTGTATGTTAACCAGTTAACAGGTAAGCCAAGTAAAAATGTGTACAGACCCGCGGATTTAAATTTTAATGCTCTGCTCAGGATACTTCAAAATTAAGATTTAGTATTTCTTCTTTTTTTAAATTGAAACATTGAAATAAAGGGTCAAATAACAAATTACAGGCTTCATTTTATCAATGGTCGATCCCATAACTAGACCACTCACTCTTCCTGACTTACCTGACTAGCAGTCGAATTTCTTACAAACTAAAACGCAAACTTTATAGGAACTTCAACAGTTATTCATTTTTGAATTTATAGCATATTTGAATTTTCTTATCGTAAGTTAGTCAGCACAATTGCACAAAGGACTAAGAACAATAAAAATGTTTTGTTCATTGGGAGAACAATATAATAAGATTTTCAGTAGGCATCTGAGTGAAAATTTAACTAAAGGTATGCTCAGTACTAGAACATTTTTCACCCTGGTTTTGGAAAAAAATCACCGATAATATTATGCACTAATGTTTAAAAATTTAATATTAAAATTTTCTTCTTATTTGTTCGGAAATTTTTACATTACTTTTTATGTTCCCATTGTTTTCTATCTGTTTCACAACAATATTAACTTGAATGGAGCCAATGAATTCACCGCTTTAAGCTGTTATTTACAATTATGTAACATGTAATTAAACAGAATAAATGAAAAAGTGATGACGATTAGTTGAAAAACAATTTTAATTAAATCTTAAAATTTAAAGAGCGATCGACGGGTTTGAATCTCTACCACTTAACTGCTAACATGGTGAAATAAGCACTAAGTCTGGCATGACAGCTGCTAGTAAATCTTTTTCTATCACAGAAGTCATTACAAAATCTCATGTGTGATTTTAGTGGATATACATAGGTATCCATCCATAAATATTTTAATAAAGGCATTAGAATTACATGGAAGCAGATCCTCATGCCCGTTTGTGCCACATCATGTAATTATCAGAATTTTGTAATTTACATATTCAGCCAATGGGGAAATACTCTGTTAGGCAAATTCCCATCAGATTATGACCTCAACAACATGTATCAAAATTGAATCCAGGATTGACTTACAAGGAGGTTTCTTAAAGTACTTTTGGGCAAAGGATAGGAAAAATTTTGTGAACAGGACTTGGAACTCCAAAATTTTCCTATACATTTCAAAAACTTCCCGATGAGATTACCAAAATTAGAATACTTCTCTCTTTTTAGTTATTTTAAACAATTTACTTTTTGGACTCCCTGCTTTGTAGGAAATTGCAAGGACTTAGATTAGGACAAGGACTTCATTATCAAGATTATTAAATTTCTGAATTATGTTGTGAGTTGAGTTAATAATTTAAAAACGGAATTAATTATGATTAAAACATAAGAGTATTAAATTAAATAATTAAAAAATTAACAATTATTCTTTAATTTAAAAAAATTCTAAAAATAATGTTATATTAACTAAAAACTCTAAAGAGTAGTTACACTGCAAAATGCATTTTCGAAACAGTAAAAATTTGATTTTGTTACAGTTTGGCATAAAAATATATACAAATGTATTTGGCGACAAAATATACCCAAAGTCAAATATCCTAACGGCAAAACAATGTTGTTGAAACACTCGAGTCTATAACCGGCGGCGGCGTAAAAAAATCCCATTCCGAATGAACTTATACTTTTAATAATATAAATAAGCATTTAAAATTATTATTTTAATAATTTTTAACTTTGGAATATTAAAAATATTCGAACAAATAATCGTGTCCATCAACTGTCTCTGGAGTGAAGTGTTTATAGATTGATCTATATTCCAGGATTTTCATCTAAGCACTTTATGAAGCCTACATGTATAAAGTATATGCATAAATAATACAGGATTAATACAGTGATCTCAAAGGCTGCAGGTTTTGTTATTTAATTCCTGGTAGATTATATCCTATATTATTTTGTGCTTAATTCCAAAAATACACTGGCGGGTAAAATTCGCACTAGATAAAAAATATTTCCTAAATTTTCTTTTACGTGCACCTGTCTGGTAATTTAACATGCTGAGCATGTCGTCGCTACATTACATGGGTTTTAATTAATTCAAGTTACAATGTAAAAATAATTAACGAAGTGTTTCGTTTGAGTAATTTTAGAGAAAAACTTTCGCAACAAACCTACTGCGATCCGAACCCGAAATATTGACTTTTTTTAAATGCGAAGATTTTACAATTAATATTTAATACAGTTAATTTGAGTTAAGTTTTACAAAAACTGAGGTTGTTATTTTATGAAAGTTTGTTAAATCTTGCCAACTTTAATAGTCAGATTCATCGATATTAATATTTTATGTAATTTTCAAATTTCCATAAACTTAAAACGTTTTAAATTTTATTAAAGTACAATGTAATTTAAAAATAAATTAACTGGTGAGATATATTTATTCCAATTATGAATATAAATGGCTACTATGAATAATTTATTTTTAAAATAATAATTCCGTTTGATTTATTAATGATGTAACGAAATTGAAAAACAACATTTTCTTAGTAGTTATTGATAGGATTGCCGGATTACTCGGTATATTTTAAATTATTAAAATGTAAAAATTTGAGATTCGAACTTCTATGTTTTCAATTCTTAAGTATCTGTACTTATTTTATTCATATCTTGCCTTTCCACCGAACGAAAATTGTTTTCTTTATGTCCCACAAAAATTTTACAGTTCACTGCTTTTTCCGTGTAGTGCAAATATTTCTTTTATGTTGGGTTGTAATATCAGCGTCGGTGAAAATAAGTATAAAACTTTAAAATTATTGATACATTTTGTACAGCAATAAAACTCCGCCAGTACCAGTTTATAATCCAAACCAAAATGGAGAAGGATTTGTAGGTAAGATTATTAGCAACCTCAGAAATAAGCAGAATTGATGTGTTAAAACATAACATTACATTTGAAAGCATACAAGGATTCCAGTTTGGCGTGTTATTTTCTGAAAATTAAACTTTTATAACAAAATCTTATTAATATTGCCAAAAATGTACTGAAAAACATTTTCTCCATCTACTGGTTTGAACCCTGGCGTAGTAATTGTTATTGAGTTTATGTTATGCTGAAGTTCTCTTTGTGTTACTCAACGAGGATCATCACAAGCTCAACTTATAAATACCATAATAGTTAACAAAATTAGAAAAAACAAGAGGAAAAGATTTTTTATACCGGATAAAATAAGACGTATATCCGTTCCATTTAGTTTAAAATTTTTTTTTTGTAAAAACCTCTTGTATTTTGGTTAGTGGTGATCAAAATCTCCTGAAGTAGTTTTGTAATTTTTTTGCTAAAAGGAATTTTCCGAGCTTACCACTGAAGGACCTGTAATTTTAACCCAACTTAGTTAATAAATATGTAGATCATTAGCAATTTACGGCTTTTGGTAGGGTAAGTTGCATTTTTGCAAGATGGAAAACTAATTGAAACCAAATATTTTTGGTAAGTGTACAGATAATTTTTCAATTTTATTGAAATATTTTTATTTTTCAAATATTGAAATGATGGATATTATATAAGTATGGGCATATACATATACAGTTCTTTAAGAGGATGAACAATAAAGTATCATTCACCCTTCAAAAAAATTCATAAAACGCCACGAATAAGAAAAAATAACATCTAAAAGCAACTCCGAGGATAATTGAAAAGAAAACGTTATGATTTCGAAAGTTTTGTATTTCTTGAGAAATTTAATCTTAAATATTATGGAATTGCGCATATCTAAGATTTTTCAGAACGTCTTATGATACTAAATTGTTAATGAATTCTGCAAATAAAATGCTAAAAGTTGTTTTCCAATTTATAGAAAATTTTGAATTTTACTTTATATGAACAATAATGCTGCATTAAAACGCAATTCCGTCTTTGCGAAAATGATAGTAATTGAGACTATTGAATTGCAAAAACAGCAAGTTTTAGTAGTGAACGAGAAGTATCCAGTTGCTAGTCACGTTCTTTTAACGTATCCTAGGTGCAGACTGAAATAATGAGAGTACTACATAAATGAGAAAAGCGCTCCACTAAACTGTTATTTTACTTCTGTGTTTCCAGTCACATAAATTACTTAAAAGAGTCTTTATTTGCGTTTAAAATTTCATTTAAATAAAATGCCGTTCTGCTTTACAATATTTATTAACGTGTACGCGCGCTAATTACTACACTTTTTTAATTATTAATTGCATTTTACATTCTTGTTTGAAGTACCAAGCCACGATAAAATTTATATTTCCCGAGAAATTGCTATTGTTATTATCAGATGTAACTTATTAATATTATTCGTTTGAATTTATTAATGAAAATGTAGTTCTGTGAAAATCTAGGATACAGAAATGCGAATTAAAATAAGAAATAAATAAGTTAGGGCGCCACAATATTCCAGTGAAATATTGAAATTCTCAAACAGATGAATTTTTTCCGCCAAGCTATTAGAACTTTGTTTTAATCCTTCAGTAATCTTTCAGTGAAAGAAAGTCCGAACGTAGAATATAAAAATAAAAACAGCAATGTTGAAAGTAGAAAGTACATGATTAAATAAAGTCGTTTTCTAAAGAGTGTCCGCTCAATAGAAAGATGTTCGCTTCTTTCCTTTCTGTTAAGAGAGAATTTACTGCATATTCTTTATAAGTTGGTTCTGAAAAGTAATTATAAACACAAATCAACTAAAACCTAAAAACTTCTTGACTCGAAAGCGCGACAATTTTACATTGATACTCAAAGTTTTGAACAAATGAAGTTTATAGCGTACATTATGAGTCAAACTAATTTTGTTATCAAAGACAAATTCACAAACTTCAATTACAATCGACTACTCGACTGACCTAATCGGTAATCACAACTGACAGTGTCAAACGCACAAATTCCAGTTTACTTCAAATCTCGAGAGCATACAGGACGAACTGATACTAGAGTCGTCTGCATAGAGATATAACGAATAGTGCAGATCAACCAGTACTATCAGTACGGTGGTTTATAATATAAAAAATAGTAGCGAAACAATGGGACCTCCCTGCGGAACATCTCAAGAAGCACTTTACATGCAGTTTATCTCGAAAATAATTATTGTCGAACTCATTGCTGGCTTAGTAATTTACTTTGGAAAACAACGATCTTGCTCAATTGTGTCAGAGATCTTCGTATAATCACCGCCAAACACAAATAAAGTTTCTGAAAATCCCGCAGTGGCAGTTACCTTTATATGATCATTTCCGGGCATCCCCCAATAAAACTAACATCAGTTTAGGATTTAAAACTATAATAGAGGAACTTGGTATCGAATAGAAAAAAAGGACAATCTTTGAAATCCTTTAAAGAATTTTACTTTAATATTACAGAAATCAGTCATAAAAATGTTTTAAATGTTTTTGCATTTAAAAATGCAAATGTAGTCTCTTGAATATTTTCAAAACATAGAAATGTTGCTATTTTTGTGACATTTCATTATAATTTATGGCCGTGATAATCTACACAATTTTATTTTTGGTATTTTACATTACTTTTACGATAAAGAAAAACGATTACGTGCCAAACGAAAGCAATTTCTAATGCATGTTTTTCTAACGTAATTTTAAAATCATAAGGAAAATAAATATGAGGCGAATAAAAGGATAAAATAAATGAGTAATTTTAATGTTTTTGAGTTTACTTCACGAAGAGTGATAAGCAAATTTAAACTGCTACATTCACGAATGGAAATTTTCCATTTTAATAGTAAAATCTATATAACTAATAAGTTCATAAATAACCTGCGGAAAATTTAATTTAATAAATAATTTCTTAGCATGTCGCAGGCACAATAAAATATTTAGATATATTAATATTTAATACCTTGAAATAAATCATTAAAAACAAAATTTCCGGTTAGTAATAACTGAACATATTTTACGTTTGCCATTAAGATTTTCTGATTGCACAACACCTTAAGATTTATGAACTTTCTCCTACAACTTAGCCTAAAAGCAGACAACCCAGTAAAACATCTTCTGGAAAATACAACATCTGTTATGAAACACACACTGTTTTGCTACATATACTAACGTTGCTTATATCTAACCGAAACTCAAATTTAACACTAACAATGTCGTTTACATTATTATTTAATTTTAAAACACTGCGGTATACTTAATAAAAGAATTCGATTACCTTTAATAAATTTCATATTTATTATGAAAAATTTATAAAAAATAACAGGAATTTTTAATAACACTTCTGTACATACCTTCAAAGTAGCAGATTAAATATTTTCAAAATTAGGAAACATAATATAAAAAAACACTGCTGATTTCTCAAGATTTTCCTCTTTTGTTTGAAAGCGAATAAAAAAACTACTGGATAAATAAATTGATTTTCTGAAGATCAATAGAGCATTTGAAAGATGTGGATTTTAAAGATTCTTTTTAAAAAGTAAAAGAAAAAAAGTACAAAAATTCAAAGGACAACTTAATTTTTTGTTCGGATATTTTTTGTTGCATTTAATTTGAGAACTGAAAGCTCTAACGAAAAGAATTTACTTGAAAATTCTAAAATATAAAAAGTTAATACAATTTGATTTTTTAATTTAATTAAAACTTGCACCTTAGCAGACACTATTCCAAAATTAATAAATTATGAAAGTTTTTAATTAAAATGAACAACGGCACAATATTAGGAAGCAAAAACTCAGATAAAAAAGCTAATTTTAATTTAATGAAAGTAAGCAAAGCAAACAAAGAGAAATGCATTTTTCGTTACAGTTATATGCCATTCGCAATTAAAAAGTGCTTTGTATGGGAATTTCATGTGTCGGGATTTCAATGTTTCAGATTTTAAGAGATGGATTATGTCTTTGAAAACTACAATAACCAATATTTTGAATAAAATCCTTCATGGACAAAGTCAAACTTAAACTTCAATTTAGCAGCTAGTTCTAAAAATATGGGTATTATATTTGAAAGCTATTGTAGTGTAGTGAACCAACTGACCAAGTGCATCGTCTACGAACAGCGTCAAGCTCACGTACCCTGAACAGAATGAGCTGAATTTGAAGAAAAAATTGATATTCTGTTTAATCGTTTCGTTTTAATGCTATCTTTTAAATTTCGTCATCGGAAAACGTTTTTTTTCAAAATTAAAGATTTTTGATTTATTTTTTCCGTCAATAATACAGTATTGTTTCGTTACAATATCGCCGGTGCGTTTACAGCTTTTGGCCACCTGAAATTAAAAGTTATTCGAGAATACGTAGTAATTATTACTTCAGTCAATAGACTCATTTTTACACGGAAATTATGAAACAGACAAGAAAGAGAATAAATTTATGCATAACAATATAAAATTTATATTCAAGAAAGTTATAAACAAAATGTAGGTTTTATCTATTGTTGTAAATCATCAGCAGGTGTTGAAATAATTGCAAATATATTATATAGGTATAAAATCCTTTACCCATTTATCCGAAATAAAATCAATATAAACGAAAGTCATACAAATAAAACGGTTTTCAACTTCCTATAAGCCTTAAATGGTCACATGGCGCTAAAAATGATCTAAAAGAACGTGCGTCGCATATTTGTAGCAAATAAACTGAAAATGTACCGCAATTCAAAATAAGTCCTAAAAATATAAGTAGGTACCTACTGGTTTAAAATATTATCCCATTGATTTAGACGTAAAATGGGGTAAGAAATTTTTAAAATATGCTAAAATATAAAATTTTCAGTTTTAATTTTTCATTAAAAATTAAAACCCAAATAATATGGAAAAGTGATGCTATTAAAAATACTTGGTTTTAGATTTACAGCATTTAACAATTCACGTCGCTTTCCACGTCCAGAAAAGCGTTCCAACTTTAATTTGGCCGGTTTAATAAATAAAGATTTTCACAGAAACCATTATTTTTAATTTTTATGCCGTTTCGTATTTTTTCTTCCAATTTTGGTTTCAGGACATCAAACACATGATGTGCGACATGCTTCACATGTTGAGGTGGACATGGATCGCATGTTATACAGCTTTTGGATTTATTTTGTTCTGTAGTACAAAACTTTCGCATAAAAATAAAATTACTGTAATAAAGCAGCATTTGCATTTTCCTTTCCTTGTCCTGGCCGACTGAGGAAATTACCTAAATAATATAGACTTGATTCAAAATTGTAATCAATTTCTATATTTTGAATTATGATTTTTAAAATTGTTTGTTCCTTTTTATTAAAAGAACAAATCGTATTGATAAAAATATCTTGGTAACGGAAAGAAAATTTAAATTTTATTTAACTTTTATATTTTTCCTCTTATAGATAGATAGGTACATAAATTGAGCACCGTTATATGTAAATTCGAATTTACTTCTAATAATGAATTCAGAATCCAGCAAAATACAGAGTACAAATTAAATAAATACGTAAATCTTCCGCAATTTTTAATAAAATTGAACAATTAAATTTAATTAACAAATATCAATTTTATTATTTGCACAAGTAAACATCAAAGGTATTAGTTATACTCTAACACGCAATTATTCAACAAATTAATAAGTAACGGTTAAGAGAGTTTGTAATTCACCCCACAAATTTTCTTGATATCCTGATTGTTCAAATTTGAGTTTGCCTTCGTATTGATAATACGTGTTTACTTTAATTTAGAGATACTTCGCCAGGTAATTTTAATTAATTAAATAAAACAAAATTTCAAAATAAAACCCACGGTTTAAATAAGCTTACACATTTTCTACCTATACAATAATTGCTACTGTAGAGTTGCATAAACTTTAATTTCCTCTACCAACATGTTAATTGGTAATTGTGTAAGACTTAGACAATACATCTCAAGTTTTAAATCTTCTCTTTAGTTTTCATAATAAAAGTTAAATTTCTAAAGATAAATTTCTACTGTTTTGTTATTTTCTAAAGGAATACTACTAATATATTAACTTTTATCATGTAACTAAATAAATCGAGAACTTCGGGAAATTTCAAATTTTTAACTAACTTGCGAATTGTTAATTTATTAAAATGTCGAGTTCAATTACCAACATACACTTTAACTTAATTTAAAATTTCTGAGATACCTGTTTTATTTATTTACTAAGTTTTTCTCAACTTTTACACATTTATTATTGATTATGCGGATATAAAATTTTAAGTAAGTAGAAGTCCTTAACTTTTAAGTTTGTAAAAGTAGAGTAGTGGAAATGTAAGTTCAAGGAATAATATTTCCACAATTAAGTAGTTTTATTTTTAATTTTTTTTGTAGAAATGCTGTTTACAACAGTAAAATTTTCAAGAATTTAAAAATTTGAAAATTATTAAATTCTCACGTTTAAAAAAATCGCATGTTTTATTCGGAGCCAATGTACATTTTGTGGTTTGTCTGTAAATATTTGATTCTTTTTGCTGCCCTCGCCTGTCAATCCTACAAACCGGCCACAAAAATCGAACGTTAGCTTGTTTTTCTTGTTATAAACAGGAAATATAATTATTTCAGTTTTTTGACTTTTTACGTACTGTAAAATAATTGTTATTTTAAAAATTAAAACTTGTAATCTCGAAATGATTTATTTATGAAACTTAAATAATTTTTCCAACATCAATACGATAAAGTTTGGATATTGTTGTAATTTATACAACTCCAGGCTGCAGGAATACTTTAAGTTTGTTACAATCATCATCCATTGTTAATGTTATTTCCCAAAATTTATTATAAAAGCAATACAATTTAGTAATAATGGTGGAGACAATTTGTTGTGAAGATTTGTTATTCAATCTTTCGTATATACCGACCGCAGTGCAATTTTCCAAGAGTTTCAATGAAAATCTTGGATGTTTTCTACAGAATTAAGCAGTCTCTTTATTCTGTTGGGTGGATATTAATTTTGTAGATACTATTTGAAATCTCTGCATTTGAACCTATGCATTTAAATTTTTGTGTTATTTTTTAGTTATTTTGCATGAGAAATTATAACCATTCGCCCTTGCTTACGCAATACAAAATGCTAGTTTTTACCGGGGCATCCCACGCAAATAAAAGCGAAGTTATTAAGTTATTTCATCTTATGTTGTCATTTAGGGTGATTATATACGTGGATTCTAGTGACTTGCACGATCGATGCACATAACTGAGGCATCGGATTATAATTGACGCAACAGCCCTGTCATCGAACAACACTCTCGTGTTACGTGTGTATTGCCCTCTCACACATATAATTACACCTTTTAATATTTAGTTTATAGTTGTAGATACTTATTCTACTTCGAACAATCGAAGCGATCGGATGTGCTTGCTATTATTGAGTGACTTATAGTGAATTAATAGTGCGCAATATTAAGTTTTACTGTAAATAATAATATTAAATTGTGCACAATTATTAAGTTCTCAATGAAAGTAAAATCAAATTTTCTTTTATAGTTTAAACTATTAAACAAAGGCAGCATAATATGTTATCCAAACTTTCAAGTGGCCATTGGGAGACGGGAATCTTACTGTGAGAAAGAATATTACTCCTTACCACCAGTATGTACATCTCGTTAATCCATTCACGACCGGCGCCAATGTTGTTTGTGCCCATGAGGAAATTAAAATTTTTAAAATGCCTATAATACGTCCAGGATGCAGGACGAATTCTTACATTAATGTTGAATGTTTCAACTACATAATGTAACAAATAAATTTCCTGAGGAGTTACAATAGCTGTTGAAATAATTTGAAGTTGTTGAAAGAATAGGTTCGAGTCTCATTATGAAATAAAGTGTACGAAGTTCCGTGACCGTTCGTAATGGATGAAACAGTTCAAAATAAAAGCAAACGAGGTAAAGAATTTAAATATAACCAAAATAATTTACTAAATAAATAAGAATTCTTTTAAAGCAAAAAATTTATATTCCTAATATATTTTGACGTCGCATCTAAACACCATCAAAATATTTTATATTCCCACAACCCCAGCCAAATTTTGCATGACTAATGACAAAAATGGCAATAAATCAAAAACCGTTATCTATATTTTTCATTCAAGTTATTAACTACATTGTAACATTCCGCGTCCAAACGGGTACTAAAGGCAATTAGAAACTGGAGAGCTGTTATCATTACCTCAGGCAGCCTTACTGCACAGTATCTAGCGAGTTTCATTACAAAACGAAAGAGTAATTATAGTGCACCGCATAGTAACTATGTTGCCCTTTGTTTTGACTTCCAACGCTAAATCTTTTATATATGAAAGATGGAAAACTTGAGGTACCTATGTTTTATATTCTGCTCAAAAGTCTATTTCGGGATTTTAAAACCAACTTTTGTGCGGTTATCATTAAAATTAGCATATTATTTTACTTAACATAATGAAGTCAATGTGGGCTAATATTTCATGAGATTTAAGTAAGAATAGGATATTGCAGTTATTTTTACTAATGCTAAATAAACATTATTAAAAATTTAAGTTTATTTACAATAATTCATAATATTTTTAATAAAATAAGTCAAAAATGCATATTACGTGGCAGAGAATTTATTAGAATTTTAATGGAGCTAAAACAAGAGTCGATTAAAACTGGACTATTCGGATAGTTATATTGACTAGAATTTTGCAGTTATTTTTACTAATGGTAAATAAATACTATTTAAAGTTCAAGTTTACTTCTATAATAATTAATAATTTGTTTAATAAATCAAGTAAACCATGCATATTACATTACACCGAAATTATTAGAATTATAATGGAGCTAAATCAAGAGTCGGTTAAAAATTGCCTATTAGAATAGTAGTTATATTGACTAGTATTTTGCAGTTATTTTTACTAATGGTAAATAAATACTATTTTTTTAAATTCAAGTTTTCTTCTAATAATTAATAACTTCTTTGATAAAATTATAAAATTTATTTTTAGATATGAAAAAAAGCTGCTCTCAGAAAGTAAACATTAAGTTCCGTCAATGTTTGTGCCGCAGGAACCACTGTAGGCCGCTCTCAGCGTGTTTTCACAGGGCCGTCAAGGTCAACAGTACTGTGGACTATAAACAGGAAAGCTTCGGGGACGTGAATAATTAAACAATTTGGGACCTGGGCAAGTTATCAAAAATTAGCAGAACAGAACTTATAAAAATACTGTTATGATGATAAACTTTTCAGACTCCGGGAAAACTTTCCCATACCTGCTGGACTGATCTCAAATTTTTTAAAGTAAAATGATTTCCAAAATACTTACGACATCTTATTTTATCGAAGAGCATTAATATGACATACACAGACGAAGTTAAATTTTTAATTAATATAATACTAGGTTTATTAAAATCTCTCGCTCCATGTAGTATTTTCTCTTGTTAGTAAATTTAAGCGGTATAATTTTAATCATCTTGTTGCCTTACATATACGTATTATTCGGCTTTTGATAATTAATTTAGAATAAAGTAAAGGGAATACAGCATACCAAATTGTTACATTTTGCTAAACATGAAAGTTCACGCGCTCTAATCAACTGCTATGATCACTGACTGCGTGATCACAGGGTTCTAGGTGCCTAGTCAATATTAAATGATTAATAATATTATGCAGTATGTAGTATGTAGTATAATGTATAAATTGGATCACAACTTCATTTTTATTTTTACTGTCGATCGTCCCTGCAGATTCAACTCTTGGGGCCTATTAATTGCATCAACTGCTTTTCACATAATCACTTTGCAAGTTTGCAGTATTTTCTAGTGCAGTTTTGTCGACTCATTCTTTATTTTCTGGTCGATTTATTATAGAATATTATTTGTGCTTTTCTAAGTTTACCTACATTTTCGGGAAAATTTATGGTATAATTTTAGAAATTATTATTGAATTGTATTTATAAATTTAGGATTTTTGGTGTAGAGATTTAGAGTCGTGTAGAACCCTCAGAAAAATTGGTCATGTGAACTGGATTTTTAGTCCTTTTTACAGTTAATTTATATTTGTTTTAAATTCGTCGTTCTTTTCATTAAATTCCATTTTTCAATTTATTTCCGCAGCGTTAAATACACCCAATCATTATATTTGAAATAAATTAATTCTTAAATCATACTCCTGACGCCCCCTAGGCTGCAATAGCTTCCGAATATTGTATGTAGTGATCAGCTCAAACTATCGAGTTAATTGGCTTCTGACCCCGGTCAGCTCATGTTGTTTTTTTTTCTTTGTTATGAATCACGTCTTGAAGTTCTTGTTATGGAATTCATTGTGTGTTGGAGCTGATATCCATGTTTAATCCGGACCCTCTTTGCCGCTGTGTAAATTTTTACGTTCAAGACTCCACCTCAAAACTATTGTATATTTTAAATTGTAAATTTTGAGGAAAATTTTATTTTACTTTGTAATATTTTGAAAAAGCCTTTCTTAAAATTTGTAAAATAAAAATAGTCTATAAAATTTCGGTTACCTAAGGGTACTTTCACTCAGAGCGAATGCTGAGCCGCCTATGGGAAGCTATAATTATGATTGGCTCCTAAAAGCTAATAGGCAATTATAATTAAAGGTTTTTGTAGGCTCGCGTCCGCAGGGTGTGAAAGGGCCCTAAGAAATTATGACCATAATTAGCAAAGCAAAAACGCTTCAAAATATCCAGTTATAATGTTTAATGTAATTTAAGTGACTATAGAAAATAAGAAAAATCGAAAACGGCAAATATAAGTTAGTCAACCAAATATGTATCTACAATCAGGTTATGATGTTGTAAGGAAATGTCTTTTAATGACTATTTTGTGAATTCAAAAAACTGTGCTTTAGAATTAAACAGTAATATTTACCGTACTAATAAATTTTATAAGTACTTGGCAATGTAGGCTTTATATCACTAAAATGAGACTAATGCGTACCCATTAAGTGTAAAGTATGAACAGCAATCAAATTACAGCAATTCAATAAACCGAGTAGTATATTTCTCCATCAATTAGAAAGTACTTTGTCAAATTTCTCTCAGTTCAGTTATTCGGGCAATTATAAAATTTGGAATGATACTAATAGTAGATCTATTTATCGCTAATTGATCTTTCGGTTTTAATTAAACAATGGTAACGAAACAGATCATGATAAATTATGGTGTAATTTCTTCCTTTAAGTACAAAATGATATTTGCTTTGATTTTACATTAAAACACTTGACGATAATGCCGAATTTGCATTCATACCATGACTTCTACATTGTATACCATTAAAAAGTAATTCATTTGTTTTAACAAACAGATTAGTTTTCTTGCCTATTTATTACAGTAGACGTGGAAAATATAATTGATATTTTTGGTCGATGAAAATTTTACAATAAGCAAATTACCAACAGCTGCGCCTTTTATGATTTTTTCATGAATTTTGTAGATAACGGAATATTAAAAAAGTGTCGAACAATTTTCGTCTGTGATGGATTATCGATAATCAAATTTTACGCCTATTCTGTTACACCGCTATTGTGGCTGATTGTTGGAGAACGGTCTTTATGTGGTACAATTTATTAAAAAGATATTTTCTAAAATGACATTCCCGAAAAATTTATAATGTAAATAATTTTACTATTACAGAGCTGTTTGTTATGCGAATACTTTAAAACGTAAAATTAATCGTGATTCAGATATAATTAAGATAAACTGCAGAGAAATAAAAAAGGCCCCTTTTTATAATAAAAAATCATTAAATTTTATTTTAGCATTGTCCATAGAGAAACAATTGTTTTTCCGTCAATAACACAAAATACAGGACGTCGTTTCTCATATCTTAATAAACTATTTCCATCGAATTTTGACGTTGAACTTAAAGCCTCGCTGCACAAGAGAGCATGTGCCACTGACAAGCAGGTTATTACAGTTCTGATTTAAACAGAGGTCTGGCAGTCAAGTTACCGGTTCCTGGGGTAAATGATAAATTCCGCTACTTCCTAATCGCCCCTTATTTCCCGATACCGAGAAAACTTATTAGCTAACTACGATTACCTCAACCAAAATACATAGCACAATTTTACTAGTAGCTGTTGATATAATACCGTTGTTTAAGGAATGAGTTATTACTTTGTAGGAAGTAAACAGTTTGTATTTTGTAGCTACCTCAATATATTTCAACTCATAATTGTTTAAATTGCAATCGTTTACGTTCATAAAGCAAGCACGAAGACGTTTAACGTAGCCTGTTTAACATTATATTGACAAATGTGTTTAGACAAACTTTAGAAATTGTTAATTAAATGCAAAACGTCAAAAGAAAAATTTGCATACTTTACATGCTGCGGTGTAATAGCTGTTACAGCATAACATCATCACCTTTTTGGTTCACATGGCAAACATTGTTAATATGTTAAAATTTTACTTCTGTCTATTTATTTTTATAAATGTATTAAAAACAAGACTTAAGAATAATACTAAAATTTTATATTATTTACAGACGACTCACTCAGCCAACTTACAAATTCACAGCTTGTTCAAAACTTTCAACATCGGATTTCACTTCTACAATAAATTTATATTAAATTTTTTGAAAATTAAATTAGTTTCTGTAATAGTGAATTGTACAGGCGAGCTGTTAAACTAATTCAGATACTGTCTGGTTCAGGAAACGTACCTATCTATATAGCGTTCGATCAATATTTAACTAGAAATTTTGAAGTTTTTTATTTAATTCCAGCTTTTCATCTGATCCTTCAGCGGACCGGTGTCATATATGAATGCAAATTTCCGAATTTATTGACGAAGCTTTTTATTCGTCCGATGATCACGAATATACAATAACCTCAACGAATCAATGTGAAGGAAGTATCACCCGATAAGTATCAGATGAATTCAAAAATAGCTCATTCTTTACAGGTAGCTAAACCTTTTAAATATTTTCTTTTGTATTCCTTAAAGCGTTTTTTTTTTAATATCCACCTTCACATGGCCATAGCCTCGAAACTATTGATTTTTCAGTAAAAATGGTTTAGTGCTTTGTCAAAGAGCGTGAAATTATCTACAAACTATTTATGTAAACCTTTGATTGTCTAAAAGCTGCTTTCCAAGGCTTCCATAAAATAGCAAAATGACAAAGTGTGAGAAGAATTACTGGATTTTTTACAATACTGAGATTTATAGTTATATTTTTATTTAAGAACTTTAAAATGAAGCAATTGAACTATAGATCAACATAAATAAATTTTTCCTTAAAATTTGGAAGTAATCGAATTTGAAAATCGATTTTTGCATAGGGAACTACGTGTGCTCTAGGTACGTCTTAACTTTTACAATTTAGGTGGGGAGGGAACGTGTTCATTGTAAACCATGCAGTGACGGGAGTATCATTGCATGACCCTGCATGCTTCGATTTTTGGTCAATTTAGCAACAGGGGTCGCTCCGGGCAGTTTTCCCAACCCCTAAAATTGTCAAATCTCGGATAATTTACGCCTTTTCTACCATAACGTCATTAGAAATTTTTTGAACGTAAAATAGGGGAGGTCTGAGGAAAAATCCCCAATTTGATAGATAGATGACATGGAAAATACGACTCAATAAGCACATATGAACGTGTTTTCAACGTAAAACTGCTACTCAAATTTACGTGATTTTAACGTGTTTATAACAAAAATGAACGTGTGTAAATCATAGAAGACCAAATTCTACAAGTGTATATTAAATGTACAATAAATTTTCCTACTGGCAAAAAGCAAAGTTTTGAGTAGTAACAGTTAGCAGTCACTAGATCGTTAATAAATTAATTGTTGTAGGTAAAATTGGAAAATTTGCGTATGAAACTAATTTTAACAATTATTATAAACAAAAAGTTTGTTATTGTAGCAATTGCATTGTTTAGAAATAGTAACTCAAGCGTTTACGAACGATGACCTGGTTCTGCTATGAACTCAAATTTAAGTTAACCAATCATTTACTAGTGTGCGGTTAGTGTAGTAATGGAGCGTTTATGAGGTAAAAGTTTCTGACGAAACTTTAGAACAAAATTAAAAGCTATTGCTACAACCAACCGCACGCAATTATCCTAGACGGTGGCGGTGTAAGCATCCGTGACCTTTGTAACATTTGTCGTGTGGAACCAACGTTAACCCGTGGTCCTCTATATTTAACCCTAGCGCTGGCAACATTAAGTGGCAAAAAAGGCTATATTTACCACTGGAGCTGTTTGGCTGATGAAGAAGAATTTACTGCAAATTTAAATAATTCAGTATTTTGCTCTCATTTAAAATGATTTAAAAAAATCCTTCAAAGTAGGGGTCCTTGGAAAATAAAAATAGGTTTTGGTATAAAACTTCACATTTTGTTAATCCCAATGAATATTAATTTGCAAAAAGATGAATTATTATCATACAACAATATTATCATGGTTAGAATGATTTTCGTTGGATTTCGGTCATAATTGCAAAAAAAAGGGCATGTTCTTATTGTAATAATTCAAACATGCAGCACTGTGTATGCTGATGTATAATTACTATTTATAATGTACCTACTGTATGTATAATACGCAATTAAAATGTTCTGTGTAGTCAGTTTACTGTAGTACAGGAAGGATAAAGATATCAATGCTTGTACCTCGATTTCAATTCTAATACCGTCAGATTTGTCTTTGATCCTTTGAGGTTTCAATGGTAATCTATAAGCTTCCACTAATATTACAATTGCTTTGTATTTTACGCATAACCTTGGAGATCAATCACAGTTTATTTGAATTATTTCAGTTTTATTCCGAAAGTTTCATTCTCAAGAGTACTAAAAATAATGTTTTCTAAATACGTTTATCTAAATTTGAATTTCGAATGTTCTGATAAATAAAATCGCAAAAGCGCTTACTGAATTTGCAAAATTTTGACCTCGAAACATATCGATACGTGAATATGATAATTCAATGCACCTATTGGATAGTGTTTTGAGAGGTGCAAGTTTTTGCATTATTGTGTATTTTATTATTATTTTGATGTTACTATTGTTGGCGAGATTTTTACTGATAATTTTATAAATATTGTAAAACTGAATTTTGAACTTCTGCACACTAACTTGGCATGTTGGCCGTTTGCGTGAAAGTCGGCTATTTCAAAACAAGTTTTTTAACTACTATTTCAAACACGTAGGTACAAGGTTCCTCGGCAAAATTTATGTAATTTAGAAGTTTCAAAATTTGTAGCAAGCAATATTTATAATTCATGCACGTAGAACGTAATCCTTTTATAAATGTATTTATAAAATCTATTGTAACTAACTAAAACGTCTTAAATCTTACCCTCTAGGCCTAGCGAAGAAATTGTGACTTAACAAAGCGTATAAATTAATGTAATGAATACTAAAAAAATCAATGGCTTACTAAATTAAAATGTATTTAATCAAGAAGCAAGAGCATTCCAAACCCTTAGTTAATTGAATTGCTGATGTTTACTTTGCTACCTTTTATCCAATTTTACATACAATTTTAAACATCTAAAAGTTAAATTGATTCTAATACTTAATTCCTCCTTTCTCTTGTGTTTTTGTTAGATTTTGAACATGAAATATCGCTGTAATTATTTTATGCTGCAATTACAATTGCGAATTTAAGTTAAAGAATAACAGAAATCGTGAACTTAAATAAGCGACAGCTTTTAAAAAATTAAAGCGGTGTAATTCTAAAATAAATTTAAATATTTTAGTATTCCTAAATTTACGTAGCGTTTTTCAATTACACGAAATTTATAAACGATTTGTTGAAAACAGTAACTTTTGTTACTCCAGCCTATGCATGCCTGCCAATTTAGTTTGTGAGCCTCGTTGGAATTTAATAATAAATAATATTCAATCGCTGAATTGTAATATCAGGAGTTGATACAAATGGCAAACATCTTGTCAAAATTTCGTTAAAATAATATACATAGCACTCCTTGGAGAAATCCGGTCGTTCTTTTAGCTACAGATAGTCTATTGATCGCGCACAATTCCACCAGTAGCAATGAATTGGTAAAAAATTTCTCAAATAAATTGAAGGCATTTTAAAGCAATCTCATTCGATAATAAGTATTATACGAACCAAAAACTGATATGTATATTTTTCATTGTGTATATTATTAACAATTTTTAAATTTTTGTTGCTATAGATTACATAATATAAAAACATCCCTTTTATTTCTTGACGTTCGTTCTTGACTTATTTCAGAAAATATTTTATAAGAAGTAATTTTTTATTCTATCTATTTTCTGTATTAAATTTACCAAACAAAAAAATTATATGTTTTTTCAAATGTGTAATTTTAGAAAGAATGATCACATTTTAAATTTTTGTTTTGCATCAAACAATAACATTTTTTTATACCTTTTATTTGACATATTGGAAATTTAGAATAAAAATTCCATCTGTTTCTTTTATTTTGCTTGATTTTCACGTTGTTTCTTAAGTTTTTTAAATTCTCGCAGTAGATAAATAAAGAACCACAGTTAGAACAGTTTTTTTATGACTTTATTGGGTTAAATGAAAGTTTAGATGTTATGCAATATTGTGTTCTGAAGATGACTTAATAAACGGAAACCGGTAGGCACAAAGCTTATTATTATATTGGGATGAACTTATCCCAGAATACTTTTGTACAATATTGAAATGCTAAAATGAGATTTCGCATAGAAGTAAGACATAGAAAGTACGTAACACACGTAAGATGTAAAATTGACGTAATTGTTACATTAAGATTACGTTGTAGCTAAAATTTCGTCGAGCTACGGAAGATATACTCAAATTAGCATTTTGCAGGTTTTAGGTTGGTATTATATTAAGTAGGTTGATAATATATTCATATAGCGTAACTTTCGTTAGTTTAATTTTTTTTCTTGTACATTTAAACGGTGAATTAATGTAAAACTAATATAAATATTAAACCTCTTATGTATTTCATTAATGAATGCATTTCATACATACAGTATTTATACCTCTTTCAGCACAATATAATATCATACACTTAGATAAATATTTATAAAAAAGATACTTACATTACCGCAAAAATCATGGTACTTCTTAATTTTAAACAGCATCTGCAAAGAAAACGAAAGGTTACTAATGTAAATGTAAGGTAGGGCAGTAGGTAACCTAGTGTTTACACACCCCTGAGTGGCATTTAATAATATTTTGGGTGCCACTGGCACAGAAGATCTACAGCAGATTTGTTAGTTATCTAGTATTCAGCAGACTAACAGCTGAGCTAACTGGTGAGTGATGAGTTATATACCTTTTCGAACTAGCATTCACTAACCAACCCCAGCTAGCTCCAAAGTAGCGATAACTTAGACGGGAACCTTATTGCATGAGTAATTATTACGTAACCGCCACTTTATTGTATAAATTCCTTAGTTTAATATTTCTAGTTTACAGGGACTGTGACGTAGTTATTTTCAATTGTGGATACTGTATTGATACAGTAAACCCTCCTAAAACGCGATTAATTCGTACCGCGTTATATGGAAACCGCGTTATAAGAAACCTGAAAGTAGTACAAATCAGCAAAAAAGCTTCTTTTCGCCAATATGAATACATAATGTATTAATTAAAAAAAATTAGTGAACTCCGTGTTATACCGAAACCTTTCGCGTAATAGCAGGGAGCGTTATAGGAAACTGTTTGCTTGTCGTATTTCCCAATAAAAATTTCTTACTTTTTTCAGATTATAGTGTTCTTGAATGTTATTATCTATTAGTTTTCTGTAATGCTGTACTTTTCTTTACTCTAGTACTAGTTTAGTGTTTCTTTTGTATTTCATTGAGCAAGCAGTATTCTTGAGGATTATTATCCACTTGTCCTTACAAGTCGTCCAATTTAACGTCTGCTAGACATTTGGCATCAAACTGTGTTATTTTTTCGTTTTCTTTAGTTTTCTAACTACTTTTTCTGAAAAGTCTTAATATGTTTTAAAATGACGTTCAAGGGAGTGATCAAGTCTTGTTTTGGATCAACGTTAGCGTATTAAATCTATTTTGTATTTTTACCTGCTGTGCTGTTGTTTTTAGAGTTGCTAGTTTAAAGAAACTTTAAAATTTTCTACATAATTCTTGATTTCTTTACGACGAGTTTTATTTTCTTTCAGAGCTTCCATCACACTATTTGCTGCACCTGGTTTCTATAAATTTAGTACATTCAATTGTTTCATTGCAGAGGTAATGTTTTTTTATTAGTAACAAACATTTTTTGTAATAACACTTCTCCTTTACTTGGATTTAAAATCAACAATTTAATTATTTTCCAACACAATTTTCATACTAAGACCCAGTTTTTTAGTTGCAGGTTAAACTAAAAAGTTTGGGTTAACCAATCATTGCATAAATAACAGCATTTCAACGTATTTCATTGGTTAAACCAAACTTTTTAGTTTAACCTGCAACTGAAAAATTGGGCTTTCGGTTGCTAAACTGAAAAAATGTTTATTTAATAACTTTTACAATAAGATGTGGTTTTATAAAACTTAAAAATGTTTAAAGTAGGCAATTTATGTTATTATATTAAACCATGTAGAAAATACAGTGTTAGTGTATTCAAAATAATCTCATTAGTATTATCTAACCCACAACATTACCCAAATGTCCAACTTCCTTGTTAATCTTAATCTTTTTTAATCTTTTAGATTAAACGAGACTTAATCAAAATTATAAAATTCAAAAAATTAATAAAGCGAAATTATCAGCAAAAATAATCATAAACTGCTATACCAAACCAGAAACCAAACATAATGAAGAACTTACTGAAAATCACCTACTTGCCTACTCAAAAAGCAGCTTTTCAATTTAATTTCTTTATTGTAATTGTTGTTATTTATACATTAACAGGTTACGAAACAAATATTTTACAAAACAACATGTAAATAATATCAACATATTATAAGCGCTACTACTACGTGGGTTGCGCTAAAAATTAGTGTGAAATTTGTATTCTTTTAATTCCAAGTTTGTTCGTTTACCTCGATAAATAATAAAACAACTTTAAGGAAAATAAGCTTAATTGCTATATTTGCACTAGAATTTCAGAACCATATTGCAACCACAAAGCATTAGGTCAGTTTAATGGTATACTAACTTGTTACCTAATGCAAAATATAGTTTATTACTTACTGTATTATATTGCTTCAACAATTTCAACCGATATTACACTTTACTATGTTTGTTAATCAACACATTTCCTCAAACCTCTGCATCAAACTTACAACATGAAAACACACAATTAATAATCTGAATATTTATTTAAATTTCAGTCGAAGCAACCGGCCACCGGAAACTGAACTGTCTAATTATATGTAAAATAATTATTTATTTAACCTACATTAGCTGAATTTGATGTCTGCTTCCCTTGGTAGAGCTTACAACTACAACTAATAAGATACAATTTTTCGATATGATTTAACAAAAAAAAAAAATAGATGGCCATTTAAAAAAATTAGTATATTATCACTCAAAAAGTAATGATGGTAAAATATTGATCTGGTACAAAAATTTCAGAAAACTTGCCAAAAACAGTATTTTACAATTTATTGAATTTATTCCTTCGTATGCAATAAAATCAATTTCACTTATAAATCGTAAAAATCAACAGTGATTTCTATGAAGTTCCTCCTTTGATCTATTAACATTATTTGTATTTGCATGATTTATTTTAAGTAGTTTCACATATTTCACTACTTTGCAGTCACTCACATGCAACAATTTAAAATTTCTAAATAACAGTCATAGGTTAAACAGCAGATAAAAATTAACAACTATTAAAACTTCAACACATATATGAATAAATTTAATCACGAACTTCATCAGATATTGGATTTTACAAAATTGGATTTCATACATAACAAAACATACAATAATGAACAAGCATGTTAAAAATTTTCCTTCTTTAAAAAAATACATTATTTTAAATTAATTTGTGAATGTTAAAATGTTATAATATTAAAATGTTTTAATTTTATGATTCCTAAATAATTAAAAATAAAATACGCATTTTTCAGTGAAATTTTAAAACTCAAGTAGGCCGCTCAGAATTTTTCTATCGGCAACTAATCACAATTTCTTTTTTCTTTAATTTCCGTATTAGAAACTTGATACTAATTAGCTTAGGGAAAACTTTTTAACTTCTTAAAGTTGGCTAAAGGACCATAATTTTAACGCAGATGTTGCTCGGATTTTATGCGGGTTGCCAAGAGCTTATGGGATCTAACTTAGAAGATCGGTGAAAACTACTTAAAATTATGTTCAATAATTTTAATTTAATCGATAAAATTTGGAATATAAGTGTCACTTTCAATTTTTAGCATAATTAGCGTAATATGCCTGTTAAAGATATTTGCAATAAATAAATAGTATATTGCATATTCAAATCAAAAGTTATGTTTTTGTTCAGAGGCGTAAATTTAAATGCAAAACCACAAAACTTATCAGATCTTAACTGACAGCTTGAACAAATTACTGAAAATCTGTAAAATAAATTTCTATTTTAACAATACAGGTAGCGGGCAGAGAAAGATGAAGATCAAACTAGTAAAATTGGTAAAATCGAAATAAATGAGAATAAATTTGTTATTTTTCCTGAAAGTTTTTGATCGAATGAAAAATTACAATTTTTTCCGGTTATCAAATTTAAAATAGGGTAGCTTTATTAACATTTTTAGATCATCAGTGTTATTGCAAAATTGTGCAATATTATTCCATCTACTTTACTAATTGGATTAATTGGATTGTTAGTTAAGTTGACTAATAATGGTAACAAATTTGCTAGCATAAATGAGAACTTGATTTAAATAAAAAGTTTCGTAGCAAATTATTTTTTTATAAGAGCAAGTTCTTTTATGTAAATAGTTTCACACATTATATTTCAGTTCAGAAAAATATGAGAATCAGCTCAAGCTGAAACGTTTGCTTTCATAAATCTTGAGTCACTTAGAGTAAAAGCTAAAACCTCACTTTCATTATGCCCACCTGGAATCCATAAAGAATTTGGGATGGCTTTTCTCTGCTTGCGCTCTTCATATACCCAATGCATTAAATTATAATGAGAAATCCCTAGGTAATCTGATGGCCCTTTTCCAAATACATACGCGAGACTACCTAAAATATTTAATATCTACGTGATGCGATAAAGAAAATTTAAATTTGCTAGGTGTAAAGCCACAAGCCATTTGCTTCTTCTAAATAAATTTACCACACATGCCTGACTGCTACCCTGGTTAAATATTAAATGCAAGTAGTCAAAAAAAATAGGAAAAACTTAAAGAAAATTTGAAATCACGAAAACAAAAAAGTTTTAATTTTGAAAAGAAAAAGCTTCATTTCTTGTTATTGTTCATCGGTTTAATTTAATAAACGTAGGGTAGCAGCAAACGAAAAATAATCTTTTAAAAATTATTACGTAAGAAAATTTAATATTTAAACTTTGCAATCACAACAAGAAACTTATTTAACTTTTTACAATTTCAGTTGGTTGTTTTAAATGTCTCCAGCGAGGCGCATTAAAAAATATGTCTCGCGCTGCTTGAAATCTCGGTTAGTTTTAATAAAAAATATGAAAGGGCAATTCTAAAGTGCCTGTTGTGAAATATAATAATTTCCAGTTCAAAAAATGCTTTTAGTTTTACTTTATTGCTTCATTTCTTTCAAAATCGCTGTAATCAATAAAAGATTGGAAGTCGCATCGTAAGTAACCTATCTAGCTGCTCTAGGTAACACTACAATATCACAATATTGTCAAAAATTAAGGGGAATCACACGTCAAATATGTTACAAATACACAATTTTAATTGTGTTATATTGTTATTTAATTCTGTTTAAAGTAGCTTTACAACGGGCAAATTTATATTATCGCACTTCTGGAATTAAAAATAGCACCCTA
Source organism: Cantharis lateralis (assembly GCA_963170105.1). Lineage (NCBI taxonomy): Eukaryota > Metazoa > Arthropoda > Insecta > Coleoptera > Cantharidae > Cantharis > Cantharis lateralis. The sequence goes on along the minus strand of OY720627.1, from coordinate 35,302,171 downwards.
TACAATAATACACCAAAGCTAAAATCAATATATCGAAAATTGCTTCTTTAATCTTTTCATATCCGCCTAGTATTAGCAGTTTAGCAAGAACTAAATAATATGAAAATATGTACTACCCGAGTATTAAGTTCAGTATTAACTAAGTTATTAAATTGTTATGCAAAATGTATAGTATACAATATACATTACTTACATATCCGTTTTACTCTATTAATACTTTAAATTAAATTAATACTCAATATTTATTAGATTCCATTATTGAGAATATAGCCGGTTACAGCTTAGCGGCTAGTGCGTTGACTGCTAATGCCGTTCCGAGTCCAGCTAAAGTAAAAGGTTTATTTCGTCCGTATAATAATAATAATTATTATTATTTATAATTACATTGCAAATTATTATTATATATAATTATATAATTATAATAATGTGTTTTTATTTTAAATCGATTCCCGTGGTTAGCAGTTCATGTTAAATAGTAACGTCCGATTAAAAATAAATAAAATTAATAAAAATAAGTAGGAAATATGCAAAAATTAATTTTGGCCTACAGTAGGAGTTTCTTTACTTAGACTGCTTAGTCTATACGTACACCAACACGAATTTTTTCTGTAACTTTTTGTAGCTGAATCACAGCAATGGATTGGCGTGATCGCTGGTTGAGTTACAGAGCGAATGTTGACAGAATTTCTTAGGTGCATTTGCATTTCGGTGTATATCAACCCATTTTTTTTATTCACTTTATATTATAGGAATCACATCCAATATTATATTTCAAATAAATGAGAGCATTTCTTGAACTCATAACTGAAACTGACATAAAATCAGATAGCGTTATAGCTAGGGTTCTAGGATAGAATAACTTTTAGCCAAAATTTGATTAAATGTCGTTGAGCTGTTTGGCTTATATTCCAGCGATATCAGCATCAACGTATGTACATAATTATAATACATTTACACACTCCCTTCCGTATATTCATATGTTTTTCAAAATTAGTTTTAATCGACTTGAAATCAATCAAATAGCTGTCATTATATAAGAGCGTTTTCATGCTCAGCTAGTACTGATCCACTTCTGTAAGCTGCTCTTCCCCACATGCTTCTCCATCTCATGCATTTCGGAATTATTCTCTTGAACGAATAACGAATTTATGTAAACTAATAAGTTTAAGAGATTAACCTATGAATGACAAGGACGATGGCATCGCCCCACTATGTCCTGAGATTGGTTATTGGTAAATCAGATGTTTCTCTTGTTTGTGAGGAATCTGGGGATTATGGTAGTACTCTCTGTACACCAGGAAAGTAAAGAATACCCTCCAGTATAGAATTGGTGACATTTTAGATAACCCATTGAACCTCAAAATCCACAAGAAAAACTGAATTTGGAAAAATACACGACAATACATAAGTCATTACTCATTAGTAGAACTCAAAGATCCACTGTAGATCAACAATTTTTTAGCCCAATTGATGCCCAAAAATACTTGCATAAATTATAAACATGTTATGGGCGGGACAATCCTTATGGAAACAGCCTATCGAATTCAGTTCAGTTTTAGACATTTTTTAGCCGAATTTTAGGATGGTTCATAAATTTTAATCTTTAGATTTGTAATTACAAACATATCTAAAAAAATTTCATTAGAAAATTTTAAAAATTAGTGGCTCCATCAATCAATTTCCCGAACGAAAAACTCAAATAAATTAAAATTTTAAGTCAAGTTCTGAAAGAAAATTCCAAGATGAATTTGCTATGTGCAACTCTATAAATCTATAATCGCTCTATAAATCGCTATGGAAATAATTTATATACTTATTGGATTTAAGTTTACATAAACTACATTAATTTTTATTTGTAACAAGATTTTAAAGTTGTTAAAATGCGATTTCATTAAAAACGCTATTAATTTATAAACTACTAGTGTTGAGTTTTACAAAGGAGATATAAAATTTAATCCACTATTATAATTAACAAACAGTATAACAATAAAACATTTTAATTGTAGTTTTGTTGTAACTACGGTTATAATTTTAATCTTGGTTTAAATTTTAAAATCCTTTTTTTCAAAACCCACCTCGAGTTTGTGTTTTCATGTAAAAACAATATTTTTTAAATTTATATTATGAGTATTTTATGAAACCGTACGCACATTTTTAATAAAATTTAATAAAAGTAAAGTTCTGGTCATATTAATGACTACGAAAATTATTCTGTTCATTTTCATATTACTTATTTATTTAAATTCTAACAACGAATTTTGAAAACAAAACTTTAGCATTTGCATTTTGTATTTTAAATATTTTTAAACTAATTTAAACTTCCAACTTTCAGTCTTATGCCAAGAGTCGATATGTACCAGGAAGAACAACATTTAGTATACGATTCAAATACAATTCAGGAACAGAAAATATTGTCAATGGCAAACAAATGCTTTTGATTGTATATAAATAAGATCCAATTAATTAATCTATAAATAAACTTTTGTTTGAATTTTATCGAAAAGCTGCCTTTATTCTCATAATACCTATTTATATCTCGTAATATACCCACACGATTTCTCGAAATAAAATATTTAAGTTTAATTTTCAGTTAAATCTTCAATTATTACTCAAAATTACTTATTATTATTTAGTTATTACTTGAAATTACTTATTATTACCCAATTATAAATCAAGCTTGTACTAAGGCCAGTTAAAAAAAAACGTTTGTTATAGGTTACTTGTGAAAATTTAAAAATATTCCGATCATTATTAACAAAATAGTCCTGGAAAATTTATAAGTCAAATTAAATTTCACGATATAAATCTTTCAAATAAATTTAGTTCATTCTTTTGTGTTTTTATTACAAACGATCTTGTTTCCGTGTAAATCTCGTATTCCCGAGAGTTAGTTTAACACTTTAGAAATTCATACAAATAAAATGTTTTTGATTTGCTTTTTAATTATTTTTAGAGCATCGCGATAATTAAATTCTGTGATGCAGATTATATATCTTTGAGTTGTTGTATAGGTGCTTAGTTTTAAACCAAACAAAAGTGTATAGCGTAAGTTAAATTTATCACCGAAGATAAATTTAACAGCTTAGTTTGTAGAAAATTTATATTTTTAATTTCCGTTCGGCAAGTGAACAAGTAATTTTCAAGTTTTATAATCCTACCTTATAAGTTGATATAGATAATTGTATGAAGTTAGTGACAAATTTGGAGCCAGATAATAACAACCAATTTGAATAAAAAAGCTGTAATAACTTTAATTTGTGAGATTTTTGCACACATAAATTTCGCAAATTTTTAATACGGTTAAGTGAGATAAACTTTTATATAGTAGTTCAAAATTATGGAGATCCACGTAATCATAATTGTCTTCGAAGATATTCCTAGTTGTTCCAAATAGCAACGTAAGGATTATTGTTTTCTTACAATAATTAAATTATTCCTTGAATGGTGGTTAACGTTATTTTATGCAAAAAGTTGCAAATTTTACTGTTATGAAAATTTAATAAAACCCTTTCATGTAGTTGTAATTTGTTTTTCTTATCGGGAGTTGATTTAAAATTTACATTTTGTAGTTTAAGATAAATAAAATACTTGAGTCTGACCAACTTGAAAAGAAAAATAATAAATAAAAATATGGAACTTTGTTTAAGTTAAAAAATTTCAATTTGTTTAAGTTTTTCTAATTTTGCACTAATTTTATTACGGCTTTTATTATTCTCTTGGGTGTTTTCTTATTTACTTTCTATTAAAACTAATTAAGCTAACCTATTACAACAAAGGCAGAGTAGTAAGATTAACATCGTGTATTTTGTACTTGGTATTTCCTGATTTGATATCTAATTTGTAATGCTACTCTACTTTAGCTTAACTTAATATAAACTGATGTAAGCATTAAGATGGTTAATTTTGTGTAAACCGTGCATGCACACGTCTTGAGTTGCTACTGGTACTTAATTAAAGTAAAATTTAATGTATTATGTATAATAATTTTTATGAAATAATATTAAATTATGTAGAAAATATAATTTATACTGATGGATGTAATCAGGATATTAAAAAGAACCAAATACATACATGGTTGGGAAATCCTGCCATCACAACAATAATAATAATAATAATAACTTTATTTACGGAATAATTCCTTGTTACAATATAAAATAAAATACAAAACAAATTCAACACAAATTACAAATTTAGATATGTACTTTAATTATTTTGTTATGTAAATAAGTCGAGTACCACGAGTTCTTATTATAGAGGTCAAAGTGCTGGTAGGTGGTAATTATAGCTACACGATATCAATCACTAGTACCTATAGAAACAATGCAAAATTGACATAATAGTTCAATAATAAATAGGAAACCTATAGTCAGTCACTCACTGTTAGAACAAAGCAAACAAGATTACCCAATTACCGTATAAATGCTATACATTGTGTTACTATATTTTGCGTTAAATATCAAAAAACAAGAAATAACGGACGGTAAAATAAAATCCCTAAGTCACCGCCACTGCTTTTATAAGAACCGTGAGATCTAGCACACCTTGTATTGCATTTTACACTTAGGATTTATTTTAATTTTTGCAGTAATTTTACTAGTATCTAGTATATTTTAATTTTCTATTTTTAACAATTTTCATTTTAATATTTTATAATAATTCAACAATGTGACAATTTAATTGCGGTTGTGCAAACCTTAACACCTGATTGTACATTCATCAATTCGCCAACATTAACATTTCTTGTAATCGGCTTACAAATGATCTTGATCCACAGTCTGTAAATCAATAAATTGTCGTGAACACAAAATTGGATTCAGGCCAAAACATTTTCGGAGCATTGACCAGCTATTAAACGTTTTAGTATTAATAATTATTACATAAAATTTCATCTACGAAATGCATCCTTAATTTCATTCTTTGCGTTTAATTTAATAATATTTATGTAATTATCCTTTTTAATTATTGCAGATTCAAAATAAACCTATATTTTGTTTACAATATATAAAATATTAATAATAAAAAAAAAATTGTGAGCCTCATGCGCATAAGCTCACGGCGACGTAAAATTTCTTTAGCCGTATACAAAAAGAAATTTTAGTTTAAAGTTTAAAAATCTCTACTTTTCTTTCTCTACTTTGAAACGAAAATAAGAAAGGTAAAATTTAAGTAAATGCAGCATATAATAGAAACATAATAGTAACAGCGTTAATAGCAATATAAAAGTATAATAAAAGTAATATATTGATACGCGTCGAGTGCAATCTTCGTATTTTATTAATATATTAAACCTAATACTCCTTTCAATTTCTAATTTAAATAATTAATGTTGTCCTTAGAGTTGTTGTCACAAGAAATTATTAATTTATAACACTATCGTGTTCGAAAGCTAACAATAATTTATATTGCTTGTTTTATTAACTTGTTTTAGTTTTATAGTTGAACTTATTATTAATTTTCACAAGTTACGATACTTAATTAATTAAACTATAGTTTATTCAGTCGATATTATATGCAATTCCTGGCAATATGTTAGATGCTGCCGTACTTTGTTTTCATGTATGTGATGGATTTTATTATTAGTTTCACCAATAATGATAGATCTCCTTTCTAAAGTCAATATATTATTAAAAACCTCAATCCTCACACCGGAGAGACATTAAAAATTTTACCTCTTCAGGGGATTAACCAGATTTTAAGGAAAATTATTAACTGTTGTGCAAATACAAACTCACGAAAATATAAAGAAACCTTTTGATCTTGATCTTGTCAAAATTTAAAAATATATCAAAACCAATATTTGAAATTGAGCTGATACAAAGTAGCTCCACAACCCAGGATGGGTTTTGGCTACCATTTCATTTAATGAAAGGTTTTTCAAGGCAGATAATATCTCAAAGATGTTGCCAGCATCTCATGAGCCTGGTGTGCTTGGCCAGGGATCGAACCCAAAACTGCGACATAGCTATTCGCTGAAGGTGAAAATGTTTAGCTATTATGTGGTAAGGACTACCAAATTGCCTAATTTGAATTACAATTGACGCTTTCTGAATTACAAGCGAAATCACCTTAGAAGCTATAAGATCAGCTATTGTTGTTGAGCAGTTAATGAAAGAACAGCATTAATATGCGATATATTGCAAGGACACAATAAGATCGATAAATAGTGCTTTGATGTTTGGCTCCATGGGAGCTAACATTATTCCGCCTCCTGGATACGGCCCTATTGTTTCCATCAGGCAGGAGCTTTGTACCGGGCAGACGGAAACCAACGCAAGTTTTTTTAACTATAATATATAGTGGACCCGGCTGAGGCTGATGATCAAAGGATGAGAATTAAGCGAAACGATCGATGCAATCCAGTGGAATTTTCAATCCTGCTCTCTCTACATGTAAGCTGTCTTAGTTGATGCTTACATTAAAATCAGCAGAAGTTAAGGATCGAAAAGTATACCGTACTGATGGATCACCTGAATAGTACTACGGAGCACAAGATTTGCTGCCGGGAAGGGCTGATATTTTACCGCTATCTTTCTAAGACAGCCCAAGAAACATGGCACGAAACCATCAGGATGCGATGACTATTGTACGAAAATACGGAGATTCTGATTATTTCATTACTATCATGTGAAACCCAAAATGGCAGAAAATACCGAATAAATTGGAATCTGGCCAATGTGTAGAATTTCGTTTGGAGTTAGTGACACAAGTTTTTAATTTGAAATTGGATGACCTGGTAAGCGACACAACAACAAAAACATACATGGTAAGCCAACAGCAATTGAATTTCAACATTAAATTTAATGATCTGTGGGGTAAATTTTAAGTAAAAATGTCCAGCCGTTAATTCGACATTCAGTGATTAGCGGTGAAACTTACAAATGACAAAGGTTTGGATGAAGAGATGTTTGAGATTCCACATAATTCCACATGCGAAACTTTCCTTAATTAATTAAATTTAAATAATATTATAATTTTAAAAGTGAATATTTGTGATGCGATACAAAAAAAATATAATAATAATAATGCTTTTTGTGCTCTAGTATTTGGATATTTTATTATTGCGATAATATATTTTCAGCATACGTTAATGCGGTTGATTGAATGAAACAGGAAAAGTATTTTAAAAGATTCAATTTTCAACATCTTAAAAAATATCCTTTATAAACTTTTACAAAGTTTCTATAAACTTTTTGAAAAGGATTTTTTCAATTCATAAAGTTAGCTATCGGGAATATTCCATTTTGATATTAATACTTACAGATTAACCAGGCAGAATTTTAAAATTAATATTTTAAATAAAAGCGTAGTATACACAGCTAAAATTTCTTTTATAACTTACTTGCAATTTTAAGCGTGGATTAAAAATTAATCTCACAAACAAAATCCAAATTATAAAATCACTTTTATTCTAAATTGTGGCTTTCGGCAGTCCTTATAAAATTTTTGTTACAAAAATATAGTTTTTTTAAAGTAACCTTTTATTACCAATAATTAGTTTTGCAAAGTAATAATTGAGTTTTTTTTTTCGAAAAATTTAAGTACGATAGAAAGTTATATGCAATATTTTTTAATTTGAAAAAAATCAGTTATAAAACACAATCTAAACTTATGTGAAACAGCCTCTTTCTTTAGTGACCAATGAACCATAGCACAGCTACATTTTAGAGCAATTGTGTTAGCACAAAGGGGTAAAAGCTAAACATTAACATCAAATTGGAGCGGTTTACACGATTTGTGGTGGCATTAATACAAAAAGTATTTCTTTTTGTGAGTAATTTTGAAATCGTAATAATTATAAGTATGGCAGTATGAAACTTTGTAAGTGTGAAATTTAAAATTCTGGTGAAATTCATCTTTCGCCAAAAGCGTATTCACCAAATCGAGCTATTTATCTCAAAATAAATAATCGCTATCAGAATTTCTACCCCAATTTACAATAAAAGTTTTAATTTATAGGATATCAGATAAAACTTTCTAAATTCTATTTATTGTGGACAAAAACACGGAACGCATTCGGGGCAAATTGTTTTACGAGTTTGCAAACTAGAATACTTGGGAATATTTTAGAACAAAGAACTGTTAGATTGGGAGAAATTTAAAAACACAAAATATCCCAACAAAACTTTAATGTTGCCTATTACTGTATTGAAATGTCCATGTGCGTCTTTTCTACTATCGATTTTATGATTTAACAGGATTTTGAATCAAGACTGAATGTGATAATGACGTTCGTCGTGGTCTCAATGTGGTTACTATACCCCGGAGCGCCATATCGCTTTCCATTACATCAGCACCCTTGTTGGTTAGTCTATTCACTTTTATGCTTTAACCATCACAATACTGTTTAGATTTGAAAATATTTTAAGCTATTTTGAGACCTAACAATGCAAACTGGTGACTATTATTTAATGAGTTCCTTCAATTTTGTAGCTTAAACTTTTTTGTGGTTTTCTCAAAGTACCGAAATGTAGATATCCATTCTAATACACCATTACAGAGAAAACTAAACGCGTTATTATGCAGTTAGGCTTAATTGCTTTCACGAAACTTTTAATTTAAATTTTAATAAGAAACTCGATAACATTTTCAAATTAAAATACTTTTTCAATATCTTTTAAAAATTCCTCTGAATCCACTTTAAAATTTCATTACTTTATTATACGATTAAAATTAAAATTACACATTCTGGATAGTTTTACAATCCAAAGTATTACGTTTACATTATTAAGCATCGTAAGATACGAACCCAACGTGAATTGTGTTATGCGTGCCGAAGTACATAAACGGGAGTTCCACAGTCTCGTATTTTTTAATATTTCATTTTAATTTTCAACAATGTGCATTGAAAAGTACCCCCCGCCCTTTTCTCGTAAGTATATTTTCGATACTATAATATCGATAAGTATACGTTCAGTTCGAACAAATTTGGAAATCTACAATTTGGCGCCCGAGCAGGGACGCATTTAACGCGAATGTTTTTCTTAATTTGTTTTAATAGTACGTAAATACGACGATTTATAAATTCACAAGAATATTTTTCTATTCTACTTTCTTTCAGTTATTATATCCACTTACTGAAAATAAATCCGACTTAATTGTCTATAAAAAAATATTTCGATCTTTTGTTTTATAGTATGTCGATCAGCTGCTAAACTTGAATCATCAAAATGATTGTCTGGTAATGGTACATCATGATGTTTGGAAAGTACCCAGAAGAATTTCAATTTCAGAAATTGGTTCAATAAAAGCAAGAGGTAAGAGTAAACCTGATAAATAATATAACACTTTTCTATGTCTGACAATTTAAAAAATAGCAAGGTAAATTATATCCTGAAATATATACTTAGATAAATGACAAAATACATACCTCCAAACATGGTAACAAAATTTCAAATGGAATAATTGAAAATCAATTAGTTGTATGTTTGAATGTATCATGCGCCTGTTTGTCGAATACCGATTATAAACTTAACGATTAATAGAAACTAATTGAAGTCTATAAAAACTACAACATACCGAATGTCGAAAACAATAAACCGATGTAATGCATTACGATTTATTTTTATTTATTTTGATCACTTGATTATATTCTAGTTAATATAAAACCAGTATTTCAATGGAAAAGTTTAGCTGCCTTGCAGATCACGTAAAATTATTTTTTTGGCAATCAACAATGCTTTTTTGTGTTTTAAGAAAAGCCTTGGTGCTATAACGCAGCTACAATGATTAGTTCTCTGAACATGTTATTAAAGTTAGTCGGGAATTAAGGATCAAATTCACAATTAGTAAATTATATAACTCTATTGCTAATTATTAAATTCACACTTCGCATGTTCAACGAATAACACTTTCGGATATCAAATTTCAGGAAATAGAATATTTATTTCAATTTCAGGCTTTGCATTTTACTCATAAGTATACCGAATCCTACATTAGCTCCAGTAGTAGTTTAAACTACTGCCATTCAGTAGCCGCTGATGAGGTAGAAATGTTGGGTTGCAATTTGTACAGGTACTGATTATTAACAGATTATAATATAGTAGGTTGAAAGTTACGAACTCTCCATTTTTTGCTAGAAAAGCTCTTCCAAAATCAATTATGTAATGTATTAGTTATGAAAGTTAAAACTTAATTACCCTTCATTTTGATCTAATTAGACTAAACTAATCTTAAATTTCGTTTAATTCCATTTACCACATTTTGATAAATCCTTCTCAATGAAAAAGCAAATTAGGAGAGAACTTCCTGCGCAACCAACCAATATTTGAAGAACAATTTACATAACATAGCATACGAAACAACTCAACACCAAAACAGAGTAATATTATAATTATTTCATAGCTATGAAACGACACAATGCTAGGTCACCTGAAAAAATTTGATATTATTTTTGATTGTAAGGAGTATATCTACCTACATTTCAATAATACAATAAAATATAATTGATCATTAAATTCACAATACAATTTGATGAAGCTAATGAGAAATAATACTAAATATTGACTTTCGTAATTGCAAAAAAGTCAATTATTTTTATGCATTGATTGGAAGTTCTTATTAAAACTAAATGTGAATCTTTTCATTTAATATAATTATTTATAATACAAATTGTCCTGGATATTCTTTTTTTGGAAAGGATATAACTTGGTTATTAAATATTTAATTTATTTTAAATATTTCTCATTTTAACTTACAAAAAGAAATAAAGTTAGTTGTAAAAAATTACATCAAGATGTCTTCCTTTCCACCGCTCTACCTCCTCAAGGCGTAACAGGATATTATCTATAATTTTCCGACATGGTACTAGCTACTTAGGATTTCTTCGATAATTATAGTTTTTTAATAAGGAAGTTTATTGGCAGTTACTAGAATAAAATATTTTAATAAAATATTTGCTACAAATAAAATATAAAAACTTTAAATTATAAAGGATGTTCATTGCTTTAACTATAGATACTAAATACTATTAATTAGATTCCTGATATTCCATTTAGTCAAAATTCATAATTATTAATTAATAAATAAGTAATAATTAATAATTAATGAATATTAGAACGAATAAACTATTAAAAGATAGATTGAAATTTCAATTGGCGGAAATTCACTTAACAGCTATTATTATGATGTATATTGGTGTGAAATGCATTTCAAAATACAATAAATTCTTGTCAACAATAAATGTTGTTCATTGAAGAAAATTATTAACCACTTGTATTCCATTTCGAGAGTACGATTTAGTTACAATGTTTACCTCCATCATAATTATTATCTAAATATATTGAATATATGCTGAATATATACCGAAAAAAAAAGAAAAGTGCAGGTTAAAAACTTATATCTGAATAATCAATTTTCTGATCTAAAGTATAATGATGTCCACAATTTCCTTTGGTACGTATACAACTTATTTTCTTTGGAAAATGTGAACCATGCAATGCTGCCTCTTTTGATGACTACTAATGAAATAGAAATTGGAACATCGTTAAATCATAGAATTTCACTTGTTCTGGACTTTCAGTGACAATCCAGTTACAGTAACGGATTTTAATAGCTGTTGTAAACAATTAATTAAAAAATTATATTTTTAAGCTCAAAAATTAAGTTAATGTGGGAATTTTAACAGACACCAAGAAAAACGCAGGAATAATTTAATTAAGAACGTCTAAACGTCTGATAATAAATATCACAGACATACAAACTTCTCGTAGCTCGTCAGTTTTCAAGTTACATCTTGTAAAGCAAACCCAAAATTAACACAGAAACCACAAGAAAGTATTTCCACGGTGTAGTTATGTAAAGTAAGCCAAGTGTTAAGTAAATTATTTTTAATAATATAAGTTTAATAATTCCAAATAATATGAATACCAATGAAACAAAAAACTTTAATTAAACATTCGTTGCCCATTTTAAAGATTTTATTAAAAACGAGTTAAATTTAAACTAATTTATAAATTTTGAAAGAGAAATCTGCTTAATTTTAAATGAAGGAAATTTTGCATTCAACTTTAATTAAATCATAATTTTAATTTAATACTAAAATACTTCAAATTGGAAATTAAAAACTCTCCAGGGAATTTTATTTACTATTATTTAATTAATGAAATCATAAAAAAAATTGTTTTTTAAGATGCAGTTCATCATGATTATTGTAGAAATTGTTAAAATTCCAATTCTATGCGTGAAAAATTTTAAAATTTTTTTTTAAATCGACACTTTCAGATTAATTAGTTTTATTTGAAATTTTCCTGTAAAATAATAAATTACAGTGTTATATCTGCAGTCAATTTAATTTTATTCCGAAACCACGTTTGGAAACAGAATTCTAATATTTGTAGAACTTTTTGTATACCACTTCTGTTAGATTGATTGAAGCTAATCTATGCTTTTTTGTGGTAACGAATGTTTTTCAGCGAATTTTTTATTTTAATTACTTTCAGCTAAGGTAGCATTAATTATTACTTTGTAAATTGTTTTATAATGGCATGTTGACACCAAATAAATGATAGAATCGCTTAAATCTCAAAAAAAAGCTCATACCGAATAATATATTTATTGTTTAAAACTGAGTGTTTAGTACAGAATTTTGGGTTTATCGTAGACATTTAAGATATTAGTTTTTACAAACTAAATAATAAAAATCCCCTGTTTTATTGATCTCATAGTGTATTCTTGGCATGAGTCCAAAACAACAACTTTTCTAGAATTCGAAGCTTTTGAGAATCGTTATCATGTTGTATTTATGTCAAATTTATTCAGACGAGCTTTTACTATTTTAAAATTATATAGCTTACAATTGGATTTTAACCAACTTATCGAAGTTGAAATAGAGCGGGTTGCAGCCTGCGACTATGTACAAAGTTGAAGGCACTGTGTTACATCTGTGTTTTACCCAGACATCGTTGTCCAGTACACACTGTCACACCGTTTACCCCTAAACTTTGTCTAACAGAATAATATTAATGAAGGAAAACCTAACCGTTAAACCGGTGTTTAGTTACATCAACAAAAAATTTATATAGAAAAGGTATTATGGAAAATAAAATAAATGGTTCGTCTCATTGTCTTGTTCAATATCGTCTATCAATAGCTAATGCATACAATTTTGCATCATAGTATGCTAGTTGACTCTGATTGCACTTTCAAGAACAGATGAATAATATTGCAATAGTTGCAAAATTCAATTTAGCTGACACGAAGCTGAAATATTAAACTGAATACCTACTTTATCAACTTAGAGTAATCATTCAATTTATTGAAAAATGTGAAATCTGACTGCTAATACATATTCATTGTAATATTATATTTTATTAAAAATTATGAAGCTCCGGCTTATCAAGTAAATTAAATTTTAAGCGGGAAAAATAAATCGTCCAATCATAAACTGCGAAAGCAAAGCTGTGCTGTGCATTATTACATGAATTGACTTTTTTGCGCAGCAGTTTGATTTTAGAGCTAATTAGGCAGCAAATATAAATTTCCTATTTAGCCGACATTGCTTTTGTAGGATGCAGTTTAGAGGGCTAACCCATAGTTATCTACTATGTATGTATTTATTTGATTATATTTCTATTTAATTTAAGTGAGAATTTTCCCAAGATTTCCTCGAGAGTCGTTAAGTTTTATTCGATATGTCATAAAGTTTAATGAAGTGTCGGTGAAGTGGTTCAAAATTATGTGACAGGTGTATAATGGAAACCTAGAAGCTTCACTATTACAACTAACTTAATAATAACTTTGACACAGCAGTAAATTTGCTATTACTTCAAAAGGTCTGCCTCGAAGGAAATCTGCATTATGTAAAGAAGAGTACAGTACCAGTAAAATGATGCGGACAGAGATACTCCAACTTTTACGGCTATTTCAATAAACCGTTGTTATATAGGAGGGTTCATAGCAAATAGTAAGTTTCCTAAGTTAGGTTAGGGTTAGACGATAACGAATATTGTGAGCTCAACTTTATTTTACGCTTATTTCACAATTAATTATTTAAATTACTTGTTAACTCAAAAACTTTTTTATACTTTTCAGCAAACCACGTCGCATTTTTTGTAAATTTTTTAAAAGTTCCGCAAGCATAAAATGTAATAGGTATAAAGCTAAGTCTGTTTATTGCTTTTTAGTTTAACTCTCCATACCTACTGTGTTACTTTAAACTTACATTTGCGGCAAGGATTTAAATTACAGGTTTAAATATAGATAAACGTTTTGGTTATAGTGGTTACTGGAATTAGTTTTATTACGCCCTTTGGATTTTAAAATTTTATCAGCTGTTTAAAATTGCCAGCCATGTTTACGTGTTTACGAAAACGAACTTTTACATTATCCTGACAGTTCTATTTTATCCATACTACATTGGTTTTTTCGTATCACATTTTGCATGATTTTCTATTTTTTCACTACTTACTTACGTTCTTATAACTTTTCCACTTATTTGACTAGTTATCTCTTTAGTCAAATGTACGTCACATCCTTCAAAAATTTCGAGCCCACAAATAGAATTTTTATCTATTATATTACGTATTTCAAATTCGCTTTATATTCCATTGTTACTAACATAATATATAATGTAAATTCGCTCTTGGAATCTTTCTAATATCAAGGCAAAATCTTAAAATTACAAATACATAAAATTGTGTAAAGCGAAATCCCTAATATTTCCAGCATTCCTTCCACGTCAGGGAATGAGCAATTCTGTACCCGATAACAAATGACTGACGAAAATATCTTTGTAGTTTATAAATACGTAGTTTAATAAACACATCAATACCAAAATACGAAACGAACACGAAATATTACTTCAAGCCGAGGAGGAAGACACAAAAGAATTTAATTATAAATAATAAAATAAAGTACAGCTGAAACCAGGACCAAATTATCCTAGCAATGCGAATAATTAAATATATGAAACTTTAAAATGCTACCCTTACAGGATTTGTTAAAAACAATATTTTAAATGTAAAAGTGTCGCGCATAGGCATTCACTCAGAAAAATGATATTACAAATAGAAGGCTAAATAAATCTAAAGAAATTCAAATTAATTTATAAGCTCTCTCAACGGAAATTTTTTTATGCTCTCCAGATTTATTTATTTTTAAAAAATACATGAAACTGGTATACTTTATAAGGTGTATTATAATTAGATACGGTTTTGACATAAACTTTCTTGAATAGTATTTTTTGCGTCTTAGCATCCTGATATTTCATGTTGTTTTGAAGATTAGCAGAAAGTCTCTTAGTTTCCAAGTTAAGGAAAAAATATCCTACTTGTCAAAAAACACAAAAATGCCACAATTTTATACAATAAATTAATAACTACCCTTAAGGGATATTGCTCGGAAACAGATTAACCAAAATAGCAATCTTGATAACAGTAGTAATTAGTTTAGTACCTTAAGATTACAAAGTTGCTTTATGAATGATCGAGAGCTAAAGATGCTGATATTTTATCTACATCCAAATGAATGATTTAAACTCGACTGTAAAATTACATCTTTAATGTAATTTATAATGTATAATTCAATGTTTGAGCTTCAAAGTCGTTGCGACAGAAGTGGGATGTTTGTACTGTCGTTAATGTGGAACGCAATAAATTTAATAAAAGAAACTCAAAATATTTCAGCCTAAGACCTCAAAGCTGCTTAGTACGGATTGAGAAATGTGCCTATAAGCCTGTTTGATTGCTGATATGACAATTGCCAATTTGGAAAAGCGACAATTTCGCGTGCTCTCCGAAATCCGAAGATGTAATGAAAATTAAAATTAAATTGCTGAGAACAATAATTCTAACATTACGAAAGACTAACGACTTTATGGCATATTTGCAATAATGGCGCCAGTTAAACCAAGAGTACAATGTGCTAAGTTTCAATCTAATTAGGGTTCAAGGATAATTTAGACGTGTGTAATGTGTATCACTCTAATGCCCCCTCGACGATAAATCAATCAAATATGTTTAATATATCTAGCATATTTACCTTGTTAACCTTTGACCTATTTTCTCAAATTTCTCTTACGTCTGGATCGATTTACAATTTTTATTTTCACTACAATATTATATAAGATATCTTACACAACTTTTACACATAGATTACCAATATCGCCTTTCTGTCAATTTATATATTTTTAATATAGCATTTATTGATGTTCTTTTTCAGCATTCAAAATACTGCAAAGAAAATTTCTGCAAATCGTAAAAGCAATAAACTTTAAAATCTCTAAACCAAATGTTTCATCTGGGTGGCAGGATATAACATAAAAATTTAAAGTCGATATCTTTTTTGTTTCTTACAAAATGAGGCTGCATTGAATAACTGAAAATGCAGTTAAAAAAACATCTAGAAAAAAAATTTAAGAGGCAACATTCAATATTTCTGTTTTATTTGCACCCAGTTAAAGGGTGGTTAAATATTGGAATTATTTAGTTTATGAGAGTAGTACTTCAGTAAGAACGAAGAAAGGCTGCCCATATTTTGATCTTATTAGCTAAAATAATTTATTATCAGATACATAAAATTCGGAATTTGATTGGGTCGTTCGGCTTAAATTTATTTTCTCTTGAAAATAAAACTTGAAACTGAAATTTTTATTATTTAAATTACAAATTTTTTTGATAAAAATTGCACTCGAAAATAACGGATCTACTTAGACAGTGAAGCTTTGAATCACTCCTGCCATTAAAAATTTCCCTGAAGCGACTCCAACTCAAAAATTACAAATATACAAAAGTGGGATATTCGAGTAGCGCTAATCATTAAAAAGCAATCCCAGCTATAGCCAGAAGTCGAAAATTATGAATCTAGAAAGCAAGATCTTGATTTTTAAGTTACTTTAAATTTTTTTAAATTATTAAATATCCTACATTTATTAAGTGTTATTAGTAGCAGCTACTATCGCTAGGCCTCAGGTGTAGGTGGCCCCGTCCACTAAATAAAGTGCAAAACCTATTTACATCGAGCACTCGCACCGTTAGCAGAATGAGCTATTCACCAATTTTTATTTAATTTCAAAATCGATTATTTCAGAAATTATAGGAAAATTTTAAGTTGACTCATAGTTAAATCACTTCATTAAACTGTCCGACTAAAGGTTCGGTTTTGGTCGGAAAACTCTGCTAAACTCATTAAAAAAATCCCCCTGGGCTTACCAGAAGTCGGAAATGACGAAATTCGAATGCTTGGATCCGAGATTTTCCAATGTCAGGAGCAGTGAAAACTTACCCTCTGCACGCCTTTCGTTCGGCTCCGGGCGGTTTTCTCAATCCCTATGTGAATTATTACAATCGTCAACGAACTCAAACGATGTTTCCACGGGTACCGCTTGCCAGTGAATGAACCACGCTCTCTCCACTACTTAAAATCGGATTTTAGACTACCGTAGCTCACATGTACCGTTAAAAGAAAAACTTTAGTAATGCAAACATGAACGTAAACTTGTAAAATTTTCACCAAAAAGTCGATTTTCAAAATTCAATTGCGAAGTAACCGTTGGGCCGATTTTATTTATTCTTACTTCATAAGAAAGCTTAAATTTAGCTCTTTCAGAATATTTGAAGGTTTTCTATCGTACTTTTGAAGGAAAAAAATGGAAAGGACAAAGACAAAAAATAGAAAGACCGTTTTTGGCACATTGCTGACAGTTGTAATACCAGTTCGGAATTCCGGTTCTGTAAATGCCACTATGGAGTGCCAGTCACTTTTATGGGTGAGTACCTCTTTCCTTTTATAAATATTCTTCTCGTTCTTTAAAATAGTATTTCGAATTTTTGGTCCAATCACGTGACAATATTTTTAATTGCAAAGTGCATTTAGTTATTCCGAAAAGCATTTTTAATTTTTTAATGCTAAAAGCTAGGAGCAGCGTGCTGGTATATTCAATTATTTTTAACTTCAGTAATTTGAAGTAAAATCGTCTGTTTTAAGCGAGAATATCAAATGTAAGCAATATTTTTTTAATGTGACTGACGGAAAGCTATAAACGAGTTATTATGGTACTCCAACTGTAAAGTGGCTGATTTGTGGTTTTTATCAAGGGGCAATATACGACATGCGTTTAAGTCTACATTAGAAGCTTTCGAGTATTTTTATTTTAAATTAGGATAAGTATGCACTTCAGCACTACATAAATCTAATTAATTAACTTTCCTATATCATAATTCATTTCGCTCGACTTGATTTAAAAACTTCATTTACTTACTGCCACTTGAAAGTTGTAAAACGACTTTCAGACATAAATATAAATACGATTTGAGGGTCGATCTTCAAGATAAATTTAATCTCTTTTTCTTTAATATTAAATTGCAGTATAAAGAGTCCTATCAAAGTTTACTTTGCCGATCACATCTAAATTAAGTGTTTTGATCAGATTGAATTAACTCTAGAGCAAGAAAAAAATGTTATTCACAATTTTTGCTTTCCTTTATACGCCGCGCCGTGAAGTTTTTAACGTCGAATGTAATTAATTGGTAAATGAAATCTTAATTTGGTTTAATTAAAAAGTGTTTTATTTATTAATTTGTAATTCAAATATGAAGAAGCGAATTTTCCCTGGAAATTGTTTAGAAAACGGGAAATATTGTATTGCTTCTAATAATTAGTTTTTATTTTTGTTGTTAAACCAAGTAAAAAGACAAACGCAATAAAGTAAGAACAACAAATGAAATAAATTGTAATCCCGATCAATGTCAATATATGTTTTTGTTTGTAACACGCGTGGTGGTAAGAAAAGTTACGTATAGAGCTTGAGCAGTTTTTTCAATATTGTGGAAGCTTTACTTTTGGTGTTTTTATGCTGGTCGTTTAGACGTATAAGAAAAATAAAACTCTAATTAAATATAAATAAAGACATAATTCGTATTTTATAAAGACCAAAACATTAAAGTTGTTGACGTGTGTTAGGTGGAGTAATGGATAAAAATTTTATAATTTAAATTGTTAACCGACTTCTTGATGATTGAATTTTTAAGGAAACAGAAATGTGCTGCCGGGCTTTAAATATACATACTTTTGGAAGATTCAAAATTAGTAAGTAAAAGAAAAACTTGCAAAAAACTAATTTATGCTTGAACGTCCACAACTTTGAAGTGACTGAAAGTTAATCGTAAAGATAAAAGAAAAACATAAAAGTTTGTAAAACACGGAATAAAACAAAGAAAATAAAAACTGAAATTTAAATTTTTAATTAACAATTTTTACGATTACACTGTGAAATATTAGGAAGAGGGCAAGAAAATTCTTTTAACTTTTGATTGGACTTTTGAGTGTATTTGAGAAATTTAAATTAGTGATAAAAAGAAATTACAAATAAACTAAATTGTAAAATATCTCTTTATTTAATATTATTGCGTTTCTAAGTCTTTGTCTTTTTGTATTAAACTTATTCAATCGTTAAGGTTAGGCTAATGAAACTGCCCGATTTCTTAATTAACCACTGATAAGTGTTTCGTTTTTTCAATGCCGAAAAAGGCCGATTAGCTTAATTCAGCGTAAGCCTGATTAAATAAAATTTGATACCGCGTTACTAATTGCATTCGTTAGAAAAACAAATACACTTATCTTAAAACAAAGATTCTTTAATGAATGGGTAGAATTGTAGCAACTAATGTGAATCAATATTGGCTTTCAGGCTACAATCGCTCACGTTTACTGAAAAGTTTCCGTTTCTAATTAAAATTTCGCGTATGCATTCCACTACTCCATTATCATCAGGACTCGAGACGGTCTGGCGAGCTAGGTCATTGGCTTAGTAATTAGTGCGGTCAACTGCAGAAGTATGTCCCTGGATCGCATCCATCTTCGTGCTTCGGAGTGCACGTAAAGACGCTAATCTGCCATAGATTGATGATAGTCACCAACTCAGGTTGGACACATTTCCCAACCCGCTTAAGCAACCACTGGGTATGAAGGTAAAAACAAGGAAGTTGTTTTTTCAGAATTTTCAGATAAAAGAAATTTACTATCAAAATTTATCTCATCGAAAATGAAAATTGTACACATAAACGAGATTTTAACAGAAAAGTAAGTAAATTTCTTAACCAAACGTGAATAGCGACATAGAGCCGGGAATAAAAAAATGGATGAACTTTCAAGGAAATGACGAGATATAATAGAGGAAATGATAAATTATTCCGTCAATCTTTGTGAAGAGATAAATTAATAAGAGAATAAATTTAAGACAAGAAAAGAATCTAATAATTTAATTCGGAAAATCTAAACCAAAAAGTAAAAAAGACAGAAGTACATCGGAGAGAGAGAGAAACTTCTGGAGACTCTTGAGAACTAAACTACAACTGAAAATGAATTTAAACAGGAAAATTAAAAAAGTATTCTTACGAACATGATAGTATCAAAATTTCCTAGATAAAAATCAATTTAAAATATACAGCAGTCCTAAACAACATACTAAAACTCCCAGGAGTACAGCTGCTGATTTTATTAATTTCTATTTAATTACAGAGATATTAGTAAATTCCTGAAAAAAATATTATAAATTACTGAGCAGCCCACTTTTTGTACTTGGATTTACTATGATTTCTTGCTTTTGATCACGGAATCGTAACAAAAGAATGTTACCTTAGATTTTCCAAGACTTCAAGTGAGCTGTACAGACGTAGTAAGTTATATTATGCAAGTTAATAAAATCTTGTTCAAACCATAAACAAAACTTGTAAATTTGAAAACTGGCTTAAATGTCTTTAAGGCATTGCTAACTGACATTGTAAAACTCGAACTTCAAAAGCCAGCTTCATTGATTTATGCGAGCAATAAGATCATAAGTTACAAGTATTTTGCTTGTAAACGAAGCAGAACCGCTCTAGGTTTAGATTATTGCTATAGCTAACTCCTACAGAAATTTTCATTTTGTATTTAAACTGAAAAATATAAGTATTTACATAATATCTATATTGAGTAGATTTTTTACGTCAAAATTCAATTTAAATAACTAAATTAACAATTAAATTTTTATTGAAAACCCAATGTTTTTCATCAAATAGCCTTAAGTTAAATAATTTCATATCAAAGTCAAGTCATATCAAGTCAAAATAATAAATTTATAATAATCATAAATAAAAGTTATTATATAATAATATGTGATAATGTTGCTATTATTTTAGGTAGCACCGAAGAATTTATGGTCGGCATTGCCGAGTTGACAATGGTCGAATGAAGCGTTCGCCGAGTGGTACGTCGTCGTCGAGTTGGCCGTCGTCGTGTGAATCGCTGAATTGTTGAGTAGCAGGCAATTTTCCTTGATATTGTGATCTGTGCTCACTGAAGTGAAACTTTTATATATCGCGCCTTTATCTAAGCTGCCCTTCTATTAAATCTAAAGTTTTAAATTTAAAAATTTTGATTAACCAGATTCAGGTTATTAAAATTTTTTTATTTGTTTCAACGCATCTTACTCGATAAATCTCGGTAGGAGAAAAAAGCTCTCTAGTGCTTTCTACTAATTGTAACACAAATTATACGATATTATTCTCTATTCCTTGCTTTTCACCTTCTATTTGGCTATTGGTTTTCGAGATATTTCCTATTGGAAGTTTTGAAATGGGCAGCAGGTATAAAATATTAGCTTTTAGATTAATAGCAAAAAAGCCTCTTTACTTTTTATACTTTGGCGTTGAGAATTATTTAATTTTTCTGAACGCTGGCGCGATGTAATTTAATCCAGTAAGCAATAACCAATTATATTAACTTTCAATGTTGGATTTTAACTTTCACTGGAATTTATAATTATTTCCCATCTAACGCATTATTAATAAAAAGTTTGAAATTGTTTTGAAAGCCAAAGTAAAAATTATTATAACAATAAATTTATTGCATTATCCCTGAGAATATCATAAAACACAGGATAAAAAATCAATAAATTGAGAGGGTGGAAATTTTATATTAAAAGTGTCTCATATCACTATGACAGTAAATTGCTGTTGAGAATCGCTTTCTAGAAGGTAGAAATGCCTAAAGTTTCCAATGAAAAATAAAATTTGGCAATAGAGAGAACTACAAGTTGCAAAGTTCTACGAAAACCATTATTCATCCTAAACTCGTAGGTATTTGTAAAAGTTTTAATTTAAACCGGTAATAAATTTTATACAAAAAATATTAGGTCCTAGTTAAATTATTTTGTAGTCCTTTTTTGTTGGTTAAAAGTTTCTTATTATAAAACCGGATGGTTTCGTTAAATAATTCTGATTTAGAAAAATGTAGATTGTCAAGGCGTCACTAGTCCTTTCGCTTGTGGCTTTCTTCTCTTCAAGTTGAAGTAACTTTTGTTGTTTTCATATGTGATATATAGACAGAATTTTTCTTATGCGGAAATGTGAGATACCAGTATGAAAGTTATAACAATGGAAGTGAATTTGCTGGTGAAGATTTATCAAGATGCATCTCACTAACAAAAGTAGTTATTGTCGGTGTGGTCGTCGAACTTGTGTCATATCATCAGATTTTGAAATGAAGTTGCTTTTATCATTCCAAGTCACAGGTGATGTCAATTTCATAATGGAGCTCTATGTTTTGTTTGAGAGCGGGTAGATATGAACTTTAACGCTTCGCAGCCGCACTCTTTAATCTTTTTGATGATGTTCCAAAATATTAAGGCATGAGTGTTCTGGAAAAGTTTTGCTCTAAAAATTTAATGATTTTATTTTAAGTTCACGTTAAACCAATAACTTTACATAGAAAAGCTTTCACTCTTAGTCGTAAAATTTCATTCAAAATATTAAAAGTATAATTTTGAAGCTCTTTTATAGATTTAGATAGAACATGCATTATTGATGATAATAGAAACTTTTAAATTTATGATAATTTAGTATAATCAAAAGAGTTCGCAAATTTAAATTAGGTATTTTGGAAAATAAACAATAAGCTTTATTAGCTTTATAAAGAATGACAAAGCGAATACAATTATTATTATGCAAACAATTTTAATATTTATTTAAATTTTTTTAATAAAGGGAAGCTTTACTTTCTGGTATTATAATTAATTTTGGTGTCGCGATTACAAACGTTCGAAAAGTTTTAGATTATTTTATCCAATCGCTTAAAGTTATGATGATATATTATTCTACAGGAGAGAACGAATATCTCGTATGAATAGCGACATACAGGATTAAACTTTTAGACTACTGCCAACTTTGAGATTTATGACTTCAATGACCGGGACTATTCAGCTACACGCTGTTTAACTTTGTTTTCAAAATTAATTAATATTTGCTACGCAATTTGTAACTTCTACTTGTTACAATTACAACTACAACATTCATTCATTGCGCATTTCATCGTAACAACAAGGACTTTTTCCTAATAAGATTTTATCAACTAATTCTTTAGCATTTTTAAAGCCAAGATTATGTACTCGAAAGTTTCAAAATTATAATTTTGTTCTGAATAAACGAATATAATTTTATATTCTCTTATAATGTGTTTAACTCTAATTTAAAGCCAATTACAATTTATAGCCGGAATTCAACTTAATCCTGGTAATCAAATACCGAATAGAAGCTATTGAAATAAACCTTGGTAATATTTTTTAAATTATGTCTCTCCCATTCACAAGAAGATAATAAATATTAAATCAAAATTTGAAAACGTCTATGAATTTTGTTGGATTACCGAGGGATTAATTACACTACCAAACTGAATTTTTTATTTTCTCATGTATTTACGAAATAAGAGTGATAGTTAAATAATTAACATTTAAAGCTCGAGATCTCAGGTTCTAGAACTTTTCTTGATTTATTAATTAATTAGAATAATTATTAAGTCAATTCGATTCCATTCAGTGGGTGGGAAGTTCACTTGTAGCCGTGCTACTGCTAACATCATTAGTATCAATAGGAAATAGATAGGAAATTTTTGAGTTCGGTCGCTCCCAGGGATGTTTTTAATGACAGGGGCCGCTCAAAGATCCACTATATAGTAGATCCATTATGTTTGAGTACAATTTTATGCTCAAAAGTACTTGTACAAATTTAAAACCACTCATAGGCGGAAGAACCCTTAGCCAATCGAATATACATTTTCAGTTTTTGGTATTTTTTAGCCTATTTTTGGATAGTCCATACATTTTAATGTTTATAAATTTGTAATTTAAGCCATAATCTACGCTAATTTCATTCTAAATTTTTAACACTTGTTTGCTTTTAGAGCGTAAATTATTAAACCTCGTCGTAATGAAACTATGGTCCGCATGACACACAACAAGTTCTGACACTAAATTGACGAAAAAATTTCGTGCGCAATTTTAGAATAGAATATTATCAAAAACTTTTAATAGTTGTACAAGTTGTGTATGTACTCACTAACATTTTCCGACAATATTCTCTATAAGTTTAAGGATTATAACTTGCTAATTGTTAAGAAAGCAAGTAAACTTTAAACCTATTTGTAGGCAGATAACGGTGAAATTCGGTTCAGAGCTATTGCGCAGGTTTAGTAACAAGTTCAAACTTGTAAGCAATATATTAGACATGCTCTAAAATATTGTCGACAATTTGTTATCTTGGCCAAGATCTGAGCGCACTAAACTTGTTGACAATTTTGGTTTCAAAACTTGCTGCGTTTTCTTTTCTAAATTCAACGTTATCAGGTGCTCCAATATTATAGTTTTAAACTCTATGCATAATTATACTTAGTTCACAATATGCGAACTAGAAACTGAAATTCAAATTTCAATATTTAAATATTCATACTACTACTACTACTGCTCGTACTACAGATTTTGTACATTTAAAATGCTGATCTTCAATTGAATTTTTACTTTAGATAATCAGGAGTTAAAACTTGTTTTGAGTTTTACCTTAGCTTAGCTTCAGGTTTAGCTTAAAGCTCAGCTTGCGACTTAACTTGAAGCTTGGCTTAATGCTTAGCTTGCAACTAAGTTTGAGACTTAGTAGGTAGCTTAATTTAAAACATTAATAACTGATTCCTCATTTAATTAGTGGTATATTTCCTCATAAAAACCAATTCACTTGTGTTTTGCACACATTAGCCCAGCTAATTGAATACCAAAAAATGGTAAATAAACGACTAACGATAAACTGTTTCCAAACTGAATTTTAGGATTTTTCGTATTTTGCTGAATGTTTTCAAAATTTTGTCATTAAGTTTTGTTTCAAATTATGATACTCAATCTTGTAGGTTCGATCTTATTGTTAGAAATTCATATTTTTCTCTAGTTGTAGATTAATTTGGGAAAAATAATTTCAGAATAGTTTAATGTGGCAATTTTTGGGGACTAATAACCATTGCGTTTGTGAATATTTAAATACAATATCCAACCATTTTAATAATATACGATATAACCTGGATTAATCCATCTTGGAATTCTAAATAGTATACAGTGCGTATAATCACCTTAACTAAAGCCAAAATAAAATGAAGGCCAAATGAAACTAGGGGGTGAAATGGAGGTGGTTGCCCACTGCGTTTTACAGAGGTTTCCTACACGTAAAGTTTACGATTGTTTCTTATGGTATTTACTATATTATATTATAATTTAATGCAAATTATCAGAAAACTTGGTGGTACTGAATTCGATCCCGTATTTGAATAATCAATAGTAAATTAGTGTCGGGCATTATTATTGTATTATACGGGTCGCGCGTTATATCTGTTATTATTTTGTATCGTTATTGTATAGATTATTTAAATTTCATTATATTTGTGTACAAAATTGTATATTAAATTTTTTTGAAGCTATCCCATTAATAATAAATACCTAGACGAAAATATTACAGATAACAATTTTTTTGTAGATCACAAATAATTGAAAATCTGGAAATTGGGAGTATAAACAAAAATATTAATCTTTTCTATTTTTCTGTAAATATTATTTGAAACAATTTATTGTTAATTGCAAATCTATCATTCAAAAACAGAAGTGGTAATTCATAATCCTTTATTATATTGTTGTTAGTAATAATTATCTGTATTGTCAATTTTCCAACTTCAATTTCGTGTAGTGGCAATAATAACATTTCGATCATATCAGCACGTCATAATGTTCTAATAGATGTAACCGTCATATTACATTATTTCAGTAGGCAGTAAACGTTCAATAAATTAATCAGTTTTTGGAACCTAGAATTATGCATTAACTTAATTTTCAATACTTTGTGATTGCTATGTGAAAGGATTACAGACGATCAACGAAAGTTCATTTCTTTATTTTAAAATTTTGAAAATTTTAATAACATTACTTTACTGCCGGTGATGGACTGCACTGAAGTACTTTAATGCCGCCTGAAGTTTAAGTATTGATTTCCATATTAATTCGTTTATTCGAAATTTTAAACATAATATAAAAAATTGAATAATTCTAGTTTAAACAAAATTTTATCTAAAAACTTGTTCTTAATATATTAAACAATAATTTAATAAACGTATTTATACTACTTAATTAAAATTTAATATGTAAATTTGAATTACAGAATATTAAAAATCAAACCTTCCTCCTCCGGTCCCTAGTCAATCTGTACCCTGAAGATCTGCTGTCTACTAAATTTAATTATAACAAACAACCTATTTTTAATTTTAATCTTAAAACCGTTCGATAACACAACAGGGAAGGTTTAAATGGATTATATTCCAAGGAGAAATCAAAATAGGTACAACATATCAAATGTCGTGCCAGATTTTGAACTGAATCATATTTTCTGGAATGGACAATAATTATGTATATGGTCAGTAATAAGGACGGTAGAACAGGAGGAAAAGTAATATAAAGAAAAAAGTATCTAAGATCAAAATATTTTCTAAATGCAGGAAGAAAGTGAGCTTGAATAAAATTCAAACATTTTACTTCTCCTTTTACTAACACTGTTAAATTAGACTATGCCCTTTAAAATTAAAAATAAACCGCCTGCGGCGTTTTTTTGCTTCACCAGGTCAGACTGGACAACCCTTAAAAATAAATGCGATCTTTACGTCTTATACCAATAATTTTATTAACTTTAATTATCTATAATTACTTTTGTTTATGGTTTTAATATAATATTTCCGAATTTATTTATTTTGAGCTTTAATGAGCTCTAAATTTTGGCAAGTTAAGAAATTTTTTTACATAAGTAGACAAATTTGGCTCAAATTATTATCTAGTAAATTTTCTCATGTTTTCCTTTTTACGAGTAATATCACAAAATAATTTAATTACAATCTGCTGGCACTATAAAAGTTGCTATTCTAAACCACTTAAAACTTTATAATAATAAAAGATAATTAACAAAATTTATTTTATAACAAAAAAGATCAAGTTTCATTTTTTTTAGTGTATTTTTTTTGGAAAGTTATATGAAGTTTAAGTAGCGGTAACTTGCTTTCCGCTATTATTTCTGTTTTGAAAAATATAATCTTAATATTTTAATAAAAACTTATTTTTTTAATATTTTGGTGAAAACTGTATTTAAAATTACAGGCGATATTTTCACTACAAAGAAGATGTAATTTATGGGTTCGCAACGCTTTCTGGTGATATTTCATTATAATATTCTTGTTTAAAAGACGACAAAATATAAACGACAATGTAGGTTTAAAAAACTAAAAATATAATTAAAGTATTTTTTGTCAACTTATTTATACTACATTTTCATGATCATTAAAATTTTAAATTTGTGCAAATATTGTGCAATCAATAGTGCAGTATAGCCAAATTATTCGTTTTCTAAATTTGGTCACCCAGTTTTCTGATTTGAAACAGTTACCTAATTTTAAAAATTATTACCGCGAAAACGACCGTTTAAAATATTTTGCATACCCAATTAAAATACAACTGGAAGTTTGCTTAATTTATGTTCAACCGAGTGAATATGAGGAATGAAACTTTTAAAGCAAAATGTATTCAATTATTGTTGAAATGAAATATTAAATATTGCCTAAATTATGGAGTAATATTTTTTTTTCGAGCTGGAATAATTTATTGAATTCATGTAGAGCGAAAACAATTCAACATCATTTATTCTTCAATTTTCATTCAAATCTCGTTTGCAAGGTTTATTACGCCCACTTTTCATCTTCTTATTCGGTAATTCTCCCATTCTCTTACACTTTCTCATGTGATTTTGTTATCTCTACTATACTTTTCCACACCATCCTATCTTTGCGCAATCAATTAATTCCAGTTTAAAATTTTTCCGATGATCTATCATTTCCCTGTTTCCATTCTTTTTTTAACTTTTGCTATTTTGTTTTGTTTTATAACAAAAATTATAATGTTAAATTGTCCTCTGAATAATATAGCTTTTCTGGTAATATGTATAAATTAACAATTTAGTTTTTCATTTTAATTATTCAAATTTATATATCAGTTAATGTTCCGCCACAAATTTAACATATTCTGCTTTTTCAAGTCCAAAAATAAACTAACAAACTAATAAGCAGTATGTAATTTACTGGTGCTCAAAGTAAATCACTTAAAATCTCGGTAAATTACATGCTGCACCAGAAAATTACCATCAACATTAATGTTCATAAAATAAACTGCAGTTTACATTATATGATTTTTCTCTTGTGATTTATCCTAGGAGAAACCATAAAACATAGTTTACACTGTGTTTTCTTTCTTAAAATTATAAAAAATATCATGTAAACCATACTTTACGCTTTCTCCTATGATAAATCAACATTTATCTCGCTGCGCTCGTTCTGACATATGCTTACTCATTACGTAATAGATCTGTTTCGCTACTCGTATGTAACTAGCTATTTTATAACGGTAGGTAATAGGTAACATAGACAAGTTTATGCACGATCTGCTAGGCGAGTGGTCAAAATCTACGAATTCAGTACACATTTTCTCACGAGTGGTGCACAACGTTTTATCTAATTTATAGATGTTTATATTCAGTCTTAATTTAATTAAAATAATTTATATAAATAATATGGGTAACCCACCTGTAATTACTCTATATATGCTTCCAAATGTAAAATTTTATTTCGGAGATTTTATATGCAATATCTTTAATGAGATTTAAAAAAAAAGATTAAAATAACTTCTGAACTTGGGGACCAATTCTCGCGCATGTTGAGTTTTTTAAAATTGAGGTATCGCCATCCACTTTGAGAGATACTCTATTGGAGTCCGTATTCCGTGGTAATCCATGTTGAACAGTTATAGACTTTCCGGGATATTCGCTATCCAGGTAAGAGTTTAGATTTTCATTCGTGGTTTTAGGGTCACATAAATCCATGCATAAGTTCAAAACTATACACAATTACAACCAGGGGGTACATATTTAAGTAAATTTGAATACACAAGACTTGGAGTGCCGAAGATTTCCGGAGAATTTTAAAGATTTCTAAGAATTCCGACAAATTTAAATGATTTTCAAGCATTTTAGGGATTTCCAAAGAATTTCCGAGATTTATAAAAAAAATTCCATAGATTTCCAATGAATTCCATAGATTTCCAATGAATTCCAGTGATTTCAAATGAATTCCAGTGATTTCCAGAGAGTTCCGAAGACTTCCAGTAATTTCCAAAGAATTTCAGAGATTTTAAAAGATTTCTAGGAATTCCAAAGATTTGCATGAATTCCATCGATTTCCGAAAAATTGCAATGATTTCCAAAGAATTTCAGGGATTTTCATAGAATTCTAATTCTAGGTATTACCAAAATTCCAGTGATTTCCAAGAAATTCCAAAAATTTCATCGATTTCTTAAAATTTCCATAGTTTTAGGAATTTCAAAGAATTCCAATGATTTCCAAGGAATTCTAGTGATTTCCAAGGATTTTCATGACTTCCAATTATATTTAAGGAATTCCAAAAACTTCCAAGAGAATTTCAACCATGTATAGACAACTTTTTGGGATATTTACCCTTTGGTTACGTGGGGTAACCTAGACCCGAGATACACTGAATTTTCTTTACCTGATTCTTCAACTTTCAACTTAACTGCAACTGAATTTTCACCTGATTTTGGCATTACAGTCGCTATACCTGATTTTCCCATTACATCAGCAAGTTTCAAGTTGTTTTAGTTATGTATTCGATTTATATTTTTATGTCTATTTTCATTAGTACTTTTTTTATCACCTTTCAGTAGATTTATTATGGCATTTTTGTCATCATTGGTTCAGTTCAGTGTAGGATATCGCGTATTTACGATAAAATCTAATCCGTGAATTTAGCAATTTGAGTTGAAAATTTTAATTACGTTACATTACGAGTAGGCGTAAAGAGTTTTTAATGTATAAAGCGGAAATTAGCGTAAATATAATTTTAAATTAATTAAATTTGAATTTGATCGCAAAGTAATTCATTTTGTTTTAAACAAAACATAATAAGAAAATTGCCTTTGAATGAGAAATATAGAAAGTGATAAAACATATGTATAAGCTTTCTGATGACATTTCTGTAGGAGTAAATACGAACATAAACATTCTGTCAAGTTATAGAATCTTTTATGAAATGTTGTATCATGTGCAAAAAAATCTAAATTGTGCTTCTTTTTAGAAATCTGTAAAAATCTCTTAATCGATTTGTTCATCTTATGAGACGTCATTTATTTTCTTTTTATGTTCTTTCTGTTAGGTGTTATATTTTAACCAACTTGAAGAAAAAGTTTATTCTTACCTCAATATACGTGATATAAATTGATGTGATAAATTTTGTAGATAATGGTGTAAATTCTTGAAGTTTTTTATAAATTAGTTTAGCCTAACTTGTCAAAGTTTTTTGTGCTTATAGATTAGTTGTTTGAAAATTGCTGTTTACATATAAAGGAAGCGGTTTGCCTTTAATAAACGAACGAAAGCATTTTGCTTACTTTTGAAACTAATTTGCGTATTCAACGCGCAGTTCACAAATATGATCGTGTAGACCATGTTTATAGTTTCTATATTGTTATAATATACTTCTTCTTCATAATGTAAAAAGTTAAGTTACTTTATAAAGTAGATACTAAAAAAGTTCATACATAATATTTCCAATGTTTAGAAAGCAGTCTGGCAAAGCCAATTATATATTATTTTCCACTTTGAATTGCAAGCTTTTCACGAAATTCTTGACATTTATTTAAATAAAATTTTAAATTGAAAACCAATCGAAATTAATAAGTAATTCGTCAATAAACCACCGAATATATTCCGGAAGTCGGAAACTTTGCGGTAGACATCAACCTAATTTTGAACACTTTTTGAGTTCATTGAAACGACATAAATAAAATAACATGAAATGTTTATTTATACATCATCAAGTTTTTAAATAATTTATGATCAAATTTTGTAGAAATCATTATGTCACTATCAGTTTAACTTTGTATAATACAAATTCTATTATAACTGCTGCTATAATTAAATTTAACTGCCAAATTCAAAAACTGAAATGCGGTTATTGCGCTTAAAATACTCGGCATGCTTTAAAATAGATTTAAATTGTAATAGTGTTGGATCTAACCTAAATGACGGCAAGTATGCTAATCTATGTAGATGAAAGTTTAAACAAAACAAATGAAACAAACAGCAAAACTGTTACTAAAATATTTCAAGGTAAAACCAAAAAATTTCCATAAAAATATTATTTAATGAAATGGGTAGATTGGAAAAGCCCACTGTATGTGTCTAAACAATGCCAATAAAAAATTTTTGATTTGCAAAAAATAAGTTAAAAAACTTTAAAGCTCGGAAAAACCAGGATTCAGGTTGTACCACTTTTCAAAATTTAAAAAATTTATATATTATAGACTAATATCAAGAGATTTTATAAAAAAAATTGGAGGGGTGTTATGTCGCAAACGAAAAAAAATTTTTGAAAATTTCAAAATTTGGTTTTTGTACTTTTTTCAGTAGGAATATTCTAATAATTTTTTTTCAGGTGCTAAAGGATCAATTTACGTTTACTGACTGTAGTTGTCAGATTTGAACGTGTAGATTTCTAAAATCGTAGTTATTATTTATTTAACCTGTTATTTTTAAAATTTTAATTCACTGTTAATATTTTTAATTTATTTAATTCGTATATAATTTTAACCTAGTTTATCTATCTGCGGTTAACTCTAACCGAGAGTTTATTTCTAGAAAAGCAATAAATTGTCATAGGAATTGTATCCTTAAAATAAAACCTTCGGTTGGAAATAACCCTGGAAATTGAAAAACTGGGATATTCAATTTCTCAGTTCTCAAAAGTATGAATTTAAAAATATACAATTATTGTTTCATACTACTACTAAATAAATACTAAATTTGAAAAATTGAATTTTAATCATAAATTAAAATGACTGGTACTGATTGTAAATTCTGGAATAATTTGTTATGAATGGATTTAAATTCAAAGCATTTTGCTTATTTAACCAATAGAGAGGAGAAATAAATAACGAGTAATAATCAAAATAATTCAACTAAGGAAAGTACAAAACTGGAGTAAAGTATTTATTGAATAGCTAAGAGATTGTTTTGTCTTTTCTCTTCCAAAACTGTGAGATGTAACCTTTTCTGTATTCCAATTTAAATTTGTAGCTATTTCAGTTTGTGTTTAGTGGCTTGTAGAAAATTTTGTTTTGGCTGCCTTTGTGTAGTTTGTATTGGGTCACGTAAAATTTAATTCGTTATTGGATTCGACATTTCTTAGCCGAGATGCTCTACACGACGCCATTCATGCATGCAATGTAATATTCCTGGTTGACCTGATTTATTTCGTTCTCTTGAGAAATAAGCTTAAAAGAAAATTTTCTACAAAAGTTCTCCCTAGTCCATTGGCCTTAATGTTTCCACGTAATTAGGAAGATATTGTGTAATATTAAATTTTTTAATTTTCAAAGAAGAAACTTCAAAGGTATAATGAAATAAGCACATCTTGATGATAATCTAAACACCCTCCAAAGGAATTGCAATCTTGATTTGCATAAAACGGTTATGAAATAGAATCCATCAAAATTAATATGTTTTTTGCTGCAAACTTTTTAATAATAGTAAATGTTCTTTTAAATATTAACTTATAAAACACCGAAAATATTTAATATAAAGTAATATTCGAGTTCTTTGAAGCATAATATGATAACTAAATTTCATATTGTCCTATTATTAATTTTTTCCAATAACGTTTCAAAATAATATTTATTTTATGATTAATAGGCAGATATTCTGTTGCCAGAAATTTTTTATTTATTAATAATTTTAATTTGAATAATTTGTCTGCTCGATATTTTATAATATTCGTTTAGCAACAAAAACGAGAAATAATATTTATATTATTAAAATGTTTTTTATCAAAGTAAAAATGCCAGATTTAGAAAAATGTTGTTTTCTTCGGTTTTCAGAGTTATAAGTCTGCTACATGGTTTTTTATTTTAACAAAGTAGAAATTTTAATGTCTACCTTTTGAAAGGTAAAAAATTTGTCAAAATTTCATGAAGGCGGCAAATTGTTTTTAAAGTAAACAGATAGCGGATGGGGTACATTACTTTAGCTCCTAGGCGCAAAAAGCAAGATAATGAAAATTAACAATATTAGAGACAAAAATAACGAACTAATAACATAAGTAAGTAAGTTAGGAACGAGATAACTACTTAACAATGTAATCACAACATCCGTACAGTGTGCAACCTCCCTTATGTAAGTAACATTTTCCAGACATTTTTACAGTTAATTATTTTTTGCAAAATCAAATTTTTTAAAAATTAAAAACCATTAATGGAAATGTTTCATGTTTCAACTTGATTGTTAAGTTGTGTGTTTTAATAAAAGACTATCAAAAAACCCCTTTCTTGGGGGGGTTTCCCCTAAATTAATGAGAAATTCGTGGGCATTTTTGTAATAAGATATAAACGTAGCAGTAGTTATTGTTTTAATATAGTAATTTCCGCAACTTACCTAGATTAGAATTTCTGGTTCGCATGAAAATAAAAAATACACTTTGTTAGATGGAGGCATAAAAACGTCAAGTACTAAAAATAAGTAGTTCTGAAAGTTTATGTAGAAGAAGCTTAAAATTATTAACTATGGAATAAATGAGTTATTTATTACGACTCACTTTATATAATTCCCAAAAGATTAAAATTGATAACCTCATTATTATAATAATAATAATAATACAATACTCGTAGTCTACACGTATTCAGTCAATTTCACCCAAACAGAGTAATTAATTACTTGATGAGACGAATTCGTTCACGAGCGAATTACCGTATCACTTTAAACTACATCACACATTTCGATTAACATAAACTGTTAATAATGAATAATAATCAATTAACAGATTAACAGCATACTTGCTGCTATATTCTCTTTCTGTTCCTAACTTTTGTACTTTTCGTTTTTATTGTCCATTTATATGATGTCCGAATGTAAGGTGAGTAAACAGAATTTCAAATTGTAGATGATTTTGATAAATTCCAAAATTGTTAATTTAAATTTTTGCAAATCACCCTGTATATTAATGATATCATTTAAATAACAAGGAGGATATTCCTGATAGTCACTAAAATCACACGTGTAATACTTTCTCTGTACTTCCCCAAAAATTTCCAACCGATTTCTTTTGACCAATGATAAGTTGTTACTCAAAATTTACGAGGCTTCAGTAGTTCAGTAGCATATTTATAAAATTAGTTAGATCAATGCCGTCAATCAGCATAGTCTGCTCCACGCCCAAAAAAATTAATAAATTTAATAAAAAAAAGTTCATTCCAAATAATTCGGATAGTGCAGTTTTGCTGATAAAACGGGAATCGCAACAATTTTCCAATGTTTTGAATATTTTACATTACATTTACGTCGGAATAACGTTAACGTTTTAACGTTTAAAGTATTCAGTTATACCATGTAAAAATATAATAAAAAATGTTACCAAAAAATCTCGTAATGCGACGTTTCTATTTAATATCAACTGACTATGGATTACGAAGCAAAAAAAAAAGCAAAAATGGCGACTGATTGTCTTTTGTTTGGGCAAACTGTATTATCTACTTATAATTAAACAAAATAACTGAACTTTTAATCATTCGCTTGCTTTTTCATGCAGGAAGTTTACAATCATGTTATTAAAATTTCTAAGTTATACAGGATCTATTTAATTTAGGCTAGGTGCCTTAGGGTTGAGAAGAATTTATTTGAAATCTTTTGGATAAATTTCAAGAGAATTTATTTAACTAGTTTAGTTCATATAATAGCTACCAGCGTCTATAATATGTACAATATCTTTATTTTGAAATTCCATACATAAACTGAGAATATAAACTTTATATAACTCAAGAAAAGTTAAAAGCAAGCTTAAGAACAAAGTGAAAGCTTAATCTAGTTACGAGTTTTAATTATTTAACAACTTTTAAAATTTGGACAAAAAATTTAAAACTATTCTGTTTATTGAAATATTTAATAATAAATTCAATATAAACTGCAGAAATTCTGTTATTTTTCTTCTTGTGAATACTTGGTGTTTTTATTTATTTTACAATTAGGCTTTTTGTAATATTTCTACTGCGTTAAATGTTACAATTTTGGTATACATTACCAAAATAATATAATTAGTCATAAACTTCCTAATCAGTGCTTGAGTTGACAAATTTGTAATTATCTTGCTTGATTAACTTTAAACTTCTAATTATTTAAATTGGGTTACTCGAAAAGATTAGAAAAACTTTTGCTAAATTACTGCAGTTCATTTACAAACAATAAATTATTTATTACAAAAGCTAATCAGCTTCTTGAACCGGTGTGAAATTTCAAGTCAATCCGTGTTATTATGTAACATGTGGTTACAAATGAGGTTAAGCGCAACGCAAGTGCTGCCAACTGCATATCACTAAATGCCTCCGTTGGCGCGTAATTCAAAATTTTCGGTTATTAATGTTGTATTCACAATTTTTTTACGACTTGTGCATAAACCTGTGTGGAAGCTACCTCAGTCGGTGAAACTTTTGATGCAAGAAATAAATTTATGCGTAACACGACAATTTTCAACCAGTTTAAAGTTCTATAAAGTCATTCAAGTATTTAAAAGCGAAAGCAATGGAGATTCAGTGGATAAGAGATATTTTGTAAATAAATTAAATACCATTGGTAACTACAAGGCGTAACACTGCTTATTTCAATACGGCATTCTTTCTCTACAACCTGAATATCACGTGTTATGATGGCGGAAAAGGAAACTGAGAGTTTTAAAGGGTGTTAGAAGCTTTAAAAGAAAACTTAAAGATTGGTTACTTTATCAAAGTATTTTTGCAGCTTAAATAACTTTTTCACGGTAATTTTAAAATATAATTTTATCTAAACGAAATTTTCACGATACCAAACAAACCCAAACAAAATTGTTTTTCTAAATTTTCAGTCTGCTTATTGTTCTTACATATTATGTATATGAAAAATTCCCTTAAAGTTTTTTTTTAGATTTCAGCTTTACATTTTTCTCGCGTAAAACAAATTAATAAAATTTTGAAATTTGGACAAGTTATGGCTATTTCTTGTTAAACAAAGAACATCATAGGAATCAATTTTATTAGAAAAATTATAGCCCATAGGAATGTATTAATAAATAATATTTTTCAAACAAATTAAATTTTTAAAATTTCTGTTTATAGTCTATTAAAATTTTATACTCTTATTATTTAATATTATACTTTAATAAAAAAAATTATATATTTTCAATAAAAATTTAATATGTTTCTTGGAGGGCAGTATGACAGCAATATACACGCAGTTCAAAATTATTGAACATATTGG
This sequence comes from Cantharis lateralis, assembly GCA_963170105.1. Classification (NCBI taxonomy): domain Eukaryota; kingdom Metazoa; phylum Arthropoda; class Insecta; order Coleoptera; family Cantharidae; genus Cantharis; species Cantharis lateralis. The sequence goes on along the minus strand of OY720627.1, from coordinate 35,265,517 downwards.
AAAATCCTTGTTAAATTTATAAGTTTACTTTCTCACATTTTTACATTTTTTCTTGCCCTTAATTTGAGATTTCGCGTAAAAAGTAAAAAGTCCATGATTTTAATTTTGAACGAATCTTGTACCTAAATTGAGCTAATTTATTAAAAACTAATGTAAATTGTGTTTGTAATTAGATGTACAATTGAAGGTACAAATTCTCGTGTTACTCGAAATAAATTATTATGATTGATTACGTTAAACGTTTACAATTGACTATGGACTAATGCAGGGCTCCTTTATGATGAGCCAAAACACATTTAAGTACATTGATAGTTATGCTAAAGCTGTAAATATCGTAAGATCCCATGATGTTATTGTAAAACTTGGGGTTTGTCACGCGGAAGCCTATATCTAGGCTAAGCACGAGATTCGATCTTTTGGTTTATAGCTGGGGAATTTCCAGTTGTTATATTACAAGTTATTGTACATTAAGATGTGCTGATCTTGAATTAGTTACGTCACGGTCACCCATCCAAGTGATAAAATTTATTATAGGAAATATAATAAAAATTATAATATAGGGTTTTCCAATAAGAGGTGTTATTTTGATATTCAAAGAAAAATGGATTTTTTTGAGAAAATTGATCGAATTTTTATTTCATTATAAAGAGGAAGGTATGCCGTTAATAATGGAAAAAAACATCAGCCAAATGACCACCACGACCACGCTTACAGGACCTTATCCTTTTCATGAAATTTTCTATAACCAAATCGCAAAGTGGCTGCCCTATGTCCTCGATAGCCTCACGAATTCCATCTTTGAGGTCTTGAATCGACGCTGGGCTGTTGGCGTAGATCTTATCTTTCACGTGGCCCCAAAGGAAGAAGTCGCAAGGTGTTAAATCATAAGATCTCGGTGGCCAATTGTGATCAACTTTTCGAGAGATAACACGGTCCGGAAACTTTTCCCGTAAAAGATCAATGCATACAAGTAGAAACTACGCCATTAATAAAAATGGAACGATACACGCTTCAACAACGCATTGAAATTATTAAAATTAAAAACGAAACCATTGATCTTTTACGGGAAAAGTTTCCGGACCGTGTTATCTCTCGAAAAGGTGATCACAATTGGCCACCGAGATCTTGTGATTTAACACCTTGCGACTTCTTCCTTTGGGGCAACGTGAAAAATAAGATCTACGCCAACAGCCCAGCGTCGATTCAAGACCTCAAAGATGGAATTCGTGAGGCTATCGAGGACATATTAGGGCAGCCACTTTGCGATTTGGTTATAGAAAATTTCATGAAAAGGATAAGGTCCTGTAAGCGTGGTCGTGGTGGTCATTTGGCTGATGTTTTTTTCCATTATTAACGGCATACCTTCCTCTTTATAATGAAATAAAAATTCGATCAATTTTCTCAAAAAAATCCATTTTTCTTTGAATATCAAAATAACACCTCTTATTGGAAAACCCTATATAAACGTAGTTGGAATAGTAGGAATATCAAAATAGTACGAAGTTATAAATTATTCAGTATTTCAATATGCATTAGCATTTACAAAAAATAATTATCCACATTGGAATGTTTAATGTGGGCATTAGTTTTATTGATGTAGATACAAAAAAAATGATAAATTTTATATAATTTAAGTTTAATAGAGTGAAGTTACTTTTAAAATGAATATTTTATACACTTTTGATTCTTTTGCTGCAATACTCGATAGGGAATTTTCTATGATCATTTTATAGCCATCATCAAAACTCTTCATCACCTCACGTGACCGAAATACTTTAGTAGTTATCTATAAATGTAGTACGTTGTACTTAAAAAACAGTTTTAGGGGAAATTTGGAATATACTCTGACGTATATGGCTTGAAGCGCAACTGATTTATTTAGTAGAAATTGAAACAACGAGGCTCTGATGCGTTATTTTAGCTACTTCATTTTAGTGTTGTCGCTATAAATTTCAAGAAGCAGGTTCAACTAAACATCTGCAACTGTGACTTGACTAATTTCTCATCTCAGTTTCCACACGGGTGGTCCAAGCAGATTTTCTAGATAAATAAATTCAAATTGCATGTCGTGTAACAAGCAACCGTCGTCTTGAAACGTAAATATAAATACCCTTCAAAGTATCATATCACCACGGTAATATGAACTTTCCAAACTTTTATAATAATTATCCAAGAAGTTAGCACCTTATACAGGGTGGTCAACTAAGGAATTCCGATTTACAAGCGCTCTAAAATTGTTTTGAATAGGAATAGAGAAGTGGAGTTGGTCTTAAACGAAGGAGGGGCTCATGGAAATTCAGTCGCCATGGTTCGCTGGACGGGTGAGGAGCGTTCGTTCTGTGTGCGCGCTTATTACCAAAATCAAAATTCTTGCATTATTGTGAGTCGTCGTTTTCGTGCACTTTAATTCCTGCACTAATTGGAACTTGTAGGGGTGCATGTGTAAATCTTTATGAAGAATGTTTATCAATGACGATCTCTTCACATTTAGAGCAAACATTCTTCATAAAGATTTACACATGCACCCCTACAAGTTCCAATTAGTGCAGGAATTAAAGTGCACGAAAACGACGACTCACAATAATGCAAGAATTTTGATTTTGGTAATAAGCGCGCACACAGAACGAACGCTCCTCACCCGTCCAGCGAACCATGGCGACTGAATTTCCATGAGCCCCTCCTTCGTTTAAGACCAACTCCACTTCTCTATTCCTATTCAAAACAATTTTAGAGCGCTTGTAAATCGGAATTCCTTAGTTGACCACCCTGTACATTAACTTGGAATTAATTTATAATCTAGTTAGACAAGTTTAAGTATAGGCAAAGGCCACTTATCACTAATCAATACACACCCAATTCAATTTCCACTTAAGAAAGGTCGGAATATCTAAATTTCCTTTAGATATGTAAGATACTTACATATGTAAATTAATCCTAAGTGTAAATCGATTATACTTTGAAATTCCAAAACCTTTATTTAAATTTGAATGCAAGAAGTTTGTTCAATATGTAGGACACTCAACAATATGCACTAATATCTTCCTTGCAACTATAATTTATGACCAAGTTCAAATGGAGCCGGGATAATTATTAATTTAAAAATGCAAAGCTCATCGGAATTAAAAGTGAACATGTCAAACTAAGCACCTATTCATTCACATTTCACGTCCTATTTATGCAGGGCACAAGTACGAATACTCGATAATATTATTTTGTGAAAGATAATAAATTTTATCTAAACTTATGAAAAATTATTATCAACCCTACACTAAATTTTTTGCTTCCCAGGAAAAAATTTTCCCTTCTGTTATAAAAATAATTGTGCACTTATAAAACAATTTTTTAAGAAGAATTCAATAATGTAGTAATTTATAATAGTAGGTGTATGCTGAAGCGTAAATTTATTTTTTAGTTCTTTATAAGAAGCAATACGCGGTGAATGAGATCAAAAACAGAAAACTTAGACCACAAAAACACTAAAATGTAAAATTAATTTTCAAGAGCCCGACAGCTGCATACTACTTTATCATAGAAGTTGAATCCTTTTCTTTATAAAATTTATATTGTTACATCTTTTGTGCCATACTTCTTCTTTTCAACTTAGCACCCTTTGCAAAGGTTTTTGCGGAGTTTTTATTGTAACCGATGAACATTCTCTGCTCTTTGAGTTTTAATGTGTTTATATAAAAAATACATAATGAAAGATTTGCTTCGAAAATACCTAAATTTAAATTTAGAAGTTTTCGTTTAATACCTTTTAATAATAATACTTATTATTCTAAACAATAATCCGAGATCGGAAAATTTTCCAATTTTCATTCGGGAAAAATGAAACGCGTTTGAAGTTTGAGTCGGAATATTTAGGTAGACTGGTTTAATTAAAACTTTTACTTGCAGGAAAAACAGATTAGGTTAGTTTTTGTAATTCTAGTAAACAACCCTTCCAGTTTGTCTGTGGATGCGATACCATAAAATATAAAAATGGTTCCCCCAAGTAATTGTTTAACAAGCCATACCGCACATTAACTTGGGGCTTCCTAATGTGTTTCGAGACCAATTAAGATTAATAAATTTCTCCCATAGACAGTGTTTAGACATTATGTCTAGGTCCATTAATAAAGTTTTCATTTAGGTATGAAGTTATTAAAATGATGTATACCTGTTACATTTAAACATAATATGTAACTAACTGCTGTTTTATTACAAAGTTAGTACGTATACCGCACCCCTGTTATGGAACAGTGGTAACTAACTATAAAAATTCATAAATGCAAGAAATTCATGAAAAAAGGATAAACAAATTAAAATATAAAAATTGTATGAAAATGAAAATTCAGTATACAAAATGAAACTAAATTTTCGTAACAATTTAATATCACTAGTACTTAATAATAAAGTTAATAATAATTCTCCTTAGCAAGTTTACGTAAATTAATACATCTTAGAAGTTGAGGATTAATTTTAATAACGCTAAGCTATTAATCAACTTAATTGTAACAAAATAAACTGCAGCATGAAAGTTCGAGTAAAATGTAAAAAAATTTGTATCAGAGAAACTATAGGATCTCTGTTCAACCGCGATTAATAAAGAATAATAAGTAATTTTAAATATAATGGCCTGTTATTACGATATTTTCAGTAATGCGAAAATCTAAATTAATTTACTATTTTCTCATATTGCAATGTTTTAGACAAGTAAAATTAGTTTAGTACATTTTGTATCTTTTATTTTTGGGTTTATCCATCCTGTCTACATCTGCCTTAAAACAATATACTTGTTCATTTTAACCTAAAATGAGTACAATCCACCTTAGAGACTAACATTCTCTTTTGTAAAATTTTTTTAATGAGACATTGCCGTTTTTAATCCTAGCTGCCTTTGTGATTAAAAACTGAAGTTCCTTCAGGCTGTGCTACTTCATATACCTACCTGCAACAAGGTAGGATAATACACACTCTATAGTAGGTGATATTAACGCTGCTGGTCCTTTTCATCTTGTAAATATGTATAAGTACAGAAATTTAATTGTGTTCAACTATAATATCGCGAGTGCGGTGGTGTACTACAAATATTTTATTAGCAGGCTTACAATTTTGTCTTATTGTTAATAACATAAAAAAATGCATTATATGAGTTTTAATAGTTAATTATTACGTAAAATTTTCAAAACGGAATTGCATATACCTACAAATGAAAATAAAATGTGAAAAAATGAACATTCCAACCCTACGAATAGTTTTTGAACCCACGCTCTAGAAACCTGTGATTTAAATAACCAAGCTAGCTAACGCGTGTGGTTAAGCCGGTGTAGCAAGGTGAAGAATAACTAAAATTGAAGTAGAAAACTCTGGTAAATTAAAATCAAAATCACATTGTGATTAAGAAGTTCTGGATGACATCAAAATTTCCTATTGTGTTGCACACAATCGTGTTCTTATCCATACAATTATAAAAGCAGTCACGTTTGTCAACACGGATTAATGTTAGAAAATTACAATTTTTGTAAGAAATTCAAAGAAAAAACTTTGGCAAAACTTTTATAGGCTTTCACGAATAAACTTATAATTTTGTTTAGTTTATACTAAACTGACGAAACTTACATAAATATTAAATCTATAAAGTTTGTTCAACTCTTACGACAATGACATTTTAAATTAAAATTATAAATAAAAAATAAATAGGATTCCAAAAAACGTCGCTATAAATTTCTCTCAAACCGCTAAACTGCAAAACGACGAAATCAAATATAAAGAAAACATAAAAGTTAATAGGGATCTACAAAAGTTAATAAAAGAAATAAATATAACGCAAATATATAGAAAAAACTTTTAATGGTACAACTGTGACCATAAAACGTGATAGTTTGTTTATTGAAACTTTTTGTTTGGCGCAATAAATTTGTACGTATGTACCTACTAGTTATACTATTTTTTCACATTTGATGTTACAACCAAAATTCATCAGAGACTAGTTTGCTATAGTATCTATACATTTTCCGTTAATAATATCACTTTATTAAATTGTTTTTCACGATCATGTTTTTGAAAATCCGAACTGGAAAAATGAAAAATTTATTCGGTGAACCTCGAGTAGTGAATTATGCAAAAATTCTTTTGGAAATATTTTGTGTATAGCAATTTAAAAATTATTATTGTTTTGAAAAGTTTCATACTATGAATAGAACGTTTAGCCAGTCTATTTCACTTTACCAAGTTGAACAGTAAATGTCACTTTTATTCTGTAACGGTGCAATAAATTATGTTTGCAAAATATTCTTCTGCTGTTGCCTTAATAGAATTCCTATAATAGCAAAAATATGATTAATATTACACATATAGAAATCTTTCTTTATATTCCTTCATCAGCTTATTTAAATATGAAACAAATCTGATAAAAATGGTAGTGACTTTTGGTGCGGAGCATGTTCTGGCATAAAATACCGATCACAAAACATAAATTTTTTTTTTAATTTATAAAAACCCCACATTAATTTAAATTGTAATTTTTAATTACAAACTTTTGTAATCGACAAAACTAAAGCATTAACTCCAATGATTCACCATTCCTTTGTTTATTTGAGTAAAATCAACTGGCACACTGTCCAAAGAAATAAATTAGAAAATTAGCGAACTGATTTATAATTAATTAAACCGACGTGGTGCATTATTATCTACGTATTGTATTATTTCCAAAGTACAGTAAATACATTTACATTCCATCTTTAATTAAAATTTATTCGCCTTTGTAAACAAACCAACGTAACATTATTTTATGTGAAAGACTAAAAATTGAATAACTCAACCCGAAAAAAACGGCAAAAAATTTAATAATGAAAATGTACAAAAGTTAAAAAGTATAATACATTGTATACCTATGTAATAAGGCAAATATTTCGTAACCTCATCCGCAAACCGTTTACCTCATCATCAAGCAATTACATGGAAAAATGTTTTGCGAAATATAAATACTTATTGTAGATGTTATACAAATTTTATTTAGAAAACTTGGAACATTTTCGTTCCAGGGCGTATATTTTTATAAAATTTAAATAAAAATTCCATAATTATTACTTTAATTAAGAATTTTGGCCTTCGGAAAACGTCTCAATTAGATACCATGTTTATCCTGCTGATGTCCAACAACAAGAACATTTGTAAAACATGTATGCAACATTGTTTTAATATTTTTGGAACAATCCAAAAATAATTTGGAAACAGGTCTTAATCCACATAGAACACTTGTGTGAAAACATTAAATAAATTATCCCCAACAAACATTTGAATTTATGGATAATTCGCTACCCTGCATGGTTAGACATAATACATTGTATCACAAGTAGTCAGATTTTCCTAGCAATGCCATATAAATAACGCTAGAACATTAGTGTACACTAATATGTTCCAAAGTATATTCCAGTGAGGTGATATATTCGCCACTGAATTATATTACCGCGATATTGCTCTGATATATTATATAAAATGTATCATGTAAATGCGCTCAAACAACTGCTTTGCTGACTTTTTATCTAATTGCTCAGACAATTTTTTAAACTCAGTTTAATATGAAGTTCACTGGCAGTTTCATTAATCGAAATAATTATTATGTTTGCGCTGAAATTGAATCACTAGATCGTCATTTAGATATAGCTGTTACCCAAGCACAGTTTTTAAACTTTTCAAGAAGTGTAAATTACAAGAAAAAGAAAAATCGCTTACAACTAAATAGCATATTATAGTAAGAAGTAAAGTAAAGTTTTTTTGCGGATTTATTTTCTTGATTATACCGGTAAACAATTTGGGTTTTAATACAACGCGGAATTTCAAAAAAAAATTATAACAAAAATTCTTTGCGTTCTTACCATAGACGGTATCAACGTAAGTATTCCCAAGTGTATCATTTAAATTACTTTTTAAGATTTTTCCGCGGTGTTTCAAATTTTTTTTTTAATTTATACCATTTTAGAAACATTTTAGTAAATGATTAATTAAATTAAGAATCGTAAATGCAGTCAAACTAGTATAAAGTATACATATACGTTAGATATACAGTAGATTTTCACATTTTAAACTCAGTTCCGCTAGCTACACTGCTTAACTGCCTAGCTCATTATCTATTCTCGCGTTTTCTAGTTAGGTTGGTACTCTATTTGAATGAATCCTTCGTGCTAACAGAACCAATAAGTGTCAGGACTAGGCATTTTGGCTTATAGTTAGAAATAATGAAACTTATCGTAAAATCTTATCTTAAAATAAGATTAAAAAAAGGATCAAGTTGAGAAACTTGACGTTTCCAAAATATCGAATTGCTTTGATCTTGAATATTATCAATTCAAATGTACAATAATTCTGTATCCGTCTCTTCAATAGTGTAATTTAAAACATGGCTAATATAAATTTTTATTCGAATTGACCGACAGCTATGAATTCATAACGAACTGTAGAGTAGCTAGTCGTGGCCAGGAGATATAAATATAACTTCATTGACGATATTCGTACGAAGTCAGAATATAACAATCGCTGGTCAAGTTTAGTGTCAATAATATTAGTATACTAACTTACCTATAGGACCATATATTAAAATATAATGTATTAGCTAGGTGATATAATATTTAAACGGCTCACAATAACGTTCAGGCTTATAAATTAACTACACGTATATTGTATGATTTTGTACAAATATATTGAAATTATTCACAGAGCTAAACACTATGATTTAAGTAAAATAAACTATAAATCTTACAAAAATTATTTTAAAGCGGTTGATACTTAGTATATTAAAATGTTTATTCACTTTGTAACTATAGTCAATCTGACCTGAATAATTTGCTTTGATGAACTTGTTTGATCATTAAATTGAACCCTACAGCCAAAAAAACTCAACCTCTTTAATCAATAGAAAAAACCTTTCAGGTCATCGTAGAATAGAAAAAACGTTAGTCAATTAGCTGTATCTCGTTTGGTATAATTTTGTGTATCTTAAATCTGAACAGTTTGAGGTGTGTAGTAGCCTTTAGCTTATTCTGACGGCGAATCAGGCATATGCAGCAGAAAATAAAAATTCAGAAAATTATAATATACCTATAACATGCATTTTATTTAATTGTTGTTGAAACTTAGTTTCCTGAAACTTTCTTAATTGTATTTAAAAAAAATATTTTTAGATTAAATTAATTTTAGCAGTTTTTGAGACATTACAAAAAATTTAAATCAATTTTTAAATTTCAATAAATTATAAAAGCCGTTTGTAATGTAACTCCCTTTTTTGTTTTGTCTCGTTAAGTAAAAATTATTTTCCGCGGCTAAGTAAACTCTAAAAATCACTCAGGTCGTGGTTTGACTAATAAAAGAACAGATCAAAACAAGGATTACATACAATAAATTTATGAAACAAAGTGTTTATTAAACTAATAACACAAAAAAATTAACATAGAGGAATTAAAAATAGAAATGCAAATTACTAAACAATAAAACTTAAAATTACCCCAATACAAAGCACTGGTGTCCTGAGTAAGTAGTCAGCCGCAATATTAGATCCGCACTTATCACACCTTTTAACTGATGAATATGGTCAGCTCCTCATGCAGATTATTTTAGTCTTTTGGTAGTTTATGTCTTGTTGAAGAATATTCTTTTGTTGTCTTAATCGTAGTTAGCGATTTTCCCAGTACAACAAAATTTAATGGTTTTTTATGTTCCTATCGTAGTTAGCGAAATGGTAACAAAAATCAACCTTTCCTCTTGGGTTCTCAAACTACACTCCTCATTTTTAAAATATACGAAATCAAAGTTCTTTTGTCGGCTTGACCACATTTTTAAACTTCTCAGTGTGTAACATGACGCTTTAACTTTAATTACCCCCGAAATTTGGGGTGACCACTGTAAAACTACTTATAGGATAAAATACAAACCGAGATGCTTTCAAAACAGTTCGATTTGAAAAATTAAAATTAAAATTCTTTAAAATTAATCTTCACAACTTCGGTAAATTATTTGAAACTAATAAAAAATTGAAAATTGCATTACACGTTTATAAATTATTTCACTTTTTGAATTGATTTTCTGTACTGAATTCTGAAGTGCGGATTAAATATTTTATTCCAACCAATAAACTTATGGCCAATATGGTAGATTTAACTAAATTATACATTGTATAGCCAACAGATAAATAAATGAAAATTTTTTTCGAATTTGCAAAGTGCAGTGAAATCTACAGACTACAATGCACCCTTGAAAGAACGGGGCAAGGAGATGATTTTGGACCTCTTAGAAAAACCAACTTTTTTTATATAATTATATTATATTATATTAAAAAAAAAGTTCTATATATAAATATGTTCCTTTGTGTATTTAATGTATTTTATAAATTTTAAAACTAATCACCAATAATAATTTAATAAAAATTTAGTACACAATAATAGTTCATATTTGATTCATTAAATAATAAAATATTATACCTAATATAATACATTCTGAAATAGACATATTATTTATAGCTTTAAAAATGTAAAATGTATTTATGACAGAGTGTTGTATATTATATGTATTTTACAATACATTACGTAATTAAAATAATAAATAACTTACGAATATATCAAAAATGTAAAAATTTTAATTTATTTAATTCACTGCTGAATTTAATTCTCCTAAAGCTCTACGGGTATGAAAATATCTGATTCTATGTAATATTATAAATTAAATATTAAAAGTTACCTTTGTGTTTACACAATTTTGAATTTTTATTGATTTTTTTAATATAAAAATTCAATAGAAAGAAAAGCAAATAAAAATTGAAATTGCAATAAAAGTGCACTATAGTTTTTCGGTAAAATTTTACCCTAAGCAGATCATATTCGATCAGTAAAAAATCAATAAATCAATAAAAAAAATTAATTTAGATATTTTTTGTTTAGATTATTTCTATAAATTTGTTATTGACTGAATGAAGTGCAATTTCTATTTTATTTAACTAATTATTTCAATTATGCGTAATTCAATTTTGTAAGTCATGCATATTACTTTAAAATTAAACGTGAGAAATAAATTTATTAATTTTCCGCTGAAATTTTTTGGTATACTATATCGGCAAAATAAAATATTATGAATTTATAAAAGGTAACTGTCTTTTAATGATTTTAACTAAATTGACGCTATTAAATGAACCCAATGATTTCATTATTGCAAGCATGAGTTAGCTTGACCGTTTAATTCCAATGCTTTTCGTTGTATTGATCTTATGGTATCAGCAAAAGTTAATACAAAAATTCCCAAGTTTAACATTTACGATGAAGAAAATATTAGGAATTATTAATGAAAAAATTTCAATTTCATATAAGTTGATTTTAGTAAAAATAAAAACTACTATTACTCATAGATATTTAGAAAACTTCACATTTTCTTGGCATTTTCTTTAATTTTTCATTCCTTCACCTGTTCTGTATAAAATATTTTTTATATTAAAAAGTTTGATTGAGACAAACAAAATTATATTCTTCAATATCAAAATTAAGGATTGTAATCAAGCAATTAAATGAGCCACCTGGTTGAGTCAACTATGGAAGCCGGCAATCCGGCCAATTTTAGAAGTTGCATTATAGGAAAGCAATCATCCCTTCCTTGCATCCATGCAATTTTTGCTTGCAAAACAATAATAAATTAAGATTACTAATTCTCAATCAAACTTTTTAATGTCCAAGAAAAATTTTACTTCTAACCTCCACCATTAGCACTATTTTGTGCATCTAAATATTGTATTTCGCTTTAAACCAGTAACATTCTCTGAAGACACTGTAAAAAAGTAATTCAACCGAAAATGTAGGTATATTATCAAAGTAGCTGTCAGCAAAATCATTAATGGTGTGCAGAGTGCAGCTGGTGCGCCTGGTTTTTAGCCAATAACTTGCATTCATTATGTTGTAATATGCTGTAAGTCTGCGAGCATGTTAATTATTTTTATTTATAATATAACATCATGGAACAAGAAAATAAGGCAAAACATCATCGAAAAGCGAAAAACAAAGTAAAATAACTGTGTTAACTGCATTGGACTTTATGTCGGGGTTGGGTTTCGTGTTAACTGTGAACCTAAATATATCATACAATTAATTTTTCATATACTAGCATGGAAAGTGATGTTGATGAATTCGTTCCTATTTGTAACTGCTATCTCCCCAAATAGAACTCCCAGCAGCAAATTGTATGATTTTCCAAATTTCCATTCGAAAGATTTTTGAAACATTATCGTTTAATTTTCCATATCTTGGTGACAACATAGATAATTTATAATTTAATATGATTAAATATAGAAGTTAATAATAAGAGTAGTTCAGAACAATAAACAAAATTTGTAAACAACAAAATTATTTTTTCACAAAGATTTTAGAGCAAACGACAATATTTTCCTTTTGTTGAGCTTAAAATACCAAACCTGGCCATTCAAATAATAATTACTTTCAACCCCGTGTTGACTTTAGTTAACACTATAGTATTGTAAATAAATTTCGATTTGTTGTGAAGTACTAAATCGACTTCTTTATGTTAGCTTTTTACACAAATCCTTAAATTTAAAACGCAAACACGATGTAAAAATTTAATTATAAGGCGAATAAATTTATAGAATGAATTTTTATGTACTAAGCATATTATCTAATATTTTAAATGTTTGTCAAGAACGTTACCATAAATAGTGGTATTTGAGCTTACTAAAATATTAAAATCCTACTTTCAATCTCTTCGAGCTAGAAGTTAAGTGTTATGTTTACAGAATCCACTTAAAAACCATGTTTTGCTTTATTGTTTATGAAGAAATCAGTGGAACACAAATAAACAGATAATCGCCCTTTAACGTTAGATTTCCACTTGAACCAGTTGAATAATACAATACACATAATGACTGCATTAATTTAAAAATCAAATTGAGAAGATACTAATTATTAAGCATCCAAATTTAAAAATTGCAAAATCAGGAACTTACCAATTGCTTAATCCACAGCATATTTTGATTAATTACAACAATTTCGCTTATTAATTTTAAAACATGATAAATGTTCACTTTAATTAATACATCAGTTAAAATTAAATTTGAATTTAATTCGGCGTCCCGGTGTTAAGCAGCTTGTACCTGACTGGTAAAAAGCAAGGCTGAAACTGCGACGCCGACCGACGCCCCCTAGTCAAGAAACAAACTTTACGGCGCCGGCTCAGATATATAGCATTTATAATTAGGTGGGTCTACCAAATTTATAAACGTCTAATTGACATTTTAAGCTTTAATTAATAACCTCTAATAATTTAAATAATACTTAATTATTGTGCATTGCAGTAAGCGATTCCGTCGTATAATATAAAAAAAAAACAGTTTTATATTGCAGAATATAAAGTTTTTATTATTCTAAAAAAACAATCTTTTTAAATTAAAAATTACCGGAAAGAAATGAATCCAAATTGTTACAAATAATGTCGAATTACAACTAGGCGACCGATAAAATCGTGAAACAGGAAACCAAATTGTAGATAGATAACTAAAAGGACTTAGTACGCCAGGCGACAGGTAATTTAAGCAGGGAAAAGATGATAAAACTTTGGAACTAAATTTAAGCCAATTTTTTGTAGAATTTTCTATTTTCCTGGTTACAACAATTTAATATTGTACCGAGAAGCCAAAGCTGGCAGTTGCGTAATTCGACGTCTTCACCAACTACAATTACTAAATTTCATTTTATTGTAGTATGATTGATCAGATGGTCAGAATTTTCATACACTTGTATCATGAATATCCTACTATTTCAAGTTTATCACGCAACTTTGAAATAAGATTGACACAATTCCATCAACTTTAAGCGGCCACAGCTCCAAAAGTATCGATCCGAGAGAAGAAATTCAAAGTAACTTTTTGGTAGCGAATTCCATTAAATTTGCATAAAAATATTTTTGTCGTATATCTAAGTTATCGTCAAAAAACCGGTTTATTGTCCTTTTGTCGTACCACCATATCTTAAGCGATCTTTCAAAAAGGCGGAAATTTAAAATTATATTTGACCATAATAGCCTTTTGTCACGTGGCCTTAAAACTTATTCTTGTCAGCATTTTGTTTTATTGGGCTTACATCTTCTCTGAAGGTCGTCAGCCAATGCCAAATCAGAAATATGTAGGCTTATGACGTCAGAAAGAAGAAATTTCCCATGTGACGTCAATTTCCGATGTTGGCTGGAAAGTACTAACCAGCTGGTGAACATGTTTTAAATTAAATCAAAGTTTAATACAAGAAGAGCTACCACTAAGTTCAGTTCTATTTCAGTTTTGGTCAAATTACAGTGTAAAATTTAGTCACCATAATTTAACCTTTAAAATTTGTTGGAAAAGTGAACTTTGGAATATTTAAAATTTTATATTTGGATTAAAACCACAACACTTACCACATGCGACACCTCATTAGCCATTACTTATGGTTAGATTGCATGCAGAAGTCTTAACATAATTTTACTGACGGGTTTTGTCCTTGCATACTAATATTTTATTATAAAAAGTTCTTAAAAATATTAAGGCGATAACATCAACATCATTATAATTATTATTATTAGGCAAAAGTGCAAAAATTAACTAGTTGAACTTAATGTAAACTAATCAACTTAATAATAATAAAAGTAAATGAAAATAAACTTTGTAAAGTCGCATGCGTATCCAAAATTTTAAATACATGCGACTAATCAGCAATAATTATTGTATATAAAAAGACAGCATTAGATAAATAAAAATATAGTTTAAAACTTAACTTCGACTTGAGTTTTATTGTACCAACAGGGGTGACTTTCCACCCAAGTCTAAAAAACTCGTTAGTGCGCCTGCTAACGCCCAAAAGTCATCCCAACATCTATACTCTCTTTCTTAAGGGATTAAACAAATGGTATATCTACATGTAGTTTACTTCTGTGCAACATTAAAATGAATTAACTATTCAATGATTTAAAAATACAATTCCATGATTAGCATCCTTGAAAATCTTACTTTTTCTAGTAATTTATTAGATATCTTACGTCAAAGCCTAATTTTTGTATTCCTCGTTACACATTGTTTAATATTAGCAAATTTGCCTGCTTAGCTTATAAATAACAAAAGTAAATCGAAGAAGCCAATATTAAACCAGGCTGTTTAGTGTTTATCAAGAAGAATTTTTGTAGAATTGTGAATCTTACAGCAATGCCTTATTACCCTACCCTAAAGGCAACGTAATCATTAGCGTCAAATATTAAGCTCTTTTTATTAACAGAAAAGTTTGCTAAGCCGAAAAACCCTAAAGCTCAGGCAGCGCTTTTATTAAATTTTGCGTTCACTAACATTAGTAATTTAACCATAACGCTTTGTCAATTACAAGTCAAAACTACTCTCGATAATATTTTTTTCAAATGTTTTTCCCAAGTTTTAATCGTACATGTACAGTCATTGTGTACTTGACAATATATTTGTATTCACTGCTATATTTCACACATTTGATGTACCAAGAAATTATTATATTTTTTTACCTCGTACTGTTTTCACATTTCAAAAATGAAATGTTTTACGGAGCACATAATTTTATTATTTCTTACAATGACAAATAAATTGAGTTTGTATGAAGAATAAATTACTAAACTAGCTGAAAATGAGTTTCTATTTTTAATGTAAATTTGAACTGAATGCTACTTGTTACTTTTTAAAAACCTAATTTTTGCTTTGTAATCAAGTTACATTTTTTTGGAAGTTTTTCCATAAATAATTAATTAAAATGGTATAGTTCATTTCACTTCTATAATTTCTGTTAATGTCAAAAGTTTAGAAAAAACAGCGCAATATTCTAGGTAGATTTTCAATTATTTAATAATTAGATTTAATTTTTAAATTTAAAAATAACTTGTTATGTCGCATTTTCCCGAAAGTCAAAATTCAAGTTATCAAAAATTAAAGGTTAGTAGAACTGTGCAATTAATTTTATATATTTTTGAATTCATGAAATTATAACGGTTTTTATGAAAGAATTTGTACGAAATACAAATTACCATATACTTTTGTTCATATTAAAAAGCAAAAAAAATTAAAATTAATGAAATTTGAAAAAATTAATTTTAATACAATGAATAAAAACGTAAAGGAACAAAATTATTGTGTTCCAAACTTTCAAAAACAAAACTTTAAAACATCAAATTGATAAGAAGCGTGGGTATAGGTACTATATTACTAATTATACAGTATATTATTACTAAATTCTTGTTTTCAATTAAATGTTTTCGCATATTTCAACGAATGTTTCTATTTAAATTTCGATTGTGGGAAGCTGAGCAATCAAATACAACAAAAAGTAAAAACTCTTGTTTTATTGGATAGTCCATCTTTGATCTTCCCATGGTTCCAATATAATTAATCAATTTAAAAATGTGAGCTTTGAATTTAACTTTATTTATTTTTTATAGCTGATGTTAAAGTGCAGTTTGTTTGACTAAAAATAACAGAACAAGGGACACTTTAACCGCAAGAGTACGTAGATAAAGTAGCATGAAGTTTTAAATTGTAAGTTTTATTTATATTAAACAATTTTTTTTAGTTGTTTTCTAGATTCAAGATAAGTTGGCAACAATTTGATTTTAATTAAATTATATTGAATGCTTCAGAATGCATGCTCGAAATATTTACTTCCCATCTGCACATAAATTCTTAATCGATGTATCAGTTTTGCTTGCTCTTTTAAAAACGCTCAAGTTAAGATAAATAGTTTGTCACATATTTATACAGAGTGCTCAAAAGGAATGGGAAACAGTTTTCCCATAAAGTTGAAATTAAGATTCTTTAGATTCTCAACTAATTAATCCTTGCTAGAAAAGTGAAAAGTCAGTAATTCCATTGCAGATATCGCTACGGAACTACCTATCTCTCTTTAAAAAGTATAATAGTCTCCAACGGTTTTTATTATATGACCGCTCATTGGTCAATTCATTTATTCAATCAATCAAAGGTAAATTTTAACCTAAAAATAGTGGTAAATGTCGAATTGACATCTGACTAGATCACAGATCGGTGCAAGAATAGTATTAATTTATTTAGTAATTCAGATAGCGGTGGATCAATTTATTGATAGGTTTATCTCAATTGGTAGCTCAACAGCTGTAATGCTCTGAGTCCGTGGTTAAATTGCTACTGGAAACTCATATTTATGCGCTTTCTGGCGCCCTACTCTAAGTAATTCCTACTTGTATTATATTAGCAAAATAGCTCAACATCTTCTAATTGATTCTAAATGCATTTTTAAACTTTTAAGGTCTTAGATTTAAGTTTTTGTGAACAGCTGTAATCACAGTGTATACTTTGAGTAACAGCAATTGCAGTATTTTTATCAAAAACATATATCAAATAAGAATTTTTTAATCTCTATTGTCTGAAAAATGTACTTCATTTGTCTAAATGTTTGTGATAACTCACAACACAATGTAGGTACTATGTAGACGTATTTGTCAAAGTAAGTTCTCATAAAATATGATATAGTGGCTCCTGTTATAGTAAAATTTTTAATAAAATCAACAAAACGCGATGTTTTATTTACCTAAATTATTATGACTCCCCAATTATTCAAAACTTTAATGTTTTTATTCCGGCGAATTTAATCATGAATACAAAGAAATCTTCTAGGAATATCAGGATTGCAGATTCGAAATATTACACTTTCCTTAACTACAGATTACGTTAATTTACAGGATATGGATACTTGACAAAAAATATCGGAACAGTCAGCAAAGATATCCATTTTTTCTTGTTATAGACAATAACAAGTGTCACAAGGTACAACAAACCCACAGAATAGCTTTGGAAAATTTAGGTCTTAATTGAAAATAACAAAACAGGTAAACCTTGATTGACTTCTAAATGTAATTAATTTAGTAAATATCTACCTGTATTAAGGAAAACTGTTTGTAATGTTTTGTTTATCTGGAACCCTTTTTTGTGCATTACATAGGTCAACTACATGTGTATCGCAGAAAGCTTAAATAATAAAGTTTTATCAATGAGTTTTTTACCTAGTAAATATTTGCATTCTATGGTTGATTTCCTGGATTCTAGTAAATTGAACGTTAAGGCTAGCTGTTGATAGTACCTACTACCTTGTAGATTTGGCTTCATCGGAGCCAAATCATTTTGTTTGTTTGAGCTTACTGTTGTATCTATAATAAGTTTCAGAAAATTCAAAGACGGAAAACTCTTGCCATCTTGTAAAACTACTACACGTTAATATTATATTATAAATTATATAATATTCCAAATGCTGAAAATTTGGCTTCGTTGCTTGGACTATCAGCACCGAAATGATTTTGAGAGCAATACATAGAAGAGTATTTCCTAAATACTATAAAATAATATTCTCGCGCCGAGTCGTCTTCAAGCCGAATCGTCTTTCCGACGGAACGTCTCGGCGTACGCCAAAATACCAATAATAATACAACAAAAATAGCACAAAGGTACTCGCAGGTACTCTAATTAAATCTGGACTGTCCCTAAGCAAAAACTATATTGTAGGCAAACTTCCGAAGTATTTTTCACACGGAAATAATAAATTGCAGAATTACAAGTTTTGTGTACATGATTTACGAACAACGCGGCAGTTGGTTGATTAAAATTGCTAGTTTTATTAATTAAATTATTAAGCTGTATTTCGTGCAATATTGCTGATTGGCTAACATTTAACATATTATGAACAACAAATAAACTGGACCTCCTCCGACAAAAGTCGATTCTCACAAACAAGTTTTTTTGAATGGATATATGTCTTGCACTAAAACCCTAGCATGGACCTTCTAAAACCTTCTATATATTTAGTATTTTTAAGCCCCTTCAGCTCTTAGTTGCATCACTTTTCCCGAAACAAAGACTATTGAAAACAGACATAGCATTCAGGCGAACTTATTTTATAAAAATATTGGGAATACTTTTTAAATTATTTATTCTGTCCGTATTCATAGCATTAATTCTAATAGTATAATAGCAATTTTAATAAATGTTTGAAGGTAGAATTATTTTTTTAAGCGTAATTTAGAAATTTGTAGTTAGAAGAATAAATTTATCAAGATTCAAAAAAAGATACTTTTTGAGGTCATTTGAAATTGTCATTACTTTGTATTAAAAATTATTGTTGGATCTATAGGCGAGAAAACATCTAGAATTTATCCTCATTTTTACTGGCAAGTTTATCGCTGCAAACGTAGCAAAGTGGAGATTTCATATTCGGTGGAACATTTGTAACAGCAAAACCTTTTATCAGAATACACAGTGACCGCCGTACAGTCGAATGAACAAGCATAAAACTTTGGAAAATCTACTATTCGTTCCCAATATTCGACTGTTTGGAATATGTAAACGTCGAGTTTGTTCTTAAACCGTTTCCGAGCGAGTTATGCCTGTAAAGTTTGGGGTTATAATAAAACATTTCCAATCAAAACTCATTGTTTATAGAGGACACCCGAGTCTTAAGTTTGGTTTACTTCGGACAGCGAGAAATCGAACAGAACTACTTTCAGAAGTGATAACGTATCAATGATCAGGTCACGCATCTTCGGCGAATGAGGGCGATGCTTGTCCGTACTTGAAAACTAATAGATTTATACTCAAGGGTAAAACTTGAATCTGTTTAAAATATGTATATGAAATTTAACAAAAATTGAATTTTTTAGTGCATTTTATAAAATAATAAATTGATGATTATGATGGGCATAAACGGCTGTGTATTCGAATTCCCCATCTCACATTAGTCAACGACCACAGTTCTTAAAAACCCGTTAGTTAACAATAAAAAAAAAACGTATAATCTAATAATTTTAAATTCAACAATAATAATTTGGTTTGTATGTTTATTAAAATGAAATTGAAGCTATATTCAAAGCAGGGTAATATAAAAATTCATCATAGCTGATGAATTCTTGTTTCTTTTTTTATGTTACTATAACTGGGTACGGTGATGGCTGTAAACTAATAAACGTAATTTAGTTTAGGTATATCAACTCGTGCAAAGGACTAATACATTATTCAGGTTTTATAAAAAATTCCATTTATTTATTTAAACATTCAAAAATAATTTCATTTTGATTTTATTCCATAAAAACGAGTAAACTTAATTGATAGGGTTTACTATTTTACGCTACTCGTATGTGTTTTCATGCAGCATTTTAATTAAATTTTAAAACAGGATTAGATTGCACAAATTGCAATATTTGCTACTGTGCTAGAATTAAACACGGTATGTCAGATGTGACATAAACAATTTCAAATTAATTTATAACAAGATATTTAATCTTCTAATTAAGAGACGTGAAGTTTTGATACAACACGTCGACGTATTTATCGCACCACTCAATTTCTCAATTTAATAAAGAAAATTCAGAATGCAAGAAAAGACGCCAGGGAAAACCAGATAAGAGTGTTACATATAGGGTCTTCTCAAGGAGTTCATTAAAACAGAATTTACCTATTAAAAGGGCTCTGTAGTAGAATTTCTTTTTTGATCTTTCATAATTATGGATTTATCTAAAATGGTTATTATTAGAATTCGTATAACCCATTATGAAAGCCAAAATACAAAAATAAACTAGAAAACGTGAATAAAAATAAAACTATGAAGTATAATAGAGAGATCTCTAGAGTGCTTCAGTTCAAAATGAGCCAAATCAGTCAATTCCACGCCGTTGACAGGAATTGGGAATTTCACAGTCTACAATCTCCATTGTGGCGAATTTTGCATAAAGATCCTGTCTTACACCATTACGAGATCAAATTAACTCAATTACTGAAGCCTCTTGATCACTTGCAGTGCGGAAACTTATCCGATTAAACTCTGAAAAAGTCTGAAGAAAATCCTGAATTTCAGCGATGAAGCTCATTTTTGGCTTCATGGCTTTATCAATCAGCAAAATATGCAATATTGGACAGCAACAAACCCACGGGTACTTCAAGAGACTTCTTTACATCCACAAAAGGTGACCGTGTGGATTTCATGCCGGTGGTGTGATTGGACCGTATTTTTGCGTCGATGAAAATGATCGCCATATTACGGTCAATAGAGTTGCCATGTTGGAAGACTATTGTTAGCCAGAATTGGATGGACTTGACATCAGTGATATGTGGTTTCAACAAGATAGTGAAACATGCCACACAGCTTGTCAAACACTTCATCTACTGAAGGGTAAGTTCGCTGAAGGTCTTTTTATGGGGCTACGTTAAGTCCTAAGTTTATGCCAACCAGCAACAACGTTGGAGTAGCTCGGGAACAATATCAAACGTGAAATTTCAAATGTTTCGGCCGATATGTGTGGAAGAGTGGTAGAAAATTGGCTCTAAAGAATCGATAGGTACAAACGAACTCGTGGTGGTCATATGTCAATTATTCTGTGTTTTATTTAAATATAAAATTGTTTTGTCTATGTTGAAAAATTCTTTATAAGAATTCGATTAAAATCATTTCCAACCACTAGAACGCTGATTGGTCGGTAAGTGAACTGAAAATAGGAGTAAACTGCTCACCTATTATTACATTTTTGGTACGTTAATTTATAGGCAGTTAATACACATTTTGGTTTCTCTCAAGTTTCTTTAATTACTTCGAGCAAGGTCGGAAAGTCAAAATTACTTTTCTACTTATCGAAAAGTTCAAGTTAATAATAAGTTATTTCCGAACTTATTAAAATTTGGTATCGGATAAATTACGAACTGATTATAAATAAACAAAGTATATTTTTCCGGAAAACTTTTGTTCGTTATAAAATAACATAAAAAGTATAATTGTATAACAATAAAACATTTGCATTGAGACATCGAGACAAGTGAAGTACAAGGGTACTGTGAATAGCTGATGGAAAACTGCAAAATATGTTTTTTGTGTTTATCTAAAAAGTAGTAATTTTTCTACCTGCTTCTTAGATGTTTCACTTTGCAATTAGGCAAATCGGGGAAAATAATACTTATAACGGAAATAATATGTGATTAATTATAATATCTAAACGGTAAAATAACGCAATATTCGAGTAGCTTACTGTTGGCAAAACTTTCAATTTAAGTCTAGACCAATTAGTACGATTCAAAATAATTCTGTAATATGTGGTAGACGTGATTACAAATTAACACATTCAGGCTTAGCCAGTTGGAATATATTTTTCGTCTAGTCTAGATCGAAATTATGCGTCAAAAAATTAAATTGACAAAATAAATAGGTATATTTGCTGTCCAAAATTGAAAAAATAGTACTCTAGCTGGGTTATGAAATTTACATAAGTTCACATATTTACATGTTTGTATTTGCTTGCACTCTCGATAAAAAAACTTGAGAAGCTGCAAATTCAGTGAATCTACCTTAAAAGGGAAATATTAGCGGACGAATAAAAATTGGACGCCACGCCAAATATGTTTTATCAGCAAACAGTTAACAGGTTCGTAAAACTGTGAAAATAAATATCTAACTAAATAAAATAATTTAAAATTAATTGATTCGAGGGGTAAACCGTAGACCAAAAATTGTCTCCAATTGCTGCAATTTCTTGAAAATTTCTGCAATTAATTCTCTTGCAATTCAAGATCCTGAACACCACAATTCATCTGCGATTTACATCTCGAATTGATTGCTATACGTAAATACAAGTAGGAGGGAACAACTCTAAATAAAAACTAAATAAATTATTTAGTAGTTTCTAGTTCCGTGATAATTTAAATAATTAAATGGGACTGAAATAGTGGCTAGGGTTAAATAGGATAATTTTTGAATTATTCAGCAAACTTTAAAGCTTTATAGCGTCAGCCTAATTAGACAAACACGTAACTCCATTTTTTTCAAAATTTTATCTTTTTGCGCCATCTACACACTTCATCTGCACTGAGACTCCAATTCGCAACTCTACAACTTCTTTACCAGGCCAAAATAGCTTTAGAAAATATATGGATGTCATTGTTCTGATACAAATCTAAAAAACTCTTTATTCGCCTCTTAACTTAACTAGACCTTGTTAACTAAGCGATTATTCATTGAAAATTAAAACTTGAGGAACAAAATTTAAAAAACGAATAAAATTAAAACATTTATTTGATCTTTGAAATAATAATTTTTCTTTTTATATTTCAGTTACCCTAAGGGCAGGCATCAGAACGAGACTTTATTGTTATTTGTTCATACACAAACTTTAAGTTGAAAGACAAGTTTCTGTCTAAATAGTGTACTTATACTTGTAGATATGAGTAAGTAGTTAGTTGGAGAATGAATAATTCATGTTTAGTATCCATATTTTCATTTGGGCGATTGTAAGTTACACCGATTGACCAAATCTTTATTAATCCTACATGTAAGTTCCACCGGTCGGTTTTAGCTCACTATTTTCTTACATGTAAATTCAATCGAGGGTCAATCAAGTAAAGACAGTCAAGGCCATTACTAATACTTTAAGTAAACAGGATCGTCTTTTAATGGGCGAAACCGGCTTAAGTTCACTTGTAGTCGTACGGTTACCGTCGATCTCCTAAGCTGTTTTCTTTCGAGTTCGGTACCTATAGAGGGATGTTTTTAGCGATTTTAGCGCTTGTTAAAACGGTCCGGGACGCCCGAGTGCAGCGAGGGGTGTAGGGCGTAATAATACTTTAAGTTACCAACGGTGGAACTTACATGTTTACCTTCGGCAGTTTAGCAAAAAAAGGGACTAAAAACTGACCATCGGTGGAACTTACCCCTGCCCTTTCATTTGTGCTAACTTATGTTACAATTGTGATATTTCTGATTCTAACAGTTCTGAATTTCATTTAGTATATCTAGAAATAATTAAAATATCTCAATTGTTGTGAAAGTTACAGCTGCATTATTATTTTTAAGTCGTAAGAATACACTGCACTTATTTCTATGGACAAAGATGTTGTGCTGAGTTCATCGAAAGATATTATGATATTCTTTACAAGCATTAACAGTGCACCAAGTGTGAAAAGGTTTTTGCAGAAGTAGCTAGCTCTATTCTGAAGAGAAAACTTTGAATTGCACTTATAAATGTCTTATGCTTACAAAAGACATTAAAGTGCAATAAAAAGTTTAGATCAATGCTTCGTTACATAAATACAATAAAAATTAGTATTGTTAAGCAATAAGTGAACTTGTCAATGGCGCTTTAATATTCAAGTAAATTCGTCAGAACTACCTAACAATTAGTAGCAATCACTAGCAAAGTTATACTCGTAGTAAAAATCTTTTGTTCGGATATGAAATAATAAATAGTGTAAATTAAATTCTCTGCAATGTTTCCCTATTGTTCGTTTTTGCAACTTATAATTAATAAACTCACACAAGAAGAGAATTCTAGTTAACCAAACTTTTTAAAGTTAACTTAATAATTATATTTTGAAATTCACAATTTGAGAAAATTATGAATACTTTGATATAATTTCCCATCAAACAAAGCAAGGAATAGTTTCACAAATTAACCTGTACGAGTTTGTAGTTTTACAAGAAATGTAAAACTTTTCAAGAAACTATTAGCGCGAGATGGGAAAATTTATTTCAGTATTAGGTATTTGTAGCATATGCATGACTAGTTTTGTTACGAAGTTAAAATAAATTCGACAATTAAAACTTGAAATTTACAAAATTTCCATATTAATTGCAGTTATGATAAATTAAACATTTCATTAAATTACATTTCATTAAAATTTCAGTCTTGCCTTTGAAAAACTGACATGGCAGATTCAACTTTTTGAATCAACCATTATTGCAACAAACTTTTCGTTTACCTAATGTTATGCGACAAACTGAATAATTTTAATTGAAATTCTCTTTGTAATCACAAAGCATCGATGGGCAATTAAGCAACTTTACTTGCTACAGATTTAGAAAACTTTCAGCAATATAAGGTAATTTCGAAATCATGAAAATGTCATTTTGTAAATGAAATTTCCTTTTACAGTATTTACATAGCAAATGGGGTTTTACTCCAACTCTTCGTTTTATCAAATAAGATTGCATCCTTATTGCTGTTTATATTGCAGTATTTACCTGTAGGCTACGCTGCAGATTATTCCCAAATAACAATTAAAGTTAAATTCTGTTTTTATTCTTACAATGAAATTGCTTTTGTAGAAACATTTTAATTTATATACATTTATTTCAGGAATACAAAAGAATAATACTACAAACTAATAAAAATCTCTTGTAAGCAAGCCAAAGGGAATGTTTACTAGAAATTGTTGGAAACTCAGCATTTTCCTTTTCAATCATAGAAACATCAAAAACTGCAAAAAAAAATTTCGTGCTGGTATGCTAATCTTAGATCAACAAAAATATTCAATGTGAGAGCAACGAAATTTTAATTATTTTATGATTCAAACTGGTTTATTCACAAAAAATTAATCAAACACTTGGGGCATTTTCATGTTTTAATTACTTAATCACACCTTCATAATTTGAAAAAATACGCTCACACTCGTCTTGGTCGAAACGATTTGGGTAAATTTACAGAAGTGAAATACTCATTTACTCAGCTAAATGACTATTCTTTTTGAGTACAACAAGGATAACTTAATATCCTTCTGAACGAGGGTAATCAAGCATCAAATAATGGCTTCTTTCTCTTTTTCCTTTTGATCAGGAAATGTCCATTATCGAAACGTAACAGATGATGACGAAAAATAGAAAGGACTTATTTATTATTAAAGAAGATGTTTCATAAAGAATAAATGTTTATTTTTACAAATTGCTTTGCTTTAGGCATTTAGATTACGTAAATCCTACATATGTCTTTGCTAAAAGAACTACAAAAGCAAATAAATTGTTTTCAGCTTCCATCACCGCAGAGTACTTAAAATAATTAAAATATGGTTATCAATGCAAAAACTCCATATAATAAAGCACATGGATATAAAACCAGCGGTTGTTGATGTTCCATTATAAGCGCAGTTACGAATAACTTCGAAGCCGATAAACTACACCATAATATGGAAACTGCTGTTAGCACGGTTCCAATATAGCCCCTAAAAAATATGAAGAATGCAGCAACACAATCCCCTATTTTTAAATTAACTTACTGTAAACTGAACACCACATTAACGCCAGATAAAAGAACCATTGGCAGCAAGCAGTAACCTAAAACTGTTACCACAGTTCCAATTGCGACACTCTGAGTACTCATCAAGCTAAGAAGTGTCCAAACTAATAAACATCCAAGAACCCCAAATCCATAAATGTAACTGAAGTGGACTTTTCCTGACTGAAACAAATTTTACATTATTTGATACAACAAAGTGATTATTTTCAAAATTAATTTAAATATATAGGTATTACTTTTCCGATTTTATTAATATTAAATTGAATTTTTTGACCCTACGCATAAAAACAACATTTATTTTTACAGGTTAAAAACAACGAAATTTTAAAATAAGCAAATAATTTTGTAAATTTCACTTCTGGTCTAATAGCCAAAATCGTATTAAAATATTTTGTTAAAGGATAATTTTTTTGGCGATCAACCTTTTGGGAGCCGCTAGTGTAAAGTATAAAAATTATTATTTTATAACTAAACTGCTATACTAAATTAAATAATATTACAATAAAAACTGAATTAAACGCAGTTTTCTGGTAGGATCTATATTAAATTACGACGCGTTTCAGCCTCAAACTGCTATTTTGTTTCGATTGTTACGAAATGAAAGCCTGTGATAAAAAGTTTAATTATTGGTTTAACAACACTTGATTGTCTTCGCCATTCGGAATCCTTATATCCTGTCTGCTAATTTTAAGAGCCTCGGGCAAGTTCAATTTTTCAGTTCAAGTTCAAAGTTCAGTTTAAGACAAACTCAACAAAAATAAGAATATAATTAAAATTATTAACCCTACTGCCCTGAATATTACGATTTTCTATGGCGAAAAACTGAATTTTTTCGTCTCCAGCGGAAAATTACCGAAATATACGTATATACAGTTGATATTCCACATTAGCTGGAACCAGAGATCTCGATTTTGCAGTCAATTCAGTCAATATAGTAAATTTAATCTCATATTCAAGTTAGTAACTTTAAGATCAGAATAACTTACTTTAAAGTTGAGAACTTCAAATTTTAAATTAAATCTCATTTTATAGTCAACAACTTTAAGGTCAGAAATAAATAGGTTTTGAATGTTTTGTCAATTTACATTTTAAATCCTGACATCATTTACGATGTCTTGCAGGTAAATAAATTATTTCATATTCCTCTGTAAAATTTAATATTATTATTTTTTGTGTTGGCGGCTAAACAGCAACTATTGAAATATCAGATTTAAAATAATAATTAGAAATAATTAAATCAAACGATCTAAAAGTAATTGATTATAAATTGATATTTTTTTAATTACTTTTGTTCGAAATACAATTGAGCATACTATGAACAATTAAATTTAATTATATCAAAGCAAACTCCTATATTATCCTTCTACTTTTATTTCGCTTTATTATCCTTTCTCTCTAAAAGTTAAACAAGAAGTGCTACCTAATGGAAAAATAAGTAATATTCACAATTGCAGTTTTTCTTACCAGTAACAGAAAACCTCCGAACGCTAAACAGAAAACCAAAGGTCCTGCAAAATCGGTATCTTGCACTGCTACAGTATCGGGTGTGCGAAATGGATTAAGCACAGTCAGGGTCTGAAAATAAGGAAAACATAAATGGTATATTATTATAAAACGTCTGTAATATTAAAGAAAACTTCCTTAAACTGGAAAAGGCAAATCCCTGTGCGTTAAAATTGGAAACTACCATTAGATTGAAAATTTGTAGCTGCTCGTGCGCTTAAAACGATCAATATTTGGCTGACTGCTAACATTCAGCTATAGATGGGGATGATAGTCCAAAATGTTAAAATTATTTTATTATTTGGTTACACCAGTCGAGCTCTTCATTTTTCGAAATTAAATTTTAATGTCTTAATTCATTATGAAAAAATGTAATAATCTCTTTTATAAAAACAACATCAATTAAATTATTGAATTGCTTGTCGCGGATAATTACTCAACAACAATAAGAAATGATTCATTATGTGATGTCAAAATATATTGATATAATAATTATATTTCATTATGGCACCTACTCTATCAGTTTTATCAATAATTTATTTTTGCATGATATTGAACGGACTCCGAACGAATACCCGAATATTTTTTTTATTCTTATTGTAAATAATCAAAAGATTAAAGTTGAACCCAAAAATGTATTTTGTAAATTAAAAGTTGAACCGATCAGTGGTAAGCAATGCATTGGCCACTTACTAGTCCGCTGTTATCCGAGAAATCTCAGTTTGCTCCTTAGAATTGGCAAGAAAACAATTTTCTCACAAAAATACTTGAAATTGCAATACATACGTAGTTGTTTCCAAACAACTTTTATCCGAGATTTTACTCAAGGAAAATGTTAAAGAAACGAAGATACATAATTCCGAATTCTCTCTATATTAAAATAGTGCAAATATTTACAGTATATAATTATTATATAAAATTACTTATAATTATTTAAATTTATACTAAAATTAAACAATTCAGTTTTGGTAACAACGCCTACTTTGATTTGTCTAAAGAGTAAGGATTATACGAATAGGACAAAATATTTTATTACAAAGGTTTGCAAACATTTGGTCTTAGAGAGCAGACTGCAGTACAGTCTTCAAAAAGAAAAAAATTGGTTGGTTGTGATTATTTTTAAAGTAATGGCATCTGTAGTGTTGCTAAGCATTCAACTGACTGCACACTAATGAGTGTACACTAATGAGATTTTCCCGTAGATTAATTATTTTTCATGTAAGACAAAACTATTTTAACAAACAATATAAGAAATAATAAATCAGCAAAACCGACTGCAATGTAATTTTGATCCTTCATTTTACATTAATACTTTAAAAAGAAATTCCTTATAGTATAGACAAATATTTTAACGTGGTACTTTTGGATGGTATAAATTTCAAAGAAAAAAATTAAATTAAAATTTATGTTCTACTAAGAAAGTTTTCAAACGATTCTCGTATATACATGTAATTTACATGTTTTAAACTACTCAATATTAGAAAAGTTTATAGATGTCTGATTAGAAAGTTTAGCTATTAAAATTTTTCTTTACTAAGTCAAAGCTCTCAGTTATTTCGTTGTAAAATAATCATTTTAAGGAAAGTATATGAAATGATGATAGAGAGATAGTAGAGTTGAAATCCTTTAACGACACCATGAAAATATTAGTTGTTTGGTCAGCTGAGCTTAGTTGACAGCACCCTCTTAGTAATTTGTGAGGTTAAGTAATATGTGATTGTCAAATTGGGTGAGGTTATGTTAAAATTTATTTCTCAAGTTATATCGCCTACAAGAGCACACAAATATGTATATCAGGTTATAATTTTAAATAATATAGTGAGCCTACAATTAATTAATATTGTAATAATTATACCAAAATGGTGTAAATCACACGATATATTGCCTTTAAACAGTTTTACATGTAGATATATAGGTATATAGTCGGTATATAGTGACCCATTTCGCATAACATATGTTTGTTGTGTACGCACAAGTCTCTCAGTTTATTAAGTAATTTCTGAGGTCTGCTACCATGATTTAAACCAAATGTTAACTTAAAGCACATAATAATGGTTTCCCAAAAAAAATTGCTTAATAACAAATTAATTATCTAGTCTTTTAAATTTTTCACGTAGCTATTTTATAGCTTACACTCTTAACCTCTTGCCACAATGCAGCCATTATTTTGGCACATGCTGCACAATTAAAAAACCATTACACATGCATTTAAGTGCATTTTTAAATAGTGAAAATTCAGTTTTCTATTTTTCACTTCTCTATATTCGAAATCCTGGAATTTCCAAAACTTTCTTTATTTCCATTGATAGAATTTTTAAATAGAAGTTAAGTTATGTAAAATGAAGAGTTTATATCAGCAGCTTTTTCAATTTTTTTTTAAATATTATTGTATATTATCAGCTAATGGATGGCTCATCATTTTTATATTGTTAAAAGTTAAAAGTTACTTAAAAGTTTAAAAGTAAATTGTATGAAAATGTTTATAAAAACATTAATACTTTATCAATTTAATTCATTAAAATTTCTTCTTTATTTTCCTTAAATTAATCCTCTATAAATTCCTTATTTTTTAGAATAATTTTAAAATATTGTTGTACAAGTTATAAAATTAGATAATAATTTTGTTTTAAACCCAAAAGGAAAACATAAACAGAAATTAACATTTGTATTATAATCCCTATCACACAATAACATTTCGTTTTAGACCAAGATTAACGTCATAAATATCTTGATTAAAGTTTATATTAATCGCTTTAGCTTAGAGATAAAAGTAGTTAATACAAATTTACTTAATGCAAATATTTTTAAATTGCAAATGTTTAAAACATAAAGTAAATTTTCAAAATTACTTCAATATTTTTCAAAACTTGAATTTTGTTTGCCCATTCGTATGTTTGAGCAAATTTTCAATTAAAAGCATATTTCAAATCAGCAATCAATACGAGTAATCGTATTTCTATTAATAGCTGACCTACCAATTTACCGTCAAAAATAAAAAAGTTGACATTAAAAATCGACGATTATTTGAATAACTGTGAAATTTAAAAGCTTCACCTTTCCAAATTTTTTTATAAATATTGTCGGTTAGATTTGGGTAGGGGTTGGAATTCTAACTTGGGTAAAGCTTGCAAACATTTAAAATTTTATAACATCTTTTGACCTTTACGAGAACATTTTCATAATAAGTTAATACCTCCATTTGTTGTAATCAATACCAAACACTTCTATGCTGTATCATTACTTAATCTAAACCAAGTGATAATAAATTATTGAATGGCTATTGGTCTATTAAGGACATTAATATTTGTTGTGTTTTAAACTATAGCTTTAATAAAAAGTAAACTAAACGATGGCATACAAGTCAATATTGATTTACTAGAAAATTTCTCTTAATTATAATAAATAAGAGAAAACAATAATTAGACTTAAATTTTTTATCAAAAATGTTATAACCAAATTCACGGTTAGACAATTACAAAATTTCTAACAAATATCCATCTTTTTTTCTATCTATTTTTAATCAGATAGAAAGATTTAGGTAGGGTAAAGGAAAGATAGTTGGCCTAGTAGGAAAGAGGAAAAAAAAACTAGAAATTTGAAATTAGCAATTTTTTTAAATTAGCAATTTTGTTCAACTTGCAAATGCCTTTTTGTTTTAATAAAAACTATCTTCGCATGTTTTAAAGTAAGAAAAGCGAATCTACATGAAATGCAGTGTAAATGTGACGTTCTTGCTTAGCATGGTGCACATGCGGTTTTCTTATCAACAATGTAGCAATTTCAGAGTGCTTATTGCACATCGTAATTCTCATAATTAGACAATTAGTGGTTAATTACTCCTTGTCCTACCAGTACAAATTGATTATTAATCACTTCGCTGACGGGTTTCTCACCACTCAGGTTTACCAGCTATTTTGTCCGCAGGGCATTTTTACTTAGCAATTTAAAAAACGTACCCACCGTATTTTATCTTTAATTTCACATTTTACCTGAAGTAATTTGTTTTTAAAGAAAAAAGATGGCGGGCGGCATAAAAGTACTTTAGTATTCCTTCTGCTATGTTGCGCTCGTCCGGCAATCTTACATAAAGGCAAACATAAAAAATAATAAAATAATATCCTATTCTTTATATAAATTTTAACATTGCAATATAATTCAGATAATAAATTTACTATGGAATTACACATTTTGCTACGATTGATAGTTTTCCGCAGAGTATCGCAGCTATTTTGTCAGTTTTACGTTCTGTGCATGTATGGCTTTCTTCAGCAGAATTGATAGTTTAACGTGTCATTCTGTCAATGCAAAAATATTTTAGAAGCGTTTATGATTATTACTAATTATGGTCTGTAATCGGTTCTTAACACAAAATTATAAAATTATGGATTTAAAGAATTTTTAATTATAGGGACAATCTGACAGATAGACGGACACGGAACTAAATCACAAGGCTTCCCATTCTACTGCTAAATATAATAAAAAAATTAAATTGATAATATTCAATTTATGTACCAACTATTCAAGTATGAAAATTTCAGAAAGTTCAAGGATTAAATCTAGCTTAAGAATTAAATCTTCTTTAATGAAAGTTTAATTAAAATACCTATATGAACAAAAATCTAAAGAATTTCATTTCCAAGATGTTTCATAAACTAAGCAGACTAGGCCTATAACCACACCTAAAGTTATTAGAAATTATTTTTGATCGGAGAGAAATTTTATGGTACCTACGTACATATTTTTGCAAATCCGAACATTTATCAAGTTTACTAACTTTTATCCGCTCCAATGGGTTACATATAAAATTGCTCTAGTGTATTAGTTCATAATAAAATTTGAGCGCGTGTTTCCTGTACGCACAAGAATTATGATTTGTAGGGTTATCGGTCTGGGTAAAAAGATCAAAGAATTTTACGCACCAACAGGGCTCAGTTTCAGCAAATTTCTTGTATGAGGGTTGTGCGAATTATTAATCAAATAATTGTATATTTTGTAATCCAGTTGCGAAATGACTACATATTGAATAACAGTTCAATTTAAATTATGGAGGTTTAGGACCTAAATTTCAAATCCAAAAAATCTTTCGGATAAAAAGGCCTAAAAATGATATGCGATTATTAGTTTGGATGTTTCCATTAGGTTAGCCCCGCCCGTGGCGTACTTTTATATCATACAATTCTTTTCAGTCATAAAAATACACAGCTACATCTATTTTAGCCCACGTACCGTCAACAGAATGAGCTATTATTTTGAGTTTGCCTATAGTATATTCGGTTCATTTTAATATTTTCTATCAAATTCTTTTTTACTTATGCCTATAATATTTTCTGGAGAGACTTTAGTATCTAGTCCCTACACAAAATAGTAGTAATAGTGGGAAACAGTGAGCAAGAGACTCTGTCCCGCGTCATTGTCGGGGACGGGTAAAATTATAAAATATTATTTGTGATTACCTGAACCAACAATAATTACACGCAAAAATTTTAAAATTCATTTACTGCTTGGTTTTGTCAATAAAAAAATTCCAACGAAAGCACTAATTCTTATTAAATTAAAAAAATAATCTCCCCTTAAGGGCAAGATGATCTGATTTTTATAAAAAAAAAATTGATATTGTACGTTCTTATTTTCTTAATTATTAAATAACTGCAGGCTTCATAAATTTAAATCTGACGATTATATTTTGTCATGTCTTATAACTGAGCAATCATGATAAGCCCCTTGTGGTTTATTATGTTACCCGATAAATAGTTATTACATGTGAATGAAATTTTAACTGCGATTCGTATTAACTATTTTATGAACGAAAATAAAATTTATTAAAGTTTTTGTTTATTCATGTTTATACACATTTAATATTATGTTCTATTATTTAGTAGCTGTTTATGTAATAGATAGTTCAATAATTTTAGTTTAGTCTACTGAAAAGATTTCTGTGTTTAAAATTATAATTACTCATATAAAATCTTCTTATTTTTTATTTTATTAGTAAATAGGATGCTGCAACACGAAGATTTGAATATTTTAGCTAAGTCAACATTATAATACTGAGATATACTATTAAGGGGTATAGAACCAATATAGTCTCTAAAAGGTGATTCCAATTTATGGAATCTTAAATTCCACCCAATGAATGCTTAAGTGTCGACTGGTGTTCCTCAAGTATTATTTGTGCTTCGGTACTATTTTTGGAGACCGTCGATGTTCTACGCTTTCGAATTTCGCCGAAATTTGTGCACTTGGTGGTAGGTAGATGATGGATCCGAGATTTACCGTTATTGCGTTTGTCAAAACTACGCCCTTCATACTCTTGCTTTGCTCGAGCGTTTTGGGCCGCTTTCGCTCAGGAAGAGACAGAACTCGAAAATGACGAAATTCGAATGCTAGGATCCGAGATTTGCCAATGTCAGGGGCAGGGGAAGGGCGTGCGATGGGTAGGTTTTCCCAACCCCTAGCTGAATTAAACAAACATTGGAGCGCAAATGCAGTAGAATGAATACGCTCCTTCCCCGTCTAAGCGTAGCATAACTTAGTGGTTACCATCCTTAACCTTAACCTTAACCTCGATGAGCTGTATAAAAATACGCTTAGGAAATGTATTACATTTTCGCATGTATGAATGATAGTGCCTACCTAAGCGTAGCGTAGCTTAATGGTGTTCAGAGCATGTTGACGCCGTAGGCGTCATGATCTCCTTCGTCTCATGTTCGTTGGTTGACATTGCGCCAAGAAGGCTTTTTATTTAAAAACGCTCGCGTGCCCTTATGAGGGGGTACGCGTGGCTGAAGGATTTTAATGCACTAGGAACAGTTGGTTATTGAAACAGTTAAGACCTGCCTAGGGCACACGCACCGTCAACAGAATGAATTGTTATAGCTACAATCAAAAAGTCGTCTGCCTTTGTCAATTTCTAGCAGCTGTGAAGAAATTATCATCATCAGACAGAACAAATCAGTAAGACAACAAAACAGATAAAACATAACGTAATTGCCAAATTAGGAGCAACATAAGAAACTGGGAACTGCATTTTTGAAATTGGACAATGTTTAAATTTACTACTTTTTTAGGATAACGGCGTGATTTGCATAAAACTAGGTAAGTTTGTAAATATAAAATATTGAAATATTTTCTTATCATTCTAGAAACTATATTATGGTCTTAACCATAGATTTTATATAATGCATTTAATTAGCTCGTAAAATTAATAATAAATTACGGAAGAACTTTTGTTAAAAGAGAATATCTTGTATTCCAGTCAATGTGCAATTAGGATGGAACAATTTTTGTTATATAAATAAAAATTTAAATGCAATCAAAATTGGTTTAAAAAATCATGTACCAATTGAATCGTAAGTCGAAGCAAATTATTTCAACGTTTAAATGCACCTTAACAATATCGATTTGTTAAATTGCCCGGCAAGAAGCTTTTCAATTAAAGAAAATTTATCCAACATAAAAAGTTCTTGTATGAAAATTAAATGACTTGTTCTTATTGACCATCCCTATTAATTATTATAGAACAGATAATTTTAAATCATAATTATTCATACTTATTAATATTTAAGATACAAAGCACATTTATTAATTTGAGATTACAAATTACTTTTTGTTATATAGTATAACAAATTTTTTGTGATTTTAATCACAGACACTATGAAGTTTAACACCGATCCGGACTACTACAAAAGCACTCGTGTGACTGTGGGGCCACATAAATTATTACATTAATTAATATTTATAATAATTTACAAATTATAAAATGTAAATGTTTAATATTATCACACCTGTCCATATGTGAAGTATATCCCCGTAAATCGTCATGATTGGACACAATAAATTCCCCAGGGTACCCAGTTGACCCCTAGGATTGGTACTAAATAACCAAAAATAAATTTGTAATATGATATTGTAATTTTAATTCAAATGCCGACGCTGCCAACGTCAGAACAATTAGATTACTATTACCAACTATAATGGTAATTAGAAAACAGGCATTGACAATTTGAAAACTAGGTTGTCGTTGGTGGAAAACCACAAAATATAATTCTACAGGACTTGAATAATAAAATTCTTCTGTATTGATTTACATTTTTATGTGTTTTCAACTTTTTAAAATTCATAAAAGTCCGAAACGACGACAATTTAAATAGTTTAAAGAGACCTATGACTCAATTATTTTTATTCGGATTTACAAAAGTTTTTTCTGCAAAACTCTTGAAAGGAGCCTGCTCCGAGTATAAAACATGGACCCCAAGCAAAGATGTTACGCCACTGCTGAAAGTTTTATGGGATGTTTTATAAATCATGTGTAAGATTACAGAAGTAGGCTTGTAATGTAAATTTAATAAGTGTAAACCTCAAAAATGATGTACCTGTAAATAACTGCAAGCATTTACAAAATAATTTGATATATCATTTAAAAAATATGCAAATAAAGGACACTTAATTTATTGCATTTGCAAAAAAATGTAATTTACAATAAAACAAAAAAGTTACGAGAATTCTACATCTTTGTTGTAGTGAGATCCGCATTTCATTTTAGTTCAAATCACGTAGAAACTCTTCACAAACTTCATGTGGTTCAAAAAGTTTCAGAGCGCAAATATGTCCAAACACGTCTTTGTGCCGGACAATTCCTTGTCCCACTCTTTTACAATTCGAACACCAATTCGGTAAAATCCTTTCAACTTTGAAAACCTGCGGAAGAAGTGCTGAATGGTGCATAGAACTGTTGAGAGTCTACACCGTGACCGGAATTTAAACAACCGCAATTCAAGCCAGCGCACAGTACAAACACAGGACAGCAATAACACGGTGGTCAACCGAAATGAGCTACTTGCTTGAAATCGCTCGTCCCGAATAATATCCTTGTCGGGAAATACCCACAAAAGATATAAAATATGTAACCGGTATAGAATACTAATGTTTTTGCTACCAAATATCTTAAGAAAACAACTTCTCCTGTGGGAACCTTATCTTTTTGCAATGTCGACCATACGTATAAAAAGATTGGCTTAGAAAATTTAAAAAAATTTATTTGCTACATGTTTTAATATTAAATTTAAATATAACTAAATTTTATTTAGGAAAAGTTCGATTTTTCCGTAATTGGTTCTCGAATAAATTAAACGTTTTTCACTTGAAAAATTATATGAAATTTTAAAATAAGAAGTTAAAGGCTTCAGAAACACAGCGAATTGATAAAAAACCGATAAGGAAGTCCTAAATCAGGTTAGCAATTAGAGGCGGATAATTGAACCGATAAACTCGATCAAGCTAACTTGATAGTAGCGCATCACTTCATGTGCAATTCACCGAAAACTTGGCTGTTATTTCACTCAGAAGTTCTTTTGATTTTGTTTCAAGAAATACTTCAATTCGATACATTTCAAACATATCAAATAGATTTTTGCTGAAATTTTTATTAACTTTAAATCGCATTTTTACATGATTACGTAGTTCTATCTAAGCGAAAAATCCTCAAAGAAAACTTATTTCCTACAATACAATCAATGTGCTGATCAAGATAAGTACAACCTAACTTATTTTTTGCCCATTTGAACTTACATCACTAAAAGGAGAGTTATTTCTACCATATTACAATATAAATTAATTTTCCTGAACTTAATTCGGTTTTTTATTTGATAAATTAATTTTAGAAATGAATCCGATCGGTTGTTATTTTTTTCGATTAAAATTAACAAAGTTGCTGCTACAAATGAATATAAGAATTTAAGAATATTTCGTTTTTAAATAAACAATGAAAATGGTACTGTATCCCCCACGGTACTTTTATTACCTTTTCTCTCTTGCACCGGATTTTCCAAACGACCTGCTGTGCTACTAAATTATTTTCAATGAATAAATGAAAATCTGGGGTGCAAAATGATATTGCACATTATAAACAGTCTTTGATGTTTTTATCAAAACTAATATTGCACCTGTTCAATTTCAATTAACATAGAAACTGCAGCTGCATTCAATGCTAAAAATATTCAAAATTTGTAATTATTATTGTTTAAAAAAATTTAATGTTGTATTTTTCTATATAATTTTTTCTCTATTCTTTTTGATGAATACTTTTTTATCAAATCGAATTTGTCAAAAAATAAATTCTTATCATAAAGACGGCACGTGTGGGGTTGAAATAATAAATACAAGGGTCGTGCACCCTCTCACAATGATTTAAAATGATTGTGTTTTATACGAATGGTTATTAATAATGATAACAACTGAATTGGTGTTTGATTTTATTATAACAAGAAAATTAAGTTCCTATTCAAAACTGCGCATTGTTACTGTAAATCTGGTTTTATTGTAAATTACAGCATAATATCCAATATCGCAATTTTATCCAAAATCGAACGGAAAACCTCTGAAATAATAGAAAATTGATTACAGTTGTAAAAAAAATAAGGTAAAATGGAAAACTTAGTTGCAAATTTACTTTAAACTAATTCTGTTGTAATCTCACGTTATAAAATTTCAAATAATTTGAATCTCTAAATTGAATCTCCGTTCACTACCAAATTAATTTTTTCTTTATCTATCGCAAAATTCCTTTTCAAATTATTAAATGTAATTCTAAACTTATCTTAAAATTTTTATCATTTAACTACTCTTTTACTTTTACATTACAGAATTTTTATTCAAAATTCAAGATTCAAAATTTTTATCTCTGGCCCTCCGCCATTTTCGACGGAAAGCCCCGCTTCATCCGCTAGTTGGCGCCAAGTTCACCACACCTGGGAATTACATTTGTTTGTCATTGTTTTTCTATGTAAAGTTACCATATATTTTCTCCTTTAATTTATTATTTTTGAGATCAACTCAATCTAAAATTCGAGAATTTATTTAAAAGTATTTTTTAACATTAAGGACTTATTATACTCCTTTTTAAAATTATATAAAATTGTTCAAGGGTATTAAGTCAAGAATTATTTTATCCTGAACTATTAAGGCAATAAAAATGATAGAAAAGGAAATGCTTTACCGAATTACCCCTTTTATGATTTTTAACTTAAATATTTTATCAAAAGCAAGTTACTTAATTTCCAAAATTATGAGAAAATAATTGAGAATAATTCCATACCAATTCCTCTAATTTCGATTATAAAAACTATAACTACCTGTAAAACTTATTCTGAAGCTGTCAACTCACTGCTATAAAACGTCAAATCACCAGACCCTTGCTTCCTAATCTGCTTTTTCCACATTGAAATTTAAAATCAATATATTGCATTAAAAGTTATTGCCATAAATATAGGGAATTCAGAAAATAATAGCTAAATGAGTGTTTTCCACTTACTTTTTTGTCGTTGGTGGAACAAAACACCAAAGCCTTGTTACAAAATTTGTTATTAAGGACAAATTTGATTGCTACTTCCTGTCGAGACCTAACCCTAATAATTTACTATTTAAATTTTTATGATGTATGCATAAAACACCAATTTCTATATTTACGTTATTTTAACGTTGTTTCGGCTAAGTATTATAATACGTGAAATTGTGACAAAAGAGAGTTCAAATAAAAGTAATAATTCAGATTGCTTTATTTTTGAACTAACCAGTGGTTCAATGTAATCGAAAAGGATATATTATGTCAAATTAAAATCTAATAAGGCGGAAAAATGGTGACGGCACATCAACCGAATTATTTAACGTTATATTTCTGTTTGGCTTTATTTAAATTGAAACAAGTCTAGTTTGTTGGAATATGTAATGTAAATTAAGAATATAAGTTTGCATGAAACAGGTGTCAATATGTTATTATCAAAACTGATATAAACTAGTATTTTTTAGAAATTGAGCAATGGTTTCAATGCAATGCTCACAGAATATGCAAAATATTAATAAAATGGATTATAGTTAGTATGACGAAAACATTTGCACAGTTAGTTACGGTATTAATATGTATAAGAATAATTTGTGCATTCAGAACAGGAAACATGTTTACATCAATAAATGTTTACATTATTTTCTATATTTCGTTATAGCAGGATAAAAATAATCAGTTTACAACTCTTTCACGTTGAATATGCCATGGGATTTTAGTTTTTTCAATTTATTTATTTATATTTGTAGAATACATCAAGTTTAGCATTTTAATATTTTATAAAAACTCAAAATTGTAGTGTTGGTATAATGTTTTATTCAGAATAAACTAAAAAAGAACGAAACAAGTTGTAAAAGAAGTTTTAAGAACAACACCTAGGGGAAAGCTCAGTGTAAACAAGTTTTATTTGTGAGCTGAAAAATTCTCAATGGATTAAATTGATTTCTGAATAATGTACGCTCCTACTAAAATTATTAAAATTTTCAAATACATAATTATATTGAACATCAAAGTGGAAATCCCTTGACAATTTTATTTACAAAAGTTAACCAAGTTGAAGTCACTTTAAGAGTTCGAGGCGGGATAATTGGGAGTTTGTTTAAGACGTTAGTGAAGATAAACACAAGACTAGCCAACTGTTGGAAGCTCGTTATCAAATTATTCAGCGGTTAATGTAATGAAATCACGAGTTTCTAAGTAACAACAATAACACGATGGAAAGCGAAAAAGCGTTACCGCAACTTCAATTTGTTTTACTTAGACGTCTCAAATTTAGTTTCGAACTGCATGTAGCAAAGTTGCTTATACTTATAATATAGTTAACGTCGTGTTACATACATTTATCATTTACAACTTGACTTACTTAAATATTACATAATAATACGTATTTGCTAACTTCCCATTATGTACACAGTACTATTGCATTATACTGAGTAATTAAATTTAGTCTTCAACTCAAAGTACTTACAGCTCAAAGTAAAACAACCAACTAATAGAAAAATCGATAAAAACTATTTAAATTAGCACGAGCATTAAATTGGAAACTTACTTCTCACTTTTTGGTAAAAGGAAATTATTACAAGAGCAGGAAAATGTCGTTAAAATGCAAAAGAAATGAGTCATATGTTTATGTCAGCGATTCATCATAGTACTAAAGCTTCTAATTCTCTTTGATTTATAGGAAAAGAACTCGCCCAATTTCCTGTTCCTTTTTAAATTTCCTTCGCCTTCTTATATGGTTTTGAATATTCGAGCTCCAATTTGACACAAATAACTTAAATTTTCTCGAGTTCTTTGTATAAATAATTACTTTTCATTACAGTACAACTATTTTATTCAAAGTTACAACCCATTTTTAAATATTTATATTACAACTTAACTACGTTTAGTTTTCCTGGAGACAATTAAAAAAAGTTCATTAATAATAAAAATGCAAGAATATTTAAATTTTCTTTCTGTTTACTTAAAGAACTTCCTTCGGATATGAAAATAACAATAACACGTAAACGTTTTCATTATTTAGTTGACTAAATTATCCTTGCTGCTTTACTGTAAAAAATAGTAGTTAAACCCATAAGTAATCTAAGTTAGTGCTAATCCGAAGATGCTTGATAAAGCTATTCGAATACAACTGACCTCTGAAGATAGGAAACAAAAAGCTTAACAGTTCTAATAGTTCATGAAGCTCGTCTACGGGTACTTTAATTTTTAATTCGTTAATTTGGATAAAAGACTTGAGATTTGCTACATTTTTTATCATTAAGCAATACAAGGCATATTATAGGTTAAAATACAGTCCACTAATTTTAAAATATTTAGTGTTTAGTCTGAATGGATCAGGGAGCCAACTCCGGTATGATGTTGTTATTCGCTTAAATATAAATACTAAAATATAAATACGAAATTTTAGTTTATTTTTTTATTTGTTTTGATAAAGAAACGGTAAACACAAGAGACAATCGTTTCCTTAGAGATATCTCATTTTCTTGTAAAAGTTATTCGTACGTAAAGTGTCCCGTAACATTTACGTTTTTAAAAATCAGATTTATTCTATACATCACAATTTAAAAAGGAGTAGACATTTTGTACGGATGCGGAGTAGAGAAGATTGAAATAACGAGTTAGTGAAGTGTTTCGTGTGCAATTTCTATGTCTTTTGACGTAATAATTCAGTAACTAATTTGGTTAATTACGGTCCAGAGCACATACGATCTGCTGTCAAGTTAATGCAATTACTACCAACGATCCGTTTTATTTGTGATCTATATAATATATCTACATGCTAGCGAATAAATTGATGTTTCAAATTGTGCAATTTCTCTTCCAAAAATTCGTTTATATGTTAACTATTTCATTATAAATTTAAATTTCAATGTATAATATTAAAATAAATATTACTTTGCTCATATGAGTAATATGAAGGTAGGTACCTAATATTAATTTAAATTTATATCTCTACAAGAATGGTATCAAGTGGAAGTATTCACACTCGAATACTCAGTGTAATGTTCTGACAGGTCATCATACTTCAGTATTGCAACCCTCTCCGCACTGTCATGTTTTGTGAAACACTCAAAGTGACGCGTGATTTGTCGTAAGCCTCCGGACACCAACAGTGTTGTGTTTATGACGGAATAATGTAATTTCAACATGTTCTTTTGTTCTATTTTAATCAACTAAGAACATTTTTAATAATTGTATAATTCTGTCAAATGCAATGGCAAGTGTGTTTGAAATTGACATGAAAATCAAATTTTATTTCATAAAGCAATGCTTTTCTAGTTTATTAAAAATTTATGCCGTTACATATGATTTTCTACATTATTTTCAAAACAAAATTGAATTCCCCACCGATAAAACCTTTCGGACACTTTCAATTTGCTTAATTTTAAAAAAGTACCTATAATATCCGGCTCTGTGAACTGTTTAAAAGATAGTCGCCCATTAGATCAAAGTGACTGTACTTCGAAGCTTAGGTTAGACTTACTTTTGATATCACTAGAACGATGAAATTGGATAAAATTGTTTCAATTGTCGTTCAACTTCGAAACAATTTTCATTTGATTTTTAATAAACAATTTATTTTATTTACAACATGCTCCGCACCAAAACTGACTCAACTAGTTTTTTTAGTTAATTGAAATCAAAAGTCAGCTTCTGGCAACAGCCATTCAATGTTAGGCACAAGTTACAACAGAACAATTAAATACGTTAACTGAAACAATGTCCAAAAAATAATTGGCTTCTCTAACCATGAGCTACTACCACAACTTAGAAAATTTAATTTCAAAGTCAAGAACTAGCTTATCACTTTATCAGCATAAATAATTGAAACTAACCTGGAACTAAAGAAAATACGTAGAGAAATCATCTAAAATCAAGAACAAACACAAATAAAAACAGTTAAAGAATAAATATTGTTACTTATGAATCTTCATTTCTTTAAACGAGTTCGGGGACGCTCAGCTACTCAGCAGCTTAGTATTTCAAATTTAGATAATTACAACACTAATATAAGCCCAAACCACAACAAGAACCAAGCAGTCTCAGCTATCTTTAGAGTAAACTATGCTTAGTATAAACTTTAAACGATGCTATATTAGTATAATATCTGAAGGTAAAGTTATAAACTACTCAGCCGCTAAGCAAGGCTGAACGTCCCCGAACGAACCCTTTGTATTTCATATTGCAATTTACAATTATTTTTGTTTTCACATGCACAGAGAACCAAACAAAAAGCTTCTAAGACTTCGGTGATTAAATATTATTAAAATTTTGAAGTTAAAATATAAAATAAGAATCAGTAGTCTAATCGGATGTCCCTTAAAAAATTAAAAATCTGGAAGTCAACATTGTTTTCTTATGAAAACCACATTTTTCTAATTTGAGTAAAGAACTAATCAAATCCAAGCTCGAAAAAGAAGTAGTGCAAACTCGCTCGAATTATTCAAATTCAAGTTTTCGTTAAAATAAAGTGACTTTTTTAAAAATGTGATGACGGCGATTTAATTCAGTAACAAAGTGTCCCTAAAGTTTTGACGCATCAATTTAGACAAAGGAACTTTCGGTTTCATGCATTTTTGTTGGTTTTAATAAAATTTGTGTTTTATATAAGATAGTACATTGGCGCATTGCTGGGTAATTAATAAAAATGTAGTGTCCCTATAGTTTTGAGACAGCAGTGCCCAAGTACAAGGATGAGAATTATGCAATAAAGTAAATTTAAAAAAGATGAGATGTTTGGAAACTTGCTTTTACTTTTTCAATTAATATATAAATAATTAAAATCCCCCTGTCCCTATCTTTGCAAGTTTGTACAAAAAACACATATTAAATGTGTAGTACATGTAACTTTTCTACTTCAATACGGATTATTAAACTTGAAAATTTTCTTCAGTTTTCTTTGAGATTTTCAGAAAAAAATTAATAATTTAGCAGCTAAATAATATGAAACTGGGTGTATGTTGTAAATAAATAATATAGAGCTGATTGAAGTTGTATCGAACAATCGAAAATTAATATAATTAATTTTAGATTTAAAGCTTGATTAAGAATTCACGAGAGGCTACTTACAAATTCATAATATTTTTTTAATAAATGATTTAATTAATAAACAAAGAGGGTTATGTTTGTAAATCCTGTTATGTGGCTAGGAGTAGGTATCTCTAGAGATGTCGAATCCATTAGTGTAGTTTTCCAAGTTGAGGATGTAATACTGCTGCAACAGATTAGTATTACAGCTTCCTGCCGAAAACAGGACAAAGCACCCTCATAACGTTCAAAATGCTATTACCTGTTCGGCAATTCCCAAATTTCGACACAAATTACTTTAAAGAGAAAATTGAAAACAGCTGGATATTAAAAGCATAGGAAATTGTTACAAAAAGAAAATTTGAGAGGGTGTACAACCTTTAAAAGAAAATGTTCCCCTTGAAAGCTCAAGTATAAGCGCAATATTTATGCAAAAATTTAATAAATCCTCTAAACATCTGTACGTACATGTTATGAGATATACTAACAAATAGTCTCATATTTTCTTTGAGATTCCCAGAGCAATTGCCGAGATCCTCGAGTCCCTAACCGCTAAGCGGTAGTCTACCCCAATCTCTACTCACCCCATCTAACATTTCCCACCGTTGCAAGGGTAGCCAGCTGAGTGATTCACTTAACGAAATGGCCAGAGCCCGTCATGCACATATCTCTTTGCTTCATCCTTTAATCGCCTAACATCTCACAACTTCCCCCTATGTTTTCGACAATGTATTTTC
This sequence comes from Cantharis lateralis, assembly GCA_963170105.1. Taxonomy (NCBI): domain Eukaryota; kingdom Metazoa; phylum Arthropoda; class Insecta; order Coleoptera; family Cantharidae; genus Cantharis; species Cantharis lateralis. The sequence goes on along the minus strand of OY720627.1, from coordinate 35,220,844 downwards.
AGTAACACCAGCAACAAAAAAATTTCAATCCATATCAGTCATATCTATTGAAATCGCTAGATTTGAAATTAAATTCACCAATTTAACCAAAGTTTATACTATCAATTTAAATTTAAATTGAGTTGATGTCAAAAGCAATCGTGAAATATGAAACTAAATTTATATAGTCGAATATTAGGCCAAGCAATAGGTATATTTGCATGGAAAAAAATCCCGGAGTTTTGAAACTTTGTGGGCTGGTACATGTATATGACCTAAATAAAATGTTAAATTTGCGACCTCAGAAAGCCGCCGCTCGCGCCGCCATCTTGTAAAAATGGCGCCCAAAATCAGTTTTTCAGCTATATCTCCTTTTTAGTACTCCCTAAGTAAAAAATAGTTATGATAAAAATTGAAGAGAGAAAAATTGTCTACATTTTGATACATAACTTTTTTCTGTGTGATTAATGGATTAAGAGTAACATTTATATAAGTCAAAGAAAGTTCTTTCAAATAGATAAAATACACTTGCTTGATGCCCGCCAATGCACGTTTATCGCCTATTTAGTACTATTTACTTATTCGATATTAAACTGTATAGTAGCAGTATGCTATACTATTAATTATTACCTACAGAAGGCGGCGTATTTCATCCCCCCCTTTCGGTTTGTCCACTAGGCGAAAGCAGCGCGAGATTGATCCAGATCAATTCAGTCGATTGTGCGTGTCTTTACCACGAGGGTATTGTTTCGTTGTACATTTTTGTTTTGAAAATTTCAGGTGATTAAGATTTTCTGTTGTTTAGGGGTTGCGACAAGGTTCAAGATATTGGCTCTGTTGTAATTGCAACTATAATTAGCAACGATTTTGACTTATTGTTAGTTAAATTCAAACGGAAGGACAGAATCATTCCCACGGACTTAGCTATTACTTTTACATGGTGGGGGTACGACACTGTACTTTACAAAGGTAAACTAGCTTTTGCCAGTGACTATTCCTCAATGCCATAAAAAGTCAGAGCTGTAAACCCCAATAAAATCAATCAAATGGAAATTAAAAATAACCATAACCATGTTAAAATCCGTATAATAAAAAGTTGTTATTTGGCTAATGTTTGCGTTATTGACCCCCCCCCCCCTTATATACGCCCGTGGTCTTTACCCTTGGGAACAGCAACATTACAATATTGTTGAAGTAGCTGTTCCTATTGATGAACTACTAAAGAATCAGACGAAGAGTTACAACAATACCTTCAATATGAACTTGCCTCTTTTCTCTTGTCGCTTTTTCCGAGGAAGGAATGAGATAAGGCATAAAATCGTCTTTATATAAGGTCTTTACACCACTTCCGAGTGATATGCAATTTGGAAGCAGGGTTTACATGGGTATATTATATAATGTGTTGAATTTCTGCTTCATAGAGTTGTATGACAGTGCAACGAATCTCTTACTGCTATTTGCATACATTATAATGCAGCAAATAAAGACACAAAAAATGTAGAACGTCTTCTCCGATCTAAAAAGCAAACATCTACAGATATAATTTTTGATGAATGGATAATCACAACATATTGTCAATCCAGATTCCTGGCCAACGAACACAACAAAAGTCGTCTTATCACATTGATTAAAGAGCAGTTTATATCGACCTTCTTGTACGTTTAGTTGCACTAGCAAATAATCATCCAAATGTATATTTCGTACAATCAGGCAAGGGAAAAACTTCAGAACAAATTTACTCTGTATAAAGTCTATAAGAACCAAGAGTAGTGGACAATATATTGTTTTTACACGCGTTTAGCGGCTGCAACACGACATTTGCCATTTTTAATCACGATATGAACAAATTTCTTAAGATGATTTCGAAATTCCCTGAATTAAATGAAACTGTTCCAGTATTTAAGGCAGAAAGTGCAGACATCAACGCCATTCCAGCAGTAGGAGAAAACTTTTTATGTAGACTTGACGAAGAATCGCAAAAATGTATCTCTGGATTTTATCCGATATCAGCAGTTTAAAAGATTGGCGACGAAAAGTGCGGTTAACGTTGCTTCACTTCCCCCATAGCAGAGGCTGCAAAACAACTTTCCTTCCGAACCTATCATTAGATTCAGACCTGGTACGGCATTGAAGAAAGTCTGGAAGAATGGGGATAAAAAAAGTCAGTCTGGATCTATACCTGTTAAAACAACAAAAAATCCTTCTCCAGAAAAGTAAATGCAGAAAAGATTCTTGCGATAACGTTGCTCAAATTGTAACCGATTCTGAAGACAAAGATCTAGACGATTATGATCCATCTGTGGACATCTGATGTAAGGGAAGACGATTCCGGGGAAGAGGGAATAGACATATTCACAGCCACTGTGTAGACGTAACCAAATCTGGTCCATCCACAGAATCATAACAAAGAACGCAATAACTGTTTATTAAACTTACAAAATAAATGTGAATTAGGCCTTGGGGAAACCACTATTAGAAAAACGCGGTGGGTACTCTACCTCATATGAAATGAGTATAATGGATAGAAATGAGGCCGGAAATAAGTATAAGTAATATTTACTGAATAGGTAAACAAATAACGGGCCTTATCACGCTGTCAGGGAGGAATTTGTAAAATTTGACTATAATCCTCTTTATTTATATCCATATAACTCCTAAAATATTGATCGCACAAAAAAAACAGTTTCACGGAACTTGTAGAGAATCTTCTGGTCTATAATTCTTCTAATAACAATTTTTTGTCTAGGAGGTACTGAAAGATAAATATGATCAAAAAACTGATTTTTGGCGCCATTTTATCAATATGGCGGCTCTAGCGGCGGCTTGCCAAGGTCGCAAATCATGTATGTAGTTGAGGTCATACATATGTACTTAACCGCTAAGTTTCAAAACTCCGGTATTTTTTTCCAGCTAGAACACTTTTGACTCCCCTATTGCCTGGCCTATATACTTTGTTCCAAGAGTTGAATTAATATAAAATCATTAGAAGTATTTTCAGTTCGCATAAAAATTGAAAAACCATATTATTTTAAGTGCAAAATAAAATATCGAATTAGCCGATTAAATGAATTGTGTGAAATAAATGAAATAAAATTTGCTAAATTAATTTTTCCCAACTTATGTCCCCAACGGGGACACGCCCGTTAGATTCTTTAAAGCAAACGAGTTGAAAACTCATAATTTATACCGTGTCGTTGGGATCTTGAATGTTTCTGAACATTAAATTATTGAAAAATGAAACTCGAAATTTTGTCAACGTGTTAACGTGGTTTTCTCGCGTTAAAATATAACTGCAGGCGACGCAAAAAAATTGCAAAATTTGCTTTAAAACGAAAAATCAAAGCTACAAATAAAATGTAGTTACATTCGATTGGGTAATAATTGCTTAATAATAAGATTTTATTTATTGCTTTTTATAATTTTCGTTGGTAATAATAAAAATGTGAGATGCGATTTGATGTAGCTACGATTAAAAATCAATTACTGGAAGCGAGTTTTTGGCTTGTGCCTGTAAACCTATTACATTAAAATATATATTCAGGATTTTTTTTCTGTCGCATATAAATAACATGATATCTGGAGACCTATACTGGAGGAGTTCGGAGCTTAGAATGCGATGTCTCTAATCTCCGGAAACTATCGAATCCTTCGAATTCCGATATCCTGATCCGTCCATAACTTGCAATATATTCACGACGTTTACAATTTAAAAGATTTTCCATTGATATGCATACATAAATAATTTTTAACACAATTTTTAATAATTCGCTAAAAATTTCACAAAATTTATAAATTTTTTGTTTTACACAATATCGCGAGCTAATCAAACTTTTAATTACTCTTGTCTATGATTTGCAACGTGAAATATTTCAATATTTACACAATAAGAACTACACTAATTACTGCGATGCTTTTAACTACTACCAAAATGGAAAATTAGATATTTAAATTCAAAATACACTTCTAATTATACATAGCTTAAATAATACTCTTAGTATAACAGATCAAATTTAATTAAGCATCAGATAACTATATTAATTTAAATAATTGAAACTAAATCTGTTCCACAACTTTACTTTGCTGCTTTATAATATTTGAAAAGTAATAATTATTATTAGTTAAAATTATATGCATAGCAGAATTTCAAAAAAAATTAATTTAATATACTGTAGACAGATCACAAAAAGTACGTTTTCTCCAAATAAAACGCTAGCCGATTTAATGATACAAAGAAAATTTTTTATTTCGTTTTCAGAAAATAAATGTCTTTCCTTAAGCTTAAAATTCGATTAAAATTTTTTTTTTGTGAAAAAAAAGCCATTTCTGTAATGGTTATTTCAAAAAAATTTGTATTTCTTTTATACTTTTGTTTAGATCCTGCACGAAAAACGTAAACTAGTTCACAGATAATTAATGATTACTATTATTAGCGGACTGATTGAATCGCTGTACGCATGACACTGCGCATTTTATGATTTTCGCAATTGACACTTAAACAGAAATGTTTTAGAACTACGTATTTGCTACACGAAGCGGAGCAGAAAAGAGCAAAAAAACTGTTTAAATTTGATTTGCAAACCACACAGACTATTTCATCGCTTGCGTGCTCAGTAGTAATATTATTGATTCTTTCAATTTGCTGTTTCTTTGAAGCCTCCAGAAACACCCCAGAAACATGTACCCTTCGTTGCTGGAAGGCTATGCATTTAAGGGCTGTTTTAAGAAGCCATTAACTTTCTTTGAATTTTCAGCGGAACGCTGGATCAATTACATCAGTTTCAATATATCAGTGTAATCCCCGAGCCCTTTAAATAAAAAAAAGAAATTTGCAAGTCTCTCTGGACCTTAAACTGTTTCATTACAGTTGGGCTGCATTCCCTCATAACTGTTAACTTTTTTTTCGAGATGAATAAATAACTGACTTTTGGGGAACGAATAAGCAAACGATAACTAAAATTTTGATAACCAATAGATGTCAAAAAGGTCAAAGAATTTATAGTTTACAGGAGAACCCCCATGGGTTATTTTTGTTTCTGAAATAAAAAAAAAGTTTTTACGTTTTTTACGTGATAAACACGTTGACCGGAAAAACAATTTTTTTGTTGTAGTTTTAATGTATTTAAACTTTAAACTTCAACTTGAATAAGGTTATCTCTCTAAATACCGGTTGAATAAAAAAAATATCTATTACATTCCGTGTTTTTCAACTTTAAATAAAGACCTGTCCAAACTTTTTTCGAGTGGCTAAAAAAAATGAATTTATGCGTGTGTACTTACTGTACCGCGCAATATTTTGAGATACTAATTTAAAAGACTGCACGTTTTCTCCCTTCATATTGTGTGTTAGGTAATTTTGCAGAATCAATTGATTAGTTTGGTATAAAAATTAAATTAAATGCTAGATTTCAGCTGTCCACTGCAAGATACTTATTCCAATAGACTATTTGTCAAACGCAAAAACGTTATACGTGTTTGAAATATTATCACATTCGCATCAATCATTGTACTGAACGATTTTCTCCGAGGGTGCCGGACAGCAATTAATCAATCAATTACAAACGGTTTTGTTTTCACAAGGGTCAATCATCAATCAGCTATAGGTTTATGTGTACTTTCAATAAATACCTTAATAATACTGACATAAGTAAGGTAGTGTTCTCATTTACTGCATGCACTATTGCTTACTCCAGATGCTAATAATCAAAATATCGTTCACGTTTTTGTAACGTTTCTATATTTTATATACATAATTTTTATAAAATTTAATACATTTTCCATGATATTTCAGTTTTTTCCGATTTATTTTCTTCGTTTGTTTACATACGCATTTAGATACTACATATGTGGCTTACCTATTTATAGTAGATAGAGTAGACCGATTCTGGTTTCAAATTAACGTGGAGAAAAAATGTAAGTGTATTCAAAGTCATGCCAACCTAATTAATTATATTTTTCAATGTCTACGAAATAAACCGCGAGTTCAAAGCTTAAGCATAGTAATAAATGCTACATCTAGAAAGCAGCAATATATTAATTAACCCTTCACGTAAAAAATAACGTGATTATTACCTTGCAATTTAATTATTAACTTGTTGGTGGATTTGTCATCTCGTTGAGTAATTACCATATTGACGTTCACTTACAATCCACTGATATAATTACCTATGTCAAAGGAATCCAGTCATATTGCCTTCAGCATAAACTGCATCCTTTGTCATTTAGCACCATTATTAGTCATTTAGGGCTATTGCTTCAGTAGACTGTAAATGTTATTTATCAGGAGCTAAATTTTAAAATATGATTTAAAAGGGTAATTCTACTATTAACAGCCAAACCAGAAGGGTAGATGTACAGAAGCCTAAGAACAGTGGTCATCCGAGTTCCATCTTGTTTAATTTTTACCTTCGTTTCAACCAGATTACTGTAGTGCTTTTACCTGTTGTAGCTTTCTGTCTACATTATCACACTGGATTCTAAAGAAATTTTATGCATAGGAGTTTTCCCGTATCTCCCAACAGCAGTTATCCAAAAGTAGATAATAATGGCATCTCTTGTTTTTCAATAACAATATTTCAGCAATTATTGTAATATTTAGTGACGTACAATAATAATTTTAAGTTTGTGCTGCCTATTTGTAAACTCATTGTGTAGATTAAGTAGCTTTTAAAAGTTTAAAAAACAGCGTGGACTTAAAAATTTCATTAGTAGATGGAAAGTTAATGTTTAAGCAAAACAATTTTAGGAACTGCAGATTCGATTAAAAAAAAGTTAATGTAAAAATAAAAAATTGCTTTAGGGTCGTTTATTTTTTTGTAAAATTAGAAAAAAACATTCTGTTGTCGTTAATCGCAGTCAGTTAATCTTAAAATCGATCATTCGCCATCATTAGAAAAACAGACGCATGAATAGCGAGTGTACTATAGAAAACGTAACCAAGCACTTCATTAGTGGAACGGTTTGAACTTTAATTTGTTGAGGTCCGAAAAACTTCCAAACTTAATGGCTTTCAAGCAAAAGCGAAGTTAATCAATAAAACCTTTGGTTTCTATTCGTCTTTAAAAGTTTTCGTGGGTACAACTTTATTGTTAATATAGCTTTGAAATACTGACAAGTATATTTTCAATTCACAATAGCAATAAATTACATTTCGAAATTCTTATTTACTTGTTGATAGATTGAATTTTTTATTAATTTAAAAAAAAATCAAATATTGGTTAAAATTGCCAAAATCTTGTTAAATTATTATTAAATCAAATTAATTTTCCATTCAAATTCAAGTTTGACACTTTTCAAGATTTGAAAATAATAAAAAATGTTCAACATGTTTCCTTGATTTATTTTCAAATTTAAATAATCGTAATTTATTTTAATTCAGACTTAAATATAATATTTTGATTAATTGAATATAAAAATTATTGAATTGGTTTGTTTTGTATTTCTTTGAATTTACTATATTGAATTTCAATTTGGATGGACCGGATGGTTTTAATTTTTATATGCATAAGTAATTTACAGAATCCCCAAAGCATTTCAATGAACAGGAACTTTGGAGGAGGAATATGAGCTGGGCTTTCCTTCTCTGTAAGGACGCCCATTTGTAAGATTAGAAACTCAAATTCCAAGCAAAAATTCATAGAGTTACTGGAAAATAATATGTTAATTCACTTTGGGGAAGCAATACAAAAAGAATACAACAAAGATTTGTTTAGGCAGAAAAACATAATTCTTATAATTTGGTCTGCAGACTCTCGGGATCTCAATCCAATCGAGAATTTTTGGGAAATAAATTAGGTATATCCAAATTCAAAACAGTATGCTAACGTAAGAAAGAGGGACGGTTCCAAAATAAATTTTTGAGTTCTCAATTTTCCAAACGCCGATGTCTTATCGACCTGTCGATGTGTATTTTTTTATCCTCGCCATTGTTCGGTATCCCAATGACTTTTGTTTTTAATTTTTACATTTTTATATTTTAGAAATGCTTTTGTTTGATTTTGCCAACCCATACGTGAATTTTTCAACTTTACCAAATTTTCATAAACATTGGGGGGGGGGGGGCATGGTACTGGCTAGCAGTTTAAAAGACGTCATTACATTCACATGGACTAAAATTGAGTTATGAACAAGACAAATCAAAAATAATTAATTTAATGATTAAAAGATTTAATAAATTAATGAAAAACGGTATTTTAAATTGCATTATTTTTATTAATGAATTCTTTTTTTCAGATTGTTTTGAATATAAAATAATAATATTCACTGAACTTCTACAAATTTTGCTTATTCTGCAGCTTTTTTAAGCTAATTAGAGGCAGAAAAGTTTATTAATGAAATTTTTTTCCTCAAGCCGAGTAAATATATTCCTTTTTATATGCTATTTTTTGTTGTTATAAAATAGTAAGTGGGCTGCAGGTAAACAAATTTCAAAAAGGACCAGTAATTTATCATTTCGGACAGGTTCGGACTATGTTCATTTTTTAAATAATAATTTTCTATTTTACGCTTAAAACTTTGTTATTTTAACGTTCTCTTCAGTTTTCGTTAAATATCAAATAATTGTAACCAAAAAATAACAAATTATGTAAACACGTAAAAAGGTTTTCTGGATGAATGAATTGGAATTATCTGCTTGATATTCGCCATGCATTTCCTTGTGAAATGTTAGTTTTGCAACAAAAATAATTGCATCTTTTTTGTAAGGAATTTAATGGTGTTTGATTTTTGAAATCACGTTTTTTTCGATAAAGTTTAAAAATAACGAGTTATATCTAAAAAAAACCATTAAGGCTACTTTTTTCCAAAATGCCAGAGTTTTCAGGCCTTTTTACAGTATCAAACAAATGTTTATACCAAATTTCAAACTTTGGATCTTAATGAAAAATGTATGTTATGAAATGAAATTGATTAAAATTACATTAAATTTAAATCACATTTCATTAATATAAAAACTCGTTATTTTATTAAGGATAATTATGATAAGGAGTTTTATAGCTATAGGATAAAGCAATATAATTTATAAATCATATTGTTATATCCTATAGCCTTCAGTTATAGATTAATGTTGCTTGCTTTGGTATATTGTTTATTGTTTGTTGTATCTGTTTATGTGTATGTGTGTTATTTATGCTAACTTGTGTACGAACAACAAATAAACCATTGTTTTTTTTCTTCCTTATAATAATAAACTTATGCATTAATTCCGTTTTTAGTTTAATTTGCATAATTTCCATTAACAGAGGTTTGGAAACCTGCAAACGGTTTAAAATATCTAAACCTGAAACACCGTGGTTTAAATTCCAACGCTAGCTGACGCGTTCTTGAAGTCTACAAAAACTTGAGGAATTTACATAATATATATGTATACGATATTCTTCCTGATCATGGTATGTACTCAACAGTACAATAACATTGGACTGAAATTATTGTTTCATCAACATTTTGATTCATGCGATTGCCCCCAACACGGAATATATCGAGCATATAAAAAATATAGCGTTTAGATTGAGTTTAATGTCATAATCAATGCTATCTTTGTGTACAGTATTATAATTTGTAAAATAATAATTTATTTATTATAAATTGAATGCTTAGTGAAAATAATAAACATCCTGTTAAAGTTTAAATAAAAAATTCAACAAGATTCCATAATGCAACTGAGACTGTTGCATTTCGTGAACAACTGGTTCTAGATTGCATTGTAGTTGTATTGAAAACTTAATTTAATGATAATCCGGCATGGCTTTATCTTAAATTACAAACCGTGTTGCTTTTCTCAATATAAATTGGATTACGACAGCACAAAATAGTTTTCTCAGCAACACAAAAATTTATTAGATATGACAATTCAAAACTTTGTGATTGAGTTTTCTTGTGCCGAATAAGAAAGATTATAAAAAGTTTGACGATTGAATGCTTTTCATCTTTATTGATTATTTGATGTCACAAAAGAATCTTTTCAAAGATTTGCTAGCTGAAATAAAGTAAAAAACTTATCGGAAATGAAAACTTCTCTTTGCGTTGAATTAATATTTTGCACTTGTGCTTTGCAACAAAAGCCACCAAATAAGAAAGCCCTAAATTTGATCGATATCTTTGTATGTTTACCGCAAGGTATCTTAATACATACTAACTTTGAGATAAGCAACTGTATTTTGTGACTCAACAGTGGAAGGTTAGCCACAGGTCAGCCTCTCTCACGTCGTAGAGTAATTACTGGTGCCCATGGGATAACAAACACTCGTACAGGCAATGTTGGTGTACAGTAACACAGAAACAACCCTTTGGAAAGCGCACTTTTGTTATATTGTACATAATTCGGGTCCGTAATGAAACAAATAAATGAATTCGAAAGTTTTCACAATAATACATAATAGAGAAAGAGGTTAGAAAATTCTACACATGGGGCACAGCTTGGTTAAATAACCAATCATATAAATAGCGAAGTCGCGACAATTTTTCAAATTAGGGTAGACGGAAATTTTGTATCCTTTTCTTTATTCGAAGGAAATTTTCGAGTTTCTATACCACATGAGTGGAGTCCGATGTGACCTCTGGTTAAGAAGAGAACAGTAATTCGGGGTTTGAATATCAAAGTTGAAGTTTGTTTCGCATTATATTTACTTCAATGTGGTCAAACGAGCAAACTGTTAGCCAAAAATAGATTAATTTAAAAGATCTATTTTGTGAAGCGAAATAAATCACATTTATTAAAATATTCACGGCAAGCAAAACAGATTTAAATTGAAATAACTCGAGAGTAATTGAATAAAAACATGTTACATAAAATTTCTCCATGAAAATAATTTGATTAAATTAGTTCTCTAATTACAAACGTAGGCATAGAGAGGCTTAAATACATACTACACATATAGCGGTGGCGAATTGTGTAGCATCGGAAGGAATCTCAGGAAAATGTGGAAATTTGCGTCAGATGATTGGGAATATTGAATGTAATTACTACAATATACAAATAACATGTTGGATACTGCTGATATGGTTTCCGATCAGGCTAAATCTTCATCTCGCAAAAATCCCTTGTTCAATTTAGTAGTGAAATCCTTAAATTCCCAAGGCATGCAGACTTTATACGGAGAAAGCAATTCTTAGTAAAATATCTCTAAACCTAACCCAATAAAAATCCGCTATCGCTTGCGAAATATTAATGATATATTACTTATAAAAATATATTACGATGTTGAAATTTATTACAGACATGAAGCGAGCTCTCGATTTTATAGTTTATGACACATTTCTATAAATTATCGCATAATGAAATATTTTTAGTTCTGCAACAACCCATACAATATGGAGCGGAAATAATAGAATATATATCCGGTCATTTGTAAAATGACTAGGGTTAATTTGAGGATTATGGAAATACATGCGAATACTGTTACGACATCGTTATTTTATACCGTTATGTAAACTAGCGCTTTTACGCAACTCAATCCGATTACTAAATTACACCCACTACCTAACAGGATCAATTCTCCGCCATGGTAAAAAAATTTGGAAAAAAGTTTTTAGTAAATGAACAGATGAAGCACTAAAGCTTTAATATAATTAACTAGGTTTATGCAGTGATTTACTGATGTGTTTGAGTATAAAATTACCTAGACTGATATTTTCTACTAGCTTAGTTTTGCACCTCCAATATAAGAGCCTATATAATCTGAAAGTCTAAAACCATTAACGGCTAAACCTAAGCTAACGCTAAGCCGCCTGAAATAATGACTGAGATTCAATAAAGGTTGCGAATAGTTCGCCACGACAAAAGAGCAAATTGCAGCCAGTAATTAATGATTTGCGCATAGTTTTGGTTTTGTGATCAATTTAACTGTCTTCTAGAATTGTAATTTAACTTGTTTAAATGTTGATGCTTTTAGAATCTAATATTCTTGAAATTAATTCTATTAATTACACGATTTATTCAGACTGTTGTTAAATAGTTCTTGTTTCAAACTAACAATAAAACTTCTATTAAATTCGAAAGCAATTAAAATATTATCCAAACTTGTAGATGCTTAATTCTTGTTACTACATCAATTAATTCCAAAATTAATAGTAAAATGTGCTGCGTAATCAAATTATTTATAAATATGTATTAGTATTTCCCGATTATTAACATAGGCATTGACAAAACGGATTCATCCCTCAATTTTCAGAAAATTAGATCCTTCAACAATCACTCCGAACTTCAAAATCCCTAAATATATTAGTGGTGAAATAACGGGCCCCAGGTGAAATGAATAAAACGCCAGACGAAGAAAGTTGTTCAAAATCTCACACCACAGAAGATCATTAAATTACTAATCGTTCCACTGAAGACATATCCCTTCCTGATAAGAGATTGACCAGTATAGCTAGTCCTATCCTGTAGATTAGGACTAATCAGAATTTACTATCGTTTAATTTAAATATGCAGTCCTTTAATTCCCAAGTTGGCAATATTTGAGCAAACCCCAAGCTAGGACCGTTTCGTGGTGTTCCAAAGTGGTTCACTCGCGAGACTCCTTACTAATTTTTAGAATTGTTTCGATCAATCTTTCTAGTATATCCCTTCTCTTATCTTGATTGACCCTTCGATCGATTTTTTCCGATGTCGTTCGTTTGGCGTCAATACCTCCTAATCATATAGCGACGAGTCTTGTCTTTAGCGGAAATGTTATGGAATTTTCTAACTGTGGAAATTCTATACTTTCTTACAATTTTATTTTAAATTAACCTAAGCTTTCGCATCCTCGATTTAAAATCCAAATATACCAAGATCTATTATTATTATCAATTCTTGGATGAGATTTATTCTTTTAATTTTAAAATATTTTCATGATATTTTCAGGTATATTTTTTGAGTTTGACAATATACCATGCAAGAGACAATACTATAAACGACACCTATTTGATAACCTCACAAATAAATAAAACAGATTAACACTTCAATCTGTGTTACTGATTGATCATAGGGTTTTTTTGGAAATATTTGTGTTTCCTCAATCCGAAATGCAAAGTATGTCAATACTGCAAGGCAGGAACTGAATACAAAACAACATAAGTTTAATCACTTGCGGTGTTTGGAATTAAGCAAATTTCATTAATTTATTGCTCAAGCTTTTTAATGCATGATTAGAAACTGAACATAAAGTTGACTGAATAAAACAAACAAAATAAATGCTTGAAAAACAAATTCAAATTTGGCGCTGCAAATTTTCTCACTTTTGGGAGTTAAAGATAACCTTTGCTCGGATTTAAAAATTTTTAAATAAAATTATGGTAGTTTATGTGCTAAATTTTAAATATAAATATTAAAATTTATGAATCACTCAACAATTCGGGCAAAACAGGCTCAAAAACCATTAAACATTGAAAGCGGCTACTGTATTGGCCATTTCTACGAAGTTAACCCCGCCTATGGTGTAGTAATTTTTGGCATAAATTAAACTGAAAAATGTCAGATCTAGAGAGATGCCAGACTTAGGAGCAGCTGCGACTCAAAAGTTACAGATCTAGAAAGGTGCAGATTTTTTTATGATAAATTCGGCTATAATTAACGAAAACCAATTTAAAATAAATATAATTAGATATTTATTTCTATATATATTGCTGCACAAGGGTTTTCAATAAATTCAGTATTGAATAAAACCAAATAAAATAAAACTGATACTTCTAACAACCAATTATTTAATTTAACATATTTTCCAGTACCATAAATTTTAATTTTTTAATTTTTAAATTATCAAAGATCAAAAATACTGATATTTTATTTAAAACTAAATTTAAAAACCATTTTGTAAACTTTATTTCCAATTTAACTCAAAATTTGGACCACTTCAACAAAATCAATCAATACAGCAATGTAAAACGAGCCTATGTATACTTTCAAGTTCCAAAAACTTTCAAATATAATATTATTTCCCAAATTAATCAATATTTGGAGTTTGTCCATAGTTTATTCGCTTGATTTTCATGTTTTTCATTAGACCATACAGCATACAAACTTTTACAAATTCATCCAAAGAATCCAAAAAAGGTATACTAGAAAAATGTAGAAGGGGTCTTTAGTAACTTAACCGTTAACTCTAAGGTAGCCTGTTTGAATTTGGGGAGAGTCTGAAACTTTCATATGACCGTCTCCGTGCTTCGGAGGGCACGTAATGCCGGCGGTCCTACTGAGTTGATGATTGCCATCATCTACTATTAAAAATAGGGTTACAAGCATTCCTCAATCCAATAATGGATATGAAGGCTAAGTAAACAAGGAGAGAGAAAAATTTAAAGGATGGCAAACCATCGAGGTACTTTGTCAAGAAAGCCGTTTCTCAATCATTGAGAAAGTGAATCACGATTCCTCAGCCATGAGGATGCGACTGGAGTAATTTCTAATTTTTAAAGTTACTACACTATGAAGTTCAAATTCTACATGGTAAGAGAGTGGAGTTTCCTATCGCTTTATATGCTGCAGTTTTGTCTGTCTGTGTCCGTGTTGTATATAATACCAGCCGCCATGCCACTTGATACAGTTTTCGTTTTGTGATTTCTAAAGTTACAACTTGTTTGTAATATTAATTCTAATCTATTATTCTTACATTCTTAAAATAATAAAATTTTGCATTATAAACCTGTTGGCTATATTGTTTATTTACGCAGTCTGGTTAGATAAACCAATTTCACTAATTTATCACCATTTAGTGTTTGCTAATATGATAAAGAGAAACTTTAGAACCAAGATAATTGCATCTTCAATATTGCAAAAGTAAACGTTTAGATATGCAACCCCCCAGGCAAGCATTTATTAAGGTTGTATTATTTCTTAACGTGGGAGGTTAATATATTATTTGTATGAATTATAGTCGATGCAATTAAGTTATTTTCCGGGTTTATGTTGTCGAGTAGTACTCCTTGATTAATTCACCCACGAATATTCAGATTAATTTTTAGTACTATTCGATGTCGGTTTGCAACTGTAAACTATATTACAGTGCATTTTATCAAAAGGAATTCGAAAGTATGTTCCGTCAACTCTTAATTTAATTTAAGTTAAGTCGCTAAATCACCGCAAGGGATTATATAGATACGGTAGACAATTTGATGTCAGTGATTGGGCTACTTTACACTGAGAACTTAGAGAAAGACCTATATACATTAATTAGACTTGAATAATTTAGGCTCTATGGTGAAAATCCTTGCTACCCGACCTACCTGTCCATTATTGCAGGTCAGGTGAGGCCTATCATTTTTTTTGGCCTGTAAACAGATGTATCTTCAAGTAGGTAAGTAATACTCCTGCTATACAATGGATCATACCTTATATTCCACCTATAGGAGGTAGCCAAGCAACATAAATTTATTATGTTAAATCAAGTTAAAAAATAAAAATTTAAACTTAGTTATATTATACCGTGGAGAACTTTTATGAATATCTGAAATTAAAGTTTCCAATTACAGGAGATTTAATTTTCAGCAATCCAATTAATAATAAATTTTTATTAATTTATTAAGTTTATGTAAAAAATGTCGATAGCGAGTTTTATTAAACTGAAAATTTTGAGTTATAAATCCCTATGTAAATTTTTATGCATAATTGAGTTTATATTTAAGCCAAAACATTTATCGTCAATAGTTCTATATATTTACTATTTATGCGAGCCTACTTTCTAACTTCATCTTTTTCGAGAGGAAAGCTTTAGAGGCCTGCGGACACAGTTGCGACCCCAATTTTCCGGCTCGTTGTGTAGCTAAGTGATGACGGGCTAGTATCGAACCAAACCACTTGAGTTGCTTTGAAAGGATAGAAAAGCGCCAATGTATTTAAAGATACTTCGACTTTAGGTTAATTTTATTTTTAACTTTAACCTTCTGACCCGTATAATTTAAAACTCGAACGTACTATTTATAATAAGAATAATCATATTCAAAATAGAAAATCTAGTTATGTACTTCGTTATGCGCCCTGAATATAAAGTCAGATATTTTAAAATGATGTCAGTTGGATAGGCGAATGAAAATCTAATTCTTTAAATTATTTAATTAAAACGTTAAAAATAAATGGTGGATTATTGTAAAATAAAATAAATTGAATAATTAATTTACAACTATATCAAGTTACTTTACTAATATATTCCAAAGTTTATTTTACAGATAATTTAGCAAGTTAAAGTACTATCCTTAATACTGTTGATTATCACCTGAAAGCGTAGATGAGAGCCTGTAATTAATGTATTATAATATCGTGCAAGATCCATACAATAAGGGTTTGCTTCTTGTGCTTTCCCTAGTTCTACACGATCCATTATAACTAACTTCTATTAATTAAACGATGTTGATTTCTTATTCTATTTATAGACGGTTTACCTGGATTCTACTCTACCATTGCCAAAATAAATTATTATGGTGAAAAATTGATGAAATAAGTAGTACACCAGCATATACCTACGTAGAAATTCTTCAGAGTAGAAATAACTCAGTTATTTACGTAAGTTCATTATTCACGTTTATTTAACGTTGTACAAATTTGTTGATCTGAACAACAATATAACGTTGATATATGCGGTGTATATTTCGAAATTTCACTCGAGTCGACAAGTTCATTTCTGCTAATATAACGTGAAATAAACGTGAACACGTTGCATTATAATATGTTCAAGTTCTATAATTGCATATTTGAACGACACGCGCTTTTCCAATGATGTTATACAAATTTTAACATATCATCTCATAGATTAATTATTAAACATGTACATTACAATACAATATTAATATATCAATAAACCAATAAAACATTTAATATTTTCAAAAATATTAGTGATGTTAGCGGTAAAAATAAATTAAAAGTTGTAATATTATCTTATCTACAAGAAATATTGCAATCCTGATTGAAATTCCAGTTGTATATTGTCGTATACACATGTTGGACGAGAAAACGCATTTTTAATCTAGTGCGGTTGAAATAACGTAATGTTCATTAAAATATACACGTGTTGAATATGGTTATTTATGCAACGTGTTACACACCTTTATTTACATTACAACATACGATATGGCAACCGTAACACAATGAAAAACTTAAATTCAAGTGTCATTTTGACGTTTAATTAACGTTTAATTGAATATATTAAATTATTTACCTTTTAATTTTAAATTAAATATTTCAGAATATTTGCTTGTTTCATTGTGCCAATAAAATTTGTTTGAGTTTAATTTGTTTTTAATTTTCAACTATGTTTAATATTATAGCCCAAAGTACGAGACTAGTTTTTAGGTCTTTTTTTTACTTATCATAAATTTTAACTCAATAAATAACCGGCAAAATAATTCGTGTAATTGGTGTTCAAGGGATGTTTTTCAACTTTCATAAAAAGTTCGAATATTCCAAGGTACAATACTTCTTCCAACTATCATATGCTATTAGATTTATACGATATAAGTTTGTTATTAGTTCCAGGTGAGTTATAATGAATATAAAATATTTTGTTATTAGGATGTCCTGTTTCTCTAACCACCAGTGTATTTAAGTTACTTACTATTATGATTTATAAATAAATAGCATGAAAAAACTTGGATAAACTTTATAGAAGGTAAAAATAAAAACTTTACCTTCTGTAAAGTGAAAATTTCTTGTAAGTTTTAATAATTCGCTTAGACATATTTTTACATTTTATTTTATAGAAAAGTTATGACTTAAGTTATTGATCGGTTGAACGCAAAATACTGGTAGATTTAACCTAGAAATATAATCAACACAGCTGCTCTTCAAAAATTGTTTTGACGTCGTTCGTAAAACTTAAAAAACAACACAATAATGAGATGATTAAAATTTTAAATTTAGTTTCTGGGTAAAACTTTGCAATAACAAGGTTTAGTCATAATTTAGTTTCCACCAATTTGGAAACCATGTTTTCGGTTTGATCAATTAACAACTTTTTCCGTATAGATAACAATGCAGTAGGAAATTAATAAATTACAAACGAACCAACTTTTTCATTACAAATATTTAAATATTCTACTAAATCAAGTTTTCCGCCGATTTCAAATAAATCTTTAAACAGTGGTGTCAACGTTTGACGGGCGCAGTATACTACTATAATCAATGACATAGAGTAAAAGAAAATTCTATTGCAATAAAATCAATATTGTTAAATATTCAAATTTTAACATATCAAATATCCACTGCAATTTGATAAATAAAAATAAGTGGCTTCAAATTAATGATATATCATTTAGATGGATACTTCTTTCATAATCACATCCAAAGCGTTGTTCACCTATTGAATGAAATTACTTGCGCTAACTTAGAATAATTTAATTGTTTTATTATTCGGATGGACTGCACCTTGAGCTAAACTTACAAACTCATGTGTCACTTTCCAGACTTGATATATAATATACTATTTAAAAGGTACGAAAAGAATTTATATCTTTGATCTAGCCAAACACTTTTAAGTGAAAGTCATTACTTATCAAGAAATCATCTACTTGTCAGAATTTTGTGTAGCTAATTAAGGAAAACTACGTCGCGGTAATTTTCATGAAGTATATTTATAAACCTACATAACACGAATCTTAATTACCTCTGGTGTAACAGATTATGACTGCATAAGAATTCTATAAAATATGTTTCATTCTATACTTTTTTGTTCTTTCTCGATGACTGCACTATGCTGCAGTGGAGCTACATTATTGACCTAGAGTAGTCAGCTCTTGGCTACTCCCGAATCATATATACCGTGGTTTAAGTTCCACGTTACATTGCATGTGCTGTTATGTCCATCAGGTAATAAATAAAATGTACCGACTTAAAAGTTCTCCATTGATATTGAACAATAAAAACATTTAAATAAAGTGAACTGTACGTAACAAGATAAGCAAAAATTTGGTTTGCAAATAAGCAGTTTAGTCTACCTTTATGCATTAATTTTTTTTTATTATCTTTAAAACTTTCGACTTCATTTTAATAAAACAAAGAATTTATCACACTATGCGTCACGGTATCTGATGAATACAAATGCCGGAGTTCAAACGAATAACAACCCATAACTAGCAGGAAAGGATTTATTGCAACAATATTGATTGTGCAAATTGCAGTGGTTTGATATACTCAAAGTTATAACTAAAGCTAAGTACCATACTAGTTTACATTTAAGCATTTAAAATTTATAGGTAACCAAGGAATTCTCTGTATATCTCGTCAATATCACGACCACCAGCTTCCAAAATAGAAGAAAATCCAAATTTATCATAGAACCAACAGATACGGAGTTATTTATTTAAAAAAATCCCTGATTGCTTTTTAGAATACCTACTGGAAAACATTGAGCTAGTTACATGAAAAGTTTTCACTTAAATAGAAATTCAATTAAGTCCTACAATTACTAGTCATATGTGCTAAATTAACCCATCACAAGAGTAGGTTACACTGAAAGCTACCTTTGGAGAATTATAGCTTATTTAATTGATGTGACCGTGCAATAAAAATATTTTAATAGTAATTGTAAAATGTAATTTGCCAATGAGCAATGTGCTTTGAAAAATTATGTGTCCAAGCTAAGCGAATACTGCGTAGACCCAGACTACCATTAAATTTTTATTGGTGCTTAACATACAAAGGTACACTACCGTTTAAGAAGTGTACGACTTAATCGCGCAGAGTAACGTTTTTTGTTAAGTTTGTTAATTATGAATTCATTTTCTAAATTGTTAAGAGTTTGAATATGGCAGTTCATTAAACGACGACAGCACTATGCAATATTAACTTCTAGGAACTACGTACATAGATAAAGACAAGTTTTAAAAGCAAGTTTTAAGGGTAAGTATACTATTAATTTCTAAGTCATAAAGAACTGTTAAAGGATATCGTGAATTTGTTCTTATCTGGTTCTTAGTTCCCAGTTTGCCTCATATTATTAGTTTCATGTCGAAAGGTCTGCGTATCTATCTACTGCCGTAGTTAATAATGAAGTTATCATTGCGATAGGGTCTTAGTAATGAAACTGTCCCATTTGTAGAGTCTCCTGTAATATTAACTACTACATTATGCATCCAAGCCACTACAAAGTGTAATTTTAAGATAATATAACTTCCAAACTTCAATTTCATAATTAAATCTTATATTATACGAACAGTTTACAGAATGAAGTAATAATATCCTTACAACACTAGCTTTTTATATAAAACCCAGAACAAATTTCAAAATAAAAGTAATAAATAATTTTTGTCGTACGAAATGTGGTATTTCATTGGAACGCATTTTTTAAACAGAAACCTAATTTGACTACGGAAAATTTGAAAAAAAATTTAATTTACATGTTCAATAGCAATGTTTACTTTACATTTAAACTATAGAATCAATTAGTATCATTCTCTCAAATTTTACCTTTCAGAATAAAAATAACAAATTTATAAAAAATTCAATTATAATTACAAAACAATAAAATTTATATATTCAAATGATTTTATTTTTATTTTCTTACCTCATTATTTTTAATTTAATTGTATTTAAATCAGCGGCCGGAAAGTTGATCTTTACTAGACGAATCGACAGGTTAGGCAAATTGTAATGCTTCAATCCATCCTTTCATATAATTTCATCCATCAGTTTATTTACATACTCCGATATGAGCGAAAAGATTTCGAATAAATAAGTGTAAAAAAGAAGAAAGTAAAATAACAAAACTAAATTAATAATTAAGAAAAGATCAAAAAAATAACAAAAAATTAATTAAATACAATAAATTGCGTATAAAAAAACAAAAAGAAGTTTTCGGACTTATTACAAAATTGTTAAGAAAATCAGGAAAAGATTTATTTGCAGCACTAGAAATCACAAAATCTCACAAAAATTCCAACATCATCGCCTTAACGAACAAGAGAATGTGAAATACGTGCCAATTTTTAAAACTTTATAGTGTAATTTGTAGGTCAAGGATAGAAGGTTTGATTTTCCGAACAAAGTAGTGATTTTCTTAGTTCGAAATTATTTTAATTTTTATTGGAGAATTTTTTTTTTATTTGGGGGATTATTCCCACTGGTCCATTGCACTAAATTGGTCCAACTTGGAAACAGAGATTTTCAATCCGAGTCTTTTAATTTATATTAATTTCATTTATGATATGTGATCCGGGATCTCGGAAGCGACTCACAGCCATCGCTGCCGCTGATATCCAGCTAGTTGCAACATCATTTAGGGCCTTCCACGCGAAATTAATTTAATTGAGCTTACTCAGTATGTAGAAAAATTTGTTTTTCCCCAGGGAAGGTAAAGTTTACCATACGTTAAAATAGAAATGTACATCTTTACTGAAGATGATTTTCTTTGAAAATTCAATACGAACTGCTGTTTCAAAACCCAATGTAGGTGACCTCAATAATTTTGCAGGTAATAATTTATTATTATATTAATAGTATTATTATAGTTCATAAATAAATCATTGTAATCTACACAGTAGATAATAATATTATGTTTCAAATTTAATATATTGTGCATTCTGCAAACATCTACAATCAGAGCCGTCTGAAAATTCAGCCCCAAATGAAAAGCTAGTAAAAAAAATCATAAAATTAAAAGTATGGCTTGTTCGATTTACCCCTAAAAATTGTTTCATCAGATTGCTTGGCGAAATAAAAATATAAATTAAATTTTTATGAAAATGCACAGTTCCTCACAAGAGTATCCCATTGTAAGATAAAAAAATTGTTTATCAACTTGGATTCTAAATTTTAGGTATATTTTATAGTCTATTCTTCTGATCTTCCACTTTATAGTTATGGGTACTCAAGTTTTCTTTCACTTTGAGTTATTATTTATGAGCTGTAAACTTTTACTGTCAGAAAAATAATATTTTGTTGCAAGTACTCGCATGCATTAAGTATAACTGCAAATGCCTTCTTCCATTAGAATGTAATATGGGACTTAATGCAGATACATTTTCACTATACAAATAGTTATTACCAGTGGCGCAATAAATTTGTAGAACCGCTTACTTACTAGTTCTTATCATTTAATATAAATTATGCTAGTCTCGACTAACTCTTTTTGTGGATATGTTAATTTATACTTGAAGTAATATTTTATATCTCTGGCTTCTCTGGTTGTTTAAACTGGGTTACCTTAATTACTGAAATATGTAAATATACATCATTTGAATATGAAACAACTTCGGAATTTATAGAATTGTCTGTTTTGCGCGACGCCAAGCGGATGCACATACGACTTTTGTTTTCTAAACGACTGAGTGTTTTCAATTTCCCGCTTCAGATTACTTTGAACTTCCTTTTGTAATAATTTTCCTAACTTGGGCAGTTTTAATCATACCAAAATACCAAGTCTATTTTAAAAGCACTATGTTAATCTATTATTAAACATATTATATTTTGACATAGAGGTTTAATACATTAAATGTTTCGTGTAATTTGAATCGTTTGCACTTACCTATATTATTTAACATAAAATATGCTATATAAAATTTGTGGTGCTTTGCAATTATTAACATTTTAACTTGCTAGTTCATAACAAAATTTTATGCGATATGCACTCTGCACAAAGCTGTTAAAGTTTAATCTCAATGTTGAAGTTAATCGATGTTGATACCAAGGAACATAATATCATAGTATACACGCACAAAAAATTATTTGATTCTGCAATTCATACTCAATCCAATTTAAGGATAAACCATTTGACAATCCAGGTAGACGTGGAAGTCAAATTACAAAACAAACAGTGGATACTAATTAAACTTCGGGGATTACAAACCATTTCACCAAGAAATAATGTATTGCGATTTACTGCGGTTCTGAAATTAAAAATAAAATTATAAGACTTTTCGAACCCAAATGCTGCACATGTTTTGAGCTATGAGACTCTTATCAAATAATTTTTAAGTTAACTTCATAAATCTAAATCCGAAAATTTTCAAATTGTAAACTTTAAACACTGGTTTTCCTTTCTGTTCTTTTCAAATTGGTTGATAAAATGATATAAAAAAAATTGATTTTAGTTATCTAACAACAAAAAATAAAAGTTTCATTACCAAAGCGTTTTGGTAAATTTATAACCGTAATATCAATTGACCGTTCTAATTCCTAATTCGAAAATACAGATTATTTGCATAATAATAACATAACTATAACATAAATTCTGTAAGAATTGCATAATTTATTCATTATTGTGCATTACTTATTTAAGTATTGGTGCTTGGTTTCTAACAGCGTCTTAGTGCAAGTTTCTTAATTGCCAATTCAAGTTGAACGTTAAAATTATTAGGTGCATTTTCCTCTGTTTCTCTCATTTACTAAATTCAAATCCAAAGTAGACTCATTTGTTTAGTCTGCTTATTTGTGCTATAACTATTTAAATTTCTAGATTTTCGATAACATATTATAATTATTCAAAACTTTTTCAGTCAACCAGCAAGTTTTATGTTTGTTTAAATGTGAATTTAAATTATCAATTGATTAAAATCAAATTAATATTTCTTACCGGTAGGAAAGAAATAATAGAAATGGTGCGCATGAATGGATTAACGGTAATTCGATTAATTTTTTAATCGAAATAATTCGAGTAAGGTACGATAAGAATTGAACGAAAGAAATTGTTAATAGGTTTTAAAAAAAGTAATTTATTTTTCAGGATTTTCCCTGAAATAACGGAAATTATAACTATAATAATTATTACATAATAATTATATATTATTAGATAATATTATTGCATAATAATTATTAGTCAATTTTCTTAAAATTACAGAACGAATTGGAGAAAATTGAGGATCAAAAACCATATTTATAAGAATATGACAAGTTCAATCAGAATACTATGCATGAGAAAACCTTCCTGTGGTATTTTAAAACTTATAAATTTTGGTTTGTAAAAATTTAATTATTCTTCATTTTCCTGTGTAAATCTAACTTGCTATTCAAGACGTCCTCTTCTGTCGACTAAAACTAAATTAATGTACTATAGGTAACATTGCATTAACTTCAAACGTTTGCTAGTCGTAACTGCTACTCTATATTATTAAATAACAATTTCGTCCTTACGAGTACTTTCTATATATAAGCAAATATTACTTATTTGTTTAATTATTTGCTTATTTTATTATCAATAAAATATAATACGATTTTTTACTACAATGTTTGGTCTAACGAAACTGACTTCAGTGGACAATTTGGGATTCCTCCCATTCTTCTCTATCTGTTTATTTAACTTTCTATATTATTTTTTTCAAAATTTTCATATTTAAAAAAAAATCAAAGTAGTAATAAACAGTTCTTGTAATATTCTTTGTAATAATCTTACAAAACAGTTACCTTTTCGAATAATTTTGCTGTCTAGTCTCCTTAAGGATATGGATTATCTTGAATGGAGTTAGATGTTATTTTATTATATCTTTAATGGATATTCAAGTCGGGACTAGGCCCACAACGGATGCCACGTAATAAAACGCATCTTGTACTAAATTTAACGGGTGTATGGTGTGATTGTGGTATAAAGTAGTGGAAATACCCAAAGCTGAGTCTACATACAAAGTTAACAAATATTTTGAAAAACCGATTGCGCTTAAAAATAATACATATTTAACACTTTTGAAGCGCTCCCAAAAGTTAAGCTCAACCCCACGTAGGGTACTACTTTTGAAAAATTATTCTAAATTCAAAATAAAGAACTCCTAATAGATTTTTAATCTGTAATAATATCTAAAAATCATTTTAATTCTTAATAAGTAAATCCAATTTTTCTTCTTATAGAGAATTCTACTGGTTACCAACTGAAAGATATATAATTATAATTTCTTCAGGGCCAATTAGTTTTATAGTGGAAACTTTGCAATCCAACTTCTAGAACTACCGCAACTGCGTAACTAAAATCAAACTTATTTTTTTATTTTATTATGAATTGTGAATATAATTTTAAAGTAATTTAAAATTTGAACAGCTATAACTTAATTGGTAATATTGAATATGTTGGTATAAATCAGCGAATTGCTATAATCCTGGTGGAATAATAGTACGGAAAGTACAATGAGCGTCAAAACTAGAAACCAACTCAATATGTTTTAACGACTTTGATGACTTTGAAACACCAATTTGAACTGTAAGGCGTAATTGCAAGTAAATTAACATTTGGAAGTGGAAATCGCATAATAATATTTTGCAAGGCACATACGAGTAACAATTAAGATAGCAAACATTAAGATTGCGATAAGATGTAATCTGTTATAACACAAAAAGCTCCTAATAGAAATTTACATAACATAAGATGGTCACTATTTTGTCAAAAGGATGTTGAATGGAAGTCATAGAGATAGTAATGACTTTGGCTATAGCAAAATTCCGCGTAAGGCCATTTCATAGAGAGCTTTGAGAGCTTTTACTAACAACCGCACTTCATTAATTGTTGCGAAATTATTCATATCTGTAATCTGTGAGCTGATGATATCTATGTTTACTCAACGCCATCAAACATACAACTTTATTGCTGACTGTTTTACTATATTAATGAAAGCTCTTTTGAAAGCAAAACACGGTAAAAAAAATTTAGATAAAATCATAATTTTATACCCGACATAAAACGCGACTAAGTACATAATAAATAAATTTAATATTAAAACTTCACTACTAAAAATCTCTTACTCAAATAAGTTTTGCATAAAGCGATAGAAAAGAACAATAACAAAATAATAGAAAATAAATCGCTAAAAAGTCAACCTTAATAGCAAGAAAAATATATTTCACGATATGATCTGTTTTTGTGAAGAGTTCCAATACACGCTTTTGGGTTTACGAAAAGTTATTGAAACCATTCGTCAAATTCACGGGTCTTGACAAAAACTGAAAGCGGATAAGATATTGTAAAAATAATCGATTGGTCAGTAGCGCGTAGAGGAATACATGTGGAAAGATATCTTGAGAAGAAAAAGTATATCAAAATTTATTTTTCTGTCAATCAAATTGAATTTTGTAGTAACAAAATATTATAAGTAAAAATTGATGGAAATACTTTAAAAGCTTACCGAAATTCGATTACAACAGTAAAATATTGTGATTTTTTAAATAAGCTTTTATTTTATTCAATAGATATTTTCTCTGCATTATAATGTAGGCGTTTTGTTACTTTATTGTAATTATCGTTTTTTGCTATGGCGTAGGTACTACCTACACGATGAAAATTATATGATAAAAATGTACTAATGTGATTACTACATTTTTTGTTTTGAGCTATCTTGGTAGCAACATAATTTGTTACCATTTGGATATTATAAATAAAAACACGATTTAGTTATAATATTCTCCAATAATAATAATTATATCATGCTATACCTGCCCCAAAACTCTGTATCGGGTGTGGTATTAATAAAAAGAAAATTGTATTATTTTATTGGGATCACCAAAATAATTTTAACAAAAAATATTGAAAATAAAATATGGACAGATGTAAAATAATATTTGCGGAAATATTAGAAAATGTATCAAAATATCTGCATTTTTTATATATAAAAAATCGAAACTCTTAAGACCGCTGTAAGTTTGTCGATGATTGGCTTTGTTGCCCTTGGGCATTCCCAGCCAAACTGAATTAGCTTTATTGGAGTTCCGATGGCTTCGATGCTCATGTTATTAGCTCCACTAGATTGCTGATCTATTTATCCGAGATAACACGTGACTTGGCTAAAAACACATTGTATTTTAGCATTATATTATTTATTGCTATACTAGATTTAATGAATAAATTTGAAGAGCACTAAAATGTCATCGCAACCAGACGCGATAACCAATTCAATTATTTATTAAACAGTCGAAAGCAAAATTTAAAAAATACAAAAAGTTAAAATTTTTTAGATAAACCCTGAATTAATAGAGATGTGACATGAAACAGCTAGGGTAGTCTGGTGGGCCATCTATCAAGGACATAATGCAAGAGGTGACAAAGTGTGCAAGCAGGGCTTTGGAATAAAAGCCTGCCTGGAGCCCTATTCATCAGCAGCTCAATGTTTAGAATAACGTTCTATCAGCCCCTTTACTTCTTACATTCCGTACTTACGTTAGATTACGTTATCTTGTGGATTACATGGCATTTTTATATTAGATGGCATTATCATGAATCATTTATTTTGTAGTCAACTTGCGTTTCTTCCTATTTTTTAACAAATCAAATTATTGGACAGGTGTCTAAAAATGCAAATTTATTTATTTGCCACACAAACCTCAAAAAGAATTATTTGGGCTTGTCAATTAGTATAATTCCATTCCATTTTGAATGATGAGCATTCCGGGAGTATTATTGAATATCCCTTAAGTTAGTGTTGAATATAATACTGATCCTGTTTCGAAAAAACTAATCCTTGCTATCGCAAGTTTTGTAGTTTTAAAAATAACTTCAAAGTAAATTTTTTTTCATAATTTTTTGCTAAAAATTTAGGTGGTGCAAAAAAAATATTTAACATCATGCATATAAAACCGAGAGAACTAAATATAAATTGCTAATTCGATTGCTTGTGGCCAGAATATACAGTTTTACAATTTCAATTTAGCCTCATTTCTATGCAAAGTGACCGTAGCTGGCTTGAATATTACCGGTCCCTTTATGTTCTCATAGTTTTACTATCCTTTTGTGTGCTTTAGAAGTCCTTTTTGTGAGTGAAAACGTGTAAAATATCAGGATCAAGCTGTCGCATCGAGTGTCTAAAAACCTTTGTAAACGTAGTCACAACTGTTCACCATAATGATACTCTTGTCAAATTGTCATCCATCTCGCCAATTACTTTTATTTGTTTTTGCTTTTTTATTTCAGTTAACAAGTCATATTAAAGAACGATCAGGTAAGTCTATTATCCTTATATGAGTAACGAATTAAAAATCCAATAGCTAGAAAATGTAAAGCTTACGACGTCCAGAAAAACTATTGGGTATTTTAAATAACTCCCAGCTAGGATATTTGTTTAGAAATTAATGCTAATGTGTCTAAATAAATGAGTATTTTGAATAATTACATCGCAGAAAAGCAAAATTATTGTAGCTTAGCTTGAATTTGTAGCCGGATTACGCCAGTCAAAGTCAATCATCACTGAATTATTAGAATTAATGATAATGAAATTATATTATACCATTTGCCCTTTCATATTCTTAATGAAAATTTACTGATTAGATATTGATTTACAATTCTACTATTGTTCTATGACACTAATCCATAATTATTAAATTTTGTCATTTGTTATGTTATCTACTTATATAACAAATACACCCTACCCTCCGCTTTGAATAATATCAAACAGTACTTCCTTGACCTGGAAATGGCAGTTTGTCGAACTCAATTTATATTTTATAAATTTGAAATAATTAGATATCGATTATTAGTTAGCAATATAAAATGTGTAAAGGTCACTTGTATTTGGATTCAATGGATACGAAAGCTTACCTTACAATTAGCTTTGATTTGTGCTTACCACCCAACTTAATCCTGGCAAGGCAAAGGGCAATTTAATAATTTAAACAATTTAACCTAAATGTGCAAAATAATTAAAAATCAATTTTCATAACTACATTCTAACAACTTGTTTACTAAACCGCGATTAACCTTGACATCCTTGATAATTTCGATTTGTTGTGCTTACCCAAGAGATAGTAAATATTTGATTACTTCCGATAAACCAGGATTTAGTTATTACCTCACATTAAACATGGTAAGCAATGTTTTGCTTTTGAAATAGTCATCATTATAGTTTAAGTTGCATATCTTAAAGTTTAAACAAATAGCAATAGATAAACTAATAGCAACATTATTATTGATTTAGATTAAATCAATTTGTGCGTTGAATCCAGTCTAGTCTGGTCATTGCGTCACAGAAAAGAGCTTTCATGTAGAAATAACCCAAAAAGAAAGCCCGGAGGAATTTACATCCGCAGCAGACCGGAACAGTGACAAATTTGTTGAGAATGGTCAAAAAAGGTAGATGTTTCGTATGCAATCGTATGCCCAAAATAAATTCAAAAAAAATTTTTAAATGCAAATTTTCTTCAATTTAAAAAAATAATATATTCAATTTTCTGTTTACACAGATTTCTTTTTGTTAATTTGATGCAAAAGTGGACCACTTTGATCTCTGAATGGGACAACCCGACTCTTCTTTGAAGGATATTTTTAAGGATTTCCTTATTTTGAAGTTTATGTATATTTTGAGCATTTGACGACGACAAAAAATTTTAACCTTTGAAATAATATGCAAAACTAGCCCGAATTCGTTGAAGTTTAAATCAATTTTTTGAATTTCTCAAGTGAATCGAAGATAAATAAATAGTATCTTGACGTGTTCCAATAACGGAGGAAATGTGTACTGAAAATAGCTAACAAAAGCGGGCCAACATTCTAGTTTATTCAGGACAGTTCCGTCATGCAGTTACATGACAATCATCGAATTTCCTCCTGATTGTCTTAATATTTCCTTTCAAAAAAGTGGGAACAGCAAAACAACAAGGTCGTCTGTAGTATTCGGAGGATTTTCTTAAATTTTCTAAGATTTCTTCAAATTTCCTCAAATGCTAGATTTTGTTTCAACCGTATCAGTCACGCAAGCGCAGATTTAACCAAAGTTTGTGGGGGGGGGGGGAAATAAAATATTTTACGATGAAATCAAAATATAGCTTCCAAGTTTTAAATTATTTAGTGAATTCTAGCGGTGTTTTCTTAACTTTTGAAGAGTCCTGGGGAATGGGTGGGGGTAGTAACCCCCAATACCCTCTTGTATCCATCCACCTTTGGAGTCACAATAACAATATGTGTGGCTTATAATTTATAAGCAACCAAATTAAAGGTAGACTTCAATAAAAAACAATTTTGGTAATCAATAAAAACTAGTTATAATTTAATTTATTCTGTAATTATTAGTATATTGAATAAATCGATAATCATATTTACATTCAACTAATTAAAATCCTTGTCCCTTTACTTTACTTTAATATCCCTGATTATTCCACTGCTCTGCTTACCTTTTAACCTTATAAGAACAATAGTGATTTTAAACAAATACTTTTTTAGCTCTCTAAATATTTAAGGAGCGGTGACTTTTTAAAATTATTTAATTGCCCGATATGGATATTTTTTAAATTACATAATAATATATACAAATGAATACAAAAATAAATAAATATTGGCCAATAATTTATTATACTGCTGTATCAGTCAGACATAGGCAAATGCAAAAAAATGCGCAAAAGCAAAAGAAAATGTCATTGGGATACCAAACAAGGGTGAAGATTAAAAAATCGACATGAGCAGGTGACAAAATGGACATCGACAGTTGGCAAATTGAGGGCTGCCCCCTCCGAAAAATTTCTCTTGGTATAGAGCTTTCTAAAATTATGACCTAGTTGAAGTATTTTATTCCAAATGTGTTCACACCATCTCAATCCTCCTCCTCAGTCCTTTTGCCCTAAGGGCTTGGTGACCTCAATCTCAATGATTGAGAAGCGGCTTTCTTGGCAAAGTACCTTGGTAGTTTGCCATTGCCTTACCGAGAAAAGACGATCAGAATTTCTTACTCCGCCCGAAATCAAACCGCGCTTCTCGGCTTAGCACTCGACTTACTTAAGTCTCTGCCCATAATCGTCTTCAACCTCCAAGTGCATACCCAGGTTTTTAACTTTCTCTCTTTGCATCAAATGATTTTTATTAGATTAAATACAGTATTGTGCCGAAAACACTTTCCTGAGGAATTCCGAAGTCCACGGCTAACAGCGGTGAACTCTCGTCCTGTAATTTCACAAAAAAATATCTGTTGGTAAGGTAGGACGTGAATACCTGATAATAGGTGGTATGTGTCAGTTATGTTTTAATTTTGAGTAGTAGTTCAGTATGCGACCTTTTGGAAAAAGCTTGGATTACATCGAGGAATGCGGCCAAACAACGTCTCTTGATTTCCAAGACCTGCCTGATTTTCCTTGCGATTCTATGTACTCGGTCTACGACAAAAAGACGCAGACCCAAACGGATGTAGACCCAAAAGGACGCAGACCATAAAACGCAGACCCAAAAAGACGCGGACCATAAAGCTACAGAGCTGGAATAAAATACAGATATTTTTTAACATTGATTAAAACCTGATTCTTTATTACTAAAACTATTTTAGTACTCAAAAATGGTGTATTTTAGGGTGGATCCGAGATTTTCCGTGGTTGCATTTGTCAAAACCGACTCTTCGCACCCTTCTCACTAAAAATATACCTGGGGCTCGACCAAACTCGAAAATTAAGGATCTCGAAAAAGGAGGATCTCAGTTTTCAACTAAAATTCGGTTATAATAAATTAATCGAAAATTACGTAATGTAAAATATTTGTTTGCGTCTTTTTGGGTCTGCGTTCTTTTAAGTTCTTTTAAGTGTACAGGGCTGGTAAAAATTGTAAGCGGTTCAAATTCGGGCTTCGAAGGGCATGTAAAACCGTGGGTCCGCCTGAATTGATGATTTCCACGATTAACAAGAAAATAAGGATGTAAAAAAATGCTAAATCAGTTTAAACATGGTTGGTGTGTTGGTAAACATCAGGCACCATGGGTGAACGACAAATATCTTCGTTTTAAAAATGAACTTCAGTTCAGTCAAACTCAGCGGAAGTGATCATTGTAAAACTGGTCTTTAAAAGCTTAGTTTGGGAAAAATGATGAACAGGCTTGTTAATACCAAGGGTAATCATATAATAAATAATAAAGTAATCAATGAACAAAAATCTGCGCTGTGAAATCTCATTTCTGAATTCGAAAACTGACCTCTTTGGATAATATAGCAAAAAGTCATTGTGTTGAATTTTTAATCCTTTTAATGGAAAGCGTAATTGGATACATCACGGTTTAGTCTATTACTAAATTAGTTATTGTTAAAAATAATATTCCAAAGTTGGAAACACGACCGCATAAAAATTATAACTTATTAGGCAACTCCCACCGAGAAAAAAATTAATAAGTCGATTCAACAATAAAGACAAGATATAAAAAATTATTAAATATTGAAAAAGTTAAAATAAAGCAAAATTTGTTGTTCATTGATCAGTTCATGCGTCCTGCATCCTTCGCCCAAGGGATAGATTCCGAAACCAATCTATACTGATTAGTTAATGATGAAAATAAAGCTTGCTAACAAAAATAGTACAATTTTGTTGGAAAACCATTTATTACGATTTGTCGTTTATCGTAATTTGGTTCATGAGGAAAATGTATTTTAATCCAGTCCTAATTATTTACCCTCGCATATATGTACATTGAGTAAAGTCTCTTCTGGACAATTGTACTTTTTTTAGCGTAATTTATAAGTCCACTTAACGATGGTGCATGCATTCGTTACAATGAAAGTTTTGCATTGCGATGAAAAAATATTTTCAATGATTAGAAGCTATAAAATTATTTTCAGTTAGCCGACATTATTAAGTTAATTTCTCGAAAATACAATTAAAGTGGTAATTATCCGTAAGTAAAGAATTAGTTGTACATTGTAACTGTATAAAATAAGGTGGTGTGAGTAGTTAGTTATTCGTGTGGGTACCATTGTTATGAAACGGCTACTGAGAGCTATAAAGGTTAGTAACGGGCTACAATAGGCAATTCAGGTTGGAGGCAGATATTCAAACAGTGCTATTTCCGGACCATTACCAAAGAGGCAGTCAGTTCCGGTAGAAGATAAAGGAGAATGTCCACGTAGATTTGGAAATGGAGTATCTCATTTCGCACACCGTTACTTCGCAAGTTGCAGAGTTTTAGTTTCAAAGATGTGGTCATTTTCGCGTTTATAAACGGCGTCAAGTAAAAAACATCAAAGCGTTACGGTAACACAATTTCAAACGTACTTGCGAAGCAGTAACATTGGATTACTATTTAAAACATTTTATTTGAAAACAATCTAAAAAGGAAAACTGTTCAATTTCAGGATATTTAAAATAAGTTAAAACAATTACAACTTCAGTTCTATCACGATTTCAGATTTCAATATGTTTGAACCTAAATTTTTATTATGGTTTAATGTTGGTAAAGTTGGCGTAATTCTGGTTCTAAAGTTGTACAAATTGCAGGTTGAAAGCCGAAACTCGTCTAGTTTCTTACTCTTTTAAGACCTAACTAAAACAGTTTGAAGTCACAAGCAGATCATAAAAGGTTATTGCAGTTTGGACTTTATTTTATTACCAGAAAATATACTGAAATATGGTGTTTAATAAAAATAAACTTAACCTATTATTATTTAATAATTTGTCAACTATTAGTTTCACCCTAAACGGCCAAAAGGTTATATTTTTATTATATTGTTATATTTAATTACCTTAAGGGGAGACTTCGGTTTTTCAGTTCAAAATTTTTATATTTGTTAATAAAAGCAAAAACCAAGCCGAACAGGATCTGCAGGATTAATACATTTTAATGAATTGCCTATAGTCCAGGTATAGCTGATCAGTTGTAATCTAAAATCTAAAATAAAGCAGCGTCGACGAAATTAATTATCCTGTAGTTACAGTAGGCAAGAGATGATCTAAAGAATTATAATAGCCTATTGATTTAATACAAATTTTTTTTTTCTTCTTCTATGCTGATATGACGTTAATCCAAGTTCTTAAAAATAAAAACTTCATTCTTGAAGTACTTAACTTGGGTGGGTTTTCAGCAGACAATTTTTTTAAAACATTTCCACATAAACATCAATTTGTATGAATCAATAACCATAAAATAAATTTATTCCGAGCCATATAAGTTTATGCCAGAATTTTTATGTTTTAACCTTTTGTGTATAAAACAATAATTTATAATTTCACAGAAGGCATGTGGTGTTTTTATCAAGTATAATATTAGGGTAAGCCTTGTTTAATAATTAAATAATTTAAAAATCTTATACCGACAATCCTGTTGCAGCAATGGTACCAGGAAAGAGGAATAATTATTGAAAAAATAAAAAAAATTAAAAATATAATGAAAGAAATCTAGTAGAAGCTTCAAATGAAAATTAAATTTGGATGTGTCCTGATTGGGTTCCAGAACATTTCGCTCTACTACTAGGACAATGCGCTATTGGGTAATTCACTACCTTTTGGCTACAACTTTTTAAGGTTTTCCAAAGCCCTAGTTACCGTAAAAGATAATGTTTTAAATTTAACAATTATTGTTCATTACATTATATCCTCTATATTTGAAACATACTGAATACTGATTATTTAGACAGATGGCCTTATCCTGATCCTTAAACTCAGTCAACATTATGTACATTGCAAGTGTGTAACTACTATATAGTGCTACACAGTAGATTGGTGAGTGCATTGAAAGTCATCCTGCAAGTTGATCAATTCTAGTTCAACGCTTAGACAGTAGGTAAAATTGATGTCTGATAATTTGGTGTTTGTGGGTTCATCCCGAATTACATGAAGAAATGTTTTCGTGCTCTGGTGTATTGTATCGATCGAGATGTAATTTCAGACTAATTACAACAGTAGTTGTGTCTTACATTGCTGAAATAATATCTGCAATAGTAAATTACTGCAAAAGGTCGTTTAGTTATCACCGTTTTAACAATATACCTGTTTTTGCAGTTAGATTTTCATTAAGTATATTCAAATGCTATGTATATCCTGTTGGAATGCATTATCATGTCACCTTAAAGTGCAATCTAGTTTAAATAGACTGATAACGATATCCAACATGGACAGACAAATGGATAAAGACAACTGTCTTCCACATACTCATGTTTTAATGTAAAAATTGAAATTTTGACGCGTAATTTCCTCGGAAAAATCAGTTTGGAACTTAAAAAGAAAAAGTTTTATAATTTAAAAATTATTTTGAATAAATTCCTCAATAGGTTAAGCATGTATACACACACACAAGGTTCGTTCCCTTTAAAACCAATTGAAGCCGGTAAATATTTGCTATAGCAAACGGCAGCTACTTTGAAGTATTTGGCCATGCGGTTTTAACACCGTAACTGTGTGTATAAATTCTTGACTAACACACAAGTGGTTAAAAACGGAACCTTGTGCAAGTTTTTAAAAGCTTTCACGTATAAGATATTTGTATTTATTCGCGATACACAATTAAAACTGATTGGAATGCGAACTGCCTACGGAGAGCTCAATATAATTACCAATGTGTTACTTATTGCTTTTCCAACTATTTTAGTACATTTGCACTTTAACTGACTATTCTGGTTAACGAGTTTCCAATCTTGCCTGGAGTTATTTATAAAATAGCCGGAAATATCTCACTGTCTGTTAACAGACGTAATTTACACATAACGTAACTATAACGTTAACGTAACGTAGATATAACGTTACACTAAGTTTATCCGACTATTGTAAACTCCACCCTTAATATTGTAATAATATATTAATAAAATGTAATAATACATTTTAGTTAAGACTTAAAATATTAAATAAAGTT
This sequence comes from Cantharis lateralis, assembly GCA_963170105.1. Lineage (NCBI taxonomy): Eukaryota > Metazoa > Arthropoda > Insecta > Coleoptera > Cantharidae > Cantharis > Cantharis lateralis. Next base: position 35,185,483 of record OY720627.1, on the reverse strand, counting down.
TGAAGTAAGAAAAGCCAAAACTTAAAATTAAAATAAATAAATTTGTATTGTTATAAATTCACAATAACTTAAAGCTTTAAAGTGTCGCCTTGGTTTAACCTCAATTGCATTCAAATGCCAGCACAACACAATTTCACGGGCTACAGCATTCATGACCTCCGTGCATGTACCTATTACTTACTTTATATTTCCAGCAAATACTGCCGTATTTTCTTACAATGAAATACATAAAAACTACCTTTTGGTGGTTCTTAAACTTAGATTAACATTTTAATATATACTTATTTCTAACTTAAATTACTTCCATTCATAACAAAATAAATTAGCTTTTCAAACTGCATACATCCGTATACATTTTTAATATTAACTACTACACTTGAGACCATATTCGAGTTAGAACAGAGGAAATTTAAAATTTCCTTCCGAATAATTTAATAGAATGAATTTAAATTATTTTTAAATTATCGAAAAATGTTTGTTTTTCATTAATTAAAATTAAATTATTAATTTCTAATTAATTATTAAATTTTTAATTGGTTAGTTATCCGTTTACTAACAATTTTCCAATTATTAAAATATTTTTCTGGTTTAATTCTAAAAACTAAACTAACAATAATACAAATTTTGTATCTAAGCTTATAACTTTTTAAAACCTAGTTTTAATATTTATTGTAAGTTGAGTTATTTTTTTAAATTTCTCGTACTAATATTTTCGTTTCACTAATTTCTTTGTTTTTTGCAGTTTTCCGTACTTTTCCGCATTCCTGCTTTCCTAACCGTTTCATATAAGAATTATGGTTTTATTTCTTCTAGTTACTCTGATTCCTCAATTTATATTACTTTTGATCTCAAAATGTTACCCAATTTACTTATTTCGTGGATTCCACTGAACCGATCTCACACCAAACCTTATACCAATTTGCTAGGCTTATCCCATGTATATCGGGTTTTACACAGTTACTGATTTTCATCAAGTTTATAAATTTGGTACGTTAAAAAATAGAAACAATTGGTTCCAAACAGAGATTTCGGTATTTTGTATTTCATGAAAACAAATCATACACCTATCTCACTTATGTTCCACTCGAATTTCTCACAGAAACAAGAAGCAAATCTTTCGAATTGGTTCGACGTATTCATATTCAATTGCAATCAAGTTATTTTTGAAAATTTCATGATGTAAGTACTGTAGAGTAGAGTGGGTCAATTTCAAAAAAACTTTACCAAAAATAAAATTTGCATTGATTTCAGAAAATTCTTTTCTAGTCTCTAAAATGATTTTTATCCCTTTCCCGCCTACGTTATCACGCAGGAGTGGAAATCCTTCCGTCATTTGTGTATTATTTTACCAAATTACTTCAAAATTTTTGTGTTTCTTTCAATTAACATATATGCCGTTGATTTTGACTCAAAAATTAATACCTGTAGACTTCAGAATAGATTTATAGAAATATATTTTTGTATTTTATAAAAAACACCTAGGTAAAACATATTTTAAATTATACAAAAGTCAACAACTACAAATCATCTGAATCTAGCAATCTACTGCGGTATTCGTTGGCGTTGAAGGATGACAAGCACCATTGCTACCAGTCCTCAAATTCTGTAAGGTGACATTTCATTTATAAGGCTCTGATTTCTGCGTCAAATTTCCGCAGAAAGAGACTGTCTCCGATAGATCTAGACCAATACTCTGCTGACAACTACATGGCACAGTATAAGAAATTCGCATATTGGATTTTCTACTTTATTCCATTTACTATCTTCCACCAATATTTCTAAAATAAGTGCATCTTTGTCATAAAAACTACCAATAAAGCTGTAGGATATAAGAATACACAGTTTCGACATTTGAAGTTTTGTCGAAGCCAACCTTTATGAATGTAAAATTTATTACAGTTTAAAAGAATACCTGTTTCCAAATAAAAAATTTATTCGGAATTTTTTTCTAATAAAATGTTTATACATAATTAATTAAGAGTTTTGCGTACATTCAGGAAAATTTACGATACGGTAAATACAATTTTCTCGGAAGGAAATTGAAAAATACGCATAAAATGGTCGATTTAGCATAAATGCGTATTCAGTAACCACGATTATGTTAAACAAATTCCACAAAAAGCTCCAGACCATAGATTTCTATCAAAGATATGAGTAAATAGTGAACTGTTTTGCTGGAAACTTTGGAGTGTAATACTAAACATTAGGTGGCAATGGAAAGTGAGCTTCTTGGTGAAGTACTGAATTCTAAATTTAATGTAATGGGATGCATTTGTGGTTGTTAAGTTAGTAGGGAACAAATCTCTGGGGTTTACAATACAGCGTCGGGATAATATCCAATTATAGGAAGCTATTTACTCATGCGTTATCTCATTAAGAGCACACCGCACATGTGAACACATGTGCAACTTTCTTTGTTTTTTGTCACATCAACGCTCTTTTCGTTATTACCAAATTTAGTCTTGCGAAGAATAAATAACCAAATATATTGCTGTGTCGTCCCGATAAAGCCATACCCGCTTTATACTAAATACATTCCAGGAAAACGCAACAATTCATCTAAATAAAAAATAGTAAATATAATTTTAAATGCTGTATAATTTTTTGAAACTGTTAGGTGCACGTTGGCAGTGTCATGGTCGTTTAGAATAATAATAAGATAAATTTTATTTTTTGATCTGATCGGATCAGTGCAACGCTAACTTTTTATCAGTCACTGATTCGAGAACAGCCCAGTTTTATTGCAATGTTGTTTATTTAAAAATTAATCAACTTTAGATTAAAACGACCCCTGTCTCAACAATTTTATTGATTATTTGCTCAAAATCTCACCCCAGGACAGTTTTCTAAAAAAGTACATGTAAAGGTAGTATGTAAAAACTTGTGCAATTTTTATTGCCCTATATTTGCATATAAATCAAATTTAAAAATACTTAGTGCAGCTTTAATAAATTTAGTACGTTTTGATGTTGTTGCCGATAGAATGGGCTGGAGAGTCGACAATGCTTTTATGAAATTGTCGTAAAAAGTTAAAATATGCCAGTGCAATAATTAAAAAAGGAGTTGCAGTCGTTGGAAATTGAACCTCGAAATTTAAAAAACGTTATGTTGTTGTAATGTACGAAGGGAATGGAACTAAACATAAAAATAAAAGATATCTCCAAGTTAATTTGTTGATAATAAAAATCGTTAAGAAGTGGGACCAAATATACTATACAGCAATTTTAAAGCTATTTCTGAGAGCAATAACAATCACACGGCCATTTAATTCAGTATAGCATTGCCGTCTTTATGAATCTATAGATCGTTCGTAATAAGGAACGAAAACTGGTAGACGAAGTCTTATAATCCAGGACGAGAGAAAGCTTAAAAGAGGCGCATATAGCCATTTGAAACGGCCGCAGTCGGTTTTTGTGGTGAAGCTGCGGTAAACGAGCAAGTAATGTTCGCGCTGCGCAACGTAGTCAGAGGACCGATGAGCCACTAATGTGATATTTATGAGTCTTTATCGGATATGGCGTACGCTACGAAACGATATCCATGTTCTCTATTACATACATTGCAAAATCTATCTCGGTTACTTCTTGAGCAAAAGCATTATAAAACGTATCAGAAACAAGGTACGTGTCAGTTTGTCTTTCTTGTTTCATTTTTACTTTCAGGATAAAACCACTCCACTTATTTTTACTTCCTTCATCTTTAATTAAAATCAAATGCTTCAGTTCCTTCTCATATTTTACAGAAATACGTTTTATTGAATTTTGATTATATGCAACAAGAAAACACTTTCTGGATGCCGGATTTTCATATAAATTATATATATTAAATTCTCCCTATCACATTAATATATATTTCAACTATGTACCTACATATAAATTTAATACAACAAATTTAATTATGAGTTTTGAACGTCTGAAAAGAATATTGAATTAATAAAATTTAAAAACCAAAATTTGAAATATAATCAAAAATGTTTTCAATATTATCTCGGTACGGACTGATCCCTAAATTTTCTCGTTGCTTTTACGCCTATGTACTTTCAAAATACGAACTGACACGGCGCGGCAGTTATTATGCAAGATTCTCTTGAGGGCACCACCCGAAGGAAATGCAACGTAAAAACTGAATAACTCCTGCGGAAAACTTGTATTTATGCGGTTTCTCGCGCCCCAGGCCAAAATTACTGTTTAGCTTCTCACTGCAAAACTAAAAGATGACATCTATAGTTTGCTGATTGAACTACAACATTTTTGTAGATGTGTAATAAGTTGCCTAACTAACTGCTTGAATCTTAACAACCATTTTTATGTAGATACTGCTTTTCATTTCCATGTTTTTAAAAGAATTAAAACTGTTCTATAAATTTACTATGTTATTATTGAATTATCAATATCGTAATATACAAATTAGCATATGTGACTACTAATTAATCAGTAATGCGTTCAAATGGTATGAGCCTATGTGCTGTCAAAGCAATTAATTAATTAATTAGTTGATTTGTAAAAATTATTCTTAAAGGATAAGAGATCAGTTTAGATCTATGTATGTAGAATTTAGTTTAGTAATTTGCCTATATATGTCTTTCGTACCAAAATCACCGCGCCTAAATATCAAGATTATTAAAAATATAATACCTGGTTAAAAATGGAATGCTACTTATCAAAAATTTAAACCTTTAACATGGCTCATGTTTGGGTGAAAGTTAAAGTTCAAACAAGCGGGATAAAAGCACATTAAATGGCAAAAATTAAATTAATTAGTGAAGTGCAAGAAATTCAAAATACGCTGAATTAAAATACTGCTTTCAACTTCAAGCAATCTAATTTTTTTCAAGTTAAATTGAACCCGAAGATCAATAAATAATTGCAAAGAAAAATTTTGTATATTAAATTTTTATTTAATTAATAATGTCGCTGGAGACATTGGCTCTCAACGATTTGCAAATAGAACTAATTAAATAGTTTTAAAACAAACTCCAGTTCAATTTTTTTGTATTTCAAAATTTTGTTGATACTAGCAAGTTCAGTTGTAAAAAATAGTAAATGGAGAATTTTCTTTATGACTAAAGTTATTATATGTAATTCTTCTTCAGGTTTTCCTGTCTACTACTGACCACTCGGCTCATTTCTTCGTCTAAAGATTTTTTTTTTCCAGAACTTAGAAAATTATGTAGTTAATTTAGCTAATAAATTTGTATCTTAAGGATATCTCCAAGTGACGAAATCGGGAATTAGAAAAACATTTTAGCATTCAGAGCTCATGGTCCCAAAGGAACCAAGTATTAGCATTTTACAAACCCTTTTAATTGGCATTTTTGAATCTTGAACAATCAAATTAACAAGTCCTAAGGAATGGAAAGACTTTTCTACGTTTATCCTCCATCTTAAAGAACAGGTATATCCAATGTGGGCATGTAAACCACCTGACTTGAGTACCTAATGGTCTTCCTGAGTATTAGTTTGTTCTTGTGACTGAAAGTTTCATCTACTTTGCTACTTCTTCCTAGTAATTAGTCCTCGATTACAGCACTAGCTGATTGGTCAATTAATACAAAAAATTCTTCCCAGTTTAATTTTTCAAGTTCACACTCTAAATGTCTGCTAATGAGCTGAAGAAAAAGCTCATAAAATTATTTAATTGAATGTTTTCAACATTTACAGATATCAAGAATCCTTTATATAGAAAATGTCTTTGTCAGCTGGAAACGCAACAAACCATTGCTGGAAAATTTATTTTATATCATTAGATGAAAATGTATATGAGAAATTGGAAGAGATGGATCGCTTAAAATATTTATGCAAGCAGATTGCAACCCGCGAGCTGCAGATGCATTATTATTATTTATGAAATATGGGATGCATAAACGCGAAATTATTGATGTAACAAATATATAAGGTTGAAAATCTCGGAACTCAAATTAGTTGAAAGCGTGAATTTTGAAAAGTGCAAAAAGTTGGACTTTTAATACGCCTTCACATTATTTTGGAGAGCAACATAATGATGTAAATAAGTCCTTTGACTACAGCGTGTCGGTTCGGTTCTTTGTCCGGAGTTTGCCAGGCGTAAAGCGCAAGAGAGTGTTGTGAGAGTTGCACGAGATAGCGGATTAATAACGATACTTATATCTCCATTATATGCAGACGACATCCTATTGTTCTCTGAACCTTCACAAAATTTAGTGAAGAAAGACAAAAGCGTACTGATTTCTTATTCGCGATAGATTAAGTGCGTTAGAAAATTACGCTGATCACGATGACATATTGCTTAATAAACTTTAGAAACATTAACAAAATAAGGATATCCACTTCATTAATAATTAGCAAAACTTCCTTCTGGAATTAATTTTCACGATTAATTTAACAAAAAAATGTTTGAATTTTAAATTAAAAGAATGCAGAGATAGAATTAAAGTACCTTAATGAAATCCTGCAGAAAAAAATCGGAAAACACGTAAAAAGGTAAATATTTGCAAATAAATGAATGTGGAAGTCTCATTTAAAAATATTAAAATTTTATTACCAGTCGTAAGATTATGTCGGTAAACCTCTATTAGGGAAACTCATTTAATATTTGGTGACGAGCATTAGATCTCGCATACAGATCTAAAATGCTTAAGAATTGAAAAACGTAGCGCGTACACCAAATTGAAATTCGATATATCAATTTACAAAATAAATTTAGGAAAAACCTATAGCCATATACCATAATAATGTCGGCTTAACTCAAGTGTTTCTCTTTAAATATTAATTGAAATATAATAAGAACAAACTTTTTTCGCAAACTTTTTGCTTTTAGCCTGCGAGAGATAGAATAATTAACATCACAAAGGAATGATAATTAAGGAATGTTAAAACTACACAAATTGCAATCAAAAATGTAAATACTTACTCGTTATCTAACCTCTTAAGTTAACAAAGCTTTTATGGGCTTACAGAATGATTTTGCCTAAAGCTGCCATGATGAATTGTAGAAATTAACGAGGTAGCATCCGAGTTTCAAATAAACATGATATATGATTGTGTATATAATAAACTTCAAAGTAAATATTAATATATTTAAGAACTTCACTAAGTTTCATACTCGGGAGCTTTATTACTATCGTTTACGTAACAAAATAGATCATGTTTCACTTGATATTTTTTTATTGCCGATATAGCCCCGATCCTTGAAAATCAACATCAAATTTTGAACTTACGTACCGAAGAAAATACAAAGTTGTAGTATTATTTCGAATATAATCAAACAAAAATAAAATACCTCTGAGAACAACAAACTAACAATAAAGAATAAAGTAACAAGATACAAATAGCAAGACGAATATTGTGAATTGTTCATTTTCTTCTGAATAACAGATTATTAAATATTATTATTGTTAAAATAAATAGAAAGTTATTTTATGTTCGCATAAAAGTATTCAAAAATATCTGTTTCAATACATATTTAAAAGATTCTTTAATAAAAAGTCAGCATCTATTGATACTTTTTTTGTTTTTTTATTTATTTGCTCTGCTCAAATTTTTTTAAATGTTATTGACATAATAATTAGAAAAACCGATGCCGAAATTGATTTGGTTGTCAACTTAAGTCTCACGCAGACTTCAAATTTTTAAAGTAAATTGACGAATTGCTAATTTGATTTTCGCAATAATTTTTTTTCTGAATCTACAAAAGTGTCTTAAATGGTTATTGGTTCCAATATACCCATTGGAAGATTAATTACTCTGTTTCTCATTATAAAATTTTTACATTTTCATTTTGTAAAAAAAACACCTTCTATAAGATCAGATCAACTCGTGAACTGGTTGAACTCATATTTATGCGCTACCTGGCGCCCCAAATTTTTTTAGCTTCCCACAACAAAACTGAAATATTTTCTAATTGAACTAACCTATTAATCGAATTAAATTGCCTTTCCATTGAGTATAGTTCGATAATTTGAGAAATCTAACTGGAAAGCTAAGGATAGCTATACCGGGGTTTATCTTGCTTTTCGCAAGAAATGCTAAACGCGATTATATTCTTTATATAAACCTCGAAATATATGTCGATATTTGCCTTAACGTCACAGAATTGTGAGTTCTAATTATCCGTCCGTCTCGAGGATTAACGTAACGACCGAAGCTGTTAGATCACTTAATTAAATTAATATAATAATTTAGTTAGCAAGAAAAATTCTAATTGTAACACGCAATACAACAGATTACAGTTATGAAATTACTTTAAGTTAAAACTTGAAACAAAGTTTACTTTGTCAAGACAATTATATATAAAGTACGTAATATTCCATGTAATATTTTAGACTATATTAAACCTGACAAAGCTCCTACTTGAAGTCGTTTGCTCAATGAACTACATGATGCGATTTTTTCCAAAAGAAAAATTTTTTCATTGTATTTCATAAAATGTTAGATAAAATTATTGAATCTCTAACTATATATTTTCAGTAATCTTTTTTCAAAATAGCAGTTATTAGGGTACCATCAAATATATGTATATTTATAATAAAATAGTAGGAATTACTATTTATTTTCTTTTCGCTGCTGGCTTAGCTCTTATTTCAGGTAAGACTATAAAAATAATTTTAATGAACCAATGCTTCAAAAGATTTAGAACAACGTAAAGGGCATCACAATACATATCTCAGATTTATCAAACAGTGAAACGAATAAGTTAACATTAAATTAACAGTAAAACTGACATTAAGGATCAGTAATTAAAGTTTACGATGATACATAAAAGCACCAGAAAACAATAAGATCATACATATTATTACAATAATGGTCGTTTTCAAAATCACCTAAATAAAAGCTGCAGCCTTTTATATATTACTTATATATTTTAAAAAATAAACTGGTTAAATGAAAAATAAATTTCTTTTTTATAATATGAATTTCAGATGTCTATGTTCAAAGAAATATTATTTATTATTAATAAAACAATAATTATTATTAATACTTAGAATACCGAAGTCAGCCGCAAGATTTAAGTGGGATATACACAGAATTACCCAAAATACAAGATAGTCCTGAGTCTCAAAAGATTTTATTAAATTTATTTAATATTTGAATATTATAAAAAATATTTAATTTCTAACATTTTTAAAAGTTTTGTGCAGAAACCTAGAACTTGGCGTATCATCCTCAGGATAATAATATTCATCCCGCGATAAGCTTTAGGACACAGTTGAAATAGATAGTAGCAGTAGATTAAAAGTAGAATAAGAAAAATTCAAATAAATAAATTTGTACAAAAAGTCCGTATGGTTATTTCGCAATGCGGTCTGTAATAACTTTCAGAGTTGAAAATATTAGAGACACATATACAGCATATCTGGACATTTTTCTGCTTATGACAAGAAATTTATTGTATCATGTAAACAACGGCGTTTCAAACCGATAATATTTATAAAGTCAAATAGTATTATAAATTGGTAGGAAGATATACGTTGAAATTATTTGGTTTTATTGTAAAATAGATAGCAGTAAGGAATTTCAAATAAACACAAGAAACAATATCCAATGCCTGTTTTGAACTAGACAGTTCCTACCGCAAAATAATAAATTGATGCTGCAAAATTTTTACTGTTATTTAATTTTATTGGTTTTAAATATTAAAATTTTACAAGCCAATAATTAAACTTTCGTTAAGAATGACGAATAAACAGTAAGGAAGCTAACAACAACAATCGTACACTGTCGCGTGTCGCCAGCGAGCGCAGCTAGCTCAGTTAAATACAAGTAAACATAATTGCGACCTGGGCGCAATTTGGTACTTTCAAGGACACACTCCTCCTTTCACTCTTTATCCGAGCTAAATCAAACGTAAACGACAGATGGCGCTTCATATGCCAATCGGAGCTACGCGTCGAAGGTCAAGTGGCGCAGCCCTGCCGGCCAAGTTAAATAATTCTGGGATGCTAAGAATAAACTAGTACTACCACGAGGAAGTATCCTTTGGTCCTTCAATGTTCATAATGTTTATCAACGATATGTATAGTAAAGTTCCTTTTATTGCTGATGAACATTGGTGTATGCAACGGGAAGTGGGTGCCGAACAGCATTCGAACAACTGAATAGGGAGATTAATGAGTTAATTCTATTTTACTACAAATCTAGCACCTCGCCGAATAAAATCCGAATTCGTGATAAAAACTGAAATTTCACTGCATGGCTACTTGAATAACTATTATTCAGAGGATTTTTTTAAATACAAACTAAGTACTGCGTATTAAATTTGCTGCGTTCCGCAGTATATAAATATTTATGTTTTAAATAAATAACATTTTAGTTAAACTTTTATTATAAATTTTCCTTTATTTTCAAAAGGACATTATTTGTAACTGCTTCTCCGTTAAATTTGTTCGCTTATCGAAAAATCCTAACTACACCATGCAAGTGGAAATACGTACCTACAGCTAAGATTTCTATGGAGTACAATTTTCAATTCTTTTGAAATAAAATTAAACTTATTATTTATTTTTTTGTAAAATGTTTCTACATTGTTGTATGTTACAGGTAGGAAATGTACTGAAATTAAATGTTTTACAATATCTAAAGTTTGTTTAAATAAATTTTATTTACGAAATATTTTCGGTTGAGTATTCTTAATAAAGTATTCGAACTAAAACTTCGTTTGTTCTAGTTAAAAAAATAATGTAGAATCATAAAATATCTCGTTTATTTTACTAAATCGCAAAACTTTTATATTGTTATAAGAGTTATAAACTTGTTATATAAAAATTTTTATTTATTGGATATTGATTTAGCTCCACTGTTTTTCTTTAAAGAACCAGTTATTTTTAACCTTTTAAACTTTTAAGTATATCTCGTTATCGATAGGTACCGTTAATAATTAATGGCAGTACAGTTAATACATTTTTAAATTAAGGAAAGGTAATTTTCCACAAAAATGAGGAAGAAAAGTTTGCACTATGTCAAAATTATTTCTACGACATGGGGTTGTTTGCTGCTTATATAAAAATTTATTATTTAGTATCATGTCGTATTATGTGCCACGAAACACGTCTCACATTACCTAAGTTTGCAGTTTCTGTTGCTCTTTGTATTTGTGTTTCCTCAAGTTCATATTAAGAGATCAGCAATAAACAATTTCCTGACAAAAGGTTTCTATTCAGAAAAATTAAAATTTCTCTTACAAAAATAGAAATTCATGTATTACAATGAAAAAAGAATTTATTTGTCTCAAATAAATCTTTAGATTTCAAATTTAGATTATTTCTTTAAAAATTAAAGAATTTATTTGTCTCAAATAAATCTTTTTTGTAATACACTGTAGTAGAACTAAACCTAAATTGATCGAAACCTGTATCCAAGAATATATTTATTTGAAACAAATAATTTTTATTTCACTTTTTGTGTTTTATTTTGTGTAGCCCATATATTATTTACGTATTATTTACTTCTTCTCAAGTGCTTTTCTCCCGTCGGAGGTTAGCGAATAATTCAGTAAACGCATCTCTGCTTTTAACTGCTCTAATCAGAGTTTCGTTCATTAAATGTACGGGTTTTATATTTAAACATTGCGATTTTTAACAAACGCGTGACGGAAAATCTTAAGTGCGTTCCAGATAAAGATGTAGTTAAGATGGGGAGAGCGTCGTAGCAGAAAAACTTTATATAAACTTACGGGGCTATTTTCACGTTATGTATACGCCCTCTGGATATTTACAAAGTTTAAATATATTCTGGTTAGTCGTTTTGATGCTAGCGTGGATACATACATATAAACAGACAGATATGTTGACAAAATTAGTCTGTATTAATTTGAGTATTATCAAAGGGAATTTATCTTAAAATCGACTTTTATTATTAGGTCTACGCTAGCATTTCTGTACCGCGTAGGTAGAGAAAGCAGAGAGCATCGTAATATTATCTTCATTATATTCTCGTATAGGATAAGATAAATCCTAAAAATTAGATCGCATTATCACATTTCGAATAAAAATGCTCCTAGTGATGAGTGTTCAAATTTCCCTATTTCTTTATTTTAATACGAACTTTAAAGCAATTTTTTCAAGCTAGATCGTATTTTAAAATGTTCTAACCATACAAGAGCGTAGATATGTATATTTACATACTTTACACACATGGCTGCTTTGGTATAGACTTTAGCCCCAGTTTGGCCAACATAAAAGTGATACACAACTCTAAAGCTTTTGCATAATGTTCTCTTTTTACCACATTCAGTAATTTTAAATTTTTATTTTTTATATTTTATATTCGAAAATTTTGTGTATTGCATTGAAAATAAATTTTAAAACTACCATCTATTATTTCATATATTCCTTCGTATAAAACTTCAATATAATTGTCACCAAACGTAACTTTCTTTAATTTAAAAGTTAATTAATAAAGAGTATAGTATAACAAAACTTTATTCCAAATTAAGAAACCAACAAAAGTAAATAATAAAACTCGAGAGTAAAGTTTTTAAGACAATTAAATTTAATTAAATATTCAAATTGCGATTTTGTAATTGTTTCAAATGCATAAAGGGCGTTTTTGTTTTTTCTTTAAATCTAAAATTAAAAACCAAGCTAATTGACCAAACTTGGTTGATTGAATAAAAAAAAGGAAGATAAAGTATCCACCTAATGAAAACTGACGCACCCAAAGTAAAACGAATTATTCTTATTAGTCAGTGCAATGACTGTCCATAAATATTCACCCTATGGTGCTAGTTTTAGCCACTTTACCATTCATGTTTTCACATTCATTCGAGAAAAGCTATGTAGGTAGTTCAAATCAACTATTTGGAGCAGTCTCTGCTGTGCTAGCAGAAGTTACAATATAAAAATTACGCATTTCATAATTTATTTATTATTAAACGCATCTAGTATTATATATTACTAGATAACCTTGGTTGTGCGGCCTGAAGGCCGCACTAAGAAGTCACTTCCTAATTAGTGATTGACATGACCGTTCGACCTTTGGCCTCACTGGAGAAATATCGCTACCAATCCAGTTCTATCGACCTCCTATTTAGTGATTGACCTGGTTCAGCATTATTGTTTATTAACAAGCTATACAAAGCAGTAACGGGATACATACATAAATAGACAGACTTGGGTTATTATTATGTTTAATGTAACTGGACTTACTAGGTTTTACAATTGCTCACCAGACTTGATAATTCTGAAGTTGCCTTGTCTGATTGTTGTTCCAGATTCAGAAAAGATGCTGTTGTAGATTTAATTTAAATTCTTTGATGAGCATCAAGACGTTTCTTTTCTAGAGCAAATAAAATGCTAGCATTTATGAGCGGTTCTACACATAGTTTTTCTGACAAAAACTCATTCTTTGTGAAGCCGATTCCGGATTGTGTCGTTCGTGAGACCTTGTTAGAATACTATGCTTTAGAAACCACGTCGTTTGCTCTGCTGAAACGTATGCCTTGACACTTCAGCATTTTTGGTCCCGGGTTATTGTCTACAAGGAGGTCTATTACTGATCTAAGATTTTTGTTTAAAATTCTGGATCAGGCGCGGATACAGTTTCAGATGGATTTGTTATATCCATGTATTTGAATAATGATGTCCTTTGGAATTCTGAATTTATTGTGAAGGGTAAGGCGCACTTAGGTCACTAAATTGGGCCTATTATGCTAACTCCGGTTTACAGCTTAACCCCGATCATGTTACTCCCCAAACTACTCCAACTGTAGAATGAACTCGAGAATTTTGGCAAGCGGAGTATCATTGATTCTTGCCATGTTGAGCTAGAAGTCCCCCAGCACAGATCTTCTATGGAATGTATCGCCGGACAGTAGCAAAGTACATGTTCGGCTGTTTTCTTCTCTTCCTTGAATCAACATAATAAATGGGGTCATCATACCCTATCCTGTGAAGGTGTTTATTTAATTTGTAGTGTCCAGTTAGTTCAGATAGTGGGCCGTATGAATAAAAGAAAGCATAACCTTATACTTGCAAAATATGAAGCAAATCCTTCAAGCAGTATGAATAAAAGTAGAAGTAAAACCTTATACTTATAAGTATGCGACAAAAATTGAAGCAAATGCTTTTAAAGCAAATGTTTTGCTCAAACTACAATATTTCGTATGAATAAAAGAGTGCTTATACTTTAAAGTATAAGCATATCCTTCAAAATATATGCATCTGGTCAGTAGTAGACTCACCGACTAGAAATATGTTTTAATTTTGACTTTATCGTTTTGTAATGGCAAAAATAGTGCTTTTCGTGAAAGAAAATATAAGGAATTTAAATTTCTTTCCGTTAAATATCTTCAAAACGTATTTTGAAAATAAATTTATAACAAATTTGGTTCAATAATTTCTGTTCATGCTGTAGAATATTGAAGATAACCTATTAAAAAGCAAAAAGTCAATCTTGACAAGTGAAAGATTAACTTAAACTGACATTAGATGACAGAACACAGCAAATTTAAACATGTTTCAACTTGTACATTCAGTACCTTTTACTTATTATTTAAAGCATTTGCTTATAAGTATAAGGTAATCATTATTCATGACAAACAAAGGAAATGCTTATACATTTTTGTTTTATTTAAAGCATTTGCTTATACTTCGACCTTTTCCTTTAAAGCATTTGCTTCATTTTTATTCATACGGCCCAGTGTCTCGCATATGTTTCCAATAAGGCGAACGTATTGCAGCTCTTGCTTGGTTGCATGCAGTTCCTTGTACCCATCTGCAAATGTGCAGTTTTAACTTTGGTATATTGTGTGAGGAGTCCACAGAGGGCGTGACCATCGGCATTGGAGCCGCTTCTCGCCAGTTCGTCAGCTTTTGTATTGCCCTCTTCACCTTGATGTCTCTTGACCCAATAAAGAGAAAGCACATTAAGGCTAGATATCTTGTTCAATGTCTGGATGCAGTCAAGCACCAGATCAGATCTTGTGGCCTCGAAGTGTCACAAACGCCTCCCTACTGCCTAAAAGAATCTGAATATTTGATGATGTACTTATGACGATTTCAAAATTGGTCAAAAGATAGTGCTTCGGTTGTAAGTCACGGAGGAGCAATTGCACCCATTGCCCCCCTCTGTATCCGCGCCTGTTCTTGATGGCAACATTGACTGGCCGGTGGTTCGGTGTTTGAATTACTCCGGTGTTTCAGTTTCTAAAATCGACAAAATTATGGAAAATTTAGTTGTTGCACAGCTGAAAGACCGAAATCAAGATGAGACGATGAAGGCAAACTAAAGCAAATTGAAATAGACCAAGATATAATTGGAATATGAAAGAATTTTAAGGACCCAGGATTTATTTTGAAATCTGCCAATAGTTAGTTTAAGCAATATTCATTGGAATGGTCTGCTTCTTCATCACTACCTCACAAAGGAGAATAATTGTTTCTCATTTAAAATTCTTTTTTATCCTGGTGTATGAGCATAAAAGCTACCTAAGGACTGGGTCAAATATTAAGAAATGGTATGTGTATAATTTAATAATTTCCAAATCATCTCAGATTAGGTATTCGTGAAGAAAAACTAAACAACGATTAAAATTGCGATAGTACTAAACCTTAATTAATATAATAAAAATTGGGCACTTTAATTATCTCGAGTTAATTAAGACTATATATGTTTTATTAAATTGGTTTACATTTTTATAAAGAGAAGCAGTGGTAGTGGTTAGATTGATTGTGCGTTGTCGTGCAAGATTAGTAGTATTATAGAACGGTGGCGGTGCAATCGCGTTTCTCACGCAAACAATGCTCACGTTCTCATGTTCTTTTTTTGCCACTCTACAAAATTTATCACGATGTATTGTTTTACAAGAAATAAAACTCATAACCCCTTGTATTTATAACTTTTAAGGCATTTTGTAAAAATTAGTTACCAAACAAAAGATATTAGCAATTTATTTTAAGGGTTGCTGACACCAAGTCAAATTTTATAATGCTCACTGCTCGAAATCTAAGCAAGAATGCGCTAAATCTGAAATTTCTATTAAATTTTATCTCGACAAAATAAGACTTTTTTTAATACAAAACCAATAAAACAGAATGAGCAAATCAATTTTGTGTAAACGTTGTAGTTATTCAATTACACTTAAACCCTTTCTGTACGTCTGATCCACTTAACCTGTTTCCTTAGACAGAAATCAGAGCCGGCGGGAAAATATCGAATTATCGCTGGTTGTCTTCGTCCTCAGGAGAATATCAATAAAAAGAATCAAGTTGCTAAAGAAAAATGGGCCCAACTTTCGAGACAAAAACTAAAGATAAACGATAAATTCCACGCTCAAAAATATATCTGCAAATCTTTAATTTAACGAACGCATCACGTGGAGTACAACCTCAAATAATGTCAATTTTAAATTCCAAAACATCCAATTCCCAATAATAATGTGAATGTTCCACTTTAAGTAGAAGCTTACAATTTTTAAATTAGAAAAAGTATTGCAATAGATGGAAATGTAAATAGAAGGTAATTTTTTTTAATAGAATGCATATTTAACTTAGGCATGAGTGTTATTTTAAATTTGCAGGATTAACAAGTGTAACACGCGTCGTTCAACAAGGGATGAGTCACTAACAAAACCATTTTAAACTTTACTTACAGTCCTACCGAGTCAAACCAGCGTAACGAAGGGCGCAAATTCAAAAAAAACCGATGGGCTTTCAGCTTACCCTTCAACAAATAGTATTATAAGTTTATTGACCGAACTTTATTTTAAGTTCGTCAAACAAAAAAGGGAAACGTAGAAACCTTTATAGAAACCAGAGCTTATTCCAATTTTATTTAATAATAAATGAATTTTATTTATATATTATTACTAAAATAGTCACATAATATAAAATATGTAACGGTAATAATTTGTTTGTATATAAATACTTAATGCAGAATATGTTCTCATTACAGCAAACGAATTTTATAGATTTTCTGAAAATGCTACACTTTCCATCGTACGAAAAATATTGTTTTATTCTAATAAAGCTAATTGAAAACTTAGGTGATACAAAATAAAATTAGTAGATATACAAAATAATAAATCTAAATCTTAAATCAAGAAAACCTCAGTAGAAGTTTAGTCAAGTGTTGCAAGTATTTGAAAACCAGAGAAAACCAAGTGAGAATTACCAAACTTTGAAATCCTCCGCATCTCCCAGATGGGAGAGTTTAATTAATTAGTAGAGCGAAACTTTAAGTTATCCAATTGAAAATAATTTAATATAAATTGAGCTGCCTGTTTTGACACTCGGAATTAATCATCCTTTTGTAAAATTTATATAAAACATTTAAAAAGCATAAAAAATACCATCCTTCTAAATATCTAATATAGTCATTTCCGCGATAATTTAATTTAGGTATATTAAAGGACACTGGAAGATGCCTTCGGTATTAATGAGACTTGTTAACTTAATTTGAAAGTAGATCTAAATCAAATTTAATTTACAAAATGTACAGCAAGTTACTAATGTCAAGTAATTTAGATTTAGCGAGAAACTTAAGTAGTAAACGCGTATACGTGTACAAATTAAAATTTGTTTAATTTTCGTTTTAATACCACTCAACAGCTGTGCAATGCAAATATTTCATTAAATATCAATAATAGTAAATTATTAAAATTCATTTTGCTGCTGAATATTATTGCTGTTATTATGAGGATTTTAACACCTACAGATTTGATCGATGATAAGTCTATTGCATCTCGACTGTGCACGTAACTGCGATACTAATGAACAATTATTTGTTTCCTTGAACTTGGCGAGACAAAATTACATTGTTGCTGAAAACCCACTAGAATATATTATACCTCTAGTGATTTAAACAATCTTCCTGATTCAGGTATAGGAATAATTTCGAAATTATAGACATTGCTAAGACTCTAAAATGATTTAAGCAATTAGTTAACATACTAGAATATCTGGATTTTTCAAAGGATTTTGATAATTTTCAAAAAAATTGTAAGTGGTTTCAGTAGAAAGATCTGATATATATTGATATTTCAGGAACGGTTCACGTGTCGTAGGTTCGCTTGTCATGTGGTCACCTGTCCGGTCACATTATTAAACATCCCACAATTGGGGGCTCATCCGGGATTGAAGTAGCCAAATATTGTGCCCTTCAGAAATGTTTTTTATATGATTTTTAACGTTTTATTTAATATACTTCGGGTTAATCAAATCAATATCAAGACTATCAAACGGGTACATTAAAACTTCCCAACTAAGTTCTCAAAGCTTTTGGGGGGTCACCAAAGATGTAGGTGACCTGGCGTTGTCCTGATGGAATACAACTCACTTCTTGTTGGCCAATTCTGGACTTTTCTGGTCTGTGGCTTCCTTCAAAAGGTCTAGTATTTTGATGTATACCTACTCCCGATGGGAGTAGGTAAATGATTCCATTTCAATCCCATCAATCCATGGTCGTCAATATTGGCTAGGCAACGATTTGGGCCGGTTACGAGGTCTTCACCCATGATAATTTGCAAACAACGTTTGTCATAGGTGATTCATTCTCATCGCCAGTCACCATCCGTTTTAAAAACTGCTCTCTTTCGTTGCGTTTTAACATTAAATCTCAGATTAAAATTCGGGTCTACCAGATTTTTTTTTGCCTGCTCGTGTGGTACCAAAATATCTAAAATTTGTGTGTCCGCCTGCTTTCAAATGCCTAATAATAGTCATTATTCTGGTTTTGTTACAGTTTTTTTGCATTCTGGTAATCAATATCTCTGTAGGCAGAGCCGGATTATCCTTATAGAAGAAGAGAAGATGGCAAAATTTCAATATCTCTAGGGGTGACGGGACATTTCGCTACTGGACATTCGTATCCGGACAATTTGTACCCGGATATTTCGCTACCAGAACATTTTGCTACTGGGACATTTCACTACTAAGACATTTCGTTCCCGGATATTTCCTTCATCGGGGATATTTTGCTACCCGATTTCGCTACGACTTTTAGCATATTATTCATTATCAGGGATATTTTAAAATTTTCTTTGAAATTTTTTTTTGAAACTTATTATATTTGATGCGAGAGAGGTCGTGGTCAACATAGGCGAAGAATTGAATCTATGTGTCCCATTTCTTTATGGAATATACTCACGCGGGCAATAAATGGTATGCCACGTACCAACAACAATGTGGAAGGTTTCCACAATGCTTTAAAAAGTGCAATTACCAATGGTTATCCAAACCTGTGGTCTGTAATAACAGCTTTAAAAAAGAAGAGAGTATTATGGTCGATTTCATAAAACTTTTAACGAGCCGTTAAAATTAACAAACGATTTCTATTGGCTTGTTAGTAATGATAGATATTTCCTATTGGTTAGTTAAATTTAACGGCTTCTTAAAAGTTTTATGAAACCGAGCATAAGTAGCTCATAAATTTCTCAACATAACCGCGGAGTTGTTGTCCCAAAGAAGAAGCAATTTCGAGATTATAGATCAACGCATCGCAACGTTGCGTTGCTTCAAACTTATGATCTAGAAAATATTATGCTTATTTATGCAAATTTCTTTTCTGGTAAATCACATTCACAAATGATAATTTTCCCTAAAAAGGTGAAAAATAAGCTGTTTTGCGTTGATCAGAAATAGGAATAAGTAAAATCTAAAATTTTCACGGGGATGGATGCACGTAAAAAATGATCTGAGTTTTCCGAAAACTAGCAATCTTTTTTTTTAATTTTGCAATTGAGATTGGTTCTCACAATGTGAGAATTAATTTTATAATATAAAAAAATTAAATTTGTATAAGCCTTCAAGGCATAACTTTTAAGGTTAGACAGTAGACTAAAACTATTGAGACAGGATACCATTATGTCAAATAAAGAATTAAAAATTTAACGAGCCGTTAGTTAATGTAACTCAGCAAAACTAAATTTTTGATAGGTAGATTGATGCTAACTATGCCCTATATTTTCGCTTGAAAGACATAGAAGAAGTGGTTTTAAAATAGAAATTTTAACGTAACAATGGAAAATTGAAGGAAAATTTATATTTTTAATATTAGCTATTTAGGAAAATTTGCTTTTCCTCTATAAAAACAAAAAGATTTTGTACGAAATTAGTTATAATATGTTTCGTTTTAAAAATACGGTGTGTTGAAAAATTTGAAACGGTATTATTTGAATTTTCCGGGATATTGTTACTATAGCTTCTACATCAAAAGAAAATTGTATAATCATCTCCTGCTCTAGAGACCAATAATATAGAATTATGCGATCAAATTTTTGCTGGTACAAATGCCACGAAGTGAAAAAGCTTTTCCATGCTTACTTGTCTCAATTTTAAATTTTTTGATTTACTTCTAAAGAGAATAGCCAAGATCTGCATATGAACGAATTTAATATTTGAACGATAATTGGAATTTAAATTAGCAAATCGCCCTATTTATAATTATATTGTATAACAAAACACATAAATTTGTAATTGTAACAATGTGTTCCGGGTTATAATGTTTTACTTCCTCCAGATTGAATATTGCGTTAATCTCCCCCTAGCATTGCGCACCAATAAAGCAAAGCTATATTGCCGGACGAAGTAAGGAAATTGAATTTCCAAAATGAAGTTATATCTGGAATAAAAGTTTAAGTGTTGAAACATGCGAAAAATCAAACTTATAAGTGTGTTGGAGGAAAACTCGACAAACATGCAAACCGCGAATTGAGTGCAGTCATTTATCATATTGTTAGCATACCTCTGTCTCTCGAGAAACAGATCATACTTAAATGTAATCTTGGAAAGGAAACATGTTTGGTTTCCATTTTGTTTAAAGTGTCACTCGAGCGCGTCCACGAAGTTGTGCTTGTATATTCCAAGACTACTTGATGCACTTTGAGTGTTTATGTTTTAAATATTTGAGAAATATTCATATAAAAACATTATTTTATATTTCAGCGCAAAGAAAAAGTTAGCAGTCCCGTATGGAAGCGATGTCGCTTTCGACCTATGTCTACAACATGTTCAAATATTAATACCGCTAGCGAACTTCTCCCAGTAGGTTAAACTAATACTTGTCTCAATTTCCTTAGTTTCGCGTATATTATAAAAAATATACCAAATTTAGTTTGTTGACATTGAATTACATCGAGTGAAGTTAAGTATAATGAATAGGCAATAATTCGAATATACATTCGGTGGTGAGCATTTTTATTCGACGCTTGATTTATCACGCCTGAACTGGATACCAAAGCAATATATTCCTTTTTACAATTGCTTTTTAGGATAATCAATTGAACTAAATCCTTAATGCAATGATTTGTAATCGCCATATATTATCGCGTTTTAAACTTTATTTAACCATACGAGAACACTGTAGCTGTAATATTTTTGACATAAGCGATTAGAAATATCGAAGGACTCGATTAAATGTCTTTGAAATATAAATACATATTGGCTATTTTATAATAATATATAATATTCCATTAGTATATCCTTTACTACAAATACATAGTAATATCATACAATATATTGTGGTTTTTTTTTCTGTACTTGGGGTAATTTAACAAAAATCATACTTTTGCATTAGGTTGAGGTACATGTCGCTCCCCCCCACCCCAAATCGAATTTTTTAGTGAAATTGGTGTCAAACGTTTGAGCTTCGTTTGAGCCTCAATGAGCTTCCATTCCCGTCGTTTTCCTAAAAACTTATTTTTGCAGTGTAATTCATCTGTTTACATACTCAACAATAAATTGTTTACGAAATTAAAATTACCGGTTTCACGCGCCACTTGCTCGGAGGTTAGCAAAATTAAATCACGGATAGCTTCGAAAATAATCGAAAACAACGATGAATATAAAAGCTCATTGGAGCTCAATCGAAGTTCTATCGATTGACACCGAATTTACGTAATAATTTTAAATAGGACAAAAAATTGAAAAACATGTCCACAGCCCCCCCCCCCCCAAATTTTGCGAATAACTCCGCGACGGTTTAGACTCAACAGACGGGAATGGAAGCTCATTGAGGCTTAAACGAAGCTCAAACGTTTGACACCAATTTCAGTAAAAAATTCGATTGGGGGGGGGGCAGCGACATGTACCTATTAGGTTGCTGTCCCCAACCAAGTATTGGTTTGTGAAAAGCTCGCATGTTCGAGCTCGAAAATGTTATTATTATTCCTATTTCAGGACAACGTGGGAGAGCATTAGCTAGAAATCCTTCATTCTACCGACGTATGAAAATAAGTGGGGCTAACTTAATGTAGGTTTAATGAAATGTAATTTAAATATGTGTCTTGTGCTAATCTTAATTCTATTAGCATTGTGTTAAATCGAGAAGTTGTGTTCATGTTAGTTACTATGAATATTTGTAATACACGCACGCATTCAAGTAGGTCGTAATAATGCTGTGGTTCGTAACTTCTGCTCTTAGCATGTGTGTTTCATTGACTACATCGCATAACAAGAGCTTTCAGCTGTCAAAAATCAATTTTGCGTTTAGAAAGCAATTAATTTTGTCAATCAAAAATCCTTTCAAAATAAAAATTTACATTCGATCAACCAAGAAACCAATTTATAACGAAGCAATCAAATTGTAGTTAATCATTTTATAAATTCATTATTAGTGTGACAGGTAGTATTAAGCAGTTAATTATCTTATATTATAATAATAATTAAGTGTGCTGAGTGGACAAGTGAATTGTAATCTACGTAATACATCAACTTATTTACACAAAAGCTACTTTATTAAAATAAACTTTACAATCCCCAGTTGCAGTAAGATCGTGACTGGCAGCACTGAAAAGAGATTTCAGATGAGAATATACATGTTTTAGAATTTAGACCAGCTCATAATTCAATTTTCTCTACATCCTTCCCCTAAATATAATTTTAAAAATAAAGCTAATACACCTGAAAGATAAACAATTTTGTTTTGTCATTTAGTCAAGCTTTAAAAATAGAAAATCTGGTAGAATTACAGTCAAAACACAATAATCCTTGTATCGTTCGAATGAAATATCGACTATAAGTACGAAAAGTATTTAAAAATAAACTCACCAATTAACGCACGTACATACCTGAAACAAATACAAAATTATATAAGTACACTCAACTGGAACTTTAAATTGGTTTTCATAAAAGTTGTTTTTAATTTTAAGAATAATTAATTTTTAGAAAATCTTCCCAGTTTCTAAAATTGAGAGTTTGACAGTTTTAAAATCAATATTGGTAAAAACATAATATTTTTTTTATACGTAACATTTTTTGTGCTTCATTTATATTGAAAATCAATTACTTTTAATTTGAATAGATATTTCTGAAAATTCATAATCAAAGTTGCAATATTATACCAATTTGTCAATTGTCAATATTGTCAGTATTTTATTTGATATTTAATGTCAACAAACGTTGACTTCTTTAATTGAAAAACAGTAAAAGAACAGCGAATTTAATTGAGTAAATGTCTTTCCGCACTACTTCGTGAATGTGACTCATTACGTATGTATAAAGTGAGCTGTTACTTAACAGAACTTACTGACATGTTTTTTCGTGTTCATGATTTAGTGTAAAATTATTATTTTAAAGGTAAATCTGTTATTTACCCTTGGAACTTATTAATTTTTCGAAGACAAAAGATTATAAATTGTAGTGGAGTCGTAACCTAGCTGAATAAGCCAAGATAATATTTTAATAAAAAAAAAATAGTTCTCAGATTAGGTGGTTTTTTCGAGATGGCGATAAAAATATAATCTGAAGAGTTTAAATAAAACCGAAACACTGAACCTGATTTATACACAAGCTACTTACTAAAATATTTTTGTTTGAACTCAGTTTTACAACAGGAAATTATTCTGCTGTTAATTTCACTATTAAAAAAATAGAAAACAACATTTTCTTTTGTCAATGTTTATTATAATATTTGACAAGTTTTAGAAAGCTTGTATATTAACACTTTAATAACGCTTTTCATTGCTAAATACCAATTTTCTATAGAATATTTCATAAATAATAATTTATCTCGCTTGACACAAACACGCAATCACGTTACACTAAAGGTCTGGTGACTTCTTAAAAAGGGAAGTTAAATTTTCTCGTTATTAGTTAATTCTGCTCTATTTAAGATTTATAATAGATAGTTTATACGATTTATTTGTTGTTAAATAAAGAAATAAATACAATAACACACATACAATAACTGTTATTGTTACAATAATTTATTTGATATTTATTAAACTTTTATTATTTGTATCTTGTACAGGGAAGACCAGGACTACTTGACTACAGGGTAAGCTGACCGTCCGATTATTTTGGACACACACCACCCAATTGTCCTTAGTGGCACATTTTATTGTTTAATGAGACATGCATCTATTATTTATGTTCCAGCACGCCATAAATAAATTCTTGATTCAAGGATAAGAACTTTTCATTATGTAACTGTATCAGCTCAAATTTATCTAATTTTGATTGATCGATTTGCGTAGATCATAGACAGATTGTAAACAAAATTTAAAATATTTATTTCAGGTATTTCCTCAGGACAGGTCGAAGTATTATTATTGTGAGGGCGTAGCCCGAAGGTAAGTAAATGAGCGGTTTGACCATAATTGCACTACGAAAATTTTGGTTCGGGGAGCTATGACTTTCTGTCGGTTGGAAAGTGAAGGATTTAGTAATAGGTGCATTATTAACTGATTGAATAAAATAAGTATTAAGACACAAATTCCTTAAAATATCAAAATTGTATTTTAGATCTGTATTTAAAATTACTAGGTTGGCTTACATAATGTACTAATACCATTAGTTGGCAAATACAAGTTGGTTATTATTACTAATGAACATAGCAGGATAAGTTATTTTGTTATAAGCATCAAAAACCACGCAGATAACTGATCATATTAATTATTTGAAGAGGGTTTAAACTTACTTGTAACTTATAATATTAGTAAATTTCATCATGAAACAGTGTCCTGAAAATGATTTTAAATCTTATTTAATATAATTACATTTTACAGCAATCGGAATAGTTTGTCTAGTGGCTGCAATACACTAGGGTTTTCAGTGAGTTTAGTCTCAACAACCTTTTGTCTATTTACCTGCATTTCGACTTTTTTGATAAACATTTAAAAGGTTTTATATATTATATTCAGTTATAATACATTTTATATTAGCAAGTATTATGCGAAGAAGGAATTATTAAGCTGCAACAGGATATCTTGGCTTAAATTATTCACTCTACTACAAATATCTCTCTGTGCAAACAAAATATACAATTTTTAAATTTTAGTGTATTATGAAATATTAAATTCCCCATCAGTTAGACTGTACGGAATAAATTGTTATCAATAAATTTTTGATTAGAATCATGACAAATAAGTGCGCATATACATATATATATTTTTAAAATAATAAAATACCTTGGTGTATTACACAGCAATAATACAGATAATTGAAAAAAAAGTATAAAAACTAAAACAAATTAAATTAATTAAATCAATTAATCGCTTTCGAAATAACGAATAGTTACGGTGTTATAATGGGTGGATTCCAACCGCAAAATTACTAAATAAGACAATTTAGCAGAGATTTTGTATAATTTTACCACATAATAAAAAATTCCTTTGCCTAAAATTACATAATCACCTGAAAATTTTAGTGGCGTGTTTTGAGTGCATGTTCAAATATAATACATTTATTTACAGGAAGACCGTAAAGTATAAACTAACTTTAACAAAGTATTTTTAAAATAATTCGATACCAGCTCAAGCTAATTGTGCTGTTATGCTGAAAACTAACAAAGTGGTCCGCCTGGGTTTGACTGCCGCATAAGAAGCTTTAAGCTTTAGTAACAGTTAATACAAGTTTGGGAAATTAATACCAAAATTTCCCATAAATGAAAGTATCGGATTGGATATTTTTTATTTTAGCAAAAAAAAGTAAGACCGGCAAACAGTGAAATTTATTGGGATCTACCCAAATTATAATCAGAAACTGAAAAGATAGATCAATATATTAGAGGTGTGAGAACAAAGCGAATAAACTAGCTGACTTGATAATGAAGTTAATTCTCGAAACACTGCAACTAAACTAAAATGGTTTGTTCTGTTTGACTTCTCCCTCAAAGGAAATAAATCTCCCACGGGTCAAATCAAAAGTCAATAAATAGACCTGGTCTGCTATATAAACCTAGTTTATAAATAGACCTAGTTGTTGTAGAATTTTAATTCTAAGAATTTTTTAATTAATTCATTAATATTTAATTAATTTAAGAAAAAAAGAAAAACAGGAATAATTTCCAATGTAAAGGTAAAATTAATACTTATCATTATTTAATTAAATTTTAATAATAAATAATATTATGTTAAGGGGTAATATCACCTTGCTTGCAGTAGAAGTAGGGTCATTATTTATTTTTTATTTTTCATAAGTCCAATTTTAAAAATACTTATTTGCAACGTCCCAGTACAATCAAACTCCAAATAGCTCCACGAGTTTCTGTTTTAATAAAAATAATCTTATTTTTATCCTGTTTTCGGTAAAATAATATCCTAATGTTTATTATTTAGTTGACTTTTATTTATATCCAGAGGTATTTTTAAATGTGATAATTAGTGTAATTAGATTTAAATTTCATTCAAAATAATAATAAATATAAAAATATATAAAATGATTATTACCTGCTATATTCACTGGGTAAATTGTCCAGTGTTATAAATAGGTTTTTAAAAATATAATCATTACATTTGACAATACTATTAAAAAGTTTTTTTACGCCACAAATTATACTATAGAATACAAAACACATTTTATAGAAAAAATTTGAAATAAGTGAGACAAATTGCTCAATAGCGTGTCTTAATTTGATTACAGTAATCCCAGTAGAACGATCAAAAGCGAGTCAGGTTCTCTCAACAGATCGATATTTAAAACTCACGTTTAAACAAATTGGTAAAAATATTCATTGGCTATTTAACGCAATAAACTTTTAAAGATCATTGTTACATTAATTACCCAAAATAATGTATTTGTGTTTCAACATTGAAAGCCCCAATATGAACCAGATTAATCTAAAATTCTTAAGCATTTTACATCAATTTATCTTGTAATCTCCAGTTCAGTTTTCAACTGATATCTTGATATTTAAATGTAAACATTTTTTTGTTTTCGACGTCAACTAAAATGTTTTTTCTAAACTTACTTGCGTATGTATCTTTACTAAAATTGGAATATCGCATCGGAAGGAACGAAGGGGCGGGTTAAGCCGGTAAGTGGGCCTCGTTGTGGGGCACTTTTCATTCTGATTCCACATCCTAACAGCCCCATCGTTCGCTGTTACAAGCAGCTGCTACGTGATTCGAATCACAATTGTCTACAAATATTCTATTGACAACGTTTAGATTGCTTTAGAATTTTAATACCGGTAATGTTAGTGGAAAAATATAAAATTAATAATACTAACGCTCACCAATTAAACAGTTGACCCAATTAGCTCTTATCTTTAGTTTAACATCTTTGTCGGTATCGTTCAGAATTATTACCAACGCAGAGTTTAGGATAGGGTATAAAATTATGTCTATTGTTTTTAACAAGAGAATCCCAAACTTAAGGCCTTCCAGCTTTTCATGAACATTCGAGCTTTGATTATACAGATACGAATACGCCCATACATACTACGCACTATGTATACAACATGTTAAGTTATACGATTGCATACATTTATTTATCGAAATATAAAACAAAACAGCTACCATCTTATGTGACGCGCAAGATTGTATTAACAAGATTTTAATACATTGACGACAGCTGTACTGCAATAAGCGATAAGTAGAGCTCATATGAAAAGATTACAAAAACCAAAGTGAAATTAAACTAAAAACAGTTTATATTAGTGACCTAACTGAAATTATACGTAAATATAACAAAATTTACAGCCTAATTTGTGCAGTCCTTCGATTCATGACAGATTTTTCTCTTTTTGTAATAGAAAACTAGATAGAAAAAATAGTCATACTGGTTCACATTCATGTAGAGTTCAATCGAGTGGTTTACTTTTATGCAGATCATAAAAATGAAGAATATATTAGTGTACTTTTCGATTTATTGGTTATAGATTAATTTTTCATTATACCGTTTTTATAGTACAGTTACTATGAGTTTCCTTTAAATCACAATATTAAATATTTAAAATAAGTTAGTTTAATACTCGTTGCGAACAATACAAATGTAAATAATGTTCTTGGTAGTAATTAAGTGATACCTGGGTATATCAAAACTTGTTTTGGAATTTTGTAAGTCTGAAAATTGGCTTACACTCTGAACAAGACGTCCACAAAACCTTCGTATCTAGCAGTACACAACAAATGAGTTCACGCGAGTGTTCGCCGAATCGCGAATCGTGTGGATCTAGCATAAAAAGAAAATTTTTACTATTTTTCCATTGATAAACATTCACCACCCGGACTAATTCAGTAAATTCATTTTCCAACATGAAAGAACCTTTAGCTAATTTTAAATATTAAATTAAATTATTAATTTAGTTTAATATCGTTTATCCATTTATGCGCACTTAATTTTTGGTTTTTGATGTTATCCATAAATCTATATTTATTTTTCCTAATGTTAATTCATTTATTTTTATTATCGGCAAAATTATACTAAAAAATCTATTTGAAGTTTCGTTAACGGTATAAAAAATACTTTAGGTTAAAAGCATAACAGTCATTTGTATGTTTATGGTTCAAGCAGATCAGTCATTTGTAACTAAACACTAAATTTATATGCCGCTCCTAGAGAAACGAGACACCTCACCTTGAATCGTTCAAAGATTTATAGAATCGCATCTTCAGTCGCTATAGACACAGGAAATGGTCAAACAAATAAGATAATATTGCCGCTTGGCTAGTTTGACATTACTTCAAGCGTAAAATTACCAATATTCCGATTGAAAGTTACACAGGATTACTCTTGAAAACAGTAAATTATCTGTACAAAATCAAAATACAAAGAACATACAGGGTGATAATCGAAAAATTTAAGGGTTATTTGTTTATCATAAAAATATAAAAAGTTAAAATAGTTACTTATATAACCTCTTTGTACGCCATACTGTTTTTCTTTTCAAACTACATTAAGATTTGTCAAAAATTAATTATTAATTATTAAAAAGGCTTAAGTATTTTTAAAATTGTATGTAATAAAAGTAACCGCTTTCGAAATATCGTGTCTAATAAATACAATTTTAAAAATACTTAAGCGTTTATTTAACTTGGTTTTAGTATAAAATATTATAATTTATCACAAGTTACGAATTATAAAATTTATAGAATTTCAAAATATGAGATTGGAGGTCGAACCAAGAATGTTCGAATGTTTTTGTCAGTATTGTGTAAGTATAATCTCAGTACTGTCTCTTAATAATATCAAAGTATTCCTCACCAAACATACAAAGTTATAAACATGAAAGCTAGGAATAAAGCAGCTTATTTTTTTAATTATTTATAGAGTAGCTATATTCCATCTTGAATGTGATAATAGGATATGCCTTTAATGTTGAAATCAACAATTTTTCAATCTACTATTCCATAGTTTCAAAGCGAAAGCTAACAGGAACATTTTTGAATTTAAAATTTTGTTCTATTTACAAAGCTTATTTTTATTATTTAAAAATTATTTTATAATAAAAATACTGAAAATGGTATTATAAGTTTCGCTTAAATCCTTTTGAAATAGCTAAAAACTTTTAATAACTTCCTGCACCTACATATAAGCAATAAATCACCTTTTAAATAAAACGTAATTTCCTTTATTGATTTTGTTCAGGTCCTTTTGAACTTATAGCTAACTTGAGCAGTTAAAGCATTTGTAGGTTTTATAAGTTTCTCGTCCGACGATGGGTATATTGTTCCTTACTTCTAAAGAAAATTCGTTAGTCTCTCTTTGATTTTTCTACAACTTAATTTGAAATTGCTTGCGAGTTTTTTATATTTCGCAGTTAGGATAAATAAAAGTTACTGCGGTTCAATATATGAAAGGAGACTACTTATGCATCCAGCGAGGAAATTCCGCTTCGGTCTAACGTCGCGTCGATGCCTACAAAGGAAATTATTGACGAAATGTTCTAACTTTCTGGATAGTTGGCGTTTACATTTAAACTTCTATTATTATTAATTTGTAATTTATTGTGAACTACAAGTTGATTATACCAAAATTTTATTCGTATACCGAGCAACCGACCTTACACCTGATCGTAGGGAAATCACAAGAGAAATTAATTATTTTCTAATTCCTTTCAATTCTTAAAATGGGGACCGGTAGCAAACTATGGTTACAGATGGATATCCAGTAGTTTTTCCAAAATTAATAAAAATTCTGGATGAGAGATTTGCCGTAGTTGCGCTTGTCAAAACAGCTCGGTGCGCACGAAGCGAGGCGAATCCAAGCGAGAGTTGGCTCATTAACAACTCATTAAAAACATCCCCCGGAGAGCACGGAACTCGAAAAATTACGAAATTCGAAGGCTGAGATCCGAGATTTATGTAAATTGTTGCAAACGCCGGATAGCAAATGATGGTTGAGCGGTTATCACTTCAACGGCATGCACTTGAGTGAACACTCTCTCTCCCCGCCAAAATTACAATTGCCATGACCCAAGTAGAGCACACGTACCGGCAATAGAATTGCTTTTTAATGCTAACGTGAAGGTAAACTTGTAAAATTTTCATGAAGAAGTCGATTTTCAAAATTAAATTGTGAAGTAACCGTTTGGCCGATTTTATTCATCTTCATCTCATAAGAAAGCTAAAATTGTGCTCTTTCAGAATACTTATTGGTTTTTTTTCCTGCATTGAAGGGGGACAGTCGTAGAATACTATCTCTAACCCTTAAAATATATTAGTCGCCTTGGATGAATTTCATTTATTTCGCTATGATCGGATGTAAGGTCGGTCATCCGGTATCTGTAGCGGCATCGACACGCATCAGTAAACACGGCAAACATTACTTATTTTAGCTGGTTTCGTCATCATTAAAAGGGCGAACAAGAAATGGTTCAGGTTACATAGTAACGGACACTGTGTTTACAGGACTGAGTAGGGAGTCCTTAATTAAAGCTCATAAGAGCAAAACTGTAATATTGTAATCTTAAATAACCACGAGTACAATAAATTTATTTATAAGTAAGAATTTAACTATTGTACAATGAAAGCTCTTTTCCGATCAAGCCATATGAATGCTCATCATTTCGATGGTCTTAATTATGTGTCGAATTAAACCTTGTACAGGGTTGGACTGGTGGGTCTTGGCTGATATCTACAACTAAAGCTTTTATTAAAATCTCTTTCTGTGACCCTGATGACATCTAATGGAATGGAAACACACAGTCGTTATTGCAATTCATGATTGCGAGTTGTATTTTAAATTAAAATTACGGTAAAATTTCAGTACGTTAATGATGACATCATTAAACTGAATTTACTACTGATTTTTGCGCACTTCTTTGTGTTATATATTTTCAAACTCCGTTAACTAAGTCAATTATACCTCATATATACTATTTCATTAGTAGGTAGCTGAACTCATGTCAGAATTCAGGACTTGCATAAGCCGACTCAATTATTCCTACTATTTGAAGCTTAGCGAGCCATATATGTAGCTGTGCTTGCGAATATCTCCAATCTCATTTGGCAACTGATTCTGATTGGAGGGGTTGAACCTCGTCAGTGCATTTCAGTCGTGTTTCAGCAGATTTCAGATAGACGAATTTGTTCTGCGAATTGAACAAATAATAGTATGTGAGATTCAGTGTGTTGTAATTTGAAATGTTTAAATATGAAAGTTCCAAATAATTTAAAGCAATTTATGACGCTATTAAGCGCAATTAGCAAGGTATAGAGAAGAAGCTTTAATGGAATGTTACGAAATTACGGCAAACTTAATCTTATATAAATTGCCATATGCATTATGGTCTTATAATTTTTATAGAAACCACAATTGTGTGTCAATAATGCGATATAATTTGTCACTTCCTTTAAAGCGTGAAATAGCGATTAGTCCTTCAGTTAAGGCTTTATAAAACAGGAAGCGTGTGTCGTAAATATTTAACGAGCAGTTAAACAGGTGTCCTATTAAATTCCATTAAACTAAAATTGTTCTAGCTATATTAAACTGTGTGAACAGCTAGATATTATTATATTATTGCAAATGAATATTGTTAATTTTTATCAAACCTGCTTTCTGGGCATAAATTCAAGTGAAAATATATCAAGCAGACGTTCTATGAGAAAGAAAAGCATGCAATAAGGGAAAAGTAAATATACACTGCGTTTAATATTTTAACCAACCCCATGAAATGTTAAGTCAAGTTATACACGCACTAATGGTTCTGATAATAAAGCAATTGGGGTGTATTTACATAGCAATGTGCTGAGCTAGATGTTTTACTCTAAGCACTAGACAATTCCTTTAATTTTACCCACTATACAGTATACACCAATAACTATAATAGTGCATAAAAGTTCTACCAACTGAAATATACGTCTTAAGACGCAATTATTTGCAAAATACTGCGTTCTTAAATAAAAATTATCGTGATAAAAAAGCATTCAACTATAAAAACCTAGAATAATCCACGATATTTCATTTTATATACCAGCTTTACCCTTAAACCTTTCTCCTAATTCTCTATTTTGTTGAAGCTTTTGAGTTTGACAAATAAACCGTAATACTAGTTTATGTAAATAATTTAAACGGCAATTCTGTCAAGTAATTTCACACAAATAAACCACATAAGCGTATGGGCATTATGCAAAAACCATGGAATAGCATGAAATTACACATAATTGAAATCATTTTTATAACTTCCGTTCATATTATATTCGCACAATTTCGGTCTGGTTTTACCCTTAAAGAAGAGTTAAAACCTATTTTCAATCGCTTTGTCGATTCCTTGAAACGTCGCGACGCTGCACTAACACAGTCTGTTCTGGCTAAGCAAGCACTGTACGGAAATCTCTTAACTGGAAAAGTCTTTGAAAATTCACTCGAAATCCTGTAAACGGTATTATTTTGTTATAAAGGTAAGGTCAACTGAGACAGTCATTGGCTTATTGAGTCACTAAGAAAGCGTTTTAAACTCTTATATGACCATTACCGTGCTTCGGAAGGTACGTAAAGCAGGGGACTCCTTGGGTTCAATATTGCCACCATCGGGGTCTAAATACTGAAATCTTTCTCTATAGAATTGAGACCTAAGCTCAAAGTTAAACGGTCAATTTTTAGTCAAGAAATACTGCAGTTACTGCAGACACTGCAATAATTACCCTTAAATTGATACGTCTATTGGCTCAGGGTAACCGACCCGTATCGGTAAATTAGTAAACAGGGAAGCATTTAACAATTTGTACAAGAAGATTACCAATTCAGTAAACTCAGTAATTTTATTCCCAGGAAAGCGACACAAGGCTATCGCTGCCGCTAACATCCAGTTAGTTGCAACATCGTTTAGGAACTTTCACACGAAATTAAATAAACTAAATTTACTCAGGGTGTGGAGAAGTTTGTTTTTCTGCAAAGAGAGACAACTTTATCAGAACATCCTTAAAGATATTGTTTAGATAATAATATTATTATGTAGACACAACGTGTCAAAGTTTGAGAACCACAAATCAGAACCGGAGAAGATACTCTGTTTCGCAATTCCAATGTTATTTGCACATCTTGTGTTTGATTTTCTTTATTAATTTTAACAGCTTGTCCCAGACAAACCAGTATATTGATCTGTATTTTTCTAATTCCTAAATTTTAACAACTAATCTCCCCAGAAAATACAAATTGTTTAAATTATTCGCCTGTACAATTTAATTTTTAATAATTCTAAATTTAAATATCAAATGAAATTTTCATTACCATCCAAATAATTCATTTTCTATAAAATCTTTTTTCTCCTTATAATTAGCAGCTATCATCCACTTTTGCTTCAAATTAATTCTCAAAATCATGAAATCAAATGTACTAATTAAAAATTCATTTTTCCTCCGCTAGTTGACGCCAAGTCACTAACTAACTAGAATTCCAACTTTTTCAAATCCAGAAAATCAAGACTTTTTGTCTTGATATTGAATGGTATATTTTCCATGAAAATATTTAAACTCGTCTCCTGAAAAACTTGTTTAGGCGATCAGAATTTCAATTTCCTTTAATTGGAGGATTTTATCATTTATGATATCATAATCATCTGTAGAGAAGAATTTGCAAGTACTGTTTAAGGAAGCCCTCTTTTGTATCTTTTATTCACCTTCGTGCATTGTTATCCCACTGTACATTATATAATATGTGAATACTTATTGTCATATAGCAGTATTTATACAACCTTCAAAATACTCGACTCAAAATAATGGAAATTTTTTGTAACATTTTAATCAATATTGGGAAAGTCAATTAAGCTTAGAAATGAAAAGTATTGATTTTCAAATAACTGTAAAATTATAAAATCACAAATTACAAAGAAGTTCTATTTTAGTCTCACAAAACTTGATTAAATTATAGTTTATTATCGCGTTTTAGGTGACATTCCCTTATGTAGCGCTCATTCTATGCGAGCATTTGAACGGCTAAAACATAAACCCAACTATAAAAAAAATGCAAATTTGCAAATGAATAAATAATTTGATTTGGCGGTTAAAAAAACGAAATTAATTCCACTAACTAGCTTTCTATATTCTTAAAATAGCTGTATAAATAGCTGTATGAGCTGCTATATCTACATTCAAAATTTCTTAAGTTTACTGTAGCTCCCCGACTAGTAATATTTTATAACATAAAAACTGAATTAAAGTTTTAATATGGAAAACTACTGAGTAGAATTAATTTATTTCATTTTTAAGCGCTATTCCTAATATTGATTATTTAATAATATACCGGGTGCCCAATTTTACACCCTCTAAAGGGTGTCATAACGGATCCGTTCAAATCAAAATGTTACCGGAATTATTTTTATTATGTCGAAGTTCATTGTTTGAATAATTGAGATCTATACAGAGAGAAGGTTGCCAGATAATCCGTCTTATCGATTTTGGAAGTATATGGAAGTATTGACTTTTATTATTTTTATTTTGTTGGAGAAGATATGTCTTATGATCGTGGTATTCGACGAACAATTCATAATTGGTAAACTTGATATTATTGTCATCTTACATGCACTGTAAGATTTGAATTGTATTCAGGATCCAATTTGTAAGAGTTTATCTCCAATCAGCGATAAGAATTTTATTTAGGTTAAGTTATGTCAAAATCTTTCATTAAAATTGAGCATTAACCCTTTGTATATGAGATAAATTTTTAAGGATGCGGCCCAACTCCGTCATCCACAATAAGATTCGGCTAGTTTTCAACAGCCACCAGGGCATCACACAATTGTCTTTTGTCAGTCTAATAAATTTCATAATCATGAATTATTATATCAAACATGATGAAGCAAGAGGATAATTTTCCTTGCCTTCAACTAGGATTTAAAATTTGTATGTTCATTATCCACAAGTATCTAGAACATAAAGTCAAAGGAATATTCCACCTGTAATGTAATAAACTAGTTTAAAAGTTTGAATCTGTGTATATGTATGATAAATGGGATGCATATCAGCAAGGTTTTTTGTTTTTTTTTCTTTCTGGTTTGTTGCGTTCATTTTGAAATTATCGCATTAAAACAGTTATTTACCTACAGTAACTATGGTAACTAAATAGTGGAACATACTTTTATGAATTTCACACCTGTACACTTTTATATAATATTGTTCCACCAAAAATTCTTGTGCGTTTCCAAGCAGCAGATAACAGACAATAATGATGAATTTTGAACACGCTTAGGAGCAATTCAGATGAACACTTATTTGCATATTCATTTAAGCGGAAATTTTAATATAAAATGATTTCATCACAATGAAATTCTTAAATATTCAAGCTTATTCCGCATGCAGTTGAAATCCTGGATTCTATTCACAAACAAAGCTTTCTCGGCTTGAAACTTGTCGTATCGACTAGACGACGGCTGCAGCTAAAAATACCCAAGTATTTTCAGCATCTGCCTAATTGCCCACGCTTACTAGATTTTAATTTGTCACAAAGATATGAACATTGGGGAGTGCATTCATGTAAAGTTTTTAATTAAATATTCCTAGCAGAAAGATCCTGCTATAAACTTCCGCACATAATAATAGTCAACTCTATAATTTCTTATTTATTATTGCATTAAGAAGGCACCACTATGTGCTGGTTTATTATGTGAATTTTAAATTCTTTGAATTTAAAGAAAGAATTTTAATTTAATATTTAAAGAAAGCCCGTGTAATCCTTAAAAAAGGACATACCTACACATTCCAATTGCTGAATCCACAAAACACCTAAATTAACCAAAATCTCATTTTTGAGATGAATGACTTACTTTCTACACTGATAACATAAACTACTATTCCAAAGTAATAGAGGAGAAATTTTCCTTTTTCAGCTAAATATAATTACTCAACCATTTTACATCATACAAGCTGGAGGGTTTCATGTTCCAGAATTAATTTTCGCTGAAATTGTTTTTATAAATTGACCCGTATTTTATTTTTCACCCCAAAAAAGGCTTAGCATTTTCAAATTACAACATGATAATGTTATTCTCAAAAATTCGGTATAAATTAAGCCAACGGCACTTAGGCCAAGGAATAACAAATGTAAACCCACTTATTTCCTATATTATAAATATATTTTATATTATATTATAATTATAAATAATACCTATTATAAAAGAAAATATGATTCTTTTTTTCTACATCAAATTATAGGTATACTTAACAATTTTGAAAAATATAGTGACGTAAGTAACTTTTAATATTCAATGGTTTGCACTATACAGGAATAAAAAAAGGACCTTTAAATGTTATTTCAATAAAAAAAATTTAAATAATGTTTTAGTAATTTAATTGTCTGACTAAAAAATTTTCACCTCAACTTACGAGTATAATGCCTACGCTAAAAACGGAAAATGGAAGGTAAGCTAGAACTGATTACAAAAAACTGAACTATTTACAAGGCATCTGACAGGAATCTTCCAACATTTTGAATTTGACATGCATGATAAAATTCAAATAAAAAAATGTACAGTAGCTGCGATAACAACGATGAGAAACAGAGTAAAATATTACAAAAGGCTCCTAGATTATGATTGGAACAACGGTAAAATATTAAAAAAAACTCCCATTTATTGGAGGAATATTCTCAAAGGAATTTAAAACGTTGACGTGACGTTGCCGTCACGTTACCGTTACGTTGCCGTCACGTGAAGCTATATAATCCTATCGGCTTACTTTTTTAACCAAAACAATATATTTGAAAGAATGCTACTAAAACAGAACCCTAGAATAATTATTGCTCCACTGCATTCATGGATATAAATCAAGTATTTGGTAAGGTTTGGCACACTCACAGCTGCAAAATATATCTAATTCAAGCTGGAGTCCCTCAGGGAAGTCTGTTGGGGCCAATCCTTTACTGCCAAACTTGAGCATCCATCAAGACAGACGCTTGACTTAGTGAAAGCATATCTTCACTAAGAACAATCAACTCGGGTTAAAAGTAAAGTTTTATTTTTATTAATTTAAAAAATGCCTGTATGAACTATGGCATCCAACTGTGGGGTTCAGCATCTAGTTCCAATATTGAAATGCTGGAAAAATTACAGTTCAAAATGAGAAAATATCAATGATTAGTTAAACAAATTTTAGCTCAGCCCACGAGTCATGAAATGTCCCACTTGAAAAAACACTTAGACCTAAATGAGGATAATGATGTATGAATTACGTTAAGCGATGAGAAGTTTCAAAAAAACTTTACAAGCCGTCAAATCGTGTAGAGCAAGCCGAACCAACTTTTCGGAATAAAATTTTTTAATCAAACAATTTAATTAGTTTTACATGTTCTTGAACATTGAAATTTGGCATGTTAAGTTTTTAAATCAAATTTATATATAAAAAAATTATACAAGTAAGTTATAAGCTTTTTTTTCCAACTTTTACGTTTGCTTTTATTTTATTATTTATATTGTAGAGTAGTAAACCAGTTTATGCTATAATTATGGAAAATTGGTTTTCCGTAAATTTTGAACGTGTAAAATAAGCATATGCAATACATTTTTGAACAAAAATTCTTACAAATTACAGTCCTGAGGTGTACTGGAATGTATTTAGTTATTATAATAACCAAAAAAGTTGTAATTTATACATGCATGTTTTATTAAACCGGTATTATCTAGTACAATGCGTTACAACAAAATTGAAAACTATTTATTGTGATAGGCGGTGTTCTCAACATTAAATTATACTTGAGGTCATTGATTATTTATTGAAGAAGGAATGCAGAAGGAGGGTCGTAACACGAGCAAGGACCAGGTGACATATGATGTTATATTCAGAACACGATAACGCAGATGGTTGGAAGGATTATTAGACCGTACTTCCTTAGGCCGAGTGGTCTTGAATTTGTGAAGCAAAACTACCAAATGTTGTTTCTTAAACACTGTAGCATAAGAAATATGCCTAATTAATTCTCCATTTTTAAATATTTTTACTCTGCAAATGTAAAACTTTACCTTTTTAAAATTTATATTAATTTTTAAATA
The DNA here is from genome assembly GCA_963170105.1 of Cantharis lateralis. Lineage (NCBI taxonomy): Eukaryota > Metazoa > Arthropoda > Insecta > Coleoptera > Cantharidae > Cantharis > Cantharis lateralis. The sequence continues at coordinate 35,146,931 of OY720627.1, read as the reverse complement.
AAAAACCCTTTTTATTAAAAGCAGAAACCTCTATATTATATGCAATTTTATATTTCATTCTGAGCATACTGCTATGATACGTTTTGACCAGATATTATACAGTAAAACTGCATTATTTACATACAGCAGTCCAAAAATTAATTATAATATTTGTTTTTTTAATGTGTTCGGGAAGTTAGTTTTTCCCATACGTGTGTGATGGCATCTACTTGATTATGTGAACCATTTTCCAAGTTTATATAAAATTATGAAAACAGAAAACATAATGAGAATTTTCGCAATGAAGTAATTTTTTTCGTCCATTAAGGAAACTAATTGATTAAATAACTGAAGCTTTCCGAGAGTTAAGTTAATGCATAACCAAAACGATTTCTATTCTGACCTTGCTTTGGGATGCTTTGGGTACACTTGATTCTTCATTGTCCACTCTCAATACCCTTAGCCTGATTTGCATCGTTTAAACACTGAAACACAGGAATGCAGATGGAAAGATTGTTCATATTGATTTTATTCACATGAAGTAAAAACATTTACTTATTTTTATTAATATTATGATGGACCAAAACAGCAACTAAGGAAATGAGACATGTCTGTTATAACTTATCATACAAGTTTATTCATCCGTATCATATTGTAAACATAACTTATCAAATTTTTAAGTCAGTAAAGGAAATAGCAAAAATTTACTACAAACTCTTGAAAATGTGGTTTAATCTGGAAGGATTTGTGCACTTGTAAGACAGAGGCTATTTGAGAGTAGCCATGCGTAGAAAACCATATCCCAACGTTGAAAATGTTGACCTCTTAAAGCATGTGCTTCTAGTTTACATAATGAGCATGTATACCCACTCTGCATTATTTTACAATTTTTATGCCTTGCATTTAAATTTTAATTTAAATCAAAACAATTAAAAAAAATAATATCCACAAATTTTAAATTTATTTCAATATTTTATGGTAAGATTAATCAATTATGTGAAAATCGAGAAAAAAATATATATTAGTCGATTTTGAGTTATAAAAAATTTTAAAACATTATAGGTTCGATTATTTCAACAATTTAACAATTGAAGCATTACGAATAAAACTAATATCTTTTTTTTTTAAAACATAATTTTTTTTTATTCGTATTTTAACGTCACTGCGTTTTGTTAACGTATTTCATGCACAACGTTTTAGTGAAGTAGAAAACAAAACTGTAAAAACAAAAGCATTTATCTATACAAAGTGTTCTTTTTTCTTTTAGAGAACAATACAATTTTTATTTTTTAAACGAAATGCTCTATATTATTTTATATATTCTTAACCTTTGTTTTGTTCATTTATATTTGTATTATTTGTTATTTCTATAATTAATTAATTAAGTTAGTTTAGATGCGCCGTTTTTGATTAGGACATCAAATACCCGAATGAATTAATTATATTTTTATCCCAAAATTTAATTTACTTTTACCAATTAGTACACTTTTCGAATTTTCGATAATTAAATTGTGCTTTTTTTATTTGCCCTTTCTCCTTATCCGCCTCTTACTTCGAACGGAATAAGAAATTCTGACCGCAGTTCTTTGCAAGACAATGGCAAACCACCGAGATACTTCTGTGTAGAATTTGTAAATGCCGATTACCATGAATATGTCACGTAATAAGGAGAGAAAGAAGAAATCAAAAGATAGACAACTGCGTGAAAACTCGGAGAACACCGAGAATGAGAGAATGAGAGGCTAGTGAGTGAAATGCCAGGATATAGCTGAGTAGAGAAAAGTAGTTAACAAGGCGAAAACACACAAGAAATGTTTGTAAATTGTAACGACAATGAAAAGAATTATTAATTTTAAGATGAAAGCCTTGGGCTAACCCTGTAGCTCCCCTCCCTTTCGTTTGGGCTAATAAAATAGATTAGGAAATTTCCAAATTATGGATTTGCCTAAGGATGTAATTTTGATATTGCCGCTCAATCAGAAAAATAAATTGAATGACTCAGAATAAGTCTGTTAAAAATTCAGGTTCTCAAAAGAGAAAAAATCAGCGAAAAACATCTTACATCTTTGATCGCTATATAGCTGTTTGTGTTTTCGTTTTGTGTAGAGCCAGGATTAATGCGGTTTATTGTTTTTTTCTTAAGTTTCTTTCTACATCAAATTGTATGTTTAAATAGGATTAATTGTGAGGTTAAATGGAAACTTACTAACAATCAAAATGACAACTAATATTGTGTAATTGTCTATCCAAAACATGAATTTCTTATCATAGAACTCAGTCATGAAGTCCTTACTGGAGGGCAACGATTTCTCCTGTTTTTGTATGACATTACATTCATAACGTCGGTGTATCCTTCGGTAAGACGTTTTGCAACTGAAAAACAAGGAACACTTTTGCAAAAAGGATATAGCGTAAAAATAAAAGGATAATTAATTAATTTATAAATACTACAAATGGAATTTTATGTGTGACTGAAAAGCCAATAGTAATTTTCAAAAAGTGTTGCATGGCGTAGATTTCATTAGAAGCTCTAAAAGTAGAACTGAGCCGGCAGGTAATTTAGAGAGGAAATGTTTCACGAGGCTTAAAAGGGGATTATGTAAAAGTGATAAATCGAAATTCAATATAGCAAAAGCTCATGTATGCCAAAACAAATTTGTTACTGTTTTGATTTTTCATGTTGAAGTAATATTTACCTAAAATTGATGAAGTAATTTTAGCTTTACCTAAATGAAACTATATAGGGGTGGTAGGCATTCTACGCGGTAAATTCTTTTCAATAGATAAAATATTTAATTAAATGTTAGCAACTAAGGAACCCATTTGTTATGGGTCACCGTTTTAAAAATTCGAGGAAGTGAAAATGTTTATTCGCCAGGATAATTTACAGAAGAGGAAAAAGTTCTTATCTAACATTCATTATCTACAGTCATTTTCGTATAGTGCACCTTCCAAATGCCGCCGGTAGAAAATGCATTCCGTAAAAGTAATTTCTACCATTTAAATATTTTGATATTTCATTCTTGAAAAATAGGAGTATATTTTTATTTAATTATGATAACAAAGTATTACTTTATTATTTCTTTTTACGTTAGGCAATGTTGTACTTCGTGTAGCTAGTAACGTAATATATTTCATTACGCAACTATTTAGATAATTACAAATTTGAACTCGTTGAAAACAAGATTATATTTAATTGATAAATAGCTATTTGAGATACTAATAATTTAGCAAATTGTGATTAATTATTTGCGTTTCTTTCGAGATTCGTATAATACACAATTCCGACTTTAGACATGTTTCTAGAAGTACAGTTGAATTTTATTCAGGTTTCCAATGAAGCTCATACATTTTCCTTATCGTGTGTTTGTCATCAAAAATCTGTTCAAAAAGTGATCATAGCTTTTGGCAAAATCTAGTACAACGTATGTGACAGCTTACTTCAATGTTGAGTTCTTCAATAGAGCCTTTAGAAGCGGGTATGTATTTTATGGAGTGCTAAATAACACGCCAAGGCGTGAGCCAATGCTATTCTCCAAATGCCCGACTTGAAATTCTTTTAGCTACTGGTTCATATATTGGCGTAAAGTTATTTATCGATTTCTCATGTCAGTTTAAATCTGGCGTATAACCATTTGATAAAGCAAACGAGCTCGTATTTGCAATATAAAATACTTTTTCTATAATATAACTTTCATAATTAATTTCGTTTATTTATATTTCTTAAGCAAACTCGCAATTGAATTTAAATTGTGATTTATAAATAAAGTGGCATTACGTTGTATTTGTTGTATTACAGTATAAGTAAGTCTTAAAGACGTAAATTTGATAGTAATAAATTGTAGGAAAGCAGTAAAGTCTTCACGAGTTAAATCCAGAATTTCTCATTTTCTTAGATTAAACGGATTGGATTTTTTTTATAAACAATACAATTAATCTAAACTTTCCTAAATAAAAAGTGCTTATGTTTTTAAGCAGATCGAAATTTTGTTTTAATTAAAATTTGGAGAAGTACTTACCTACCCGAACCTATTAATGTGTCTTCGGTATTTTCATTAATTAAAATGTGATGATTTATAAATGAATGTGTGTTATTTATTGAAGACGATCTCAGGTAATAATTTATCAATATGTTGATCTCGAAAGACTGCTAAGGTAGTTTAGGGATGAAACGGAAACCATATCTCAAGTATCCCTTTAATTATTAGGTGCTTAATAGACAAGCAAATTCTAACCGAAAATTGAAAGGAAAAAATTGAATTATCTTATGAAATTGGTTTTGGGCAGAGAAATAACTTGCTTCAATGATGACTTAAAAAGTGGATTGCGAAAAAAGAATACAAATGAAAGGGTGGTTACTTTCCCTCAAATTCGTTAAGTGATTGCAAGTAGTGAAGTAAAAGGGGACGTTAAACTTGAGAAGTTTGTAATCGTGCATCGTACGACTCCGATTACTCTAATCCTTATAGCTTACTTTGGTTCGATAATCTATACAAATCTTAAACTATTTAACAGAATGGATCTGTTGTACTTCTAATCCCGTCGTTTCTAAGTTGAAAGTTTATTCAAAGTGAGAGAAACTTCGCCAAATAATCGATAACCATTAAGAACTTGAGAAGACATAATAGTTAGGTGCCCTAATTACTAGAATTAATTTATTGTAAATTTAGGCAAAAAATTTTAAATACTTCTAGGACAAAACTTGAAACACTAATAATAATTAAAACATAATTTTGTTCTCGTAAATTTAGCAGACACTTTTCAGACTTGTAACGCAATGTTTCGTGTTCCAACGACATGGGTTATCATTCCTCTTCTCAAAGATAAGAAGTAAATATACTAAGAATTAAGTAAATTCAACGTTACCTTCCTGAATGGTATTTAAAAGAGATGTATAAAGTGATAAAATCACTGAAAAATTTGAATAACAATTGTTTGTAACATTCCATATATTTCGGAAGACAGCTTTATACAGGATGTATTTATAAACTTGATAATTTTTAAAATCAAATGCTGAAATGGAAATTCTTGACGTTCACGCGATTTATCAGTAAAATTATATAGCAAAATCGCTACCAGAAGAGCCCAGATATCAGCAGATATCAGCTATTTCAAAACCTCTTGAAACTACTCTCAATCGGCAGGTAATTAATTAAACTATTTAGTTCCGTATGACATCAATAAAGTTAATTTTGAGTTAATGTTTGTAATTTATTTATTTAACGCCAATCGGTTTTGCTGTAGTCACATCCGATGGCCGAACAATCCTTTCTTTGCTCCCAAATTTTTGGTACTTCTTCCCACTCATCTTACTTTTCCATCTGGATATGGTTCTTGGCCTTCCCAGAGCCTCTTTCTATTTCATATTTTAAATAATGGAATTTCCAAAACATTAGAAAAAGAAAACAAGACGAAAACAAATGGATGGAGGGATAGCGAATGTCAAAAGATTTTTAGAGAAAGACAGGCGTATAGAAAAATTGTAATGTTACAAAAAGGCACACTCGAAAATTTACAAAATTCACTACCACTAGAAGGAAGGCAAGAAAGACAATATAAACTAAGAAAAGGGAATATGAACAGAGAATAATGAAAGAGATTCAGAAAAACAGAATCCGAAACCACCATAAAATTACGGTCTAGGATAAAATCCCGCCGCCAAAATCCCGCCAGACCATGATCCAGTCGAACCAAAATCCCGTCAAATAAAATACAGCCGGGCCAAAATCCCGCAGAGCAGAATCCAGCCGAACCAAAATTTAACGATTTAAACCATTTTGGATCCAAAATTCGAAATGGGTGGGGTGCACCGCAGGTTTCGTCGACGACTACAATCCTTGGATAAAAATTAAGGATTTTCAAGACAGTTAATACCTCAGAGATTTTGCCCACATCTTGAGAGGGCGGCTTGTCAGAAATAACCTGGTGAACTTGGTCGGAGATTGAACCCACAACTGCGACATAGTAATCGAACATTCTAACTGCTAGCCTACGACAGGCTATAGTTAATCTAAACTTTTTCCGTCTTTTTAATTTAAAAATTATTTGAAAAATTTGGTAAAACAACAATTAGCAGAAAAACTTAGGTTTAGTTCATAGTTTATCCAATCAGAGAAGCCAAAGATTGAGTTAATCCTGGTTAATTCTGACTCGAGCTGGACTTTAGAATATTAATTGTGCAGGAATTTTACTAAACCTTTGCATTGCGTTGAAACTAATTTTATAAACATAAAATATTTAGCTATTTTTTGAAGCAATTTCCGAATTTGAAATGCCGTAAATATAATTATACGTATGAGGCATGAAATAATTTTTATTTCTATAAAACCACTAGACTTTATCTCTAAAATAATTAGGAGAGGAACTAATTGAGCATTAAGAATTTAACATTAAAATCTCCCTGGTGCGGAAACCAATTCTACACTCTGGATAGTTCATACAACTGGAAGCAATCGTAGATTTTGAAAAGCTTGACATAAAAATCTTGGGTTTAAAAAATTAATGCAAATTTTAAATAGTTTGAATTTTAAATTACTCAGTGTTGTAACGTAGGGTGGTAATTAGATTTGAAACTTTAAATTTTTGTGCAGTTGCATTTCATTTAGTTTACACAATCTATGAAACGTAATTTGAAAAATCGTTATGAAAATTTCTATTAAATTAACTTACGTTAAAAGTGGAACATTTAAAGATTTTTAAATATTTTCCGGTAAGCACTTTTCAGGAAGGTTATAAATAAAAATTCTTAGTCTGCATAATTTTGAAAGTCTACTTAGAAAATGGTAAAGTTTTAACGAAAGTTAAATATTGAATGGAACTTGATTAGCTGAGAATTTATTCAAGCGCAAGAAAATTAGATAAGTGCGGCATTTGTAATCAATTTATTCGACAGAAACGATTATTGATTTAAAGTTATTGGCTTTTTAGTCAAAAACTTTTATTCGTTAGCACCTGCCTTCATTAAATTATATGAAGGCGATATTGAACGTGCGCCGCTTTCCTGTCATTTTCTCCAGCTTGCTCAAACGAGCTATCAAAAAGTTGAAATTGCAGTGCTATTTGTTTCTCACGTAAATTAATAAATTTATTTTGCTTCATATCGGTAGTTCGGAACAAATTATAACAGGAACTGTTCCGTAAAGTCCCACCAATAACCTGAACAATTCCAACAAGACATTCGTTCAAGTTTGCCAGAGATATAAAGTTACGCATTCATTGAAATTGTCTACTCCATTCCTAAACAATAGAGGTGAAAATTTGATTTAGAACAGAGCTTCTATTATACTAGTGGAAATTCCGACACTCGCAATTGTAATTAAACGTTCTATTTTGGACGGACAAAGTAGACTAGATATTTTAACACCGAGATTAATTGATCATTCCAATAAAAATCTACTCACGCGCTTCATATACTTGACTTTATTGATAGTCATGTAAATGAAAATCGCGCTATTTGGATAATTTAGTTTTTTTTTTTTTAATGAAATTATTTCACCGGCAGATTAAATTAATATTTTTGTAAAGTAACATACTGGTCTTCTTCAGAAGTTATACCAACATATGTAGTCCAAACTTGAAAGTTTTTAACCCACTTAGCGCTTCCTCATTTTGATGGCAAACCTTTTTAATTATTTATTTTCCTGTTTGTTGCAATTAGGACTTGGGTCATGATACATTTAAATTTTTACAGCAACAGGAGTAGGTATGAAACTAGTAAACTTTCATCCGTAGAGCAAATATTAATTTTCATAAAATAAAACTAAACCTCACATCTGCCTTTGTAACTTCAAGTAAATACCCATTTCAATATTCGAGCGGTGGTTTAACCATCAAGAAATCGCATTGTAAATTCTTGACGTTAACTACCAGACCCGCCCAAACAAAGAAGGTAAAATATTTTTACCTGGTACATCCGGTGAGGTGCAACCATGAATGAATAGTGACTCACAATGTATATTATTATCTCTCTCGATCGAATTATCAAGTGGTTCTTATATCTTTTACTATTGCGGTTACTACCCATTTATCCACCGATCAGTTCCATTAGCAAACTTTCGTGTAGTTATTTACCCAACGTCGGGAGTGGTCTTAAAAGTCTTAAAAAACGACATCCTCTTTAAACCGTAGGATTTTTCGATTAAATGAACATAATTATCAACGTATACACCTTAAAAATTTTAATTGCATTTAAATTTATAAATAACGAACGCTTAATTAATTAGCTTGTAGTGTGGAGAATTTCATCAACTATTGTTGGTAAATTCCTTTCGGAAACCTGTTATGTACAAGTTAATAACAGGTAAAATAAGGTAGTTACACATTCTTTATTGAATTATTGCTGCTATAAGATCTTAATTGTTATTCAAAACATTCAATGGGCTGAAATTAATTTGTTCATCTCCTCGAGTTATTTAGTTGAAAAACTTAATGGATTTTCTAGTCACACCTCTTTATATTGTGATTATTAAATATAATACTACAATTATTTTTAGTTTTTATCGTACAACAATGGTAAGTATCTTAATTAACTTATGTTGCTTTGAAGCAATGTCGCTGGTATCATTGACAATAAAAATAACCTCTGGTTTATTTATAACAAAATTTTAATATTCTATCAATCGGCACTCAGTCATTGCTAACCAATATTTATATTTTCGAATTTCGAAGAATTCGTCCTTTTATAAATATTATAACTATTGGTAAATTAATGATATTCAAACATATTGATTAAAACCTTTAATAATATTTTACTAAATCTTTGTCGGGAAAAAATTTAAATCACTTATGTACAGAACAATTCAAGATAAAACATATGAAATTTTTCAAAAATTGAATCATTTTTTTAAATTTCCAATTTTGATTTTTTAAATGCATTTCTATTATTTGTAGGATTCGTGAAAACCTGAATGATTCAGGATTCAAATTTTTTTTATACCGCTAGCAATACTAGATATTTGCAGATAATTATTCTGCATCTCATAGAATCTATTTCAAAGAGCCCTCTGGCTCAAAGATATTTTCTTTGCATTGCCTGTTTTTATTGAAGTAAAATAATTTTGAAAAATATTTTTAAATTTAATTATTAAATTTTAGTAAACGCCCAAGTTTTTAATTTGGAGAAAAAAATTAATTCACTTCTTCATTCGTCTAGTGCAGGGATTGCCAAACTTTTTAGCTCAAAGACCAGACTGATTGCGTTACAAAGCCCACAGGGACCAAGCCTGATCAAGCTAGCTCAGGGGTAGACAAATGCTATAAATTTAAGAACCAAATTTTTATTTAAAATAATTTCAAACTGGATCCAAAAGCCACTGATGATTTTTCGTAGACCAATTTCAAGCAAACACGTGGCTGTTTGATTTTTTGATTTTTTTCTATGTTTCAATATATTTCTGAAAAGCCATAAGTTCACAGGAAAAGAGGTACACTTTGCCGACCCCTGAGCTAGTTCATCAGATTAACACATTTCATGAAATATTATTTTATCATGTATCGGAAAAACTGACCAACTGCAGAAATGCTGAAAATTTCTGAAAAAAAACGGGCCGGATCTGGCCCGGGAGCCATAGTTTGGAGACCCCTGGTCTAGTAGATCAAGATATGGTAGTCTTCCTTACAGTTTCTTCCATAATTTTGAAACTACCAATAGGACCAGAGAATCTTCTTTATAAATCAAAATTTAATTGAACTTAATAATAGAAAAATTATATATTGTCGTGGAATTTTAAATTGTAGATTTTATTTTATTTATTCAGTATTTTGGTTTTATACCTTAAATTTTTCCCGTGAGTTGCAACTAGCAAGGAATACAGGGATTCTACCAAAAGTGGCGGACGTGAATTTGATGAATCCGTAAAATTTTGGCTGAAAAGTTTGCAATTATTTAAAATTTGGAAGTGATTTTCATGATAATAATAATTTTGAAATAGAAACAAATAATATTAATTAGAAGATAGCAAGAGATAAAGAAAAAGATAGATACGGAGTAGAGTAAATTAATTTAGAAATCTGATTGAATAATTGCAAGATTTTTATTGATAAATAGACACCTGGATACCGTTATCAATTAATTTTTTCTCATTTCAACATTTATTTAGCACAATTTTGAAAAAAAATTGAAAAGAATAATATCGAAATTTTGGATTTGAATTTGTGTTCAATATTGTTATTGGTTGATAAGATAATTGCAACTACTGACTTTTCCATTTCATTATATTATTTTTGAAGGAAACATATTCGGGAGGCGACTACTGGGATTAAGAGGTTGTTTTCCGGCTGATTAGCCAGGATAGGTTGCAAACGTGAACTTAATTTTGTATAAAATATAGCAATATACTAAAAACCAAATGATGTAAATATTAAAGGTCAAATCGACACCAAAATTTTATAGATATGTCTCAAGTTGCAACACTGAAAGAAAAATGTGTCTAAAATTCATATTGCCCAATATTTCTCCACAATTTGTGTTTAGGTTGGCACTAAACCCTATTTTGTGTTAAAAGATTGTCAACGTTTGAGAAAACGATTTTGAGCAGGTTAAGAACTCAATTGTAGAATTTTCAGGTACAAGATTTGTTTAGAGAAATATGAAGTTTAATAGAAAGTTTTCTTCTTTTCAACAAACACTGCATTAATAAACTGAACAATTTGGGTTTATAATTTTCAAAATTTGAACCACACATAATTTGATACTCTAAAGCTTTTAATAAAAATAGAATTTATTTGTGAATAAAATTAGCATTATAAAATTATAACGCATTGGTATATTTAGTTACGTTTAAAAAAAAATCGCTTTTATCCACAGGTAAACATTTCATACAGAAAATTGTATTTATTTTATCATTACATTTTCGGCAGATTTTAGTCTATGCTTTCATTTTATTGTTTGTTAAGGCAATTATAATTTTACAAACTACTACGCTTTTCTAACGCAGAACCTTTCGAATGGAAAATGATGTTTATCTTTTTACAACTATGTTTTATTTTATTGTACATACGTTTGTAACATCTGGATATCAATATTTTTAAAGGTGGTGTTGCTGTTGGTTTTCTCTTTGAAAATGCTCTTAAAATACCCTAAAATAAAATTGAGCGATGTTTAGCTATAAAAAAAAATATAATACTATTTGGTTCTTATTTATTAGAATAGACCATGGGAAAATGGTTATACAATTTACTACGCTAATGAGAAAGTAATAAACAGATCAGTAAGCTCAGTTTTTCAATCTCCGGTTTTTCCTAATCAAAGGTTTACCTAGGGTTACAATTTTGCAACAATTATATCCATTTAAATAAACTAACCGGAGATTGAAACATTGGATCTAAAATATCAAGAATATAGCTGAATTTTGTATATTCTTTAATTCATGTTTTTTAATAAATTATCTAGATATATAATATCCAAGATCAAATTTCATTAAAACTCCATTCTTTGAGACGAAGAAGCAGAAGCATAATTCTTTACCAATTGCGTATTTTTAGGAAATTATAAAACGTAATTATATTATATTTTTAAGAAGCATAAAATTTTTCTGGAAAATTATTAAAATCTAAAGAGCACTCAAATGTCGCAATTGAAAAATACCAGCAACAAAATTCAACTTTCGTCGATTTGTTTTTGAAAACAAATTAATATATTATACTTTGTTGCTAATTTAGGTTAATTTATATTATTTTAACATTCCAGGTTAAGTTATTAAAAAAAATTATTTTTCAACATTTTAATTTTGCCCGAATAAAATGTAAAGTTATATTATGGTATGTTAACCATTAATTTAAAAAATTAAATTCCAATTATCTGGATTGTCTTCAACTAGATTGTTGGAGGTGGAATTCATCCGCAATGTTACCTTTAACAATTAATAAATTGTTTTAAAATTTTTAATTATACAGATTATTATTCTAATATATTTTCGCAACTGCAGTCACAATTTGTGACTGCAACCAGTTCGCTAGGTTGTAACAAAGAGCAGTCAATGTATTTAAATTGAGGAAATAAATTGGCAGATATGCAATAAAATTAAAATAGAAAAAAATTTGATCAATGTAAAGAAAGACACGATGAAAATTTGTAAGAACTAAAACCGAAAGCATTGAAGGTTGTGTCGGGAAAAAATAAGTAATATATGACTGCAACGTTTGTCATTTCCTCATTTTCCCGTATATTGAGTTGTCAATTTAGTTTGAAAATAAGTTAAAATCTTAGAAGGAAACGTTCGATCACATGAAGGAAAAACTAAAAGACCCTAGTATGGTCACAGCAGGTGCCATGTGTGGACGGTCCATGATACATACTAAGCGCCGTGTCTGCCTTTATTGAAACTTACAGAGCTGGAGGCGTATCCGGTGCCGTCGGAATTGATTTATTTAAAGGGAAACTTTTGTTTGACAATTTGCTTCGACAACTTTCCTTGATAACAAAGAGCTTTTAACAAAAATCGTTCATCTATTATATTGTCTTAATTACCGGCATTACAGTTTCAGTTCATTTTTAATTGTTTCGCCTGGAAAATGATGGTTTGCAAATAACTACAAGTCCTCTTTGTAAAGATTTATTTTATCGATATTGTTTGAGGTTTCCAAATTAATTATTATTTTAGATGAATAATTTCTAAATAATACGAAAAGTTGTATAAAATATTTTGAAAAAAGTAGGTAGATACTAATTATAAGTTATGAAAAAAGGCAATGAATGTCAGGAAAATAAAAATTATTGTTAAAAAAAATTTTTAATTTGTTTCTTAAGTACTTTAATCAAAAAGATAAAAATCTGCAGTAACTAAACAAAACGTCTCCAATTTTGTAAAGCGCCGTTAATTTAATGAAGCGTTTAGCATGGTCATTAAGCACTCAAATTTTTTTTATCAACTGCGGTATCTTGCGTAGGTTCCTTACAAGAAATTATAATGTTAAAGTTTTCCATAAATGTTATTCAATGATCAAGCTTCATTGTTTGCATTTTAACACGCAAACAAGAAGAATAGAGTAAATAACATGCACCCTCTTGCAGGTAAGCAAGATACCAACCGACATTAAAATTGTTTAAAAATATAATCACGTACCTTAACCAAATGTAAGCACGTTCAATGCTTCTTAGCATACCTACATAATTTTGTATTATTTATGCAGCAGCAGGCAGTATTTAAGTTAAAAATTTCACGTAAGAGATATCAAGTATACACTTACAAATCGAAAAACTACGATTTCTAGGTTCTAGAAGCAGTTCTAATCTTCCAAAAAAGATAAAACCCACCATAATACTTCTTATTTCTCAGGTTTCCCAATTTTTCCTAAAATTTCAAATCCTCTCTCTCAGAGGATTTTTACAAATTATTGAGGATACTTTTTGAAATAATTTTTATGAGTTCTGCAGTAATATTTCAGGGGGTTATAATCGATAAATTTTTTAAAACAGTTTCTTATGCAATTTTCTAATAGATTTTATCATATCCAAAAATATCTAAATACCCAAATTTTGAAATATCAATCCACTTACTACATTTGTGAGCATGAGACTCGTTCTTAAAAATTGTTGGAAATTGAACTGTAGTAAATTAACTCCAGAATTTCTAAATGCAATTTCACAGAAATATTAAATTGATAAAATTTAGCAGTGCTAAAATTTTAAACTTACTAAACAAATTGATTCCAACGTTCCTTGAATTAAATTTTTAAATTAAATATTCAAAAAACCCTTATCATCCAAAGGATTTCTAATTTACTAACTTTGTTTCACTTCTTATCTCGCTTCTTCTTTTGATTTTTCTTATCTCTAAAATAGGAGTCTAAATTACACTTGACGGTGTAACAACCGCTTTAATTTTACTTTTCCAAATAGCCAATTTTTTTTCAATATTATCATTTTTTACTCTTAAAAAATTAAGCATGGAAATCACCTTTAATTTTTAATTATTTCAAAATTTTAACCAAACTTTCACGGATCAATTTATCAAAAAGCCTGTTTTTCACCGCTAGTAGACACCAAATTGACCACATCGCAGGAATTACAAAAATCACAAAAATAATAATTATAATAATTTTTATTTAATGCAGGACTCTTTTAAGAAATAAATGGTCTATAATCTATGTCCAGTAGTTTTTCCAAAATGAACTAAAATAAATTTTTAAATTATTGTATTGACAGCCAGGAGGTGGAGCCTGTAAGAATTAAGCAAACCTAATGTTTTTTCAAATTACTTACTAAAAAATTGTGCCTGGATCCAAGGTTTTCCGTAGTTGCGCTTGTCAAAACTACTACCGCTGAACTCGATAAAAAACATCCCTATAGGCTAACCGAACTCGAAAGCTGGAATCCGAGATTTGACAATGTCAGGGGCTGTGAAAACCTAACCTCCGCACGCCCTCCGAGTATTTTCACAACCCCTGTACAAATTATAACAATCCTCGGAACGCAAATGCGCTCGATAATGTAGGAATCGAACAATGTTTTCTCTGTAATCGCATGCAGCACCGCATGCACCATACGCTCCTTCATCTTATGTTTGTAAGTTGGCATTGTACCAAGAAGCTTTATTAAAAAATATGTAGAGGTTTGCATGACTGAACGATGATTCTCTCCTCACCTAAATTCGGATTGCTAAGACCCATGTAGCGTACACGTGCCGTCAAGTGAATGTTTTTTAAAGCTAAAACTTTTAAAATTTACATCAAAAAGTCGGTTATCAAAATTAAATTGTGAAGTAACTGTTGGGCCGATTTTATTTATCCTCACCTCATGAGAAAGCTTCAATTTTGCTTTTTCAGAATATTTAAAGGTTTCTTATCCTGCCTTTGAAGAAGAAAAACAGAAATGATCAACAGTAACCCTACAATTTCCAAAAAATAGTCTAAAAAAGTGATTATCGAAACAGATTTAATTCGTAACTGTCGTAAAGTTTTAGAGTAGGTTTATTAGATGTTTGTGTGAAAAAAAGCATGGTTTAACAATTTTAAAGTTGTTTTGAACGTTTGGTTACTTTAGCATGTGATTGTATAAATTAAAGCTTTAGGTATACTAATGACTATTTCGCAAACATGGTGCATCGTCGTCTATCCTATAGTTTTGGGACAGATGGTCCAGGTAAACTAGAGTATACTTATAAAAGATACATAGTCGACAGAGGTAAGCGAAATAAGCGGTTTAAAAATTTTTAACTATAATCAAAATTTATTAACAATTAAAAAGCATTATTGCTATATTGTTTGATAAATTATAATCTGAGATTGAATTTTAAATCTAAAATTAGAAGTTTAGTTTTTTGATGTTTCGAAAACATGCTTTCAGGTTTTTTAATTTTAATATTTCTGTAATAAATATAAAATTTTCTAAAATCCATTAAACAATGCGGTGCATTTTTTTTGGAATGGTCATCTTTCCGTCTGTTTTTACTTATTGTGTAACGCACGTCCGACTGGTTCATCACACGGGTCAGTGCGGCCTTCAGACCGCACAAACATTGCAATAGAATTATATAATGAATAAATCATCATGATGAGTTCACTGTATAGTACTGTTTAATATACTTCTATTAATTAAATATTATTAATCGTAATATTTATTTTATAGAATAATATAATCTCTCATCGACATCATAATATATTCTAATAATTATTTATTCATTTTGATACCGGGTAGTTTCAGTTTAGTTTTGTAACATATTGAAAAAGTTTTTCTATTCATATTTGTCATCATTAATAATTAGTACAGTTTAATTTTCTAATATCGGATGTCAAATTAGAGTTTCCAATTGTAACAGATTTAAAATACCTGTGGGTAATGAGAAATAATAGATAACTATAATATTAGTTTTTAATAAAGCATTACCATTGTAGGCATGTGCGCTAAAATGGTTTTCAGTTGCAAATTGAATAGTATGTACGATGGTTACTGCCAAGTTAAACACAAAATTTTAATATAAAAAAGAATGTATACAATGCACAACGGCGAATTGGTAACAAAAGAGTAATAAAAATTTATATATTTCCATACAAAAATGCACTCACAGTAGTACAAACAAGATACTATACCTAGTATATTGTTTGTACCTCTATTGATGCATAATTGTATAGCTGCAATAATGTGAACGAGTTTAAACCTTTATTAGTTTGAATAGTGTAATTTTTTTGATATATATTTTGCTATTTTGCAAGAAAATTATGAAAAACTGCATTGCATGCATCGCAAAACTTCATTATTCGAAACATTTTTTGCTCCAAATCGGCGATTGAAGTTTTAAAATAGCATCTGAAACTAAATCACGCTGTAGACTTCCATGCAAATAATATGCTTCCGAATAGTGTAATCAAGTATGTGGTTTCGGCTTTCGGCAAACCTTTGAGTACAGCTTTGCGAGGTAACCGAAGTAGCGAGCATATCACATTTTCACTCAATAATTAAGGTTGGAAAACTTTGACTAGGAAGGTAACGGCGTCAGATTCTTTTGAACCTTCCAATGGACGAAACTCACTAGTTTCCATCCATGACGACGACATTCCGGCTCACTTATAGCAAATTTCATCATCCAATATTGAAAAATTTGGGCTGAGCTTTGAGTTTCCATACTGTATACTTTTCAGATTTATCTCTCTCCGGCTACCGTCTGTTTCCAAATCAGAAAGAAATCCTTGACAAGGCAAAACATTTTAAACAAATCGATATGTCAATCCTGGTAGCAGGAGAAGCTTATTTGGGCCGAGAACTTTTCGGACGCTTCTCGTAGCTATAGAATACATGTAAAAAGAGATGGATTTATTTGGTTTTCAATGTATTAAGCAGGTATGATGGTGGGTCTTCCTTTTTAACTAAAGCAGTTATAAAAATAAACAGGACAAATGAATCGCTTAATTGTTGCTGCTCTGACACATTCTACTATGTGTCGGCTAAAGAGTAAATTTTAAAGGTACGATACCGATTGTAACAATGGATTATTCAAAGCATTCAAAATCAAAATTGGTAGGTCTAGCTTGATGTAGTGTTGTTACATTCAATTCGTTTATTTAAACCGTGAACTGAACCTGTCTAGAGTGGAGGTGTTGGGATTGTAACCTTGAAATCTTTGTAATTGGGTACTTTGTCAAACGAGAAAGTATTCTTAGGATTGGGACAATGCTCTTTTGTAACGAGAAAACGCTTTCTGCATGAAACGTAGCCAAATAGTAAATCCCTAAAGTAAACTCGCAGTCATACATTTCTGAGGTTTTGTACCTTACAAACACAATAAATTTACTAAAATCTTTAAAAAAAATACCAAGAGTTACAGCGCACATTCAGATTATTTCTGTTTACACAAAGTTTCTTTGTATTTCCACTATTCTAATTATTTTTATTTTTATATTTTCCTTACAATTTTATTTTATTATTTACGATTTTTCTAAAATTTTAATTTAATTTCTAAAACAACAAAAATTGATTATTAAAATATTAAATATGTATGAAATGGTACATGATTTATGAAATTTTAAACAAAAAAATCTCGAGACTGAAAATTCACGAAACTAATTTGATTTTGATTTTTAATTAACTTTCAAACTTTTAAATTTTAATTTAATAATATCATTATATCCGAATATGTTTTATTTTTTGCTACTCCGGTAAATTATGTCGTATAATATAATATATTTGAATATTAATTTTAAATTATGTCTTTATAAAATAAACACCTTTAGCAAACATTAATAAATTATTTTATATTAATGGATATTACACCGCTATTCGTAATCGTAGTCATTTTTATTTGTTTTATTATAAAAGGACCTGTTGAACGCAGCATTAATTTTATTTAAAAAGTCACACAAACGTATGAAGGTGGGTATTAATGATTACATAATGTAGTCAATGTCCTTAGAAAAAGAATTTCAATTAATCAGTGATTCGAGACTGAGAACCTAAACTTGCAACTCATGTTGAGACATCAATATTTATATTCGTCTGGCTAGAACAGAAATCCACCGGATGTATGCTGCCGGTTAGACGCGGTTGACCACAAACACCTACAAAGTAAATTTCTTCGTTTAAATTATTCCTGCTTGATTGGTAAGGTTGGTAACGCCAACGCACCATGCCACCATGCTGGTCATCACGAGAAAATATTCATAAAATTTCTTGATTTATCATCATTAATCACTGCTTTAAATATTCCTTTGTTGTCTATGCTCCCATAAAAGACGGAACCCAGTGGTGCAAGTAGGGGAAATTTTCAAATGATCCGTAAAGATTGGGATATGTGTTACAATAAAAATTGAGCACAATTTCCTCCCTAAGAGTTATAAATAAATACCGCTAGTATTTCATCTGATGACCATTCAATTACATACGTCTTCAGTTTTTCTAACATCAATGCTAGATTATCGTAAATGGAATGTGTTAAAGTTCCCCTAGCATTGTACAAACGATCCTGTTTAAAGATTTGTAGTATAATTTTATTTTATTTAATTTTTTTAATCAAGGATTTCCTAAATTTATCAGAAAATATGCAAAAAAAATTAAGAAGGAAAATTATAGAGGATCAAGCCCGATTATAAAGTCACCACTTTTATTTTCTCAGGGTTAAAACATCTTGTTATAGTTATTGTCTCAGGATTTTTTGGAAGAGTGCGCCATAGTAAAGAAAAAGAAAATATCAAAATTTATATTTATTCTTAGTTTTCTGTATAATTTTAATATAAAATTGAGCTTGAAAACATTTTTAATTTCTAGGTGCGAATTTATGACTTTTTCAGAATTTTCTATCTAATAGAAAAAAGTTATGGGTTCAAAACAAAAAAAATCTTTTATTGCTTATTACTACCCCAATAATGGGGATATAGGATTAAGACTTGCATTGAAATGGTACTTTTTGACGCCCTATTTAATGGCATGTCACACATTGAATTCGGTCTAAGGGCACTTTTCACCTTCTTATCCGGCTATACCCTTTGGAGTAATCCTTCTTAGCATTTAATGTACTACAGAAAGGAAAAGGGAGATTATCTGAGACAGCAAGGCTAATCATTAATGTTTTTAAGATCCGATAGTAAAATAATACATCGAATTTTAACATTGCATTGATGAGGCGAAGCGTAGCGTAGCAATGAAAATTTTCACCAGTCTGAATACATCTTTGAAAATACAAAAAAGTGTCTGTAGATTAAAATTTGAAATATAAGTATGACAGCTTATTCAGGTAGGTATATTACTTTCAATAGTTTAAGCGTGGGAGTCCTTTAAATTAGCAAATTTTGATATTCCTCTTTAAAGATGTTGTCTATTGAACGTTTAAGCTATTCAATTTTTTCAAATTAAAAACTCTCGACGACCTTGATGAATAAAATAAAATAAAATAAAAATAAACAAAAAATTATTTTATTTTTAATGACAATTTACAAAATTAATGATTATACGCTGTGTTTTGGTAATAATATTTGAATGTGAGATTTTTTCTGTTACAGAAAATATTTCTATCCAATTTAACTGCCATGACAAACAAGAACCTTTTTTTGTGATTTGGTTGGATTATATAAATCAAGAAGCGTTGCATTATTACATGCAGTTTTATAGCAGTTGATACACATTGTTAAACAATTTAATCCAGCTTTCGCCACCCTTCATGCTTCTCACATCTGTTTGTAGGTTGTGAAGCAGTTCAAAAGAAAATAGCTATCACAGTTAATCCGTAAAGACACCTGCAGTAAAACAGAAAATTGTATTTCTTGTATTATTGATTACCGTTTTTATGATACCTACATAAATTTTTACTAATATTTTTTTCTAGAAAAAATTAGTTATTTATTAAATATTGAACGGTCAATAAACGCCTACAGTATAGAAACCAAAAGTAAATACATTTTCCGAATACATCATTATGATTGCATTAAATATATGAAGAGTGTAGATATAGCTTGCCATACAAATACATAATCCGTTATCGAAAAATAAAAATAGTAATTATTCAAGATAAAAATTCGAAAAAATTAAAACAATATAAGTTGAGAATAATTATGATCAATCAAACAAATAAATAGTATCCGACGTATCGGGTACTTTATAATTAAAAAAATCCCTGAAGCCCGACAGAATTCAAAAATTAAAAATTTTTAAACGATGTTTACAGTCGTTCGTTTCAAACTCGACTGTTGCCACTACTTACGTGTAACGCTCGTACCGCCAACAGAATACCATCTTAAAGTACTTTCTTATGCTAAAATCGAAAAAAAAAAGTTTAAGGATTAATTTATGTTGATCCATAGTTTAATCGCTTCATTTCGCTTCATTCTGAAAGAATTTTAGTGAAATTGTTTCTTTGATCATATTCACCGATAATCTAATAAATAATCAGATCATTTCCTTACAGTCTGGTGTATTTGGCTTACAAGAGTTCAACTTGATTTAATGGCCAAAAACTACATTATATTCCCTAGTGCCAAAGTTTGGATTCCTAGTGTATACATGTACGTGTAACGTGTACATATACAAGTCAGGAAGTAAATCTTGAAAAATTCTAAAGTTTGGACAAATACTTAGCTGTATACTATTAATAATTTTAGAATTAGTTCAGAAATAGGTCACTGAAATCCACAAAGTCGATATAGTTATTTGAAACATAGCATGCATCTTAAAAAACCAAGTAAAATAATATAATAACAGGTCTCGACTGCCGATGTTCTTTACGATATCACAAAATATTTCTTTTGTAGCTTTGAAGGACAATTTCTTCGTCTATAATCATTATTACATTATAAATTTATTAACGATCGTTGGCAACAGTGATTCTACCAATTTGGATTCTGGATTTTGGGTAGAAGAGCAGGAAAAGATCCCTACATGCACCTAGGACGATAAGCTGGACCCATATACCTATCCCCATTGCAAGATGAAATCAAGTATTTTGGAAGGTGGGGCCTCCCTTTGTGGCAAACCACGTGCTCCGTTGTTTGTAAAAATTCCAGTATGTTAAGATGTTTGTTAAATATCCAGTGTCCAATTGTCCGTAGATGGAATGATTACTGCTGGAGTGCAGTTGTTGTAAGGTGTATTGTTTTTGGAGGAGTCGACAGTTGACCGCTGACGTCGGCTTCGCAGGGAAAACTGTTATTTTCAACTGTAACAAACAGGCAGGAAGACAGATTCCATCCAGCTCCTCTACTTTTGCGTTACCCATGTTACCATGGTACTCTCTCGCCCACGAAAGGGAAAACATGTTTAAGTTTGATATCTCATTCGGTGTCTGAATACATTCTGGCACCAAATCGGGTAGGTGACCCTGTGACTCTTGAGTGCTATAAAATTGTGCTCTAGATTGTGAGTGCTAATTTTGTTTTTGTTTTTTTTTTAATTCTTGATTCAGTCATAAAAATCATATTATGGCCGTTGTAGAATATTTAAAAGGCGAAGGAGCAATTTCGAGATTAAAATATAAATTTTTAAAATCATTATATTTTTAAAAATAAACAACCAATATGAAATATATAAAATCTGATATGCTAAGACATCACTTTCCAATTTAGTAGATTCGACAAATACCGTTTAGATTAATTTATTGCATCTATTGATTTTTAAAATAAATATACTATACCTTGATGAAAAATAAAAATTCATTTTTATCTTCTAGTGGTATCTAAAACTCTTTGTTTTTTTACATTTGCCTGTATTTGTACTAACTTTTTCATTTCTTTGTTTCCTTTGCTTCTGTTGAGCTGAATTACATTTATATTTCATTTGAAAATTTTTTTTCGAAATGTTATATTAATTTCGTTCGAGATATATAGTGGGAAACAACACACTGACAGACAGACCTTATTTTTCTTATTTTTTTATAAAAAAAAATTCTTAAAATCCTAATTAAAATCTAAGTCGGGATATTACATTACAGTTATGTTGACGGTTTATATCCCAAACGATTATTTAATAGTTAATATAATAAAGTATTAATTCGTAGTTTACTATTATACTCCTATATTTTAAGCAATATAATTCTGCACTATTCTGAAACATGTTTTAGTCCGTAGGTAGAGCATTATTGTTAATACAGTCACGGATAACTTTACTACAATAATCTGATATTCTAAAATGTGCTTTGTTGCTTTCACAATTCAAAAAATTCATAGACCAAAAAGACTCACCATTATTTGTGCTGACTACTATGAGACGATTAACGTTCCTTAGGTGTAAACGGTTCGGTAGGTTGGTACCCGGTGAGAGTGACATTTAAAGGACTGTTAAAATAATACTTCTTTCAGATTTTTTTTCAATGAATGGATAGTTAAGTTTCAACACTAATTATTTAAATTTTAAATAATAATTAACAACATTATCATATCATATTATCGCAGTAATATCCAGACAAGACTTTAAATCCAATGCAAAATCATTTCATATTGTGTTTCTTCAAATGTAACAATGCATAATTGATTAATTACTATAGGTGACGAGCGACACTAAAGTAGCCTGTGACTAAATTATAACCTAACATTTCCAACAAAATGCAGATTTGCTGCGAGTTTCGTCTTGGCAGCTGCGGCAGGCTTGCATAATTACGACGAACGAAGATATAATTTGTTTTAATCGCTATAGCACTTCCAAAATTGAGCCATTTGTATAATTGTTAGATAATAGAGAAACAATGTCTCGGGTAGATTGCGAAATAATTGGGATTATGATAAGAGAAGTAATAAAGATAAGTAAGAGAGTTGACCTATAGCGAAAGTAATGATTTAAAGATTGGTTAAGTAGGCAACTTACCACCCCATGAGAGAGTTTGGGTTATTTTTTATATTCCTACACAATTAGGAATTAGGTATTTTAAATCATTGAAGTGTACGAGGGTTCTTATAGAATTCCTCTCGATGTTAGCAATTTAAATAAATTAGCACATTTTATTATGCCAACTTTATTTATTCTGTCAAAAACAATATTTACCATATTCGAGTACCAAGTACAAACGAATCCTCCACCTACGATTTTTATATGAAAGTTTCATATTACACAAGTGAAAAACAAAAGGCCATGACGACTTTTGTAAACTAACTACGATAGGGTTTTTGGTTTTTCTCGATGTTTTTTTCAGGAATAAAACTAGGTGACATATTAACTACTAACTTGTTTCCACCGATTCGATTGTTGTAGCAATAAGCTACAAAAGAAGAATTAATAAAAAAAAGTGCAATTAATTGGAAGAGAAACTAAGAAAACGCAAGTATTGAATCTGCTGGACTGGAAAATGCGGATCATAAATTTGGTGTTAATATGTATGTATATATGTTATCCTTTTATTAAAACCTGATTAAACCGTATAAATCATAGGCGAATCAGAGTGAAAACTCGCTAATAAGATTTTCTCTCAGAATTTAGATGATATGAAAATCTGAGATCGGTATGTCTCGTGAACCACTTAAAAATTAGTTTTGAAGTGGATTTCTCCACATACCTAAGATTGTAATATAATAATAAGTATCATTTGTGGGTCGAAGCAAAAATCAGTACCACGGTGATGCGGTGGTTACTTGTGAAGCAGTGCGCAACGGGTCGGCGCGGTAAGACGGGTGCGAGGGCGCGGGCCTAGAGTGGTGAAGGCGCTTTCGTTAGTCTGTGCGCGGATGGCACGAAAGTCGTTGGATGGCATTATGAAGAAAGCTCCTGAGACAACTTTTAATTAATTTGATGTAACCGTGATGAATGTTGCGGCTCTTATTCGAATAATAAATAATTTTCAAGTTTTAATTAAAGAACGCTATGAACCTAAATAAAAAGGATAACGATTAATTAATTATAAGTGGTGCTTAAAGTGAAACTTAAAATTAAAATATGAAGTATTTAACGAATTTTCAGACACTTTATGTGGTGCTTTCAACTTTTTTACTAGTGCGGTTAGATTTCTGTTACGGGACGGGCACGTGTCCTTCTGTGTGTACATGCAAATGGAAAAGTGGAAAACAAACTGTGGAGTGCATGGATAGGGATCTTATTACAATTCCTGAAAGTGTAGACTCTGAAACGCAAGTGCTGAACATGTCCGGAAATAATTTACAAATCCTACCTAGAGAGACGTTTTTAAGAGCCGGTCTTTTAAATTTGCAGCGGATTTTTCTTCGTAACTGTCGAATAGGACAAATTGATGATTTAGCTTTTAAGGGTTTAACAAACGTTATTGAATTGGACTTATCTCATAATTTGTTAACATCGATTCCTTCGGGAACCTTTCAAGATATTCCATTTTTGCGTGATTTAATATTATCGTATAATCCAATACAGAAAATCGACAACAGAGCTTTTAAAACGGTACCGGGTCTCGGAAAATTAGATCTATCCTATTGTGAATTACAAGTAGTGGCGCCTAAAGCTTTTGATGGTGTCGAATTACTGGAACTCAAATTGAACGGCAATCGTTTAACGGAGTTGCGTCTTCAAACTGTGCAAACTCTTAGCCGTTTACATGGAGTAGAATTACAAGATAATCCCTGGCATTGCGATTGTAGACTTAGGTCGGTTAAAGAGTGGTTGACACAACATAACATTCCCATGACGATTACTCCAATATGCAGCGGTGGACCCGAAAGGGTTATAGATAAGACGTTTGCCGAATTACATGTTGACGACTTCGCTTGTAAGCCCGACATATTGCCAGTTAGTAGATACGTCGAGGCGAATACTGGTGACAACATAACGGTGCTATGCAAAGCTAACGCCATACCCGCGGCGCACATTAATTGGTATTGGAACGGCCGATTACTAGTAAACAATTCAGCTTTTAGTTCACATCAGAAAATTTTCATATTTGAAGAAGGAAGTTTTCAAAAACATAGCCATTTAGTGCTCACGAATGCTCAAGAGACCGATTCGAGTGAATTCTACTGTGTAGCTGAAAATCGTGCCGGCAATGCAGAGGCGAATTTCACAGTTCGTGTGTCAATGCGAGCTGCCGGTATGGTCACCCTCGGGAGCGGACAGATAGCAGGACTCAGCGCGGCTCTCGTTATCTTGATCTTATTTATACTACTTGTAGTTCTTGTATTACTGGTGCGCCTCAGGAGAATGCCATTTTCCGAAAGTAAAACACCGGGACAAATAGAAGTAGTGACTGTTGTTAATGGATCGGGAATTCCTAATGGAAAATCGGCTGCATCTCCGGTTACTCCTAATAACGAAACCTCGACGTTCACGGAACGCAAAATTCCGAGTGATTTAAATTTTTGCAATCCAGTTCAAAAACCACCGCGTCTTAACGACATTTCGTACACCACTAGTCATTATAACGGAAACGGTAGCGTAATTAATCCTGGTTCGTGTTTTGTGTCGCCTTCGTCGGGTTCTGGAAATAATCCCGATTTAATAAATGATACCAAAATATTAGACGGTAGTGAAGTTGGTCCCACTACGTCGGAAGACACCTACAGCGTTGAAGCATTAGAGCGCCCTGGAAGCGGAGAATATAATAGAAATGTCGATTCGCTTTATCCTTCCGGCTTTTGGGAACACGGAGATTCTGAGACTTACTCTAGGCTTATGAATACTACTAACCCCAGCTTCCATTACGACGACAAGACTCCAATTATTAGTGACGGAACGAGCGCAGGTGGATCCGAGGAAGAATTAGAATATAGAAATAGGGCTGTCGGTTATCCTTTAGACTATGGATTGCCTATTGTTGAACCGAAAGTTGAAACGGCAATAACGACTTCGACAACTCACATAACATTACCAACAAATGCAAAAACGTTAAGGGTGTGGCAGAAAGGGGGTGTTCCTGTGCTCCCTCCTGTCACCGCTCTGAAGAGAGCGCTGACTCACAACCGAAACTCTCCAGATGAAGGTTATCAAGAAGGCTGTGGTACGGATGTTTAAGTTGTTTACGACTGGCTATATACCAAAGACTCGATGTTCCTAAATGTGTGTTTTTCAGGTGAACGTAAAAAATGTTTAATAAGTCCAATGAAATCGAGTTCATTGTGTTTAGTGCTGTGAGTTTACTGAAAAGGATATGTACTTAAAAATTTAGGTGTTAAAAATATATTAATAAATTTTGTGATATCGGAGCTTCAAAAGCTAATTATGGAGTTCTCGGCGTACGACCGACATGTATATAAAAAGTAATATTTGTACATACTATACATAGATAAAGTAGGTTAAGCATTACATGCGGAGGTATAATGTCAGAAGACTGAGAAAGATTGTTAATCAATACTTGTAAGTTAAAAATTTAGTTGATTGCATGAGAACTCTTTTTATGTTGGGTATCTCATACGCCACCCTTAAATTACAGCTACAATATTCATTTCTAACTCGTAAATGTGATCATTAAGCGAATTGTTACACACCACATACGTAATTCCCTCCTGTAGGTGCTATTTATTGACATTAAAATGAGTTTAAATTGGCCGATTTTTCGTTCTTTTTTGCCGAAACATTATTTAACGCCGTAACGATGCTCGCCGTTTTCAAGCAATTCCGTTCATTTTTGCTCGCATTTTGTTCTCCATTTTTAATTCGAATTATTCTATATTATTAATTTCTTACGGAACACGTGCCAAATATTTCAATTTGAATTAACGTTAGAATGTAACAATTATTCAAGCTTTCTGACTTTAATGTAAGAGATATCGCGTTGAATAAATTATACAAATGTTTCAAGGAATATCTCGAATTAATTAAATTACTCTCAAACCAATAAAACTAACTAGTAAAAAAGTAATTAAAATACATTGCACAGTAAATTTTACAAATCTGTGACGCGATTATCATTTCTCTTTATTAGTTTTGAAAGAATATAAATTTTAATTTTCGCGCTGAGCCTTTTGTTTGCCGCCAAGCATCGATGCGCCGTTGCGTTGCGTTATTGTTATTATTCCGTCACTTTGATTGGTTTAAAAATAACGAATTAGGCGTTCGCGTAATGAAGCCAAAAGGTTTTATTGCAAATAACTGATTGTCTATATGTATATTTCAAAAATCTCAAAAATACGAGACGAATTATTTATTTTTGTATTTATTAGTATTATGTGTAGATATTTGTACCTAATATTGATCCGCAACCCAAAATTGTACATAATGTATTAGGTAGTTGAATTGTGAGAAATATCGTCCTGTATTCATTACAGAACAATTTAAATGTCAAGTATTCGTAACATGTCTGTGTATAAAGTAACTAACGTAATAATTAATAATTCAGTATTCTTAATGTTACCATGGTTTACATGATTGTAATGGTGCGAACTTTTTATTAAATTGAAAAACGTAACTTGATATATTTTGGAGTTTTATTTCACATCTCCGTTCCCATTTAGCATTACAAGACGCTGTCGTCTTCTTTATTATATTAAAATTACTCCAAATTTCGTGAATAAAATGATAAGAACCTTTTTGCGTCTTACTTGACGTCTACACAAAAGAACAAGATAATGTTAATTACCTCGCAGGTAAAACATAAATTTTTTCATTTGCAATTAAACACTTTAACCTAATGAACAACATTTTAATTCAATATTTTTATTACAAACAACATTTAGAAAATTTGGCAAACTAAGGGTTTGCCAATTTATTTGACAAGTATATAATATGTCAAGTGTAACTTCACCATTATAAAACTTACATATTGATTGAGCTAAGAATTTCATTAAATTTAATTAATTTACATAAATTTTCTTGTTTTCAACTATATTATTATAAGGACTTTCTGAAATGAATGCTGCCATTTAATAAAATCTACTCATTTGACAAATATTACTACCAATAAAAAAAACTATCAAGAATTCTCGACTACGCTTTGTAAGAGTAAAGAACTTGGGCAAAAATCTCACTTTCTGTTTAGTTTCTGCAGTGAATTGAACCTTTTTGTGACGATGTGACGTCATATACTACTTGCATTAGCCCAACGTGTCCCAAGCGTTTCTTATTTGACAATCAGTTGACAATGGCAAATATAGTAAATTTCTACCTATATTAATCATTGCTGACAGTGTGACAATATGAAAAGCTTAGACCACGTTGATCTTTTAATGTTGAACTAATGTATCTAGACGTTGGCATTATATTTCAAATATTTTTTAGTTTGTATTTCAAATATTCATAACTGGAAAAACCTTAAAGATATTTCAAGTTATTTTCCCTAAAAGTTTTTGCAATTTTAAACACAAAATACAAAATCTAATTTAAATTGGTATTTGAAATACCAATGGGGTATGCTCACCCCTGAATTTCTACCTTCTTATTGCGCTACATGACGTTACAAACTTATTCTTTCGCAGTAAAAGCTCTATAGGAAAATTCCATTTCTCAAGTTTGGTTTTAATTGTTGAATTCTGAGCCACTTTAATTAATTTTAATTTGGCATAATTTAATATCCGATAGTACATTTTAAATCTCGTCAACCTGAAATATAAATTTTCGTAAAAACTCCTCCAGTGCTTGTCAGAAGAGATGAATCATGCCAGTTTTGATTTTCGTATAAAATTGGATTTTATCTGCTAGTCAAATAAATATCCGATATCATTTTTCACCATAAAATAAGATTATGAATTTAAACGGCTGACAATATCGTTGAGATTCAGTAATTGAATATTTATTATTATTATTTTATTAAATTACTTTTAATTGTTGTCATCTTTAATATTATATTAAATTACGCGTGTCCGTCATATTAGTTTTCTTTTTATTATCACACAATTTTTTCTGGCAACTACACAAAAGGAGGAGGGTTCAAAACACAAGTAGCAAAATTAGACTGTTACAGATAAAATTTCGAGCCAGCACTAAAGGTAATGTTTGTTTTAATCCCTAGAATTTCTGAAATACAATTATTTAAAAACCCTGGATTTTCCTCGAGATCTCTCTAAAAACACGTAGCTGTTCAGTTTTCCTGTTTACGTGAAATTTATACCTGTGGCGTCCGGTTGATTACCTTTTACTGTTTTGAAAGATCTTTTGTAGAGCTGCAATGTTTTGGGATATACTCACTGTTAGTGTACAGGATAACTAAAATGTTCTATTATTAGATTATGATTATTTTTTAAATATGATAATTGAAAAATTTTAACATTTTACATGTTAAATGAATAAATAATAAACGTAAGTTATGCAATTTACTCATTAAGCATGTCAAATATTAAAGCTTTCCAATTTCAAAAATGTTTGAGTTTGCATAAGTAAATAAAAATGCATTAAAAGGCAAGAAAATAAGTTGGTAGTTTTGGAGTTTGCCCGGCTGCTAGATAGCCACAACTGCACATTTTTCAATAATTCCACATTTTTGAAAAAAAATTACTATTTTAATTACTTTTAAACTTATGAACTTACAAATATTTATTCGGAGCAAATGTATTTTTTGTGGCTAATGTAAAATTGTCAATCCTAAAAAACTACTGAATGAAATGCAATTTCAATTCACTCTATATACTCGTACTTCATATATTATATCAACCGGCCATTTTAATATTTTTCACCACATATTTGGAAATATTTCGTTAAATTTGGATATTTTCCTCTGATATAAAATAATTAGAAAATTTTTTCAATACTTCTGCTGAAACTAAGCACCTTGGATAATATGGTAAGAAGCCTTCCTGCCCAAGTACCAATAATAATAATATTTTATGTAAAAAAAATTAAATAAAGAAAACAGAATAACGAAAAAACTTTAATGTCAAAATCCGTTATTAACTTATTCTAATTTTTTCTTTAAATATGTAGCTAGATACCAAATATTTTAGTTACCTAGAAGCTAAATATTATAAAACAATTTTTTTTTACTTTTGGTAATGTTACTTATTTTCTGTTGTCCTTTTTATAGCTACGATATATATTTGTATCGGAAACAAATGAAAATTAATACACTTTTTTTCAACTTATATAATTCCAATGGGATTGAAACCATCCGCTGAGCGCTATGCATGCAAATTTGGTTAATTCGAATAATATTGATTTTATTACGGGTAGTAATAATATATTACTTACCACGAGTAAAAAAATTTCTTGTTACTATGCTAGGAATTTCTATAACAAAGGCTTTTACGGGCAGGGGTAGGAATACTATTTTATCGGAAACAAAAAATTAAAAATGTCGCTCATAAAAGGACTCAAAAGTTTACAGTCATTTTCCGATAAAAGTATTAAAGACCTCTTACCCGCTTAAAGATAAAATTGGTAGATTGCGGTAGTATTGATTTCACATAACCAGTTACTATAATATTTAGTATTATAGGATTATTGTAACAGGTTAAGTTTTAAATTTTGAAAAGAAATCAATCATATATTTTTAACTTTGAAAAAATAAGGCAAATGTTAATTGAAATCTCGAATTCCAGTGGAGAAAATAATTTATGATTTAAAAATAATATTTTTTTTTTCTTACACGAGATATTTTTAGATAGAACCCGGCATTGCAAATATTTCAAATTTAAAATATTAGTATCACGGCCGCCCGCTTTTTCTTTTTTAAGTTGGTAAAAGGTTGACCACAGAAACAGATACTGCAATAGTAATTATTGAATTTAACTAATATAGCACTGTATAATATTAAGGCAATCACGCAATATTAGCTATCAACTGCTTAATAATTTAAAAAAATAAAATACTTGCTCTATTTTTACGACCATTTAATTAAACCATTAAAATAAGTAAAATTAATAGACTGAAACTGAAATATTCGAGTAGATTGAAAAAGATTTAGTTTATATTAATTTCACCTCATTTACGAAACCTTAAAATGCTCGGTAAGTGACTTTTTAGCTTAAACTTGTGATTCCCTTCAAGTAACGAAAATCAATAAGCTTAGTAAAATATTGTTTAAGAATTTAAGTATATTGGAATAATTTAACGCAGATGGAATTAAATAAAAATAATTTATGATACAAAAAACCTAGAATTCGTTCTAACGCTAATTAATTACGTCGTGGCTTAGAATATCAATTATTTGATTTAATCGCATACAACTTTTATGGAGCTGTACTGTACTGATATAAGGGCTAAACTCACATGCAACTTGATGGAGGTACTTAGTTTAAATATGTCAATAAAGTTATTTCAGTTTCACGATTTTTAAAATTGCTACTAGCAAGTTGCTACAAAAAGCTTCAATTCAATTAGAATAATAAATTATATGTCCGCCTCTCCGTAGATATAGTTTTCCCAAAAACGATGTTATCGTTCCATTGATTTCTTATAACAGTACTGCGTCTTTCAAAATTACAATACAAAAAATTAATTTTTAAAATACACTTCCCACGGAAGCTCAATCATCTTTTTTCTACAACATGATATTCATCAATCGTATAAAACGATTTGAGAATCAAATACTCTAAAATCGCTTTATTTCTTCTCATATCTACGCTTCGCACTTCAATTGGCAGGAAATTAAAAAAGTTTATCGCACAATAATTGGTGTTTCTTCGCGACCTCACCAAAAGCATAAGGTGTGGTCTGATATAATTTCAGGTTTTAATATACAGCATAATATGAATTTGTAGTTTCCATCCTGTTATTCAGCATTCCCGTTCCCCAACCCTACAACAGTTGAAAACTAAAACTTCGATAAACTAACTCCGATCTAAACTACTATGGAAGTATAACAAAAATCGATTAACAGGTTTGCTATTCACACAAAAAATTAGCACAGGAAACGAAACGAAGCAAGGTGAGAATGGAAATTTTTTCGCGCAAATCAAATTAGTTATTTCAAGTCCGATTGCGATGTCCAGGAGCTCTGGGCAACGTTTGATATCGTAGACAATGCAAACTTATTCATAAATTAAACATTTTCACTTTCCAAAATCTGTGTAATTTCCAAAATTTTAGCTAAAACCAGAGTGGGAACTGTAAGACTACACAATGTAGTGTAAATAATTTAAGCGAACGTTAAGGGCGAAGCAAGAAGCGTTTTCTCGATTTTTTTTTTTTAAGAAACTGTTGAATATGTTTATTTAAATATTGTTAC
This sequence comes from Cantharis lateralis, assembly GCA_963170105.1. Classification (NCBI taxonomy): domain Eukaryota; kingdom Metazoa; phylum Arthropoda; class Insecta; order Coleoptera; family Cantharidae; genus Cantharis; species Cantharis lateralis. The sequence continues at coordinate 35,115,057 of OY720627.1, read as the reverse complement.
ATAAATTATCATAAGGATGCGTAACCCAATAACACAATAATAATTTTGCAGATATTAAAAATTAAGCTTGAAACAATAAGAATTTCAAGTAAATTGTGTAGTATTTAGTAAATATCGTAATTTAGAAAAACTAAACAAAATTGTGGAATAATAGATTTTTAATTATTCGTTTACCACCTCTGCCAGGTTAAGACTAAGAATATTAAAAGAAATATAAAAAGTAAAAAAGAAAATATTTATATTATGAAAAATGATTAAATAAAAAATGCAATTAAAAAATTAGTAATTGGCTTTAATTTACGTTTATGTTTTATTTTCAGTCGCATATACATAACTTGAATTTTTTTTTTTAATCATAAGAATATTAAAGAGTAAAGTCATGAAATATAATAAAATTAAAAATTAAATATACATCACTAAAATACAAATCAAATCGAAGCGATGCCACGTACTCCTGAATAATAAATTTTTTAAAGATTAAATAAGTACCTAAATAAATAAAAACAAGATTAAATGAATATTTGTATTATATCATTTTTCATAATGTAACCTAACCTGTTACCTTTGTCCTAACCTGTCAAAAGTGATAAACTAGTATCTTGAAGATTATTTAAATAATAATTTTCTATATATTATGTATTCTTCACTTTAGGTTCAAAACTCTATTATTTTAAAGTTTAGTACAGTTTGGTTGAATATTTATGCATTTTACATGCTAAATAAATAGTAGGTACATACTAGTAAATTCATGTATAAAATAAAAACATGAACATGTTAAGTAAAGAATAATAAAATTGTAAACAAACATGCAAATACTAATATAAAAATTAAACAAACAAAAACAATACAAATTTCATGCTTGTTATTTTATCTTACATCTTTAATTATTAAAAAATAATTTGATGTTTCTCTGAAGTATTTTTTACATTAAAATTTCAATTTAATTCATTTTTGCATAGTTAAAGAAGAAATTTCAGGTTTCCTAAATGGAGATGATGATAAATATTTTTTTTAGATAATTGTTCTGGTTAATTTACGATAAGATTTTTTAAAATAATAACAAACTGAGGTTCTTTCAACAAATTTACTAATTATTTTTAAATAAAAATTACTTGCAGTCGATATTTTGTTCGATCGATATTTTCAATTCATATGGACGCTGACGCTCAACTACGAAATTAAAGAGCTATATACGAGGGTAGATTGAAAAGTTTCCGGAATGGGCAAGAAAACGCTTTAATTGAACAGGTTTTTGTTTTTATTTTTCAATATAGTCTCCTTGTAGGGCGCTACACTTTTGCACACGGTGCTCCAACTTTTTTAAGCCCTCAGAAAAATATAATTTCGGGAACTCTGCAAAATAAGCGTTCGTAGCGGCGATGACCTCCTCATTTGACGTGAAGCGCTTACCTCCGAGCCAAGTCTTCATGTTTGGGAACAAAAAGAAGTCGCACGGGGCCAGGTCTGGAGAGTAGGGGGGATGCGGCACTACTTTGTAGCCCAATTCAGCCAATTTGGCCGTGGCGATTCGGGATGAATGGACCGCGCGCGTTGTCGTGGTGGAAGAGCACTTTTTTCCGCTGCAAACGAGGCCGTTTCGCCTTCAATACGCCGTCGAATTGATCTAATAAATCGCTGTAGTATTGCCCCGTGATCGTTCTTCCCGTCTGCAAAAAGTCGATGTGGATCACACCTTGCGAATCCCAAAAACGGTAGCCATGACCTTTCCGGCCGATGGGACAGTCTTTGCCTTCTTCGGAGCAGATTCGCTTGGAAAAGTCCACTGTTTCGACTGCTGCTTGGTCTCTGGTGTGTAGTGGTGGATCCATGTTTCGTCCACGGTCCCGAATCGGCGAAAAAAATCCGTTGGATTACGCTTCAAAAGGGCCAAACACTTTTTCAAAGTGGTCTCACGATTTCGCTTATTGTCCACAGTCAGCAAACGCGGCACCCATCGCGCCGACAGCTTCCTCATGCCCAAATGTTCGTGCACGATATTTTGCACACATTCATATGAGATGCCCGTGGTCTCTACTATTTCGCGCAACTTTACTCTACGATCGGCTAACACGACATCATGGAATTTGTCCACCATTTCCTCATTTGTGGCCGTTTTTGGACGTCCACTGCGTGGTTCATCCTTGGTGCTCGTACGGCCACGTTTGAACTCGCTTACCCAGAAACTGATGATCGAAAATGAAGGTGTGGAGGTGCCATGAACTTTCTGCAAAATATCTCATATCTCCTTCGCCGTTTTCCTATCCATCCAGAAATGTTTGATGACTGCACGAAATTCGTGTTTATCCATTTTTGCAAAAGTGCCCGACTTGCTTCACAAAACTGCCTAGTAAACAAGAACTGTACGACGTATTTGTCTGAAAATTTGACAGCTTTCCTAAAATAAGTTCACCTTGTCAACCCTCATAACAATTTCGCAATACGCGCGCCATCTCTTGCCAATTCCGGAAACTTTTCAATCTACCCTCGTACGTTATATACACAATTCTCCTTATCTGCACGATATTTTGCAGTATCCCAATAAGCCCTGGGCAAAGGAACTAAACAAATCTCGTTAATCCAGTTGGACTCGCACTTATTTCTTCTACGTGGAGTCATTAAACATTTAGAAATGGTTTCTTATTTATTTAAAACACAGATTTATTTTACTCGTAGCGTTCTTAATATTACAAATTAAAAACTTTCTTTTAATTAAATATAAATATTAAATAATTATCGTCGAATAAGCAACTGCAGGAATAAAAGTTATAAATATTTGGGAAGGTGAGAATCCGTATTATATTTATTAAAAAAACAAAGGAAATAATTTTACAACAATAACGAAGTCTTTATGGTTAAGGAAACAAGTAGTTTTAATATTTAATTGTAGAAAAAGCCATCGTACACAGCATGACGAGTAGCAATCCGTTCAGCTAGGTACTCCTTACCAGAAGTTCCACACCGCTTGTTTAGTACAATGAAATAATGCTTCAAAGAAACTAAAAAGTAAAATATCTCTCGTATTTTTGTTGCAATTTAGTTTAAAGGTTTTACACTTGCCTGCTCAACATTAGCTTTGAGTCACTAATGTCAGTTCTTTTATACTTTTTTTCGCAATAACAATAAACATGGATAGATATTTTTGTACTTGATATATTTTGCACTTGTACTTTACTTTATTAATGACTACAATCCAGTGTAAGTTTTTAGTAGTGGTATTTTTGAATTTTTGGTTTTGCAAACTCGGAAGCGATTGGATTTCAATTAGTCAAATCTTGGGGCGAAAAATAATTGTAAAGCCAACGAAGAAAAATAATTGCGTTGAAAATTTCAATCAAGGTTTTCCACTATAATATTTTAATTTTGTTTGGAATAGGTTACTTAAGTCTACTTACAGTTTGGGCCTTGGATAGGTATTAAACTTTTAATTAATATTCTTATGTATAAATTAGTAAATCGATAAGTAGGTGTATGAAAACTTCACAACTTTAATTAGAAATTGTCATTTAAATGAATTTCCAATAATCAAGCAGAAAGTTTAGAGAAAAAATATTTTGAGAAACTTCAAATAAGTATAGAACTTGAATTTTATTAAAGATAACGACCCAGCAATTTTAACAAATTTATTGCTTACGATATTAAATCAAAATTTTTTAATTAAAATTGGTAAACTAAATTAAAAATTGTTGAAAGAAGTGATTAACGAACGTCTGTCGTAAAATTTACAGAAACTCGAAAAATTGATTAACTTTTTCTTTAAATAAAAAAATAATTTTGTAAATTTTGTGTAAAAAGAAGGAAATTGCGATTCAAGTTACTCCTTAGGATTTGATAGCAATTTAAAGCATCAATAATAAAACAGTCAAGTCAAGTAAATGGATACTTTGAGAGAATTTTAAGTTTCCCAGTTTCTTGTTTTTTCAAAATTTATATGTAATGTGTTCTTTATTATTTATTTTAATTTAAAAATAATTTATTTGACGAAGGTTTAGTTGCAAGTGCTATTGTACTTAATTATTTGAACTGGTAAAAATATGAATAAATAATTTAATGTATTATCTATTATTTGAATAAATTCGATAAAAATAATTTATTTATTTTATTCTCTAGTTAATGCTCAATGAGAGTGTTTAAACAGTGCTTAAACAATTTTTATTGAAAATAAACAAAGTTTACCATTTAAAGCCCTTAACCACCGGGAGCTAAAAGCGTTGACCTACAACAATACATCAAAATTGTTATAAATTCAAATACTTTAGAAAAAAATTTGATTTTATCCATTATTCTGCCACAAACATATTTTAAAAGAAATCAACCCCCAATGATCAACAATTAATTAAAACAAGAAATGAATATTGACTTTAATTACACTTTATTACATGTGATATATGTATAATGTTAGGGCGATTTCCCCTTTCAACATTAGCTAAATACCAATTGGGCATCCCACAGCACTAACTGTAAATGAATTAAATATTGTACACTTTGCTAACGACAGCAGCTTGTTCTCGTTATCGCTTCCGCTTCCAACACTAACAAGATCTCGACCATCTCGACGCATATTTTACTGTCAAAACCAGAAATTAAAAAATTCTTTAATTGGATGGTTATTAGAAACCTGCAATGTAAATACATAAAATAAATTGAAATGGGTCGTTATCTGCAATAATTGAAGTTGATAAGTTAGATTCTTTTAATGAGCAAAGCATATCCAAAAATCATTATTCCGTTAATGTTGCAAATATCATTGGTAGAAAATTGAGTTTATTTCCCCAATATTTTTGTTCTTGTCAGAACGCGGTTTCCACTTGGACGGGTGACCGTTTAGAGAACACTACTTATTGATGCTCTTTTCCAATTTTAGAGTTGAAACATTAAACTAAATTCGATTTTTTGAAATGAAAACCAGCTGTTTTAATTAAAATTTGATCCGTCCTCGGTTTTACTAACTTGGCTGTTTAATTTTCTTAGTTAAGCCAATTAACTATTTTTAGTTTTTGATTAAATTTTATTTTTACATCCAAATATACAATTTTTATAGAATTTACTATCTGCAACCAACCAACATAGTAGCTTTTACAAAATAAAACTGACGAATTCAAATTATCTAAAAAATAATCTTTGTTTATCTCTCTATTTACAAAAGATACGTGACATAATCCCCTTGGGAAATCTTAAGATTTGCCACAGAAAACCTTCAATCATTATGCACTTTTACGATTTTCACCAGGTCAAAGTCAGAAAATAACTGTTTTACAATATTTCAAAACACAACATTAAATTATATATTCAGCGATTTTATTACAGCATGGCCCGTTTTCCGCAACCGATTCGCCATTACTTCCTATCCTTATAATGTTTGATGTAATGTCACACATTATAATAATTATTTACAAATTTCTCAAAATTAGTTTCAAATTATTATTATTCTCAAATTATTTCCAAAGTACCGGGATAATAAATTAAATAAATTCATGATAAAGTCAACTTTTTTAATTAAACGAATTATTTACAACAATACATTGCAAATTTTTTTTAAATTAATTAATTAGGTAGTTAGATTAGCTAGATAAGCTATAACTTGAAAAATTATCATTCAAATCTAAAATATATACGAAAACCAAGTTAAAACATCTTGAATTTTTAAAAAATAACAATTCGTAATTAAATTCAGTAATCGAAACTGTAAAAACCACATTTAAATATTCAAATCAATCTTAAAATGATGATCACATTGTCAAGAGACCATCCATGCCCCTGTTGAGAATTCTTCCACCCATACATCTCCATCTTACGTGTCCACAAAAAATCCTTATTGTAGGCTCTCACAATTTATGAGATGTTTTTTCTTAATTTCCCGCAATAAATTCAATTTAAATTCTAAAACATTTTCTTTGTCATTTATCGACACTACATTCTTCTCGGATTTAGAATAACTTTCTGTTCTTTCCCATCCTTTACCTTTTTTCTTAAATATTTTTATTCCAAAATTTGATGTATCTGATGTATTAAAAATATTTACTTAATTAACGTCCAGGTCACCGATACAATAGAATAGTCAATTATGTAAATAGAATAAAGGATATTTAAATTTTTGAACCATAAACTAAATCACGAGTTATAAAGCAATTTGATGTAATTGTGTTATTAGTTATTGCTAATTCGCCGATAAATACCAGCAATGCAATCGAAAATCAAATTACAATTAAACCGCAATATTAGATTAAACGCATTGTTTAATACAATTTTTTGTAGTAAGCGCCTGCATCGTTAGCATTAGGTAAAGAATTTTTTATAACGTTGTGTATGCGGGTTGGAAGTGAGGATCTAAATGAGTAGAAAAAGTCTCTTTCCTTTTATCCCAGCTTTACTGTTCCTAAAGAACTTTTTAGATAGCCCACTCATACTGAATACAAATATATTTAAGAAACAGCCAAAATATACTTTTTATATAAAATTCTACTATTGGGATATTACAAAAATGATCCTTTTATGTTAACTATTAGAAAACCAATTTCTCTATAAATATTTCTATCTAAATAATAAAATCATAATTTTGTCAATATTACAAAATCCCTTTGGAGCAGCTTAACAAATTTTGCAAACATCTGCAAGTTCTATTTTTAAAAATTAATTAAATTACCAACAGAGAGAAAAAGATATTTGGTTAGCATTTCACTGTTTCTAATTTCAATTGATTTTAATCCGAAACAACTTAAAACGTTCCAATTTTAATTTTACTTAAATACCTGCATTATTGCACGTACAAATGTACGCACAGGAATTTCTTAACAATGTATGAACTTTCAATTTTATTTAACAGTTCACTTTTATGTTTTTCTTAAGTCTCCTTGTAAATTTTTTTGAAACTGATTGGCAGGTTCAAATCAGTCATCAGTGCAGTAACTAATTCGCCATGCTTGTGACATCAAGCGATTGATTTCATTTGTTCAAATATTTCATCCATTGAACTTAAAAAGTAACTGCTCAGGAAGACAACAGGACTAGTTTGCAGTTATTCAAAAATGCCCAAAACAGATCAGATTTAATTTTTTTGCAATTGGAATCAAATTACTAGCAGCAAATAAAACTTTATTTTTGCAAATAGTACAAATTTCATCTTTTCGTTATTTATCAAATTCTATTTAATACAAAGACATTCAATTTTATCAAGAAGCACCAGCACATCCTATTCAGCAAAATACTATTTGTATTTGTAATACTACGTAGAATACATATGAAACTGCCGGGACTTTTTTTGAACTAGCATACCAAAACTTTGACAGTAGACATTTCTGTTGTCTGTGAAATTTATTACTGTTGGTCAGATTTTAGGGCTAGTTATTGTTGTGAAAAGGAATAATTAATTGGTGAGTTTCAGCAACATTAAGAAGAACCACAAATTGTAATAATTATAAAGTTTATATTGTCGTCGAGTCTCATTCGTCCAGGTTTAGTTATTGATGTTAGAATTTTTTTGACTGAAATTAAAGAATGTCTCGATTTGATTTTTGTCTGTAGCAATTAGAACATCCATTTACTTTTCGAATATATTTAACAAATTAAAGCGAAATCATACCTACTATTTAAAATAGTTTGTTAATAACTGAAATGACAAAGATCAGAAAAATTCGGGAAAATTTAATTTATTATAATAATATTTTAAATTAAAACCAAGTTAAATAAACGCTTAAGTATTTTTTAAATTATTTAAATTCGAAATTCGTGTCTAATAAATACAATTTTTTAAATAATACTTAAGCGTTTATTTAACTTGGTTTTAATTTAAAATATTATTATAATACCTGTAAAGCACGTTGTTCAGTTTATTTTCTTTTTACTGCTACGTAACCTGCATAAAAGTGCTGGTAGTTTCCGATTTAATGGTTTTGGATTTTTCAATGATTAAGTTATAGCAGTAGATTACACTTAATTTAAATAGAATTTACACATTTTGTATTTAATATGTTTGATGGGTTATAAAAGCCCATTAAGTTTAGGTGGAAATAATTTTAAAATTTTACAAAAAAAGGGGTTTAAAATTGTAAGTAATGCATAATATTTTGGTATTTATGTAGATTAACTTTGTAAAAGTTTGCAATACAAAATAAAAGGGTAACCGCGCTCATTATAAAATTATATGGGCTTTTATATTCACCTTTTAAAGGTGCAGGATATTCCATTTAAAATGTCAATTCAAAAAAAAAAATAGAGGAAGTTGAAAAGAGTTAACTATTGTACTATATGCTTTATTAATTTTTATTAGTAATTAATAAATTGTTAATTAAATAGGAGTACTTTAATGTTTAAATTAGTTAACTGCTAACACTTTAACCCACACTTACACGTACAATAATATTACCAAATTGTTATATAATATGTTAAAAATAATGCATGAGATTATGTAAATTGTTGTTTACTTATGAAGTTTGTTTAGGTTATACCCCTTAAATGAGGTATACGATTGTACATAAGGGTTAATTAATAAGCAAGTGGTTTGTAAAAACTTCTCATAATACACAGTTACCTACACTTTACAGTGGCACGTCATTTCGTAAATAGTATTTTATAATTTATAATCACACATGTAAAATACAATAATTTAACTCAAGCTTTAGTTTCTTATTAAATTATTAAAGCTTAACTGAAATCCTATGCGATCTCGACCGATTTGGGTAAATTGAAATTCTTTTAAACCGACAAGTGCTAAATTTTTTTACTTATTTGTACACGACAACTTGTTCATAGGTGATAAATAATTGTTAGAAAAACGCTAGGTACCTTTATCAATCTTGTAATTATAAATTGGCAAGGAGAGAATTGGAATTATCACTTAAAAAAGATCATAAACTTAGTGACATCGCATTGGTTACAGAGAAGAAGAAACATCAAAATCCAGAAAAATAATGGGACTTCTTTTTAACAACTATTAGAATTATGCAATATTTCAATTACTATTTTAAGTAATTTTACATATTTTATGAAATTTTACATATTTTATGTAATTTTACATATTTTATGTAATTTTACATATTTTATGTAATTTTACATATTTTATGTAATTTTACATAAAGTTCTGCTTTATTGAAATAACCAATTCGGCAAGGTAAGTCTAAGTAATAAGGTATGTGTAAGACCTAGGTTAAAATTCTTAGATTTTGTGTATTCCGATCATAATTTTTATTTAATTCTATTCCTCGTAGGAAATAATTAGCTAAACTGTGGTATTAGCTCTTAAAAAACGTAAGTTTCCGGAAAACCAAAAATAGTTAACTGGTGATCAAATCCAAAACTGTATAAAATTAGGTCTAGTAGAGTGCTAACCTGGTTCGAAAACCGAAATAGAATTTTCAATAAGATGAGATCTGAATGTGGAAGTTCGATGGTTTTTGCCACTGCAAAAAATTACTTGCTACAAACAATGTTCTACTAGCACAAACAAATGGAAGGTCTGATGGAAACCTTTGAGTAAAATAAAATTACCCATTGTCTCAACCTACTATGTAGTTTCTACGAAATTAATTCTACAAGTACAAGCAAATTTAAGAAATAATGCCAGTTCATGTATCTAGTCTTGGTTTTCCCACCAAACCAAATTTTTGCGGCCCAGACATAGACGAAAACTTAAAACGTTACATGTAAAATTGGGTTTTATTGCTCATTTTACTCGGTAGTTACTAGTTGACTACTGTCTAGACCAATAAATAATACAAAAAATGTGAAATATGAACGTTTTTTCAAAAAAGTCAGCTCACTCAATATCTAATTTGATTGTTCTTAAAAGTAATATGTCTGCCAGTTTCAGGGGTCCTCTTTGTCCTTGATCTCTGATGTTACACATTAATTTAATATATTATTTAAAAATTTTCAAAATTTCCAAATGATATAATGTCGTAATTTATAAATATTGTTTAAGAAAAAGTTAAAAGATCGTTTACTTTGTTAAAAAAGCTCAATTTGCAAACTGTAAAATATTGAAATTGATATTAAAATAATTTTCTTGTAATTTTACATAAAGTATAAATTATGTGGGTATATGGTTTTTACTTATAAGGGCAACAGAATAACATTATCTAAACGCTTTGCGGCAAAGTAAAAATGAGATTTCTGTTCTAAATTAGACTAAAAACCTGACAAATGCAAATTAGAAGCGTATCTCGTAGCTGCACACTAGGTTTAGTGTAAAGTTGTTGGGATTGTTAGTTATCTTTTGATCCATCACAGCCGTTATCAACATTAATCACTTGTGACAATGGTGCCCAATGTGTTGTCCTACTGATATTTGCTCATAGTAGTTCTCTGCCGCCAACATACAAGAGAACAATTAATTTTGAAGCATTAGCTACGTTCCATAAGTGCAAAATGAATTCCACTTGTTCTTCTCTTCGTCGTGCATAAAATTCATTAGTAATTACATAATTTCGCTCAAGTTATTTGCGCACAATTTGGCATTCCACCACTATACATATTTCTCTTCGCTATAAACATCTACACAATTGGATGTTTTAAAAGCTCAACCCCAAGAATCTTAATAATGTTGCAAATAAAATATAAAACTTTTAAAAACAATGACAGTAATAAATCTTATTTGAAATGTAACATAAAATTTTAAAATAAGTTCCATAAAATAGCTTTATGTGCACTTAAAGGTACACGAGTATGACATTGAGTTATGGTAACAAAAATCTCTGATATGTAAAGAATAATAACACAATACCTTATTTGAGAAATATTTATTCTGAAAGTTGTATTTCGCATTTTGTTAACTTCAAACGTTTTTTACATAAAGGACGGCTTTCGAAAAAACAAAAATAAAAACCTACTTTAATTTGTAAGTATTATTTAAAGTCTAAAAAATTTAATTAGCTAATTCCCTTGGGGATTCGATATTTTTGGTCTGGAGACAGCGTAAGTTAAGTTAATAAGTTTTGTTTTAAATTTCCAATCAAGCTTGAACATTAATCATCGGCTTCACTGTGCGACAACGCATAGAATAACTTCTTGACATTTTTACATAATTTATTATTAAAATTATTAATTTATTAGGTTAGGTTAGTTCAGTATGATATCATTGGTGATATTTCGATTAATCTTGTATATGTTAGAATATTTAATTACTTTCAACAAACCAATAAAATTAAGTGCTTTAATTTGGCTCCGCCCATATATAAAACTGTTAATTGTCATTGGTTAGTATATTAAATTTAAGGTTAGGAACCAGTTAACTGATGTAGTTTGTGAAATAATTATATTTAGCTACTACAAAAATGAACAGCTGTTGCATGATCTCTATGGTACTGCAAATTGCATTATTGAACCAGGATAAACTTTTGATAGATCTTTTAGAGTGATTATATTCAAAGCACGACTCGCTTGCTCGTATGATATTGCCCACCGCATTGTTATTGACCTAACCACAACCACACAAATACCAAAAATCACAATTTATAAATACAAATTACAAAATACCCAACAATTTCGAAAACAAATACCGTATGTACTAAATTTTCGGCAAAATTAAAATATTGTTTCTCGTTCATTCATATCAAGAGCAACATAATGTTTCGCACAAGAACTTATCGATTTCCTATATCTACACTCATACAAATTTCAATATTCACTCAACTTAGTAAACTTTCACGCTCAGTTTTAATATACTTTTATTAAAAGTGTTCACATAAGAGGTCACGCTCACCAGAAGGGATGTTTACACGAGCTCGTGTAAACTTTTAAAAATAATCAACCACAAAAGTAAGTAAAAAAGTATTTTCTTTTTCGCCATGTAATATTCAGTGATAAAAATATTTTCCATATTTAACAACACGTTTTTCTAACGGTAATGTGTAGGTTCAAAAATTATAATAACCACCCCTAGAAAAAACAACTTTAAGTTTAAACTTACGCCACAAATAAAATTCCATATACTTTTATAAAAATTTCGAAATTACTTCTTCAAGTGGGTTCCAGCTTTTACGAGTTATTTCTTTACAAAGAATTCCTTATATAATAAATGCAGTCAATAGTATAACTACTACTCTTATCGGTCAATGTATGCAAATAATTTTTCTTTTAGGATTTTGCCAGCGGTTTGGAATTCAACGGGGATTTAATTTAACTTTTATTAATATTTAGAATATCAGAATTCTAAGTCCTAAACCATTCTTGTATTTTAGAACAACCTGAAGAAGTCCACTTAGGAAATTTAAAATGTACATCATTTCGTATATAAAATACACCGTCGTCATTTTGTACATGTTTTCATGACCACTGCATTTTATATGGAAAAAGGTTGTATGTACATATTTGTTATGGTAAAGGTTTCGTATAAATACTTAATAAATTATAGACAATAGAAAACACCGACCTCAAAAATCTTTGACCTGATTGTTCAAGTATCAACAATCAGGATAATCACTTATGGCAATTGGTTATTTAATCTTTCATTTTATAAAGATTTTCTTGCATTTTCCATCGAAACATTTGGTGTTTCGCAATCGCAAAAGCAATAAAACGATTTTATTTTGTTTCAACGCATCTTACTCGAAAAGATTTATTTACGAAATAAGAATAATAAAGCACAGTAAGAGGATATTGTTCTAATTGCACTGAATGCTAATTAATTACTTAATAAAATTACATTATAACCGTAAAATTCGTTCATGATGTAATGAGAAAATAAGGGAAAAACAAGTAAATTGCAAAAATTAACTTTTATTTACATTATTTATCGATGTTATAGGTTCAAAACGTAAATAATATCAACAAATTTTTGGATTACACATACATAATCCCGCATATACTGGTAAAAAAGTTAATATTTGGAAAAAGTCTAATATTTTGCTATTAAAAATTTATTGTAATGATAAATTAATAACAGATTTTAAACAAATACTACAATGCGTTTATGAATACACGAAATGTTGTTCTCATAATTTGCTGGTATTCTAATTTCAAACAAAGCCTCGAATTGTAATGAACAGAATTAACAATCAAATTTGGTTATAAATAAACAATATTAGAGCTCTGTAGTTCAAAGGATTCTGTTCTATATTTTAGTAAAGGTGTAATGTTAATTGTTTCCAAATAATCTGCTAGTCTAAAATAAAATAAATAATAAAGTACAGCCTCGGTAATCCAAACTAATTAATTCAATGGTGTTCTTGTGAAATATTTAAATGTATTACATATTCTATATATTATAAAGTTCAGGTTGTTCTATAACACACTTTTCAATGGTTCATTCATATATTATAAGCCCGAATGCATTATATTCACTTTTTGGTCAAGTTCACCCCACTGGCTATTTATACCTCGTTTCACGGTACTCTCATTCTTCTAGTCGATAACTGTTAAAATGTCGACCAATAGAAATTTTGCAAACGAATTTGTAATAAATTAAACATCCGCTATATCGAAACTAATTTTTATCTTAATTATTTTATATTTTATTCTATTCTTCTTCACATTATCAATGTTGCACTGTGACAATACTTGATTTATAGATAACAAAATGATAATAATTATACAAGCATTATTGATTTGTTAGTCCATTCATTTAATATTATCATCTAACGATAATTCATTTGGATAAATAATATATAAACCATTATAGTATCAGCACAAATTTAAAGAACATTTATGTCAAAATAATTTTAAAATAATTTGAGTACTCTATTGATTTTTGTCAGTTCACCTATTTATTATATAATGATAATTCACTTGCGTAAATAATGTAAATGCATTATATCATGTATCGACCCAAAAAAGCATACATTTCAAAATAATTTCAGTTTAAAATATTTTATTTCATTACCAACTAAATTTTTTCAAAATAATTTTTAAATAAAAAAATAAGTTGATAAAGGCGTTGAAAGATAGTTTAAAGAGTGGGCTTATTATATTTTATTTTATTTCTGGAGTCGATCATTTAAGAAGGAATAAGGAAGATAAGCTAACAAAAATGCCTTGTCAATTACATTTATTCCCCTTCTAAACTGTGATTGATTATTTCAAATATTTATTTCTTGGTATTGCTTTTCATCAACGCCGTAAGTGTACCTTTATAAAGAATATCTAAATAAAAATAAAACTTTAATTTTGTTTTACCGATTTAAAAATAAAAGGGGGATCTTCCACTTTAAATATTCTTGTACCTTGGCCCATTGAAATTTTTAGAACCTTGAAAAAATATTGATTCCAAACAATTTATTTTTATAAATTTAACCAAAGGTATCTACACTCAAATGCCAAAGTAATAAAAAAAATTATAAATAGTAAATTATTGAAATATGGAAATGAACAATAAAAATAGAAATACATATTATCTTCATCAGCGTTCAGTAATGATTTGTTATTATTAACTATTTTCGACTAATTCAATTCAAAATTTAAATTTAATATAAAATTTTATTGTATTTACTTTTAAAGAAAAAAAGATTTGTTAAAAATATTACATTGGATTTTTTCAGGAAAAAAGCTTAAGAGCATTATGAAATAGTGAACTTTTGTTATAAAAACAATTATAAAATAAAGAACATACACACTTTGTAACTTAGAAACTAGTTTTTGTTCTTATTTGATAGATACGCGGTTTTCTTTAGTTTTCTTGTAACTTTCTCAATATCAGTTCATATTATACTATAATTTTCTTCAAAATAATATACATACGAACTTTGTGTATTTACTTTGAATTTACATTTTCTTACCTAATTTAAATATATTAAAGTATTTTTTGTTTAATAAAAGTTGTTATTCGCATATAAAAGTTAGTACATTTATACTGGCTCTGGTGCCGTGGGAGAGCACTAGTGTGGGATGCCACATACGTGGAAACGCTAGCTTCAACTCACATTACAGCCTCATCTCAATAGGCAAATCAAAATTTAATAACCTAAAAATAAATTTTGCTCATTGGCCATGTCCAATTTAATTTTATTAAATTATTACGAAAATTTTAATGGAACAATATTATATTTCAAAATCAGACTCCCTGGATGATTTTACTTTTACCTTAAATAAATTTTTCTTTGCTTTCTCTTTCTTCACTTTCATTTGTTTACAATTAGTGGTATCTTTAAAATCAAAAAACATTAGTAGCCAAAATCACTAACAGGGCCCAAAATGTATATTGCTCCGAATAATGCATGTTTTCATATTACATATTATTATTTTCATTTTAGCTTCTAATTAAGTTCCCTTCGACGGGGACACGTCATTATTTTACTTTAAAGACAAATTTCACGACAAAAAAATTACACTTTCACTATGACAAGTTATTATTGAGTGACGTAAAGTGAATTTTTTTTGTAAATGATTATTTTACTTTAAATTTAAAGGCCCATAAAAACAATTTTATGTGGTAATTAATATTTTATAAAAATCGGGAAGTTGTTTTAATCATAACTTGAAAAAAATTCTGATAATTTTCAGTTTTACGGATGCATAAAAAACATTAATTTATAAGTAATTTGTATTATTAATTTAATAGGGTTTGTTTAAATTATTAATTTTATTACAGATAAGTTGTTTAAAATAAGCTATTGTAAACACAAAGCAATCTATTTAGAAGCAAATGCAATAAATTGTAAACAAAGTTGCTTAATTATGTGCAAAACGCGTCCACGTTTTGCACCATATGGCACTGAGAAGTTTTGATTTCTATGTCCAAGTTACGTGACCGTAAAATTTTTAAGTTATTTTGACATATAAGCTAGTCTCGACGCTCTACACCAAAGTTTAAAATTTAATCAATTTTATTTAAAATAACTTGAAGTGTTATTAATACTTCAATAGTATACATATACTTACAAATAATACTTGTCTGGAATCAATGACAATTTTAATAAACAAAGTAAGTCTGTATTTGAATTTGTAATATTATGTAACTTAAATAATTTTCGAAAAAATTGACTTTTGTTATAATATTATTCAATTAACTTCATAACTTTTCTAGCTCTTTAAATTATTATACAAAGTTTATCTCATGGGTATCCAAAGAACGAAACACGCTTGCTCGACGAAAAGTGTTATAAACTATCAATTCTTGGTATGTTAAAATAATTTCGTAAGCTATAATTCAATTTTATACATTTTATTATAAGAAGCATGAATATGGACACTAACATAGCGGAAGAAATCGAAAAGAGACAACTTATATGGTTCGGCCATACAAAGAGAATGGGGGAGGATAGATGGCCGCGAAAAGTATTGGAATGGATACCGCCAGAACGGAGAAAAAGAGGACGGCCTAAGAGAAGCTGGAGAGATGATATAGATGGGGCGATGATTTCCAGAAATATAAACGAAGAGTTATGCCGGGATAGACAGAGATGGAAACTGGGAACGGAGAGGCGGCTCCAGCCGTAGAAATCCGTATATATATATATATATTATAAGAAGTAATCAATTTGATATTTCATTATTATATTAATTTATTTTTATGGCTGTTCTGCTACTTTCCAGTACACAGTCGTCAGTGCGCACTTAGTGCTAACTTGAAGTGAAACTCTTCTAAACTCACTGACACTGAAATTCCAATATTCGACAGAAAATTTAATATTCAAATACTAATTTTTCTCTTTCTGTTTATTACATTTACACAAGTACCAAATTATAAAAAATTATACATGATTTACATTTCAAACTTAAAAATTATACATCCAATACATTTGGATAATGTATATGTAAATCTTGTTTCCGGCAAATTATTTACATTGTTTACAATTCATAGTGAAGCAGGTAAAACATTTAATAAACGCATACAAAGTTCATAGGAAATGTCAACAACACTAACAAAACGTTAGTTAAGTGCTTACCTAACTAGCGATTTTCCATACTACAACATATTGTTGTAGGCTAAATCTGTTTTAATTGGAATTTATAAACTACAATTTATCGACGGTTATTTATTAAGAGTTTTTTTTAAACAAGACGATTAGATTTCTTTTTATAGAATTGCGAAAAGTATTATTTCACGATCGTCGTGAAAATTTATTTTTTTTCTATAGCAGATGTTGACGAAAATAATATAAGAAATGAAACACAAACAAACATCAAGTGTCACTTGTTCTATTATTTTCAGTCGAACAAACCGTAATTAAACATTTCATATAGAACAAAATATTGTATACCGTAAGACAAGACAGCTAGTGTTTAACTATGCCTACTCGTTCAGTAATAGTGCCTGTTTTCAACTCGTGGCGTAAAATACTATTTATTCTTCAAAATATGTTTCAGTTAGTTAAAATTTAGAAGTTTTGTAACTTATGCTTACAGAATATCTAGATGTGCAAAATATTTACTAATATTTCTATTAGTAATACATCAGCTGGCGTAAAATAAAGTTTCTTATAGAAAATAGTTGTAATGTCTTTAGTATTCGGCAGTCGAGCGCCATATTTTTCTTAAAAATAAAAATATGGCAAATTCATCTGAGATGAATTTTCCGTAACTCAGAAATATTTAACATTAAAAATTTTGAATTTTGTAGTAAAAGTTGGACCATTACTGATTTTGAATGCTTTCGATATTGTCTGAATTAATTTCCCTTGACTTCTTTTTGTGGGGCTATCTAAGGAATCTTAGTAATTAAATTACGACAAGACAACAATTCTGTACAACCTTCGCAACGAAATTACCTGCATGCTAAAGCATTTAATGAAAAATTCGCCGGAAATGGCTCAAAACTGTATTAATGCTAGATTACATCACAATTAAATTTTGCAAATTAACTTTTTAGTAGTCTTTTTCACATTTTCAAGCAATGACCGCGTTAAAATCTCATTCTATTGACAGTACGTGTGTTCGGCGTAAATAGATGAAAGGAGCCTGTTTTAGTGGGCGGAGCTGGATGCAGATCCCTTGAAGTCGTGTTAGTGCTAACATGATTTAATATATTTATTTTAGATTGAATTAAAAACAAATTTCTGTGTCGGTCAGTCTGTCTGTGTGTCGTCAGATTTTGTACCTCGATTTATTCCAGAACCATTCAACCAATCACTACCAAGTTTGGTATGGTAGTAAGACTTACGAAGGAAAATAAGATTTTTGTCGTAATCTGTCAATTAGGAGTGCCACTACAATAAAATAATACAATATTTTTAAAAACGATTCAAAAATTACAAGATGTCAAAGTTAAAACTTCAAGAGTGAATAACTCATGAAGTACTGAAGGAATCTCAACCAAATTTGATATGTAGGAATATTGTCCCCAAAGGACTTGACAGCATATGGAACCCTTCAATAAAAGCAGGAATGCAACATGAAAAAAAATCAATTTTTTTTTACGAAAACTTGGAAAAGTCCTCATCCCTCGATTTTCTATGGTGTCTCTGCGTCGATGGCAATCAAACTTTTTGGACGTATGTCTTGTGGGCTGATTAAGAAGTAGACACCTAATTAATCAAAATTTGTATAGATATAAAGGAATATTTAATAATTTATTTCTTTACCGTTGTTGGTTTACAATAAAATCGTGTGTATAAATTAAATGATGACAAATAAAATAATAAATTTATTAATATATAAAAATGTTATAAAATTTATCATGCGAAAGAAGCACAATATCTTGGCTAAGCTAAAAATTAAAGATGCAAATTTAAATGAATCTGGAATATACGTATATGTATGTAGGTAAATCCTCTCCGGAAAATCCAATTTAGAACAGTTACATTATATGATAGAATGTGCTTTTCTGGAGTATGGCAAATTTATAAATATACGGCCTTCTGAAATTTTTTCATTATCGCTTGCGTTTAACCATGTTTTAAGGCAAAAATAGAAAAATAACTGAACTCTCTTGTTCTGTAAAGCATGTAATATGGCTCAGCCTGCAGCATCACTCATGTTGATTATATTAAAGCAGTTGTCAGCAAATACCATACTTGAAACGATAAAATTAATTTGCAGGTGGAATATTTTCCTTTAGAGCACCGTTGATAAATTTTAATATTTTTAAAAATCCTTAAAATTTTTCCCAATAATTTTATGATATTAGGAGTATATAATTATTATTACTAGACAAACTTTATGAAAAATAAGTTATATGAAAAATAAACTTTAAGAAAAATAAAAAAAGGTTATTGAAAAATATATTTCAGGATATCTCAAGTTGTTTCTATATAATATTGATCACAATTGATTGTAATCATCGTTTTAGGGTTCGAAGAAGTTTTATGCTTCTTCTTTCGGTAATTTAATTTTGTGTTTATTATGTGAAATATTTAAGTAGTGAAAGATACCTCCATTGTAAAGTGTACTTTCTGGACAATTTACTAAATTAACTGCTGTTATTGATAGGCCCAAATGACCATTTACTATGCAAATTAAAAACGTATTAAGGCAACTTGACACAGTTTTTAATGTAATCCTTTCGAACACATTATATTGATTGGTTAAATATGCACTCTTCGTATTTTTTAATTAAGCACAACTTAAAAAGCCAATTAAAAATTTGAAACAAAAATAACAAATTAATATCAAAAATAATTCAGGAAGTTCAATTTTCAGTTTTAAAACAAGTGGTTCACCTAATTTTATTATAAAAATTGCAACGAACGGAGGTTTTCTCAAATATAGCAATTTGCATAATTTCCTAATTGCAGCTTACAAGCGTCAAGAACTTTTAACAAATTTAATTTTAACTTATTTCAAACTATGAAGCTTCAACGTGATTAAGAGCAAACTTGTATAAGGGAAAAACCTTTAATAGCCAACCCAACAATTTACAAATTAAACATTAAAATGGTATAAAAGTATTTGATACTTTAAAACTTTCAGGTGTACAAAATTTATTGTATAATTCGATATTTATTGATCTTAAGTTGAACGACTGAAAAATTTAAAAAGTTATGGTTTCACAGTTGCTAAATGTATTATTTAATAAAGTACAGTTCGTTACTACCAGGTACATCACATATAAGGCTTCCGAAATAGGAAAAAGAGGATTACAAATTAAATTAGGTATTTTTAGAACACTTTCTAGGCTGTCAGGTTACTAGCCTGAAAAATTTACTGAAAAGAAAAATAAACAATTCATAATATTATCAATTCGTTGTTGAAAAATGAAAGTTGATATTTGAAGTTTCAATATATGGAATAACTCGGAAATGCAAAGTAAATCTTTAAAAAGAAATATCAATATTGTAATTCTAATGAAAGACTTTTTCCTCCAGACTTGGCCTACATTCGCGAGGAATTTTTGTAAGTGAAATTGTTAAGAAATTTACTTCGAATATTACCTAGTTATTTATAATTCAAAAAATCTGCATAATACCTTTAAGTGCCTTACATAAACAAGGTAAGCATGCTTGTCACGTCAATCTAAATTGAAATAAAACGGAGTTCTCTCGTGTGATAGCGGTGTAATCACTGGCAGTTCCAATTGTGACAATGAGCGAAGTGCTTGACAGATAAGCGGTGATGTCTGTTGGAATTTATGTCTTCTCTCACGAACTACGCTTACAACGGAGACAAAATGACAATGTAGTTTGGTTTAGCTCTCTGCAGATATAATAATTATGCGGGATTTACACTTTATACCTCTCTTTACACTTGCTATCCTACGTATGCTTAGGAATATAACTTCATAAATAGTTTCTGGTTGGAATATCAAACATATTGGGTAGGGTTAAACTTCATTAAGGTCTTTCCATATTAAATTTTGTTAAGCGTTATTAATTATAATCCAATGTATGTACTAATAAATTTCAAGACAACCCAATTTCTCATTACCATTGCAATTTCAAACTCGTTGAGCATAAATCTTATATAATACTTGTAAAAATTGAATATCGTGACTGGACGATATAACTCGAGAATCATTTTTCTAAATTTTAAAATTACAACTTTTCAGATTAGCCACATTAAAAAGCACCATACCATGTAATACTATTAGGGTAATTAAACTAAAACAGCAAGAAATGTCGAAACTGATAAGCTTTGTAAGCAAAACATTCACCCTAGGGTTCATAAATCAGAATAAGTCCAATATTTATGCGCTCATGTCATGCAAGTCATATTCGTCATCTCGTATGATTCACTACCAAGGTTCCTTCTTTTGAGGGGCTATCAAACCTAATACAATAAAACCAAGCACATAGAATGGAACAGATAAATTACCAAATTACTTAAAGTTCGCAAGGAATACACATAATATATATTTTTATGCTGCTGCCTAGCACAGGACGAATTTAGAATACTTTTGACATATTTGGTGTTTCATGAAATAATGACACCTGATTTAACTTCAGGTGAAAATTCAGAAATTGTCTTTGTCGGAGGAAAAGCAACCGGAAACCCAGTCATTTCAACATAAATTAATTATCAGACAGAGAAAGGATTAATTGCAGGTCTGTACAAACTATTCGAAAACGATTTAGCACTAAATGGTACAAACGCCTGCAAACCCTGGCAATTAAACCGAACCAAATTATTTAATACACAAAACTATCAAAAATTTTAAATTATTCGATGATTATTTTTTCAAAGGAATCGTTTTTGAAAATCCCAATCCTTTTAGAAGCGCCAGCTTGTCGTTTGCTATAACAGGAGGACTCGACTAATTCTACTTAAAACTCTGCACTCCCAAGAATATTTCATAGAAATGCTTTATTAAATGCTTTATTATCCTTTTTTTTCATCGAACCTTGCTCTCGCTTCCGCGATTATCAGCTAGTTTCAAGACCTGTTAGGGCCATGGGACACAAAAGAGAAATCTGTAGTGAAAATTATACTTCTCCACCAGGTGAGGAATAATTTTTATCTAAAGTGTTTTTCAAAATGAAAAAATAAATTATTGCCTAGTTAATTTTAGATATTTCTTATATAGGTGGAAAATATTTTTCCAACTTCAGGTCCAATGACTAAAAGATCATTAATGCGGAAATAACATATTTTTTAGTTCTGAATTTTCATATTTTCAGACTAAAAACATCACCCATCTTCATTATACTTAAAAAACAGAACTAATTTAAAATTTTAGATTTATGAAAATGTAATCAATTTTTTAATGCTATTGAGATTACGAAATAATGTTTTTTACCGTCTTCTACTTTTTATGGAAACTTTATTAAAACTGAAACTACATGATTAGTAAGAAGCATGTTGTAAATAAATATTAGCTATTGGATTTGGGTAACCAGAAAATCTAGAGCTTATATGCTCATGTATCAACAAAAGATAATATTTGATAAAATTTGCTGATTAATACGAAAATCGAGTAAACCCTAGTTTTCATCGTAATTGATTCTCTCATTATCGTATTAATACGAGTAGGTACTCTCAATTTATAGTAATATAATTCCAACATCCAAGCACAATTTATTGTGCGGTTACATAGAGCTTTAGCAAAAAGTAAGCTTGGGTAGGCAAACCACAATATGTTATCCATTTCAATATCGTTTATAATTCATACCATTTCACCAGCATCGCTTTTTCAAATTTAAAAATAGAATGTGCCAAAAATCTCACACGAGCCGACTTGAACAATATATACCTACACAGCGGCTTCACCATTAGTATATCTGATACGTAATGCATTGAGAATTTTAGTTATCGATTTCAGGGTCAGAATTTTTCCGCTCTAGGTTCATAAAAGAACATTTCATCAGTGTGAGTGGATTAACGAGATTTCTACAGCAAGCTTTTTTTGAACGACAATAAAATTGTAAGGTGTCAACATTATTCAAGTTATCTAAGGCAATGAGAACGTATGGTGTAAAGCCTCTACAGCTGACTTTGGTTGTGTGGAGCCATTGCATGGTATCAACTTATTTTGATGTTCGTGACAACGTTGTTAATGCCCACTTTGTTTCACTTATTAGAAATAATTGTTTGAAATTTACTGACTTTAAATTACGACCAAGATTATTTATGAAAATAAATATAGCATGCCGTATACACTTAATATAAATTTTCATATGAAAATATCAATTATTTTTGAACTATAACTTCCGACTTGGGTGCTTTTTTTAGTTCTAGACGCACATAATACATAATTTTATAAAATAAAGCGTGCCAGCTGTAATGATTTTAACCATTGCATAGTTTAAAACTAATTATATGCAAATAGTAAGTACTACTTGAAACAGCAGTGATGGTATTAACTGAAACAATATCCTGGAAATTTCGCTCCAGGACAAAAGTGTTAACGTAATATGTGCCTAGAACCGGCACATGCTTCACTGTGTATTTAGTGTTGTCTCAGTTTGAACCACGACCGGTACCAAGTGAGACATTGCAAGAATTTCAGTAGATATATGCTGTTACATCTAATATTCGAATTATTTTCCCTTGCTTTAATTTATTGTTAAAATAATTTGTTCTAATTGCATAAATGAACTTCTTGTACCAAAATATGTTTCTGCCCCACTTAGTGCTACCAACATAGCAATCGTAGTATAAAAAAACTGCTTTTGTAGTTAATTTGAAGTTTCTTGCTAAATTAATTAATTAAGCTAGACTTAGACCTCAAACAGAAATTATGTAGATTGTAAATAAATGTTTTATGTACCTGTTAAGCTTTCTTGCTTTGTTTACTGATTGGAATATCATTATTATGTTTTTATACAGTAAGTTTGTAACAGCTAAACAAATAAATTTTATTGTTCTACTTACAGTCGACCTATTAAATACTAAATAATATATCGGGCGTATTAAAATAAAAAAAATATTTAAAGTTAAGTGCAATATCGACTTGCAAGAAGACTTTTACAGAAATAATAACCATAATATCGATCAAACTCTTTACCTACAGCCGCATTTTCCGTTCCAATTACGGCTAACACATATCAGGCTTAAAATTAAATAAACGAAAACCAGCTAATGCACAAGAAGTTATTCGATTACATACATCTTTTAAACTTTTAACGGTGCAATTGCAGCTTTCATCATCTGCTGGTAAATTACACAAAACTTTCAATTGATTGCACTTTTTCCAAAAATAATATTGAATTCTGAATAATTTATTATTTAAAAGACTCCAAAAAGGAAACTTTTTTCACCGTCAATTTGGTACCACGAACATAAAAATATATGTCGTTACCCGGGATCAGCAGGTAGAAATTTGTTGAGTGTAAACTGTTTAATTTACGTTTTTGTGCATTTCCGAATATCGGATTTTTATGTTCCGGTAGTGACCTCTCTGTAGTCTCCAATACCACTATTGTTTGAATTTGAGTGCTTTTAACTCTTCAGATTGAAATAAGTGACATAATAAAAATAAACAACGTGGTAAAAAAATTGCAATACGAGCTTTAATAAACAAAGCCTGCTAACGAAAATCTATAATAGAACGTACATCAACATGTCAAACTGTTCCGCACTCAATAAATATGCGTGATGCATTGTTGCCCTGATTATATGCTATATAGTATTGGTAGCAAGTCTGCAAACAACACACTTTACTGCTGAAACATATTTTTTGTAATTTACTGCCTATTTAAAGTCTGCAACAGTATTGCTGTACTTTTTTTGCAAAGTGTTATAATTGCAATTACGTTTTCGATTAAATTTCAACATCTGTGTTCAATTCAATTTAATTTCGGTGGATGTATTTTAATTCGGTTAAACTTACCTAATTCATATTTTATACGGCAAACTCAAAACGTATTTAAAATAATTTGGTTTCATTTATCTATCATTAGTATCCACTTCAAAACTTTAATTTTCTCACTTTTAAATGTGCACTGCAAAAATTAGTGCAAAATTATAATTTGCATATTTATATGCATATAAATATCCTAATTTATAACAAGATTAATTATTTTACGATTATAATTAAAAAATAAGCAATAGTTATGTATTAAATATTAAAACTCCTATTCCCATTATCCATAGTTAACTAGGTAGTAAAGTAGCACTTTTACTCCGGCAGCTGATTCGGTGGTAGTAAAAGTATTAAAAGTGATATTTTGCTGCCTAAGCAGTGGATATCAAACTGAAAAAAGCAAATTTTTAATATTAAAGCAGAACATCTGCTTTAACCAAAGCATATCTTTGCAGAAAAATGTGGAATATTAAATTTATCAAGAGGCGCAACCAAAGTAAACGCATGTTTTAAATGGAGATGGCGTTGGTGCTTCTAAGATTTAGAATGATCTTGAGAGATCCATTCAACAGTTAACTACGACCTATATAAAATATATTCTTTCTTTAACGATTATTCGTACATAGGTTACAGGTTTATTGTCGAATAAATTCCCAGGAGCAATATAAATCCTGCAATCACTATAGTCATCTTTGTTTCGGAACATGCAATATTTTATACATAGTGTACTAAAGAAAGTGTTAAGTTCCGTAACTAATAGTGCATCATTCAAATTCAGTGTTTACTTAACGTGACACGAACTGTAATCAATACGTTCCAGACTATAAAAGAATTAATTATTAATTAAAATTCTTCCATAATAAAAATAGTTCTTCTTCAAATGGTAAGAAAACCTAACTTTTACTCATACTCATTTATTCTTCCCTACCCTCCGCCGCCGGGTTGTTTGCAAAAGCTCTACTTTTGCTCCGCACAAAATATCCTGACGATGACATTATGAAAAATATCATAATTTCCACACAGCAACCCCCGCGCCGACCCAATTGATATCTTATTTTGGCTCAATAAAAATTGAACACAGGGTGGGAACGTGCATGAAATTCACGTAGATTTAGGACTCATCGCGAGTGTCAACAAATGTTCAAATGTCAACACCTGCTCTTGAACTAATAATGATAGGAAGCAATGCGGTAATATTTAAGTTAGAAATAGGGTGTGTTTAAGTAATTGAATTATTTAATTTCCTTAGAGAAAACAGTTTAAATTGAGATTATGCATTTAACGTTAATGTTAAACTGAAAATTTTATAAGCACTAAAGGTTTAAAAATTTCGGATAAACTTTTTCGCTTTTTTTTAAAGACGTTAAGCGCTATTAACTTTTATTAATTTCGCTGCCATGGAAGAAGTGGGGAAACATGATTGCCTACCAAAAACACTTATACCAGTACGAAGGGGTCGCAAATTATCTCGTATAAAAATTAAAATGGAAATGTGAATGATTATCGACAAATTCTGTTGTAATCATGTCGGATTAACAAAATTAATCTAAGTTATAATGTCATTAAAGTTGACATTTCGTGGTGTACTTAAAACTACAACCCAAATTACTCAATTTATTTTACTTATTATTTATTAATTTACTCTATTTTAAAGCAAGATTTTTAGGTCCGCAATTAATAATTATTTATTCAAAATATAACATTTAAAATTTTTTTTTTTAATTATTATTTATATAAATAGAAGTAAACTATAGGGGCTTATCGGATAGCTAGGTAAAAGGTTGAGGTCTTAAAACAGGTGGGCGCTCTTAGCTTATGCTGTGGGAATAATTCATAAACTGTAAAAAAATTAACGGTTTGTGAGGGATGGGCAAAAAACCTTTAAAAAGTAACATTGCTTATTTTAGAAATTTAACTTAAAAATTTATATTAAATTTTTTATAGACACACCGGTTACTGTCGATCTTTTAAGATCCTTTCCTTCAAAAGTAGAAAAGGATTTCTTTAAATTTTCTGAAAGAGGTTTAAGCTTTATTATGAGGTGTGGATAAATAACATCGGTTCAACGGTTACTTCACAATTTTTGAAGTCTACGTTTACAAGTTTACGTTCATGTTAGCTTTAAAAAACGTTCAATTGAAGGTACGTGTACGCTACATGCGTCTTAGTAATCCGAATTAGGTGGGGCGAGAGCGTGTTCATTCTACTGCATGCAGTTACGGGAGCAACAACAATCTAGTCCCTGCATTATCGAACATTTGCGCTCCGATGTTGATTTAATTTAGCAACAGGAGTTGGGAAAACCCCCCGGAGCTGCCCGTAGCGAGGCGAACCTAACGAGGTAGGTTTTTCCTGCCCCTGACATTGGAAAGTCTGGGTTCCCATCATTCAAATTTCGTAATTTTCGAGTCCGGCCCGGAATCTGTAAAGGGCGTAGTTTTGACAAATGGAAAAACGGCAAATCTCGGATCCATCACCTTTGAAATTCTAATTTTCGAATTCTGATATTTTCGAAAACTACTGGATAATCGGAAAAATTTTTTATTTACATTTACTAAATAGACCTTTACCTACCACCCAATGCAAACATTTCAGCAAAATTTGAAGTTTTAATACATCGACGGGCCCCATATAAATACGGAAACAATTCACTTTGTAAGTTTTTCGTGAATTAGATGAAAAATCGTAAAACTATAAAGCTTTTCTAGATAGAAAATAAGAAAATTGACTACATACTCTGTACTGCCTTTCAATTCACCTTTCATCCCATCTGCTTTTGCGTGAAAAACTTAAATCGCATTATGCCCTTTGTGGCATATCAAATAAAGGTGGTTTAAATGGTGGTTTATTTAAAGAAAATTTTTAACAAATTTATTTCTTACATCACTAAAATAACACTGAATCATTGAATCAAAATACTCGTAACTAACTTTTTTTTCAATCAATTTAAAAATTTTAAAATTTCCCAATATTTCCATATAAATATGAAAATAAATTCAATACAAATATTATTTCTTTGCTAAAAATGTTGTTAAATAGCAGTCTATAGACAAAACAAATTTTATGAGGTTGTTTGTACATACATATTGTGTATACCACTTGGTAAGGTAACCTTTTTAAATTTTCCGGTTAATGAACGTTTCTAATTAACGAACCTTCCCAATTAAACGGTGTTGTTCCAAGTGTGGTCCCGGTTAAAAAGATTTCCGAGTAAATTAAAATTCTCGGTTAAAGGAAGCATTCTTTACAGGAAAATGCACGAGAATCAAAACAAAAGATGCATAATTCAAAAACATTTTAACAATATGGCATTACATTTTATATAATTATGTATTATAATAATTATATCTATAAATGCATATAATACGGATTCAGTTTAAAAAATATAATAACAAAATATACTCAAAAACTACAGTTATTGAACAATTTTCACAGTAATTGGACAGAAAAATACAGTAATGGGACAGTTCGTTTTCTATTATAACTGAATTGTTTTTTATTTTAAATGTGATATTTTGATAATTAATTATTAGACATCCGTCCAATAACTGTTTAAAAACAAATAAATAAACATATACAAAATTTTTGAAAATCTAATAAACACCAAAATTACTCGTATTTTAAATTTTGGTGAAATTACTGCTAGTGTTAAAATTAAACATATTGCACCTAATAAAAAATCTGAAGTTTTTGAAAAACTCCTTAAACAGGTTTGCATATGTTTTTCAAAATTCAATAAAATTGATAAGGCGGGTTTTGGAATGGACCCTCTAAGTATGGGTTAGTTCACAATTTTGATTATAAGTTATGCTTAGTTTGATTGTTGTTTACTTTAATCAGTATAGTTTTTATTTCTTAGGTCACGATATTTCAGGTCGTTATATTATATTATACAACATACATGAAAATAAAAATTCTTTCGTAAAAGGTTGAAAAATTACCTCTAGATGGTATATTATACTTCTATACATATAATATGCTGTTTAAACTTTTTAATTAATACTTCCGAATATAATTATTTTCCAACTTTTATTTTTTCGTAGTAGTCGACGTAGAAGGCAATTACATTTTTATTTTACTGCTGGTAGTACTTACAACATAAATTATGAAATAAACACTCTTTTTAGAAGTAGGCTAATTTTCAACACAACATTAATACAGTGTGACCTTTAATAACAGAAATTCCATTTCATATAATTTTACAAATCTACACTTTAAATGTATCTGGTATTTCTGAATTTGTATTTCATGCGTTGAAGTCCTGAAAAGAATTATCACCCTCAGAATAATTCTGCCGATGGAATAAACCGGGTTTTCCAAAGATGCCGGTATCTTACGTTGAAAAACCTCAAAATGAATTTTGTAGAAGTACCTTTTTTAATTTTGTGCGTGTATGGGTTGGGTTATTTTATTTATATTTAAAAATCGACTAAACATATTTTCATAAAAGATATTGTCAAAACAAAACCAATAATTGAAGAGCAACTAGAGTAAATTTAATATTCATTTTATTGTTGACCTTTCCATCGTATTTATTTACTCTTACTTTAAAACAATATCACGGCAAAAAGTCATGAAAAGCACTTAAAAGTTTCATTTGGTAAATTTTTTGGTTGAACTGTTAATAAGAAAGTGTCAGTAAATGGAACGTTCAACTTGACGTAAGTTTTAATTAAAAGTTAAGCATGTAAAAGAATAGAAAAAGGCAAGAGTTTAATCGATTGCGGGATGTAAAAACAGAAAGCTAACTAATTAGACCGGTAGAAGTGCATGAATTTCGTGACCTATAACGATGACGTGCTGATAAATTCCAATTTTGCCTTACACACCGCAGCGTAAAATACTACATGTATCACGTAACAATTGTACAAAATGCTATAAAAACAATTATTTTCTTATCGATTGATTTGTTTCATTAATATTTAATTTAATGGAACTGTGCCTGCAATTGAAATATTTTATGAAATAGATTACTTTTTAAATCAACATCCTATTAAACCGCACGCTATGGGTTATGGAAACATTCTCGAATGCAAACAAATTGTGCAATAGTTAACTGCAAACAAGTTGAACCGCATAACGTGCAATCAATTTAAAAATTTCGTGAGATATATTTATAAAATTTTGAAAAATGTCAATGTTGCTATTCGTAATCGTATTAACATAATGGAATTCTAATTTCGTCATAACCATACTATAAGATCCTTTTAACTTCCCTGCATAACTTCTACTGCATCTAAACGTATCAAGCACTTGTAATCCTAACGGTGTAGTGAAGATTACAACCCTAAAGTTTGGAGACCCACGAGAATACTTAGCATACGTGGTAGTCAACCACGATGCCCTTAGCAATGATACCTCAGATTCAACCTGCGCAGCCATCATTCTAATTTATTGCACATATTTCAGTGTCATGTTCATCGCTGAAAAAAATAAACAAATTTCAGAGGAAAATTAATTTTTCAGCATCTTTTCAGTTTTCCAAACGGACGAAAATTTAAAACAAATTTCTATCAACAATTAAATTATTGCAAAAGTTGCTGTAAAGTATGAATAATTATATGGAAAATTAATTTTGCGTTCCCTGCAAGTTGTACTAAAATGATTGGTAGAACAGGTAGAAGGATTTTCACCAGGCTGCGCCACTCCAAAACAAATGCTAGAGAAGTTTGTGTGGTTTTAAATGGTCGCCAACACTCACACTGTCGTGAAAAGTTACAGAGAACAAGCTGTTTCTGTAAACGCCATTTGTCACAATTTCTACAGCAGCTGGCACAGCAACCCCCCGTATCAAAAACTCGACGACATACTAATATTGCCTAAAATGAATATCCTCGTCTCGCCTATACTTTTTTGTCAACTTAGGTTCGATTTCTTTTCTAAAGTTTAAATTGGACTCAATACGTTGACTATTATTAAAAACTTCGGGAAGTATAATTCAATTTTACAAAGTAAGTAAGCTTGCAGGTTTCCATAATATCTACTTTTAAAATAATATACATTTATGGTGTATATCAGAAAATATAAGCAAATAGTAATATCAGTTTTAAAACTTTTCAAAATTTTAAACAAAAACACAATTTTGTATAAAAGAACCTAGATACTTCAATTAACAATAACCAAATCAAAAATGTGTATTTTAAATTTTCTAAATTAATGGTGCTGGTGTTTCAGAAAATCGTAAATAATTTTAAATTACACAACAAGGTTGAACCGTGAAGATTTCTCATACATAACACTTTGTAATTAAGAACACAGTGTAGTCCTTTTTTCCTGAAGAATTCAAATTATACGTTCAATTTAATTTCTATTCGTATGTACAAACAAAATAAGATCGTATCTTAAACCCGATATACATAATTATGTCTCAGAAACGAAATTCTATTTCAAATTTGATAATCTTACCAAATAATCTCATTTTATATTGACGCGCAAGAATGGATTAACGTAGTTTCAGTTTTAGTTTTTTGAAAATAAACTTTTCGAATAAAGATTACAGAATTTGATTTTAAAAATTGATATAATATAAGCAATCTACCTTTTTTTCTGTTGTGGAATAATAAATTGGAAATTAGAATTTTAAATTTGTCAATAAGAATTGACAAAAACAGAGATAGTGATGTTACCAGAGGGGCTACAACAACACTTGGGACGCCGAATGAGACATGATCATACTAGAAAAATACTTCTGATATTTTAGTCGATTCCCACTAAGTAATTGATTTTCCTCAGGCTAAACCTTCGGGAAATCAATACACAAAGCTGCCATCAGTCATAACACGAATAATATTGCATATCTAGGGCTGTTATATCCAAACACAAACAGAATGGACGAAGATAAATGGCCCACAAAGATTTTGGAATGGATTCTGCCTGAAAAGAGGAAGTGAGGACGATCTACAGGTTACATTCACTACATTTGGCAATTTCATGATGCCTGATATTATTTTTGATAAGATCGCTGTTCCTCCATCTTCCTTCCATGTTCCTCCAAACATATGTGTTTCTGATCAAGAAATTGATCAAGCTTTATCAAGCAATTATCTTTATTAAAATATCAAGAATCCATCTTCTTCATCATCTTCTGCCGACATTCTCTTTTTGTGCGGTTTATTAAGAGATTGTTGAATTTAATTTCAAATACACCAAGAAAGTCTAAAAGAACCAAATTTTAAATACTTTTTAAAATTCAAGACCTGTTCTTGAGAAACATTTAAGATTTACATTCTAACCATTAATACAGCAAAATAACAAGAATATATATTATTAAAACTTAAGCCTGATAACTTATAGCAAACAGATTCAATTTTAGCAACATTTGTTAGAATTTTAATGGCTGTTAATATTTAACGGAAGTCTTACTGAAAATAATAGCCAATAAATTTTCATAAATTTTTAATACTTTATAAATAATATCTATCACATTATTTATACTTAGAGAACTTAAAAACGCAAATCGATTATTAACTTTTTAGCTTTCAGACGATAGTATTGGCCATTAAAATGCATACTCAACATTTTACTTGTGATTGGTAACCCGCGCGCCGGGGCGCCCTTAAAAACAAGCCGCGGTTAATCTGTATAAGTAAATATCTACAATAGCAATGTTGATTAACGAAAAGTTTAAAGTAATTCTTTTTAGATTGTGGTATAAATATATTATCACATTACATTCATAGGCATTCGGTTATTCCCCTTCAATGATAATTATCATTTTTATAAATGAACAAATTCTGTTATTGATTACCAATATTAGGTCGGTGGATACTATAAATATTTTCAATCTCTTATGTCCTCATTCATTTGGTAGCTTGCATTGAAGTGTAGGTAAATAAAATATTCTCTTTAACAAAAAGTTAATAAATAGGAAAATACTTTGATTACGGTTGATTAATATTATTGATTTATTGATATTAGGCTAATTATATAAACTTCTATTTTTATAACTAAAACGTGGTATATAAATAATAAAATAATATTTTGAAAGTATCTCAAGTACCTACGGTAGTACAGGTAAGCGTAACATAATAACGTCGATAAAAAGATGTGGGTTGTTTTTGAAAAATATTAAAAAAATAATATTGTATAAAAAAGTTAATTTAAAAAATAGCATAAATAAATTAATAATAAACTATTAAAATAATTTTCTATGAACTTTTTCATCTTAAATAAAGTCACTTTTATTGCCAGCCAGAGGCAAACACGTACCTGAGCATTTAT
Source organism: Cantharis lateralis (assembly GCA_963170105.1). Classification (NCBI taxonomy): domain Eukaryota; kingdom Metazoa; phylum Arthropoda; class Insecta; order Coleoptera; family Cantharidae; genus Cantharis; species Cantharis lateralis. Next base: position 35,082,296 of record OY720627.1, on the reverse strand, counting down.
TTGACGCTAGGGTTTTATCTCAAAACGCTCTGGGAGTCACTGAGACAAATGACTAATTTGTCATCTTTTAACGTTTAATAAAAACTTCGTAAATGTTTGAAACGATGTCTTGATTTTTGTTTTTTGTGTAATAAAGAATCGGAGATAAAACGCTGGAACAAAATTTTTCTAACTTTTTATCTCGTTAAGATGTCAAGCAAATTGGTTATCAATTTGTATCTTTTTTGGTAGTAATTACGTATTTCGAATTAAAATGAAATGTAAAAAGTTAATAGAAATTTCAAACTGTTCCAATATCAAGTTATTTAGTTCGTTATTAGTTATGTCTTCTTAATCAAGTTTTAAATGAACAGTGTACTTAGAAATGTATATTTTGGATTTCCGGCGTTTAGAGTAGCGAAATTAGAAAAGCGCTTCAACCCCAAGATATCCCATTAATCTTAGTCTGTTATTTGTTACAAGTTCTTTAGGCCAATTTCTGTATTGCGTGAAGAAATGCAGCAATTGCTAAAAGTTCGTGACCATATTTCAAGCCTTTTCAAGGATTTTCTTTCGTCGAATTTCACTAAAATTAAAACAAAGTAAATAATTTCTCTTGTAACCTTACATTCAATATATCTCTTTGTTACAAAGTCGTTTATTTTAATAAAGAATAATAAAACGAATGCTTCGGAAAACTATCCAAAGTTATTTGAAACCTCGTTTTAAAAGAAATTGTTTAAGTGTAATACTGCCGGAGGAAAAGTTTCATTTTTGATATATGCCGGCCGCGTTATTTTCAAAATGTTTATATGTATTAGTTTTGATGTAACGCATATACAAATATAATGTGAAAATTAATTTAGCGAGAAATTGAATTTCCGCATTGCATTCATTCAATGCAACGTTTGCCAAAGCTTTCGGAAAGCTCCAAATATAATATAACATATATGGGCAGGTTCATATCGCAGATGTTTTGATTTCATTAATCGAATTTCCTTTGTAAAATTTGCTACTTTTTACTGTGGTTGTAACACGTTTATCTGATTCAAATTAATTGGATTAGCGAATTGTACGTTTTGTTTTAATTAAAAGGATTTAATATAAAAATACCTTTTCATTTTACCAAATTTACCTTTATAGAATTAAAATTCATTGGTTTTGCTTTTAGTTCAACTTCACCGTTCGTTTAACGCATCAATGAATAATAAGTTTAATTGCTTTAATATTTGAATAATTATGCATTCCTGATAAATATTTCAAATACTTTATCGGCATTTTGATGCTACGTGTACTACCCACTTATATGAAAATTATTAATTATTTACGTTATACGACATCGTGATAAAATTTAATCGTTAATCAATCGAAAAAATCATTTTTTATAAATTTGCCGTCACCCCCTTAACCTTTCAAGCAGGCAGATAAGTAAACCGGCTGACTAAGTAGTCAGCCAGTTTGCCAATGTTGCGTAAGCTTAAAATACGCAAGATGAATTCCAAACTTCGTGAAAACTAAAACCGTTTTCTACATCACTTTACAATTCCCTTTACAGTTACTACTATTGTGTATAAAATTAATGTTTAAATTTATATGTGGTAATAGAAAATGTATTTTAACCAAAACCCAAAGTGCTTGTTAAGAATTCATAAGACGCACAGTGTAACTAAAAATTATGTGCAAAATTATAAAGATCAATGAACATAGTAATTTTAAACAAATAAAATTTAAGATATTATAAAATTTATATTACCATTTTTTTAAACTTATTAAAAAATAAAAATAAAATATTTTAATAAATTTGAATATCTTGTAAAAAAATTAATTTGGTTTCACCTTAACAATATCGTCCTCAATAATATAAAATATGCATATTGTGAGCGTAGTAATCAAAAATTTATAAAAATAATTTTATTTTGAAGAAACGCGCATCTTTGTCAGCACAGCCAGCGTTTGATCTCAGCGATTATTCGTCTCAAATCCATTAAATTTTTATATTTTTAATTTTTAATCATACCTAAGTGCCTACTTGGTTTTACAGTAGATAATTTCTTTTATTTGTTGTTATTAACTTTGCAATGTTTTTCCTAACTTTATTTCTGATTATTTCTTTAATTTTGAACTTTCCAATTATTATTCCAGATTCTGTTGTAATTTCTATCAACTTTTGTACTTTTATTTAATAATTAAATACAATTATTCAATTCAATTATTTATGCTTCCTTAAAACACGACTTGCTGGTATCATCATTTTCAGGTAAATGTTCAACCTTTCAACTTCATGAAGTAAGTTATAGGTAGCACATAAAAAAGGTATTTCCGTCCGAATTCCAAATATAAAGTTGAATTTTAAAATAATTAAAAGAATAATCAAGTTCACCATATCAGACCCATATAATAAAACACATCAATATTTAATATTGTTTTCCACTCTAATATTTAGTTTGTTTATAATTTTTAGTACTTTGATAAAATTGCGAAAATAAGACTATAATTTACCTAGTAGCTAGCCCGTTTAATTGCTAACACAAAAGTGCTCAGTTGAAACAACTAAAAGGCTTATTATTTCTTATGATTTTCTGAATTATCTCTTGTTTTGAAATCTTCTTCTTTTAAATAATGCGCAAACTAACCTAATTATAACATTAAATGTCCATCTTTTGTAGAAATTGTTATTAGAAAATCTATTACCGACACCAATATCAATCCACTTAAAAAATATATTTCTTAGAAAAAAATAAAATTTTATACCCAACACGTGTTATCAAACTTACGTGATTACGCAACGCTTCATGTGAGTTTGATAATGAGCTTCTTTTAACACTGATATCAGAAACTACTATTAGATGGTCTTCTCGAAATCATTCTATTATAGTTGCTTTCAGTTAAACTTACCTAATAAAAAAAGGTAAAGATAAATCTAAAATTTCGAAAGTTAAAATTATTGTGCAATTTATTGTAAATTATGTTAAATACTCTAAATTGTTTTCATTAAATGTAATTTCATCGCTTGCACAAATAATTGCACTATTGTTTTATGCAAAGTTTGTCACACCTTTTTATAACATTAACCAATCACTGAATAACCAATGATTATGTAAATTATATATTTTCAGTAAAATTTCACAAATAACCAAAATTAATTTTCACAATTCAGAGTATGAAGACGAGGAATACAAATAGGTTTTCTTTTTACAATTTACTTTAAACCGTTTTATTAAATGGCTTGGAAATTTATTTACCACATTGTGTTATTCCTCAAAAGTTTTAATTATATAAGTTATTAACTTTTAGAGTTTTTGTAGCTTCTGGGGTTTGCAAGATCTAGTATATTTTTCGCTGAAATAATGCCTGCATAAGAATATTTTCACGCTGGTCTTAAATTTTCATTTGCAAGTACCTACTGTCCTGAAGGTAATTACAACAAACTACACAGTGAAAATTACAGAAAAATCGTAGGAAAATTGACTAAATTATACTTTTGGGGGGACAGTCCCAAATTTTTTTTTTGTTTCAAAAACACATATTTTTTTGGAAACGCTCTAAAAAGATTAGGATGAGACATCTAAAATTGGAATATCAGTCGTTTTGTAGCCATCGAACGATCGAAAGTTGTCTGCTAAAGAGTTTTTGTCAATATTTGGTCTGTTTTTTCTCCAGAGAATTATTTTTTGCTCTCGCTAGTGTATTTTACATTTGTATCATAGAAAACTACCTAAGCAATTCATCTGATAGTGTATTTTCACCAAAAAATGTAAAAATGTAATTGTCTGTAATCTTTGTGTATTTTTATTTACACTTTTACATTTTTTGTTTTCTACTGCAACAATTATGAAGTTTTCAGACAATGTGATAAAATAAGTTTCAAAAATACCTTAATGGTGTTATATGGTTTGACATTTAACATTTGCCTTTCTCCAATTCAACCCAACATTTAAAATAAATTCGTCATAAATAGCTGGCTACCAGTGCGTAAAATAAAGGATACTAGGTTCTGTGAGAGTTTTTTATCAATATATGGAGCTAACCTTTTTTTAATATGTAATTTTATTCACAATCAGGTAGTAATCAACCCGTTACTTAATTTGAAATAGTTTGGAAAAAAGTATATTATTCACTTTGATTTTCCGACCTACCTGATATTAAAAACCAGTTTAATAAAATCTTTCATTATTTACTATTGATTGTAAATAAAAAAGTATAACTAACTGGTGCTTCGCGTCACAGTTAACTATCTTAGCGCTCGGTTTTAATAAAGCATTTTCCACCTTGGCATGTAATATACTATCCAATGCTTTTGTTTTAAAAATAAATTATTAACTACTGGTTGGTAGTGTAGAAAAATGTAGTGAGTTTTATTGTTTGAAAATAAAACTACAAACTTAAAAAAGCTCCGCTGCGAAAAAAGTTTGAAGCGGGCAAAAAACTTGGATAGGGAAAAATTGTTTTTATTCCCTGGTTATCTCTGCCAATTTACTTTGACTTAGACGTCTTGTGTTCAGATGAAAATGTTGAAACTTGTAGTAGTACTACTACTGTGTCGATAAAGGAAAAGACATAAATGAAGATTAAGATAATTTAGCATAATAAGAATGGAATCCGATTTAAGGAAAAAAATAAGAATGATAATGTGATTGCTATTGTAAGATAGGAAAAGGTATTTTTACAAGAAAAAAATGTGCAAGGAATATGTTTGAAAATAGCTCCCAAAAAAGCATTTTGTGTTGAATTAATTGGGAAAAAACTTAAAATGCACTTTGATGTTTTGAAAAACTTGTGTTTAATTATAAATTTATAAAACTAGAGGGAAGTACCCGTAGTAAAGTAAATTTATACGGCAATAACCGTATACGTAAATTCCGGTATATTTGCAATCCCTAATCACGACAATGGTATTTGTAAATTTTTTACAGCTTGAACCGTAACATAATGTAAAACGTGAGGTTAGTTTATAAAAAGACCACTTTAAAGAGAATCATTTTAATGCAAGTAGTGTAAAGGGATATCGATCTTTCCATATCAGCTGGCGTTATGTCAAATTGAAGACTCATGCAGACCCTTGCTTACTCCGACGACCACAAAAGCGCAGAAACGAGTAGTTGGTTGGATACTTTATCCGAATTTCTCAAAGTCCGTTGCCGCAGATGGCGGTTCGAAATGTCTAACCACCAAGTTGTTGCGGCTATTCTGTGAAGTCCAACATCACACTGTTTAAATACTTTTCAAATGCTAGCGTTTAATAAAACTATTAATCTAGATTGTGGAACGGTCGAGTTAAAATACCTAAGGAATTTCGACTTGAAACGGAAGTAAAACCTAGATTGCGGTTTTCATTCTAACCAAGCAGGCGTTGCTTTCATATAAAAAAAACAATTTTGCAACGTAAAGTTAGCCTTTTGGTTTCCGTTTCGTAAAGCAAACCTTTGCGTTTACAATAATTATTAAAAATTTTCACCTAAATAATAAATTTTCATTTTAAAGCCGACTATGGTAATTCTTTGTTAAATATATAAACCCTAGTTAAAAAAAGTATTATCGTAAACACTAATAAATTTATATAAGTAACGAAAAGTAACGCAATTTTAAAAATCTTTATAAGATTTTACGTTGTGTTGCTTATAAAAAGTGGCTGTTTCCTCTCAAAATAGACCATACACTATACACTTGAGGAACGTGTGGAAAATTTATAAATATTTTTCATAAAAAAATGAAATATTTTACTAGTATGTATTCACAAAAGTGACGTATTAATAAAACTGGGTGATATACGATTTACGATACAAGGAGATGATCCGTGATACCCGGAATACAGAATTTATCGGCGTACAAAATAAAAATACCTTCTCGCTCGAGTAAGAAGAGTATTGATGTATCCAATAATGTACAAATCGAGCGCTGACAATCATTATGAATGAATCTAGTGGTATTACTTTGTTGGAACTAAAAAGTACCAAGTATTTATAGCGCACGATAAAAAATTCCTGAAAAGAAAATTCTTAAAATACATTTCAGCAACATCAAATAATGCGAAAAATCATTAAACTTAATTTGATCAATTTGGTGAAACCAAACATTTTAAGTGCTTGGAGTAGGCATTTTAACTATCTAACCTAAAGTACCAGGTTAGGTAGCTACTCAGCATAAACACTTGGCTAGGCAATTTTGATTTATTGCTTTAAATTTTAATTAACCCCTTATTTCTAAAGCTAGCTTTTTAACATATTTTCGACTAATAATCTTATAAATTCGTATTAACTTTGAATAAATCCGTTACAATTTCTAATTTTCACAAATTTGGTTTATTTTCAAATTTTTCCCAGGGGAAATAGAAATTTTTTGTATTTGAGATTATATTTGAACCTTTCAGCTATAAATACAAAAGAAAGCAATCAAATAACTATTACAAGTTATAACACATTGCTATAACGTTTATTTTTGTATAAAACATAGCTAAATAAACGCAGTAGTAACTAATTTTTTTTGTAAATCTAAATGCGCCCATGAAAATTGAAAACCCTAAATTTAGATGGTTTAAAATTTGCTTAAAAATTTATATTTGAAATAATAATAAATATTTATTGTAATATTTTGTGATTTCCGCGAGTTGCTTGACTTGGCGCCAACTAGCGATGGAAATACGGCTTTTTTTTCAAAGGTGACCGACGGATCAACGGACCAATTTTCGAGTGATTTAGTACATAATTTAAATATTTTCAGAAGATATTTAAAACAAAAGCAATATACATAACAGTTATATTAAGATTTCTTTTAAGGATGGGGGGGGCACGTACCCTTGTGATCTTAGATATTACGTTTACTTAATAATATATAAAGAAAGTGATGCGATGTGTACATTGCTGATATTTTATTTGTAGTTTTTACTACCTATTGAAATCTTTAGCATTTAAAAACTTATGAAAGCCTTTTGATTCAATTCTATTGTGTAAAATTGTTTTGTTTATTACGTAAACAGTAAACACCATTTTAATATTAACGGTTTGTTTTCTCTATAATTTTATGAGATATTTACTTTAGTAACCATATGTATGCATTGCATAATTATATATCCAAACAACAAATTTAAAGGGCAGCTTTTGTATAGCTGGTGTGCAATTGATTATAACTACTATTAATTAGTCACTTTAAAATATAACTTTAAATAGTTCTGAAATTTTTCTAACGCTACTTAGTCTTGATTCACATTGAACATAAGCATAAGACATAAAAAATACAAATAAAAATTTAATAATGCTGAATTTTCGAAAAAACAATATTCCACATTATGTAGCTTAAGATTTTAAATATCTTATGCTTATGTTCATTGTGAATCCACACTTTATAAAAACAGTTTATTTATTAAATGAGGATATCACTATCCATATTCGTTACGATTCCATAAATACGTATTTTAGTTTTCCTTTTAAAATGCAATTAAAACAATAAAAATTGTATTCATTTTATATCCATACTATTCAGACGAAAATTATTAGCCATTGCATCTAAAATAAACTGCAATGCAAGTTTACCAATTAAATATTGAATTAAAAACGAATGAATTTTTTATTTATAATGCTAGAAAAATCCCCTGAGGATACATGTAATAATAAATTATGTAACATTTTTCTCGAGCTATACTTTAGTTCGTTTACCATTTGTACTTTACGTTGTCTTCAGCAAAAAACCAGAAGTTACGTCTATCGGCGTTCATATTCATCGTAAATTAACAAAAAACAAAAATTACACGTAAAAGATTAGCTAAATTATCAAATTAATGAACGTTGATAAATTAAATGAGGTAAACCGTTGTTTTTTTGTCGGTGTATGCACTAAATGTGATGTAAAGCTACAACCTGTACATGATCCAAAGTATAGCTTGACGAAAATGTTTCTAAGTCTTTATTTGCTTGCTTTTCAACCGCATTATGAATAAGCTAAATTAAATGTAAATGCGCCAGTACTACGGATGTGATCTCCATAAACCAGATTGATTCTATACTTTTCTCACCCTATTTGTTTATATTCCTCATTAGTGTAGTTAATATTTTTTGAATTAAAATTTCGGATTTTCAAGAGCAATCTCGATTCTCTATATTCGTTTCCTATTTTTTGCCAACAATGCACACCGGCAGCTTAAAGCGCAGCTAACCGACTACTAGCTAAAAGATGTAGTACTCGCATGTAGGTATTGAATATCATTTTATTTTTATGGTGAAATTTAATGCCCATATATTGCATTTGTGTTTTTTTAGATTTATACTATTGATTATTCAACTACGGAAGAGATCCACAATATATTTAGCTTTGAGCCTTTAAAATGGTCAATAGCTAAATCTTTTATTTAAAAAAATGCAAAAATGATTTCCATGGCTGCTACTGTATCATAGTTTTGCTTGGAACTCCGTTATGGTTGAAAAAATAACAACACATTTCTATGTTCTTAGTAATAAAGTCAAGTCTAGACGTTTGCATTGATTTAGATCCATTGAAGCATAAAACGCATTGATTTGAATAATTTTTATAACTATCACAGTCAGCGAATAAACATGATGTTGATTTTATTTCCTGCTTGAATGAATTACGAATAGTGCATATTACTAACAATCATGTCTCTTGTATTTGAAATTTGAACAAAGGCATCCAGGAAAAGATAAATAATGTCTTTCAGTATTACCAAGTAGACAATTTTTAAAATTCACGAGAATGTTATACTTGTACAAAATATGGGTCAAGGTAAGGGTCTTTCAGCTGTCACCTGTCCTTTAAAATTAAATTGTGGTTATGTTTAATGTCCTCATTTTGGCCAAAAAATCACTTTCCGACTCAATTAGATTGCGAGAGGCTGACTATGTGTCGTACATCTTCCGATACGAAAAAGGTCAGGCCAAGGTATGGACTTGGAGGACATGTGGTTCCAACAATTTTTGAGTTGTAGCAAGAAAGTTCCCGGGACGCGTTATTTTGAGATTCGCCGATGAGGACTGGCCGTTAAGATTTAACGGCCTTTGCATTTTTAAACCATGGTCTACAGCAATAAGTCTACTACACTTGCCCAGCTGGAGACCAATATCAATTGAAGCATTGCGGAGATTCAGCTCGATTTACTCCAGAAAACCTTCTGAATTTGGACTTCGCCGATCGATCATTGTAAACAGCTGTGGAGGCTGCATTTGAATATTTTATAATTCAAATTAATAAATTGCTTCAGTTTTCGCTTCCAAAATTCCATAAAATCAGGATACTAAATCTATTTAATATACCAAAACAAAAAGAAATAGTGTGAAATGACAAGCTAAAAACAAGTTTTTTGATTAAAAAGCTTTACGAGCTTCCTGATCCAAATTTCAATTTTCTGTTGATACTTGAAAGCTGTGATGGCGAGAGTTTAATTTAGAAAAGAAAATAGGAATCACCAAAACTTTATCTTAACGTGAAAACTTGTTTTTTGTTTATTTTTATCTTATTTTTATGTTTCAATTTGTCAATTTTGGAAACCTCTTTTAGTATTTTCCGAATTTATTTTTATTTTATCCTTTATAGTTTGTTCATTGGTTGCTGTTTTACAATTTTTTCTATTTCTTTTATTTTAAAATTCTGCATTGTTTTACGATGCCCTTTTTAAGCTTGCATGATAAACAATTTTCGTTATAGCTATCCTCCCTTTTTACTTCTTCCAATATTTCATTTTCGAAATATTTTTGATTTTGAATATTTCAACTTTTCAGTTAAATTATTTTTGAAAATTTCAGGACATATTAATAGACTATGCGCATGACTGAGCTTTTTTGCAAGATTTTGTACGAACTCTACATGGTAGAACCTACCTAATAAAATTGTAATGTAAATAATTATGTAAATTAGGATTAATTAAACCATAAGCCCGCAAACATCTACTTTCATTTTTAGTAAATTTCTTTTGTGTTATCGCGTGATTAAATTCACGTGTTTTTCACAAAGAATTTTATGCAATCAGGCATTTCATACTAAAATTTCGTTACACGCAAACTGATTTTAGTTTAGGTGATCGGTAATGAAGAAAGGAAGCTCTACAAGAAATAGGAAGCAAGTTTGAAACAAGATGGATGTGGGCAGAAGGAATTGACAGAAACGAATGTACCGTATTAGAATAAATTGTAAGAAAGTGACTTGTAATTCAACATAATAGAGAAACACAATTCATTCTTTAAAAGTTTTGCAGTTAAACACAAATATCTTTAAATTATAAATTAAATTAAATATATATTGAGGTTCATTGATATTAATTTTAAACAAATATATAAATTTTACAAAATTACGTTGGAATTTAAAAAAAATGTGGTTTTTCAGCAAAGTAAAATATTTCCGTATAAAACTTGAACTCTCAAGTATTGCATTCTTTATTTTCGCAGGATGTGGTAAAAATCCGCTCAAATTAAATACAATACATGCTAGCTATAGTTAAAAATTATTTTCTGTAAAGTAAAAAGCGTTAGCATTAAGAAAAAGTGTTGAAACGGAATGTAAATTTACACTTGAATGGAAACAATCGTAGAATCGATTTTCTTTCTAAGTCTTTCATGTGCTGCCCTTCTTTTTCAAATGTATCCATGGTCACTTCTATTACTGAACTTTATTTCATTTAAAACTTTTTTGAGATTTCTTTACCAAACGTTCACTCAAGTTCGACGCTAGTTTTTAACTAAAAATTTTTTACTTAAAGAAACAGTCGAACTTAAACAACTTGAAAAACTTAAATAAGTATGCTTTCGTGCAGTATTAATCACAAGGTACAATTAATATCCTTTTCCAAAGAATCCCCAGCAGCGCCTAGGTCCTTTGATTTAATTCTAAACCAACCTTGAAGAATGAACATTATTTTTACCATTGTAACTTTCAATAATATAATTATGTACTCCCGATTTCAGCTTTCGTAATATTAGAACTTAATTAAAAGCGATATTAGACATTCAATGGATTAACTGGAATTCGTCAAAAGTTATTATACTACGGTACCTATAATTACGGAAAATTAAGATTAATTTTAGAAAATATGTTAATCAGTACCTCACTGCACTATAAATACATCAATGTTTGGCTGACTTATAATTAATTCCCTGTATTTTGCTCGATTACAAAGTTGCGTGTTATTGCTGTGAATACACTAAACACACAATAAACAGCCAGTTAATCAGATCAAGTTCAAACTGTAGCTATGCAAATCAAAACTAAAAATTTTTGTTTAGTTTGTAAATTCGTTCACACTTTCGAACTAGCCCAATTTACTTATCGATTACGCAAATGAAACAATTTCTAATAAGTAAACCTACAATTTTAACTTTTTAACTCATTGCTGCTTCTAAAAGACCCTAAATTTTGGTCATTTGTCATTTAATACGGAGCTCAAAATTTATTGAGGAAGTGTCAGCCAAAGTTACATGAGAGATTGCCATTGGCCTAGTTTTCACCTCCTATAAGTGGAATATAGGTATCAACTTTTATATATTACCAACTTACGTGAGATCAGCTTACATCGGTTTAAACTAGTTCTCTGGATAAACTAGGCCATTTTAATAGTTTTTCTTTTAATTTTAAGAATTAATTATTTATACCTATAGATAATCAACCTAATTAAAATACAAAGAAAATATAAAAATAATAAGTGTCATTGTGAAATTAAACGAAAAATTTGAAAATAACAATATTCTATTTAATATACAAATAATTGTTTGTACACATTCTGGTTAGCTTTATTTGCATTATAAATATTTCACGAGTATGATTATAGAAAGGTTTGTTTACTTATTATAAATACATTTTACCTACTAAATCCTTAATAGAATAGTAAAATATTGTTAAATATGTAAAAACCAATTAAGTTATAATAAAAATGTTTAAATACCTACCAATTATTTTTCTCAAAAACTCCTTATCATAATAATGTGACAGAGTACGTAAGTTCTATAAGTAATTTATTTCTCTGACTTCGCTTCTTGTTCATAATAGAACGGATACACAAGAAACGTTATCAAACGTTTAAGGTTTGACAGTTACAGTTTATAATCAACTTGGCTATTCTTTACAATATCCGATTAATTCCCTGCAGAATTACCAACATTTCATATTAAACAAAAAACTAGACAAAGCATTAAAAGTAGTGGCTTTGTAGAATAAAAACTCAAAAAGATTTAATAAATGAAAACTAAGTATCTTGAAATTATAAAGTAGTTTATTATTTATTAAATTCATAAAGATCTTCCTAGTTTCTTAACTAGGATGTGTTATTTAATAAAAGTTTAGAAATAAATAAAACAAATAAAATATATAATATCAAGCAAATATTATCTCCCTTTCAAAATTGCAAAAATAGATAATATAACTAGCAATAAAGTTACTTTTCTCCCTTGTTGAATAATATACTATTTTTAAACCTATTGGAATTTGAACTCGGAATCTCAGATCTAAAGTTTAAAAATTAAATATAATTTGTTTAACATTTCAGTTACCTTTATATTTTTTCAGTTTTAAACTTGCCGACGAAGCTTTAGAATTAGATGATCAATTTTAGTTTTGAGTTATTAGGAATTACTGAAATTATACGAAATTAGCTGGAAATTATTGGAATTGCACAATGCTCTTTGGATATGATCATTGTAATTAAAGTGATACTTTGTTATCATAATTGGATAAAAATAAATGCATGGTAATGAAAACAGGGGAATAGTAAATTTTCTAATGACATTATGGTAGAAAACGGCGTTTTCTAAATATAAAAATATTACTAATAATATAAACATTAAATTTTATGTCGCATACAAAAATAAAGCCAAAAATTGCGAAAAATCAGCAAATACTGGTAGATACTATTCAATTGGCTTACACCATAAACTTGGCTTCGCCCGTCTGTGTCTGGTCTTCTCGTACCAATCAGTCACCTTCAGAAGTCGCACATTTTCTTTCCACTCAGATAGTATCCTTCGACATCTTTTCTTTCCAGCGATCTCGCTGTTCTATCTTTTCAGTGGTACACTCTCTTCGCCCATCCTCAGTTCTTGAAACTCATTGTTAGTTTGCATTCACCATCTTGTTGCTTCTAGTTTTCCACCACAGATTATTCTCAATTTTGTTCTCTCCCACCATCAAATATTGTTTTGGGCACACTAGAAAACATTTTTCTTATCATATTTACGTTGAATTCTTCCTGCTTCGATTCTGGCACTTATCTCAATACTGCTTTCCGGTTTTCTCATCAGTGCAGTACCCAGGTAAGAGAATCTCTGTACTTCTTCTACCACGGCAATAAGGGGTTGCCGTGGAAGCGAAAATATTTGGCATTTATTCTATAACGCACATTTGTTTTGATAAATTTTTATTGCCAACCTAAATAAAGTGGAATGCTATAATAGGTCAGTGCGGCCTTCAGGCCGCACAATCTGTGGAATCTATATGCCACCGATGAAGTTTCACACTATTCAAAAATTAAGAGGTCATGAGATCTAAGTTTAAGTGTGAGCTAACTTCAATTAAGATGTTATATTAGCTGTATGTATGTTTGCATATACACAGATATTTTTGAAAATTACGATTTTCAACTCATGGGACTCCAAAATGTTTAAATTTGACAAAAATAATCTCACTTTTTTCTGTACTATTTTCTCAATTTTATTTTCGTTAAAAACGAAAAAAAAAAGTTAATATCCGATATCCAATATTAATATCACATCTTCAAAGTATTGGAATACAATACAACTTATATCAGATTTATCTGGTTTATTTGTTTTATTCGTTTTAGTTAATGTAAAGTCTACTTCATAAAATTAATCAAGTCCAAGTTCTCTGCCTTCTCGGATTTTTTACAAGCCCATAGGTTTGACACAATTTTTTCCTATATTTCCACGTAATTCTACAATCGGTGTCATCTTGATAGACCAATATCATAAACCCAAATAAACATAAAAATTGTTTTTTCCAATATACAAAAAAATTTATTATTTCCCTCAGGTAAATAACAAAATAATTTGACGAGAATTATTACAACTTTTCCAAATTAACTTCCAGACTTTTATTTCGATTATTATTATGAGAACTTGTTGATGTTATTATATTAATCATCCATAAACTGATAGGAATATTATTGCATAAGCCACAATGTTGTATGGAACCTCTCTCGAGTGCAGTTGGAATAAAATATCAGATCATCAATAAAAGTGGTTTGCAGATATTTAAGAAGAAGAATTTTATACAAAAATATAACTCTTTCCTGAAGAGAAGCAAAGATTAGATGAATTGCATCCAGATAAGCTGTAATTGTGCAAATATTGTTTCCGTTTCATAAGAAATTATTTAATTTGCATTTTTATATACTTTTTAATTTTGAATTTTAAAATATTTGTTTCAGCTTTACATGTCAAGCCGTCTCCAACGGGAAATCATGCGATTTTATAATGTTGAAATTCGAGACTTCGACTAAAATTTTTCATTTATTATGAATGTATGTGGATGGTTCGATATTTGAGTCGTCTCATAACTGGAATTTAAACTTTTGCTTATTTTATAAAAATTGGGTACTACACTACAACTTTTTTTCCATTTCAATAAGTATAGTACAATAAAATAAAAAATCTTTTAAAAGTTTTTCAATTTTTCTAGTCAAATTGAAAGCTTTTCATAATGAAATCTTTTTTTTTGCATTGGTAAGTGCAATGAATTACTAATTGCATCCCAGTTTGACTTAGTTTTAATGTAAATGCTTTTTAATTAATAAGATAGAATGTAAGCTAGAAAAAGCCTTTTAAACAGTCTAAATCTTTGAGCTTGAGCCGTTGCGTTCAAACTCTTGCAAAATAAATTCATTCTTAGTTACTGTTTTGTTTTATGACCCCCGCGAGGGTAACTTGATTAATCCTCTTCGTACTACAGCATAATTTTGCATTGTAGTATGCTGCAGTGTTTTACCAAAGCAGCCTTAAAAGACTGAAATAGTTTATAAACAATTACACACTCAACACAATATCAAAATGTAATTTGCCTTTATTGTTCACTTATATTAATTCAATGACATCAAATCTGTATCTATTGCAAACTAATAGAACATAAATATGCTAAACCATTAATTTAATTGCAGTAATGCTGTTGTATCCAGGGGATTTAAACAACGAGAAATGGAAATTAGAATGGTATATTTTCCCTACAAAATCACAAAGTACTGTGTATGACGAATAATTAATAATTCTCGACCCTATATTTACACACACATTAATTTATTATTCATTTGGGTATTTTAAAATTATTTTACAATATACTAAATCAAAAACGATATTATTTACGTAATATGTACGTTGGCGAGTACAATGAACATATTCTATTAATAACTCTTTGAATAAATAAATTATAATATAAAACGTTGTAATGATAATAACGTAGAATACAGCTCATATTATTTTGATTGTGAAGAAGGCTATTGTGGGGTAGGCAGTCCAAATTGGATAAACGTCGAGAAAAATTTCGTTTATTCGGTTATATTAAATTTATTCCATAACAATAATCAATAATAAATTCATTATCAAAATCTGTAACATCATCTAAACACATATTTACGGGTTGGGTTCCTGTACTTCATAAAATTTTACATTCACATTATGTTTCATATTACTTTTACTTGATGATATATCTCGTTCGAAGTGTTAATGCATTCATTTATTAGAAGTTATGATACCATGAAAGTAATAATGGTAAGGAAGTATTGCATATAAATTGCATTAATGGAACACAAAGCTGTAAATATATTTTTATTTCTGATTTTACCTAGACCAGAGGAACGTAAATAGAAAGATAGTCACATTTATTATGATCACGTTCGTATACACAAAATTTAACTTTTTCATATCATCCATGTCTTGTAGTCAAAATATGAAATATGTGAATAATAGACGAAGTATCGCAATATTTCTTTACTACGTTTCCCGAAACAGTCATCTAAAAAATTATTGATTTTGGTCTTGAGTTAAAACCACATTATGTAATATACGTTCAAACAGCATCCATTCTAGTGTGTGCAAAGTCATGAGTGAAGCTATTTTATAAAGTCTGCTGGTTGTTAGAGTGCACTAAGATGCATTCATGCAAACTTCACAAACTACACATATGAAACACTTAGCTTCCAATTTACAAAAGACGTAGTAAAACTTCGTACATCTAGAAAATTATACGTGAAACATCATTTTTGTTGACCCCATTAGACAATATTGTTAATAAAGGTTAAGGTTATTAGTTAGCAAAATAAAAAGCAATGTTCCAGCTATAAAACTATATAAGGGAGAGTTATCTATATCGAACAGTCACGCCGACTCCGCCTAAATTGGATTACACAATTTGACCGATTTATCTTTTAAATTATAATATTTCAAAATCTAATATAGATGTCGTGCTTCTTTTGTTGACTATATTGCGATATCGAAAGGTGAAAAAGTATAAAATCTTGAAAATGAATTTACCCAATGAATAACCATTCCTGTTTTCGAGCATGAGTACTCTTTTGCACGTTCATTCCATTCCAAAATTCCAAATAATCAATTTATATTTTCTTATCATTTTTCCAGTGTCTCGCCAGCGCTTTCTAGAGCGGCCAATGTCTCTCTTCCCTTTTGGATTGTAAGAAAGCATTTTTTTTTAATTCTTCTGTTTTCCATTCTATTCAAGTGTCCTCTCCAATATTCTCTATATTCTCAGATCTTTTCCTTGACCGATAAAATTTGTATTCGGCCCGAATGTCTTCATTTATTATTTGGTCCAGTCTTGTGCATCCTTTGGTTCTTCTCAAGAACTGCTTCCCCACCGCCTGAGGTTTTGTTTTGTAAAATTTTATAATTGTTTCTTTTCGAGTTAGATTTTTCAGGTTTCTATGTATCGTTCGCTCATAGATATATTCTGGAACCTATTTATTTTGTTAGGTATGTTGTTGTCTCGGTCGAAGCTTACATAGCATCCTAAAAAGTTAAAGTGGAAATTTGTTCTACAGGTTGGTCTTATATAACAATATTTTACTCCTGACTACCTCTTTCCCTTTAAACGCTATAACCTTCGTCTCTTCTTTAGATAATATTTTCTGATCATATTTGATACACAGTTTCTGCAGAGCAAAAATCGCTTTCTAGAGGTCGTTTTTTGTCTCTTGTATTAGTACAAGAGTGATCTTAAATTTAAAATTTATAATTAAAAATTGCTTTTGGTAAAAAATGGTCTGATTTTGAATAATATAGTTGAATAATATAGTAATAGTAAGGAATAATTTAATTAATTTAGAAATATAAATTTAACAGAAGCTATAATATTCATTAGAAAATCGAGAGAATAATTGAAAGTAGTAATGGTAAAATTTTGTAAAATATTTGTATTAAAATTAAAGAAACAATGGAATCGGGTGTTAGCAGACACAACAGGAGTTTACATGTATCAAAATTTATTTAACTTTTCTATTTTCAATTTGAAATTAAAGTAAACAATAGAGTTCCACAGTGTTTGTTGCCAATTTTTTTAACCAGAATTCCTGCCAGTACGCGATGGTAGACATTATTGCTCCGATATAACTTTTTCTGATGTTTTCACTGTTGTTTTGCTTACAATTTCTCCTTACCATCCTTTGTTGACTTCAGACCCGGTTATAACGTACTTCCTTTATAACGAACTACATTAGAGAGCATTATGACAAAGGTACATATTTACCGAACCCGCTTATAATGTACCCTTGGTTATAACGCACCAAATTTTACATTTGAAGTACTTAAAACTAGATAACACTATACAAAAAACACCAATCTCAGATTGTTTTATAGTGTCATGATCGACTTTCGATCAAATTGATCGAGTCAGCCTTGTAACCAGTATGTGAAATAGTACCCGGTGGGGTGTATAACAATAAGCGGTAGAAGCGCAGTGCCAACCACATTGCATTTCCAATATAAAAGCAATTTAGACCTCCATCAAAGCCAGGCCCGCAAGAGCTGAACTATTATTATATTCATGTTTAATGGAAACACTGAAGCACTGCTGCATCTTCATGAAAAGATTTCTACTTGACATAAACTGAGGCATCATAGCTTGAAACGATTATATCTAAGAGTTACGAAAAACCTAGCATAGTTTATGATGGTAGATTTCGATAATTAAAAAAATTTATTATAGCAATTTGGCGAAAAATAAAAAAAAATTTCAAGAAAATTAAATTTGAACACAAAAAATAAATAAATTGTACACTTGAAGGCTTATTAAGTTTTGTAATTAACTGCGTAATTGCGATATAAATTCAAGATATACAACTGTTAACTGAGGTACAATATTTCATCAATTTAAGCTGCGAATTGTGTGGAAAATCACACATGAAGTATAATAAAAGGCAATAAACAAACACCTGCTACCTTAACGCAAACACGTACTTAAACAAGTAGCCCACCAATTCAGTGCCTCGTGCAAAATTTTACCGATTTCAAACACACGTTTCGAGTAAGTAGAAATTCGACTTCGCCTCGTCAGTTTCGTCTAGACCTGTGCACGTGAGGGTGTAATCCGAGAATCTTATTTTAATTTTTTTTTAAACAACTTGTTTTCTAATGAGTTTCGAATGCTACCTTAAACTGTAGACAATAAAAACCTTTAAGGATGAGACAATCTACGTTTTTATAAAATATTAAAAAGTTACTGCCGCTTTCGAATAATGTACTCCGGTATTATAGTAGTGCAATAAAACGGAACCTTGTCTACGTTTTTGTATGTTTAAATTACTTTGTCTTATAATGCATGAAATTCCGTGCAAAAATTTAAAATTAAAAAAAAACCGAACATAACCAAACAAAAAAGTTCATGTTTCGATGTTATTCATGATTCAGGATCATGTGTACGATCGAAATATAATATCATTCGTATACTTTATTTTAATAATTTACTATGAACTAACCAAATTCCATTATCAATGAAAATAAGCAACCGGTGGGTTAGTTTAACCTCACTTTAACAGTCACATAAATACAGTGGCTGTAAAAAGTATTCGTACACTCCTATGTTAGCAATGTATATTCTACCTTTTAAAGGCCGCTTTTGTAATATAAGAATCGGTTTTACAGCAATACTTCATAAACATTTTTTGTTGCAAATTTCATTCTCTTAATTTTTGCTAATATACATTTTTTTACTTCGTCGCACCGTTTCTGAGATACAGCGACTTACTTTTCATAAGAGTTAATTCTAATTTTATTGATATTTTTACAGAGAATTTTGGTATATAAACAAAAATATAGAGAATGAAATTTTCAACAAAAAATGTGAATGAAGTATTGCTGTAAAACCGATTTTTATATTTCAAAAGTGTCTTCAAAGGCTAAAATTTCCATTGCGAACATAAGAGTCTACGAGTACACACAATTATAATTTTTTCAAAATATGAATATTGAATTATAAAATTAACTGAATGGTCATGCAAATTAATTAAAGTGATCCGGATATAATAGTTAAGAGAATCGGTTTTGCTGACAATAGTTTCCAACTTTTGTTGCAATATTGCAGGCACGACCTTATTTTAGCTAATTCCAAACCAAAAGGAAAGTTTTAGGGTACTTCACGAAAATCGTTTACCGATTCGCTTCGAGCTGTTGTTTTCGATACTGCAAACTCGAGAAAACAATCGCAACAGATCTACGAATAAACCTTTGCAATTGCATACGAACGTTTTTTTCTTAAATAAAACAATTTTTCAAGATATATTTTAAAATTTTTCTAAATTGTATAATATGCTTTATTGTTAGATCCAAACTTGCACTACTCGAATGAATTTATTATTAGTTGCAAATAATTTTCCAACATTATATAACTAGAAAGTACCTATTTAAGAAGCATTCGCGTAGCTTTACACGAAACCGCAATTAGGATCAATTCGGAAATATACAGTTAATTCCGCAATTGTCATATTATATTCAACATTTCAGTTTAAACTCCCACTTATATATCATGACATTTTCTGCTGATATTTGCAGACTAGAATTCTAACAAACCGCCCCTTCAATTAAGAATTATTCACTGTTGAAATTGTAACACCAAATTTTAATTCGTGGCAATAAACAGTGGCGGCTCATGTTTTGCCAAAACGTCCACTGAAATGTGAAAGCTCAAATTAATACGTAATCCATATCCCTGGCAAAAGGAAAACTTTTGCATGTGAAATTTGAAGTAATAAATATTGGAATATCTAGACACAGGTAGGAATATTTTACTTAACTTAACTTCGAATACTTTTATTTCAACCTTCAGAAAAATAAATTAATTATTACATTACAGGAAGTTATTCAAAGTTGTTTGTATTTTGTTTGAGGGGGCAACGCCTCTTCGCTTTACTTGCATCAGCCGCCACTGGTTAACTAACATTAAACAATGAGATATTAAAAATTTTACTGTAAAAATAAATTAATATTTACTGTAATTTCAAAAATTGGAATATTTCAACTTACTTTATATGAATACTTATTTCTTTTTGCTTTTAAGGAAATAAGAAATGTGTTCCATCAATGAAAATTTTTGAAGTAGTAAAATTAAGTTTTACCTTTTGATATTTTCGATATGATCTTGACTTTATCGTGAAAGCTTTCAACTTAATTTGTCCATTATAATTTTAGTGATAGCGATATAAGATTTTAATTAAAGGTATTTCGAATACTTTTTCGAATAAAATTTTTTAAAACTTTTGCAAATATGTCAATCCGTCAGAATGTTATTCCTTTTATATTTACACATAGCATCTGTTTCCGGCTAGACTGGGAACCCTTTTGTTGCAATGCAAGACTAAGATCAACTTGAAATCTTTTGCTTAGAAGACCAAAATACGCTACTATTGTACGTGAAGTTATGTTAAGCTCTTCTTTTGTGTTGGTCTGCTATGAAATTTACAGATATTTTAACGTTTTCTTTTTCGAAGATCCTCAAACATTGTATTTTTAGAAACACGCAATTTTATTTTATTCTGAAGTAAATATAAACATCAGTAAGAAAAAATTCGATTTAGAATCACTGATTTCGTAAGAATTTCTACCCTAAGCCTAAATATTTATGATCTGAATCTGCTTTATACAACATTGGCTGATTTTCTCTAAATTGCTAAATTTTATGAATGAAAGGTCTAAGAATTGGTTTAAGTTTACTCTCCAATAGCACGCATAAATTACAATAAAGATATCCAAGGATTTAATGTTATTATTCGTCTATTAGATACAGATGAAAGACAAGTAATTTTTATGAAAGTTATTCAAGTTTTAAGCAGATTGGTCCTTTAGAAATATTATAGAGTATATGACGATTTACATAATTGCAGAGCGAGACTCGGGATATAATATTAATTTTCTTATAAGTGACAGAAAAATGAAAAATATTAATTTATCGGGATTCCACAAAAAAGGTAATCACGTAGAAAAATATCAGGCATTTCATTGTATGTAGCTATTGTAGATGTAGATCGTAGACATAGACAACATTGATACAGCGCTATATACAATTGGTAGTCTAAAAAGATAATAAAGCAAGGATAACACAGTAACATAGGCCGCCCATTAAAATTTCAAATTGAACTAGAATAAAAGGGCACGTAACCTTTTGTTCCTAACCATTATTTATAAATTTCACATTAATTATAAATCTGCAAGGCATCGCACTGTTAGTTAAGTTAATATAAATATTTTAAAAACATAGCTAGAGTAGCTACTTTTCGTCTATAAATTTTTCAGTACATGGATAGCCTATAATTTATTTTATTTTGTTATGCACGCAATATCTATTGAACACAGAAGCTTGCATTTTAATACTGTAAGTTTTTTTTTATAAAACAATCTTTTGAATATTAAACATATGGAAAACATTATTTTTGCCATTTTGTATATTTCTGCGCCCCTAGTTGGACAATATCTATACTGGCGCACCTGTTGCACATTGCAGTTAATATAAAGTCACTAACTAGTGCCAATGCACTCCTAATTTAATTTCAATAAAAAAAATTACAGTTTTATTTAATTTACCATATTTTAATATATAACCTTTATATCGAAAAAAAATATATTTAAAAGTAGCAAAGCTTAGAGATAATATTATAAATCTTAAAGGATTGGTATTAAATACTGTGGTAAATTAAATTAAATCCACAACAAACAAAAGCATACAGAAGTTACATGTTCACAAGGAATATAGCACTCGAGCTATATTCAACAGACAGACAGACAGGCACTAAACAATAAATACAATTAGCTTAAACACTACACAAACATTAACTTATTTATACAATAATCCCTATGCCGGTGGGTACATAATGTACAACAAACGGTTATGTACATTTATAAATATTATAACCAATAATTACTCGAACCATTTGGTTAACCGAATGCCGGCCGGTAGCTCTGGTGTTTGTAGGAGAGCGAGTCGCAGGTTCTATAAGAATTGAAGTAAAATGTAAAAAAATAACAAGGTTGCTTAAAAATTTATTTAATAAGGCGCCACTGACTTTACTAAACAACCCTGTCACTGATTTGCTGCAAAGAATAAACATGTAACGTTCAAATAAAAATCCTCAAGTCAGATAGGGTAATTTTGTATAATAACGTAAATAAATCAATTAATCCCAACAGTAGGAATATTGGCAAGATAAAAATGTAGTTAATATTCAAATTTCTTATATTAAATCAAACACAAAAATAAATTACCCAATGCGCAATTAGCTATTTGCCTATAAGGTTTTCAGTAATCTTTACAAAAATGAAAGAGCAACAAAAAAAAACAGTTTCTCCCCAATTTCCTCTGCCACGACCAATGTAACCTATTCTTCGTAGATATTAATCTTAAATTTTTGCAGCTAAATTCCCATGGTGTTTTGACCAAATATCTTTTAGATGTACGGCAATCAAATCCCTTTTGGCGTAATAAAAAAACAAAATATACGACCTTGAAATTCTGTTTGGCGTTTCGTCGGCATAAACTTCTATCAAAGTGAGTACTCCAAAAATTTTTAACTCTCTTCGTTTCTTTGAGTTGATGGAATGAAACTTGGGAGCAACTTGTCATTAAGCTCCAAAACAAAACGTAATCAACCCCAACTGGTTCCAAATGAAGAATGGTGAAATTCGAACCATATAAACTTTCGGGAAGACACAGATCTCTATTCCTCTACTTAGAACCTGATGTTCGAAAAATAAAATAATCAACTCATCAAAACTAGCATCATCTTAATTTTTACCTGATGTCCGGTTCTTATGGAAATTGTAAATATTTGTAGTTAACTAAGTTTTCCAAAATAAAGCAGTATGTTAACTCAACATAGAATTGATAGAAAATGAACTCTATTACTTCAGCGTATGCGTAAATGCGTCGCGCTAATCACAACTCGAAATTTGGAAGGGAGAATCAGTATAAAAATTAAATTAAAACTATACTATACCGGATGGTACAAAATAATTGTTACAATATATAATTGGTTAAGTAACGAAAAACAATTTTCAGTTGCACGAAACTGATTTGAAAATAGTTGGACGACTTCACGCAACCGCACTAAACAGTCGGCCGACCAAACATGCGTTTAGTATGGTGGTGATTTAGACTAAAATAATACAAAAAATTTAATTAAATAATAAATATTATACTTATCTATAATACTAGTATAATCGCACTATGAAATAGTAGATGATTGATGAATAGCCATTATATCGCAGTTGCAGAGATAGTGCATAAAATAATTGTCGTCACCCTGACGTCACCGCAACGTTAATGCCTATAATTATAATGCTAATGAGTCGAAATTCTTTTTATCGTTAATCTCTTTGTTCGTTACATTTTCCAATAATGCATTTTATTTTCCTATTAACAACAAAATTTATATTTTAAATTTAGATTTAAATTGTATATTTTACAAATATATGTTCAGGGCTCGACTATTCATTTTGTTTATTTCGTGCTTTACCGATATTCCTAAACTCAATTTAGTTTTTTTTAATTTTACTATAAATTTAAAAGCTACTGTGTGTGCTTAAAGATATGGGTGTATTCAGTTATTGATTTCTAAAATTATTACATCTTTAAAATACGGATTTTACTGTTAGGTACTCCCGAGTTTAAGATAACATGAATCACACCTTAACCTGCAGCAAATATGCACCAACTGAAACCTCTTCATAAATATATGCCGCTCAAATTTCTAAAACTACCCCCCCCCCTATCTTTTTAGTTAAAAAAAATTTATCGGCATATACAATCTCGAAACTGGTAACACTGAAAACCTTAGAAACCCAATGTTTACTTGCCATCTGAAGTTGCTGCTTGTGCGGTAGCCTAACTTTACACTTTGGATATGCATTGTAAGAGAAGTATCTATCTTGAAATAATAATCACAATAAATTAATTTATTAGGAGTAGATAACTTCATAAATAATTGTCTACTTTACTTGAATTTCAATTTAAAAAAAAGTAGGTATTACATAATTATTATTATCTTTGTTAAAATAATTTTAAAATAAAATGTTAGCAATACGAAGGAAAACATAAAAAGGTTTAATTACAGTAAGGCAAGAAGTGGATTTCAATACACAACTGGTAGTTAAAAGGTTGGAATACCCTATTTTAGGTAAATGTAAGATAATTAAATACATTGAATTCCCGCGGGTACAGTAAACCACCTTTTAACGTTTAATAATATATTTTAATTTTTTTTTAATTTAAGAGTTAGGGAAGATTTAGTGTTTAAACAAGGATAGTAACTACTATGATATACTTACGAGAATACAAAATAAGGATAACATTTCTATCGCAATAGTACAATCAAGTTTAGAAACCGTTCAAAAACAACTTTACTGATTAAACCAGCTTTAGGTTCCTGTCAAAACATTACAAAATCCTAAGTAATTTTAGTCTTAAGAAATTGATACTACAGTTTTAGTTTGAGTTATTGAGACTTCTTAGCTAAAATATTAATTACTATCTAGATTTCATATAACATAATAATATTTTTGGGATTAAAATTTCAGAACTTTAAAATTTAACTTTTTTCTAGTGCAGAAAAATCCATTTATATTGGAGGAATAAAGTTTTCGACTGAGAATCCAACGTCTTGGTCATCTCGACGCCTCGCGACTGGAGATATAATTCTTACTTTTCTTTTGTTCTCTTCAACCTTGGTGTATAATATACTATTACTCACAATCATTTAATGATTGTAAATAATCAATTCATTTCAATCAATTATTGATCCAGTACTAAATTTAAGTAAGTTGGGAGATTAATTATTGTTAGCTATATTTTCCAATCAGTCTAAAACGCACAAAATAACACTTGTCAATTTGAATAAACTCAATTTGAATTAATTTTCAATTTACTATAATGAAAGTATTTGAACAAAAACAATAATAATACCTATAGTCCAGTCATTACGTAGTGAAAAAGAGGTCTGCGTGAAAATTACTTGGAAATGAAATTTTTTGCTTATCCCTTTACTTTAGTATCAGAACGAATGCCCTAAGTTTTCTCCTACAAATTCAAACCAAAACAGAACAAAATTTGTCAGGAAGAGTCCCAAGGTTCCAATCCAAAAGGATTATTATCAAAAGAATTTCAAAAATGTTTTTTTTTTCAAAAATAGGATTCTAATCGAATGATTTCAGAAGTGGAGAGAGTGAAAGAAATGAAAGTGCTGTCCCATTTAATGTTTGCGGGGATGGTGGTGGTGTTCTTATAGCTGGTACAGCTGAAATAAAAAGGCTGCAAAGTAAGTCAAAATTAATATATGAGAGTTATGCTGAAAAGAAATGTGTATACTCCAGTGACATCCGCAAGAAACTTGGATAGCTAAGTGTAACGACTTTGGCAAAATGTCAGATATCGATTTTCTTGCACGATGCAATGTTCAGGATGATGCCAAAATATAAAAACGGAATATCGGCTTTTGATGAGTCATAAGTACGCTACTCTGAACAAAAATATTATTAAGTTCCAATTGGAACCAAAAGGACCAATACAAGATGGTTATATCTTTCTCTCAATTTATTTACTACTTATTGGTTGGTTTTTAAAAATTTGTGAAGAAATTGATCGGCGATATTTTCAGGCGTTGACTAAGTTTTACACAACTTTACGTTTAACTAATATATTATATTTATAAATCAATGAAATTCTTTAAAATGATTGGTATTGTATAATAAAATTGCAGTAACATTAATAAAATATGTCGGCATCATAAATCAAAGTAAGAAGTTCTATAAATATGCGTTTATAACGCATATGTATAGCTTATTTTATTGTTGTTGATTTGTGACTACAATTCACCTAAAGAGATTTGTCAACAACCAATGTATATCGCGTACGAGGAAGCACATTAAATTTATAGTCAACACTGATAAAAAAAAAACATAAGAAATTACTATTTTAAATTTAGATTAGATAGCATTTGAATTCACATAACATGCTCTGCCGCTTCAGATGAAAATACTTCCCAGGTTACACTAGCTAGAAAAGTAGATGCGTTTTAAATGGAAATTGATTAGAAACAAAAAATACCCAAAGCTGGTTTCCCCAAAATAAATGGATTTTAACAACTAGGGAACTAAAATAACAAGCATAT
The DNA here is from genome assembly GCA_963170105.1 of Cantharis lateralis. NCBI lineage: Eukaryota > Metazoa > Arthropoda > Insecta > Coleoptera > Cantharidae > Cantharis > Cantharis lateralis. The sequence goes on along the minus strand of OY720627.1, from coordinate 35,055,721 downwards.
GTCTAATCCGAAGAGTTTTCTGGAGAAAAACGTTGACAAGAAATCTGACTAAGCACTCTAGGATTCTGTATAAATGGAAACAAGCGCATATGGGGCACATTTACGTATACAGTAATATACTTGGGTCGTTTGTGTGAGACGTAGATGTATTGTCACTGAAATTGTGCACTTCGGCTAAGTTCAGCATCCCCTGAAACGACATTTCTACGTTTCTACAAGTACTTCGTTCCATGTCCGGCATTTTATCCCAAACTTTGCCAATATTTTATTCTCACAGTCCATAAGCGACGTTAGGAGAGACATATCAAGATTAAGGTACTGTTCAGTAAAGTCCTTCTATTGAAATTAAATTAACTGCCACGTTACGCCGCCATGCGCCATTATAAATTTTAATTTTTGCCAATCGAATTACTTGCTTATAAAGTTATCAAACAGCTTATACGTTTACAGGTAAACTGAAAACATTAGTTGGCATTGTGTTCGGTACAAATGAAGGAAAAGAAAGGTTCATCAGCTAAGGAGATTCTCAGACACATCTCGGCACCTGCCCGTGCATTACAATGAGCTCATTGTATTTACCTTACAATACGCTTCAACCCTTACTCTATTAATTAATATGAAACAAAAGAATTTTCTTAAAAGAATGATAACAACATAATAGACGCTTTTAAAACTCAACATCTTTCTTTAATATTAACATCTTTTATATAAAATAAATTTAAAGTGATTTCAACAAGTAAACTCTAAGTACTTGTAACAATTTAAAACAAAGATAATTAATTCATGAACCATTACAAAATGTGGGTCAACCAAGAATGAGCGCCGATCCCCCACACTTTGCTGATGAAGATTATATAAAAAAAAATATAAACTTTTTGAGACGATCAAGATTATTTCTTGACGTGCTTTAATCTCTTTTATCGCGTTGTGTGTACTACTTTTTTTAATTACATCCAGCTTAACCACCGACAGGCTTAAAACAAAATAATTAAATTAAAATTTACAAATTAATTTGAATGTCTAAATTAATATTTTAAAATGAAATTAAAAATCTCAAAACAAACATTGTATCGCTCTTTGTACCTTCACTTCAAAATCAGTTTTTTTATAAAAGAAACTGTACGTATTAGTGGATATAAAACTTTAGCAAAGTGCTTGGTGTATTTGAATTGAGGTAAAATATCAACGTAGTAAAGTTAAAATCGAGTTGTTAGAGTGAAAGGACATGACGAAGACCACTTGTTCCCTGCTTCAGTAATGCATCACAGGATAAGTAAACGATTTTCCCTTATCAGCATAAATCGTATCTCGACATTGAATTGTGCAAGTTTTCCAATACGGAAGACGAAATAGAACACGTAAATGCATTACCTAGTGTTATCGCTTTAAAATGAATTGACACTAAATAAATTTTACATTTATGATAACGCTGTAAACGATTTATGGTTTGAAGTTCATTTACTTCATATTAGCAACAAGCGATTTACCTTCTTTTTTTAAAACCTACTTTTGTATTACGATTTTTCTTTTTCTCATGTTCAAACTATTTAAGTTGTTCAAAAAAAAAGTTACAGTCACGAAAAATCTTACTTTACAGTCAATAGAAATGTCAATACAATACGATTAAAATTTACCAATACTCAATCGATTTTGTCCATCAAGTGTTGTACAAGCAGTATGTTTCTTCGATCTTCTTTCTGTTTCTATTTGCCCATACTTCATATCTAGTGTAGTGAAAAACGAATGGTTTCATAAATTGTATAGTGGATATCAATCTTTAACAGATTTCTTGTTTAATTCCCTGTAGTCGATGCAAAACCGAAGGGATTCATTTTTCTTTGCACTAGTAATATAAAGCTGATATGGAATGACGAATTTTCTCTAATTCTTCAAGGAAAACAAATTTGATATTTGAAAATATATCATAAATACAAAATATTTTCAAATATTAACCAAAACTTAATACTAACGGAATATGCTAAAAAGTATCAGAAGCTTTAGCGTAATTAAAGATTAAAGACATTTTCCACTCGAATAAAAAAAATAATTTAAGTAAAGCTTTTTCAATTCAATCCAGTGTGGAAGAAAGGGTAACCCCCTTGATAACAATTTTTATTACCTATTCTTTTCCTATCTATAATCTATTGGATTATAACAGTTTATTGTATAATAAAATTCAGTCTTAATAAAATTAAGTCGTAGTAATAAGATTCCCATTTAATATTATTTTCGATATAATGATTGAATTTGAAAAATTATTTAGTAATTCTGTAACCGTAAATATTTATTATAGTTTAGTTATATTGCTAAATAGTTGGTTTTAGCTGCAAATATTCCATTATATTGTTTTGTTTACTATATTGAAAAGATTGAATAACAAAATTTTAATAAAAAATTGAATAAATCAACACAGGCATTTTATGCTCTACCACGTCACAATAATTCATAGGATACTTCTATTCAGATTCACCGATAAAACGACAAAACCAATCGGTCGTTAAGCTACAATATAGACACTTGGGTCTCTAATAAAACCTAACTAGCTGGCTTGCACAATTCACAAATCCAGACAGTTTATTCAGCATATCAAAGCACAAACTTCCACGTCAGTTGATTGGATATAAAAATGTAAAGTTACAAATACCTCCAATACTGAATAGCCAATTAATTACGGAACAGATGTAGTATGAACCTATACATATTTCGTTATTGAATTTTAATCATCGCAACATCTACAAAATCTGAAACATATGTACTACAAAACCTTTATGAAAAAAATTTCAAAACTTTGATATTCTTTTTATTGAAGCTTACTCACTTGACTTTTATACAAAGCCATAAAGAGCTTTATAAATAATAATAGTAAAACATTTTTTTGAAATATTATTTAGATTCTGTCTAAATTTATAAAAATATGCTGCAATAGTTTACGTTAAGTTAATATTTTACATATTGATTTGTGTTGATACAAATCTAAGTTATATCGTACTACGATAGATATATTGGCTATTCAAAATGTAATAACTCAGATTGACGGAAATTAAATAACTATAATAGTAAAATGGTAGTACTTTCTAATAACTGCCTATATACTACATTTTAACAGGCAAGCATTACTAATAAATACAATGTTAGTGATTAATAGCCAATAGCTTTTTGATGAATAGTTTAAGTTTTACATATTTCCTATCGAAAATTTTCGAAAAGCGTATTGATTGCAAATTAACTTTGCAAAACTGCTTTTTTGGCCGTAAGTAAAATGAAAAAAAATTTTCTATAATTTTTAGAATATACTATCCTAAACAATAGTTTACATAGCAACCAACACTAATATGTAATCTCCAAAGTGGTGGATCTCAACAATTTAACAAAAATTTCCAAGGCGAAAATAGAGCTTCACATCAATCGCGAATATTCAATAAAAAACAATAAATCTTTCAGTGTACACGATACGTGCATGTAGAATAAAAACATGTTCGAAAAATTTTCAATTTTTTAGTTTTTTTTTTAAACTAACGAGGAGAACCACTCAAGTGTAACTCTAGGATCGGGACAAGTTTTTACAGGTTGAAAGAGCAATAACCTGTTTTTTTTTTATTCTTCAAATTACTTCTATGGTAGCGTTCTGAATCACACGGCCATACCACATCCCGTCTATCACACCAAACTACATTTAACATAAGAATTTTATTTTATAAGTATAATTTTTTTTTACTTCTGTGAATATGTAGCGTATATTGAACATATTTTAAGAATGTCCTGTATAAGAAAGTGGTAGCTATATTTCCTAACCTCCTTGAGATACCCTGTACAATAAAATTATTTAAATTAAATTCATGAAAACATTGTAAGGGCGTATAATTCGCTATACACTACTTAATGATAATATACCGCCTACGACTATATTAGCTTATGTTCTCGTTTGGTCCAGAACAATTCGTAATAAGATAACTTAAAACTTACGTTATTTTGTGAACAAATAGTGTTAGTTATTCTTAACTTGATGCAAACAAATTAAATAAAATAAGACATTTTTTATTTTTCAAAAATCAAAATTTTCGAAAAAATTGTAAAATATTATTTACTGAATTCTGAACTTTTACTAATATTATATGATGTAAAACATTAATTTAATTATTGGACTAGCCGTTATTAAAACTTTAAATTTTACATATTGTTACAACCCTTCAGCAAGACTTGTCACCGGTAGGCATCTTCGTTTAACTATAAACTACAAATTAGACTTCCAGTATAATACATAACAAATTATAAACTGTCTACTGCTATAGTAAATGCATCTCAATTACGTGGCGAAGACAGTAATGAATAAATAATTATGATAATAATTATACAAAGATGTCAAATGCAAGATAATTAATTAAAATATTTTTTAATAAAAAATACCGAGGTACAATTTTATTAAATTAAAAGTATTGCTGTGGCAAGGAATAATAGTAAAATAAATTTCTTTTGTTTAGAGGACTCCATATATACCTTTCAAATCCTTAAAAAAATAATAACAAAATAGTTCCGTCTATAAAGATTCATATTGAAAAATATCATATAATAAACTTTGCGCTATATTCGTTTCTTGCAATTATCAAAAGTAATAATAACAAGACTTCGTTTTTTAATGTGAAATACCTATACAAAAATTTATATGAAAAGAATCTAGTTTCATTGACAACCCCTTTATAAATTTTGTTCTGCGGAGGTTTATAGTTGATAAAATGTAATAATGGCCTGAAGTAATATAGTTCAGAATTTGATGCACAATAAATTAACATTTAATGTTAATTAATATAATACGTAACCACAGCAGTGAATTGACGTGATGAAGGGTAGTTGAGTTACAAAGCGGAAATTTTGAATTTTCGATTTTTATTTCAATATACAAAAGCAAAAATATAAATTTTGATTAATAATATTACGCTTAAGATTATACATAAAAAAAAAGAAAAATAATCGTTAACCGACATTGTCAAAATTATAACTGTTCCATTTCGCTGGTTAATATTAGCACTTAGTTGAATTCATCAAGCTTCGACTAGTACACCGCCAAGTAGGATTAATTTAAATTTTACATTAAATTCTACTGTTATTATAACCACGTATTCATCTTAAAATCCTATTTTCCATTTTAGTCGTTACTTCGTGGTTGCCTAATTTTTATTTTGCGAAAATCAGTGTGACAATTTAATTATTGTCATATTATGTAAGTAGTAATTTTTACGAAATTTATGAAGTAGGGATTTTATAGATGTCACTATTAGAAGTGAAAGTAGTGAAGTAGAATGATGGCAGTAAAATAAAGCGATTAAACAGAGGATTAAAACGAAGTTTTCCTTCGAATTTTAAGGATAGATTTTTCCACATATTCTGTTGACGGTACGTATGCTCGAGGGAGCCGCCCATAATTGAGTTTCAACTGACCAGAAACGCAAGCTTTGGAAAATAAATACATATGTAAACGAAGTACACAGATGCTTCTACGTATGTACATACAGAAATTCAATGTATGTCTGCGTTGGCAGCCGCGTCGCGTCGGCGATTAACATAAACTATCTTTAAATTATTGTTTTGTTGTATTTGTTCCAACAGTCTATTTTTTCCTATAAACCTTAAAAACAAAATGTAACGTTTTCTCCGTATAGAAAATGCTGTTTTTAAAATCTTTACGTTTGTAAATTAAACAGCATAAAAGTAAGTATTTGCGACGTTCAAAAAAAAACTATTTTTATTAAATAATAAATTAAAAGATAATCCCAATACTTTTCTCGTCGGAATAAAATTAAATATAAAAATGGTTGCGTTGACCTAGAAATGCGGTCGAACGTTCTGTACAAATTTTATATCAGTTGAGCGTTCTTTTCAAATTCTAAAATTTATTTTCAAAAGTGTTTGTGTCATTTTGTAGATACTTTAATATCCTTTATATGCAAAGCGCATTGTTAAAGTTACTTTCAGGCAAACTTTTTTAAACTTAAAGAAATTAAACTTGACAATTTTATTGTTATTTACACACTTAACTCTTTTACGGTTAACGGCAATACTTTTTTAACCAAAAATTTAAGTAATTATCTCACTTTGTCATCAATAAAGAGTGAGTAAAGATTATAGGGTTCAGCTACGAGGTTCACTTTGCCAAATAGCGCGCCCTAACGAGCTTTGCCTAATTATCCTCATTGCCCGAGATAACTTTAATTTGTACGAACGCACTTTGATATTATGAGCAGTTTTCATTTCACAGAGCACAGTATACATATATACTTTTTGTGTACATTATTTGAGTGTCAAGATAAAGAAAGAATTATTTGCATAATATGCGTTGCTTTAAAGTATACACAAACTCGATGAAACTGAAAAGTTTTCACGCTTTTAGTGGACCATCGTCCCTTTAATTTACTCGAGAATGGCTAACAAATTTAACATAAATAAAACATACAACTCACCATTATTCATGAGACAAACAAAAATTGTGCTTATATGTACCTGTAACAAACAAACAAAATTAGAACCGCAAATTAATATAAGTGTGTATCATATTTCTAATGAAGATGCTAATGCGCAATTTTAATTGTAAAATTTAAACAGCTTGTGATAATGGAGATAATAATAATAATTATAATAATTACTTAATATTCAATATCAATAGAATCGAGAACAAGAATAAAGAGGGGGTGGAATTAGTCATTGGGGACCACTCCATGTTCTGGTGGTTGCAAAATTAAATGTATTTTTAGCTTAAAATTTTCTGATTAAATGTCAGTATTTGATTTATTCAAATATCGTTGTTATATATTATTTTATATCAAATTTTCAAAACATTTTATTATCAAGTTTTTGATAATTTTTAAATCCATAGAAAGTCAATTTGCTTTCAAATAAATTTAAAATAACGATGACGGAGTGAGCCACAAAAGAGTTAGCTAGCATGGAATAAATAACTTTAGAATTTGTGAAAGAGTGGAATAAGAGAGAACTAAAGCCAGAAGCTGTGTCCTTAATAAATCACTTTTAGAGATCACCTACAAGCAAATTCGCTTTTAAGAGAAGTCTAAGACCACAACGCGCGACGGCGCCTTCGTTGAAACACAAAGAGCTTCAGCAGCTTGTGAATATGGATAAGAAGATAAATCAGAAACCCCCTCAATAGAAGTCTCAAACTCAAGTCAAGAAAATCATTCAATCAATCGAAAACATTCTTTATCATCTAACATCTGTAGCTTAGAGCTGAAGTTAAAGAAAATATTACATTGAAATGTAATTATCGCTATTCGATGACAGCCAACTTATTCTAGCATTAAATTATTTTGTTACGCCGTAATAATTGAATTACTTATAAAAAAAAAGTAATTAAAGATAAGAAGAGTTCTCTATTTTATTACATTTTTTATGCAAGGGTGTGCAATAAACTTAGATTAATTTTAAATTCGTCTCCTTGGGAAAGTTAACGATTTTAAATAGGGGATGACTGTATCATACTATTGGTATAACGGAATGTGCGTAATAAAGGCAAGGGAATGTGATGTATGCGTTAATAATACACTCTACCAAGTTCCTTGGTAATGCACAAGACTCTAATAATTATTCCAATAGCGACTAACAACCCTTTGTTATTAAGCTCTATCGTACAATATTGCTCGACATTTTCAACTGCAATACAAATTTAAATATTACAAGTTTTAACAAACTTCTCCCCCAAAAAAAAGAACAACATTAATGTTGCAAATCCTAAGGTATTACTAATACAATTTCATGTAAGGAAGTCTAAAACAGAATATATTATGTATGTATGTAAAAAATACGAGTATATCATAATACGTCGCCTACCTTTTTATTATCTCCATCATTTTAAGTAGTATGATGAAACATGAAACTTATTGAAGTAAAAAATGATAAAATATGTACTTGGCCCTAAAGAATATGAAGCAACATCAAAAAACAGAAGTTTAGTGGTATATGATTCCAATGCAGCATATTATTCAGTTCCTATTTTATTTTTCCAAAACAGGAACGGAAAACCTGTCTTTAACATTTAATTATCAAATCTACAGTTTCACTTTTAAATTAAATTACTTTCCAAATTTCAAGAAAAATATTGTGTTTTATTCGGAGCAAAGGTACTTTTTGTGGCTCATCTGAAATTATTTTATTATCTTACAAAATGAAACAATATACTATTTATATGCCTATAATATATAATTTTAATAATAATTTAAACCTCTAAAACTTAAGAAAATAGAGAAAAACATTAGAAAATCTGGTTCTTATAAAGAGAAGTTAAGATTAATATTTGGTATATCCTTCGCTTCCATTTATAACTTTGCTAAGGATTTTCGGTTTATTCGATATTAATTTTTGTAGAAGCGTTGATGGTTTATGCCGGACATTCCAGGCTTTATTAATTGCTCCCTTCAGTTCTTTCGCGCTGTAAAATTACCTTCAATTGGCATAAACTGATTGCGCTATAATTTCCTAAAATTTTTGTATAGGGTTGAGATTCGGCGAACGAGCTGAATGACGCAATAATTACATTTTACGTTCTTGAAACTATGCCATTGCTTGTCGAGATTTGTAAATGGCTGCGTTGTTCGGCTGAAATATTCGGTTTTGATCAAACCACTGCTTTCCAAACTCAATTACTTGTCGACCAGTAACTCAATGTTGGTACTATTTTTCAAAGTTTATTTCGTGTTGTAATAATTCAATTTTAATTGTTAACAAGAAAAACTAAATGCAGTCTACGACATCTCATAAATCTACAATCGTCCAATATTGGAAATTCACAGCAAAATTTCTTGGAAAATTATTTTGCATTCAAAATAAACACATATTAAATAATAGTTAATATTGAATGAAACGTATGCAATGCATATCCGTTTTGTCTTTACGAACTGGATTTACGTGTACAATTGGAACATCATAATAGAACCTACAACATAAAAGAAAATTCAAGCCATAGTACAAATAATTCGGCAGTATCCGAAAATCAAACACAACGATTGGATCTCCCCTTTATTGGCGGTCCATTGAAATTGATAACTATTGATATACCTGACTTAAACATTTTGTAAATATGCTTAAAGGAACTTCCAGTTTGTATTGCAAACTGAGACATTGAAACAAAAAACTTAGCTAATGTCTTAAATTCTTGAATAATGCAATATTGCAATATTTCATTATTTTTCAAATTGTTAATTTGGTTACTGGTAGTTTTCTACGGCTTTTTCCCTTCAAAGTAGGAAAGAAAAGCAATGAATATTCGGAAAGAGCACAATTTTGAAAATTGCCGTTTTGATGTAAATTTTACAAGTTTAATTTCATGTTAGCTTTAAAAAAACATTCTCTTGACGGTACGTGTACGCTAAGTGGGGATTAGTAATCCTAATTTAGGTTCATTCCACTGCATGCGGTTACAGAGAAAACATCGTTCGAGTTCCTACATTATCGAGTGCATTAACGCTCCGAGGACAGATATCGGTAAAACCGCCCAGTTTTTACCGGCGTGCGACGAGTAGGTTTCTCCTATCACTGAAATTGGAAAATCTCGGATCTCAGGATTCGAATATCGTAATTTTCGAGTTGCGTTGCGCCTCAAGCGAATTTTTAATAACACAGTGATTTTCAAACGCGACCGGAGTCGCTTGCGCTTGGCCGACTCAGGCCGCGTTTGAAAGTCACAGCCACCCCCTTGTCAGATCCAGGTCAAATACATTAAGAATTTATTTTTGGTAATTTTGGAAAAACTACTGGATATTTCGCAAATTTTACTTTTTATATGTGCGAAAATTTCGTCAAAATCTGAAACCGTAGATTATTATCAATCCCTGATACAAAGACAAAAATCATACTTTTAATATAAACCTTAATTTGCTACAATATTTTATTTCATTTGTTTTTTTCATTATTTCGTTCTTGTTAATACTTAAACTTAATGAAAATAAAAATACTAACCGCAGGCAATTGGTAGCAAGCGCTTTATTTGTAACAGTTAACATTTGAAAAAAAGTTTCTAAATATTTTCTAATTGATTTTGAAAGACCAATGTATCTCTGCAATCAACGCTTTAAAACTAAGTCAAAAATGTTTTCCCTGTTATCTTAAATTTTTATTTAATTATTTTTCATGTCTCAACTTACTCTAATGATAAAAATTTATTTCTGCTTTAACAAACGAAAAACGATTTTAGACGTTAGAGACTCTTAACTATTTTACGCCACTGCATCTCTGTTGACAAGGACGGGTATGTTGTCAAGTTGGTTTTACCTTAGTGGAGCTGTCAATTATCGAGACAGACACTAAAACCAATAATTCACCCGCTGCCTAGGTATTTTTAAGTTTAAATTAATTCGCCGTCAATGGGTAGATAATTATTAATTTCGATCAAATTAAGTTTTTGTAACAAATTATTTTTAGAACCCAACCACAGAGAACAGAGTTACCACTTTTATTTCAATGATATTACAAAAGAACAAAAACGAAAGAAACACGCTTGCAGATTTGTGAAGTTGGTACTACTAGTAGATTAACGGTGCTCTATGGGAAATTTCGGTTTTCTTCTTTAAAAATATACAAATGTATTTTTGTATCATGGCTAAATTCACCCTTTAAGTAATGGCAGTTCTATGAATTATTATTTGTTTGCTGAAACTTAATTCTTCAACTTAGCTCTAGATTAAATTGATCATGGTCTGGATGTTTCATATTCCCTTCCTAACTGGTAACTGAGTTAAATATTGTCACTAATACAGGCACGAATGTATTTTACTTATGCCCACCATTTTGGTTTTAAAACAATTGCTTTTACGTCAAGTGACACTTGAACTTTGACAATTGATTGATATAAAGTGAACTTTTTATATTGTTTTCAGAAAAAAAAATGTTTAATAATAAATGATTGCTTTTTATGCTCAAGATTGTTTCTTATCTTTTACAATCTCAAGAAAGGTCTAAAACCTTATATATCTTACTACTCTCGGTCTACCTCGCATCTGTTTTATTAACTATTCTAAACGTAAACTTGATACTTTTTGAGATTTTTGGTTTATAAGAAAATTTAGTGATTTTAAACCTCTGCTCCTATAATCAATATCTCTTAAACGGCTAGAATTTACTATAATAATATAAGCTGTGACTTAGCTAAACATTTCTCCCTCAACTGTTGATAATAAAAAAATAGTAATCCTTTGATTGAAAGCAGAAAATAAAGTCCTGATCTTAAAGCCCTCAAGTAACAGTTCATTTGTCGGTGCCAAAATTGAAGGCAAAACACAATGAACATTCTATATACATCGATACAACAGTTTACTCTCAAAATGGTTTTTGTTTTATTTGGAGCTAATGTCCTTTTGGTGACTCTACTGTAATTCTACTCCTTTCCATCGTCAACCCTACAAATTCGTCATAAAAAGTTAAATGTTAGCTGCTAATATTATTTGAACACTCCAAAATTTAAATAGTAAATAATATGAGTTTTAATAGTTAATTAAATTTTAATTAACTGCACTTCATACCAAAAGGGTGGCACTAACTTAGCCCAAAAATTCGACTTCAATATCTCACGACTTTTTAGTTTATGAGACGTAGGACATAACGTCGTAATATGTTGAACTAGGGAATTCAAATCAATTGCATTGTAACCGGAATTCTTCAATATTTTAAAAAGTATCCAGATATTATTCTGAAACTTTTTTCAAAAATTTACTACAAACATGCTTGCAGAACACATTTAAATTCCAATGTAATTTTGAACTCGATAACATATCATGGTTCATAAATACTTGCTAACTTCATGAATAACCATAAGTTATAACCTCAATCATAGTCAAAATTAAGTTAATTATGTGCGTTTCAGTAAATTTATATTTAATGTATATTTTTAAACAAAATACGTGCAACTGTGCGAATTGATTATAAACCATTTGAAGTCGTTGCATGTCTTTTGATTAAGCTTAGTAAGTTATAACAAAGAACATAATACCATATTGTAATATAATTTTTAATCTACTGTGATATTTTATATTTATACTAATTTATAACAAATTGGACTCCATTTAACTACTTTCAGAGATTGTAGGTTTATTATTTTAAAAAATTCTAAAAAAAAATGATTAATTGCGATGTCCAAGTTTTGATTATAGTAATTTTATAATAATAATAAAACTATGAATTGTTAGAAATAAATTAAAAAAAAGAAAAAGGGAAGATATTGGAACCGTAATTGGAAGTTGGATTGGTTTATGGTGAGATTTTACTGTATTAATTTGAAGTTAAAATTTAAAGAAAAGGCTAAATCGAACGATAGCCGCTAGCTGCATGCCGGCATGAAATTATTTTAAAATTCCCATTTTAAATGGTCAACCGGGCAATTTTTAAAGATTTGTATTTTTTGAAAGATTTAATTGGGTATAGTTTGGACTGGAAAAATATGTTGGAGAGGTTAATAAGGGCAAGGTAATAGGTTAACAATAATCATTATTATAATTTATTTTTCCTCGTAAATTCCTATTTTTCCATTGTTTTATCATTAATTATTTCCGGAACAGAGTGCGAATATAAAATTGATAGCAGAAGTGAATAGCAAATAATATGAATGTTTTAAAAAAATATTCTGTTTATAAAATTGAATCCATCAGAAAATAACTGAGAACTAAGTTGTACAACACATAAAATTGTTAATTATATTCAATATGCCTTCATTAAAACAATTTTAATATAAATTTTAGCAAAAACGTTAAAATATTTAAATTATAACAGTTAAGTGTAAATACATAGATAAGTAGAAATGTTTCATTCAAAGGACACTTTAATAAAGGATTGTAATCCTTTCAAATTCTCTTTTCTTAATAGTCTTAGTTTATAAAGTGTACTCCTGCTACAAATAGGCGCAGTACGTTTTAACAAAATTTTTTATTTATTTTATACTTTTTGGTCATTGAACTGTCTGCTTCAATTATTGGGTAAATTTTTATTTTATTCTAATATTTCAACTTTTTCGTTAAGTTTTTGATAAAAGCAATCTTTATTTTAGATACTATTTAATTAACAACTAATTTAAATATTTTATTTTACTATAATTGTTCAAGTTAGTTTAGTAATGAAAACTACTTGTAAGTTGGTTATCTATTCGTCCGGATCCAGCACAGCTTTTAAACCTTTATTTCTTTTAATTAAGTAAATCTTGTTACATTGTGGTTTCATGCAGTCTAAAGTAGAAACAATTTGCAAAAATAATTAAAAATTCTTTGCAATTACTTTTTTACTGAATTTAGGTTTAACTAACCTGGCTAGGTTGCTGAAAAATTAACTACTTGCGGGAAATTTAAATGCAGCCAATTAATGAACTTTTGAAATATTTAACCTTTAAATTAAATAAAACATTTATAAAATAAATATAAACTTTTTTAATGTACAGAGCGGTTCAAATGAAATTGTTTGGCTACCTAAATTCTTTGTGATATTTATAATCAAAAACGTAATAATAATAATATTATTATGTGGTTGATTTGAAAATGTAAAAAATTTCCATTCATGAATTAAATTTGTGAAAATACGTATCTTGATATATACGAGTAAAAGCAAGATTTTTTACAGTGAGAAATTTTTTTTTAAATATAAAAACTACTGCTGCTCGACGATGATTAATGTATGTCTTTTATCTTAGAGGCTTGTAATACACAATAGCAGGTGTGAAAGATTACGACTGTTTCTGATATTAACAAATAAAACTGAAACATTATCTATCTTACATTACTTTACTGTTACTTCTGAAAATTGATACAGCAGCTGTATGTAATTTATAAAACCTTTTTCAACAAGATATGTGTCCATTCGTGATTTTTAAAATTATTGAAATAAGCTTCCTTGCATATCCTAACTCAAAACATACATTACAATTCATTAAAAATGAATTCATATTTTAATTACAAATTTTTGTGTGCATTATTTTCAGATATAAAAGTTGTTGTTTTTCGTTTGTACGCAAACACGAACATGTGGCGTTGGAAAAGTTCGTACTTTTCTCCCGCAAAACGAAAAGTAGATTATGTAATGGTTTCACACCTAATTTCACAGTTTTTCCTAATTAAATTAAACGAAGACCATTATTTGTATTTTTTAAACCCAAGCTCTCATAACTGGATGTAAAACTTAGCTGCCGGAATTTCTAAACGGATAAACAAAGCAATATTTGTTTGCTAATAAACAGAGGAGGTAATATCTTTCAAAAAGCACAATGAAAGTCAGAGTCATTAATTATCACAAACAATTGTGAGCTGCTGGACTTTCCATAAAGTAAATCTAAAAAAATCGTTTATTTTAAACGCATCCTGTGGACTTTGTAATTATGTAAAATTGCTTTTAAAAGGACATGGCTGCATTTCCATTGAATTAATAACTTCTTCCGTTCCATTTCATTTTTTATTAAGATTTGTAACTTTGTTATTATAATAAAATAAAATAAAACGAATTTATTTTATTGAAAAACAACAAACATATCTTATTAAAATTTTTTTTCTTAATAACTAAACAATATCTCTCAGGTTAACCCTCACAATTTGACCTAAATTTAACACAAGTAAGCTTTCGGCAAAACCAATCAAGGGTTCTATTATTCTTTTAATTAAAAAATTTTAACTTCTTTCTGAGGCTGATACTTTCTAAGCTTTGTGTTTTTAAGTGAAAGCTTAGTAATAGTAATTTTGTCGATCTTACGTTTTGCAATTAAGCTTCTCCTTTATTGATTACAAGGAATTCCTTGTAATGACAATTTGAATTTGACAAAAGTTTTTTCTACGATTTGTTAATACTTTTTTATAAATTTTCCTCGTGTTAAAAGCGATGGAAGTGATTTATTAAATACTCAAACAAAAAACTCCACCATGTGCAAAGTGCTTGTGAATGTTCGTGCAATTGGATAACAAGGGTAAATTGTTTTTTCCGAAACGAGAAGTTTGAGTTAAGAAAAATACACTTTTATGTACTTAATTACTAATTTATCTTAAAAGATCAAACTTGTTGAACTCGAAAACCTCTAAAACATAAATTGCTAATAAAAAAGAAAATTTCTTCGTCTCACCTAAAAATAGAAAACTTAAAATTTTAATGAGTGCTGTAAAAAAGCCATATTTTTTATCATTAAAACAACCTAATTGTAGTTAAAAGTTTAATTTACAAGCCAGATAAAAAATAGAACGACTCGGATTTTCTTACCACCAATATGCAAATTATTTATTTCTGCATTGGGATATTGATAATAACTACTATTAAAAAAACGAAAAACTACTGGACTTGTGTTAGCAATTTTAAGCGTAAGTAATACCTTTTCCCACTAGAAGAAAATTAGTTTACTAATATTTAAACAAAATGGTAAAAACAGTTGGGCTTTATTTAACATAGACGACATTAAATTAAATTACTTCGTTTGCATTTAAAACAATATTCATTGCTAACAGTGGTTGAATTAGCAATGGAATAACATAAAACTACTTTAAGTGTAGTCACCAGTATATACAACATCTAAATAGTTTATTAACGCTAATTTTTTTCTCACCGAATTTAATCTTGTATTCCACCTAGTTACAATAAATTAAGAGAAAAAAAATTATTTGCAAATCCTGAATAATATAATCCATGCCAACCTAATATGACTACAAATCAATAAAACAATGCCTTGCCAGGAAATACAGTTTTAGTGCCCATTGCACTCACTTTATGTAAGGGTTTAACAGATATTTGAATTAAATGGATATTTTAAATTGTCATTCAAAAGGTTAGTTGCAATGAATTTATGCAGTTCGACAGATAATTATATTAAATTCAAGTTTAACATTGTCATTAAATCAAATTAAATCAATGAAGTTTTCTATTAAATGCCGTTTTAAAGTCTCCAGTTAGGTTAGTGTCTGTTAAAGTAATTGAGATTGATGCAATCGATCGTTGGTATTTGAAATCGTTAAATTTATATACTTTTGAAAAGATTAATTATAATTACAGGTAATAGTAGATGTAGCTTGCTGATCGTAAAGTTGAATATATTTTTTTTAATATATTACATTGCCCAGTTTGTATAATGGGAAGGCTGCAGTGACTTATCACTCTCCCGATGTCTTCCAAATTTTTAGGTTGGTAACGAAAAATAAACCAACGGAAGGTGTGTTACAGACCGAATCAGAATTGCATCTTTGGAGTAATAATTTTAACTGAGATGTATGAAATTGAAAACTTCAATTGGATATTTTCTACTACACACGATGATAGGATTTGTGCAGGGATTTGCCCCTGAACTCTCACCTATTCGAACAATATGGCCTTTGTGGCCCTCGAATTAAAAGGCATAATACTATCTTTTTACGCAAAGAAAAGAATGTATGTATCTGTAACATATCTTAATATTTCAGAATGTCCTTTTCTAAACGGCATTTTATTTATATATATTTCGTGTAGTTCGTGAGATATTTCAGGTGGAACCGTTTCAAATGTACACCCTGTATACAAAAAAAGCCGTATTGTGGGATATATTAAATATTAATTAATAAAATGTAAATGTAGTTAGTTATTGTAATAGATCGTTACTTTATTTTATTTGTTTTATAAATAATTTATTATATTATTATTAATTTTTTATTTTTTGAAGTTTAATTATTAATTATTAATTTATATTGTGCTCCATAATATTATCAAGTTATTGAATTACTGCAAGCATTTTAGATATTTATTACCTAATGTGACGCGTTAACTACGTAATTGTGTACCTACGTTTCAATTTGTTTAATTAAATTTTAACTTGCGTTTTGTAAATTCAAGTAATAACGTCAAGTAACAAAAGTTAAATTGTTTAACCTTTTTTTTGCAAACTTACGAGCCGTTGTTAATTAATATACTAATATAAAATATATATAAGACATAATGGTACGAAGTTTAAATGATATCAAAAATATAATTTTTTTTTTCAAAAAAATTTACCAAACTTAATTTTTGGATAATTTCAGTTAATTCAAGTTAATTTAACAATGCAAGTTAATTCCTGCAAATATAAATATTTTTAAATCTGGCGTATCAGTTCCATCAGTTATCCAGATTATTGTTTCGTCTAGACACTTTTTGATGCCGAGCAAACCTGTTAATAAATTGATTACTGCATCTTTAACTTAAATTTCAATTTATCACATGTGGTATGTGTTAATTTATTCGGAACATTTTCAATTTTAATATTAAATTAAAACTGTAACAACTTTTCAAACCTTAGTTAAGGATATTATGCAAGTTACGAATAAACTCCCTGATCATCCAAACCGCAGGAACCTAGTAGTTTCTGAGATAACTTAATTTAAGTATAGAATAAGCTCAAATTTTAAATAGCAATGAAATTTGATGATTCGTCGTGAAATAGCAGTCGTATTTACATAATCAATGTTTAAATTAACTTGAAGAAACACACTGAGCAACATCGATAACCATTCATTACCTAACGTAATATGATAGCTAGATAATGGCGTATCAATGTCAATAATTAACTTATTTCAGAATATAAACATAAATAGTAAAATAAGAAATTAGTAGTAATAAGTAACTCGAAGTTATTTTATTATTTTTTCGACATACAACACGATATAATTTATTGCTGAGTATATTTTTCCCGAAATTAAGTTTTGTCAACCGTGTTATTTGAGAATAATTTAACTTACCGATTCCTGCTGGCATATCATAATTTATTTACACATAGTTTGATTTGTATTATAGATTCTTTTCGTTTTGACCTTTACCGGTCGCAATAGATGTAACTTTTCTGACTGAAATTTTACTATTTTTATTTGAAATTAAACTTTATTTTATCGTTTGAGTGTCCATTGATACACCCCCTTTCCATACCAATTTAAATTTTTAAAAATATTTAATCTAATATTAAATTATAAAAAATCAATTATGACCACGTAAACTTGAAAAATTAATATTATGGGAACGTGCGAATTTAAATCCGCGGGTCTTTACATATTTTTACCTGGCTTACTTGTTAATCGAAAGCTTAGCCTTTTGCAATAAATTAAATTCATCGTTTAATGTAATAATATTATATTATTAAGAAAAAAGAAAAAAAACAGAAGTAGTACTGAAAAAATTCCTAAAATATATTTAATAAATTATTATTTTAACTTGCAAATTACCAAAATAAAAAAATGTCATTATTAGTTATATTTTACTGTTCAAAACCATGAGTTTTTAATTTCAAAACAACGATCCGGCAGTGACAATAATCTACTACTAATGTATTATTATTATTGTAACCACGCACCGCGTAAGCTGAATTTTAATTTTAAACGTTAAATAATTAATTTAACAAACATATAATTTATTATTATATCAATAACAACGAAAATGCATAAAATGTTACTAAATCACATTTGGTACAAAATGTGCATATTAACAATAATTTACCAAAAATAATTAAATAAATGTGTTGTAATTTAGTATGTATTGTAACACAAAATTTTAATTTTCATAATAAAGTCTTTATTTCATTGGTTTATTTTTTTTTTTCAAAATTTTCACTATTTCCTTATTATTTTTGGTTAAGGTAACCAAAGAGCGATAGTAATTATGAATTGGATCTATTTTGAATTACTAGTACTTGCTTGAATTTTATTTAATCAAATTAAAAAAAGGGGGGGCAATTATTTTTCAAAATTTTGGATAATATTTTAGAAATGGCCCTCCTGGGAATTCAAAATATGACTGCCACTGGCTGTTAATCAACAATTGGATTTCTATCCGCACTGCTTTAATTTGTTATATTTCGCATGTCGGTATTTGAAAATACTCTGCGATCCTGTAATTAAAGCATCGAGGAATTCGCGATAGTAGCAGTAATTATTTGTAATCTTACAGATCATATCTTGGAGGTAATTAAAATAACTTATGTTGATAAACTGTGTATAATTTCCAAAATTGAAGTTAATTCTCTTGTAACTCAATTAATTATGGAGAATTAATTTTTCGGTTTTTGGTGGCTTACGAATCTCCAGCATATTTGATATTTTACAAAATAAACTGTCTACAAACGTGAACACGCATTATATAGCATGTATTAGACAGCAGACGCCATTATTTAACCCAAAAGCGGTTTAAAATGCAAAGTTTTAAAAATTTAAGTCATTTTATAGCTTAATTAGCTCACTTGCTATTAAAGTTGTTCCAAAAATACTAATGCTTAAAGCTGCAATGTAAGAACTTTTTCTGCAATTAAATGACTAGTTGTTAGTTTCTAACAAAATTTAGAAAAGTATTAAGCTAGCACGTAAAAGAAGTCCTTAATTAAAGAAAACAAACCTAAGCAAAGTAAACAATTGCAAAATTTAAGTACTCCTAGCACGTGAAATGCATTTTACTTTATTAAAACTTGAAATAACGAAACTTTTAATAAGATTGCACGTCAAAATTTCAATCAACAAAAATCTTCTTATTTTATAGAAATACATTAAACTTAAAACATAAAACTTATTTTTCTTAAAAATACTTGAAGCGCTTAACCGACTTCTCTGGAACCTTAATCACAAACTTATGAATTATAAAAGAAATATCTTAAAAATTTTAATGGAAATGCAAAATTTTAGTTTTTAAGATATTTCAAACTTTGGAATTATGCCTTTCTTATTTAATCCTTACAAACTGGGACGATCCTAACAGGCTCAAATATTTATTTACTGCATCTCGCAACAATAGAAACATAATAAGTAATTGGTACCATGTATAACATTTAGAAAATTGGCAAGTTACATTTTGGACATTTAAAGATTGAACATGTTTTCAAAATTACATAAATCACAGTCATATTGTTTACCGGAAAACATGAAGCCATGTAAAATTTTCTGCAACGAAAAGAGGTCGAACCTCTTCGAACAGAACTGGATCAAGCACACATTTGTAAATCATTTAGGTTTTTTGTAAAAGCTTCTTAATGGAAGATAATGAAAAACAATCGTATTTTATTGTTAATTTAATCTGTTAACTTTTAAAATTTTGATTTAATACAAAAATTATTCAATAATTGAAAGCTAAATTTTAAATTTCCACGTTTCGAATTAAATTTTTTTATTGTCCAAGATTTCATTACTTTCAGGTTGAAAATAGTTAACAATAGTATGTTAAATAATAATATACTTGTTTATTTACATATTTGATTTTTCATCAATTAAAACGTAATCTCCTAAGCAAACAGGGGTAAGTCAATGTAATACCGTATGAGTAAGACCCAGGATAATGTTTTTCATTGTTCTCGGATTAATTTAATGAATCTTTTTTTTTCTTAAATTCTAATGAATTTATCGTAACAAGGGGAGATAAAAGTCAACTTTTCAAAAATCAATTTGTGAATCATATAGTACATACTAATGTAATCCAGGTGCAAAAAGTACTAATTGACTAGCTATTCTCATGTTAGAAGTCAATTAGTGTTTTGCCCTTAAATATTTATAAAATCATAAAAAAATTAATTTCTCGATAAACATACGGTGGATTTTCAGGATATACTTGGCAAATATTGGTTTGGCTAAGCAAACCATAATCTCCTAGCTAACTAATCATACCATTAAATTTATAAAATTGCAGGATAAAAAAGGGAGTAAGTTTAATGTAGAAATAAAAGTATTTGAAATTGGCGATAAAATTCTTTTTATTAGTAATGGAATTTACCTTAATCGAAAAAGTTGTTTAAAGTGTAATATTTTAGAATTGTATTAGTAGATTTTGATGTGAGATGAGGTAGAAGTAAATGTAGAGAAGTCGAGAGTTTGGCAGAAACAATGTTCGGCATATAAGAGTTGTCCCAAGCGATATGATAGGGAAATTCAGGCTTGTAAAGTGTGCGTGAAGCGGTCCTACTGATAAGAATGACACCGGCTCTCTAGAGAAAATACTATAATTTCCGACCTCTCAAGTTTTACTAGTTCGCTTACATTTACATATACACATTTCTTGTAATGATAAAATAACTTTCTAGAACGACTTTTTCTTTAATGTTAAATACTACCTAACTATAAAAGTTATTTAAGTAAACCAAAATATGCGACCTATCTCAAATTTCCAGGCCTGTTAAGACAACGTTAAGGTTTCAAAAGGTTCCGGATATAAATCTAAAAAGGCGGAGTTTCGACAATGCGGGAAAGAGAATTGATTTCAAGTGAAATCGAAGTGCTTAGATGTGTGATCTGATATATCGCTCGCACCGCTTTACTACTGCCATTTACATTGCTCCAAGAAAGCGAAGATATTGTTTCAATTCATCCTTTTCTGCTGACATTAACTAACACAATTTCCATTTAATATATTGACTAACTTCTTCTATTATATAATTTGGAAAGTCGCTTAAGAGTCAGCACATCGATAAAATAAAAATCCACGTAGGCATAAATACTACGTGAAATTACCCAAAAACTTTCCAAAAGCTTGCTGATCATTGGATGTTTGTAGTTTTAGTGTTATACCCTTAGGCGAAATACTGCAACCTGATTTTCACGTGATTTTCAGCAATGCATTTCGAAATAATTGAAAATATTTTATTTCCTCCAAAAGTTTTCAAATATTCCATAATGAACGACGTAACTACCAAAATTCCTTTAAATAATATAAAACGCTTCTTGAATAATCAAGTAAAGTTTGAAGTGTTCGATATATTCGAGAGACAATTTTTAATAATAAATAGTCAATAAACCCGATCGCAATTTAGCGTTTAATTTTCACCAAGCTTGAGTAGCTTCGACGAAAGCAGAATAGAGGATATTTACAACTTCTATGAAATGCGATTGGTCACGAAACTCATTATAGGATGACATGAATTGAATAAAAATGACAGTGGAGGGTCTATACACGTCATCTGAAACTAATCTCGACACTCTAAACCTTATTATATGTAACGACTTCTTTGTACACTGAAGAGTAACCAAGCGATCTAGTTGGAAAATTTACATATTTTTATCGATAAGATGAATCCATTTGTATTTCATGTACTTTTTCACCTTTAAAATAATTTTAATAAGTACTCGACATTCAAAATCCTAATTGTAGGTTTTTTTAAAATATACGGTTAAATGAACAATAAAATATTTTTTTTTAGCAAGGATAATTTGCTATTCTAACTAAGAATAGTGTCATCTCTGATTCTGACAATGAATTCCTATAATTCTATATAATTGTTCAATGGTTCAAATAGAGATATGCTGATCTGGAAATATAAAGAACTCCAATTGAAATTTAGGGTGACAAATTTTAATTCGTTATAAATCCAGTTCAATGACAAGGAAAATTTTTACCAAACAAAACTATGCAGAATCGAATTTAATAGCCAAAATGCATTAGAGCCAGTAAAATTATGTTTATAAGCCAACGGAATATGAATGAATTTTGAAATTGTATTGCCAGTAATAGGATAGTCAAAGTTTCGAAACAACTTTCAAAACACAAAAAATCGAAAATAATTTCTATTGTATTCTCTGGATTTTGGTCCTGTGCTATCAGGATTGGGTGACTGGAATTTTGTACGACACTGGAACTATGTAATTTGCATATACATTTTCATATAATCTGATACAAGCACTTCGGAAGTTGACAGTAATTTGTCTGTTTCAAGTGGGTACGCCGCTCAAATATATTTAAAACTTGCGAAACATCTCCCATTATCCATGGCAAAAGTTTATTTGCGAACATTTGTGGTATACGTCAAGTATTAAAATCATTAAGGATGTTTTGAAATTACTTGTAATTTGTAAAAAGCTGTATGTAATTACTACCAGTGCTTCACAAAAACATCTTTTCATCAATTTAATTATACCTACATCTTTGTAGAAAGTTTCAGCATCATGTTGGAAATTTTACTTATGTTATTTTTATTTTGGAATGTAACACAGAATTTTAAATAAAAAGATATTGAAAAAGTTTCATAAACTATAAAAGTTTCCGTAATCAATTTTTCTGTACTGGCGTTTCACAAATTATAGTTGAGGAAAATGGAGCTAGACAAATACACCTAAATGCAATTTAGAAACGCACTTATAATTATTTAATAAAATAAATGGAATCCTATAAATAAAATGGTCAAGACAAGACAATTGTGAATAATGATCGTAATTTAAAAGCGCGTACTCTGAAGATGTGGCCGTCTGGTTAGAGCGATTAATGTGTATCGGTTAGGTCAGAAAATTGACCTGTCCTCCAGCTAGCGCTTAATCAAAAACAAAAATTGAATGGATATAGGTACTTAAGTATTCAATTTCACAATGAATTTATCAACAACAAAAAATTTGATTTCCCTAAATATATTACAAATTCAACTAGACACGACCCAATTTTGCGCTATGTCATCCGAGTTGGAACTGAATTTTGATGGTTTTTAAATTAAATTTTAATGCTCTTTCAGAATCAATACCAATCACATTTTGGCAAGTCTACAATTTTTTTGTATTATTTATAAATTTTATATACGTACTACAGATTCGTAAGCCGTCAAGGTCGGCCATAGGCTAGTAGTTAGGGCATTGGACGCTATGCCAGAGTGATGGGTTTTCTCACCGACCCATTTTTACGTGATCATAATATGAAGTTCTGTGTTGAAGTTTACAATGCAAGGCTTTCGGGCCTATTTTTCTACCATTTAATAAATTAAATAGAATAGATAGGTTTTTGGGATTTTTGGACAAGGGATTTAAATAAAACTACTGTTCAAATGGTCGACGTTTCGCCCAACTTTATTTTGGGCCTCTTCAGGAATAGATTGTATGCCACACCAAGAAGCGAGACCGAATTCACTGACGACGAACAGAACGTGACCCATAATACCAGGAAGGCAGTGCCAAACCAAGAAGAAAATAACACGGAATATCTGAATTCACTATTGACCCAAAGCGCACAGTTGACCAAAAATATAGAAGCCATGAACTGGATTTTTTGCTATCATTTTTCCAGTTAGTTAATTTATAATATTTTTAATTCGTCGTCCTTTCCATTAAATTCAATTTTTCGATTTATTCCCTTTGTCACACTTCTGACGCCCCCTAGGTTGTAATAGCGCCCTCCTCATTAAAAATTATCCTTTAGAGGTCAGTCCAGGCTATTGAGTTAAGTAATTTTTGCGCTGTAAAGTTCAGTTGAATCCAAAATACATACCATCAAAAATACCAAACTAAAATGTATATGCTTGGCTTTAGTTTTAAAAGATTATTATACAAACTAGTGGTTCTAAATCCCCAAATTTTAAAAAGTTTAACTTACGTTATTTGGGTTGTCGTAACTACTATAAATTATTATTTTCTGACTTTGGATTTTGGTATTAAATTAAATCTCTCTTTTTATACCCACTTGGCTGTTTTATTTGAACTGGACGTTACCACCCACCCATTCGAGGTCTTCCGATAAGTTGAAACCCCTGCTCGACTGCTACACTTTAGCTCGAGTGGTGCTCTCTTGATTTTAGACTCTTCCCTGTAAGACGTTTTCAGCGGACACCGCTCGGATTCTGAATTTCCTTGATTTCTTGCTTTTTCAGCAACCCACGACTAAGCCGGCGGCAATCCCGAACCTTCGAGTTGAGAGCGGTTCCCCCACTGTTGTTCTAGACTACCTTCCGGAAATTTAAGTCCGTGACAGACATATTCAAAATAATGGCGATAATCTAGCTTGATTGTTGACGCGTACAGAGTAAATTTGGAGTCAATGTCATTCAAAGAAAAAACTTCTTAAGAAAACACTGATGATGGGAAAGCAATCTACAAAGTCCAAAGTACATCCTATGTTACTTGGTGTTTTTACTTGGGTATTACAAAGTTCACTTTAGTAATATAGAAAAACAAACATAGTCAGGATGTAATTTGTACTTTATAGCATCGTTTGGTACTAAACTCACATTTCATATTTACTAATCCTAGCCACGTCAGTGACTGCAGTAAAACACTGAAAACGAACTTGTATCTCTCTTACAAGTCAAAATTATCTTGCATATTGTAAATTGGCATGTTTTTTATTATATTCACAGTTGTACGTAAAAATTTGTAAATAATTAGTTTGGGTAATTAAGGGAGAAATGATGATTCGCTATGCTACTTTGAATAAAAGATTTCAATATTAAATAAATTCAACTAATATTAAATGAAGAAATCAGAATAAAATAAATTAAGAATATAATAAACATAAAATGAAGAAAACGGAGAAGTTTTCCCTCGAACGTAGGGCAGAATATACGAAAAGGAGAATTAAATAATAAAGTAATTAATTTCATAAAATAAAATCACAGCATAAAATGTGACATACTAAAACTATATAGTTTACATAGGACACTTGATAAATTTATATTAGCTTGCAGGTATGAAATGCCGTGCTCATATTACTTTCTATTGTAATAAAACAAATTAGAGTTGTGTATTTGTGAACAATTTAAAATGAAATAGGAGAGTTTAGTAAAGGAAATTAGACGATTCCACATAATTAAAACTAAATTAAGAAAATTATAAATAAAATTAAATTAAAAAATCTCGGAATTGTGATGTTTAGCCCCACGTTGGGCGCTATATATTTTGCATTGGATAATTATTAATTTATTGGGTAATTTCAAGAGACTGCACTTTTAAACTTTTTTTGCTATTGTAATGGAAGCTTAGCTAACATAGGTCTCTCTATTTTAGAGCAGGCACAATAACAAAACCTAAAATTCATTCTAAGTAATCCCGGTTTATGATAACCATAAGATTTAAATTCATTTCTCAACAGCAAATTCTTGTAATAAATTTGAACTTATTAAAGTTGTCCGTTCGCATTAGATGTTCCAAATTGTTGTAGTAAATTACAATTTTATTAAGTATGTAATAAAAAATGTAATAGTGTAACAGAAATAAAAAGAATAAAGTTATAAGTAATATTTTTGCGTTGTAACGGTAAGAAGGTCCCATTATACTGAGTTATGAAGAAAGTGCGTCAGAAGTTCTATTAACAAGTAGAGGCGGCTGCAGCGATAATCCAGAGAAATAAAAATCATTCTCAAAAATTTATTGCCAAGAAAAATATATTATATGCACTTAATTTAGTACTTAACGCTGCAGAACTTAAAACAGATGCCTTTTACAAGCACCAGTAGCTACTGGCTCTATAATGCTTTATTATAGACATTATTTAGTAATTATTATAAAACTAATTCTTTTCATCTCTTTGGAAAAATTTTTCCAGATATTAATTGCATCACAAAACTTTTCGGAATAATTTAGCATCAATAAGAAGTTTTCTCGTTTTCTTTTATTCTTATTATACAACCTGAATAAATTTGCATTACATTATGGAAAAATTTATTAATCTTATTTAAACGATAACTTAAAAATAATATTAACGCCGTCTTATGTACATTAACAAAGTTTTATAAATATTTATAATTATAACTTTAACAAAAAAAAAAGACAATGCATTATTAAAAATGTTATTTGAAATAAAATTTTCATTTTCCCCTTTATTGACATACTTTAATATAATAACTCGAATTGTCTGGATAATGATAATAATAATAAAACTGAGCGGTCTATTAAAAGTGGTGTAAACATAATACCATAGCCCCTGAAGATGCGTACGCTTTGAATGAGATGCTATCTCTCAGTTTACAGTAGATAAATCTTTGCTTTGCGTGCAAGCACCCTTTTCTTGATGTCTTTCGTTTGCACCACTTCCCTTTGTACTCTTGTATTCTGCATCTACATTAGAAGATATTACAGCAGGTTCCATTAGTTACTTTACCTGATATGCGAATTTTTTCTTAGCACTTCTACCACTAACCATTTAATTTTCCATTACTACCATGTTCACAAATAAAGCACTTAACAGTAAAAAATATTCTTCTCGTCTTTCATAAATGTTTCTTTATTTATTTATTATTTACGCTTATTTGAAGGATACCAAAAAATTTCATTTTTAAATATTTTTAAGTTCCTGCTACATATTTAATTGAGAAGGCGGTGTTTTCCATTATAGATATTACCATTTTATTTCCTCGGGTACGTCGTGGCTTTTTCTAGTTTTAAATAATTTGGGTCAATACCACGGATACTTTAAAGAAAGGTGATTCTGGTGTGAAAAGCACAGAATAGCATCTGAGCATAGCCGAAAATTTAGAAGTAAAAAACTGACAGTTTCTTTCTTTCCGTGGACAGCTTTAAGCCACATACTATTTTAGCACAAATCATCGCGCTTTCCAAAAAACCTTCTCCAGTTTAATCTATTCATCTAAAATCGAAAATATTTTTTGAGAAAATATAATATTTGGCGAAACCCATCGTAGTGCAATTTTTAAAATATATTAAGGATTTAGACATTTTAACACAAAAAGTAGAATTATTATTTACTTTATACGCTTGCAAATATTTACAATCTTGCTTAAAAATTAAAATTTAAGCTCCTAATTCAGATTGTATCTACTTTATTTATGAGAAAAACAGGATCCTTCCAAAGAGACTATTTAATCTCAGAATATATTAAGTATTCAAATTGTATCAGCTTCCCACTAATATTATCCTTTTTGCCAAAAAATTGAACTGAAACTTATATTGTAGTAATTACCTATTTATTTATAAAAAAAAATTAATAATTAACAATTATTAATAAATTAAATAGTTAATCAAATTTATTGACAACCCTTCACATACCAGCTTCTGATTCTCCTGACAATTCCTTAAAAAAACTTCTATCTTTTTAAAAATAATGTGAAACTGTCCGCACATAAAACAAATTTTACATCCTCGCAAATCAAAATCATCCCTCTCTAATCATAGCAATATATATTCAATATACTACTATATTTAGCTGTAAATCTAATACAACTCGATTATAATTAATTATGATTCAATGTTAAAAACCAAAATAGAATAGTAGCAAAACTCAAAATCAAAACAGAAAAGAAATAAAAACAGGTATAAGTTACGGTATAAATATCATACAGGTATTTAACTTAGTCAAGTTAACTTGACTAAATTATGTAAGTACAAATCCATTGGTTGTCCTCTGCTTACCGATATTAGCACTGTACCAACTGAAATAAACTCTAACCAAGGTTAACCAACAATGATAGTAATAGACAACATAATTATAAAATAAATTTTAAACATGCATTAACTAACATAAGTTAACTAACTTAATCTACAATTAAATTGACGTAGTTATCATTATTAGCTAACTTTGGTTACAGCGAAACAAGGTTGGTACAACTGAAATATACTTAAAAACAAATTAGTAAACTTGAATTAGCTGCGATACACCAATTAAGGTCGATGCAACCCACCCTCGGGTATTGCATTAAAATCTGATGTATGTAACTATAACTGTAAATTTGTTGCAAAGATATTGCGGAAGTTGAAAGTAAATTATAACAAACCAAATGACCAAAATTGAGTATTTTATTATTTTTAATATTAAATACCTCTAAAATTAAAGTTATTGGAGTTAAATTTCTTAAGAAGCTAGTAGCTAGTTAATAATTTTTTTGAAATAAATTAAGTGTTCATGATACACCCACGCAAAATATTTTTTTAAATTTTGATTCACGTTGTTTTGGTATGCAGTAGTTAAATAAAATCATAGGGAGAAGAAGTAATATTTTACAAATTTTAGAAAAATAAATAAAGATAACGCAAGCCTGGCATATCTAAACTGCCAAAATTTTATTCACGTTATTTATTAATGTAGATAAATATGCGTTTGTTTAAACCCACTGAATACAATCCCGATCAATTTAGACACAACGCCCAAGTTCATACATTCACTACACAATTTCATAAAAAAAGGAATAATAAAGTAATATTGAATATCATCTTAAATCATAACCCACACTA
Organism: Cantharis lateralis; assembly: GCA_963170105.1. Lineage (NCBI taxonomy): Eukaryota > Metazoa > Arthropoda > Insecta > Coleoptera > Cantharidae > Cantharis > Cantharis lateralis. The sequence continues at coordinate 35,026,877 of OY720627.1, read as the reverse complement.
GGAAAAAATAATGGGAAAAATAAATTATTGCTGCGTTTAAAATGGGATATATTTAATCTGGTTGGCAAAGAGCTTATTGATCTGATTATTATATTTATCATTTTACTCATTTAACACCTGGATTATTGTTTGCAACTCTTTGTCGCCTGTTAATTCTTCTACTTCAGAAAAAAATGTGTTAATCGCAGTTAATCGATAACACATCTACACTCTCCTTTATAATATACTTTTAACCCCCCGAAACTATGTAATCACATGATTAATTAAGTTTATGTAGGGTTGACACTGACATGCGGTTTGATTAACCTTTTCTTATTATTTCTATTATTGCCGTTAATCTATTATTAATTATCACATTGTTTGCAGTATTATGTATTCCAACATTATCAATCTTTTCTGTTTTATTATTTTCCGAGTGATACAATATAATATGTTGACCGCTATCATTTATTTCCTACTTTAGTTTATTTTCTCGTTAACAAATAATATCTACTTCAATTTATTGACCAGCTTATATGTTGACAAAAATCTGAGCTTTTAAAAAAATATACAGTTATGGTTATGCTGTATATAATAAAAAAGCCATTTTGATTTTCTTTTGTTAACAATTTTCAAATACCTGGTTGATAAGCCCCTACGCTGATTTTTGCTAAGTCATGTTAGAATTGAAAAGAATTGTCCATTGGTTTTAAGCTGTCAGGATCTACTTTCAAGTTTTAAAAGTTCTGTTCTATTAGCCAATTCGATCGGCTTTTCAACTTAATTAATATATATGGAATAATACCAGAATATTAAATGTACCATCATTTTCATTATTCACGAGCCAAGCAAAACTGGGTCAGTTATTCACAATAGTTCAAAACTTCTTTATGCTCATTGAATAATTCGTACCTGTTGATAATAACATGTAATAAAAAATAATTGGCCTCTGGATGCCGGCAGTCCAAGTCAAGTAAGCCAAGTTACTTCTTTTCTTTAATGTTTTATTAGTTTTAAATTTAAAAACTTTCTTCTTTATTAATAAATTTCTTTAGGTGGCAATAAGTTTAAGTTTGTTCTTTGAATTTCGTGAAAAAACTAAGTTCTACGTGTCTATGTCGAGTCCCATTTACACCTAACCAACTCCCTAACCTCAAGTAAGGTGGGGTAGTCTCCAAGTGTTGACATCATGCGACCTAAATAATTTAAGGTAACTTTAGGGTATAAAGCGAAATCTAAATGTTGGATGGAAATATTATCGTTAACTAGATTGATAATATTTCGAAACTTTTAATATCTTCATAACCTCATCATTAATGTTGCGATAAATCAAAAAAGCTATTAAATTGAATAATATATCGCAATTTGTAATATTTATGGAAAATTTGTAAATTATTTTCAATAAAGTAGGTAAATCTGAAATTTAATATAAAAATTTTCAGCAACTTGATTAATCTTAAACCCTCGTCACTCTTATCTTACATTGTATTGAATTGTTACCACTTTAAAAATAAGTAATTCTCTTTTCAAGAAAAAAATAAACGAGTTGTTGGTTCAGGCAGAACAAAACAGTAAGATTGATGTCCTTTTAATACAAGTACGACGAATAAAACTATTTCGTTCCATCATTCCTTTCCTTAAGACCGACCATGTCCTTGTATTTTTTCATTTCAAAAATCTTGAGCTCCTTGAAGGGAAATCTTAAAATTAAAATGTTGAATTTTCCGAAGGGGTTCATTTAAAATAGTGTTTTAAAATCGCTTAAATTCATTTCTAGCATTTGAATTTTGGCGATAAATCATATTTAATAGTGGCTTTTAAATACTGCTTTTGATATCTAGTTCCAACTATTGCTGCTTTTGCTAAAACCGATTTAAGGTAATAAATAACTTAGAAGATCCATTAGAGAGAATATTAATCGAGTTCTTGTCGAGACGCGTTAATTATTAAAACAAAAAGTACGTTGGGATAATTTTATTTTACAGACCATTATTGCAAATTGCTCATAAAATAAAAATGGTTCACTAAATCAATTTGCCGATTACAAAGTATAGCAATTTTCGTTAACACTTTAATTTTATGTAAAAACCAGAATTTTGCATAAACGTATATTTAATATTTATCTCTAACTCTAAATCTTTAATCCTTGTAAACAATGCAAACAAATACATTAATATGCAAAACAATCTAAATGGGGAGGTTCTTTTTGGAAAGTCATAATTAAAAGTTTTTAGTTTTATCTAAAATCTTTCTCATAAATTTTGTTTTGTAATATTTTTCTATTTATAATACTTATTATTGGAAATAAGTATATAAAAACATGTAATAAAACCTATCAACCTTCATTAAAGACGTTTTGACAATGATCGTAGATGAAAAATGATTGTAACTAACTCGTAAATTCTGAAATTATCAGAAACGAAAATGTAAAAATCAATATTATTTTATCTCACGAGCTGGAAAAATGCTTATTATTGCATAAATATTCCGATTTAAGCATAATGTGCTTCTCAGGGAAATGTGAAGTCATGAACGGTGTACAACGGTGACTCCGCTTAGACTGCCCCGAATGCGGCTCTCTGATTCGTCCGAAATGACTGATACGTTACATCACAAATATAGGCATATTAAGTGGATGAATAAGATTTTCTATTAATACAATAATCAACTGGATCGTTTACGCATCGCACAAAGTGTGCAACCTTCGAGGAATCTGTCGATTCCATAAATTTATAAAGTGGAGGAATAAATTTTCCATTTCATGAACTGGACAGAAAGTGTTAAAATTGTAAAAGACATTGAAATCACACGATCTGGTTCCAGTTCATGAACTTGATGTCAATTTAGTGAACTGAACAATTATAATTTGAATGATATTTCGGATATTTACTAGCAATATCAAATCGCCAAACCGTAAATAAGAAGCCCCCAAAAAAAAAGTTTTTTCGTTTGAGTTATAACTATTCGTAAATTTTTATATTTCATAATCTGCATTGGTCATTTACTCAAAAATATTTAAACTGCCTTAGCAAAGATTATCTGAAATGAATATTAAAATTTAAGCTAAGGATTTCATAAAGTTGCAATTAAATTGGATCAGGGTTGTACATTATGAAATGCTTAGGCAATTTTAACAAATAATGCCGTTTTGAAAAGATTATTACCAGAAGGATTTTAGATTTGTTTAACTCTACAATAATTGTTTTTTTAAATTTCTTTAGTGAATTTAAAAATTTTGCTTTTCCAAAAATTATTGTCTACAATTTGGAGTAGTCGTTTAAAAAATTTAGTCGCAAAACTTTAAAATACCGAGTATTGTATGAAGTTTACTAAGCTCAATTCATATCCCCGTCATCAGTCTACGCGATAGATATCCTTCCTACAGTAATTAAGCTAGTGCTTAAGTGAGATATAATTGTTATTCGGCTGAGATGGTCGAATTAAGGAAGTGAAGTAAAATGGAATGGTGTAGCCACTATTGGCCTTGCTTTTGTAACTTGAAAGACATTTTAACAAAAAGATCTTAAACAATTAAGAAACTTTATGATATTAACGTAGTTCAGAATATGTACGCAATTAATGCTTTTCTTAGCTAAATAAAGTAATACAAACGGTTTAGTAAATATTAAATAGCTTTTCATTTGTGTTAGTACTTGGTACATATAAATAATACAGCAATATATTGACTATTGAAACAATGATAAGCTCTGCTTTTCAATATAGACAGCATCAATATAAAATAATGTTCGTTGTGCCAAATAATTTTAAAATATGGAAAGTGTTCGATATGAAATTAATATGATTATTGAAATAAAACACTGATGGTAGATTATAAAAATTGTATTGTTGGTTTCATTTGTTATTGGTTAGTGTTTTATTATATAATCTGCAGGGTAATATTTTATTACAATTGTTAGATAATTAATTTCCAGTTACAATTCAATCAATATGATATGATAAAATCGATGTTTGATTCAAACAAATTATCACAAAAATTTACTGTTAAAATCTAACCAAAGTAGCTCGAAATCGAAACAGGCAAATGTAGCTAAAAGTTAAGCTAAGATTTTTTGCTTATCCTTGCTAAGTTAAGATTTAGTTAAGATAGTCCCATTGTCGGCAGTTTTTAATCGACCGATGTAACTTCTTTAATTGAACATTAAAATTAAAGATGATGCTAGAACAAAACATCAAAATCTGAAAACATGAGCCCCCCCCCTTAGCTAACGATAGCTAACGCGAATAATTAATTAGACCAACTAGTGCATTTGCAGTTGGAGAAAGAGCTTGCATGCAATATTGGATTTAGAAAATAAAATAGGATACAAATAGATCACTCCATTATTAATGAAACATAACTGAAAAGAAATATCTGTCAAGTAAATGTGCCGGAGTTGTTTATTACGCTAGAGAACCTGTAGTAACAAACGTGCCTAATGTCACCATGCCAAAAACATTCGTTAACGAAACAGACACCGCTAACTGTGCCTACTGTGTGAACATTATTCACACAAAACAAGGATAATTTGCAAGAATTATAATATAAATTAAAATTTCTTGTGAAATATCCAGAAAGTTCGAAACCATTTAATTTGCCAATTAGGCACTTGTAATTATTTATCAATAAGTATGTGGGTAAAATAAAATGTTACGTTAAATGAGACATGAAGACATGATTAATATGCAGAAGGTGATAAGGTGATAATAAAAATCCTATCGAAATCAGAGTATCAATTTATCATTGTCAGTTCAAAAAATTGTTAAGTCAATTGAAAATAGGTAGAAAAAAAAGCTGATATGTAAAGATTTTTAAATATTTAAAGATATAGGTCAAAAAAATTTATTCGTCAAAAACATTACAAAGGATAATTTTAGAAAGAACTAATCAACAAGGAGAGAACAAATACGGTAGCAACCATTTTATGTATTAAAAAGTATTGAAAAGATCCCTATAAAAAGTAAAGTCTCAATAAACTTCACATAAAAGACTCATGCAGCAGTCTTCCAATCAATCATCTACGAAATCTGAAGCAATTCAAGTTTTAAATGAAATTTCCGGGATGCATTTTCTGTTATATTGCTTATAGTTGAGACGCTTTACTCCAATTACATGAATGTAAAACTACAAAGTAAAAGCATACGCCAAGAAAACCATTTATAAGTCCAATAGGTTATGAAGTAAAATAAATAAAAGTTTTATTATGTAATATTGTTGTATGTCGTATCCATATAAAATTTTACATTCAATAATTTGAGTACCTTTGTTTTGGTTTTCTAGCTAAATAGGTTTTTAAAATAATGTGCATTAAACATGTCAAAAACACTTACAACAGTTATACTAGTTTTAATGCTAAATGTACCATTTACAAAAATTATAACAACTTCTGTTAAACAGACTTTCAATTGCAGCACTTAAAAAGTAGTTGCTAAAAACATTAATTATTCAAAATGTCTGCAAGTTGTAATTAAATTTATATAAAAATGTGTTCCCACCTTTTAAGCAATATGAAACAAAAAAATTTATAATTCCACGCTGAAAATCTCATTTTCAATTTGGTCTTAGCGACCTGGCTTCAAATTAAAAACAAATATTTGGATTACTTAACTTAAATTAATTAAAACAAACTAATGAATACACAAAAATCAACTACGATCCGTCACCAATAAAAATTTCAAAACAATTAAAATAAGATAAACATTAAAAAATGCTATTTCAATGATGTATCTAAACATGGAGTTCTTGCACCGAAAAACTAGCACATAATTGCCTGGTCTAACTAAAAACAAGGGTGGATTCATACCTTGTAAAGACATTTTATTGTTTTAGGATTTTTCCGTTAAGTTTAATTAAAATTTCATACTATTTTTTTTGTTCTTTTTTCTAGTCATTCAGTAATGGATGTTTATAAAAGCAAGCGGAAGAACTGCCCTCCCCGCTACAGACACGTAGACATTTCTTTATTCTCTTGTGTTGTCGTCGCTTGGGGTTGAATATTGAAGACTGTTAACTCTATTTCTTACACCGCATGATCAAATTAACAGTGGCGTTCTCCCGTTTCAATAAACCCCTCGATTTGAACCTTCGAATTTCTACGCACACCACAATAGTTTTAAGCAATAAATGATTTTCCTGTGCTGTTTCCCATTTAAATACAGGGTTTTTTGCGGTAATTTCATATAAGGGTTTAGTGAAAATTGAAAAATATTAAATGGACTTTTTATAAGTTGCCATCTGCCAGTATCGTCTAAATGATGTAAAATATTTTGCTCCGTGTAATTGGGTAAACACGTCATCGATATTATTTATTAAGGGGTATTTAACTTTTTGGTAACCTTGTTTAGTTTCCTATAATCCATGCATAATTTTTAGGATGATTCTTTTTATCTACGAGCACTATGGGAAATGTCGACGGTGACTATAAGATGTTTTAACTTTGATTTTCTACCTACTTATTAACACAACAATTTATTCATTCTCAATTTTAAGTACATATTATGTAAAAAATTTGAGATTTATGTCTCTGATTTGAAAATTAATTATATTAAAAATTAAACATAACTACAAAGTAAAATTGAAAACAGAGACGATTTGAATCCTAAAAGGAATTGATTTTAATGAAATTTTAAAAATCTCTCCCTTTTTTAAATTCAAGCGCTTAGTTTTTAATTTCAATTGTGTATTTTCTAGAATGTTTCTTGTCAATTAATAAAATGAAATTGTGAACCCCTTTAATTTTAAATGAATTAATCCGAAGCCTGCAACTCATTTTAAAAAAGAACGAATAATTAGTAAACGTATAGACTAATTATTTGTAGAGCTGCTCGACACTAAACTCAAAGATTTAAATTCGTATGAAGTTATAAAAGAGGTTAGTAACGAATAATTAAGATGCAGGAACGTAACAATTTCCTCTGCAAGTAAAATAATTCTTTCTTTGGGAATATGCAGGTAATGTCTGAGAGTTTTATTAAAAGGCATAAATTTTAAAGTTAGTAAAAATGATAATCAGTTAAAATTTTATCCGAGTATGCGACTATGGAATCACGTAAATGCAATACAGTAAATTTAATTGAATGTCTTCTGTAACTTTTCTTTTATCATCGTTGAGTAAAAACATTAATTTTTAATTAAGTGAAAATATCTTCTGCTAACAAAACTTTTTTATGATTTTTTAAAATTAATTAAAGTAAGCTCTCAATTTATGCTGACATAATTGCGGTAAAATATAATAGACAACGGAAACCATTCTAGCATACTAAATTCATCAGTAAAAATAGGGAAAACTTTTTTCCGAAAACAAAATAATTAAAAAGGGTAGTTATCCAACCTGAAAATTTAACAATCTAATATTGACTATTACTGAAGCAAGTAATTAGATTTAAGTTACTCATTATATATTCCGATCGCAAGTTTCATTAAATTGTTAGCATATTATGTTACTTGGAACGAAAGTTTGATCCTATAAGGAGACGAACGGAGAGTGGAATAAACATGTATTGGGTTGAGTTAGCTCCGGGTAGAAAAGCGAATTTCAACAAGGGCAATGTAGCGAGTGAAACTGATGGCTGAATTTCAAGTTCCCTACGTCTTAATGCACCAATTCATCACTCGTGCTATGTCTGGCCGTTATTACACCTCGCAAGGCCATAAGGAGCTCATTGCTTGACACAAAATATCGCGCCCTCAGAAATCTGCAGGATGTAATGTACCTCAAACAAAATCCTGTTCTGTTACGAAAAGAATAAGTCCTTTTAAAATTGAATAGCTGGACGTTTTATATGCAAAGCCTAACTTTGAAGGACTTTAGTAGAGCTCTACAAAATTAGAGAAAGAAATGGAAGGATTAGTTTGTCGCGCGTCGCATTCTTATTCGGTCTCATTTCACGGAGTTCTAGGCATTTGGCACTTCAATTTATCACCAACTTGCATGTGTCATAGATGTTAAAACTTTTTAAGACCAGGGATAACAGTTTTAAACTACCATTACTTTAATAGCATCGATCAAAAGGAAACACTGCTTATATTACTTTTTACTGATTTTTCAAGTAATTGAATTTCTTTTCAGTAATTTTATATTATATTAAGTATCATATAAAATATTGCATTAAATTGACCCGGCAATATCATCCGATTTTATTAAACCATAAAATGAAGCGAATTTAAAGCAACAAGAAATACGTTTTCGAGTAATAAAATATTTTATTTAAAATTTTTTTTATTAAATTAAAATCAAATACGGGAAATTTAATAAAATAAAATTACGAGACGAAATATCATTTCGAAATTACATAATCATTGTTAATTGTGTTGCTATGTGATTTTAGTAATAAAATTCTATTGATACGAAGTTGGTCCCATCAACTCCAGTTTGTCACTTAATAATAAATGAACTCGCAATATGCAATTAATCAAAATTTTAAAACACTGCAAGATTTATTATTATTTTTATGTCAAGTTCGTTAATGAAGTATAAGGAGAAATACTAGAAAGCATTAATTCGTTTTCCAGATTATAACGAATCAAGCTTGATTAAATTAAATAGGAAACAGGAAAATTCTTTAAATTAAGTCTTCCCAAATTAATTTTAAATAATCTCCATACAATAAAAATGCCAACTTTAAAGCTTATAATAAAATCCAATTTGATGTCGAGATTCTCTATAAAAAGGGTTGATAAAATACAAAGATAATCTGAGAAGGGAGAATGTGATTCTGCAAAATTGAGATGAGGTTGGCTGCAGAGATCATCGGTTTGACATTTTCGGAAGAGGGTACGCAAATGAAAGTGTCTTAAATTTTCTTTGATTCTTGTTACTACAATATAATCAAATATAAAGCTTTGCTTTTCCATCAGTTTGTAATTGGTTCATAATGATATACTTTCAAGATTTATTTTCGTAAACAAAATTTTTGAAAAGTTTTTAATCATTTACAATGTCTTGGAAAACAAAGCAAACTTTTTATCCAGTTTGTAAAATTATGTTACGTAATTATCTCAATTATTTTAATTAAAAATTTTTTTTGCAAACTTGTAAATTAATAAACATTAAGCTGACAATCCAGAAACTTTCCTAATATAATACGTTTGCCTTTCCCGAGTATCACTTTAGAAGGGTTCAGTACACATCAAGTGACAAGTCACTCAACTTGCAGCAGCTTTCTAATTACTACCAAGACATAGCGAAAATAATTATTATTATTTTAAATAAATATAGTTTCTAAACTAATTAATTAATAATTACATTATTTGGGCTTTGATAGAATAATTTAATGTAAAATACTAATGCTCACTTTCTGTTGCTCCAATTTCCTTATAACATACTATATATGTATTAATTATTGCTCTACTAATTATTTTATAAAATAACAAAAAGCTACGCAATCAGCTAATATACTAATTATTTTGTGACTAATTTGAAGAACTCCCATTCGTACTAACTTCTAAACCAATCTAATTATATTGTTTTTGACACAGTGACCCCCATCCTGTCACATTTCAAGCTATCCCAACCAAAGGATAAACTCAAAAATTTTAACAAGCGAGATGCCAGGCCCCGCAGTAACATGTACAAAATAATTTAATAAATTGAGAAAATTAATTTAATAACCAGAATTTCAATCTTGAAAATTGTATGCTATAAAAATCAATATCTAAACCATGCACAAATAATCGGCAGCACTACCCACGCTAATGGGGGGTTTTACAAAGGTATTTTAAAATATAAGCTATATACGATTTAAATTATAAACAAAATTGTTTTATGTTAAAATGCAGCTAGTTTTTATATCCATCTATACAGCCAACATCATTATAAAATATATTATACAGTAGAATGCTTTCATCTGGATGAAAATTATGTTTAAAAAACATCTACAATGTGAGTGATTATAAAAAAACAAAATATTCCCGAAAAATTAGGTTAGGTTTATGCTGGGTGCGGTCATATTAGGTACAAGAACTGACAGACGCTGGCTTTCTAATGGTAACCATCTGGTTCAACGCTATCCTGAGGCTAGGTTATTTTCACCTGCAATGGGAGATTTCCCAAATTAAGTTAAGTTAATTCCCGTTGTTATGTAAGGTGTTTGAAAAGATTCCTTCCAAAAATCTAAAAGCTCTGCTTGCTCAAAAGGAATCCTCCCGGATCATCAGTTTAGTTTTCGCCAGACACATTCAACGATAGAACAGGTTCATAGAATCGCCACCAAAATAAAATCGACACTTTTTTTGTAAAACAACAGGATTTAGTATCCTGAATTATATTCCATTGAGTCTGAAGTGCACCAGGGAAGCACCACAGAACCAATTTTATATCTTCTCTGTACAGCAGATATTCCAGATATTCCAATGGCATTCAATACGTAAGTCGGCTCAGAAATATTAGAAAATCATCTGAACAAAATCTGCAAATGGTATGAATTATGGAGAATTGGTGTAAGCGAAGACAGTTCAGATCACCTTTACTCTGCACAGAAGTGACTTGTCCTATAGCAAGCTCTTGATATACAAAATTGTGCTAAGGTCAGTATGCACCTATGGATTGCAACTGTGGCTCCCCACTGCAGCTACAAGCATCACAAATATTAATAAACTTAAAATCTACCAAAATAAAGTATTGAAATTAAAACAATATAATATACCAATGCCGATTTCAAGTTCATCTCAATCCATACGCTGAAGAATTATTCAAGCCACCATTGTGAAAGAATGGGAAAGTGTCGCTTTAGTGCGGCCTTCAGGCCGCACAACATGGGCAATCTAATTCTATAATATTCTATCATTTTGATTCTTAGCTTTTCATAATAAATTCTTTATAGTGAACAACTCAATATTTTTGGAAGTATATCTTGGTATTTTTGGTTAAATATGGTTAAATAATTTTGGAATTTCGTCATAATTTTATTAATATTTTTCAATATTAAAGATCTATTAAAGATAGATATTTACTTCTTTCACAGAAACATATCCAGAGCTTTGACATCAAGCATTGGCAGAAATATAGCAAAACTGGTTGACCAGGCACCTTGCCCCTTGCCCAGGTGTACTACACCTAGCACCGTTCAACTTGTACCAACTCAAGAATTTTAAGGTTATATAAATTTAAGTTTTGTAACATCACAAAAGAAAGACACAATATCAATTACGCGTATTTGGAGAGTTGTGCCAGCTAATTTAAGTTTGACTTCATCATCAATTTTTAATCAATCTAAATTTCTTACCAACGACGATGTTATCCTCGAAGGAAATTCTGTTAACCAAAAAGTAATTACAAAATAATTAATTACCACTTGGGTATGTTTTATCTTACATTTTAAAAACGATGGATAGCCATTACCTTAATCTTTCTACTGCTAAAAAATTTCGTGTTCAAATTGTTTACTGGATGTTTATTGATTTTATTTCACATTTATTATTCTGATAGTCCTGATCTGCCTAGTAAACTTTTTTTACATCAATTACCTGTTTCAGATGGAATAGCAAATGATATCTAAACCAGCAAAAAATAAATTATTAGATATTATACAATTGTTTGTAACTTACATTATGGCGCCCAACGTGGGGCACAATTCGTTCTTGTTTCTTGAAACTTTTATTTTTAAAAAGATTTTTTATTTTAAAACAAACCCTGGAGTATATATTAGCGGTTGTATTGCGCTTTATGTTATAAGCAATTGAAATATATCCAATATGCTCGCAAATAATGTATAGTACTAATAATTTTGTGTTCAAACCAATTTAAATTTACAATTCTAAAGTACATCAAGTACAATTTGCATGGAATTCTATTTGAAAATTACTTAAATATAACAAGATAAAATAAGATTACAAAATCGCTACCTAAATTTATAGCTATTATCCTCTATGTACTTGTGTTAAAGCTTCAGTAAGCTCGAGGATTTTAAATTCTATTTAAAAGGCTCCAATTTATTCTATAGAGAAATATTTAACGTTTTGTAATTTATCAAACACATATTTAAGCCGGTACTTCATATTAGGTAAGTATTCAGTAACTTTCAAGTGGCACTACATAACATAACAATTGCTTCATTTAAAGTGAATTTCAGTTACTGTAATTACGAAGGAAGCAGGAAATTCTTGTAAATTACAGACTGACAACTTTAGGTTTAATAATAACGATCTCCAATGTGCAATTATCTACATATTTTGTATCAATGGTAATTATATACATAACAATGTAATTTTATGAAAGTTCGGAGCTGATTCCTCATATCTAGATAAACATGTGATTTTAGATTTATAGATCAGAAAGCCGTTAAGCTTAAAGTTTCAGAAACAGCTTGAATCTTTCGATGAGTTATTGAACATGTTATATTTCTTTTATTACGTTGTGATATATATCGTCCTACATTTTTAAACTCTGCTTATACTCTAAAATGTATTTTTGTTATTCGAAGAGATACGTACAGCTCGTGGAATTTCTTGTGGCAGTTGAAAGTAGATGTGCGGTAATCGGGGAGCTAAAAAGAATGAAAGTCTGTTTTTTCTTCATCAAAACGTATAAAACCATACATATATTTTCGTCTTTTGCGCATTCAGGTGAAAACCGAGAAAATCAACTATATAAATTTTAACAGCAAACTTGACTTTCGGTTTAAAAGATGCGCACGTAATACTATTAAGACGAAAGTAAGACAACAATGTGGAAAAGTTTTGTGGATTTTCTCTTATGCGTAAGTTAAAGGACAGGAAACTTAAGAATTCAGGAAAGTACAAAAAGTGTCTCTTGTATAATTTATTGGCAGGCTATCAAGTTGGCGGGCAAATGATAAAGAAGTAGGAGAGGGTGGTCCATGCGGTTTGGCATGCCAGACACGAGCTTCGAGTGAGATTTATGTGGCCGTTGGTTACTGCTTCTGTCGCTGGAGGTGCTGTATTTTATCGTTGTTAGTATTAAACAAGCAATACAATCTCTCGCCGCCTTGGTTTACGCGTTATAAGTTACTACATAAACTAACAAGACTGATTACTTCAATTTAACATTAACAATACCATTGTGCATAATGAACTTGAAACTGTTATGCAATTAACTGAAGAATGACAAACTCCAATACGACTTCCAATCTTAGAGAATTTCGAAAGCATCCATTGAGAAAAAGTTGAAATCGCTAAGATCAAATTAATTAATGCCAGACATTTGCAATTTAATCCAGCTAAAATTACTGGGATTTGAATTACAGTGGATTTTGATAATGAAAGTTGCCTACATATGTATACCATTTAAACGGGTTATTGTAATCACCGGTTTTTAATGTAATCGATAAAATAGTTACCGTTTATTTGTTGAATATAAACATCGATATTTACGATTTGCCAACACCCACACATTAAATTCTAATTAAGCTAAAAACAGTTAAATTCTGCAATAAGCTAGATTATAAACAAATTATAATAATTTGTATGAATTAATACATGCTTTCAAGTGGAAAGACTAAAATGACCACGAATGGGCTTCGTAGCGTCCGGAGGCCCTGCTTTTTAGATACAGTTTCTATAGGTATTGTATGCTGCATTGTCCAAGAGAAACGTTATGCTCGACGTTCCTGATATAATATACAACAACGTATAATAAATCAAACCATATATAGGTTACCTAATTATTTCATCCAAAAAATTTGGGTTTGTAAATTTTCCAACCGATAAAAATTAAAGCTTTTCGCACGCAGAATTTGTAAAAAAGCACTTTTTAAGAAAAACGACACGTTTGTAAAAATGTGACATAAAACAAACGTAAATAAATATGGGATAGTAAACGAGTAGTAAATGGAACCTTAGACATACTATAAATATACCATAAAGGGAAACTACACGTTTTGTGCTTTTATGGCTCATCCAAAAACACAAGAGAACAAAGTTAAAAATAAATATTATGATTCGTAGCTTTAAGTTTATTGGCATTATTTAAAACATCCAAGGACATAATCAGTTAATGGCGTTTCTATGCAATTATACATCATCCGAATTCTCCAGCGCATCATCGACAATGGACTAATGCAGCTACATTTATCATAAAGTTAATCAAGCAACAGTAGCTCATATAAACAGTGTTTAAATAGGGCATAATTACAATAGTTATTGTGCACCAGCACATAATGCAAATTGGTTCGGCACTCAAAAGCTTTTATTCTACTATGTAAATTTCTTTCAGCTTTTTATAAATGCAGTTTAATTTTTAAAATCTGCAGAAATTTTATTAATAGTCTCGACTTATAAAGTAAGTTGATTATGCGATATTAAAAAATTAATTGTTTATTAGCATTTCAACGTTCAATTATCCCACTTGAACGACAATTTCCATTCGTTTTAATATTTATAGTTTTTAGTGGGTTGGTGATAAAAGCCCCGATGTGAAGAAAACCCAGCAACTACTATTTTAAAGCTTTTCAACGGTTTACATGCAAAAGGTTAATTGCTCATGCAATATATGCGACACAAGTGTGTGCAAGAGTCACGCAATAGTTTGCAAAAACTATGCAGTAGTATGGAATAGTCTTACAAATATTTGAAATGGTCATGCAATTTTAAAGATATATTGGACCGAGAGATAAACCGCAGATTAAAATCCTGTACACCAATTCCTGCAATATATCCCATGCAATTCCTATTAAATCTTGTAAACCAAAATTCCTCAGCGATTTACCCCTTATATTAGCGGACTTCTCCCATACAACACGCACCTGCAACTATTTACGTCGAGCACACGTACCGTCAATAGAATGAAATTTTAACGATATACAAAAATTAACTGTAAAGTAACAGGTGGACCTAAATTATTTTTCCTACTTTAAAGGTAAGAAACCGTAGTTTATTACCAGTAACCGGCACATCAAAGGCAGGCCTAGACAAACTACCTCAGATGTAAAACAGTTAATTAATATACATACGAGGGTAGATCAATAAGTACCCGCGTTAGGAATGAAGAAGCAAGTTTTTCTCAATTTTTTTTTTCTATTTTTGAACGTAATCTCCTTTTAGTGCAATACACTTTTTCCAACTTTTCTGCCATTTCGTTAAGCCCTCAAAAAATACGATTTGTCAAACTCTTCAAAATAAGCTTCTGTTTCGACGATATCCTCCGCTTTTGAGCTGAATTTTTTTCCACCGAGCCACTTTTTCATGTTGAGGGACAGAAATAAGCCGCAGGGAGCCAAGTCGAATGGGTGCGACAGCAATTTGTAGTGCAGTTCGTGCAACTTGGCCGCGGCAATCCTGGATAAATGTGCTGGTGCCTTATCGTGGTGAAACAGCAATTTTTTTCTTAGCCAAATGGGGCCGTGTTTCCTTCATTTTGTATCGAATCGGTCCAATAATTTACTGTAGTACTACCCTATGATCGTTCTTCCTTTCTGTAAAGAGTCCATGAGGATTATTCCCTTGGAGTCCCAAAAACCACGTCTGCCAGACTGCCGCAGCTCTCCTCATATTACCCCTCATCAAAAACAGATGTACGACCACGTTTAAATTCATTGAACCAATATCTTGTGGTTGTCATAGATGGTGAAGTGTCCCCATAGACAGCACCCAACTTTGTTTCCATTTCTCCGCATGTTTTTCCATTCAAAAATAAAATGCAAATAACGGATCGATATTGTTCTTTTTCTATTTTATCGGGAAACACGCAACACGTGTGAAATAATTGGCTGCCCAATAAAAACTAACCCATGAAACAGTCTGAAATTTAGTATGGTGTCGTGTAACAGATGGTAGTACACGACGGTAATGCTAACTTCCCTTAGCAACGCCACCTGTCTTCGAACACGGGTACTTATTGATCCACCCTCGTACATAGCTACTCAAAAGTACTGACAGGATCTTCGCATAAACTTACTGTCAGAAGACAAACAGAGGTTTTCCTAACCAAAACAAAAATATAAAGTTATTGCGCGGAATTCGCTGCTACTATTGGACTTCAATTGAGAACAATTGAAAGCAATAATTTCAAGAATACAACAGTAGGCGCAATACGATTATCCCGACGTTTCACTTTAACCGATAACAATCGGAAACAATTAAAAGACCTAAGATTTAAATAAACCTATTGTAAAAATTGTTTTTCTTACATTTTTTCCAAAATAAAAAACCTAAAAACAAAGGATAACCAAAAAGTTGATTTCTTGTGGAGCTAACTTCACGCGTACATTCTAACCAATTATATACCGAAAATTACTATCTCCAAGTTTAGCATGCATTTGTTAATTTACAAAATCTTTTCAAAATTAGAGCAGATATCAAAATAGATATTATCTGTTTTCTATAATTCAGTGTAACATTTTTAGTTAATAGAAAATGTAAGTTTTTCCGCGGGATAATATTTTCATATGAAATTTTATGCAGAATAAACATATCCATAATAGAAGTTTTTCTTTCGGCTTTCTAAATAATTATGTTTCTTTCATATATTTTCTACACTTGCAAACTATCATTTATTCTGAATGTAATGTAAATATGTAAATATGTAAATATTTTTTAAAAATATAAATACTATTTCATAATTTTCTTTAATAGCCGTAACGTACCTGAAAATTTATTTTATTTGAGCTTTCTCATATTTTACAAAATTGGGACAATATAAATTGTTCTATTATTCTTATCTCGGAAATTAGATATTTCGAGTATATCAAATATTTTAGTGACACTTAATTTTCTACCACTTGCATATTATATTATATTTTGTTCTATGGGTGCCTAGGTAGTAATCCATAATGTAGATTACCAAAAGCCTTGCCAAGATTATGAAAGAAAACAAATTTTTGAATCAATTCATGTAACGAGCTTTTGTTAATGTGTATGCTGTTTCACACAATCCTCTTTTGAAAACAAAAAGACAACATTTGAGTGATAAGTCTCACAAATAAGATAATTTGTAATCGACTAAGCAGACAATAAGCAGGATAGCTTCGTAAATAACTACAACTTCTATGTCCAAATGTTTTCCAATACCATATTAATATGCAATAAGTTGGAAATTGAACCATTTCTATTCGCTTAGAAAATTACTACGGTAACAATCTGTTTCGAGTGCTATTGGTTTAACGCCAATTCACAGTTTAAGCCTAAGCGTATACGAAGACGCAGGCAGCGCAGGCAACACAGTTCAGTACAGCACAGGTTTTTGTAAACAATGCATTACCGTATAAGAGCGTATACATCAACACAGCCGCGTGCGGCACAGGCACGTACCTGCACAGGCCTGCGTCGCGTTGTAGTTGAGGTACAGTTTTCTGCGTTCAGCCAACACGTGTACTTGGGTTATTTTAGTTATTAAAATAAATGTTGTGTTATTTGTGTTCATTATTCGGGATCCGTATGCGCAGTTCAAGCATTTGCTGTGTCACATTGTTTTATCTGTGCTGCACTACCCTGCGCTGTGCTTCGCGGCCTGCGTCTCCGTATACGCCTAGGCTAATAGTCGGTTCTGGGAAGAGTAGGCTAACAACTCGGACTTAAAAAATTTACTAATGAAATAAGTTGTCAGTTTGTACGTTCTACGGTAGTTGTTATATCTAAAATGTATTTAAATTAGAATTTTTATTATTTTTATCAAAACATTCAAGCTAAACAACAGATATAAAAAGAATAGGAGCCGGACAGGGGGGCAAAGCAGGGAACTCCCCCCCCCCCCATAGAAAATTGAATTTTTATCTCAAAGACGCGGTTCTAAAAAAGCTAGAGGCTCCGTTTTTAAATGAAGCAACACATTTGTTTACCAAATCAGCGATTGCGATCTATCCTAGAACAATTTATTGCAGCATGAAAAATAAATTACTTATGTATTTCCTTGTTTGTATTTTTGATCGTTCTTTGATCTAAAAGACGTTCAGGGTTTGTTTTTTTACGTTTACAGCTAACTAACAGCATCTAAAGAATAGCACGTTGAAGTCCTTATTAAAATTCTTTTTTAGCAATTCGAAAATTGTATTTAATATGTTATTAAAATGATGCAAGTATTCCAGCATTGAAAATGATTTTCATCTTTTTAGAATTTTCCTTTATTAAAAAATTGTTTACCTGTTAAAATTAACAGACCGTAAAGCAGTTTCCCTTTTTATACAGTAAATGTAATTATAAAATAAACGACGAATTCCCATAAGCTCCAAAGCGTCCAAATATTTTTTTATTTTGGAAAATAAAATGCAAATATTATCCTACATAATATAGTATATTACAAGCGAGATCGTGGCTAACAAAGGCATAAATGTTTTTATGTAAAAGTGTACATAGCAAAGGTATCCTAACTTAAATCATTGTTTGTTATACTAAATGAGCACGAAAATAGTTAATATCATCTACTGTGTGTAAAAACGCACAGTTCAAGCGTGAACTTAACTCATTCACGCAAAATGTGTCACTTAACTACTTGTTATGTAATATACTATTTATATTATAATATTTAGAAAATTTAGAAAAAAATAGTTTTGTTAATATCTTGAATTTGGCCAGAGAAATTGTAGTGGCTGTCCTTCAAGATATTATAGGGGGAAAATGTCATGATTTTTATTAAGTCTAGCTTGGGTTAAAATGAAAATAAAGTTTTATAAGGCAGCTCCAATAAATTTTTATTTTCATTGAGACTATGTAAAATTTAAAGTTGAAAGTGATATGGAAAGATAAGAAGAATGAAGAGAAAAAGAGAAGCTGTAAATTAAAAATAAAAGTTAGCCAGCAAATTTTAATTATGAAATTAATATGGTCAATTGGAAAGTAGATAGTATTGAGATTACTAATTTAGATTTTAATTTTAAAAATTTAATTAAAAGATAGTAACTGTTCCAACAAATTTTTTTTTAAAGATATGGTAAAATTATGCCTATTTTTCAAAAATGCATGAATAATATAGACTTAACTTTCAATGTATGTGACCACTTACGTTTATCATTTTTCCACCCTTCAATTTTTGAATGAAGAGCAATAAAAGTTTCAATTTATCAAAATAACCCTCAGTTTTTCTTCAACTGAAAGAAACTATTAGAAATTTCAGCACTAGACACCCTCTGACTGCACTAGTGCGTGCTTTGCAAACAAGATAAAAGGCAAACACGCGTGTCCTCAATCAAGAGGGTAAGCTTGAAATATGTTATTGTTTTATACAGGAACAAGAAAAAATTTTACTTTGCCCTGTACTATTAATATCAATAAAATTGGTGACCGGGCAGAGGAATTCTAAAATCTTCTTGGGAAAATAAAATAATCCAATAGATACAAATTTTATTAAATTTATTTTAAAAGTTCGATTGGATTTCGAAAACTTATTAATTGGTAAAATAATACTCCCCATTAATTAATACTCGTTAAAATTTAATATTAAAATTAGCATAATTTTGAAGTCTGCCTTGATATCAAGATATTCGCTAAAATGTTTATACGGCAACTACAATAAGGATATAAGAGAAAAACAAACATGTCTTGCATTCGCAAGTAAAAGATGTGCCATAAGTAAAAAGCATAAATAATATTCCGTCAAAAAGAACGCGAACACTCCAAATTTACAATATAGCAGAGTGAAAAGTAGCTATAAGAATATCACGACTGACGATTTTAATAAATATGCATTTATGCGTTTCTGTCTCATAATTTTCATTTAGATGTGTGGAGAAGTTGTTCATATTTTCGACGGCAGGACTGGCAACTTTCAGCCGTATAATAAAATTGAATCTATGTATACCGTCTTCAAAACTCTTTTAGAAGCGCATAACATGTTCAGTTAAAACTTTTACATCGTCTTTTGTAATCGAATCAAGGAAGCAGGTGAGCGGAAAACTAGGATGTAAGTAGAGTTTTATGCAAGTAATGACTTTTATGCCTGTTCATTTCAGACTTTGATTATGCCATAATTGCATCAGCTTATTTTCAATTTAGCTGCCGTGTCCGGAAATGGCAGCTCGTTTCACGCAAACGTGTTGTATTAAGAAGCGGACGAACGTAAGTTATTTTTGTCATTTTCTCTGCCTATTAAATTAAGCAATTTGTAAAAAAAGTTACACTACAATTTTAATTTCACTAACAAATTTTCGAACGAAATAATAATCCTTGTAGAGCTCCAAAAATAATTTCTAGCCAAGAACTCTAAATAAATTTTAAAGTAATTATAGGTTCCATAGTTATTTTTCAGTTACATTAAAACTTAGCAATTATTTTAATGAAAGCACTCTTACCACCCCTTTTAATACAAGAACTCCAAGTTAGTATCGTTAGGTGAAAAAGGTGTATCACTGCTAAACCTGTTACCCGAACCCCGAACTTCTATGGTATTTTGTAGGAATGCAAAACAGGATATTACATTAAGCTAGTAAATTATAACTTTATAACAAGACTAACGATAATCTATTAATTATCCCACTATTTCCTTTATTAATACTAATAATATGAATATTTTTAAAAATTCTCCAGATTAAAACCTTTAATTTTTCAAGTCAAAACATAATAATCATATTTTTGCATTAGCTATATTTATCTGTAAATAAGCTCCCAGCTAACTGCAAACTGACTGCCAGCTACCCAGAATTTCAGAGTTTCAATTCACTTATCAAAAAAGAAAAAAAATTCGGAGATTTAAAAATCGGACCTCTGGTCCCTCGCCATGTTCTTGTTAAAAAGCCACGTTTCCTCCGCTAGTTGGCTTCAAGTCAACCAACTCGCGGGAATTTCAAACTTGACAGATTTTTTAAATTACACAAAATTAATCAAAACCTTTTTAAAAAAATTCATGGCAAATTACTAAGACCATCATTGGCTACAATGAAAAGCAAAATGAACAACCGTGATCCTTAAAGCTTTCGGCGACTGAACTAATTCCAAAACGTTTTTCAATTAACGTTAAATTAAAAGTTTGAAATTGTTTCACATTTTAATAATAACTTAATTGCAAACAGTTTAGATACCGAGTTTATGTAGTGGGAAAGTATAACTAAAAATACAACAATAAAAATTTATTTCGAACAGCTAAGTTCATTCTACAAAATTATAACAACATAACAGCGGTAGAATAATAAAACGCTAACGAATGGTAATTATTTCCGCAAGTATTTAAAGTCTAATTTCATTTTTTATATCTGGTGCCATATTAATAATGATTCTCGGAGGTTAAAATACCAAACCCAGTTTAAATCATATTTGCTTTCCAGTCTTTTTGTTATTATTCTAATTAAGTCTAGAAGTCGGTTTCTCCATTACACTACAGTAATTAAAGTGGACATAAAACCATTAAAAAAAAATTTGTACAAAAATATCTGTTATAATGAGTAAAACATTCACTATGTTAGTTTGAGAAATCCTTCTTCGAGGAAGAGCCCTCTTGTGATTACTTTTAGCTACAATTATGCACACTTTGGAAGATAATTGCAAGCACTAATTATATAAAATTATAAATTGAATGTGTCCTTGATGAAAGTATTGATAGCATATGGCTGGCTTTATTTGTTAAACTAATGGAATTCAGCTGAAGTTATTACATGCATTGTATACGGATGGCAAGTACTCCTGTTAGAGCTCCATGTAGAGCCTATTTAATTTATTTATTGATGGTGGTGACTGGAAAATCAGTATTGTTCAATGTTGTAAAGAATTTTTCCGGAAGTTTAATGTATTATTTGCCTATAATTCCGCTTCTGTCCACTTGCGCATTATGTAGGACCTAGGATCATCAAATTTAATATTTTATCACTCTCATAAATATTACTTTTTTATTTCCTTCAACAAATAACAACAATGGTTGGGGACTGGGCCATTTTATGATAAATGATGATGATAATAATGATAATGATTCTTATAACGCTAGAATGCGTGTAAAAACAAATATTCGATTTTATCCTTACTTCATTCGTTGCCATATAATTTAGCATCGTGATTATTCGCTAAGATATCAAGGCTTGATAACGGCGAGAAATTCATACCATGCAACGTTCTGTCAAAATCCATATGAAATAACTGTGAATTACTTACAATTACCTACTTTTCCAACCGGAAAGTGTTTGTTTCAATATCGAAATATGGAAAACCTACAGTCAACATAATTTTGTTTGAAAAAGAAAATTTAGCATTTATAATAATTAACCTGAGCCCGAGCCCTTTTATACGTATTTATGCAGAACTATATCTGCCTCCTATAGGTGGAATATAGGTGCCGCCTATTAATTATTACAAAATTTAAATTTAACAGTAAAATGTGGACAATTATATTTCATGCCTTGGATAGATGTTAGTGTAGCTATTAAAAAGTTCTAAAAATATTTTCGTCTAATCAGAGATCAATGCTTTCAGCTTATCGTTGTACAAATTCAATTACCAAACCATTACCAAACCAAGGATAATTATGTGTTTAAAATTTATTGCAAAGTTTGTTTAACATGCATTACAAAGTGTTAACTTTATAGAAGTTATCAAAATAATTGTCAAAACTTTCAGAAACTATACTTAATTTGATTGATTAACCCATAATTACGAAGATACTGTAAATTACAAATTACTCATTTTCTAACTATATAAACTAGTTGTTGACAATTATTATTATTTGCAATGTAACATTATTATCTAAATATTTTAAATTAGATTTTAAGTCAATTTTTCAAAAATTAATTTAGCGAAACCTTATAAAATGCTCGCAGATTAATAATTAATATCGCGTATAATTTATAAAGGAAAAATATAATTTAATACCACGTAAAATACGATTATCGCAGTTTTAAATTGGCCATAAAATATACATTTCAATAAATCAATATACTTAATAATGTCAAGTTTTGTTCATGACTGCAACGGCTTAATGTCCTAACTTTAATTTATTTTTAATTAGTATTGCTGTACATGGCAAAGCGCCAGAGTAAGTGTGCAGAGATCCAGGCGTCGGATCCGGGTGTCGGAAAACCCAATACTTTGCGGAACCTCCCATCGAAGTTTAGTAATTACGCGAAAAGGCTGTCGTTTTTGGCTACAGTGTCAACAAGACTTCCGCTTACAAAATCACTAGATTCTCTTTACTTGAACGAATATAGGTGAATGTCTCCAAAATAGTTTCCTTTTCAAATCCATTTACCTTAATTTTATTAACCTAACTTTTAAATAAAAGATCGCCTAGAAATTGTTATTACTTAATTTTCGCGTCTTCAAATTGTGATTCTTTTTTATTCAGTTCTTACGGTTTTAATTTAATAATTATAAAGGCAAAAAAACGTTGGCACTTTTTAAAGCAAAGTGAGAAATTTTAATTACAGCTTTTATACGATGTTGTATTTTTAGATGGAAATATTAATTCGAAATGAAAAAAATTTGCTTTTTAAACTTGGCAGTTCTTTCTATCAACTTTTACATGTTCTTTAAAATTAAGTTTTTCTTTATTTCTTGGCTTTGTGATCACGTAATAGCTGCCTTTTACATTTTATTATTTAGCGCCTCTCAAAAACTTGATTTTTTCTTTTAAACCCGACACATTATGTCTTTGCACTTGCATTGGCTGCCCCATTTAATTTAATAATGCAAAATTGCTTGTTGCAGAGATGTTCTATTCCCTGCTGTAATAGTATTAACCGTTTATAAAAAGCTCCTTAAAATTTCAATTATTAAAATTTTAATTTATTTTGTAGCTAAACTAAATGATAATTGACAACTAATTGGAAAATACTGTTATTAAATCATTTATTAAAATACATTACCGGCCAATTAAGGTCAATTGGATTATTTCCAATTTTTTATCTTTTATGAATAATATCAAGATTATTATTAACCCAAATTATTCATAACAATAATTACCTATTTTTGAAAGATCAAAAACCCCCATTGCATCTGCATTAATGCGATTTATTCTCCAAAATCCAGGTCTCCAAGTTACGCATTAAATTAATGGAAGGAATTACTTGAATCTGGCAAACTTTGTAACTTAAGATGCCATAGCGATGTTTTTCTAGACGATTCCTTGGAAATCACTAGAATTCTTCGGAAATCATTTTCATTCATTGGAAATCTCTAGAATTCCTAGAAAATCCTTGGAATTCAATCACACTTCTGACGCCCCCTAGGTTGCACTATCCCTCATTAACAATTGTCCTTTAATTAAATGCATTAAGCTTCCAAAAACTCTAAGTAGTTTTTGTGTCGTAAGGTTCAGTTGGCCACCGACCTCGGCCAACTCATGTTGAGTTCAGTATCTCCTTGTTGTAGTTTCTGGTCAATTTTGGTCCTTTGGTCATCAAGTTTTTGGTGAAGTAAATTGTATGTTACGGCTGTGTTAATTTGATGAACACAGGTCGAATCTGCCGTCCGATAAATTTTAACCCGACCAGTTAGTGTAAATCAACTTTACGACCTGGTGCGTCGCAGTTATTGTGGCATTCTTAAAAGACAACTCAATTTTCCCGCTGTATACAGGAAAATTCTCGGAACTAACAGCCGTGACAGAGGGCTGTACTTGAGGGCCGCTCGCAGCATGTTGTTTTAACCATAAACTTGCATAAATCTAATCATTCTATTCAAAACATACATGTTCAAGGATAAACAGGATAAAAATTTAAAGTTTCGATTATGTTAAATGAT
The DNA here is from genome assembly GCA_963170105.1 of Cantharis lateralis. NCBI lineage: Eukaryota > Metazoa > Arthropoda > Insecta > Coleoptera > Cantharidae > Cantharis > Cantharis lateralis. The sequence continues at coordinate 35,002,357 of OY720627.1, read as the reverse complement.
TGTGATAAATGCACTTTCTTTAGCGGAAGACCTGTGGCAAGAGATATGGCCGCAATAAACGGTCAGAGAGGCAGATATTTTCTAATAATATCAAATATCAGTATAGAAATGATAGGAGAACTGCTTGAAAGATGAGTGATAAAAATCAGATAAATCCACAATAGAAGACGAATGAGGACGAACTGTCTGGATGGAAGAACTTTAAATCACAAGAAATCACAGAAAGACTGCAAGAGTGCAACTTTAAAGAAAAGCAGGATACACTTTAAAATGAATATAATTATGTATGATAGAAAATTAATTAGTAGTGAAAAGCATTATGAAAATATTTAAATTTTCTTAAGAATTTAGATTAATGAAGTTAATATAAATTTGTTGAACTTTAATTAAATAGTATAAATTTTAACATTAGTTTAGCTCTACCTAGTAGTTTAAGTAAAATGTTACTTTGGAGTAAATTTTAAAACTTGTCTAATTTATTAAGGTTACTTACTATTGCTTACAAAGATGAAGTTTGTGAGTTTATCCAAGGCAAGGGATTTAGTTCATAACAGTGTTATAATTAGAGGTGGAAGTTTCTCGTATATCCCTAGTTCGTGTTAATAGAGTTCGTTATTCAATGTCAACACCGTGTCTGCTTAAAATAAGTTTATTTGTTTCTAATCTTGTCACGCATGCTTTATAATGTTTTATGAAACTTTACGTTTGCTTCTGGCAGTTAAACTACAACAAAAACTAAATTTTGTAGAAATTGCGTGAAATAGGTTAATATAAGTTAAAGAATTTTGTAAATTTAATGTGTTGGTAACATAGTGAGAGATATTGCATGTCAAAAGCTTATTTGCCATTACCGAATGTTTTCTAAAGCGGTTAATGCCGTTTGGACATCGCATCTTAGATAAGGCCAGTTTAGCAAAGGGCAACCCGCTTCATTGCGTTTATACGTGCTCGGGGACAATTTGCTCCATTAACCAAGACCTTCAGGGATTAAGGTGTAAAATTGTAGATCTATTATATTTTACTTTTGTACATATACCCCACACACTTTTACACACACAACTTACATTAACAACGCCTTCGCAATTTTGGCTCTATAACCCTCTTACTTAAAAGGTTACCCAACTACATTGTTTTACCTTAACTTAATTATGTTTACTTTTATTAATGCAAGCAAGAATTACACACATCTCCATTTTTACAAACTAATTATTGTTGAAGTTTCTTACACCATCACCGTTTAAGAAAAAATTGTATTTCCAGAAGTTTTTTTAACCCAGAAGTCTAAATTTTAGAGACAATGTTTTATTCAAATGTGTCAGATTTATAAATTGTCATTTTCATATTCAATCCTGACTCCTGAGTTCAAAGACACCGTAGAATAATATAATAGGGATTGGTCGCCCTAACAAAACTTTTAGTAGTTATAACCCCAACAGAGTTTTTTTACTGTTACAGCAAATTTAATGCTTCCATAACAAAGTTTGTCCGATCAAATAATTATTTTCTAATTTGTTGAATCAACAAATTTTTTTCGTCTGAGCAGAGAAAACTTTTTATAGCAGTTGAAAATTTGTTGTAGCAGCAAAACGATTCTGTTGAGGTTACAGTTACTAAAAAGCTTTGTTACGATGACAAATCCTTTTCCACAATGTTCATAAATTAAAAAATGTAGCTATATAAATTAAATCAATTGCTGGTTTTTATAATAAATTAGCAATTACAAAATTTAATAAAATTTCTTACAGTGATATTAAATTTGCACTCACCTTTGTATTCTTAAAAATTTTCGAATCTGAAAGATTTTGATTTTATGAAAGATGTAGACTGATGTTCAAAGCAAAATTTAATAATAAATTTACGATGAACCGTATTTGCACAAATTATTAACTTTTGTATTGCCCGTTTCATAGGATTGCATAATAAAAATTGCGATCATAAATATTAAAGTTACACTTAGGTAAAACAAACTTTTACATTGTAAAATATGAAATACAGTTAAAATTAGCTAATACAATAATTTATTTCCGCTTGGGTAAATTAAAAAATTTAATACAGCAATAATTAAAGTTTACTTTAAACAACAATGTTAAGGGAGTTGAAAATTGTTAAGGCAATTTGTAAGGAAATAGTAGTAAATCACATTTAAGACTAATGATCCTACTTTAAAATTAAATACTTAGTTATCGTTAATTGAAATTTAATAGCAATAGGATACAAAATTTGGTTCGGGTTATTAATTTAAGCATATCGAACTTGCTCCAAATTATGTACAAATTTTTTACTCAAATTTTGATTTCAAAGCAGCATCAGCAGTTTGTTGATTAAAAAAGTTTTAATTGTTTGTTTGCGTTTGTTAATTATTGTAATGTGTTTCGAGCTCATATGCATACTAAAATATTTCTATATGAATTCTTTTTTCACAATCATAATTTTTTAAATAATTTTAACTAATTGTTTTTAAAAAGCAAATTGGTTTAACTCCAATTTTTTCTCTTTTTTTCCTTTTTTCCATTTAATGAAAAATTTTAAATGATTAAATCAATTATAAATTACAATCTGCTAATCTAAATAACCCAGAAGCTTACCATTTCAATACCAGGTCTTTGAAAAAAAATTTAAATTTTAATTAACTTATAAACAAATAAAAAAAACATTTACGGTAATACTGCAGTTTTAGAATTTTATATTCAATTTTTAAAATATAAAGTAATATCTACCTTTGCTTTACAATCTTAAATGCAATTTTTTGCAGAAAAGCTCAATTGCAATATCCTGGCGGAATCGGTGCATATTGACTTCCAAAAGGCATTTGATCAAATAGATTCAAATAATATATTTTTATATAAATTGAAAAATATAGATTTATGAAACAAATTACCTTCGGGATTGAATCATGTTTATTAAACAAAAAACAAGTTGTTGAGCACGAGGTCTAAAAATATTTAACCCTTCAACGTCCGATTTTTTCTTTTAACTTAAAAAAATATATTAAAACGTAAATATAGTCGAGCCTTCCCTAATAATTAAAATATAAATTAAAATTAAAGTAATTGTAAATCGGTTACAACTATTATTAAATTTTACCATTATTACTGCCGCCAGTTGTTTCGTAAAATTGCATTTGATATATTCATTAAAATGGTAATAAAAGTAAATTAAGCAATTTATTTACAGTAATATTTTGTTTAATTATTTTATTCGACTGATAAAACCCATTCTATTACCAGTTATCAAATTATCACAACAAACCATGGCATATTGACTTCAAAATTTTAATTGTTAGATAGCGTGAAGTATTCTAACCGTATAAAAGTCTTGAAATTACAGCTAATTTAATTGCATAATAAAATATTTTTTCATCCACCTGAGCAAATCAAATTATAATTTCAAATGGAACTAATTCCAGACTCGATGAAACTTGTGTCATATGCGATAGAAAATATATTTTTAACTGAAATAAACCAATGTTATACCCACATTAAAATCAAGCTGGACTAATAATATCTGTTTATTAACTATAAAAATTTATTTAGCTAAGTTTCGTATCCTATATATAAATAGACTTCCGCCCTTAAAGTTTGGTGAAGTATACAAGCTTGGAAGTCAGATATCCTATAGATGACGGTTGCGAAAACTTCTAATTACATCATCTGCAGTTAGGTGCACGTTGGCAGGTTTCATGGTCGTTTAGAATAATGATAAGTTTAATTTTTTTTTTCAATTGCCAGAAATGTAATTGTTGCGGCATTTTTTGAGTTTAATAATTTTTTATTGCGATGTTGTGTATTTAGAAATGTATCTAATTAGTAGATTACAACGACCCTATCTCAACTACTTTAATCGTTATTTTAATAGTTGTATTCCTTAATTTAACGTATAACTTCCGTACTTTTCATTTTCTCACAAGATTTTTGCTTATGTACAATTTGTAATATTTGTTAAGTTGCGAGCGATGCAGAGTTGTTTGTATTCATTTATTTGACATCAGTCATTGCTCTGAAAATGTGTAGAGGCAATACATAAAACTAGTCGGCAATAGTAAACAATTTGTCTGTATTATTATTGTTGTTTCAAGTAAACGGTCACGGCATGCTTCACGAAGTATGTGCAGTTGAGTATACTGCATTGATATGCATGTATATGAATGCATAATAGTATTTGCATATTTTAAATAGTTTCGAATCGATATAGCAATTGAATTGAATAATATTTGCATTTGGTGGTAGATTTTCTATTAGTTTCACCATCGGTATAATTTTTCCTTTAACATAATGCTTACGGAAGCATGTCTTACGTATTATAATGACTAATTAGAGTATTTAGAGACATTAAAGCATTAGTCGAGATGTCTAATATATCGGTAACCATTTCTCACGAGTCGAGTTCCCCCGACGAATTTAATATAAATTGTTGTGTAATAATTACTCCGTTTGTACTATTTTTCATTATTCAACGTTTATTCTTATGAAAATCGTCTTATAATAAAAGCAGCTTTGACAATAAGTGAATTCTGATACTTAAGCAAGTTCACCCGGTATGAATATGCAAGTTGTGTATAATTTTATAGGAAACCCTTGAGTAAAGCGCAGATTGGTATTATTGCAGGTATCGCAGAAGCAAACTTTGTATGGAAAGATTCCACGCGATGCTTATGTGGTAATAAAAGGGTAAAAAGGAGGGGACTGAAAGGAAAAGAGTTAGGAGAGTCTACAAAAAATATTGAAAAGCCATCTAAATTAAATCGTAAGATTTTTCATTAAAAATTAATCGTACAACAATAATTTAAGCTGTATGTGTACGTAAAATAGTGAGGAAGTCAAAATTGCTGGCTTATAATTCGAAGTGCGGTTTTATAGCGAAAAATAAATCGGTTTATCCGGGAAAACTTTCAATGCAACTTGATCGTATATAAAAAAATCTAGAAAATTTAACAATTTAAGAAAATCAATCTCAAAATGTAAAACTTTTAATAAAGTAAACAAGTTTCACAAAATTTTCTTCTATAAGTTTTTCTAAATAACTTGAGCTAGAATAACTTAGGAATCAATTCACTTACTTTCCACGTTCGAAATATTTGATAAAATTAATTTTCTAGTTAGGCTTCCCCAATTCAAAGTAAATTGAATAAAGTAAAAATTTCCATCACCTCATAAAAGAAAGAAATGTTATGTCGCTAATTCTCTACGTGTGTCAACTTTAACCAAAAATTTTTTTATTTATTTTAGGGAACGAACCTTTTGCATTAAAATACTCCTAGTTTGTGCAAGAATGAAACCATAGAAATGTATCACACGTAGCTACTCCAAATAATTTACATTATTATGTCAGAAGGATAAATTATTCTCATAATTTAATTAAAAACTTTTTTTGAGCAGTTTAAATGTAAAATTGATTTTCAAATGACAAAAATTAATCTTTGATAACCCGAAACTTAAAATTTAATTTAAATTTCTCAGTTTCGAGTTTCATTTCATATAATTTTATTTGCTATTTTCAACTTTTTAATGTACACAATAATTTCCAACAGCTAGGTACTTTAAAATTTAAAATACAACTATAATTAATTTTAATACTTCAAAATTGTCGAAATGAATTATTTCGTTAATTAATTCCCTTGCCGTGACGATTCAGTAAATCTAATGTCTGTTTTATAAGCTAAAATTTAAGCTATGACGTTCTCAATATTCCTGTATGTTATAACTCAAAATTTAAAGACCTACAAACTATAAGTGATTTATCATTATGATAAATGTGCTTTTAGTTACTATGTAGTTTTACGTGGTGTTAGAAGATAATATGCTTTTGCTTTTTCAGATTTATTCCATCGAAATAAAATTAACTTATTTGATGGGCAATGTCTAAGATGAAAAAAAATAATTGACCGAACGAATTGAGGTCTACGTTTTTACTCGACGATTTTGCATTTGCCTTGTCTGTATGTCCGATTTTGATCAAATTTGATAGACAGAAAAATTACTATTTGGGCTTGATTGGACCACCAGAGACTCCATGAGGCTACGGCAAGATAAACTAAACACTTCATAGCTGTCATCTTTTTAAAAACGTTTGAATTTTAAACATCCTTGCACTTCATATTTGCAACTAATAAACTGGTTTCCCGTATATTGAGAGGCAATGCAACTCTCTCGCTTATTCATGTATGGACTCAAAAAAATGCAATACTATATCTTTTCTATGTCTGATTGTGTTAATTTCCCCCATTGTTAATTAATCTTGAACTAGTCCTCTTTTTCCCTTCTGCGTGAGGTCTACAGTTCAGAGAACTACTAGTTAATCACTAACAACTATAATAAATAATCTATAAAAGCGCTCGTCGATGAAAAATGTTATGTAATCAAAATGAGTAGGTACAAATAAAAATAATTTTCACTTTACACCTGCATCGTGAATATTATGTAGTATGTACTTTGGCTAAGGTCTAAGTGGTACACCTGCTCTGTTCTAACTTGAAAATAGTTAATCTAAACTTGAAGTTTCTTATTGTTCATAAAAGTAATATAATATGACTCTTATATAAAATATATATTTTAATAATAAAATAATACACACTTCTACCTTCATAAATTAATTTCCGCTTATAATTTATTACTCGGAATAAAACAACAAATTATTCAGAGTTTATTCAGTGACTAGGTCATGAGTAAAACTTTGGTTTCATTGTTGATCTTTCAGCGAAAACTGTATACGTTAACTTTTTGAGTTCAAAGAGAAACATTGAAAGCGTTAAACGCAAAAATTCCCACAAGATACTTCCATTTAGCATAATCTGTACCCTACCCTTCACAAAAAAGGTGTCCTATATTTGAAATTATTAAAGTTATGTTAGAAAATGCTGATTTTCACTTACTCAACCTATGTAATTTATTTGACAAATTTTCAAAATTTTACTTTGATTAAGATATACACATTGTACATCCATAATATGCAAAGAAACTAAACTAATTCTGAAATTTACTATTTAAAGTTAGTTTTGAATTATTTTATTTTTTCTCTTTGTAACATATGAAATGAATTATATTATATTAATTAAATTACATTTTACTATCCGCCTATTTGCATATTATATACAATATCCAACGTTTGTGTACGTACCACTCCATCTGAAGTTTTGATTGTTCTTTTCCACTTTGATTAGCGGCGTATAAATGCCATCACCGTACCTGACAGGTATCCCATTCCATGTTGGTTGGATTTGAATGATCAGTGTTTAGAAAAGCGCTGAGAAAATCTGGTATAGAAATGAAAGAAAATCTGAGAAAATCCAGGAAATCTTACATTGTGAAAAATGATTTTGATTTGTAGCCCTCGCAAAGCTTTTAATAGCTGTGGCCTCAAATAAGTTTTTTCCAGCTGCTACAGAAAAAAAAATTGTTGAATCTACTATTTTGATTTTCTGAGCAGAAAAAAATTTCTTGTCAGCATAAAACTCAATTAACAAAAGCTAACAAAAAGCTTTGTTAGGGCAACAAATTATTTTTCACAAATAGGTAATTCGAGAAATTCTTAGAAAATAAGGAATCCGACGAAATGTAGGAAAGCTAAGTAAGGAAATTCCAGGAAATCCTTTTGCAACTTTAATTTATTTATTGATTTTAAAATTTCCTTTTTTAAATGCAACTGATTATTATCCAAGATTTGATTAAATATATCTAAATTGTCACATCATCCACTTAAGGATGTATAGGAGATACAATCGGAGACAAAAGTATGTGAAATTGAAATATCACGAATATTTACCTTTTGTGTGTTTTTAAGACACTTTTTGAATGTCACAATGATAATCAAAGTTATAATATGTATGCTAAATAGCTTTTTTCTTTTAAAATCGCAGTATTTTACTGAAATGGCAAAATTTTATTTATACCAAGAAAAATTTTCGAGTGACTGTACCTCGCAGTCTAACCTCACAAAATAAAAAATTTTTTAATAAAAATTGATAATTGTTATTGCAAGATGGATAAAAACCTAGAGAATTATGATATTTATAACTTCCCTAAATTTTAAACATATTTAAGGCCCTCTTAACGTCGCTATCTATTAAAAACTAATTAGAATAGCAAAAATTGTATGGAGTTATAATTAATTTCTCAGGAACGGTGTAGTAAACTGTAATAAAATTTTGCTAATACTTTCCTCTATTTACCAACAATAATTATAAAAAGATTTGAAAAAATCAGACCTTTTTTTCGGTATGTTTTAAGCTATTTTATTCGATAAAATGTTGTTTTTCTTATGAAAAATAAAATGGTTTCTTCTTTACAAGCTTTCCTTAAGATTTTACTTAAAATTTTTTTAAGAAAAGTATTTTACTCTTTACACCTTGTGGTTTTCCCTAATAGCCGACTTCCGAGGAAGACCATACATGTGATTTTAACGAATCTTAAGAAAATAAGAAGTGTTAAATTAAAACTGCAAGAACTACTAAACGGTGTAGAGAATTGATTTGAAAATTTTTTCACTAGACCACAAAGTCACTGAGGACATGAGTACCAATTTTCATCGATCTCAGACCTTTTTCAATTTTATTTATTTGTCTCCTATACATCCTTAACGCAATTTTCAATTTTTCAGACTATTTTACGTAATCCCCCCCCCCACCAGCTTTCATTCAAAACTGCTTTAAGAAAAGTCAAAAGTCTTAAAAGTGTGGTTTAATTAAAATGTCTGCTGGTATATTAAAACTCAACTTACAGTTAAAATTGAAATGTTTGAACTTTTAATTAAGTTTCTTTATAAATTATTAATTGGTTTTTAATTTTGAAAAAAAACTTCGAAGAGTTTAACATTTTACAAATTTATAGTCGGCAGTGGATTTTAAGTTTTTTCAATATTTCTAGTAAAGTTAATTGGAATCGCCACGAAAATAATTTTGAGTTATGAATATCACTAAATTAACTAACCACATTTGTAATGCTTCGTAATATTCATTATATCTTATACCTAATATAAAGCTTGGAAAATATACAGCTTCTTCAAATACGTAATTAACCCTATTTACAGTACAGTAAAAGTAAATTAAATTTTACGAGGGCTACGTGTACTTCCGAGTCAAAATCAAGGAAATTTAGTCAACCAACTTATCATAAAAATTACATTATAGAAAATTTGCATGCGTGATTTGATTTTTTTCTAATTTATTCACCCTACCTACTACATTCGTGAAATATAAAAAATGATTGATCAAACCCGACAGTCTCGCAAAAATTTTCTAATATTTACATTGAAATGTTAAAAATCCTAAATTTCCAGTGCCTCATGACACCACAGATGAAAAATTATGACAAACAAGAACGTGTTTTAGAACACACAAAAATAGAAAGAACAAGAAAACAGACATTTACCATAAAGAAGATAGGAAATGGAGACATTCGAAAACGGAAGCAAGATAAAAAGTGATTGATGATTCTCTTATACGAGTTGGAATGAAAAATCTTTGTTAAAGCAACAAAAGGTAAACATTTACTAATTGGAATGTTTTATTCTAAGATAACGATAAAGCGTGCCACAATCCACTAGAACACCTAATGATGTAATTAATACCAACTTAAGAAGCACTAAACCATTTTATGTCAACGCGCTACACTTCCGAGGAACTTCGCTATCAATTCATACCGCAACAGCAGCTATAAACCTCACGTACGCTCTTATAACAAAATTTATTGAATTTGTCAAAATATCGATAAAATACTTTCAATAAATTCCTTTCTATTTTTTAAATTTCGTTAAATTTCTCAAAGCTTTCATTTTTAATACACCGGGTGCTTTCCAAAATTATTTTACCAAGCCATTGTTGAGTATAACTAAAATTGTTAAATTTTCAAAAGCTATTAGATAGTATGCGAGTATTCCTATTTTCACGTTTTGCTAAAAAAATTCTGAAAAAACCTGATATCCTTTTTTGTTAACCTTATATTTGACATTTTAAGTGATTTATTTAGTCAAGGAATGGGGTCAATGAAAAAGAGTAAGTTTTCCCAAGCTTTGAAGCTTGCTTGCATTGTCATAAAAACTTTTATTCGCAAAATAAAATTTTTAAGTCACCTACACGGAGAAAAATAATGAGCATTGTTAAGTATAGGTACAAAAAAGGAAGCTACACAGGACCCGAAGCAGTAAAACAGGATATTTAAAATTATAAAATCTATTAAACCAAAAATAAAACTTTGCAACGTTTCTTTTTGTTTTAAATTGCTATAATATAATTATGTTTATTAAAAAATATACTATTCCGGTATACAGTGAAAATGAAAAATCAATAGAGCAATAGCCGGAGTAGAAATAATAATTATTACTATATCCAATAAGGAATATAACCAAAACGTAGTACTTAACATTAATGAGAGAATATTAAGATTAGCCGTTCAATGTGAACGCGAGGTTCTTAACATAATAAGTGTATCACCCAGATGCAGGAAATTTGACGGAAAAGCAGACTGAATTAATAAAATACCAAAAAATCGAAAAACACTTATAACGGAGATGTGAATGCGAGAGTGGGAAATGAAGTATGATATGCTAATGAGCATGTGTTAATTTTAGACGATCAAGGTAATCTATAGTGGACTTCTTTACTTTTTATATCAAGTAAACTCAAGAAACAACATTACATGAAAAATAACGCCATTACTTATAATACTTTTGCATAATTAAGGATGAACGGCAGACACTGGTTTCTAACTCTTAGTCTTGCATTCCACTAATTATGCAAACTTTTAGTAGTAGGATATAATTACTTATATCATTGCCATATAGCAGCTGACCATAACTGAAATTTGGTGGACGTCGATTTCCAGATTTTGAATGAGTTCGACAATCTCTCTGTGTTCTGCCGCTTCCTCTCTCTCTTCCTCGGTACATCCGTGCTATGTGGACCGTTTTGAAGCTTCGGTAATTCAGGTCGTCTTTCGATTCGAATGTAAAGTCGAACAATTTGGGACAATTAGGAACAATTAAACCTTTAAAGCTTTATCACCTTGAATCTCATGCTTGAAAAAATCTTCCCTAGTATTGGTTAAGTTTTCCTCGAATGATCTGTTGAGCCTTCTGTCTTCTGTCACTCTCGTCTGGTGAACTTCTTAACTGGTATGAAGCCACCATTGTCTTCTTCCTCGTCGTTGTTATCGCTTCTTTGGGGTGATGGAAGCCCAGAAGAGGTCGACGCTGTTGCGACTTCATCGTCCAAGTCACTGGGTTACGACATCAAAGTTTACACTTTTGAGTCAGCTGTTGTCGTCGTTTGTTTGACTTCACAATGTTATCGAAATCTTTCCGTAGATCGTCGCTCATGCCTCGGGGCACATCGATGTCGGAATGGAGAATGGTACGTTTGACCAATGTCAAACTCCTTCAGATTAGCTATTTCTATTTCACGTTGTTCTTCGTTTAAGGTATTGCTCCCTTAGCCGGCTTCTTCATGCAAACATGAATCAGGTTATACGTCAATTGCGGCCGGCTCCACCCACTAAAATTAACTGCAGAACCAATTTACGTCAAGCACACGTACCGTCAACAGAATGAGCTATCTTTGGATTTTATATGAAAAAATTCAAAACTTTAAAGTGGATTATTTCCTAAATAATTAATCGATATTTTGAGTTTGTTTATTCACTTCATTTTAACTTATAACTACTGTAATATCTCAACTTTGAGAAAAATGAAAAGGATCATCCGTCAGTGATGAGATATTTCAAAAAATTGGGCATACGAGGTTCTCATTCTAGGATATGTTAGATTGAAAACTAACGTCTGTTAAATCTTAGAAATCAATATAATTTTTATATAAAAAATTTAATATATCCAATATACAAAGTGTACGTTATATGTACATTCTTTATACATGTTTACATTGCTACGTACATAGGTAGTAATGACTACGGTTTAGATAGACCACGTTTATATGAGAGTCGAGGTTAGAATACGTTCTGAGTTCTAATTAACAAAAGCTGTAATACTTTGACATCTGTCGATCGTGATTGTTGTAATTTTATAGAGATCCTTCGTGTATTTCTCCTATTGATGAGCAGCACCACCTGACACCTCCAACACATTACAAGCTGTCAACCACTCGAGGTTAATAGCATTGTGGTTATTTGCACGTGTTACCTTCTGTTAATACATAATGCAAACATGATAACATTTGCATCAACGTACTACAACCCCCTTATGATGATGTGAAATTGCTTAAATCAAACTTCCCCAATTTCATTAGAATATTTGCATGTGGGTATGCAAAATGTAGAATACAATATTGTTATATTGCTATCTAAATTTTCGCCCTATTACGATCAGTGAGATAACAATGAAGTGCCATGGCAGATTGCATTTGGGCAATGAATTGCAAAAATGCAAATAATTAAATAAGTACTCGAAATATTTCAGGTTAATTTTTGGGTGACGATGACAGATGAACTTTTTTATAAGTGTAAATAATGTAGGTCTCTTTAAAAACAAAACCAGCTAAAAAAGTATGCCGAACAACAAAACTTTTGAACAACCCGAACATAATTTCTACCAACACAATAAGTGTTAAAAGTGCTATTAGAAACAATTGCAATTATTTTCAAGTGCTACAAATTTGTACACGAGAGTGATATGCTTTACGCATTCCAGTGGTGCTCCACAATAACGAGATTCATGATAATAAAAGCTTTAAATTGATTATTTTATAATTGCAAAATTTGCCATTATACAATTATAAATTATACATGCTAATTTTAATAAACTAGAATTAAAATGAAAGTGTAATCAATATAAAAAGGTAATTCTAAACATAATCTGTTCTTTCAACAATATAAGCTTATATATGTATAAAATACAAAAGAGAACAAACATCTAGGCTACTTTATATAGCTTTTAACAATGTGACAGAGCTTTTTCCTTTTTATTAAATTAAACTCTCGGCCACAAATGACTTTTATTAAATCTAAAGATAAACTACGTAAAACATTAAACAAAAAGTTAATAACATAGTACTTTTTGTAATATATCTTTTACAATACAGATAGTTAAATTAAGAATTTTGCTTAAAATATTGACAGTAGATTAATAGATATCAATCAAATTTTGGAACCACCCAGTAATTTTGATAAATATTTGAATCCCTTGGAGATCAACAATTACGTCATGTTGAGGATGACAAGATTGCAGATTTATTTTTGGAAATAAAACAATTATTGGTATAGACTACTAGCATATCCCGATGCCCTAAATATTTAATTCGTAAAATTTTGCATAAAGAGCAGATAATTTCAAAGTATTCTAATATTCTAACCTCATTCTCTTGAAAACGTAAATTACAGTTAGAGGAAAAAAAGACAAGGATATGCAGGATTTAATAATAAAAATCATGATTGAGCGAAGCAAGGATTGCTCTAATTATGCAAAGCCAAATGGCTTCGTTGATGAACTTAAAATTGGAACGGTGTTAATTCATACCAACTTTTCTAACAAATTGGTTTAAAAGTAAGTTGCTATGCTAAGATTTAGTTTTGAACAAGTGTTTAAATGAAAGTAACAGATTTATTTGCTTAACTAAAACTACTTACTTCCATATTAATACAAGTTAAAAATTAAAACTCAGCTTAGCTTACATTTTACCTTCTGAGATTCAACAAATAACAATGTATGTATTTATTCAAGCTCTTCGCTGGAAGGCATAATGCCTACTAGTGTTCCACAGGGTTGTGGACATGATATATTATTCCACTACATGAGCACACTTAAATTGCTTTATATGCTGACGATACTGTTGTTTATTCGTCGTGATTAAATAAATAAATTATCCTCGAAAATATTAACAAACATCTCCAGTTGATATATAAGTTTTTTAACGACTAGAAACTAAAATTAAATGTCAGCAAAACTAAAGCCATCATGTTTACTTCATCCTGTAGTCGTTATAAAATTTAACAACATCAACTTAAATAGAAAATAATTTAGTTAGAATTGTAACGGATAACCATTATTTAGTCAGATTTAAATTTGACGTCATCACGTGTGCGCCAACAATTCTGAACAAATATAACATTAGCGGTCAATATTCAGCAAAAACGCAGAAAATAAAAGATTTAAACAATTAAGTGCTAATGCATAGATTACTGTAGCTCGAACGATCACGGTATTGTAATATTTAGTTTAAAATTTCCATAAGTCCCGTAAGTAGTTTTAGTTAATCTTATTGAAGAACTGACGAACTCTAGAGTTTTATAAATATTCGTTGTATATCTTTCAACCTATTCGTTCGCTTAGTATGCCAAATTTAAACCAGAATTTGTTAGATTTGCATGTTTCATTGTTAGAATTATAATCGGGGTAAATCTGTAGTATAATAATTATTATTAGAATGTAATAATAACCGAGCAAAATTAACTTTCCCATCAATGAATAACAGGGAACTACTTGGTTTATGGTTTTCAATTTTTTTAATTGGAAAGTAAAGTACAATTACGAAAGTTATCTTTTAGCTACCATACTTTGCAGTGGAGCTTTCCAGAAAACTCAAACTCAAAACTTAAAGGTAATATAAATCGTAATTAAATTCATAATTTTTTTAAATTCACGTCATATTCAGTTATAAAATTTTCATTATCATTAACTAACTTTTGTCGTTAACCAACTTTACCATACAAAGCAGCCTTATTTCAACAGAAGTTTCGTTCTGTTATATCATAATTACTTACTTAATGCAGTATGTACACTATCGTTTTACATTTTCCACAAGTTTTCTGTTTAAAAGTTAATTTTGTGATGGGCATATCAATATTAAAGTAAGTAAAACATAAATACGTTTTAGAACTAACGAAACGTGGCATATAAAATACACTGTAAATGTTAAATGCATTTTAGAACCTAGGGTAAATAGATACAGCTCTCAAGTTTTCTTGAATCTCAGAACGTCGTTGAATACTTTTGTGCTTTCTGACTCTCATACAATTCAAAAAATCGTGAATTCCATGTGGAATAGTTCTAAGTTGTTTATTTACAAATATTTTAATGGTTTTATGACCACTTTGTTTGACGGAAGTCACTCATATGTGCAATCTGACCAGCTTTTAAAAGTTAGAAATGAATAAAAACAAAGATATCAAACCATAAACTTGGTGTTTTTTGGTAATGTAATTTCTATGCGGAATTGGCACATGGACAAAGTGATTCATAAATTACTTTGGCACTTGGCCATATCATAGAAAGCTGCCCGTCGCGTCGCTTAGGTCATACACTAGTACCCTTTCTTGTAAGTTATCCTACCATAGGAACAATAAGCCCAACTGGAAGACATTCATTTTGTTAACTAATGTGAAGAACAATGAGCTTTAATCCAAATAGAAATTAAAAGCCAGGAAGTTGAGAAAGTCGAAGTTGAGAAGTGAGTTATAAAGTCCGGCGAAGAATGTCGATTCAAACCTTCCGGATTACACTGGAGCAATATTGTCATTAATAAAATAAAGTTGACAACCCCAAAATTAAATAAATTAAAAAATTCTGTTGTGCCGATGTAATAAATAAAGTAAACTTTTACATCAAAAAAGCAAAAACAAAAACAAAAGAAAATAATAAAATTAATGGAAGATGGCATTTGAAAGTCAAATGATAAATTATATTGCACCGGTATTTCCCGGCATGCGAAAATTACAATTTTTGACAAATAGACACGAAACGAGATTAAAGTTGGCACATAATCTAAAATACACAATATTTAGTAGTACATGACGATGGTTTGTTTAAAAGGATAATTTAATTAAATTATTTCGTGTCTGCTAAAGCTGCGAAAATCTTATTGAAAGAAATAAAATTATCATTTGATAAAAAGGAAACAATCGCTTTAAGTAAATATAAATAACTTGCTGACAAAAACATATACGAATAGCAGAATAAGTAATTTAAAAATTTTAAACATATTCTGTGTGAAAATCTGGGTTACGGATATCATTTTTCTTGTACATCTTTCTTTTCGGTAATATTTCAGGCTGAAGCAAACAACACTTGGGTCGCGTTTCAAGTTGAAAAATGTTCTCGTGTCGTTTATTGTGCATGTTGGGTTTTCCTTCCTGCAGTAATTCTATAACAAAATCGAGTGGAAGTACTTTATAATGTTTTTACTCTGTGTTGTATGAAATTATGGTTGGTTGAAAGCTTTATTTAATAATTACTTTGTTGCCCGTTTTACACAGCAGTCATTACGTACTTTTTTATTTTCAGTTTAATTCCCGAGCGAGTTTATTTGTACAGTAAATTATATAAAAACAAAATTTAATAATTAACAATAAATCCACAAGGAAAGTTAATAAAAAGATAAAATCAAAATACCTAATAAAATCAACTATAAAGATAGATTTTTATAAAATCTTGAAAGGTTTAAGTAAATCTACCTTGGATCTCACGCCGTTAAAAGTAGTATCATGTTTGGATAAACCTGTTAGAAAAGTCAAATGGTGAGAGTAGTAGATACACAGGATTTACAGGGTTTTCATAACCCAAACTCACTACTGAATATCCATTGTAACGACGTTCTTTGGACCCCAATATCCCTTCACAAAATTCAGAGTCTGTAATATAGACCTTTTGGTCCGTAACTTATTTGAACATACTTTCAATTTTAGCTTTTACGATACATTTAAACGAAATATTTTCGCATTGCTTCAACTTCCTCCTAATAAAAACAATTTTTTCAACAAATTATAAAAAAACTTTCAAAATTTTGAATTCGCGAAAGCAATCTATGTTTAATACATTATCCAAGCCGTCAATAATCAAATGCAATCCCTCACGTTCATAAATAATCGATTATTTAAAAGTGAAATAGCATGTTTTTGAAAATCTTTTAACAATAAGCAGCGGCTAATATTTAAAACAGCGTATAATTCCAATTATTAATTGAATCGTTAACTTTAGAGCGAAATTGTGTTGGTCCACTTTTGAATTCCCTTCGAAAATGTGAATATGACGTTGGGTATGTAATATATGTGAGCGAGGTTGCAGTAATGTTACATAATGTAAATTGTGTTCTATTTTCCGTAATGCAGAAAAGCACTCGGTATATGTCATTACCTCATTATCTTTGCGAGAATGTGCATTGGAATTCTACTAATTATTAGTCTAATCATGCTCTTTTTATTATCCTTCGTCTTAATCCTTCAAGTTAAAAGAAGGCAATTTATTTGCTTCTATAGTATGAGTTGTTAAAAAAATTTTAATAGAAAGTTAAATAAAGATAAATCGAGTTTTCAAAGCAATTCTCTTCAGATTCCGCACTAGTTGAGAATGTATTTTACCATAAAACTTTGCCACTTTTATCATTTTGTGTATTACTAACAGACTCTTCATTCTTTCAGTCGGTTGATCCTTCGTTTCCGTTTTTGCAAATAAGTACAGGTACTCTTAACTTTCAATAACTAGAAAAAAAATACGGTTTCAATAAATAATTGAAATATCTACTTGAAATTATTGAATAACTGAAATTATTACCAAGACAAATAATTTTTTTAAATAGAAAATAATAATGTGATAGTTAATTTTGTGCGCAGTCTTTCAGTTTCAGGTTAAACTAAAAAGTTTGGGTTAACCAATAATATTGCATAAAAAACAGCTTTTCACGTATTATATTGGTTAACCCAAACTTTTTAGTTTAACCTTCAAATGAAAAACTGGGCTTTAGTGTACAAAGGCAATTCAGTCCTTTATTTAAAAAATAATGCCCTAAAACTACCCTAACGATTTTCTTCATTTTACTTATACAATCCATTTAATATTTAGCACGAACGACACATTACATTACATAGGAAATTATACCAAAGCTCCACGATATAAAATATGTATTAAACCATTTTTGTAAACAAAGCTGAATTTAAAAATAAACTACAATATAAAATAATGTGCAAGCACCTACGCGTATAATTTTAAAAATAAAAATGTTAAATGTTTGATTTAAAAATATATTACATTGACAAAATTTAATGTACACATAATTATGTAAACCATAATAACTACTGTATGTATATAGTTGTACAACATTTTGTTCTGAAATTCTGATGATTGTTTGCGATATTACGCACGCAAATAATGCAACTTGAAATAATATTTACTCCCACATACGCAGACGTGAGGTTTCATTTTCAAATAACAAACCTCATTATGATCTGTAAAACCATTTGGTTAATCTATTGAGAAATAAGTATTAATTCGTTTACGATATTCGCACGAAGTCAGATTATAATCGCTAGACAAATCGGCGATAACAGTTTTTTCGTATAAAATAAAATGATAAATTCAAATGGCTGACGACAATGCTGAGGTTCTAAAAATTTTAATTATTAATATGATATTATTAAATGTATATTGTCGTAACCTCTCTCCAGTAACTCTACAGTTCGTTAAAAAAAATTCAATTAATATTACTTTATTAATTATTTATATTATTACTTTTAATTACTAATACAATAAAAGATATTGCCCGGCTATTTATTCAGAATTACTTCAATACAGTAATTGTGAATGTATAGGTCGCTGTACTGATAGATATGGTAGCGGCGACCAACCAAATTGCCGCTATTTCAGTGGCGACTGCTTTGTAATTATTATTATTTTTAGTAACATTTCAATTTTAATATTAATGGTATTGGCTGAAAAACGCAGCACACCTGAACGAAATTAAAAATGGTACTCAATAAGTGGTTTCCACTATTCCACTCCCCACTCCAAGATGTCTGTCTGGGAGGTTCGTGTCAAAACAAATGCTATATAATTTTTTAAGGTTATGAATAGTTTCGTTAAAAATGTAATTTTAAACCTAAATTAAAAATGTAATTTTAAACCTAAATTACATTTTTTAACAAAACTACCTATAACCTCACAAATAACATAACATTGGATTGACATTGGATTTGACACGAACCTCCCAGTCAGCTGTTCGTTGTTCAAAACAAAAAAACAACTAGATTTAAATTGTGGTCTTAAAATTTGTCAAACGAAAGTAATTAAAAAATGTTGTCTCTTGTTATATTTGCAAATATTTAAATTGGCGTTCCCAAGTTATAACAAAAAAATTCTAAAATTTTTTGTAGTAATTTTAATATCTCTTTATAATACAGAAAATGTTGTGTATAAAAAATTATTTGTTTTTATTAAAAAACGTAGTAATAACCTAAAGCATTATAATAATATTTTTTAGTTCAAATAATTTTTGTATGATGTGAAAATTGTTACCTACTTAATTTTTTTTTTTTTTTATTAATTTTTAATAGTTATTTATTTAAAAATAAATTATTAATATGCCATATTCTTAGACTCATTTTTTTTATAAAAAAATTAAAATTCATTCATTTTTTTTGGGATCTGACTGAAGTAAAAGAAGCAAGCATAATATTGAACTTTTACAGAACACAGGGCTAACTCAAAGTCAGATAATAGATAGGTCTGCTGTTTCACAGAGTTCTGTAAGCCGTTTGAATCAAGCAATAAAGGCAAATAAGTCATTATAATGCAGGTGTCTGCATTATTCATAGATATAATAAATTGTATAATTTTTACTCTCTCGCTCTGTATAGAAGAACTATTAATGTAGTATAAATTTGAATTTTCAATGAAAAATTCATCAAGTAGAAAAAAAAATGTTTAAAAATGTATATATTTATCTTTACATCAGTTTGTATTTAAAAAAAAATAAAAGTAGAAAAGAGAAAAGAATTTGACCGAAAGTTATGTCGTTTTCATTCTATCCAGGATGTGTTTCTAACCACCATGAAATATTGCACATCCCTTTTATCGTTCATCGGTTTATCGCTCATATGGATGTTAATGGCTTCTTTTATTTCACGTTTTTCCTAATCCAGGATTGTGATACTCTCATACCCTTAATTTTTGTATACAAATTTAATAGTAGTTCACCCAATAAGTGGAAACTGAAACATATTACTGAACTAGTAGACAGATTTAAAAAAATATATTAATGATCAAAATTGATAGTTTTCCAAAATTCTAGATACTGTACCGGTTTCTTGAGCTTGCCATTAGTTTAGTAACAGACGAATAATAGAACCCTGAAATTCTTAGTGTCATCAGGTACACCTGGTGTTTCTTTCTATTCTTGAAGTCTATTACACAACGATTTAGATAAAAATCTATTACGCAACGATTTTATCAGTTGAAACCAGGTATGTACTTGTATGTAAACTTCTCTAAGCATCAAAAAACTCTTGGCTTCGTGTTGCCTAGCATCGCCTAAATGGGCGAGCATCTTAAAAGGTGCCCAATGTGGGGATCCAATTTCAAAATACAAAGGTGGTTATGCTGTCAATTTATTTTCAGTATATAGTACAAGAATAAATTGATCGTAGAATAGCAATAAACCACCACTATAACAGGATCGTAGGGCCAACAATTTTAATCATATTAACTGATGTCATCAACGTCAACTGCTTTAATTATATTCATCATGCGTTATCAGATTTATATGGCAAAACGGCATTAGTACCCATTCGTAAAATATTTGAAACGCTTATACAGGGCGTTAGGGAATTCTAGTCATCCAGAACAGAAATGTATTTTATGTGAAAACTAAAAGGAAAATTTTTTTAAACCAAAATTTATTTCCGCTTAATTTTTGAAAGTTGATTTCCAAATATAAATTGAATTCAGGAACCTTTTACTTTAACAAGTAAGCATTTAAAAATTCTCAAGTATGCAAGATCGGTAGGTGTAATCCCGGTGTTCCTACAAAATCTTTCACATACTTCCAAATTTTCACATTTTTCAATACACCCACTGAAACGAATAAAATATTTATATCCTGAAGGAAAATTGTAGAACTTAAGGATAATGTAAGAAAATAAACGGTGTAGGTGTATCATGTTATACGTAATGCAAGGTTTCTGGAAAAAAATCTTATAAATTTCAACTTTAATAATAAAATATTTTATCTATTAAATTAATCAAATTAATATGCAGATTAAAAATTTCATTAAAACTTTAATAAGGTAAGTCTGTTTCAAGTAGGGCACATAATTTTCGTTGTCATTGTCAGAAATTATATTTTTAAAAGTAAGATTTAATGGAATTTAAAAACAGCTCCGCACTTGGTATTTAGAATTAGGTCGATATCAATAAGATCCTTACAGAAAATCAGTTTTTCATGAATTCGCAGAGTGTTTAAAAATTATTTATTACTAAAACAAAGTTATTCCATTTAACATGAAAACTTAATAAGCATAATTAAAACTTTCAGTGCGAGGAAAAAGCTTGAAGTTATACTCAAGCACATTTAAAAATATTAAATATCTAACGGCGCCTGGGAAATTCTTTTGCGAAAAATTAAACCGTTTAAGAAATTTGAAGTTTTAAGCTACTTTCGGTAGCATGCTTTTCTTCTTACTTTTCAACTCTTTCGGGTTTTCCCTTGAAAACTATATAAACAATAAATAAGAAAATAGGTAAGTACCTAATGCATTAAACATTTAAGTGTTTGTATCTTTTAGTAAGAACAGAAGTTTATTGAAATGTTGTATAAAAGATTTAACTTTTGCGCAAAAAGCTTTCGATTTGAAACAACAAAATAACATTAGTCGTTGTTTGATACAATCTGTCGTTTCACAGTAAAGATTTTAGCCACATTCAAGAAACGCGAGAGGATTTAAATTTTGTCAGCTATTTTCAAATAAAGGAAAAAATCAAAAACATAAAAGTTCACAGTTTGATAAAACAAACAAAACTAAAATGTTTCCCCCGAGTAAATCTATGTGTCAGCTAGATTTATTTCCTTACAAGAAACTGCCAAACAAGTTCAAGTGCTGCGAACATCCAACAAGGACGTACAATTGTGTTTGGGCTAATTAACAATCATCGCAGCTTACGCGAAATGAAAAATCCGCTTGGTGCCTCTATTAATGGATATTCACAATTTTTAACTTGAAAATTCGTTCGTTCCGTGTTATTGAACAAAGCTGCTAAATATGATGGCGGGTTGGTGAACAAAATTACAAAAATCGTTAAAAATAATCTAACATCATTTTTATTACTCAAATGCCACATTAAACATTGTTTTATAAAAATTTAGATCCCTTATAAATTTAAATTATAAATAACTCACTAATGGCCTCGTTTGGAATTTTGGAATAAATATCTCTTTCACTTCAACACAGAATTTACATTTTTAAAAGTATAAAAGCGACGTTATATAATTTTTATCGATGCAATAAAATCGCAAAACATAAAATTTCAAACCTGCTACAGTTAAAATAATAGGATTCTTTACTTCTGTCGTTTTCAAATTTTTATTGGATACTGAAAACAAATCTCATATGCTACGCCAAAGTACCCACTCTAATTTTAGTCCTTGTAAAGTACTAATAAAAAATCTTCTGCCTAATTAAGGCAAAATGTTGACATAAAAGAGTTATGAGGAAATCATTCTTATTTTGACGCAATAAATATAACCAATTATAAATGATAAATTAGGGCACTAGGAAGCAAGTTAATATTTTAAACTTTCAAGATAAAAATTTTTAGAAAGTTGAAAACATTTAAGAAAAAATCCTTCGAGACTAATATATTTCGTTTCTAATTGCTAATGCTTTAACAATGTTTAACAAGCTTCTAAAAGATGAATATCCGTAAATGCTTGGTCCCTGTAAAGTCAGTCACGTCTTTTTTCGTCTCAGATACAAGATTAATAAAATATGCAAAACGATCCCTTGTATTCTACAATGTTGAGGAAAATCCTTGAAACTTTATTACAAAGAAACTTCAACAACCCCCTATGTCTTTGAAGGGAAATCACATTTGAACTGATTTTCTTAATGGCTTTTCGAATTAATAAGTTAACGAATTAATTAGCAATACATTATTATAATATAATATTACAGCAAAGTTCGATCTTGGAGGAAATAAATTCTAACCTCCAAAACGAAAATTACACGCGTGATTGAATTATGTAGCAGATGACGACACAAAGCAACACGCTATTACATCTTATAATTGCATTATTGTCTGTATATGACATTAAAAGGTTCTGTGCAACAAAATTCAAATGCAATTCGTCTTTTAGACATCTACTTAGATATCCAATTTATGCCACTTAGAAAGTAATTAATTTAAATTAGATTTGATTTCAAATTTCTATTTAGATTGACTTCGTGTTTAAAAATTATGCGATTAAAAAAGGAAGCTCTTTAAAACAAAACTGCTATTGATTTTTGCATTCTCCCCAAAATAAATTGATTAAAAAATCTTTTTCTCTTTCATCGCAAAATGGAATGAATTTTTATGTATTTTCACCTCAAAGTTGAGTTTCATTTGCGGCTGTATTAATCATTCATATCCCTCGTCGGTGTTTATATCATTGTAGTTTAACTGGAGTGTGCAAACCTTTGAAAATCACCCTACATACTAAATGCGTACTATATAATTTCATGTCAATTGACTTGTTGCAAGAGATACTTTAAATTAATATTTTTACATTTAGCCTATATAGGTACCTACTATATATCCCGGTTTCATCAAGTGCACTTGGTAAACGCATGGAAGCGTTTCGGTAGTCTTTGCGAACGTGTAATGAAATTCTGCATTTAATTATTACTGCAAAGCAAATGCTAACTCTCTGTGGTTTGTAAAATCCAGCAAGCAATAATGTAAATTGAAATAAGCTCAAAATACCTACAATTTGGTCAAAATTTGAACACAATATGATTTTTTAAAACGTTTTTCCCCACTTTGTGAAAGTCAAAATTAAATTCTAAATTTAATGCTGAGTCCTGTCTTAATTATGTTATGCCAACGTTGGAGTATCTCTTATTCCATTGGTGTTTTCGTATTCTAGTGATTAGTTGCCTACCTGTCTCTCCAATGTACGTTGCAAGACAATCCCTGCAAAACACTTGGTACACTCCAGTTCTGGTTGAAGTATCCTCACAAATGCAGTGTTATATATTGGAGAAACAAGAAGGAAATTAACTAACAGAATATAGAAACAAAAGAAACAATAGAAATTCCAACGTAGATCATCGTCAGGAAGCGACAGAAATTTACGGCTGATACCGCCAAGCTTCATTTAAATATTAACTATTTACATGATAAGAACAAGCACAATGCAAGTCTTCCGTCTATTAAAAACAGAGTTGCAGGCATTCAGCAGCCGTGGGGTATAAGTGCTGAATCCTTTTCTCTATAAGAAAGAAAACTAAGTTCAAAGTTGAAGTGGATAAGGAGGCTAATAAAGAAGAAGAAGAAAGAATTAAATAATCAGAAATTTATAAAAAGTTTACTATTTACTGTAGCAAAACAAAATTCTGAAAACATACATATTTCTCTCTCTCTTGCATCTCACTTGCGTTGATTGCACTCAAACATAAACATTTTTTCAAAACTTATGTGGTTGGAAAACGCGTTTTGTTGTAGATTCAAGGTGGAAGACTGAGTATTATGAGATTATGAAATATAGAAAACCAAGACCACAACATTCTATATAAAATTAATTAAATAACAGTGGTCTCGCCACACAGCATCTTACGAACATGCGAAATATTCACATTGCAATATCTGAAGAACATCACCTCTCATACCTAAATCCTTCAATTTTGACATTTTATTTTGTATGTAATTTCTGTGTGTTATATCTCTTCAGCTAAACTTGCTGTGATAAAACACTCAAAATCCAGTTTTTTAACATCTTTTACAATTTACGGGAGTAGTACGATAACCGAGTCCACAATTTTAAAAATTTTCTAATGCAATTTTAGTTGCTTATGGCGTAAATTACAAACATAAACTTGGTCATTCAACATTTCAGGCAAAAATTGCCAAAAATCATATGCAATTATTCAATTGGCTGTTTCAAGTTTAGCTCCGCCCATGTCGTGTTTTTATTTTATACCAAAAATTTTGAAAATAAATTGCACTTGAAAATCTAGATAGATCTACTTAGACAATGAATCTTTGAGCCGTTCCTGTTATTAAAAACATTTCAATTACCGAAAATTACCAATTACCAAGCTAAAATCATTGGAAATGTCCCTGAAATCGCCATAAACTCAAAAACTACGGATCTAGGCAGACGGGATCTTTGTTTTTAAGTAAAATTTACAAAATCCTACTGCAAATAAATTTATAATACGTTGTTAGCAGTAACGCGGCTAGAAGTGAACTGCTTTCCGAAATTAAAGGAACAATTTAGGTTCATCCTTAGTGTTTCCAGACATTTTGCTCCCGGAAAATTTGCTTCCGAACACTTCGCTACTAAGACGTTTGACTACTAGGATATTTTGTTACTATTTCTGTTGTGTTAGCTAGGTCAAATAACTCGGCGATTGTGGACTGCACCGTTGATTAAGTGGTCTCATAATCTGGCGTGTGGATTACGCCGGGTTTGGTTCAGGCATGTAGGTGGACTGCACCGGTGGTGGTCAGCGACTAATTTTTTTAGCTCCATTGGAGGATTAGGGTTTTAATTAAATTAGAGGATTAATTTACTGCAGACGTATGATTGTGATACCATAATGCGATTTTTAATTAAGTTAGTTGTTATTTGAAGAGATTATTTTTTATAAGCTCTGCAATTTTTCTTTTTAATTGTTTGATAATTTAAATGGTTGTATCACAAATTTATAGTTACGAAAATTTTACATTTTAACGTTTTGCCACGATTCTATTGGTCTATAATATTTTAAATAAAATTTGATTGGTTTGGATTTTATACTTGCGGAAATTCTAAAATCTCCTAAAAAAATATTTACAGCAAAACATGTTATATCCTAGTCACATTCATAATTGCATTAATAATTTATTTATGAAAGAAAGAAATTTTTTGGAAAATTACTATTGTTCAATAATTCGCCTATGTTCAACTATTTAGTGAATTTGTCCATGACCAAAATGGCGTATTGCGCGACACCAGTAACTTTTGCCCTTTTCAAGCTTAAAAATTATATTTTTAAGAAAACCTGTTTTTACACTGATAACAGCGTTTTATCTGAATCTTTGCCAACAAACACTTCATAGTCCTCTCTGTTATTGCAAATTTAATTTAACTTTTAACTGAAAAATTAATTAATACTCTACTATTTAAAAATACGTCTGAAAAGCTTGAAACATAACTAAAACGACGACGATTCCCGGCTAATTATTTTATCTCAAAACAAGATCGGAAATATGTACATAACAAATAAACTAATTAAGTAAAAAAAATTCTGAATACCTCTCGTTTGATCAAATGAATGAAAAATCGAAAATATGTTTCACTTAAATAAATCGTACCTCCGGTTCTATTTATCCTACAGCGATTTATTAAAATCTAATTTTAAAGTTATTTAATAGGTTTTAGTTGAATAGCTATTTAATTTAACAATAAAGAAAACTTCCATTTTTTACAAACAATTTTATTATTTAGGGGTGATTTTCGGAATGAACTTCCCGTTGAAAAATTTAGATGAGCTTATTGGTCACTTAATTTTCTACAACACTGTAAAATTTCAAAATTGAGATTAATCAAATATAAATACTATTTCACAAAATCTTTCAAATAAAACATAAACTTCTTCGTCAAACACATAGATTTCCCTTCAGGAAATCGTAATTGACAAGCAAGTTATAAATTCTTCCTCCAATTTTAAGATTTTATTACATTTTATTTAATCAAAATTTTTACCTAAATCATTCATTACGATTGACGTGATCCATCCTACACTATATTTACTTATTCCCATTTAAATCTTTTGTCAAATCAAAATCATTATTTTATTTTTGAATTTAAGAAAAGCTGTAACTACAAGGACAAAATAATTATTTATTTAAACACCGAATTTTTTTTGTTTCAAGAGATTATTAATATAATGTAGTTAAAATATCAATTTATTTCTCTGTAGGTATCGTTCAGTTTATTTATTTTGTTAGATTTTCTGTCAATTTATATAAGACAAGTCTAATATATTTTCTTTTCTCCATAACAGTAATGGAACAATTTAAATTTTTTGTGAAAAATTTTGAATACAATATTGAATTATTATTTCGTCATAGAAATCTGAAAACGTCAAACAGCAAATATCGAATAAAATTTGTAAATTTGGTAAAATGTGTCTTTAGTATTCGTAGCATGCATAGGAAGTGACAATTTTAGCCTTTCGTCTCTTCTCCTTAAAACTTCTTCCACAACCATTTTTGACAAAACCTCGTTCTGTTATAAGATTGATTTATTCTTAAACGTGCTTGTTTTTGATGACAAGTTTAATGATAGGATGACACGTTCTTTTGGAGGAAATGAAACTACTTAATTAACTTGGTAAAATCGCCCGAAAACTTATTTTAGTTGTCTCTAATTTTAAACACGAACCCACGATAGGCCGTTTTACATTTTACATTACTCCTACTTAGGAAAAATTTAATCAAGTTTCCAATTTTAAAAATGCAATCTCTATTAACGCTCATAAGAAGAAACTTGGCAAGTTTCATTAAAGACCGAAATCTCATTTATTATCGGCACAATCTAAGTAAATCTCTCACATTAAATAATAATTAAATTTTAAATTATTCAATTTTTATATATAAAAAAGTTACTTTAAAACTTTAAAAATAATAATCACCAGATGTTGCAAACCGTTGTCGATTGCAATGAATTCAAGTTGCGAAAAGTTGGCTAAAAATAACTTGGAAAAGAAGTTCAATAAAAATCGTATCAAAATTAAGAAAATGAAACCACTTTAGTGCTTTTCACTCAATAATCGCATTAAGTGCAAAATCTCATCACAATTTGAGAAGTGAATTTAACTTTGCAGATTATTTTAATTGCGAAATTTGATATAATAAATTTTAGGATCACGCAGAATAAATCTTAAAAAGAATTTTTAACTTGCCTTTTGAATGATAAACTCCGGATTAATTCCCAACTCTGAAACAAATAAAATAACATTAAAAAATAATACAGCAAAATGTATAAGAAAGAAGGAATAAAATCGTTCCGAGGACGATTTTTGTTTTCCTCCCAATTATCGAGTAACGAAACAAAAGAACTAGGACAAAGCAGTAAATATTCTTAAACAAAATGTATAGCGTCACTTTTCAGGATAAGACCCATTTACATCCTTAAGATAAATAGAGCAGTTTCAAATGAACAATCACTGCAAAAATACTTTTTGCTCTATTGAACTATTTACTTTCCACAATATTCTCCAAACAATTCAAATGGTAAAGAGATTAAGGTCAAACGTTAAACGGTTTGTTTTGTAAGTAGTAAATCCGACGGCTGAGCTGCTGAAAACTGGGAAACGAACGGTCATGAAACGCGTTTATTGTTGAAATTTATTTTCGGTTAGATTCACTTCCGAATCTTCTTAAGTTAACTCCACATTAATCACTAAAATAATACGGATGCATCAGTTCTCTTATTTTTTTATCAGGTCCACATGTTTACCTAAAAAAGTATTCTTTTAATTTAAAAATTTTAATCTCGGCCTATGCAAGATAAAATTTTAATCAAACATTTTTATAAAATTTCATCGTTTTCTTGCAAAAGAGTAATCATTATTTAAAATATAAATTGGAAATGTTACTGTGGGTTGAGAATACTACCACCAAATCAATAGAATACGAATAAAAATGAGAATAAAGTTCCTTTAAGCATGACGCTGCAAAAATCATTTTGTGTAAATGTCTGAGATTTAAGTTATCTAATTCCAGAAAGAAAACTATTAAAACAAATTTTAGGAAAATAATAAATTTCATATAATAACCATTACGGTTTGGAATTATGTATTTCCTCGAGTGAGATAAATAGATACAGAAACATAGATAGAACTGACGAACGTGACAATAGAACGCATAAAGTGGAAAAAGTGGGAAAGTACTGAAGAGTAGAGAAGTCAAGAAACAGAAAATTACAGGAATAAACCATAAAGATAAAACTAGACCGCTCGAAACAACAAAGTAAGATCTGAAAACTAACAGAAACAACCACTTTTATGAAGTTTTAATGTAAAAATTATCCTTTCCCTAACCACCCTATACATGAGTAAAATTAAATTCCATTTATTATTCACAATTTAAAAAATCATTTGATGTGGGTATACTAAACGACCAACAAGTGCAGGTATTGCCAAATATTTTAAAATTGATTAAGACCCCCTTGTCAAGACCCTTCTGAATATTTGCACCTTTTTAAGATTTTACTAGACAGTTTAGTAAATTGCTAAGTAACTTTTCGAAGTATTTTTAAACTTGTTAAAATGTTTTGACAAAATAGTATAATATTGCTTTATTAACAGCTAATGTTTAACCTTTTTTGACGCGTTTGTTGGATAAATTTTACATACGACACAATGTGTCTAAAAAAGCACAAAATCAATTTAGCGCCTAGGCGCTAATTTAGTACTTTAGTGCCGCCGAAATGTAAAACTTCACCTTAGACATTTCATCGGCTTTAAGTGAATATTTTGTACTGTTTGCATAAAAACAGTGTTATTTAAATTTAATTATTCGTAAATAAAATTTAAAAGTGAAAATCATAACTCTCATTTTCAATGAATTTACATGTTATTCAAGCTTGATATGTCAAATTTGCTAACGAATGCGTGTAAGTACAACAGAAATAAATATAATTTATTCATAAACTGTCACTTTTCATTATTACCCTCTTAGTCTAACAATGTAATTAGAAGATGGCTTACTATAAAATTGGAGTGAAGCGTACTATATAAGGTTTTATAAATTTATTAAGCTCAATCTTCATATTACTAACGCTTTGATGAAGCAATCTATCATAAGATTTTTATCTCATAAGATCCTATTAAGACGTTTTAGATTAAAAATTATGAAAAATAAATAGAATACATCCTTATAACAAAATTAATTTTCACAATTGTGGACAATAATTAACTTTTGGATGTTGTTATGAAAAATAAAATATGAATACACACTGAAAAACTAATAATAAAAAGTTCTTGTCCTAGCAAACAGATTCTAATAAAAGTAACTTTAGTGTAAAATACTTTGATGCTGCATATCAAAAAACATGAATTTACAATATTATTAACAAAAAACCAAAAATAAAATCCACGTCAGTGGAAAATTATATTCTGTATCTCATATCAAAAATAAATTATAAGATAAAAATTTAAATAAAAGAATTTAAATTAATTTTGCAACATCAGATTTTTATTATATCAACTATATTGTTTTTGCAGGAATCTCCCAACGATTAGATTATTAAATAAATAATATCATAAATCTCGATTTTTTTTTAAATCTGAATTTCTAATTATTTTAAAATATCCAAGAAGGCACTAATCGCGTTTCAATAAATCTGAAAATAAATTAGAACTTCAACAACTAACTCATTGATTGCCTGATGATGCCATATGAGGTGAAAACGTCTTACTTACGTGTATTTCACCTGTGAAGATGTTGTACATTGTAATTCTACGTGTAAACCACGTAGTGCATTTTTGGTTATTCTAAAAATCATTTTAGAATAATTTAATTACATACTTGGTTAGACAATAATTAAGTTACCGACTGGCATGGCGTCGCAACGCTGATGTTAGTCGACTTAGAATCAAGTGAATATCAGAATCTGACAGCTTAGTATGCTGTTAATATAATAAGTAGCAGAAATACCTAAATCCCAGCACTATTATTTTATATATAATAGGGTTGGGAATATTCAACTTTGTTGATACGGCTATTGAGCAAAAAACAATTATCAAGTTTAACTTTATACTCCAAAAACCGGGAACTTTCAAAGTGTTAAAATTTGAATGTAGTATTTAGTAAGAACCTTGATGATGAACCCAAAAAGTAGACATTCAGTCACTTTTTGACATTCGAAATTTAGTAAACTGCTCGAAGATAAATCGTTGATTAATGGGGATTTTACACAATGATTCGAGATAAAGGAAGATCCGTCGAATAATCAGTTTCCAGCACAGGGTTTCATAAGTGAGTACTACTACCATCTTCTTAAAACAATCAAAATTACTTGATTACTTTATTACCAATGATTCACCAATGATAAATCTACATAAAATTTAACTGAAATTTCCCGTGAAATTTCCCAACATGGATCTTCGTTTTGACGTTAGCATTGCGCAGTTGCAAAGCACAGGCTCTATCGCTTCATCTGCTTCGTTACATGCACGACAAATTGGACTGTCAACCAGGCTGATCGGACCAACCAAACCAGTATTATCGCTGTTGCTTGTCGGCATCCACCACATTCGCCCATCTATCCGCATGCAATCTTCTCACCTCCTTTTTTAGGATAACATCTAAGGTCTTAACGATCGGCCTATTTAAAGTCTCAGGACCACAAGGTGGGTTATCTGAACCCAACCTTGCCAGCTCATCAGCCTTCTCGTTACCCTCACTACCTTTGTGTCCATTTTCCCAACTGAAAGTTACACAACGACATTATATTATGTTAATATTGCATTCAGTGCCCGAATGCATTGCAAAACCAATCCCGAGATGATCTTATGATGACTCAGTGCCATAAGAGCAATTCTGCTGTCTATAAGTTTTTGAATAGTTTTGCCCCGGATATCCTTTTCCTGGACTATTTCAGCCCAGTGTAGTTTACTCATAATTTCCGTTTAGAATCTCGGACTCCTTTACCTGTGGATCCAACTGGCCCATGCTTTTCATTTACATTTTTTATCTTTTCTCTATCTGCTCAAATTCTATTAGATCTAACAGGCCAGAACATTTTGAAATCAGCTACATTTAAATGTATGAATATAAAAGAAACATTTTAATAATTTTCCAATGTAATTGATTAATAACAAAAAGGAATGGGTCCACAATAAGGGCCTTAATGTACACTTTCGATAGAAGCAAATGCAATAAATACAATTTTATAAGAAAAAAATTATACAAACACATAAATTTTTAACACTGCAAATTAGATTTGTATCAAAAATTAATTTTTCAACGGATACCTAATGCTGCCATGCTAAGCATAAATGCAGTATCTGTAATTTATTAGTTTTGAGATATTTATGATATTCCGTTATTCTATAACTATAAATCTTGTATAATTCAGTATTATCAGATTTTGAAAAACGCATCGAGTTTTTGAAAAAACTCATTTAAAGCAAAAAGTCTAATGAAAAGTACGATAAAAACCGTAACTGCTTGAAACATGCACTTAGGTAAAAAGCTCAGCTGAAATAATAAAGCATAAAACAAAATACCGTGTCGAAGTAATTGCAATGTAATTAGAATAATTTTAAATTTTTAACACAAAATATTTTTGAAAAAATAAAAAGTGTGAAATAAATCTATCAAAATTGTAATTAATGTTGAAATTTTTATTAATAAAATTTAAAACTCCATTTGAATACAAATATGAAAATAAAGAACTTAGGACTAAGCTGCTCTAGTGACAGTGGCGGCTGGTACGAGAAGGGCAAGGGGGCACTCACGTAAAACAGTATATTCAATTATTATTAAATTTTAAACCCATAATTACACTACTAAATACTATGAACTATTATTGGTAAATAATTGATAATACACTAACCGCTAGACTACAACAGTTTTTCTTAATTATTACACCATAACAAAAATTTGTTTTGGTAAGCAATATTAAATCATATTGTGTGTCTAGCTGGTAAGAACAAAGAATGCGATTTGAAAAAACCAAAATGTCATTCAATTCTTCTGATTTTGTACAAACAATAATTGTCTTATTTGATCAATTTTGATCACGGTTGACTTAGGTACTCAATTTTGTTCTGTTTAGTTTAAATTGCATAAATAAACTCTTTAATTGTAAAAACTTCACCACTTGTGTATGCGGGGTCGTTTTAACCTGTAGTGGGCAGATTGTATAATATAGTGCTCCAAGGTCTAAAATCTACGAACTGGAAAATCACAAAAAAAAGCTCCAATATTTCACAACTATCTCCCAAACAATTAGAATAGCAGACACCGTAACAAGTAACTTAAGTTAAATTATATCTTCTTCAATAGGTAGGTACTTCAACCCAGTCTGAGCATTATTTCTTGCTCCTTATAAAACAATATTACTATATTGTTATATAATGATTCATTGTTACCAGATAATTGTTTCGCAATTTATCGTTAAGCTCTCCTGTATGTAGTTTTTAATGGAACAGTCGGAAGTAATCATAAAGTTAATCATGTTAGGGGCGTATGACACCATACGATTTTTCACACTAAATTGTAAATAAGTTTTCAAACGCAGTTTTGATCTAGAAAAATTTGTTCGAAATCTGTATCCACAAAAACTTATCTACAAATTAGTTTGAAAAATTGTATCGTGTCACACGTCCCTCAGCTGATCGTCCCTAAATGAAAATAAATTTCCACAGTGTACCTGGAAAAGACATTTGGAAACCAACAGCTTATCTGTAAATACATGAATTTAATTGACTTTTTATTTTAATGGAAAATATTTTAGTTCGAATACAAAGTATTTTAATTAGTCCTGAAACATATTTTAATAGAATTCATGAGTATTTTCTCCCGTGAGGTTGGTATATTCCAAAAGTTGCTCAATAACTTTGGGTTAATTATAATTTGGCATCCTTGAAAATTGGTTTAATAAAAGAATCTGAAATGTCGGACTAACTAATATAATTAATGCCTTATTTGATAATTTTTATAATTAAATATGATTTTAGTATAATCTTAAAAAAGCTTCGACGAAATTGGGCTTGAAAAGCCGCCTGTAGCGTAAAAATAAATTGAACAAAATCCGGTACTTGTATTCTTCAAAAATTAGTCAACACTGTGTACGTAAAAGTAGTTCTTAATTTATTTTTACATATTTACAATATATCAATACTACAAATAAAGTAAAAACGCGACAACAGAAGAAATTGTGTAACACAAAGCAGGGAAATTTAAAATGTTAAAATAGCAGCTTTAACATTCTAGCAATTTTTACTAAAATAAACATAAAAACATATATTTATTTTTAAAAAATGCAAAAAACCCAATTGCCTAGATTTACAAGCATGTCACGCCTCATTTTCATTCGCGTGATCGCTTTCATAGCCTAACACGTCCTTTAAAATGTTGCAATTTTCATTTCAAATAACCCGAAAAATATAATTCAAAGCGTTATTTTAAATTAAAAATTTGCAAAAACAAAAATTATCCGAGATTAACTAGTATTCAACGGGTTAGAAATAATACTACCTTCTAGCAATGGAGGTTCGTCCTCAAATTCTCCTGAGGCTGGAAATCCTTGTTCGGGACCAGAACCATAGATATTTTCAGGATAACCACCAGAGGAAGGGTTTAAATACGGATTTGCACCGTAAATATTCTGTTCAGAATATTGAACATTATCGGCTACTCCAGAGGGAGCCTCAAACGATTGAAAATTGCTGAAATTTAACACATTTTATTAATTCATATTAGACAAAACTCGACAAAAGTTTGTAATGTTTGCAAACAATTAAATAATTTAATATACAATAACTCATAAACAATTATTACTGAAAAAGCCATATTACGTCCGTTGTTGCTACAGTTTTCCGGTTTAATCGTGCTTAATATTTTTTAAATTTGATAGAAATTTAATGAGGTCGAGTCAGTCAAGTAATTACTTTAAAATAAAAAAATTTACGTGGGTACTTAAATAAATCGATAAACAATTGGAGCATCTAAACTGAACGTTCCTTTATAATTACAGTTGTAATAA
This sequence comes from Cantharis lateralis, assembly GCA_963170105.1. Taxonomy (NCBI): domain Eukaryota; kingdom Metazoa; phylum Arthropoda; class Insecta; order Coleoptera; family Cantharidae; genus Cantharis; species Cantharis lateralis. Next base: position 34,967,691 of record OY720627.1, on the reverse strand, counting down.
CTGTTGAAAAACTGACGATTTAATCCCGAATGCTAAACTAAAAATTTTATTTTTATTCTTTTTTGGGTATTTTTTCAATTTATTGTACCTACCTACTTGAGAAATTAAAATATCGGCTTAAAAATTATTTTAAGAATTCTATTATATTGACAAAGCTGTTACCAGTATTTTTAAAATAACTCAAAAATAGGGCAGATTTGCAAAACTAATTTGCAGTAATATTTCCACCAGTGGATTTTCCTAAACCTGAAATCTAACGAAGTAAGTTTTCTCGGTTGTTTGTCAAATTCGTTAATTTTTGTTAGCTTCACTCGTAATACATCATTTTTGCCCTCCCCTCCCTAAAAATATTAAGTTCAGTTGCGCCTATGCTTTTCCCAAACTGAAAGCCATAGAAATTTTGCTACCCTTGTCAATATTTTTTTTCCATTAGTTAGCTTAATATTTAACTTAAAAATAATTTTGAAACAAATATAATTAAAATTTCCTCAATTCTTGACTTCTTTAAGTACATTTCTATGACCGCTACTGTATATACTAGGTATAACCGGATTATTATCTAAGTTCTAAGTTGTCCACTGAAACCTACCATAAAATTAAAACTACTTTGTAAATCTGTAAACCATCATCACGCTGTAGTTTAAGTTTAGATTAAGGAAAATCGTTATAGCTTCATTTATAATAATGAATATTTACAATTGCATTATTCTCGGCAGCTTACAAATATTTTATTGAAGAGATAGATAAATATCTGCTTGATATCATCAGTACATACAATATACATACTTCAAAGTTGCACGCACGCTTCAATTATGTGTTTACTTGATTTTTACTTCTTTTTATTGTAAATAAATATCGATGATAGCTGCTTAGATCACTTTTTGTTTTATTTTATATTAATATTAAACAACATCATAAAATAATAAATTTCCTAACGGACCAGTTGGATTCCGACTTATGCTGAAAAATATTTATAGATTCCTAATTTTCGAGTTGAGGCCGGTTCAGGGATGTTTTTAATGAGTTTTTAATAATATTTAATGATAATGTTTTAGGTATTTCTTACCCGAAATTTTGGATGGTTCGTATATTTTAATGTTTATATTTGTAAATTAAGTCATAATCAACCATAATTCCATTAAAACAATTTTAAATTCGTGAAATTCGTAAATGAAATTTATTAAAATTTAAATTTTAAATTCATTTACTTTGCATAACGGAATAACATAATTATTAAAATTTGGTAATGGATTGATTACTAACTGATTCTGAATAAATTTGTATTGGCAGCCAACTAGTGTAAATATTTTAGGGCGATCGGTAATCAATCAATTACTAAATTTTTATAAGCTTGAAAATTAACTATTTGTAAGTTGAACTTTCCAACCCACCTGAGCCTGATTTGATATTAGAAAACACGATTTTTTATTCGTAATTAATGTTTATTCAAAAATTATATTTATAATGTACTCGAGTATATAGACAATGAGCCATCTTCTCGTTTCTCCTCTATGTTCCTAACCCAATAGATTAAAATTTAAAAAAAAAAATTGTCTGCGAATGAGTATGGAATAATAAGGAACTTGCTTCTATTCCTGTAAAGTTTTTAGGTTGGTAAGTTTAAATGAACCAATCAGAGGTACGTTACGGAATGAATGACAGCAGAATTTATATTTTTAGGTGTATTAAAAGTTACTTTTCTGAATTTTTGACTGCATGGTTTTGCTAAAGACCGTAAATGAAAATCTTATGTAATTGTGTATTTCAGTTACCACAAAAACATATGTAAATCGATATATAACAGCAATATTATAAAACAAGCAAGTTAATAAAAGAACATACAATAAAATAATCATTAATCACAACGCGACCCTCATCATCGGTTCGTTCATAAAAAAATGTCCTGTAAAATAATAACAGCGATGTGTATGGCGAAATGTAATTTTAGAAAACAATTAATTTTTCAAAATGCAATTTTATTATTTCCAAGTAAACATTTTATGCTTAATTGAATTTACTTTTCATTTTTGATTGCTACAATTAGCAAAACACGGTCTTTTAATCTATACAAATGTTCGTTATTAACCACAAAAACTCATTAAATGCCAATAAAGTACATACAAATTTGATCAAATTTTTAAAATTGCTACCTCAATACTCGACTATTAATTTCAACTTAACATGCTAAATATTTAATCAATATTTAAACCAACAAAGAGTGTCACTACAGCTACAGATTATATTGGGTAACTTCGGAATAACATGGAAGAAGCCGCTGTACTTATCATGAGATTAAGCCTTGTACACACTATGGGGCTACCTCGCGCGGCAGCCTCGAAAAGCATGCCTCGTGAAGTCTGGACCATGTTTACTTCAATATGAATAAATGTCATAGGCGCCGGAATACGGGAACAAAGCAGGGCAATTGCCCCCCCCCCCTAGAAACTCGAAGTTTTTATTTCTACCTAGCTAGCGCTCGTCAAATATTAGAATTTTTCTTTAAAATCATGAAGCCTAACAGAATTAAATACTTTGCCCCCCTCTATATTTGACTCTTCCGGCGTCACTGATGAATGTGATTATTAAACTAAATGTACAACAATTTAATTATTATTTGGAAAACAGATACCTAAATTTTGAAAATGATATTAATGTTTATTTAATTTATATTTTGTAAACAGCATGATTTCTTTGTTTATCAATTTGTGAATCAAAATGAATTTGTCCGAGCTTGTAGTCTGATACACGCGAAGCGACCCTGAAACTTTTGGCTAGATCGTCCACACTATGCGAGGCAGCATCGCAGTGTCTGTACAAGGCTTATTCAATCAATTTTTTTAATACATGGATTGGTGAACCACCAAATCGTGTGGGTTCGATGAAGTAATTGCACAAAATTTAAAAATTATTATTTAAGTTAAATAATAGTGAGCATTTCATGTCGCCATAAATGTGTGCCTAGGGGCTTAGAGGTACCTTAATCCGTCTCTGTCGTATCACAGCGACAAACTTGTCGTATTGCGACCTGGACGCAGGATTTCTGTCGCGGCGTTCAGGTCGCAAGCGTAGCTCTGGCCTTAAGTTCCTATAATTTTAGAATTTAATAACAATTCTAAATAGATCACACGAGCAGTGTATATAATTTCATTTTATTCGATAATTTTGATATTATTCAAACTAATTTATTTATAATTATGGTAAATTGCAAAAAGAAATTAATATGTTGTATATTTCAGCATAGGTTTCACTGCAATTGACTGGATTTATTATATACATGTTATATGTACCTCAAATGGAGGATCTTAATCTTGTTATTTTATTTGTAAAAAGACATAATTCCGAAAAATAGGATGAAGAAAAATCTTGTGTAATCTAATATAACGGAACAGAAAACTAACAATACAGATGCATGTCGATTCAATTGGATACAAAATAAATAAATTAAACTGTATAAAGCAAACAAACACACGTTGAAGAGTATCCAATAAAAGAATAAAATACAAAATTAGGAACGTTAGTAGATTCTCTCTATTTATTTATTAATAAAGAAAACGAGAAATAGACACTAAATCATAATGTTCACACATTGGTAATAAACACTTTTGCAATTTAGTTTAAACCACAATTTTCCAAAGCCCTCGAACAGCACTGTCATATTCATATATATATTAGACATTTGGAAAATGTGTGCCCTATATTCTTCCAAATTCTATTTATTATTAAGCACGACCAACGTTGTGAAGTCTAACAACGCACGTAAAGCATTTGTAGTTTTATTTTTTATTTAAGAACAAACATTCATGTCCTTCCTGTAAATGTTTAATATAAAATGTTTTTTATTAATAAATGTGTATTTTTATTTGTTCTGTTAGTTTACCTGGGTAAACAAAATTTGAACCTAGCATACTTACAGTTCCTGTTCAAAATCTTGTAAAGGCATCTCAAAATTATAATTATTTTGTCCTTGCGACTGCTGAGGATTTGCGTTCCAATATTCTTGTTGTTCGGTATATCCAGACATTATCTGAAAAATAAACTTTATTAAATCGATCTTCTAAATTGAAATGTTTATCTAGATATTTAAATTTACTAACATAACGGAAAATCCTTTAAATTGATTCTTCAGTTCAATTTTCCACTGAATATGCTAAAATACATGGTAGGTATATACAACTTTTTGATAAGGGTGACATTTTGTACAAAATGTTTCTTAATATATCTCCCCTAAAATACTGAAATTCTACAAGTTGTTGCAAACTTTCGTTTATAGCAGTTGTATAACATTTTGTATACTTTTATCGATAAATAAAAAAAAAATTATTTTGTCAAGAGAAATGCAAGCATTTGGTTTATAAACTCCTCTATTTGTAACATTTTGCAGCGTCTATGTAATATAGTACATAGTCCAGGCAGCTTTTCATTTAAGTTGAGATTTCTAAGATAATTCAATTAACGCTAGAACCTAACAGACAGACGGACACTATTATGTGGAGAGTAGAATTCCTTAATTATAGAATTATAGTTAGGAATAGGTCATTGTAATCTGCAAAGTAGATATTATATTTCTAACAAAGCATGCATCCACAAGCACATCAACAATAAATTAGATCCGTCTTCAGAATCGGAACCAAACGAACAGATAGTCAAGAAAAGCATAACAGTGAAAATTATTTTGTCGTGAAAAAGAATTTGTCGCCCTAACAAAGCTTTTAGTAGCTATTGCTTCAACAGAGTGTTTTTAATACTACAACAAATGTTATACTGCGATAAAAAAGTTTTTTCTATACAGAAAAAAAATTATTGATTCCCAAATTAAATTAACAGAAAAAATTTTGTTATGGCAGCTTAGAATTGGTTGGAGCAGCAAAAAAAACTCTGTTGAGACTGTAGCTACTAAAACTTTGTTAGGGCGGCAAATCTTTTTCATAGTATATAATTGCAAAATAAACAAACAAAATTAACTAAGCAAACTTCTAAAATAACTCTAACCTTCAATTTCTCTCTGATAATTCCGACCTATTCTTCAACTATAATTATTCTATAATAGAGTGCCACCTACTCCTATATGAAAACTTAAATAGCAGTATGCCCTTTAAGATACAAATTATAAGTTCTTTGAAGTGCTATCTTTTTACATAAAGAAAATTTAAATCAAATTTATTCCTGTCAATCATAAGCCTTAAAATTTAAACAAATTAAGTAAGTCAATAAGTCCGTTATTCAAAAAAAACAGAAGCTAACGTTTTCTCCAATCAAGGTTGAATTTTAACCTTGCGACAGTTTTTTAGTTTCGAGATGACCTTTGAACAAATTTTCTTGTCGTCGAAAGAAAGCCAGTTTTTTTAAATTGTACATTCATTAGTAAGAATATCCGACTTTAAAAAGCGGCTTTAAAGGACGTTTTTTTACAGAATATCTCTTTTAATGCAGGGTACTTATTTAATATTCAGAAAGTTGTAAAACTGTTACGGATAGTGGACACAAAGAAAGGTCACGAGTAAGTTGATTCTTTTTGTTTGCCTCTTTTCTGGGCCATAATACATTTATTTAAGTTAGTTATAAAATATATTATTAAAATTTTTCAAGTTCCACGTATTTTTTGTAAAAATGTAATGTTTCGAAAGAATAAAAATTAATATAACCTATTTAAGCGTCGCGTCGTTTATTTGAATTTATTCAGAGAATTTTTTTCAAAAGTTGAATTAAAAGTCGGGGTACACCTACACATTTGCAAATATAAATTTACTCAAATTGTTAACTGAAATGGTAAAATTCTAATAAACAAGTAAAATAATTTTAGCAGCCAATTTCTAGTGGGCGATTGGCTAAAACTAGATTTTGGTTCCCATCTGCTTTAGTAATTCTTGCTTAGGTAGAAACTGGCAAGAGCCAATCAGATTGAAGTATTTTCTTTAAGAAAGATAGAAGAATCTATCTGATTGGCTCTTGCCTATTTCTACCTAAGCAAGGCAAGACAAGAATCCTTATGTGAATGGGGCTTTACGAGTATATTTAATTTCAAACTGTGCTTTTTGAAGCATTTACACAATATCAGATAATTTAATGTATTACAAAAAAAACAAATCGAAAGAAGGATTAGCACTTTAATTTGAATAAACTAAATAAAACTTAATGTACGAACTAAATCTGATGGAAGAATTTTCTTATTTTCATTTTTATTTGTTCTTAAATAATTATATTGCTTTGTTATGCGACGTTTAATATTAAATAGATAAATTTCGAACTTCTTCGCTTGAAATATAGTATCTATATTAAATATAGATACTATTGTAATATAATGTATAATTATATTAAAAATAAAAGTAAATAAAAACTACTTTTTTTGATTTGTTACATGTTTCGTGTAGTTAACATACATTTTCAAATTCTATTACAAAGGAATGAAATAAATAATAAATAAAATAAAATAAGATTTCTGTGTTCTTCTTTTCTTTTTTAATTTTTTTTTTTTTTTGAATTTGAAATTATGGCGAAAGGACCGCCATCTTAAAATACTTTTTTGGATAAAAAAATATGGGTCCCTTTATTTTGTATAAACAACATTAGTACTATTTCAGCAAAAGCAAATTCTGGAACATCAGCTCCACCCTGTCTGTAAGATTTTAAATGGATTCAATCTACAGAAAAAAATTGAATTTTATACAAAACGATAAAATTTAATTATCAATTCACGAATATTCGCAAAATAATATTTTTCTCTGGTATAAAAAATAATTATTAACTGTGAATCAAAGTGTCTCTGGGAGATAAAATGTACACATTTTTTAAATGTAAACAGAATAACAAATTACTTAGTTACCGTCACCTTTGTACTAAAAATAAAAGTACTTTTGATCTTGCGACACCCTCCATAAATCAAAATTATTTTTACATTTTAGCTCCTATTAAAATAATGTTACATTTACTCTGTTGTTGAAATTTTCGTCGGAAAATTGCTTACACCTTTCTAAAACCGTATTAGGTAATTAATCCAAAATAAAATTTAAGCAATAAGGGGAGGGCTATTATTACTAAAATTATTTATTTAAAAAAACCATATGATTTTAAAACTCTACTCGCATTATAATAATTGTTCTTATGGTGACGCGTTTCGGTATCTTACAACCATCTCCAGGCTCAGGATCAACCTTCCAATGGCGGATTGACACTCTGGGACCCGGGGCCCTAAAGTATTTTTGGGCTTCTTAAGGGGAGGAGAGGGGCGAGGTGGAAAAATTTGAGTTTTTTTTTGAGGTTAGAAATTTTTGAAGGTATTATTGTAATACACAAGTAGCTACAAAATCCCATTCATTTTTTTCAAATTTTTATCAAATAAATGCTTTCAATGGCTAAAGAAGGAACCCGAATTCATAAATTTAATAATAATTTCATGTAAATCGGGTCCCTTCCTTGCAGGGCCCGGGGCAGTGGGGCCCCCCCTTAGTCCGCCACTGCAATTATATAAATTAACATTTAATACCACAATATCATAATTTATAACTTTTCGATTCAAATGTAAATCAAAACTCTGAAATTCTTCCAAATGGAATACTTATTGCCCTCTAACGGAGAATAGCCAACAACAATCAAATTTAAAGAAACTCTCTACGGGTTTGATAAATATAGATAACTCAAATTATCATCTGTAGTCTCTGCTTACGTTTACAATTTACAATTCACCGATAAATTTTATATTCCTAGATTTAACATGGAAAAATACATGAAACTTTAAATAAAATATGTAGGTAAGTGACAAGCAATACGTGATAAAAAATATATTGGATTTAAAAATTTTATTTACCAAAATTTTAATGTAAAATCTAATTTATAAATTGCACGCACTTTATTTCACTTCTCCGCACAGATGTCACTACATGAGCTATTTCAAGTTTGAAAATAATATTATTTTAATTCATTTATTAATTAATCTGTTTTGCCAATAAATCATATCTTCTCAATGAATCTATTTGATTCATTTAAATGAACTTGATCAAGAATAACAATTTTTTAGTTTTATTGCAAAGTAATATTAAAAATTTTAAAATAAAAATTACGTAGGTAGAACATTGAATTTAAATATCAAAATATTATAAAAATCCAAAATAGTTCAAAAAAATAAATTTTCCTAAAAAAATTTTTAATTGGTTAATCTAAAAAAAAACAACTTTCTTCTAAAAAAAAAAGCTTCGAAAGTTGTTAACACAATAAAAAATAAAACTCGAGTACTTACAAAAAATTGTTTTCTTTGTTCGAAACAATCCTGCAGTTTGATCTCGATGAATTTCCAGTAGTTGGTAAAACTTCGTTGTTCCAAAATAATTATGGAATTTATCAAAGTTACCTATAATTTGAAATTCTTACAAAATTTTGAACAAATAAAATTAGTATTACAGCCAAAAATATGAAATAATACAGAAAACCACTTCAAGGTGTACGGGGTCCTTTGAAATAAGCATTTCAATCACAATAATTTCTTGTTTTTACAGGAATTTTATTACATAAAATGATATTATACAATAAAATACAATTATTTTACATCTTGTATTTATTTTTGAGTAGATTGCAACGAAAATGTATCACATAAATATTAAAACTAACTATTATTTAATTAAAGCAAATTATGGCAATATATCTTAATATTATTAAAACTTATTATAAATATCGTCGATTTCTATATGCTCATTTTTACAAAAGAAATTTTCCTTTTTCAAAAGAAGTTAATAAATTTAATCTAAAAGGCATATTTCTAAAATTATCTAAGCCGCATTTATTTGTTTTTACATGATATTTCATCTTAGCTAATAATATTGCCGAAGTGTTGCACAAAAGTACCAAAAATTTAAAATAATAAATAAAATATTCCCTCCAAGGTAATCCTGGGTTTATGTTCAATTTGCACTACAACAATAAATTAACTGTGATTGAATTTAGTGAAACTCTCTTGCCTGGACAACTACCCCTCAAATTGCTCTGCGCTGTTTCAAAGCTTTTTGTCCATTCGACTTTGTTGTAAGTGGGATTGACCATAAACCAAAAAACCCAACATAGTAAATAATAAAATGAGATCGCTTTTTAAGCTTATTAAAATTATTTTAAATAAAAAAGGCGGTTTTCAAGCTTCAAAAAATTTAAGTAAATATTTTGCAATTATTGAGTAGGCAATAGCAATATAAGAACAAACTATAATTATCCGATCCTGGTAAAAAAAAATTTGCAAAAATTATTTAGGATGTGAAGAAGTTAAAATATGAATCAAAGTATTCTACACAATCACGCACACACACAACAGTCATGTCAAGTTAAATAAAAACTCTTTAAAAAATATTCATATTTCTATATCCCATTTGATATTTTTGTCATTAAAAATATATTGAGTATTGTCGGAAGAGGCCAGAGAAATGACTATGGTCCTGCAGAAAATTAATTTCCACAGAAATGGTTCTCCTACTAGCAGATGCATTTTATATCTAAAAGTAAACGAACATTGGGTGCTAAGCGAAGAGATTTTATTCTCAGATCTAATGTGATTGTTGAATTTTTTGATAGGTAAAAAGAGCTGCAATAACAGGGTAAGTGTTTAGATAACTTTATATTTTCACTTTTCCATGACCTTCGTGGTTAAGAAAAATCCGGAATACTCTGGGGTTTCTCTGAAGATTCCTTTCCGTGAGTTTAAAAATGAAAAAATGTAGAAGAATCAAGTTTATATGCGAAACCTTGGATATAAAATATAATTAAATTCAAACCAGGATGACAAGTAACCAATTGAGATAAATAAATAAAATTGTAAAAAAAATTCAAATAATTTCAAAAGAAATCAGAATTTTTTATGGCAAATAAAATACATTGTTGTAAAATTTTAATGGTAGATTAAATTTAACTCGCCTTTGTAAAACCAGACATGAACAGTATACACTAAACTTGAATGCACCTTCACAAGTTCAATTGATAAGGGATTTAAAATGCGAAGGGTTGATATATCCAAAATTTAGTGTACTCAAGAATTCTTAAAAGGAAAGAAATTTTGAAAATTGAGAACCCATTAACCGTTTGAACCATAATCTGGATATAATCAAAAATATAACAATTTAAAAATAATAAAAAAAATATTATCAAGATAATATTATGACCAATAAAATACTATCTTTACAATTTTAAAATCACAGTCTTACCTCTACATACAAATTAAAAATATTAACATCATCCCCATGTCGCCAGTCTGTCCTCACCGATAATTTACAGCAAACTTTGCTCTCTTTGGGATTTATATTACTGTAAATCTCGCATCCTCCATGTTGAGTATCGCCAATATCAACTAACCAACTTTCAATAAAATTAGCAAAGCATAACTATGTTTCTGTCATGTTGGATTTATGCAGAGCCAATAAAATGACGTAGTCTCCGTATTAGCTATGCAACTGCAAGTAAAACTTCTCAATAATAGTAGGCATGTAGCTGCAGGTCCAGGATCACAATTCGGTCTAGAGCATTTTGCCGTCGGACGGCAAAATGTCCCATCCCCATTATAACTATCCTAAATCTATTGATATTTACAAATTTATATATTTTTTATGCTTTTTATTGTGTGCTGTTAAATCGGAAGATGTTGTAAATCTACGATCACAAATTTGACAATGATAGGGCTTCTCCCCTGTGTGGATTCTTGTATGCACTTTAAGTGAAGACGATTGAGTAAACTTTTTACCACAAATAAAACAAACATAAGGTTTTTCTCCAGTGTGTGTTCTCATATGTTTTTCTAAATACTGATGTCTCGTGAACTGACGATCACATATGGTGCAAGTGGATAAGTTTTCACCAGTATGGGTTCGTGTGTGTTCATGTAAATACGCTGCCGTTGTAAACTTCTTATCGCAAGTAACACAAGAGAATTTTTCGCCAGTATGCTTCATCATATGGGTTTGCAATTCCGAAGCATAATTACATACTTTATCACACATTGTGCACTTGTAAGGTTGTTTACCAGTATGCTCTCGCATGTGTACTGTTAATTGAGACGAATGTGTAAACTTAGCATCGCACATCTTACAACTCACCTTTTCACCGGTGTGTTTGCGCATGTGCACATTCAGATGTGACGATTGAGTAAAGGTTTTGTCACAGACTGAGCATGAGTAGGGTCTTTCTCCCGTATGTGTTTTTATGTGCGAATTTAAAATGTATGTGCTTGCAAACTTCTTTCCGCACGTTACACAACAAAACGGCTTCTCTCCAGTGTGCGTTCTCATGTGTACTTTTAAATCGGCCGCAGTTAAGCACCGCCTATCACAGCAAGTACAAGCGTACGGTTTTTCCCCAGTATGAGATTTCATGTGCATAGTAAGTTCACCTTTTATTGTAAATCGTTTATTACAAACGGCGCATTGAAAGGGCTTTTCTCCGGTATGTCTGCGAATATGTTCACGTAGATGGGAAGAGTGATAAAACCTTTTTTCACAATATTTACATTCAAAGGGTTTCTCTCCCGTATGGGTCCTCATGTGAATACGTAAATTTGCATTTTTTCTGTAAGTCTTAGCACAAATCGTGCACGTAAACGGTTTGGCTTCAACCCCATTCGATTGCATCGACGATGGAGTTGGTGGTCGTACTTGAATACCAGTCGTACGTTTAATAACCTGTCTGGGTGGTTTAAATGTTGTTGTTTGCTGTTCTCCATTGTGCATTTCTGGAATCTGAATATTTTGTTGATCATGTTTAACATAAATTTGTTGTTGATGTTGTTGCTGATGTTGTTCAACTTTTACAAAATTTTGTTGCGTTTGTTGGTGTTCAAGTTGATGATAATGATGGGACTCAACTTGCGTTTGTGTGCTCATATAACTAACAGAAATTGCCGCTGAATCTGGCGTCGTACTTCGTGAAGTAGTTGTATCTATTAAATGGTCAGATTTTGATAATTCTTCATCATTATCCAGAAAATGCTTTAAATGCAAATACTCAGCATTTTGAGGTTCTTCAATTATACATGGTATATTTTCTTCATTATTCGTTGTAGGAAACTCAAATTCAAATTTTGTCGGAGTTGTAAGTGGTCTTTGACCATTTAATGATTGTTTAGAAGCTTCATCATGTAAGTGGCTTATATATCGTTGTAATGTGTTATCTGATTGCAGACAGATTGATCGAAAATCGTAAGCTACTCTTAAACGGTCTATACATGTTGTACATATCAATGATGGAAGCCCTTCTTTCATCCATACCTGAAACAATTTCAATGATTAGTACAATTTCCAACTTGAAATAAAAATTTGCATATTTTGTAAAAATATAATAAGAGAGTTAACGCGGCTTTTAACAAGACATTAAATTCGAGAAGTAATATGTTACACCGAGAACTTATTAGACAAAGAGCGATACCTTACATTCGACTTCAATAATCTAGATTGTAAAACCATTGCTACCCAAAGTACCTGTCCGGTATTTTCAGGTCAGATGAAGTCGACCATTTTCTTAACCCGATCGAAGTCAGCAGAAAGATAAGGTGTAGATAGATAAATAGTAAATAGATAAGCAGCGAGCGTCTCCACCAACCGGCTTTACTGCTAACGCTACCTTTCCACTGTCTCATACTCCGCGCGATGCTCAACAAAAATCAACAGAAACAGTCTTAAAATTGTTCTAAAAAAATACCCCAGTTACAATGGCTACAATTGCTCAGAGATTTCTTTTATTAGGTAAAAAAAGGTAATTTTTCTACTTTTCCGATCAATTTCGGTAAAATCAATATACAGTAAATTTGTGTTTATCCGGCATCCAATTATCCGGCATCAAAATCCCACAAGCGGCACGTAAGAATGCCTGGCTTCAGACTTGTAGAAAAAACATAGTACATATCTTTATTCTTCAATAACCCACCATTGCAATTAATCTAAACGATTAAATATTATCAGACACCGAATCTGAAAGTTTCACTCTCTACAATTACCGGTATGGGGCTCACGGCAATTCGCGCACTTAGGGGTGGTACTCTCCTGTACATTCACTGGATAGATGGTTTCCAGCACATTTTCGACAGGCAATTTTCAAGTTGCAGTTGCCAGCTGCATGCCCAAATTGCTGACACATGTAGCACTGGGGAATACCTCTCCTCGCCCTTAATATCATTTATAAATGTTGTTTGGTAAACCCGAGACAACAATTGAAATTTCGTTGCTATCAGTTCGTTATTAGTATTTACGTTATAAACAATTTCTGTGTTGTCTGGACTCAATGCAGTCTTTGTCTTCTTTGCCTGGTTTGTTCCAGTAATTGCATTTTTGTTGACTTCTGGAGTATTGATGGAACTATTACCCCGTTTAAATTTTTGTTTGTCCTTCTTCATTTTGTCATTATTAACTCTAAATTTCATTTCACCAGTGAAAAGAAGTTTCTATTAAATATGCTGACTTGGTACATTTTACAGTGGTTAAATTTTCGTTGTCTAAAACAACACTTGATTTAGTTTTAATTAATTTAAATTAACTATTATTGCAAATATAATATTGCACAATATTAATTCACTACAAATACGTCACGCACTAGTCGCTAACACATGCGATCACCTCGGTTGCTCGACGTCGAATGAATACTGTTTAAAAATTGTATAATGTACGTTTACCAATGACATCGACATATTAAATACCACTGGCTGCCAAGTTTATAAAACAGGCATCTCTTACATCCTAATTAACTGGAAAATTCCAATCTCGCAGCCATGCCGGTTGAACGGGAATTTAATATTAGATACGGCACTAGGTCACCTGAAAACGTTAGTCGTCATTATGCCTGTTCATCAAGAAGAAAACAATAAATTCAAGAAGAGTTAATGCACAAAAAATATTAATTTGGAAGAAATAACAATAATATCATCCAAAATACCTCTCGATTTGGTGTATTATGATATCTGCTGCGTTCTATTTGCTGAAAATCTAATGTAATTTAACCTAAGTTGGGGAGAAGTTAGATAAAAATACTTTTTATTTACAACTTCGCAATTCGGGGAAAGTTAGATTTTATGGCTGCTTCATGCATTTTCTTACCTTATCTAAGGTACCTCGAGATGAACCTTAGTTCCTAACTTGCTTTAGTTTACATATCATTTTATGTCAAATTTTCTAAGATAATAATAATAATAATAATAATAGGCGGGGTTCCTACAGTCTTGGCCGCATCCCGCATTTCGATCGCCACACCTCTCTATCTATACAGTTCTCTTCCTGATTAAGAATTAATATTAAAATATCTGGTAAATGAACTTATATTAGTTAAAATAACTTGGCCAATTGAAATAGAACGCAACAAATATAAAATGAAGTAATATTTTAATAATATAAAACGTGCCGACCCCGGCACATTTCCACGCGACCAGGCCTATGTCTTCTAACGGTGATTTTACTAAAAAAAAAATTGAAGCTTAAGCTTCAATGCTATATTCGGGAACATGGCCGTTAGGTTCAACGTGAATACGTCGTCGTTGCAGACCAGTCGAAGACCATTCGGATCCACCAAATCCCTTTCTTCTTCTTTCTTTGCTTTATACTTGACACTCACGATACTGTGAGCACTTGAATAATATTCTAGAAGGGTGATAACCTTGCTAGATGCATAGCCTATAGCTTGGGTGGTTAAATCACAGCAATGTAGTCCGAGCGACCAGACATTAAACCACGGTTTCCCGCTCTGTACCCAGTCGATTTAAGCTTTATACCACAATGCTATCCCTATAATTTTTTTGAGATTTCGACAATTTTGACAAATAACACAACAACAGCATTACATTTTTACGCCTTTGTAATTTATATACGATGACTCAAGACGCAATAATAAAAAATGATAGTAGGTTCCACAAAAGTAATTTAAAATTTTAAAAGTTATGCTAAAATTATATCTACAATTAAACTAAATTTGCCTGTTCCGTTCCAATCATAATGTAAAGAATTTAGGACTTTTTCACAATGTTATGATTAAATTAGTTCACTAAACGTTTGATTTTAACCAAAATCTAATCAGTTCTAAGTCTCAATATGTACATACACTTGTGGTATTATAATTAGGCCACATCCTATGTTAGCAACGTAAATTGAACATTTTGAAGCCGTTTTTTATCATATAAAAATCGATTTTAGACCAAAACTTTTTCGACAATTTTTGTTGAAAACTTCATTGCCTTCAATTTTGCTTATATACATTTTTGTATTTTGTCGCACCGTTTCTGACTTACAGCCACTTAAACAAGACTATAAAATACCAAAAATATTTTCATCCATATCTCGGAAACGGTGCGAAAAAATAAAAAAATGATGAGATCTTTTTTCTTGTAAATTTAATTGTCTACATTTTTGTCCATATACATTTTTCTATTTTGTGGCACCATTTCCGAGATATAGATGAAAATATTTTTGGTATTTTACAGTCTTATTGAAGTGGCCGTAAGTCAGAAACGGCGCGACTAAATAAAAAAAATGTATATAAACAAAATTGAAGGAAATGAAATTTTCAACAAAAAATGTCTAAAAAGTTTTGCTCTAAATCGATTTTTATATGACAAAAAACGCTTCAAAATGTTCAATTTACATTGCTAACACAGGATGAGGCCTAATTATACTACCACAAGTGTACTTATGCACATTTTTTGAAAATGATGTTTTTCAGCTTCTGGGACCCCAAAACGTCAAAATTTACCCAATTCTCAACTTCTTTCTGCCCGATTACAATACTATGATCTACCTAAATTTCCCAGAAGTTACAATATTTTTACACTTTCTAAATTTAAAAGGTATGATTTTAAACAAAATTGGCTTTCAAAATTATTACGAATTACCCTGTATACAGTTACTGTTGCTATAGCAACCAAAAAAATCTAAAAAAGCGTCAGTAAGTATATCTGGTTTTCAGCAGATTCAAATACCTAAACAAAAAGTAAAAGCCGCGGTATAAACAAGTTTCGAGTTTTAAAAAATAAAAAAGAACAGGCACAATTGAACCAACCCCTGGGCGAGAAACTTCTCTGCAACCAAGCGTAATGGCCTTCATTATAATCAATAGTAATTAAAAAATTTCGCAAGTGATTTAAGGATTTCGTTAGAAATATGTTAAATTAAATAAATTTACAAAAACTTACCACTTCTGATACACATGCAATTAATTTGTCACAAAATTTAATAGAATCATTGTCGGATGCGTTTGTGGGTGTTAAGGAACACTCAATTCGTAAACACGCTCTACAACAATCCGCGACATGGAACATATTATCAATTGTAAGTCCATTTGGACTGTTTCTTTCATGATAAACTAATTGAGCTGACATATAAATAACCTTAATTCTTTACTGTTTACAGACAAAATAATTTGCAGAACGGCAACTTGAAGCCGTAAAATTGTTGGTGTCCGCGCTATTGCGGGAAATTTAAAATTCGCATGACAGCTGTTAATATTCAAAAAAATTTATTTCGTAATTTACATAAATTTAATTAAAATACATAAATCACATGATTTGATATCTAGTTAAAAAATTCAAGTAGCAAAATGTTTACTGCTACCGCACTTAAATTAAAAATTTTATAACTAAAGTTTTAGATAATTTTAGGTATCGGAGGATTTAAAATTATTGCTATTTTAATTTTTGTACTTTTTATACAATGTATTCCTAATAGTTTTCATACTTACATTAATGCATGAAGATAGTATATACTGTACCTATTAATATTCTACTGTACATAAATATGCATTAATAAATAAGAGTAAAATATATGTACACAACATGGAAAAGCAATTTATATAAAAGAGGCTCGATACAACTCGATCGAGGCAGAAGCATAAAATTGAAATTAATTAAAATAAGAATTAACCAAACTTCTAAGATTTATCACATTTTTGTAAAATAATTTCAAAACCTAGTTTCGTTAGCAACAACTCATCTTACTACAGCTAAAATAATTAAATGAGCGAATGGATCGAGGTATTACTTACATTATTGCATTTTAACAAAATAATTAAAATATGCATTCGAAATTAACATCGTTAAAAATTATTAATAAGTCGACAATAAAAATCAAGTTTACGGCAATAACCCATTTCGCTCCACCTGCACCTGTCTCCCGCTGTATTCATCCAACACATCCATCAAATACGTTAATTCATAAAAAAACTCAAAGTTTTCAAACGGCTTCCGAGTTGACCTAATTAACCTAATCCTCGCTTCAACAATAATATCTACGATTCTAAATTTTAGCCAAAACTAAAAAACCACCGAACATTTTTAAACTTTTTTTTCGTTAAAATTGAGTACCTCTTTCCTCTACGCACTCGCCCCTTCAATTATGAACTTAATTAAACACTAATTTAATTAAAAAATTATTATGATTATTTAGATCATTTACGTCAACAAATCACTATCGTAATCCATAGGTGATAACGCAACAAACAAAATTTTGAGAAAGTCAAAAAAAAAGAAAACATTTTCTCAAATTTTTTTGTTATATCCCACCTTATGTGATTACGGTGGTAAAATTACAATGTATCCAGATTCTTTTCGAGATTCGACACAACATGGATCAGATCGTTTTACTATAATTTCACCACAGAAAAATTAGGCTTTTAAACCCGATTATATGGTGATATATTTTTGATGTTTCCTTAAATGAGTGGACAAATAAGCGGAAGTAGCAAAACTTCTACTACAAATAGTACAAGTGTAAGGTTTTTGTCCTGTATGCTTGCGCATGTGAACATTAAGGGAAGACGATTGGGTGAACTTTTTACCACAAACTTCACAAGTGAAGGGCTTTTCCCCGGTATGGGTGCGCAAGTGTTTCTCCAAATAAGTGGACCGCGTGAAAGTTCTTTCACATAAAGTACAATTAAATAAATTTTCACCGGTGTGGGTTCGGATATGTTCCTGCAGATAAGCGGAAGTTGTAAACTTCTTATCACAGGTAATGCAAGTGAACTTTTCACCGGTATGTTTCATCATATGGGTTTGTAGTTCGGAAGAATAATTACAAATTTTGTTGCACATGGTACATTTATATGGCTGTTTTCCTGTATGTTCACGCATGTGAACCGTCAACTGCGACGAATGTGCAAACTCCTGACCGCAAACTTTACACAAAAACTTTTCACCTGTATGTTTTTTCATATGGACCGTCAGATGTGAACTTTGCGTAAAAGATTTTTGACAGACCTGGCACGACCATGGCCGATCCCCGGTGTGAGTTTTCAAGTGGGAGTTCAAGATGTAGCCGCTTGTAAATTTCTTAGAACAAAATTTACAAGCAAAAGGCTTTTCTCCAGTGTGTGTTCGCATGTGGACCTGCAAATCAGAAGCTTTTATGTAGCGTTTTTCGCAACAATTACAGGCGTATGGTTTCTCGCCCGTATGAATTCTCATGTGGACGGTCAGTTCGGCGGTTATGGTAAAGCGTTTCATGCAAACCATACACTGAAAAGGCTTCTCGCCGGTGTGCCTTCGAATGTGTTCGCGTAAATGAGACGAATGGTAGAACTTTTTATCACAATATTTACACTCAAATGGTTTCTCGCCCGTGTGAGTTCTCATATGAATTTTTAAATTTGCGTTTTTGGCGTATTTTTTTCCACAAACTTCACAAGTGAACTTGTAAGGATCTTCTACAATTATGGTGGTTTTGCTTTGTTGTGCTTCAAGTCGTGCAGCTGCTGGCGTTAGGGTGGGATATTGTGGTAATGGCTGAGTTTGAGTTTTCACCGATCTAGTGTTGACTATTTTCTTGGGCACTTTATCGATTCTAGCAAATCCTGTTGTTGCAATGGAATCTGGAGTTGCACTGCGCGAATTGTCGTTAATATTGGACGAACGTGATAATTCTTCATTATCCAAAAAATGCTTTATGCTGGTGTAATCGGAAATTTGAGGAGAATTTTGTAACAATTTTGTTTGATCGATGTTGTGTGGAATCACAAATTCGCTTAAACTGTTGTACACTTGTCCATTTATTGCTTTATGGTCGTTAAAATATTGCTGAAGCGTGCTATCCGACTGGAGACATAAAATTCTAAAATCGTAGGCTATCCTCAATTTGTCGACACATGTGTTACAAATAAAAGAAGGAAAATTTTCTTTTAGCCAAGCCTGAAAATAAAATGTTACCGTCGGCGTTTCAAGTGATCTTTAAAACTTACTACTTCTGATATGCAAGACAGCAATTTATCACTTAATTTAATTGTATCGACATCGACAGCTGAGGTAGACGTAAGAGGAGTTTCGATTCTTAAACAAGCGCGACAACAATCCGTAAAATGAAAGGCGCTATTCATATTTTCCTATTGTAGGAAAAGCAAATTAAGCAAAAATTTGTAAAATTAAAAACAAGAAAATCTGTTTTTGCTGTCAATGTCAAAACAAAATCGGCGCTCCAAGCCGTAACCATTTAGAATTAAATTTACTAAATTCGTCTGGGATGTGGGGAATTTTGTAAAGCACAGTTGCATGTACGGATTGTCTTTATGGAAATGGGATACAAAATATTAAGTGCAGAATTTGCAAAATACGATCTTTGTAATCTCATGAATTTTTTTCATTCAATTAGCCAATACAATATTCGTATTACAGTTTTACGGTTTTTGACCTAATTTACCAAAATTTTCGAATATAAAACTTGCAGTTTGTTTGTAATTCACGTTCTCAGTTGCCAAAATTTCATTAGAAAATTTTTAAATTTGTAGGCCTTTTGGTGCACATATCACACGGTAATACAATGCCCAAAAGTAGGTACTAAACATGCAAAATTGATTTATCAAAATTATTTACAAGTTTAGTGATTTTTATTACAGGTAACTGTAAGTCGGAAGTTTTTTATTTTTTGTTAGCAAGATTGGTAATCCGGCATCGATTGTTTAGAAATAAACTTGGTTAATTTTGTTTATTTACAAATTCAAATCATGTACCAAATTTCGCAATGTTGTCGAATTTGTCTTCGTATGGAAAACACTTTAACACATATATCCGTTGTAGATAGGGATAATGTATCATTTATAGCAAAATTAACTGCTTGTATATCTGATGTGGTAAGAAATTATTCTTCGTCCTTTGTTTCGATATTCTTAACAATACTTAAATACCTTAGACATGGCAGAGGGATCGTTTTCCACTGCTAATTTGCTTGTTGTGCATAGAAAAATTACGATCTTCGTATGAATTCAGAGCGTTGTGCTTACAAACCGATTCTACGTTGCAACGTTACTTAAATCAACAGGATGGCGAACCAAAAACAAATGAAAATTGTGAATCGTTAGTGGCATCTACAAAATTTGATTTCGGATTACAGACTGACAATAACACTTTAACCAATATAAATCAAGAGACTCACACCGAGTATATGAGCTTAAAACATTTTTTAGATGAAACTGTCGAATTGGATAGAAATTCATTCAATGCTGCCAGTAAAGATATCTCCACCCTCACCGATGTACATGCATCAACTGGTAAGATGTTCAATTTAATACGAAAATATAAATCCTATTAATTATTATTAATTCTCCTCTTTCGGACTTTTCTGGTACCTAATTTTTTTAAATCTCAAAGATTTAACTAAGCACTGAAAACCAACCATTTTATTTTAGTGTCGTCTTGATAATAAAACGGTAGATTTTCATTAATCAGTTTAAGAGCTTAAACATTTTATTTGATAAATATTTATATACAAGAGTTATTTTCTAAGGAATCTCATTTAGATTAGTTTGCTTTAAACGGAAGTTTATTATAGTCGAACACCACTGTATTTCGCATTAGTTGTTTTGGTAATATTTAAAATATTTTGCTTTCTTGTAGGTGATTTAATGGTAAATTCATCTGAACCAACTAATGCTGAACATTTAGTTTCATCTGAGCAGACAGTTTCAGAGCAAATTGACGAAAGCCATATAAATAATGAAAACCCCCTTCAAACCCTTAAAACCACAATTAGCACCGAAACTCAAACACCGTATGCTTTAATGACGCAATCAAATGATCCAATACCTCAACAAAAATCAACTCCGAAACGCTATCCATGTAATATATGTAACAAAGATTACAGTAATTATTCTAATTTAAGATCTCATAAAAAATCACATTCCGGAGAGAAGCCATTTGAATGTAAATACTGTGATAAAAGATTTTTGCATCCGCATCATTTGAGGGAACACATTCGGCGACATACGGGCGAAAAGCCCTATGCTTGTAGTTTATGTGATAAGAGATTTACGATAAGAGGAGAAGTTACTATGCACATGAGGTCTCATACCGGTGAAAAACCGTACGCCTGCACGTTCTGTGATAAAAAGTGTTCAACTCATTCGGATTTAAAAGTTCATGTTCGTACCCATACCGGAGAAAAACCCTTTATTTGTAATATTTGTGATAAAAGATTTGCTAGTTCGTATATTTTAAATGCACACACCAAAACTCACACCGGTGAAAAACCTTACAAGTGCAATATTTGCTGTAAAAGTTTTGCCCAGTCCTCTCAGTTAACCGTACACTTCCGTACACATACGGGAGAAAAGCCCTATTTATGTAAGCACTGCGATCAACGCTTTACGAGGAACACGGAACTCACCATACATATGCGTGAGCACACCGGAAAGGTTCCGTATTCTTGCAGTATTTGCAATCGGGGATTTGTGTATCAGTCGCATTTCCAAGCTCACATGATTAAACATTCTGGAGAGAAACCTTATCAATGCGTTACATGCGATAAGAAATTCACAACGGCCTCTTACTTACAAGAACACATTAGGAAACATACCGGTCAAAAATTATTCTCCTGTATGCACTGTGATAAGACATTTACGCGTGCGGGTTTTCTACAAAAGCATTTAAGGAAGCATACAGGCGAGAAGCCCTTCCCGTGCAATATTTGCAATAAGCGATTTTCATCTTCCAATTATTTGAGTACTCATATGAAAAAACACACTGCTTCTCAACCGATTCTTATAAATAACATGGGTATTCACAATAATTCCATTATACAATAAGGTACTAAGAATTCCAATTTCAAAATCGTACCCGATTTTAGAAAAACTAAAAAAATTCATTATTTTTTTAACGTTTTTAAAATTGTCATTTGATATCTCGAAGATGTTGTCGCCACCTTGTGAGGGAGACTTTGTCGAGAAAGCCAGGTTTACTGCTATTTGGCCGATAATTAAACCCACGTCTGCGATGGCAATCCAGCACTGACTGCTAGCCTACTACTACTGCGCTTTGTGCTAATTTGTGTTGACGCTATGAATCTACTATATGAGAATTACCTGTATCTACTAAATAATATTGAATATATTGCTTTTTCATGGAGAACCCAAATTTTATTCTCGTTGCTTCCACTTAATTGTCAATTAAGTTTCTCCGAGTTTCTCTCGATATCATTCCAGTATGAAGAATGAACATTCCAATAAAGCTCAGCTTTTAATCAGAAAGGCAATAATCGGCAGAGAAGTTTAAATAATTATACTTTTAATTTATTGTACATTTGTAAATATTAACTAAATATATTATATAAAATATATCGCTTAACAAAATGAAATTGCCGACGCTTCTGATTTTTAAACTAAATAGCTTCCATGTTTTACATAACATCATTTTATATTTTTTTTATAAATTTAGCTATAAGCTATTTATAATTATGTAATTTAATTAAAAAATATTCTTATTTTTCTGAAAAGTATTAATAAAATATATGCTTTGATTGTGATTTTAATTTAATTAATAATTAAATTAATAAGTTTATAAAACTGCTTCAAAATGTGATTAGACTTTAAAAATAAATATGTAATACCAGTCAGTTTGACTATTTTTCTTTTTTTTTTGAAAAAAAAAGTATACCTACCCTCCTACCTGCTCGAGGGTTACGAGATATTGGGATTAAGAAAAAAATACTTCGAAAAGGTATAGCCGGATAACATTGTGAAAAGTACCCTAGACTAGCGGTCGCCAACTTGTGAACTCATAACATTTTGAAAAATAATTATTTTTTTGAATTTCAAATTCAAATTTTTATAATTTCTAAATATAAATCTTTTGTTTTTAATTTTTTCTTAGTTTTATTATCTATAGTATATTATAGTATATTCTGTAACAAGTGTGGAATTAAGGGAAAACATTGTTAAGAATCCGTAGACATTGCCGGGGTCTGAGGTGATTCACTTTTATTTTTTGTATGGTAAATTTTACCCAATATCTGGTAGATAAAGCATAGGCAATAGTTAATTTATCTTATGGTTAGGCAAACAACAAAATTTATTAAAAACAGTAAAATTATACAATACGTTTCAGAAAATATGTCATATACCAGAAAAGTTTGACTTTTTGGGTTTCTTTGGACGAGTGATTCCTACATAACCCATAACTTCGATAGGTTTAATTCCTGGAATCTCTTGCTTAATGGTGTTGGTAATTTCGGCTTGGAAACCTTGAGCACCGGCAGCAGCTGCTTCTTCCGCATATTCAGGTGGAGCCGCTGCTGCGGCTTTCTCTGCAGCTTTGACAGCTCCTTCAAATACACACATAGCTTCAGCTTTTGCAAGCTTATCTACCGCTTCCAACAAATCAGTCTGTTGTTCGTGTCTAAGATCTGTTCCAATATCTATACTACTGGTGTGTGCATCTGCCAGAATGGACTCTTGGGTTTTAACTACCGAAAGAAGCGAAGGCGATTCTAAATTTACAATATTCTCTCCCAAAAATATATCATCGCGCCGCTTTTGCAATTCGTTTTCTACAGTTCGATCGAACCATTCCATTAAAGATTCTTTCCTCGGAGAACGTGCATTCGGATCCTCCGCATCAGTCATCTTTATAGGCGATTGATTTAAGAGAAAACTTGAATTGACGGTGCTTGAAGTTCTATCGAAGAAATTGCTATCATTCGGCGTTATATTATAATCTCTTTGCAAGTATTTGTCTGGTAACCTTAGCTAAAACGAAAACTTATCACAAAAAATAATTTTTTTAATCTGAAATTAATACTCCTCGTGCCTGTTCTCTGAAAATACTGCTAAGATCAACTGCATCAGTTATCTGAACGTCACTAGGCATCCAACTTAAATTATAATCGATTTGGGAACCAAAAGATTCGTGATGTGAAGGTACCGAAACGTTTGCTTTTGGTGTCGAATAGGCCGGCATGAAAGGTCCTCTAAATCCAGAATCAAAGGAATTAATTGGAACTGGTCCCTAAAACTTGACTAATAAGTTTGATGCAATTACTTTCGTTACCTATTGATTTACCAGCAAGTGACCAGAATTTACTGAACTTCCACTTGAATATTCCATTGATCTATCATGAGACATTCGCAGTGGTGTTGGTGGTGATCGTCTTACAGAATTGTTCGAAACTCGAGCTAACATACGCATCCTGTTAGGAGAGCGACTACTCGAGTTATTTAATCTCTCTTGTTCTTGTCTCGATCGTTGCTTGAAATTTAATTGAATTTATATTAATTTTATAAATATCTCATTTTTATGAAGTACTTACCATATTTGGAGAATCTTCCGTCGTTATTATAACTCGCCGTGGTTCCATCGTGATTTTATACTTACGCCGCGCCGTACAAAAATTTTCTAGTTAAATGTTGATGACACTTAAAATACGATGAACAGTGTCATTTTCATGTTTTTGTTTTATAATGAATCAAAATTGCTGATACTTGTACTAAAACCACGATAGAATATTTTGGCAACTCGGACTGTGTGCAAGGGGGCACGAAGAAGTTCCCGGTTTATGGTTTTTCTCTTATTTCTCGAAAATGGTTAGTCCTAACCAAAAAGTGTTTATGTACAAAATTGAAGCTAACAAAATTTATTATAAGAAGGTTCCTATTAATTTTTTTCGTATCTGTTCTAGTTTTCAAGTTATACGCTTGTAAAAGTGCACTTTCTTGTTTTATATTGTAGATAATGGTCAGAAAATTTTGGAGTAGATTATTAGCCCAAGACTTTTAGCGTTTGACCTAGAAAGAAAATTGTAAGTCTGAAAGAACTTCAAGTTATTAAATTGTATTTGATTTTCAAATTAACAACTTTAAGATCCGGAATAGTTATTTTAAAGGTATGAACTTCAAATTATTAGATTAGATCTCTAAAGTGAATCTTACAAAATTTTGCCTTGGATTTGCCCTGCGCAAGCAACTAACAGCTTATAGTAAAATGTTACCATAACAATGTTTAATCAATAGTAATATGAATGACGGTTTTTGTTGTCCAGGTAACATTTCTAATCAACAAATTGTTTCATTTTTTAAACAAGTATTATTATATGTTTTGACATATTTGACATTCTTCAATATTTTATTTGGTGAAATGCCTGCTTACCAAGAAGACCCAGTCATTGATGTTACATCTCCTGATTCCTCGATATTAATTACAACATTATCTACTCCATCATCAGAACAAAGTATTTCTCAAGAATCCGATTCCGATAGTAGTATTTATCAAGCTAATGATTTGAACTATTCAAAAATTTTAGAAATACCAGTCGAACCGAGTTTGAAAGACATTTTGGTAATATATTTCTTTATTCTACTGGGAATAAAATTTGTACTTTCAGATAAAGTCGGCGGGCACCGACGATTTAGACAGCATTGTTAAAGTAAAACTGCAAGTTATTGCAGTTGACTTATGCCTTCAACATCTTAGTATTTACACCCCAAATTTAACCGAGCTAATATTGGACGGAAGTGTTTTATTATCCTTGAGAGATTTGGGCTGCGATTTGAAAAATCTTAAAATTCTTCGTGTAATTCGTTGTAATCTGACAAGTTTGGATGGAATGTTTGGTCTAGAAAGCCTGGTGGAATTGTATGCCGGAAATAACAGAATCGAAGATTTAAGCCCTTGCGCTTTTTTACCATACATTCGAATTTTAGATTTAAGAAAGTAATACTTTGCGAAATTCTCACTTTAAATTTTTGAATCAATTTGAAATTTTTATAGAAATTATATTAAGGATATTAACACGGTAAGTTTTTTAGTCGTGTGTCCATATTTAGAACACATCGTACTTGATGAGAACGACGAACTGGTTAATACAGAGGAATATAGATCAGTCGTTAAAGAAATGCTTCCAAATTTAATCACCCTTGATAATATAGATTTTCGTAAAGGTACATAATCTTGATACAATATTTTTAAAAGTTTTAAATAAAAATGTGTGTATAGAAGAAAAGATGGAAATTCAGCAGAAAGAACCTGAAGTTTCGGGAACGTCTACAACAGGCAGCTCGTTCTCTAAAGAAGTATTTATAGTTGAACCAAACTCATTGAATCAATTTCTACACTTCTTTTACAGCATTTTTTACCTCAAATTAATATAAAACCGAAGAATGGTAATTTAAGTGGACGACGTTCATCAATTGATGGTGGTACGCAGTTTTCTGCAAATTTTCTTCCGAAAGTTATGTTACCTCAGCTCCAAAGACCTTCTTCTACACATTCTACTATTAGTTCGTGTAAGAATTTCCTCATCAGAAAAACTGAAAATATTTTTTTAAATTACTTAATTATTTTTTTTAGCTTCAGTTTCTTTTTTGCCAGATATAAAGCAAAAGAGCGTAAGATAGAACGCATAAAAGGGGTGTAGACTGTAAACGCACTCAATTTAAAGAAAAATTATTTTTTTCAAATCGAACATAATTCCCGAAAACTTCAAAATTCGAGTGCTAATACAAGTTTTTAATATAATTATACAAATTATTTACTTCTTTACAATATATTATATGTATTTGATTATATAAAATATATTTATATTTGTTAATATTGCATGTTTAAATTGTTCAATCCACTCCCGTTACGTAATTGCTCACTTCTAGTCTTCTACAACGATTTAAATTATATAATTGATTTTCACGCACTAGTGCGGAAAGTGATTTTGCATTTTCTTCGAATCTAAATTTTTTTTTGATGAAATCGTTATAAGTTATGACGTATTTTGTAAATATAATCAATGAAATTTTAAAATTCGAGTGATAAGGCCCAAAATCCGCAAAAAATTGAATGCTGCTACTGTATTGATTGTTTCCATAAGGTTAACCCCGCCCATAAAAGCAGTTTTGGGCATAAAATGCACTCGAGTTTGGCTAGTTTGGCTTGGGTGGCAAAAATGGGCGTGAATCGAGCTCGTTCGGCTCTAGGTGCCTTCATCCTTAGCATCGCTGTTCCGACCATCATGGTCCTGCAAATTTTTAATCATTTCCCAATCGGTTTTTCCAGTGGCGGCTTATCATAAAGGGCACAAGGGCACGTGCCCTCCCATCCTAAAACCAAAAACAATAGAACGATAGATTTTCATTATAAATAAATCTTTTAAAAACTACTTTTTTTATTTTGTGCCCTCCCACAAGAAAATATCACGAGCCGCCACTGGGTTTTTCCTGTTTCTTCTTCCGGTTCTAGGCTTCTCCGTGCTCTTGTTTGCTGTTTTGCTCGTTTTGTGTGTTTTTTCTAACTCTGTTCTGAAAATACAACAGTTGTTAGTCATTTAGTTCATTGTCCGGGGGTGGGCTGCAAGATCGACTTGGACCTCTTGTACCTCAGATAGTCTTTGAGTTAGTAATTACCCAACTCTTGGACCAGAGGGTTCCCAGAGGCCCTGGCCGATTCGTAGAGTCCAACTCTAGTTTGGAGTCCTCAAAGTTTCCTTGAGTAGTTTGTATAGAAAATTCGATTGAGTTTCCTTGTAGAGTTTCCCCACCCCAAAACTATCGCTACGAAAGAATTGCTTTTTACTTTTGTTGCACTCGGTAGTACAAGAGTATGCGAACTTAATTTTTCTGTAATTGGTGCGACTGATTTTAAAATTAAAAACTTTGACACAAAATATTTTGAAACATGCCACCTAAATTAACAGTTTCACAAAATGTGATAGATGTGAGTATTTTCAATAAATTGATATTTATATTAATTTCCATAAAATATCTAAAGCTCTCAGTTTGATGTAACTCAAACAGTTGGTAATCAAAACGGCGAACATATGTTTTATTTATTGTATCATTCTTGTAGAGACTCTCACAAGTCAAAGAGCATTGTTCCGGTAACCTCTATGGAGTTTTATACAAGAATACTCTGTATATAATTGGTTTTTATAAACACGATGAACAAAATTTTGACATTTTGCACAGTCTTCCGACCGAAGTTGATTTATATGGAATTGTCGAAGTGCACGATGGATTGATAAATGAAGAAAAAGTTAAACAAACAATATTTGATGTGGACGTTACCGATACTCCTATTTATATTTCATGTAAAATAGCCACCGATGACAATGTGTTGCAAGCATATTATAATGTGAATAATCGTTTGGAGAAGGCTCCTTATGAAGTCATAAGCGAATCTGCTATTTACTCACAATTTTTACATGTACGTCTAATGGTGCAATTGCCTTTTTCGTCCGAATTTGCTACAGGATCAATAAAAGATGGATTTGCTTCGTTACGTAAACAGCTTGCTCATGGACAAGTGGTGTTTAATTTTCCCAAAACCAACGTTTACATGATGGGTAGTGATAATGAAAACACTTTAATTGGACTAACTGGCGATCCCTCCGTTGGAGAAATTTGTAAACAGTCGACGGAAGCTAGTGAAGGTTGTGCTCCAAGTTACAAGAAAAAGAAAGAGAGCAGTTTACAAATTGTGAGTGTAAAATTAAAAGTAATATTAGCATAAAATTAACAAATTTTAGGATGTCTTGAGAGTAGTTATGTTTAAAAAAATCACCAGGGATTCGACATTAGATAACTTAAAGTTACATGCGCCGATTGTTCACGTTGACAAAAGTAACTTTTGCATTAAGCTTTGACAGTGTGTACATTTTGATTTAAATTTTAGGAAACTACAAGTCGTTAGCGTTAACTATTAATATAGATGCCCTTTCGTTAGTTCATAGGGAATCGAAAGTTGTGGAATTGTATTCAGTCTTGGTAGAAAGTTGCTGTCGTTATTTAAGATTGTTGGAACATCAGTTTTTGAAAAAGTTTAATGCTTGTGAAGGCAATTACAAAAACATATCAGAAATGGAAACGTTTCACTTTTTTCCTGAACCCTGTGGTCATTTTGTAACCAAAACATACTTCAAAAATGAATCAGATGACGATCTAAGTAAGCTTCGTAATTTTGTGAATATACAAGACATACAAGTTTTTTTGTAGGGGACGATAGACTTCTGCTGCACATTAAGTTCCTGTTACCTCTCAATCGACCTTGCTTTAAACGAGCAAATAGATTTGTTTTTAAAGGGGACGTGCAAGGAGGTGGGCCTTTGGTGAATGTACACGAAGAGATAAATGCCACCGATAATGGTAAATTATGTAAAAATTTTTAGATAACAAAATTAAGTTTTATCCCTGTTTTTGTAGAATATGAAAAATTGAAACGAACATTTTGGAAAATTCAAAAATTTACCCTCTCTGCACCTAATATTAATATTTCAAGTTCAAAATTATTTAGATTGGAGAAATGCTGTTAAAATTTTGTCTCAATAAATTTTTAATATTGTTATACATTGATAATCGTGTGGTTATATTTATTGTATTTTTAGGAGGTGAAATTGTTCTTGTTACGGGTAAATACAGTTACTACCACTACTGCCAGAACAATATGGATGACAATGGTTGGGGGTGTGCATATCGTTCATTACAAACGCTAGCTTCTTGGTTTCGTTGGCAGGGTTATACCGATAAGGTTGTACCTACTTTTCATGATATTCAGAAGTGTCTTGTTGATATCGGAGATAAACCTACAAATTTTATTGGCTCCAAACAATGGATTGGTTCGACCGAAGTTCATTTCGTTTTGAATACGTTGATGGACGTTACTTGTAAGATTTTGTATGTTAGTTCCGGAGAAGAAATGGGTTCGAAAGGACCAGATTTGGTTAATCATTTTAAGGTGAATGGATCTCCTGTGATGATTGGTAATTTTGTATAAAAAAATTTTGTGCCGTTAGGTTAATTAATGTTTTTTGTAGGAGGTGGTGTTTTGGCTCATACCATACTGGGTGTAGATTACAACAACATTACAGGAGATGTCAAGTTTTTGATTTTGGATCCTCATTATACTGGATCTGATGATTTAACCACAATACAGAAAAAGGGTTGGTGTGGCTGGAAAGGAGTAAATTTTTGGGATAAGTCTGCTTATTACAATATGTGTCTACCACAAGTACCGCAGTGCATTTAATTGTTAATATATTTGTTATTACGTAAATAACGCAATAATGGTTTATTACACTTTGCGTGCTAAGCATTTTAGCTATCTATAAATTGATATATTTTTTATTAAACAAAATGTTATGTATGTGTGTTGGTTCAATAAAAAATGATGGTTTAATTTTTAATTTGCCTATTTGCTGGTTCTTAATAGGCATAGTGCGTCAATTTTGCTAACATTTTTATGCCCATGTGGCAAAACTGTAGCTACACTATTTTGTGACGTCACACTTTTCTAGTCCATTACTTCCGAGGTTTTGATAATAAGAACAATTAAATTTGCATATTTTCTTATGTTTTATTTGTACTTGATAGTATAACAATCAAAATTTTTCAACATCAAAAAAACAATTTAGAAATTCTACATTTACTCGGATATAAAAAAAATAAATGACACATTTTCTAGAAAGAACCTCAAAAATTACAGTTATTTTTGAGATAGGATTTATTTATGGTGTACAAAATAACAACTACGACTAATTGTACAAGAATTTAACAAAAATAATAGACTATGTAGGAATGGTTATGGTGGAATTCAAAAGTTGATTTATGATTAATTAATAATCAAATAACTTACGAGGACTAGTTTAAAACAATGTCAACAAATTGCTAGTGAAATGTAAACTAAACAATAAATTTGCACAGCCTATTAACATATAATACAGTAAGGCACGTCACAATACGTAAAAATATGAAAATTCGTAATTTTGTGCGAATTGCAAAATGACTTATTAACTTCCTTTCAATAAGCCATACGCAGCACCTAATGCCCAACTGATCTCGTGACCATTCACTTTCTTGAACAACTAAAAGCAAGAAATTAATTTAAATAAAAACGTAGTAGGGGAAACTTACAAATAGTTTAGTATCAGGTCGAAGACCAAAACCGTTTTGAAGCAAAGACCAAATGAAGGTCAAATCCAAACACATAAATGGTTGTTCCGTATTTGCCACCTTACACACTATAAAAAAAGAATTAAGAATTTTATAACTGAATACTAAATCTTTCATACCTAATTCTGCTTGCTCTTTAAAATCAGATACCTTCAGTTGTCCCCCTTTTAGTCCATCTAGAAATGACAAAAATTTAAATAATTCTCTATTTTATTTTGTACAACCTTACCGATAAGTCCAATTTCAGAAGCCCTATCGAAGTAATAACTGAAAGCATTAATTTGTTTTTGGGGTAATTCGCCTATGGCTTTGGCCTTCAATTTTACATAGTTTGTGATCAACTCGGAACAATCACTAAAGCTAACAATAGGGGTTTCTTCTGCAACTCGATAAGCATTTCCAGGGGTTTTTAAAGTTGGATAATTTTCTTGCAATCCAGAAACAAAATAATCTGTCCCACCAAAACTAAACTTTTTGCTTTTAATAATTGGATTCACACATTCACTAGTTACATTCTTAGCATCTCCTTGATTACTAGTAATTATTTCTTTCCTTGCTGCCATTAAACCTAAACCAAGGTAACTATGGGTGAAAACTGGTATAGTACCTTGTGGAGCAATTGCTTGATGAATGTATTCCTTTTGAGAAAGTGTTTCAGGTGTTGTTGGTGAAAATGTTACCTGTGTGGAACCACCCCCAAGATCTAGAGCAGCAACAGTTTTTTCTGGATTTCCACCAATACGTTCTAGAAATATTTGCATTCAACTTACGATCTTACGATATTTAAAAATAATTTACCAAGCAAAAAGTTGATTGTAAACCAAGAAAATATTCCCTCATCAGTTCCATCCATTATTTCAACGGATTTGTCGTTAGTCAAAAATGGAACTCTATCGAAAAGGTTTTTGACCGAATTCAACAAGTTTTCGGCTTTATGTGTTGGTAGTAGACGTAGCCCAGCAGTTGCTCTTAAAATCAAAGGAGTTTTGGTCCAATATTTTTCGGGAATTTCCTTCTTGGCCAATTCCAACAGAGAATTAATCGATGCAACGCCCTAATGATAAATTAAAATATATACAGTGTGGCTCACACAAAGTAAATATAGTAGATAAAAATTAACGAAATTGTCATTTAAATCTGATGTAAAAATGAAGGAAATCATACCATACTGCAAAAATGATAACATGCTGATCTAACCCCTATCGAACCTTTGACATCAGATGAAAACACCCCTTCAAACTGGTCAAGATCGTACCATCCCCGAATTAAAGAAGAAATTTCAAGGAATTTGGAATAATTTTGAACTGCAGTATTTTAAAACTTTAGTTTATAATAAAAATTTATTCGAAAAAATGAAATTCTGTTATATATTTCTTTGGTCCAATTCATGTGCGACTGAGCTTGTAATACAACTGCCTCTAATAAGCAAACAGCGGAACTTAACAATTTAAGTAACTCTGAACACTTGTAAAATATTATTTACTGTTCTATTTAAAATAAAACAGTTGTTTATATTTTACAGTAGCAGTCATGGAAATTACATCGAGAATTTCAAGCCAATTTTTAAATAGTTGTAATCGACTCGTTTTACTCAATTTTAAAAATTGAAAAAATAATTCCCGATGAAATTTCTACGACCGCTACTGGATATTTAAAAAGAACCCTATTTTATGCCAAAATATCTGGTTTCTAGGAACTGTTGCCAAAAAACTATATAGTTATTTCAATATAAAATATTATGGCATATTTACGTCAAGCCAAGTTTAAGACGAGTATTTTCAAATGGATTACTGCAAAAGCACGGCCTTAAAGAAATTATATTTAGAAATTTTAAGTTCAGTTACAAACTCTTGAAAACAAAAATTTAGATAAATGAAAAATTTTGAATAGATTAGAATTGAAAAGATTAAAAAATGTAAATAGAAACTAATTACGGTCAGATAAAAGTTTGTCAAAGTTTGGAAGCTATAAATAACTCACTTTTTCTGGATTATCAGCAAAGGATGATAACCCCGGCTTTGTATATTCAAATAATTCCTTGTCGAGAACCAAGTGGCCATCTAAAAATCAAATTATTTAGAACTAAGTATGGTTACATAATTTGACACTGAATTTGAGATTCAATTTTTTAGAGGTTTATAAGAAGACTCACCTATGAATGATTCGTGAAATGTAAACGCAAGCACTCGAGAACCTGTACTGCCAGCGTCGATAACAACGGCATGAACTGGTCTATCGTAACCAAACGATTTAGCTATCGTATCAACGGTACGGTGTCCTAAATGCCATGGAATGTAATCTATGTACAAAACTGCAAAGAAACACTTAGTAAGAACCAAAAATTGAGCAGATAACCCCACTTACTAATAAAAAGTGTTAGGATGGTTCCACTTACAACTAAGCATAACAAAGAACGATACAAAGATGTGTTTTGAGTATCCTGACGTTTCCTTTTAGGCAATGGTCGATTAGTTTGATCCTTCAGCTAAAATAAAACGTTAAAATTATCGCAAGTCACAAACAATTTGTTGGTTAATTTTAACTTCAAGCAATCCGGTTAAATTTGCAATCAACTCGACAAAAACATAAAAACAAAATCACAATTTTAGTTTATCACTTACTAGGCTATACATGAGAAATCCTAAAAATAAATAAAATCATCAATTTTGCTATATATTCCAATTTAAAAACTAGTAAATGACGTGGTATTACAATTAAATACTAGTACTTCGCCAGAATTCAAGGTAGATAAAAAAATTCAAGGTTTATTTTTCCAATTTTTTCTTTGATTTAAGATAATTTTGAAAAACTTACCTTGCGTCTCCTAAGTTCAGAATTCATTGTCGATAATTTCTTATTCCAATTGTTGAACTAAAACTATACTAAGTTCTACAACTACAATTTCACTTTTTCCTTGCAAGTATTGATTTTTATTGCGTAAGTAGATTTTATATAATTAATTGATAGGTAGTTAGATGTCCACACCAAGGTGAAAATTTAACAAATGAATCCGAACTGCTGGCTTATCAACTCAAAGCCCCACTCTTGTCACTTTTTACTTGTTATGTAATTAAGTTAATAACTAATTTATTATTATCAATTTAAACTTTGCTGTATCATCGTTTATATAAATGTACAGGGTGATCTCTTTAAACGACCAAATTACATATTTTTAAACACTTTTGTGTGTAAATATGTAGAAAAAGAAGAAGAAATTTCAGGATAACATAATTAACCAACTAACTTTCTTCTGACTGTCTCCGTACTTCGGGGGGTACGTAAACCTTGATAAGTTTTTCGTCTTGTATAAAGTTAATATTTACAGTGAGTGTAAAAAGTATTCGTACACTCCTATGTTGGCAATGCAAAATGAACATTTTTAAGCCGTTTTTTGTCATATAAAAATTGAATTTAGAGCAAAACTTTATAGACATTTTTTGTTGCAAATTTCATCCTCTTCAATTTTGTTTATATACAATTTTCTATTTTGTCGCACCGTTTCTGACTCACAGCGACTTAAATTAGACTCGGTAAAATACAAAAACTATTGTCATCTATATCTCGGAATCGGTGCCACAAAATAGAAAAATGTATATGAATAAAACTGTAGAGAATGAAATTTACAAGAAAAAATGCCTATACATTTTTCTATTTTGTCGCACCGATTCCGAGATATTTTACCGAGTCTAGGTTTAAGTCCCTGTCAGTCAAAAACGGTGCGACAAAATAGAAAATTGTATATAAATAAAATTGAAGACGATGAAATTTGGAACAAAAAATGTCTAAACAATTTTTTTTCTAAAATCGATTTTTATATGACAAAAAACGGCTTAAAAATGTTCAATTTGCATTGCCAACATAGGAGTGTACGAATACTTTTTACTCTCACTGTATGTAGTTAGACTGGTAGATAGTAAGATTTTGTATTGACATTTTTATATATCTAATCAGAATATTATCCAACAGAAAGATAAAGTAATGTAGTACTCAGTATAATAAGTGCATAATCATGCATGCCGATAATCAGAACTTATATTTTAAACCAGTTTAATGCGCTTTATTTCAGTAATATGGTACTAACATCTAGGTAATCAGGTATTTGCACATGTACCTAAATGAAAAGGTCACATTAATCTGGAAATAGAACCGGAACTTTTCTAATATTTTTTTCAATTGGTTCCAATTTCACTCAAGGTTAATAACCTGTTTTTATTTTAAATCCTGATTTAACTTGGCCAAATACTCAAATTTAGCAAGATTAGCACGACACTGAATTAAATCAATACAAATAAGTTTTTCAAACATAAGCAACAAATTACTTACAAAAATGTAATCAAATTTTTAATTTTCTATATTATGGAAAAATTCCGCCCTCCGCCCACCTCCGCCCATGTTCATACATTTTCTTACCCACTGGTTCACGTCGCAACTAAACAAATTGTTGTGGTTTGAGGTTACGCTAGTATCAAAAAATATTGCAAATCACGCCGAATTGTCGTTTTACTCTTCGTTTAATTAAAAAGTAATTTTATTGTTATATACTATTAACAAAAATGAGTTCTATTGGCACTGGGGTAAGCTTTGGTTATTATATTTCTAGAAATTCTCACGATAAGCACTTTTTCTGTAAACTAACCCCCAAAAATTTGTAGTACGATCTTTCTGCCTCTCAATTTTCGCCCGATGGTCGTGTTTTCCAAGTAGAGTATGCTGTAAAAGCAGTGGAAAACAGCGGTACGGTTATTGCATTAAAAGGAAAAGATGGTGTGGTGTTTGCAGTCGAGAAGTTGGTAACTTCAAAATTGTACGAAGCTGGTGCTAACAGACGAGTGTTCACAATCGACAATCATGTTGGAATGGTGCGTTGATTTGCATGAACAATGAAATTCAGTTTTAATTGTGTATATTTGTGTTCTTTTAGGCCATTTGTGGTTTGATAGCCGATGCTCGTCAAATTGTGGATATAGCTAGGAAAGAAGCTTCTAATTATAGATCACAATATGGCACTAGCATACCTTTGAAGTATTTGAACGA
Organism: Cantharis lateralis; assembly: GCA_963170105.1. Lineage (NCBI taxonomy): Eukaryota > Metazoa > Arthropoda > Insecta > Coleoptera > Cantharidae > Cantharis > Cantharis lateralis. The sequence goes on along the minus strand of OY720627.1, from coordinate 34,931,544 downwards.
TCGTGTTAGCATGTACATGCATGCATATACATTATACAGTGCTGTCAGACCGTACGGTTGTAGTGTAATTTTAGGCAGTTACGATGTCACAGACGGGCCTTCCATGTACCTGATCGATCCTTCTGGTGTCAGTTATGTAAGTAAAGCTGCTAAAAAGCATTTTAATCAAAGTTAATTGATATAACTTTAGGGTTTTCATGGTTGTGCTGTCGGAAAGGCTAAACAATCCGCAAAAACTGAAATCGAAAAACTTAAACTAGGTAATATGACAACAAGGGAATTATTAAAAGAGGCTGCAAAAATTGTTTACATTGTACATGACGAATTAAAGGATAAAAATTTTGAACTTGAATTGTCTTGGGTGTGTGCTGAAACTAATGGTTTGCATGCAAGGGTTCCAAGCAATGTTTTCGCTGAAGCAGAAAAAAGTGCTAAACAAGCAATGGAGGCGGACTCTGATTCGGATACAGAAGATATGTAATTTTTATGTTTCATTCATTCAAATTTATTTTGTACACCGTTTATTATATAATTAAAATAAATTGCTAACTCTGAATGTGGATTATTATTAATTTATCATCTATGATAAAAAGATAAAAGTTGGAACTATCTGCTAACGTATAAAACAAAGTAGAAATCTCTAGAAATGCAGATTTTGAAAAATTCCCGAAATATTTAATTTGATTTAAATTATTGCAAATTTTTTAATGCCAATGACAAATCGGTGTCGGATATTGCTAATTTCTTTTTAATAGCAACCTGTATATTTTTTTATATTAAGTTTTATCAAGTTCATGATCTTCTATTAATAGGGTCTATCTATCATAAAGTGTAAAATTTATTGCCTCACCGAGCGACCTCGAGGTCGCATTTTCTTGCAGGATCTATTGATGCTTCGGTTTCTAACCTGACGAGACGTTCGGAATGGATCGCTTTCTCTACGTTTCCCGATAATAAACTTTTACTCGTATATCTGTTTTTATTCGGCTACCCGGAATAGGTTTTATTTTCCATATACCCCTCATAAAATAATTTCTTCATGGCGATGTTCACTAATTTTTCTTTTAAATAGATATTTATCAACCGCTTGACAAAACACTAATATGTTGGTCTTGGAAAACTTTCTGTAAAATGAATTGTGGAACAAATTAAATTGCAACTTCCAAGTTTCATTTACATAATATGTAGACATCGCAGTCAATTTACATTAGAAAAATTATTTTTTCCGTTAGTTGGTGAATCATAGAAATAAATTCTATATTAGGCTTACCAAATTCAAAAAAACAGTAATAAGTTTAAATCTTGCTCTCGGCATAAAAATAAATTGTAAATAGCTGCAAGTTTTTGAAGATACATTCTGAATCCTCGAATCAAATTCATGGATTTGTCTACAACCGTGAAAGAAAAACGAGCAAAAAAATTACAAGTTCCATTTATTTCACATGACCGCCTAGATCGATAAGAAGCAAACAAGCTTTTACTTACCCCTCGTCTAATTCTAAATAAGATTTTCAAAATAAACTAATTAAGAAGTCATGCAGATTTTGAAACACGTGAGAATAAAATTGTTACAACAATGAACTATTATTCAATATTTTAATGTATATTTAAAATATTTTTAATTTAAAATACATTCTATGTATTGATAATTTCACAGCCGTTTTACTATCACTGGGCTTAAATAGTCACCTCTAAATAAAAGAGGAAACGTTTGATTCGTAACAAGTTTTTACAAAATAATAGCAAAAACTCAATACTGGACTTTTTTAAACATTAAACTAGAAATCTAAATGAAAAATTTTAACAAACGTTAGCAATATAATAGTTAAAAGTACATAAAATTACTTATGAATTTAAAAATACAGAAATAATAATTACTTTCTGTACTTTTAAGAAATAAAAATTAAAAGTTTAAAAATAATAAATACTAAAAAAATAAAGTTGGAGTATAAAATTTAGGCGCTTTTACAAAGGTAATAAAAATCACAGTTTTAAAATCACTCCAAGTTGTGTTCATAAAACATAATAAATTAAAAACGAATAGTATGTACACACACAAGTTAAATTTGATATAAAAATTGGATTCAAGGTATAAAACAGAGGGTTAGGTATAAAAATTGGTAATTCAATAAAAACTCCAATTAATTTGTCGCAAATTATTTTTTATCATAATCCTAAAAGTGGATTGATTATACAATCTTCTTTCAACTGATGTCTTCTCTCTTCATAATCCACAATGCTAAAAACTATAAATAAAAGTTAAACCTTAAAACTGATTTACATTTTTTCAATTATTACACATAAATTAATATGCCGATTATAATAACTTTTTTAACTTAATTATAATGTTCAGAAAAATGTTATACGCAACAAAGCGATGCACATAAATATACATTCAATGTAGGTTATAAGTTTATTTAACTTAGAACTAAACATGATATAAAAAAAGAAGTACAAAAAAATGTTCCATATCAATGCCGTGACCTATGCGACTCATCTCTACGATCCCGTTCCCTTTCCCGTTCAGGTTCTCGCCTTCCTGATTCTCGTTCTCTATAACGGTCTTCGTAGTATCTTGATTTAGATGCAGTGTCTGCAGTAGGATCTACCACTTCTGGTGACTTTCTAGGTCTTGATACGCGAGTACTAAAACAAACAATGCAAGGATACAGGAGAAAATAATATTTCACAAAAGCTTCTTCATTAAATCAACATAAAATGCTTTATGGTTTCCAGACATAGAAACAAATTTTTTAAATGCGATAGAATAAAAACACAGAAATTCTTTTTCTTAAAATCTAAAAATTTAAGCATAAAAAAGACAACTTACGTATCCTCTGCTTCTCTATCGCGGTAATCCCTTTCTCTTTCGCGTTCCCTTTCACGGTCACCTCCTCTACTACGTGAACGTTCACGTTCTCTCTCGCGTTCCCTATAATCATTATAATAACGATCTCGATCCCTTTCCCTGTCTCGTTCACGATCCCGATCACGACTTCTCTCACGATATCTAGAAGAAGACCTTTCTCTTCGGGTTCTTCTGTGAGAACGGTCTCTTGATCTAGACCGATCTCTACGACCTGAACTGTAACTTTTATCTTCTATGCCTCTCAAGGTATCTTGCAATGAACTGATTAGGATCTTGCACCGATCATCATGGGCCACTTTTGATTGTTTTATCAAGGAAATAGCTGTCACCAATGTTTCAATAGCACTTGCATATTCTCCTGCGGCAGCATCTGACACTGCTCTAGCTATTGCCGAACTTGACACTGTTCTGTTTCTTGACATTATATCCTCAAATTCTTGTTCACTGATTTGTGATACATCTGGTCTGTGCTCTGGTACAGGAGGTGCCCCATAGGGAGACTGTTGTACATTACTTGGCGGTCCATAGCTATGAGGTGGTCCATGTGGCGGAACTTGTGTCGGGCCCATTGGTGGACCATGGGGTGGTCCATGTGGATGTGGTGGCCCATGAGTTGGAGGCATCCCTGGTGCCGGTTGCATACCTGGATGCTGCATCTGTGGTGGTGGACCACCTTGTGGGAAAAACGCAGGATTAACATGTGGAGCTGGAGGTCCTTGAGGAGGACCTTGCTGTGGTCCAGGTGGTGCGCCCATTGGTGGTGGTCCACGAGGACCCATATTAGGAGGAACTTGCATTGGGGGTCCCTGTGGAAAACCTTGCTGCATTGGTGGTCTATTCCAATCAGGTCTTGGTGGACCTTGTGGAGGTGGTCCTTGATTTGGTGGACCTCTTGGTGGCCCTTGCATTGGTCCTTGCGGAGGACCTTGAAACTATAAAAAATGAAATTACAAATTAGAAAAATAAAAATGAACCAGAGTGTGTAAATTTTATGTCAACTTACCATCTGAGGTCTAGGGGGTCCTTGCGGACCACCAGGAGATGGGCCCGGTCGCATTTGGGGTGGAGGTCCTTGAGAGGGTCCATTTGGACGAGGACCATTCCATTGAGGATTTTGAAATCTAGGTGGACCTTGATTCATTTGACCTGGAGGACCATTATATCCGGGTGGTGGTCCTTGTAATCTAGGACCACCAGGACCTTGCATGTTTGGATGAGGCATAGGACCACGCATTGGAGAGCCCATAGGCATTCGAGGAGGAAAGTTCTGATGGGGACCTGAAGAGAGATGTGGGTTAGACTGGCTGGGATGTTGACCACGAGGACCAGAGTTATTAGGAGGAGAAGGACGAGTTTTAGACTGACTTTCGAAAGTGCTTAAAGCTTGCTTAGTGGGTAGGGTGACTACGGGATTTTGCCCATTAATTTCTTTTTTAGGTAATCTTTCCATGCAAAGCCGCATGCTTCCTTCAGAGCCCATAGAAATAACACAAAATCCTTTGGACTGTCCATTTGCTCTGTGTTCAAAGAATTTTACTTCATGAAAATCATTTACACCAATTTCTCGAACAGCATCCGTTATATCTTGATCGGTAGTCCACTAAAAATTAAACATATAATTCTGTAATTGAAAAATAGATAATAATATATAGATAAATCAATGAAGTAATCAGTCAGATAACAGCAATACCAATTCACGTTAACAAATCTAATAGGTTAATAATAATTAATAATAGGTCTAATAGATTCGTATCTTAGAGATACCTTGAGGTGAAAAAATCGGGCATTAAAGCCAGTTTCGTCAAACAAAACAAATCGAGTTCAAGTTACTTGTTTAATTACTTTATCAACACTAACGGCGAGTAAAAATATTTATATCGCATAGGTGAAATGGCATTGTCGAATTAATATCTTTTAAGAGGTTATACACTTTCGTGACCGGCATGAATTAGTATCATTTCAAATATGCATTTAGGCGAAATAGCATAATTTTGCAGATTTCTGGTTATAGCATGCGACTGACAGTGTACCAATTAAAATAGTAATTGAAATTAAATATCGAATGCAGTTAAGTTTGTTTTTGCAAAAAAAAATTGTGCTTACCCATGTCAAATTTCCAACATATAATTGATGTCTTCGTCCAATAGTATTTGGGGTAATATTATTACCTTGAGTTTGATAAGATGTACCGTTTGTGTCTTCATTATTGGTATCGGTGTTGGACTGATGATTTGTTTCAGAATTTTCACCTGAAGCTCCTCCAGCCGGTGTGGATATAACATCATCATAAAGGTCTACATTATCACCCCCAAAGTCATCCTACAAAGAAATATTTAATTAAATGTCAAAATAGTATTCCCTAGGAAATAAAATGCCGGTAGGGACGCGCACTATTGCTGCTACGTTAATCGTTACGAAGTGTGTAAAAGCATTAACCTGAAGATAAACTATTGCAAAAAAACCGTGATGCACCTTTATAGTTAGGAAATAACGATAATTTTACTTACTTGGGCGAAATCTTGGTCAATATCGTCCGCGTACAAATCAATGTCGTTTTCCGCCATGATGTACGCTAACATACATTCAGGAACGCTAGTGCGGTATGGAAACAAGATGGCGCTAGCAAAACACAATCTAGCAAACAATAATTCCAGTGGCGTGCCTTGAAAAATTATTAGCTGATAGCTAATGTAGCATGTAGTCGTAAGCGTAGGAATCAACACTACACAGTTGAATAAGTTGTCTTCAATGTTTTGAAAAAATGAAAGTTACAAAATCAACTTTTATTTTTAATAATTAATATTCCTAAAATAAAATCGGGTATTTAATAATTGAAGCTAAAAATATAAAATATACTCAAAAAGAGGTCTGAGATCATAAGGAATGGTATCGGATTAAAAAATTTTATTCTTAACCTAGGTCCTCACAGCAGCGAATTGCGATTGCATTCTGATTGGTGAATAGAATTTCATGACATAACTTTTGACCAATCAAAAGTAATCAGACAAAAATCCACAGATTGTTGAAAATTTACACTAAAGCAACAACATTTTCTTTATATTTTTGCAATTATTAATTGTTTGAATTGGTTTAGGAGACCGAAACGCGTCACCAAAGATAATAAAACTGCAAGAAGAAAACTAATTGGATTTTATTTATTAAAAAAAAAGAAAAAATTTGAAGGTGTGGATCAATTAAATTAATAATTTGTAGAGCAATATTGGTATTATGAATCGTCATTGTACATTTACTAACATTTTTGAAAAGTTATGAATTTTTAAAAAGTATAAAACTTACAGAACTCGAGCTAACAACACTAATTTAGCTGGCAAGGCATATATTATGGGCAATATGATTGTTTTATTATCGATTTATTAATAAAATTAAATTTCATAAAGCTTTCCTTGTTTGTATAATATCTACTAATACTAAATAAGTACTTAGCTATAGAGCTATTTAATGAATATTATCCCCAATAATTATTTTTCACCATTAAAAATCATTTAATAAACTCCAATTAAAAAATTTTTAAAAATGAAAAATAGCATAAAATTATGCTCTTTATTAAGATGTCCAAGGTGTAAACTGCCCTTGGAGCAAAAAGGTCAAGAAGAAGAAGAAGAATCAAGCATTACGAGATGTTTCCCCCGCGATATTCTTACCCAATTAGAAATAACCCCCGTTGTGGTCCAAACAGGACCATTAGGCAATAACAGAGGCTGCTCCTCATCTCTGCATACAAAGCTTCCAACAAGAAGATAATTCCCCACGAAATCTGACGATCTTAATTTCGTAGTTCAACCCCAACCTTCTCAAGGATAAATACTCTCCCGACCACTTTCACGACGTTTTTGAAGACGAGATGAACGATGTCTTAAAAGAAGCCACGACCACAGCACTGTCTCCCCGACGAAATCAAAGACCTGATCCGTCTCAAAAATCGGCAAGCGACAAATCACCTATCCCAAACAAACTATTAGCTGGGCGACAGGCTGGTAAGTGGTAAATCTCTCTTTTAAGAATCCTGCAGCCTGGCAGCTAGTCAAGTCTTCCACACAAAAGAAGACTACCATCTCTACCCTCGACCGACCTAACGATCTCACCCTCAGTAATGATGACAAAGAAAACAGGTGAAAAAAAATCAAATTAGATAGCTTACAGCTAGAACTTTATTATTATTAGGAGACCACATTTCCGTCAGAAGAACAGAAAAAACTCAATATTGAAAACTGAAAACTCCATTCTTTGGGCAAAGTCAAAAAATCAGAAAAAATATATAGACTACTATAATAACTTTCTTAAATTTTTACGCAAAATTTTATCGACTTTAATGTTGATATTAACTATTTTGGGCATATGATGTACCGCAAACGGCCACTTTAAGGTTTAGTGATTTTTGGGATCTTCCTTAAATCATAGTGTGAACATTTTCCAGGTCAACTTTAGCTTTTAAATTACAACTTTTTTTTCAGCAGATGCAGATTTTGTATGAAAAAATACACTACTTTTGATTTTTAATCAAAGCTTCTAGTTTTCGAGTAAGATGTGTTGAAACAAAATAAAAACATTTTAATAAAAATCCAAACTGAAGATGGTCAATCGATATTTTTGAATTTTTTAAAAGTTGTAGGTTTAAAATTACCGCGGCAAACCAAAACAATACCAAATTTGAAACCAATAATAGGTTAAAAAATTATGTTAATTTGTTTTATGTGGCAATTTTGAGTTGATTTAAATGTCACAACAAAAAAGTCACTAAAATAAATAAAAATAAATTTGAAATGAAAATCTTTTTTAATTTTTTTAAGGCCCTAATTGTTGCTGAAAAATTATGAAAAAATTCACAAAAATTTATTTTATTATTTGTAACCTTCACGATTTTTTTCATAATTTTCTTTCGACGAAAAAAGTTAGGGATTGAAAACCAAAAAACCTTTTATTGTTTATTTGGGATTGTATTGCAGGAATATAAGAGAATATATTCATAAAAGACTGGATATTTGTAATCATTTTTATTCTAAATTTTAATTGCGATTATTAAACAATGCTTTTAAGGAAACAAAAATACATTTCATCATTATACTACTACATATTTACAATAAAACTATGTAAAACATTAAATTTTGAACGTAGAATATTTTATTTAATGTCATGTTGCAGCAACATTTATTGTAATATAGGTAATTACATAATCTAAACAGTTGAAAATAATTGTAGCAAGAAACCTTTACAAGTTAGGTTTGCATTTTTGCCTATAATACATATTATGCAATTTTGATTTATGTTAAACAAAAATATTCTTTTTTTAATATAAAAAAATTCGTAAAAAAAGACAATCGATAAACGTTACGCAATTGTTTTTTAAAAATCGCCAACAAATTTACAAATTTATACCACCAAATTAAAATTAAAAACCAAAATTTTGTCAGTGACGTTGCTAGAGCTGACAATAATTTTTGGGCAGTGCAGTGTGACGTCTTAATTAAAGGAATGTACTGCATAGCTACGTTTAAAATTAAAACTTAAAATTAGTACAATACTTTTTGGCAGTTTTCGTGAATAAAATTTAATTTTCAATAAAAATAAAATTGTTAACTAACATTCAGTATGATACAAACTTAAACTAAAACCTTTTCAACAATCAAGAGTTAACGAAAAATAATTAAAACAATTCTAGCTATGCCACTGCAATATTTTGTATTATTATTATTATTAGGAAGTAAAAAAATCACAGAAAAATATGAGTTTTAACAATAAAATTTTTATAATATACATTTACTTTTGAATAGCTGTACATATAGTGAATTCGATACTGCTTAACAGCACTAAGCTGTTAAAATTTATCAACTTGAGGATTAAGTTTGTACTAAACTCTCGTTTTGATTTTTTATTAAGAGTAGTAGGAAGTTGGTAGGAAACATATTTTCGCTTTGATAAAAAGTAAAAAAAAGTTGCTTAAATAAATAATAATCTATACAAAAATTTGAACAGAAACAAATGGAGGGACATCGTGGGCTCTCTTAAATGTAACTACAAAACAATTTGTTTAAAAATGTACAATTCGATAGTTGGTAGGTAACGTGGATGAGAAAAAGCTTAAGTAATACTCGACGATTTAAGCCAAAACACAGATTTTTAACTTCCTTTTCTCTTCATTAAAAAAAATATTAATAATACTGAAACAAAAATATAAAACAATTTCGTTATCAAATTCAACATTTACGTGATGATCTTGATGAATACCTATGTGAAAAATGTACATCTATGATTGTGAAATTATCAAACAAAATATACATAATTATCTTTATTATAAATAAACTAAAAATGATGATGATTTATGGATGTGTGTAGCGAAACTTTCTGCAGGTAAAAACGAACAATTTGAATGCAGATTCACACACTCTAGTCTGGCACATGAATATGTTTGATATATTTTATATATAATACACTAACCAATATCACAACATTATGGAAACTTTCTTTGTCTATCACTGCTGTCACGTAAACATTGCATTTAATAGTCAGCAGTTTCATTTTGACTATTTTGCAATTCGGTAATAGAGAATGGATCCATGCTGACAATGCATCATAGTAAAAAAAACTGCATATAAATTCAGTCATCTACAGAATACTGCACGATGCAGAACAACAACTACTGTTTCCACCTTTGCTTTTTTGTCGTTGATCTGGAACAAATTCAAAAATTTAGATATTTTTTCTTATTTAAAAATATTATACTAAAAATTTTTTTATTTGTTTCAAATAAATATTTATTTGTATTTTGCGAATCAAATAAAGCCGAATAAAGGTTTATTTGTTTCAAATAAACTACATAGGTTTAGCTTTATTTGATTCAAAATCTATTATATATTTCGCCAAATACAAATAAATTGTTTTTCAGTGTACAAATCAAAATCCTAACGGAATTTTCATCAATAAGGAAGAAAGCAGAGAGTTATGAATTTTTTTAAAGCTTCGGCAACGCTTGATTTTGTATACACAAGTTATCCATCATTACAAAAAAATTTTCATATTAACTCTTTTCACTATAAGTACCTACTTCAATTATTTGTTATCTTTATTTATGACGTACTTGTCAATGAAACATAATTAGTTTTTATAAATGAAGTGCTAATTACAACATCATAAGCATTGACTATTAACATCTGCTAATCTGCGATATAGACATGGATTAATTAGGATTTGCCTGAAGAAAAATGCCGAAAGCAAACTTTTTGGCCAAACCGAGCTAAAAAATTAGGCCATACAGAGATCATATTATAAAATTACAGCACCGCTGTAGATTACTTAGCCTATCTGGTATGCTCGGGAAATTTCATGCCAACCTTTTAGCAAAAAACCGTAACAAAATTGGTTAATAAATAAAGAAATTAACTCCTATCGGTGCCGGTCGCGAATAGATTAACGAGATAGTGTTGAATGGATTACAAACTTATAATTCAAACGCAGCTGTATGTAAGCTATGGAGGTATCTGATAAGAACGTTATAATTTCAGAACGAATACATCAATATTCAGGCGGCCAACTACTGTAACCGAAATTTTTTTAAAAATATTTTTATAACTGATATAGTGTCCATTATTGAAACCTTTTAAATAATTGTATTTTGTACAAAATACAAAAAAATAAATTTAACTATTGTAACTTATAGCTGTCTGTGCTTGTCTTTAGGATTCGAAAGTATCAAAATAAATGTTAAAATATATACCAGCCCTTTTAAACCGTCCTTATTATTGAATTGATTTTTTTAAATATTTTTTTTACAATTTGCTGCATTGTTTCTAGCATCCGTGGTTGTGCACTAATTACTATACCCTCATTCCTTGTTTTTACGTATGCAATTAGTATATCTATTCTTCAATTCACATATTTGCTGCACTATACAAATAATGTTAGGTACAAAGTACTAGTACAATTTTAAAAAGTTTTTAAAATAAACTACACGAAAAAGTTTAAAAACATGTTTATCAAAAACAACATTTTTCAAGTCAGCTGCGCATTTCCCAAAAAAACTACAAGGCGGATGGACTTGAATTGTTGAAAAATTGTTTGAAAAAATTCTAACTCTTAATAGCTTTAACAGTTTTTTCAAAATTGAATTCCTAAACATCAGCTTGAAAAACTTACAGTAGTTGACCGCCTTAAGATTACTTTACAGCAGGTGTTAGTAGTATACTTAATAAAAAAGTTACGCATTTTTGTAATACGAAAATCATCAAAGTTTGTGCTGGTCGTGAATGGATTAATGAGATTTTCATTTACAATGTGAAATTAACTTTTAATTTCTAATTCAAAAAAAGTACAAATACAAATTTGTATTTACATTTAATAATTAATGAAATAAAGTCACATAAAAACTTTTACAAAATCCCTGATGTTAAAAACGAGGACTGAAAAAGATTAAACTGTGATTCGAAATATAAATATTATCCAGAAAAACACTGTTCACGGGCTTAAAATCTTTTTGGTATTGACCGGTTTTGCTTTTTAGCATCATCAAATAATAAAGTTACGCAAAACAAAAATAAAACTTAAAAAATAAAATTTTCTTTTACACAGTAAAAGCTAATTGACATAAGAGCTTTTTCTTTGTTTTTGTATAACTATATTATTTAACGTATTACTCCGAAGCTAAGTTTAGAATACTAAAAGCCACCTACAGGAAATATTTTCTTTCACTTCTTGTTTATTTGTAGCAATTTTTTATGGTAAATGGAAATCTCGTTAATCCAGTCATTAATTTGACATTTATTAAACAGTAAATAATTAAATACAAATTCAGTATATTGATAAAAAGTCATAGCATTCGTGAATAAAATCATTGAATTTGTTCATTAAAATTATTTTTTCAGTTTTTTTCAGTGCAAGAATACTGATTTTGATGATATATTTCTGAACAATTCTGAAGTTAACAGACACATACAGATAGATATAAATAATTATTATTATACATAATATATTTTTTAAATCACTAAATATTAATTTAGTTGTTTTTATTTAATTGTTGTTATAAACTGAAATAATCAATTGATTGAGCGTGACTCATGTAATGAAATCCGATAATAACCGTATCTGAATTTAAGATTAAAACAAAAATATTTATAAAATATGAATGTTACGTATTAATAACAAGTTAAATGAACACTTTTGATAATTTGCATTTTAATTCCAAGTAAATGTAATTTTTCAAAATGATGGAGATTTAAAAAGGCTCTGTAATGCAAAATATTTGTGTAAACAAACATAAACTACATGTTTTTGCTTAAAAAATATTCACTGTGAAAAAAAATTGTCGCACGAACAAAGTTTCTTTGCTGCTACAACAAAGTATTTACTGTTGAGAATAAAAATTAGTTATTAAAATTAAAATTTCTACTTTTTAGCGCTGTCTCACGGGTGCAAAAACGTAGTAAAATTTGAAAATTTTATTTCAAATTTGCTTTTTATAAGTCATCAACTTCAAACCGGCAGTGCCGTTAAGAATTTTTCTTATTTATTTCAACTTCAAAATTCATTAAATATGAATTTTCTTTTTTTAATTTTAATAATAAATTAATAAAATTTTTTAAAAGTTTTCTTGTCAAATTTTAACTTTTTCAATTGTTTTGAATATTTTTCCTAATTATATGTGACTGAAGATCGAAAAAATTCAAGAGATTTTTTAAAGATTTTCCCGGATTTTGTCCTGGAGTGCCTTACGATTCTTTTACGAAAAAGTTTTAAAAAGCAAAAAAACAAAGCTAATGTATAGTATTCCAAAAATTTCCTAAAATATTCTTGAATTTCCCAAGATTTCTTGATCTTGTTGGATTTCTTATTTTCTAAGATAAATTAATTATTTCTAATTTTGGAAAAACACGAAGCTTTAAAAATAAATTTAACTTGCTTTTATTTACAACATAGCAATTAGTTAGGAATAATGGAGCTCATAAAATGGTAAATATGATGAACAGAATTTTTCGGTAAATATTCTTGAGCCAATTTATAAACAATTTTTCGATAAGGCTTTCGATGTGCTTTGAAAGGTTGAAAAAATTTAAACTATTGTTTGTTTTCTTCCATATCGACTAAAATTTTCCAACGGTTTTACAAATGATTAGTTTATTGTTGAAATTACAAAGCTTTCTTTCTTTATTAAAAAATACCCTATTTAGTAAGAAGCCACAGAAGTGGACTACTACAAAGAGTAATTTTCGGGTTTGTTTTTGTAAGTACTACAAAGGTTGACAAAAAAGCTCAAGAAAAATGTTTAGCTGTCTTGCGAGTATGTGCAAACAAGCTAAAACTTGAAAGCTTAAATCGATTTGGATGAACTTACTCTTAAGGTTTAGAAAAACTAGAACCTAATGAACCAATTTTCAAATAAAATTGAAAGTATAGGAAATATAAATAAATTGATTTCATTTACCTTGTGAATTAGGTTCGGGAAGATTTTCTCTTGGAACAAGATGCATAACTGTCGTTTTTCCAAAAGGTAAACCCAGCGCTCCTAACGTTACATTACTGTGCAAAAACCGCCCTTGGTAAATAAGTCTGAGGATTTCTGCTTTTGAAACTGCTTCTTGACACCAATCTGAAAATAATGACTTAATTAATCACTTATAATCGACAGTCAATGTACTTCTCTCACAAGATTACAAATGTTGACTTTCAATTTTTTACGAATATTTTATTTAACTAATTCAGGGAAATTCCTTTCGTTCGGGAATTTTATTTATTTAGATAATAAGCCGTAGCGTGAGTTTCATTAATAAACGTTAAGAAATAAATTAGTAACGTAGGTTCTGAACGTTGTAGGTTTGCTATTTAACGAGTTACTCTGGTGTAATAAAAACAAATAGAAGTAATTTTCAACATTCTTTTAAACAAAAATAATTTATAACCGACAAAGAATTAATACAATATTTATTTCGTAATTCTAATTCAACAAATTTAACCCAATAAACAACCAACCCCTTTCTATTTCTAACAAATAAATTATATAACTACATTACAAGGTAATAAAAATGGTTATTAATTTTCAAAAAATACTAAAATTCCGATTCGGCACGAAAATAATTTTAAAATAGATATCAACGTAATATAATATAAACGAAATATGTTATTCATATTTAACAGCAGTCGTCATTCGTGATGACTAAACCAAAAATTATCAACATAATTTTGAATAGTGGCATTATAAAAGGCTTATTATTTAATTATCAATCGGATTACTTCCAAAGTTGTCGCAAACGTGTCTGAAACTGTCACAGACACTTTAGTTTTAATTATATATTTGTGTGCTTCCTTGAGATTAACCTTGGCCAAAATGGAAACCTGCGAAAGATATGTAATTGGAGAATCGAGACGAGCGTGAGGTAAGTCCATTTCCAAAGTTTTCCAACTTTAGATTTGTTTTAAAGAATGCCATTTGTTTAAATTGTTATTTATGTCTTTCCAAGGAGAATTTTATTCGTCGCCGACTTCTTTAACCGCTATTGATATTTTGTAGTTTCTTGTACTTCTTCTGGATAGACCAATAATTGTTTTGTATTATTGAAATCTTATTCTAGAGTAATTCCAATACATAAGCTTTGTATTTTTGTAATAATCGCAATATCCACATTAAACTCTACAATTGATTTCTATTTGAGAATGAAAATTTAAATACAACTATAAAACTGTATTTTCCTTTTTTCTGGTCTTCAAAATTTACCATCCAATTTTTGCCAATTAGCTGTACCTGAGCAGAATGACGGCGTCTGAGTTATTTTGGATTCTCCAAGCTCTCACGACTGTGTATGAATTATAAGAGCTAGCTTCTATATTTCATATAAAGGTAGGTTGAAAAAATAGGTAGATCAAATTAATGACCGAATATCTTGTTGAGTGTTGAGTGAAAAATTATTATTTTCGAAGAAACTACTTTTTAAATTTTTAATTTCTGTAGAGCTGCATTTTCACGATGATTTTACCGAATTTGTACAGATTATTTATTTCGAAATCTTAAAATGCTACTGGGCGATAGAACTTTTTCTTGGAGTAAAAAAAATCTGGAATCAGCCTGCTCGAACTGAAATGGATTCAGTCAATAGAACATATAAAAAACGGTCTTTGTAATGGCGCACGTTTACAACTTGGTTTTTCCTATTCAATTGCCGGTAATCTCTGGTGTAATTGAGTAATGTCCCAAATGGTTTGGAAACATGAATTTGAAACAACAGTCATTATTATTTTAATAATAAACAACAACAAAAATAAATAATTTTATTACAATTTAGCACCTGAAGTATTTAAATTTTAATCGCATTATTAAAAGTTAGAATTTGATATTTTGAATGTAATTATACAAAAACGTTAGAATTTATATTGCCTGCTGAGTGGATTTACTTCAAGCACAATGGTGAAGATTAACAAATACTTTCCAAATTTAAACAAGGCCTTTACAAAAGGTTTGATTCGATTGCAGACAATATTGATGAACAAACCGGATTTCGAAATGGTACAATTAAATCGAAACAAAGTCAGTTTAACAAAGAATGGGTTGTAAATCAATTATCTCAAAACAGTTTAATTATCAAAGAGTTCTATTTATGTAGAAGATGGGAAAAAGTAGAACCGCAAAATTTTAACTTATTACAATTAAACTTGCTAAGGAAATATGAAAATACGTTCCCGCATCCAATATTTTAAGATGCGTAGCAAAATTTGGTGAAAAATACATCTGAAGCGTGTAAATAATCAAACCCCAAATGAATTAAAGGGTAACTCGCAACGACCTTTCTTTTAAAAAGATTAGCGGGAAAGTGTCGTTTAGAATATTTGATAAATTCAATTTTCTGTACAAGGGTTACCTATTCAGGTATCGATAAAACGGGATCCCGAAAGACATTATCAATTTTTTTACACTCTATTTAATTTTAAACGGTGAGACTGTAAGTTTTTATTTAAAATTTCAATCTTCATTTACATTCTAATTTGATTTTTCCTCAGATTTCATCGCTTCTTGTTTGAAATAACAAAGAGATAATTTATTGTAAGCATAGAAAGAAAAAGATGACGTCCAATCAAGTTCCATATTCCCAGTTCCGCTCACTAGAAAGCCAAGGCGGTCAACTGCCGCCTGACATTCAATATTTACACTGTGGAAAAAGATTTGTCGCCCTAACAAAGCATTTAGTACCTTTGCATTTTTATGCAACCTTAACAAAGTTATTTCTGTTGAGAAAAAGTAATTGTTGAATGAATTAATTGGAAAATTAAATAAAATTTGTTGTAGCAGCAAAAAAAATTTTGTTCAGGCTAAGAAGCTATTGTTTAGCTTTGTTAGAGCGACAAATTCCTTTTTAGTGTATAAAATACGAGACGTATGATTTTTTCTAACGCATATCTTATTTATTATAATAAAAAAATATTTAGTAGTTATATCACGAGTGTTAAGGTATTCACAGAAAGAAAGCAGGCTGTCTGCTTAAGCGCCAGTAAATAGGCAGGCGACCTGCTTTCTTTCTGTATTTTACACAACAGACAGTGACGAACGGAAAAGTTGAAAATAAATTTTAATAAAAAAAATTGAGATTAAATAATCAAAATCTAAATTAAATTAAATCCACGACGACTCATTGTACCAAAAGTACTTAGAATATTTTATTTATTTCTAGGCTTTACATAAAATTTCAGGAACGACTATCGATTTTTTTGACAATAAAGAGGATTTTGTAAGATTTTCAATTTTGTTTGAACACAAAAAATTACGCGGTCCAGCCCGGTTTCTTTGTTCTAAGCTAGAAAACGCTTGTTATAGTTTTGTGCGTAGAGAACAAATAATTTTGATTTGATAGCTTTATCAAATAAATTACAACACCGTATCCATTATTTCACCAGGTTTCGAACAACAGGCATACTAATGGCAAATATATAGATCGATAGAATTCTGTGCATTTAATATGTTTACTCGATCGGAGATGTGGGGTAGCAGTAGACTAGCTGGTACCCACCATATAGGAGCAGGCGCCATGTCTGCTCACATTTACTTATTTTAAATTTAAATGAAAAGTAGGTACTTTGGTTTTTCAATTTTCACCCTTATCCTCTTTTTCAATATACTCCGACTATTCTAACAATCAATTTGTCGTGAACAACAAAATTAAAGCGACTTGGTCCCAATGCTCGCTCGGCTAAATTGTCAAGTGCATTTTCTTTATTAAATCTACAAGATCAACAAATTAATAATAATCATCTGAGCTTCTTTAAAATAATGAATTTTTTAATGCAGATCCCATTGAATTTTTTTAGCAATAACAGTAGTCCTTAATGTTGTTAATTAAGCCCGAGAAGCTAAACGAAATTTAAAACTAACTGTCCGGAATAATTAATTTTTGTAAAGTAGCTTTATTCTCATTATGAATTTTAATTAAATATATCAGAATTCACAAGATTTTTTATGTTATCCGATAGTCACGAATTATTTCCTTTATTTCGCGAGCTAAAAATTTAAAATTAAACAATTGCATTCAATTTACTTAACATTTTCCTACGTTCATTTGCAACATTTTATTATATTTTTTGCTTTTTGACTGTTTTATTAATATATTTTTCTTAATCTACAAGCAGCCATTAAGCAGATTACGTACAAATTCCCCTAACGTTAATTAAATTTTCCACCACTATGTTCTCTCCCGTTGCTTCTTTTTCTAATAATTACCCTAATTAATTTTTGCCCGTACCTGAAGAGAATTTTTATTTTTGCGAACGAGTGTAATTATAACCAACAACAAATTATTTATAAGAATTTGAGATTTTCTTCTTTAATTTAAATTCCTTTACAGACCTATCGTCAGCTGGCCCAATTCGGTGAGCTAGCAACTTTTCTGGAATCTATTCTAAAATGGATACTACTTCCAACACATCGTTCATCACAGAATATCACACAAACAATCAAGGATGCTTTCAGAATTAGATATAATCGAGAAGTAGCATCTAAAATATATAATCTTAATTGAATGAGATTAAAAATAAGGCTAAAATGAAAAAAGAAATTGTTCCATATTAATCCTTGAATGAATGAAATAGATTCTCTTAAAAATATTATTACATTCATGCTTCATCATGCCTTCCATTACCAATAATGTATTAACTTTTAAATTGATTCAAGTTTCAGTGGCGTATTCCCAAATGAACAAATGTATTCAATATAAAAGAATTTGCAGTTTATATTTTTCTTGGGTAATCTGATAACAATTTTAATAAATGCACGAAATGAGTGAGCACGTCCAACAATGAGGCAGACCTACCAGTAAGACAATTAACATATTTTCCATTACCCTTAATTTGCTTTATATTAAAATTTTTCATTTCTTACTGTAGAAGAATCCGCAGCTCTAGGACTATGTTCTCATTTTATGTTTAATAAATACCATAAAATAATTATTGTAAGTAATTCAATTACGGAAATTTCAAACAAAAATTATTTCTCCCAAAAATAATTATCTATTGCTCCGAGCAAGAAACGACATGTATAAATGAACGAAGGAATACCCATTTCAAATTATGGCAAACCCTGTATTTCATATATTCTTGAACCCTAGAGCTCTCAAAGCTCTCCACAAATCCTTATTTATCCCCCCAAATTAGAAAAGAATTAAAAGAAATGTGTCTCACTGTTGGATACGCTCCCTAACTGCACGATAATGTTTTATCATTTCAATGTGATATAATAACAACATTGACTAACGATAACTACAGTTTTACAATCACTTAACACGTTCCTTGTGCATTAATTTAAGCATTGGCAATTATTATTATGAAAAATAGTAGGTGGTATCTAGTAAGGAAATAATTTATTACAACTTTTCATAAATCTACTATTATTTTAAAAGGTTACTATCATAATTTATCTCTTGTAATTGCAAAAACAATATACTTTATATTGCAATACTTAACACGCTACCGATATAAACTTAATAATTTATGCTTCGGCTACGTGTGCATATATAATTATGAGGAAATTAAGCACAAAAGTAAATTGAAAAATTCCTGCTTGAATTTTATTACATTTTATGAAAGCAACCTTTTCCAAAAGGGCATCTTTACCGACCGCGCCACATAACTCTAGTCGTGGTTACCGAATCGCAGGTCGAACGTATTGCTTTGATGTTAAATTATACTGTACTTTTGGCAAAATTAAGTGTTTGTTCACAATGAACGTAAAACATAATAAATACAAATTAAAACTTAATCCAGAATTAAACAATTCTGGAGTGTTCTAATACACTTTAATTTACGTTTATATTTCTTATGTCTTACGTTCATTGTGAACAAGCACTAATGCATAGTAAGAAAAACATGTATTTGTTCACGGAAAAATAATTTATTTGTCTCAATTAAATATATGTATATTTGTAAGTATGTTAAATCAAATTAAACCAAATGAAGCCAAATAAAGAGATATTTTTCTCAGTGTTTATTTCTGTCGGAATGATAAAGATCAAAAAATAAAAACGCAAGCAGCAAAAATGCTCCCGAGCAAAATCTAAATTTTAAATAATATAGCTTATAAATTCTGGCTAATGATTTTTTTATATAGGGCGTTGGAATATTTTAAAGTTAAAAAAATTGAAATTTAGCAAGCAAGTATTATTATTTTGTTGCAGCAAAAAATAGATTAGTGATAATTAGGGATAGATGATTCAAATAAACAAACAATATCAATTAAATATGCATTAGGTAAATTGAATTTATATACATAGAAAATTAACTCTACCTTACACAATCTTATATAGCGACCATATTACTGGTAAAAAATTATTTGAAAATATCGTCGATCAATTTAAAATAAATTATATTGTGATGTCATTTTGACATATTGGTTATTTTTAATTTTAATTCGTTATGTGAACGTAGTTTCAGCTATTTCTTTTGGTTTATTTTAGTTTAACTTTGTATTTTATAGTAACTTAAATTAGAAATACCGATGCGTGCGGCATCTATTAGTCGCTAGCGGGGTACCTTGGTACTACTTACTTACCGCGGAGGGATTGATGCGCGACTTTAAGTGGTGAGATGGGTTGGGTTGGGAGAGTGTTGGCGGGATTCAGGAACGGTTGGTTGGTAAACGTTGAACGTTGTAGTTCGTAGTTCTGGGGGATGTAAAAAGTGAAATTTGAGTTTTAAAGCTAACGGCACCCGATTTTGGTTGGAGTTTAATTATCGTTCTGGTGAATTTCGCTTATGCGAATTTATTACTCGTGGTGTTCGAAATCGCTAACGCTTTTTTTAGCAACTTGCCTCGCGCAAATTTTACTTAAATTCACGAAAATCATCCTGCCTTACACAACCTACGTGTTATTAACTTTATGGGAGTTATTGTTATATCGGCTTCAATTACCGTTTGTTATTTAAAAGTGTTCAGTTTTGCTGTTGGGGCGGACTTCATAAAACATAACCTGCTAGGACGCTTCGATTTCCCGCTCATATTGTCAGTTAACATTCGAAATACTTTGGTTCTAAATTCATTGCTTGGAAGTGCTTCCGTTGGTTGTAAACGAGTTAATTACCATCTCGGTTACCTGCCAAGCCGATTACAAGTAATTTTATGGGTTGCAATCTAATTCATTTCATCCAGTGGCGTTCCGGAAATTTCTATATTGGGAGTTCCAGTTGGATAGTACCCAGCGTGTCGACTCACTGGCCGCACTTATCATCCTTGGTTCGATCCTCCATTGCAGCTCGAGAACAACCGTTACGAATTCTTCCGGGAGGACAACTGGATCGTGCACTGTTTATAAGGTAAAATCCTGTATCGTATTAAACTAACTAGTGTAACTCTGTTTATGGACTATCGGAGTGCTTTGAATCTTCACTTTTGTTCATTTATGGTTGCCTGTAGTGGCGTTATTTCGTCTGGCTGGTCACTAAGCCATTTATTAAAGCCGTTTTATCGTATATGTGTGAATATTGTAAATTTTAGGTTAAGTGTACTAACCCTTTTAGTTTTAAGATTATCTTGTGGATCTCAAGTAGATCTCGTTCGACTCCTGTCGAACAGTTTGTTGTGTTGCCTACCTTTAGGCGTTTTATTTTATTTTATTTTATTTTATTTATTGAATTTTGATTATTTTGAACATTACATCTATATTTTTGTTCAGTTGTCGTTATTTTTGTTAATCAGTTTATTTCCTACGACCACCAAGCTGTTTCTTTTCAGGAAGGATTCCGTAACGATTTCTCGAGCGTTCACTGCGGGAGTTAACAGCATTGGAGGTAGAGTATACGTTCGGGTGGCGCCCATAATAGAGACTTTCACCGACTTCGACAGGTTACCGAGATTGTGACCCCTCCCTGTTTTTTGTATCTCCGCGATATATTTTATATATAAACCCACCCCCTATCTTCATTGAGCTGGCTAGGGTGTTACAAAAGATAGGTTTTGCGCGTACGCCCGTCTGGCTACGTTTTATTTCCGTGACATAATTTTGGCGCCCAACGTGCTGGGGCCCGCTTTTGTTGCGTTGACCATTTAGTATTGACGTTTTTGTGCTTTTGCAGTTATATTCTGTTGGATTTAAATCATTTTAGAAATGGATGGTATTTTGGAAGCTGCCGCTGCAGCGTACAAATTTAATGTTGATCGTCTTTTAAAAGTAGAATTAATTTATGAACTCACGATTAGAGGTTGTCGCGCGGAAGCGAATGTGGAAACTTTGCGGAAATATTTAAGAAAACTTATAAATTCGGAGAACACCGAATCTTCTTTTACGCGACCTGCATATATGTATTCTTTTGATGAGGACGAAATTGCGATTCAAAACTCTTTGGAAGTTTTATCGGATTTTATTGAAGGTGTTGGTGTAATCACGCCACCAATGCCAGCCATCGAAACTAGAATTATTCACATTTTAAACCGAATTGGAAATTCATTGCCGCTTACTGACGAAGGTGTTAAGAGTAGGGAGGAATTTAGAAGCTCGGTAGCGCGTATTATTGCTACTTATGAACTTGCTCGACAAACTAATGAATCTTTACAGGCCGAGTCAAGTTTATTGTCAGCTATGCAGACGTTGAAGGTTGAAGAGGTTAATAATGTCCCTTCTGGACCTTTGCCTTCAGCCACTTCCTCGGTTCCGGTTGTTACGACTCTACCCTACGTGTCTTGTGAACCTACTTTACCAGTTAAACCTTTAGTTTCGACTGTAGTTATTAAACCCATACCGGTTGTTAAATGGGGAATTTCATTCTCTGGCGATAGAAGTCAATCCATCAACGCTTTCTTAGAACACGTGAGCGAATTAAGAGTAGCTAGAAACGTTTCGGAGGACCAACTTTTTCAGGAAAGTTTTGACTTATTCAAAGATAAAGCTTTAGTTTGGTATCGCGCTAATCGTGAAAACTTGAGTTCTTGGGTCGAACTGGCATCTGCCTTACGCGAAGAGTATTTACCACCTAACTATGACGATGTATTATTACGCGAAATTGAGCGACGCACTCAGGGTGCTAACGAGACTTTAGGGATTTATGTTGCCGTCATGAAGAATATGTTTTCTAGGCTATCTGAGAAGCTTTCCGAGACAAAGCAATTAAAAATTTTGCGGCGTAATCTCACACCATTCTATCAAACGCAGCTAGGGTTAGTCGAGATTCCGACCATCAAGGAATTAACGCGTTACGGTAAAACTATTGAGGAGAGGAGGTTAGCTATTGATAACTACGTGCCGCCATCCAAGCGTAAGTCAGACTTAGAACCTGACCTAGCCTACCTCGACGCTCAAGTTGAAGTAGCTACTGCGGAAACTTCAGCTCCTGCTACAGTTCCTTCTCGTACTGTACCGACTACGACTTCCGGAAGCTATAAGTGCTGGAATTGCGATTCTTCACAGCATATGGCACGTGCGTGTACCGCGCCTAGGTCGCGCAAATTTTGTTATCGATGCGGTAATCCGGGTTTTACTGTTAATACGTGTCCACGATGCGCTTCCAACTCGGGAAACGATCGGAGAGGTCAGTAGATAGTGGGACTATTGCCTCTCAAATTTTTCACTCCACCCACTATTTTGACAAAATGCGCGATGATCGCGATTCCCGATTTAAAAAGAATAAAGTATTATTAGATTACATCATTGAGCATGCTCGTGACGATGAACGACCTTACGTTTCGGTCGATATTGTGGGGAAGAAATTCCCTGCGTTGTTGGATTCTGGTGCTACTCGCACTATACTTGGTGGGGAAGGTTGGCAAATTCTTTCCAACTTAGGATTTTCTCTAAACAAACGTTTTAATTCAAAATGTACCCTCGCCAATGGTAGTACTACCAATATTTTAGGTTATGTTGATTTACCTATTAATTTAAATGGTAAAATTACAGTTATAAATGTACTTGTGGTTCCTGAAGTCAAGCATATGCTGATACTCGGAATAGATTTTTGGAAATCTATTGGTTTTGTTCCCGACGTCTTTCGAGGCGAGTGGAAATTTTCGCGTCCCGACGACATTTGCGGTCTAGAAGTGGAGTCTACGGTTACTCCTGAACATCCATTGACTGCCGAACAGAAGTTAATGTTAGCTGAGTTAATTAGAACTTCGTTTCCCGCTGTTACCGGTAATACTTTAAGTTGCGCTACTTCGGTAAAGCATAAAATTACGACTTCCTCGGCGCCTATAAAACAGCGTTACTATCCGGTTTCTCCGGTTTTGCAGAAGCAAATTGACAAAGAGTTAGAGACAATGTTGTCCATGGGGGTGGTTGAGAAATCTAATAGCGCTTGGTCTAGTCCCGTACTGTTAGTTAAGAAACGTGATGGTAGCTTTCGTTTTTGTGTCGACTTTCGTAAAGTCAATCAAATTTCCGAACGAGACGCTTATCCGCTTCCGTATATTTCGTCCATTTTAGACCGCCTACGCGAAGCTAAATATATATCATCCCTAGACATTAAGTCGGCATATTGGCAGATCCCATTGGAAGAAGAGTCCAAACAGTATACGGCTTTTACGATTCCTGGTCGCGGACTTTATCAATTTACTAGAATGGCTTTTGGCCTGCATAATGCACCTGCAACGTGGCAGCGCTTTATCGACAAAGTTTTAGGTGCGGAACTTGAACCGTACGTGTTCGTTTATTTAGATGATGTGATCATTTGTGCACCAACGTTTGAGAAACATATGGAAATTCTTGGGGAAGTCTTGAAACGTCTTCGGGGTGCCGGGTTAACCCTAAGTAAAGATAAATGTCAGTTTGTGAAGTCCGAGCTTAAGTATCTCGGTTACGTTGTGAATGAACAAGGGTTATCGGTAGACCCACAGAAAGTAGAAGCGATCATGAGGATTCCAACTCCTAAATGTGTTTCTGAAGTTCGTAGAATTATTGGTATGGCGTCGTGGTACCGCCGGTTTATTCCGAATTTTTCGTCTATCATTGCGCCTATGACTGCTCTCCTTAAGCGTAGTCAGAAGTTTAGTTGGTCAGAATCTTGCGAACTTGCGTTGGACACTTTGAAAGATAATCTTGTTAGTGCTCCCATTTTAACATGTCCTAATTTCGACTTTCCGTTTACGATTCAGACAGATGCTTCTGGGTATGGCATTGCCGCCGTTTTAACTCAGGAGATAGAGGGTTCCGAACAAGTCATTAGTTACTTGAGTCGTTCATTGACTCGTCAGGAACAGAACTTTTCTGTTACTGAGCGGGAATGTTTAGCGGTGTTGTGGGCCATAGAAAAGTTGCGTCCCTATGTTGAAGGAACCAGGTTCAAGGTCATTACTGACCATTATTCCCTCGTCTGGTTGAGTAATTTGAAGGAGCCTACCGGTCGTTTGGCTCGTTGGGCCGTACGTCTCCAACAGTACGACTTCGAAATTATACATAGGAAAGGAAAAGATCATGTTGTTCCTGATGCCCTTTCACGTGCCGTTCCCGTTATTGAGGTTATATCGGATAATCCTGTTCTTGCCGCAGATACTACTGCCGATCCGAATGTTTGCGATACAAACAAGAATGATCGTTGGTATAATTCGATGTTAACCCGTGTCGAAAATAAGCCACAAGCGTTTCCTAAGTGGAGAATTACAAACGGTATTTTGTATAAACATGTTACTCCCGATTATCCGGACTTAAGAGAGGACGTAGATAACTGGAAAGAAGTTATCTCAAATCATCGACGTGCTGAAATTTTACGATCTTGTCATGATGTTCCTACTTCTGGACATCTCGGTATTAGGAAAACTTTCGAGCGTATCGCCCAACAGTATTATTGGCCTAAACTACGTTGTTCGGTTACGCGTTACGTTAATCGCTGTAATACCTGTGTGGCTCATAAGCCGGAGCAGAAGAAACCTGCTGGCCTTATGGTAGGTCATCCCGTTGTCACACGTCCATGGCAAATGATATCGGTAGATCTGGTAGGTCCGTTACCGCGTTCTACTCGTGGCTATACCCAAATTTTAGTAGTGGCAGATTATTTTTCTAAATATTCCCTGTGTTTTCCCTTGCGTGCAGCTACCGCTACGGCTGTTACGCGTCGTATTGAAGAAGAAGTAATTTTAGTTTATGGTGCCCCGAAAATTTTATTGTGCGACAATGGAGTTCAGTTTCGTAGTCGCGAATTCCGTAATATGTTGTCGACCTATAACGTCCAGGTGACTTTTAATGCGCTTTACCATCCGCAGGCTAACCCCGTAGAAAGGGTAAATCGGGTCTTAAAAACTATGTTAGCGTCCTACGTGACTGACAACCACCGTACTTGGGATAAGTACCTGGCTCGAGTGACTTGCGCTATGCGTACTGCGATTCACGAGGTTACGGGTGTTACACCCTATTTTGCCAATTTTGGTCGGGAAATTTGTCTTGATGGCGCGAAAAACGGTACCTCTGAACTCACCGAAGATACTGAATTGTCGTTTGGTGATCGAACCTATCTTAAGGATAAACCTAAGGCTCTCTATAAGTTATATGACGACATTGTTGGTAGGTTAAGAACAGCCTACGAGAAGAATAAATTTACGTACGATTTGCGTCGTCGTCCCGCAAACTTTTCCGTTGGTGATTCGGTGTGGCGTCGTAATCACATCTTGTCCGACGCGTCGCGTTACTTTACCGCGAAATTAGCACCGAAATTTGTCGGCCCATTCTTCATAAAGAAGAAACTGTCGGCAGCAACTTATGAGTTATCGGACGCTTCTGGGGATCTTAAGGGTGTTTGGCACGCCAAAGATCTCAAACTTACACCTGATTAACTTTAGTTCTTATTTGTTCCGTCCGTTCATGACGTGAAACTGTCCGTCGTCCGGGACGTTAAATTATCGCTTGGTTCTTGGTTAAGTTATCGGACCTTACTTACCTTGAGTTACACAGAGGGAGTAATACCATTCCTTTTCTTTCTTTCAATGTAGACTATAGGTTTTCTTGGGTGTTCGTTTATTTTAGTTTAGGTTGGTTTAGTTAAGAATAGATTAGGTTAGTTATAGGATTTTGTAGTGGGGAATTATCGGAACCGACCGTGTTTACCTTGGGTAGTTCTAGCAGTGGGTTTTGTGGGATCCCGTTGCGCACTGATCTCGTGAAGTGTTCGACGCCCCCCTTTTCCATTAGGTGTTGGTTCAGCTTGAGTACGACATGGCACGTTCACTAGTTCCCTATTTAATAGTTTTATATTTACGTAAGAGCGATTTGGGAAATCGCTCTTCAATTAAGGGTCGTGTGATGTCATTTTGACATATTGGTTATTTTTAATTTTAATTCGTTATGTGAACGTAGTTTCAGCTATTTCTTTTGGTTTATTTTAGTTTAACTTTGTATTTTATAGTAACTTAAATTAGAAATACCGATGCGTGCGGCATCTATTAGTCGCTAGCGGGGTACCTTGGTACTACTTACTTACCGCGGAGGGATTGATGCGCGACTTTAAGTGGTGAGATGGGTTGGGTTGGGAGAGTGTTGGCGGGATTCAGGAACGGTTGGTTGGTAAACGTTGAACGTTGTAGTTCGTAGTTCTGGGGGATGTAAAAAGTGAAATTTGAGTTTTAAAGCTAACGGCACCCGATTTTGGTTGGAGTTTAATTATCGTTCTGGTGAATTTCGCTTATGCGAATTTATTACTCGTGGTGTTCGAAATCGCTAACGCTTTTTTTAGCAACTTGCCTCGCGCAAATTTTACTTAAATTCACGAAAATCATCCTGCCTTACACAACCTACGTGTTATTAACTTTATGGGAGTTATTGTTATATCGGCTTCAATTACCGTTTGTTATTTAAAAGTGTTCAGTTTTGCTGTTGGGGCGGACTTCATAAAACATAACCTGCTAGGACGCTTCGATTTCCCGCTCATATTGTCAGTTAACATTCGAAATACTTTGGTTCTAAATTCATTGCTTGGAAGTGCTTCCGTTGGTTGTAAACGAGTTAATTACCATCTCGGTTACCTGCCAAGCCGATTACAAGTAATTTTATGGGTTGCAATCTAATTCATTTCATCCAGTGGCGTTCCGGAAATTTCTATATTGGGAGTTCCAGTTGGATAGTACCCAGCGTGTCGACTCACTGGCCGCACTTATCATCCTTGGTTCGATCCTCCATTGCAGCTCGAGAACAACCGTTACGAATTCTTCCGGGAGGACAACTGGATCGTGCACTGTTTATAAGGTAAAATCCTGTATCGTATTAAACTAACTAGTGTAACTCTGTTTATGGACTATCGGAGTGCTTTGAATCTTCACTTTTGTTCATTTATGGTTGCCTGTAGTGGCGTTATTTCGTCTGGCTGGTCACTAAGCCATTTATTAAAGCCGTTTTATCGTATATGTGTGAATATTGTAAATTTTAGGTTAAGTGTACTAACCCTTTTAGTTTTAAGATTATCTTGTGGATCTCAAGTAGATCTCGTTCGACTCCTGTCGAACAGTTTGTTGTGTTGCCTACCTTTAGGCGTTTTATTTTATTTTATTTTATTTTATTTATTGAATTTTGATTATTTTGAACATTACATCTATATTTTTGTTCAGTTGTCGTTATTTTTGTTAATCAGTTTATTTCCTACGACCACCAAGCTGTTTCTTTTCAGGAAGGATTCCGTAACGATTTCTCGAGCGTTCACTGCGGGAGTTAACAGCATTGGAGGTAGAGTATACGTTCGGGTGGCGCCCATAATAGAGACTTTCACCGACTTCGACAGGTTACCGAGATTGTGACCCCTCCCTGTTTTTTGTATCTCCGCGATATATTTTATATATAAACCCACCCCCTATCTTCATTGAGCTGGCTAGGGTGTTACAAAAGATAGGTTTTGCGCGTACGCCCGTCTGGCTACGTTTTATTTCCGTGACAATATTTGAGGGGAATACTTTAATTTCCATAAATTTAAAATTTATATTTCAAAAAAGAATTAGCTTAGCTAGAAATATTAGTGAATTTTCATAATTTTTGAAGATTATGAAAAAAGCTTTCTCTCCGTGGGAAATTCGTCACATCATACATTGATGGTGATATCAAAGGGCGAACATCCCTGAAAATTTGTGTTTTCCAAGGAATTTCAATGGATTTTGACGATCTTTGTTTTGCTCTCCCATCATAATTCCAGTAGGGAATTCCAACCATGTATACACAAATATCAGATTTTTGTGATCTTCACTTCTTGGGTGATGCTGAACACATCTTTTTATCACTTTTTCAACAATTTGGATTCTCCTTGCTTGTAGACTTCCATCCAGAGTTCACTTAAATGGACTTCTATGATTGAATGTTGGTGAGCGAATATTGCAGAGAACGTAGAGTTTTAGGGTGAGTCTTCCAACGTTATTGAATCGTCTCCGCGTCGTGGCTTTTTCAGTCCATATTTATTTTTGACCAACAAAAACAACTTGGCTTGGGCTTTGTTTCTTCCATCGATTTCTAAAAGTTACCTTCCCCTGAGTAAAACAGGAACTTGTACTTATTCTTGGCTGAATCATGGGATTAGGTCGGAGAGGCTGATTTTAGTTCTGCCTTAGGGGTGTAGTATCAGGTTTGACTGCCTCGAAAACTGCTATATGTTGATGGTTTTGGGTCTTCTTGGCCTTTGATAGTCTTCTACTATTTTGGTGGTCAAAATTTGTTAGGTTTTCTGGGTAGCTGTTAGACTGATTGCATAGTATGCCGTTAGTTTTCGTGAAATTTCTATTATTTCACCTGTGCACAGATGTAGGCCCGGATTGGGCCCGGTAGGCGGCCGAATGTTCATTGCTATTTGACGGACAATGAAGTTTTTGATGGAAATGCGAGAATTATTTAAAGCTGATAAAGTTACTGATTTTCTCCCCCATGACCGTGAGCTGGCTTCCGGTATAATCTGAATGCCAGGGCCGGTTTTTCTTCCAATATCTTAGCTTTCTCACATTAAGAGGTTAATATTTGTATTGAAAGCTTCTACCATGGAAATCTTCGCATTCAATTTAGTTCATTATTTTCATTATTGGTTGTGGCTATTTCTGTTTGGGATTTCCCATTGCCATGTATTTTTTCATTGCCTTCGATTTTTCTTCTACATTGTTGAATTTTTTTACTTATTTTCGGCTTACTTGTTGGGTTCGCCTTAGTAATTTCCTTATTTCCAAAAAATTCTTCGTTTTGGTTTTGACTCTTGAATTCATCATCGCTGTCTGAGCCTTTAGTTTTTTGGGTATTTCTGTACGAACTGCTTTCAAACGTAGCTTAGTTTTCATTTCTCGTGCTTCTTTATTAATAATTTCTGATTTCTTGCTGATCTGTGGATTTCTAGCGCATTGACGGATTTTTTTGTAGGAAGTTTCGGTGAGCGAATACTACAGAGTATTTTAATTTCCGTTTTCCCTACAATGCTATGTTTGGAATCGTCTTCAAGACATATAAATAAATTTCAGTGTAAGATCTTGAACATAACACTACGTAAAAAATTTATTGGGGCAAGATTTTTGGATAGGAGATAGTAAAAGCTGGACGAATACGTTGATTCGGTAAGCATCAAACCCTCCAAATCTCCAACAATTCCCATATTATGTTAGACAGAAAAACTTTTATAGGCTTTTGCCTATAGTAAATTAGAAGTAAAAGCTGTCGAAGTGGAGAAATGAAAATCAAACGGGCAGCGATTACAGTCCTGGATGATCATAAATACTTCCTTCGCAATGCATATCCAAAGATTAGTGGTCAGCATAGAAAATAACTTTTTATTTTTTCTTACACTTTTCCATTGTTCCGGGGTCTTTAATAACTCAAAGTATTACAGAATATTTATATCATGTTTTACCAAAACTGTAACATTTGAGCAGGAATTATAGGAGTGAAATGGACTGTACATATTAATAGTATGCAATAATGCGGGAATGTGTCGTTACTGAATGCTTCAGTCCTCAACAGACTACCGTTGTCCACTAATTAATAGTGACCATAAATTACAACAGTGTCAAACCTTAAATAAATTCATTTATGAAAAGAAAATTAAGTTAATATTTATTACCTTCAGGCCAATTGTCGAAAACGTACTGTGCAATATCTCCTGCAGAATCGCTGGGACTGAAAAGGAACTCTTTCGTTTTCCCACTGACAAGAATTAGTCGTAAATTAATCTGAAAAAGAAATTAATATCAACAAATATCATAAAAGACAATAAATTAGACTTTTATCACGTAAGCGGAAATTAAAAATTTTCAGTATTTCAAAAGGAGAAAGCCAAATGGAATTGGCTCAAAAGCGTTTACAATTCATTCGAGTCGATAAAAATAATAATTTCATGCAAGTATGAGAATATAAGCTTAAAATTAATGCTCAAGTTTAAGAATGCGCTTATTTTGATCTCTTGAATGAATCAAAAAAATCTACAAATCCATCTAGAGCCATTCGAATTTCCAAATGCACAGACGGGTGTTAATAATCATTTAAATCGCTTAGGGGAAAAATGAACTAGGGAGAACGTAACCCCAAGCAGTTTGAATGGAGACGACAAGTAACGCAGTCAGAATTTAATAATATAAAGAATACACTTTTTCCTTGTCTAACAGACAACTCACTGAAAATGGCAGATATACATAACTTTTGATTACATCTTTTTTCTTATCTCGAATTTTCATTTTATATTTTTTATCAATCTGTTTAATCAAAAAACATGAAATATATTTTAGAATATTGCTAAAATTGATCTTCTCAACTTATACAATTCGTAAAAGTGTACAGCGCTCGCAAAAGTAAACAAATTCAAATTTGTATTCATTACGAGAAAGCAAAATAAAAACAAATCCAACATCAAAACTTGAATAAGAATTATTGCTATTGCGATAAAAAAGAGCCAAATTATTATGTTCAGTAACTTGTTTGAAAAAATACGATTGTTAAATTATATTTTGCCCCAACAGTTTCCCGTAGTTATACTTTTAATAAGAGCTTGGAAAATGATGTTATCAAAAAAGCTTGTTCCAAATCAAACAATTTTTATTATTAAGATATTAATCAAAAAAGCTTTTATGTAGAAAAAAAATTGATAAAAGGTAAAACAATTTTACAATATTATTGTGGCTTTCAGACATAACACGTTTTTATACGTGAATAAAATTAAATCGAAATGATTTTCTATGGAGGAAAATATTTGAAATTATTTTGGCACTGTAATTTCCGTTGGAAAAATATAATAATTATAGTCGACGTGTGATATTTTAATCAATAAATTCATAAAAATAGGCAGACCCAAGTCTGATATAAGGCAATTCAGTTTCGATAATGTTAATTGATGTTAACATTGAACTTTTACACACAGCAAAGCTCTCCATTTTGGTTGACTTACCTATACGGTGTTATGGTAATGCGTTTCAAGAGAAATGTGTGCGCTATAAATATAGCAAATTCACTTGAGATGTAGTTGGTGGCTTTAAAAAGGAGAAATGAATAAATCTTGTGTGGAATATAAGTCTTTGTTAACCATATGCCCATGAGAACAGTTAGATTTAAACATCTTGAAATAAAAAGAGCAACGGCTGTGTAATACAAGCGATTTTAAAGAAATTTTGAGATTTTTGTCAATGTTCGACTTATTTTCTTGCATTTCAGTTTTCCTTCCAAAATATATCAAGAAAACAATACACAAAAACATTCGTTTGCTCCTTCGGATAAAGGCAGAACAACCACACACCAACCAAAATCGTATCAGAAAACTGCGAAAACATTTGTACGAAAGAAAGTCATACTAATAAAGTTGTCTTAACAAAGCCTTTAGTAGCGTATAGCCTCAATATGATTTTTTTGCTGCCGTAACAAAGTTTTTAGTTGATTCAACAAAATTTTCTTTTCAACAGAAAAAATTTTGTTATCGCAGCAAATAACTCTGTTTAGGCTTTGTTAGGACGATAAATCCTTTTTCACAGTATCTAGGCGTCCTGAAACTGGCCGCTCAGCAATGAATATTGCTTCCGTAGTCAAAGTGTGGCCTATCACGCAAGCATCTTCTTAAAATACCATTTACAGAAACTAGATTTATCATAATGTAAAATACAGTAAAGTTAATCAATATTTTCAACACACTGATCGGCAGGCTTTCCCAGGATAAAGAGTAAGTTTAGCGATTGCTGATAAGGATAACTCTTCGAGCTTAACATGAAATCAAAGCAATTGATAGAACTCCAGAAGAAATAAAAACCGGGTTCCAGACTCGTGCTTTTTTCATCCTCTTTTTTAACTTTAAAACAAAGCTTTCTTTCTCTTTTAATATTCGTGAAAAAGTATACTGACAGACGAGCGCAACGAAGGGAAGTCCCGAAAGAGAGAGACAAGCCGACATCTCTCATCCCCCGGTGGGCACTGAAGTAAAGTAATTGTTTTCACAAAAAGAAAAACTTTAAAACTTGAATGACATAAAGAGAAAATTTTAAATAGTTTTCACAAATTTCCATTTTTAAGATTATTGAACTAGTAATTTAATTTGATTCGTCACTGAACGGTCATCTTGCAGATGTGGCTGTTCTGCCACCGTACAATCCAAAAAAAAAGTCAAAATTTAATATTTTTTTAAATGAAAAATTATCTTTTTCTTTCGCTGAAATTCAGCTTCCGCGATTCGTTAAAAAAGCTATTGCATTTTAGAATTGAGGAAACAAAAAATTGATTCATTAGCAGGTTATTGTTGTATTTGCGAAATCCAAATTATGATATATTTAGGTGCTAAATCAAGACTTGAGAGCAATTAACTTACACGTAGGATCTAAATAATTCTGTTACCCTTCAACCCAGAATGCTTGTAATCTTATTACTTATTAGTAAACAATGACCACGAAATGTTATATAAAAATTTTCAAGTTCTGCTTTCAAAGAAAGTTGAGTGGAAACAATGGCTGGCTTGGCTTACTGCTAATGTTTCGTATTATTCATACATAAATATATTATTATACATCTACCTTAGCATTTTTATTAATTGAAAGAATCCTATGGGAGTGTCTACCGGATGTAGCAATATACACATGTTAAAATATTAAGTATTTTCCGAATTAAATCAAATGACAAATATTAACAGAAGCAATGAAATCTCTAGATTAATGTTGTTAACAAGGCAACAAATTTTTATGATTTTCATTTGGTCAATAGTTCAGAAATTAGAAAATGAAAAAGAATAATGTAATTTCGAGCTATTCTAGCCAAAACGGACGCTGCTATGTTAGCAATGTAAACTGTATTTTTTGAATGCTTCCTTTGTCGTATAAAAATCGCTCACACAGCAACACTTCTTAGACATTTTTTGTTGTGAATTTTATTCTCTTCATTTTTGTTCATATATATTTTTCTATTTTGCCGCACCGTTTATGAGATACAGTGACTTAAGTCCCTGTACGACAATTAAAATTTTCATCGGATCTGGTAGCTTACGAATGCCGTAGGGATCAGTCTTTCACCCTGTGGAACATATTCTATGACGAGTTTCTAAAGTTATACCGACACTGGTAAGGGTAAATCGTGGAGTTTGCTGATGATATCTCCATAGCGGCGACTGTCATACAGGAAGCCACCCTGATTGGAAGAATAAACCCGGCCATTGCGGCCATCTGCGAGTGTTTGAGAACGAGGGGGTTTCTATAGTCTCGGAAAAGACAGAAGCAGAAGGAAAAACACAGCCCAATACACACTGATGTGGAATCAATCACCGAGCCTTGTGAAACAATTAAAATCCTTGGGGTTTACATAGAGGGCAGTCTCCTTTTTGCATATATAGCTAATCAGATTACCAGTCTCCGATAGGATACGTTTAACACTCTGAACTTTTCATTTGGAAAGTAAATCGCAATTATGGTAGACGAGGCTTTTTTGAATTAATACATCCGAGTTTAGACGATTCCGATCTTAATATTCCTGAATTGAATAAAGGGTCATACAATATATGTTGCTGCTTTAAAAACATTTTAGCATTGGCAGGCACTTCAAAGAAAATTTATGGCATTAATAAAACACACATGAATACGCAACATACATATTTGAAAAACGGGTTGAGAAACCTAGAAAATATGGGATAAGAATGCAAAACAAAAACCATCTTCAATGAAATACAAGCGTATATTTAATGAATTAACTGATAAAATTGTTCTTCGTGTAGTGGCTTTTCGCTATAATTAAGGCGTAAAATTAAAAGAAATTACACAACAAAGTAGTATTTAGATACGGTTTTACTTAATGTTCATTGCGGTAGATTTTTATGTTAATCTATTTTTAATTCTTTTAAAAGCTCACTAGAAAGTCTCCGTAACAATATTTATTATACATATTTAAAATTTTCTATTTTCATCAAATTGCAAAAACAATGACCATAACAATCTTAAGTTAGTTTAAATTACCAAATTATATATATGCGCAGCTAACAATAAATTAGAATATTTAATCTCAATTTGGCCAGTTATAGAGTACATCGTGTAGACGTGCGAAATGTCGTCAATGCTGCGTTTCTAGTTTCTACCTGCTGGGCCTAGGTAACATAAATAACTGAAATACTTAGTTCCCCCTTGGAAGTTAAAAATCTAATATTCCCTCGGTAATGTGTAATTTTAAAGAACCTTCAATGAAAAACTTTTTAATACTGTAGCATACAATAGAAATTATTTAGATTTCAACAGAAGCAGTTGGGTAAACATTTGATTTGAAGAATGACGCCAATTTGCATCCTACGCCATGCTATTTGAAGTTTGAAGCTGTGGTAAGTAGTTATGAAAAATGGAAATAAATACATAAATTCTGAACACAAAATATCCTTCAGGAAGAGTCTCGGTTTTCTGGGACGTCCACCCACCTAGGGAGATATGCATAATATCTTCAGAACCAAAAAGCAAAATTAAGCACAAAATAAATTTACTTCGATAATATCTGAAGAAAAGCTGAATTTTTATAAAATTAGTTGTAACCTTTAGATTTCAGTTCGGAGTTTAAATTTTCTGGGTAATTTACGATATCAGAACGATTATTTATATAGCACAAAGCGGTTGTCCTTAAGCTATTTTGAAAGAAAACTATAATTCACTTTGGAACCTTGAAAAGTAACACACAGGAATGTAAAACTCCTGGTTTAATTATGATCCAAAAACGAGGAACAAAAAAGTTCACATAGTTTCGTGTTGGAAAGCCAAAGGTTACATAATGACTGGTGTGTCTTGGATGGTGGGCGTTGAAATCTATGTTTAACTCAGTTTAACTTAATTGTGTCTGTGCACTTTAGGGCACATTATGTGGTTACATAACTTAAGAATTAATTTATTCAAACTATAATGTCTTCCATGATTATAAGGTTGGCGATATTTTATAGTAATTGCAATCAAGTTATGCCTCGTTTAACTTAATTACCGGTAATAATTTGGAGTCCCATCAGCTCGACACATTTTACACCAAAATTCCAAATGCAGAATGAGAAAGAAATATAAACAATATTTCATTGCGTGGATATGTACAATTAGGGTGCAGATATTTACAACCACAGCGTTAAATTTGCATGCTGCCAAGACATCTTCAGGCCAAATTTTTTAGTGATTCCATA
Organism: Cantharis lateralis; assembly: GCA_963170105.1. Lineage (NCBI taxonomy): Eukaryota > Metazoa > Arthropoda > Insecta > Coleoptera > Cantharidae > Cantharis > Cantharis lateralis. The sequence continues at coordinate 34,895,687 of OY720627.1, read as the reverse complement.
TCACGCACAAAACACACAAGCTACCGAAAGTTAGAGAGTTTCTTAAATATTAATTGAAACACGAATCGCACTTTATAATACAGTAAAAGTATTAATCGACAAAGTTTTTGTTCAAGTCTCAAATAACAATTGAAAGAGTTTGGGAAGCAGTTAAACTCAGAGCGCTAATTATTTATTGGGAGCTTTAAAAAAAATTCAATAGCAAGCTAATGTAAATTTTATATCGATGAGTACAGTAACCTACGTTGGTTCTCAGTATTTGATTATTTAAAATTTATTCCACTGACGAAACAATTGTCTGATTTTCTGAAAATGCAAATCCATTTGCGTAACAACTTAAGATTGAGGTTATAAATTTTTTGAATCCCATGTTTTGGCGAAGAGCGGTACTAATTTGTAATTCTAGCTTTAGAAATTATACCGTTCACTATTACCTTATCGTTCAAAGGTTGACATTGTCAATCATAAAAAACATTTTCATGTGCACACGCATGTACCACATATTTTATATGAAATATTTCTCAAATTGCTGTGACATGATACCTAATTATTTCGGTTAACTTAAATTTATATGGCTACGAGAAATAAATTATTAGCTTAATTACAGTAAAACTTAATTCAATTTCTCTATTCTGTGCCCGGAGAGGAATTTATCAAATTAGAATATTTGTCGTGGTTCAAGATTCACGTTAACCTATACTACCAGTAACTTCAAGTTTGTTAGAAATAAGAAATAATCGTGCACAGGTATCCAACTTCCAGAATATGTGGCGTACAGTGAAGGAAAATCTGAGGAAATCTCGGAAATCCTAGGAAAATAATTTAAAGGAATTCCCAAGGAAGAGTATCCAATATAGATTTATTTTCAAGAAAGGGATGAACTTTTTTTTTGTTCTAAGGTAGGATATCTTAGAGAAATCCTAGGAAATCTGAGGAAATCTCGTAAATGAAAACCTGATATATAAAAATGTAAGTTGTAATTCCCCCCTTGAAATCACTAGTCTCCAGCCTTAAAAAGAGAAAGTTTTTAATTAACTTCAACGTAAAATTAAAATGTTGAGTCAAAAGTACGGAAAAAACCGGGCAGATGCCGTTTTATTTCGGTACAAAACACTTTGCGTAATTCTAGCGGGACAGATTGCAGCCGTTTCCAAAAAATTGAGGGTAAAGTTTTTGGGACTGCTCATAAATTGCACACGAAATATGCTGGTATCATTATGAATTAGTATGATTTATAATATTATTATAATAAAAAATTTATAATATACAAATATTCGGAATGTTTCAAAATATGGAGATTATATAATTTATATTTAAAAGTTTAAAATAAAATAATGTTAACATATTTCAGCTAATAAAACAAAGTTTATATTATAATATATTTACAAAACCATTTAATATTGAAAATATTTATAAATTCCAGTTCTGCTTCTTTAGGAACTTTGCGCGTCGGCTACGTTGCGAATCAGCATTGTTTGGCATTCAATATATTTGGAAGTTTGTTCGCCAGCAGTGTAGGTACCAATTATACCTGTATTTCGTTAATTAAAATGATCAATTAACGATTTTAAAGTATTTCCTAACAGTTAGAGCGTCCCAGCGGAATTTTATTCTCAAATAAAAGACAGAAAAAGAAGTCTAAATAATTTAGCTACTGCAACTTGAAAAAAGTTTGACTAAAATTATTTTAATTAATTAAGAGCTACTTTTAGCAATAAGACTACGTTTTCACGAATAGAAAACGCAGAGATTATTTGGGACTAGAATTACCAATTGAATATGTAAAAATGGTCTAAGTAGCTATTTTAAACTAAATGTTGGTAAAAAAGGCCAAAAACCGCAAAGATGTAATGCGTATACCGTATTGGCTGTTTTTTCCAACCAGTTCATTTTTAAGAAACATCCCTAAAGTACGGCAGATGTCTAAAGGTCCGAATCTGTTTTTAAGTAAAATTCGGTTATAATTATGCTGCAATTTCTGCTTTTATTATTATTATATATTGTTAATTTTCAAGTTCTTCTAATATCATAAAAAAGCCCTATGAAAAGCATCCAAAGTTGCGGATTTTTAAATTTTTTCTCAATATTATCCTGTAATTTTCAGTATAATTATTGCGTTTTCGTGATTTAATTACTAATTTTTTCTTACGATAATGTAAACTAATTAAACCGGTGTTTTATTTTATAATAAATGAAACTGATATACAAGAAAAACAGTGGCGCTAAAGTAAACTATTGTACATAATATAATCAACGCAGGACCTTAGTGTACAAAACTGGAAATTCCCCAAGGATGAAGGAAAGTCATTTTTTCAATTCTAGCCTATTTTGTTCTACGACAAAACGAGCTTTCCAAACTTGGGATACGTTATATCAAAACCCACAGGACTCACTACAATAATAATAACAACGAAAGATGTCTAAAGCAATGACGACTTTTTATTTATGACGGAATCTCAGGACGCGAGATAATCATCGGATGTCAAAAACGTTTAGGAGAAGAAATTTACCAAGTTTTTATAAATTCCTTTTAAGTTCTTCCCCACTTTAATGGTCAACAAAAATTCTAAACAGCCAACCCTCTAGATTGATATCAGAATTAAAGGCACCGCACAACGCCTCGATTAAGAATGACTCATTCATCCACCACTTTCAGTTTGCTAATAAGTGTTTTCACTCCTTATCGTTGTTAATCTGCAGTGTACACATAAATGATTTTAAGTAGAACTAAACAACCAGATCCTCAAATATATTAATTCCCTGGAGATAGTCAAATGGGTTCCGTTTTCTTTAATTAATGTTTCCATGCTGGTAAACAATTTCGAGAACCAAACTAATAGTTGTGGTTAAAGGAGACACACTTGATGTTGATTGTTCTACCTAAACTTTTGGTAAAGAAATGTTAATAATGTCCTAATTTACGAACCCACAAGTTTATAACAAAGCGATTATTCCACCAATAATACACACAGGAAGGCAACACTCCAGAAAGTCCTTTTGAAATTAATATGTAATATAAATTCATTGGAAATTGGTTTAAATGGTTTTTTCTCTCTAAACCCAATTCCTATCACATAAATTTAAAATTTCATTAATATAAGCGATAAAACAATGCATTCGAAATTACATAAAAAATATTCATCTTATTCAAATATACACAAATTTATTCGGCTCCGTCGCCTACTGAATACTACAGGCATTTTCAAGATTTAAATATTATGCATGTGACAGTATTCCATCAAAGAATGCAATGATAACCTGATTAAAACCATTGTCTTCGTGGAGCACCTCAGAGAAATCACTATTCCATCGCCATTTTGTATTTTTTATAATGCGCGGTTTAAAATTTAAACCTAGTTTATAAAAGTAGTAATTGAATAACGTAAAGCTGAAAAGTTGAAAAATATAGCGGAATTACCGAGAGTAGGTATTTGAAAAAAAATAAATATAAACCTGGTTTACATTTTAAATTTTTGTAAAAATTTAGGTTGTTAGTAGTTGGTGTCCCTCACCATTTTAGGCAAAAATAAAGTTGAAATGATATAAAGCTCAAGACCCGAAAGTCAATTTTAACAACATTATTGAATATTAAAATTGTTCAACACTGTATTCCCGGATCAATTTAATTAGCAAGGTTCTAAAACAATAAAATTACTCAATTGCCCCATAATTTGTTCCAATATATTACATTCCAATAGCAGGCTTTATATAATAAATTTTAAAGATTCGCTGAACAAAATTCCCTTTATAGAAAGTGAATTACGATTCGGGTTATATTGTTTGCTTCGTTCTTTTTATACGTATAAATGATAAAATTATACAATGGCACGTCTGATATAAATTGATTATTGTTCTTTTGTTTTTAAATAAAAAGCAAAAACTACAGATTGTTACGATTTATTTGAATCGTCACATCAAATATCGCTTTGTGCAGGCATTTATTAAATACCAATATTTCCTTGACGCATGAATCCACTTAGCGTAAACAATTCCGCTTTTATCTTAAATTAGTTTCGCTTAGCGTTAAGCTGCCGATCACGCTGTCCTTCAATTTCTTTGCCTTAAGGTCAAATTGAGCGATGTACAGTTTTTAGCTAATAAGAGACGTTTAAACCGAACCCAGACCTTAGCCGTTATGGTATTGTACTTCTAATTTGTTTTGTACTCGAGAGTTTACTGCTTTTGATTAACAGTAATGGTATTTCAAAATATTCTAATTAAAAAAAAGCGGCCAGAAGAATTTTTGAATCTAAAGAAATTTTTTTCTATACCCCCTAATATCAACTATTATATGAATTCATTATTCTAATGTAGTTTACACCCCCTTTTTAAATTCAAAATTTCAATTTTTCTAATTTCAAAAAGAATTTTTGAATCTCAAGAAATTTTTTTCTATACCCCTTAATTTCAACTATTATATCTACATTCTTTATTCTATTCTAACATTATTCTATTCTAATTAAGTTTAACCCCCTTTTTAAATTAAAATATATCAATGTTTGATTTCAAAAATTTAAAAGTTATTTTTGTAAATTTCTATGGTTTGAAGAAGAGTAATTTTCCAAATCTGATAATTCGTCACAATAAAATGAATACGTATTTAATTACTTTCGCCTACTTTCTTCCCTTTTGAATACAATAAAAGTAAAATTTCTATTGTTTACTTCTCTATAAAAAAATTTTATTTTTGAACTGCACAAGTAGTAATACGCACAGGCACAGGCACCCTTCCAGTTATCAATATTAAAGAGGTATTTTATCACATCGTTTTGACAAGTTGAGATTAAAAATTACTTAATAAATCTATAAGAGCATAAAGGAAAATTGCCAAATTATCTGCGAAATGTTAAGCTACATCATTAATCAACCTTAAATTTCAAAAATTCGTTGCGCTTGCTACGCTATAATAACGATGTTCGAAAAGTGAGAATGTCTCTCAGAGAGCGCTGTGGCATACACGGATAGGAAAATTCTAAAACACTTCAAAGCAGTTGAAAAATTATATCTCTTATAATTGCTGAATAAATGTCAACAACACAATCAACATTAGTAAATAATCTTAAATGCGACTAATGGATTAACCCCTCTTTTCGATGAGGGAGGTGAAGAAATACTCGTATTGATCAATCCCAAACGAGGAATACGCGTATTGATCGAGTTTGATGGTTTTGAGATTTTTATTCCTATTATTGAACATTTGAAAAAATGTTAAATATTTATATTCCATCTATAACATGTTTTATTCGGAGCGAATGAACTTTTCACTAACAAACTTTTTTAAAAGACTAATCCATTTCAGGGAAAACCGAAGATAATTAAGTAAATAAAAAAAGGAAAAATTCACAAAATTAATTTTTATGTATCTACTAAAAATTTTAATTTATTTTACAATACATGAATATATGGGTAATTTTATGAATATATTTCTTTTAAACAATTTTGGTTTCATTTTGTTTCATATTTTCGGGTTTTCCATTAAATGGGTTGGTTTTTCTATAATGTTTAGATGAATTTGTGTACGTGCTCGGCAAAACTGACTTGCGGATGATAAGTCACGTTATACCACAGGTAAGTAACAGTATACTCGTTTATGAATTTTCCGTACGGTCTAAATTTCCCTATGCCAAAAATAATGGAACAATATTCACGCACCGTGACCAAAGACTTACAATCGATTGTGGTAAGTGTCTTTTACTGTAACTTCATTCAAGTTACGATTGTCGAAACAATAGTAATACTCAGCCTTTCTGACCGGAGATGACCAAAGCGATTTGAGGGTCAAATCAGGTCAGAAAGGTAAAAACTTTTGTTAATAAGGAAAGCGTCTCTAGTATCAATTACAAGAATTACTTCTCGTTTCTTCCACCGTTTCTCATAAACTTGAAATTCCAATTCCAATAGGAATCCACCCGTTTGGAAGTCGATTGTTTGATTGAAGGTGGTGTAGTTTGTAGAAGAAGTAATAATGGTGGGAGGACAAGTCCAATTTCGTACAACAGGTAATCTCGAGTTGAACGCTTGACATAATCAGCAGACCATTATTGATCGTAAGAATCTATCGCGATCGGTTCGGTAAGAGTGGCGCTTTAATATCTGGTTATAATGCCGAATGTGTATTGATAACAACTTCTCCAAACACAAACATATTTCCGGATTTCATTTTCAATTACGAGACTTTCAAGAAAATCGTGTAACACAATAAAAGTTGAAAAACGTGTTCAAATATCGTTCAAGTTTAAAGGACAAAGTAAATTAAATCTGCGCCTTCTACAAACAATGGCTTCGGAAATACGTCACTGTTATCTCTTGGCTCTGTCATCTTAAAAGTACCTGCCGGAAATTATAGCAGAATTATTTTAATTACCAGTAACCTCCAAACCAAAATAGAAATTAAATTTTACAAAAACATAATAATTTAGTTGCAAAAATAGACTTTACAACTTCAGTCATAATAATGTCTCTGACCTGCTTTCTTAACAAGTTTCTATTTTATGCCACGATAGGATTGATAAACCTTCGAATTATTTTATAATGTGGATTAATTCTTAGAGAGATGTTTCTATAAATATCGAATCGGAGCTATCATTACCATTACGATTAAATGCGCTCTGGTGTAATGTAAGGGGAAAACACAATTATAACCCCACTAGGTGGGGTGGTGTCATTCGCATTATATGTAACGTTTCTCTGTGAGAATTTCCTCCAACAAGAGAACCTTTGATACTTTAATCTTTAACTGTCACACAGCAGCGGATAGGAATGCGTAAATTGAATTTCATTGTTTTAGAATAACAACGAAATTCCATAAAATCGAACTAAATTGATCTTAAATCCCCAAAATAGAGATGGTTCTTGAATTAATAACCAAATAAAAATTACATTAAAGGAAATAAATTTAGGCCAAAGATATTTATCACTTCCCACTGAATGCAATTATAACATCCGAACGTCCATGATTTTTCTTGATAGAACTCCCTATCAATTTATTTACCCATGAATAGAGAAAGTGGCTTAAAATGTTAAATCTATTTCCAAACGAGGTGATCAATAATAATGTACTACACGAAAATGGTCACGTAGATACATACAGATTAGGCTGAAGATTAGTTTTACCCAAATCCATCAAAAACAAAAACAGCAGTTATAAGAATCCATTGCGTAGCAAAAACAAAACGGTTCGTAAGTATAAGTTAAAAATTTGAAAAATTCAGATTCGATAAATTGGTCAATTTCCTGTAGTATCTCGTTATTCTTTTCTCTTTTCTTATTTGCTTTCTATTGGTTACTTCATTGATCACGCTGCTCTTGGGTGTGACAAAATTACAAGTTGTTTTCTACATTTTTGATGATTGCGAGAAAATTTAATCATTTCATAGAATTACCAAAAAATCACTCACGATCGTTCAATAGTTGACGTGGCATCTTCTTAACGGCTTACCTGCAACAAAAAATTATAATTAAATACAAGAACTCTCAATCAATTTGTCATCTATTTCAAAGTATTCCGAGAAACACAATCTCGTGAAACTAAAAAATTTCATTTACTAAAATACAATCTCTTAAGATGATTACAAAACCCATCAATTTATTGACCACAAAATTAAAACACCCGGAATAAGCCTTCGCAGGTAAAAAATATAAAGCACTCCCCTGTTATAAAATTGAAAGCCACGAAACTAAAAGTAATTTATTAATGACCATAAATAATTAAAAACAAAAATTTCGTCACGATATAGTCGTCCAATATGTATTACTTAAACTCAAAGTTAACTGCTAATTAATATCGTGTTGTGTAAAGCTTTATTTCAATTACCTCAAAGCGCTCTTCCGAATCAACCAATTTGAATATACGTTTTGAAATAAAAACGATATCTCAATTTAAACCAGTCCGGTTGCTTAAACATTTAGTTTGAGATCAAAAAACAAAAATCCCATAAAATCAGATGCCCAAAATAAACATTAGCGGAATTAAACTAAACAAAACATAAGGGAAAATTTATTCATAAATTTCCTTAATTAAAAAGATATCACTTTCCGCACTAGTGCATAAAAGTGGCTCATTATGTAACTCAAATCAGTGCAGAAAGTGAGCTATTATGTAACGGTAGTAGATAAAAATATACTTCAGTTTTTGATCTGGACTAAAAAGTCATAACGAAGAAAGCATTTATTTCCTAGGAACAAGTAATATTGAACTTTTCCAATGTAGAATTCTAGAATTAACGGACAAGTGGAGCGGAGGGAACGCGCCACAAAAAATACATTTGCTCTGAATAAAATATGCTGATTTTTATTTAAACGTAAAAAATGCTAATTACATTTAGTTAATATTTATGTTTACTGTTATATTACATTTATTTAATGCGCAGTCAGCACCGAAGTAAAACATATTTTTTTATTATTATTAGAATTTAATCGTTATTTAATAAGAATAAGATCATCCAAGTAAACTTTAAAAAAACCACATTATTTTACATAATGCGGTAGTTATTTTATTGAATAACTGAATTCGATACTTTAACGATAACAACTTTCACAAAAAAGTCAACTTTAAGTTTGACAATAAACGACAATTTATTGAAAGTGAAATCAAAGTCAAGTTTTTCTGACGTTTTCAGAAAAACACTATTTTAGTTGAAAGTAAATGGCAAGATGATCACAGAAAATAGCTATTTGTGCAACTTGGTAGAAAAGTTAATTTTGTCTCTACGTTCTTTGTCAATTATATTTTATATGTTTTTCAACCCCCTCAAGACCCCTAGGTTGTTTAAACCGGATTGGGGAATGCTTGTAACCAGGTAGGGGAACCCCCGGTTTTGCATGCCCTCGGAAGCACGGAGGCGGCCATAAAAAAAAATTAGAGCATTCCCGGATACCTTAGTTGCAATTCGGACGCTTATGCAAACTAAGCATTGGACGGCTGTATCTATGAAATTGCAGAAGCTCATTTGTTATCTGCTTTTATTTCGGTAATAAAATTTTTAAGACATTGAATGTTTTAGACCACTTTTCTTGACAAAATTGTCCCCATTCCGGTCAGAGCCTCATGAAGAAAACATAAAAGCTTTTTTCTGACCGACGAATCCTACATTTCCGGGTCATTTTCACGCAAGCCTCTTTTTCTCGGTGTGATGACTAGAATGGAATTTTATTTAACAAAATAATCGTACGTGGTTTGAGAGTAATTATAAGAAATAGACAATGACCAACTGCGGAAAAAATTGTTCACAATCATTATTAAACTAATTATATATGCCAACGCAAACAAATTGCCCAATTAATATTCTGTATCCATCCAAGGCTTTACGACAATGTATGAAAGCAAATAATTTCTTTTGTGAGAATTTAATAGATAACATACAATAACTACAAATGAAGGAAGATCTGAACAACTCCATCGGTTGAACAGGCTCAAAATTATTTTATTTAAATTTAACTCCTTCATCGTTAATTTGATAAAATTACATTGAAGTAAATACTCTTAGCTTTCACAAAACTCCGGTACATAAAAAATTAAATTTTGGTAGCATTTGGACAGCCCACATTTTATCTTGTTCAAGTTTCCTCTCATAAAGCATCTAAATATGCCCCAGAAAAGCGAAGCAATAAATACAAACTTCTGTCTCGAAAGAAATATTAGTTTCAGCTGAAAACTGAAAAACACAACACAAAATGCTCACCGTCATTATGTAGTTTTCAGTTAATCAAATAGTTTGGATTGAAATAACCAATAAATACATCGATTCGGTAAAACCCCTTTGAAATTTATAACAATTAATATAAAAAAGCTAAAAATACATTTTTCCAATTAATAATTTCCAGCATCTAAATTATTCAAAATAAAATCAAAATCAATTGTATTTCCATGTGAATAATTAATTTAAAATTTTCAAATTAATTTCCAATATAGTATTATGATTTATTTGATTTTTTTATTACATTATTGTGTATTTTGAAAACAAATTACGCATATTTATGTACTAAAAATAAACATATATACCATGTTATATCTACCTACATGTAATATAATTATTATAATGTTGTATAAATGACGTTCAATAAAAATTAAATTAAATTAATGACAAAATTGAACGGTGAACAAAAATGATAAATCGATAAATTAAACTGACAATCGGAATTAAAAAAAAAAAAAAACAGCATATTAAAATCATATTAGGGGTGCGATTTTAGGGCACGCTTTAAAACTTACTAAATGGGCTCAAGATATTATATGACGATATTTTTTTAATGGAAAAATGATAATGTTTCGAACAACAGGATACAATTTGATAACAAATATATACCTACTTTTTAATGAGTTAATAAGCTTTTCACTGGAGTAGTTCGTTAACTGAGCCCACGAATTTAAAAATTTACTAATGGCATTATGGTAGTTAGGTGCGTAAATTACAAATATAAAAATTAAATTGAGAGGATTTTGAGGATTATTCAAAAATACGCGTAAAAACGGCCAAAAACTGAAACCGAGTATTCGATTGATTTATTGATTGAAAATGTATGTATGAAATCACAGTACAGCAGATTATACAGAATGTAATAATTAAAGACACCCCAGGGGCTTGTATTGCTTGATCTTCCATCTGCCGTTTATTAAAATTTAAATTGTTGGATTGTTCCCCATGGACCTAGAGATTGCAATGTTTGACAGTCACCGGCCGATGAAAATGTTCAAATGAACATCTTTACTACATAGCTGCATAGCGGTCTAAATTATTACTAAGTTTCAAGCAAGATAAAAAAAAGAGAAGAAAATAGGGATTTTAAGAATTTTTTTTCTCGTCTGAAGATATCAGGCCCAAACCACGCGGAAGACGGCTAAGAAGCTATGTCAAATGAGTGCAAATAAACATAGAAAACAAGGAAAAATAGAGTAACCATACGTCCGATTTTTTTAAGAAGAACCAAGACAGGTAAGAAGATACGGAGGGTTGAAAAACCAAGGTTTCTGGATGAAACTCCAGTACAGTAAAATTAAAAACCTTATGCATAGTCGCATCATTAAAATGACATTAAAATGATACTAATAGCTAGTTAGTGGCATTGTAGTAGCTACTAAAATGAGGAATTTCTTTTTGAAGTTTAAAATTGCAGAATAACATAAAAAATCAAACTAAAAAATGTATTATCCCAGATTATAATTATCAAGGTTTTGAGTAGAAAAAATTATTATGTCGAAACAAACGAAAAGGAAATTACGTAACCGATAACTTATTGACAAGAGTTCAATGTTTCCGATGAATTTCCACGAAAATTGATAAGAAAACTTTTTAGTTTTTAGTGATAGCCTTTGTTCTAATTTATAATTGTCATTAAAGAATTCCACATATTATCAAATTTATATTTATTATATCCTAGGATTTTAAATAACTTGGATATGATTTATCCCATATAAGTATTATAAATATAAGATTTCAGAGCACGTATAAATTATCTTGCACACTATTCGCCCTTTATAAATCATGATAATATATTTCTACATTCTACAAATCACAATGTATGACTTGGAAAATGTCGGCACAGCTCTAGGCTTTCGACACGACTGCACGTGTGGTATTCTCGAGTTATATATAAAATGGCTCCAACGTCCCGATCACCCTTATAAAATAAAAATAACATTTCCATTTTTGGCTGTTGTTACATTTTTGATTTCCTGTCAATTGCATCAATACAGAGTGTGGCTGTCCATTGTACAGCGATCACACCAAGCGATCGCCGGAGTCAGTTCAGTTTAAAAGTCTATTAAAAATAACTTCATCCAGATCAGGTATCGATCGTAGACATAAAGTCGTAACGTGAATAAAATAATAATGTCCCGATATCTCATTATTCCCTTATTATTTTATAATGGCAAGATTTTATGATTCGCCTATGAGTGATATAGGATCGGGAGATATGATCTTGAGATTGGCCAATTTTTTTTATATTAGGAGGCATGGGATAAGATCAATCTGGGAAGTCGATCAAGTTTTGCACAAAAACTTGCTCGTGATTGTTTTCTAGAAAAAGATTTGTGAGTTATTAAAAATAAAAGCGCTTAAATGAGAAATTGGTAATTGCTAATATCGAGCGAACAAATTTAGGTGAGATGGAATACTTCAGAGTCCTTCAAAGGCATAATGACACAAGGAGCTAAGTTCTGGGTCAGCAGGGAGGAGCCACTGATGGATCGATAACCAGTTCTCCCGTGCGTTGTGTGTATCAACCGCGTTATTAAAGTACCGTTTTTAATTCATAAACTCGACTGATTTTTGAATTCCGCATAATTTTGTTACTGGCTGATACGTAAACAAATCGAAAAGTTTCAGCACGATAGCAAATAAATGAAAGATAAAAGGAAAAATAATAAATCAGATACAATTGCCGCTACCTTTCCACATTTCCCGTGTTTACATAAAACCTGAATTTTGTTCCTCGAAGCAAATATTCACAAACAATGAGCCAAAATAGTTTCAGCTTTGTGCTATTGTTTCGACAGATATCTTCCTACAAAAACACAATGACTACGCTTTATAAAAAAAAGGAAAACAATTGCCAGAAACTTACACAATAGCGAAATCGAGTTGCTCGCAATTTGCAATTATTTTATAACAGAAGACGAACTAATTAAGAAGCTAAATAAAAACAATGATCTTCTGTGAACGATGGCATCTTAAGAAATAGAGAAGTACAAATTGAGATGATTTAAATCTGGCCTTACTAAAATTGCTTGCGTAGCGTTTTGGAACACGAATTCGATTTAAATTAACAAATGAAAGGTAGAATTCAATTAAAAATTTGTGGATAAAACTAAAATTCCGTGTACGTTTACAAAAATGTCTTTTATGGAAGGACCGAAAAGCAACCTTTTTGTGCGTTAAAATGTCAATACGATTGCAAAAGCACCATCTTATTAAAATATAAAATATGAAGTTGGTTTTCCAACTGGGAAAAATCACATAAAAGCCACCTTACGCCACAAAAATTTATTCGCAAAAAAGTAGACTATTCCCTACCACACATAAAAATGTCCGAAATTTACTTTTTCTTCGTGAAAACGTAATAAAAAAAGTGAAAATTTTATTGGTCGACGTTCCTCATTGTTTATTTAATTTCCAATTTTTTCTTTGTTGAAAATCAATTAATTACACTAAAAAGTTAATAAAATATTAAAAAATTCACAAATTATACTGTAGACACGTAATATTCAAAAGTTTGTTAGGAACATAGCAGAAAATTTAAACTTAAAAATACTTTGCTTGGGTAATTCCCTGAGGTAGAATTAAGTACTTAACGTTGCAAAATTTTATAAATATTTGTCTTAAACTTCCAAAAGTAATTAATCATTATCGTTAACAATTATGTTATAGGTGAGATAGGAACACAATAATGATAAACCGCCAAGAAAGTTATAAAACTGCAAAACACAATAAGAAAAAATTAGTTTAAAAAACCAATTTCAACGAGCAAAAAATCTAGAATATTAGATCTTCATGTAAATTTATAGTATTCGAAACTATATAGTAAATCCTTAGTAATTCATTACTGTGATTTATGAGAAGAAACCCCGTCGTGTTGGAATAATAATAAAGCATCTCTTAAAACGGTATACCATCTGATAAAATCAACAACACGTTTTCTCTGATATATCGACGTACATGTACAAAGTAGTTTTAAAATACAATTAAATGAGTCTAAAAGTACTGCAATATTGCAGTTCATAATAAAAATTTAAATTTATCAACCCCAAAGATATGTAAATGTAGTCCCTCTTATCAGAATCAAAGTTTTACGATGAAAAGCGCCCTCTAGAAAATTAATATTGAAAGTGTTTTTAAATTATAAACCTTAAAATCTATCTCGATTGATTAGATTCACTGTGAAAAAAATTTGTCATCCTGACAAAGCTTTTAGTAGCTTTAACATCAACAAAGTTTTTTGCTGCTACAAGAAATTTTATGCTGCTGTCAAAACAGTGTACAAGCTTTTTCTGTGTATAAAAAATGATTAGTTGGTTCAACAATTTTTAAAATTAGTTCATTCTACAATTTCTCCTTTCTGCATAGAAAACACTTTAGTTATTCCAGCATACCTAAAATTTGTTGTATTAGCAAAAAACTGTTTTCTCCCCTTAAGACAACGTATAGCTGGTATAGCCTAGTATTTTTTGATAAATTTGCAATAATATAATGGTAGATTTTAATAAACAGCAGTTTTGCTACAACGATTCTAATTCTTTAGTTTACTCTTGCAAACTCTTGTTTACGTAATTTACATCCAAAACTTTAGAACAATTGAAGTTATTACGAGTCACCACCCATCTTGTGGTAATTGTTATACAAAACTTTAAGTAGTATGTATAATATGTGTTTTACCATTGTTTGTACAATGACAAAATTGCTTCCTTTAGATGCTTTCGAACGCTCTCAATTCGACCTAACCATTGCTGTTCTGAGATTCCATATTTTAGATAATTCAAAAAATAATTCACTTTTGAATTAGCGGAAAGGGACTGGTAATAATCTACGGCCTTAAATTTCGACAAAATTTTTGTACTTGGGGGTAGGTAAAGGTCTAAATAGTAATACATATAAAATATAAAGTTTGCGGAATATCCAGTAGTAACAGAATTCGAAAATTACAATTTCAAAGGTGATAGATCCGAGAAAAAAAAAAGATTTGCCAATTTGTGTAAATTATTACAATCCTCGGATCGAAAATGCATTCGAAATGAACAGCCCTGACAGAGGTGCTGCATACGAGTGTTATACTCGATAATGCAGGACCTCGAATGATGTTTCCACTGCAACCGCATGTAGCAGAATAAACAAGCTCTCTCCAGCTAGATTCGGATTGCTAAGACCCACGTAGCGTACATGTACCGTCAAGTGAAAGTTTTTTTAAAGCTAACATGAACTTAAAGCTTGTAAAATTTACATCAAAAAGTCAATTTCCAAAATTAAATTTGAAGTAACCTTCGGGCGATTTTATTCATCCTCACCTCATAAGAAAGCTAAAATTGTGCTCTTTCTGAATATTCATTACTTTTCTTTCCTACTTTGAAGGGAAAAGCCTTAGAAAGCTACCAGTAACCTGTATTACATTAGTTTTTGATTTTTTCATTTTTTATCTGGTTTCATAGTGCAGTATTTTTCTTCTTTTACCAAATATTCTCAGTCCTACCCTGTCAATCTTTATCTTTACAGTTAAAATTCTATTATTTACATTTTTTTGTGTAATCTTAACAAATAATATAGAATTAATTATTTTTTTATTTCTTGAAATTCATAAAATTACATAATCATAATATGAGCATTCGGTAGTTAGGTTAGGTGCACGTTGGCAGGTGTCATATTCGTATGAAATGATGGTAAGTTTAATTTTATTTTTTCAATTGTCAGTACAGATCTGGTGAGATGAGTCACCACGGATAAAACCATTTCGGGATAAAACTAAAATAAGAGATATATATTTGAAAAGAGGATAAAAAACTCTATTTAAATATGTCATAGCCAAATATAGTTTCCATTTAAAAAAATACAACTTTATATTATAACTCGGAAACAAATGAAGACATTTAAAATCCCTTTACCCCAATTTATTCCCCCCAAAAAAGTGTCTGAAGATGATGTAAATATTTTTTCTATAACTTTACAAACAACCGAGATATCGGCATTTAACGAAAAGTCGAAAATGTGAACTTTTGGCCATAACTCGAAAACGAAAAAAATATCGGATTCTGGTTTTCACCATTAAGCTTTTCCTAAAAAAAAAGAGCTCGAAGATGCGCCATCCATTTTTCCATATCTCTTATAATATTTACCGAATTCCCCATGAGTACTATACAATAAATTATTTTTCGTACTTCCCTGTAGATAACAGTAGTCCAGATGACGAATATGGTGCTAAAATGTAGTAACCATAGTAGCCAGCACTATTTATTGGAATCTCGTTAATTCATTCAATACTAATTATAATTTCGTTAATCCATTCAGGAACCTACGAAGAGGGAAAATTTCTCCCCTATGAAGTAAATTCAAATTTCGATACAAAATTACAATATCAATTTTCTGCGTTGAGATTACCGGGGGCGATGCTCTAACACTAGCAATCGGCATGACAAAATTCCGTTAAAAGTGATGTTTTTCAATCCATTAATTGAATTTCCTTGGAAAATTTTTTAATTTTCTCGTGAAAAACATTTTGTTTTCCCCAATTTAAAAATAAATTCTGTAAAACCTTTGAACATGTTATTCTTCTCAAACCGTATAGTCAAAATTTATAATTATGAAATTGCAAATGTGCACGCCTTTGACTCCATACATCAAAAAATACGAAAATTTTGTTTTTATGTACTTTGTTGTATAGTTAAGAGTATGCGTATCTAAATAGATCGCTTTTTTAAAATTTCAAAAGAGCAATAAGCATACCAAAAGAAAAACTTAATAGAATCTGGAATATAAATAACCGTAAAAATGTGTTCGTCCCACACAACCAGCCACACCCCCACGAACCCTAAAATCACGTTACACATAGACCACATCTGGTTCGAGTATCTCACCACTTTACAGAATAAATTTTATCTGCACTCGATTCCCTTTTGTAAGCCAAGCGCAACAGAATCGTGCATAAAGGAACCGAACAGATCAAGGATCAAGTTATAATTTCCAAATGGAAAGTAAATGGTTGGCATTTTTTCAAGTTTTCATTATAGCAGAAATTAGGTTTTCTCGAGAATGTAACGAAACAATAAATGCTGTCAGAAACCGAAAACAACTTTCGTTCCGGATGATTTTGTTCACCAGGCAAGACGAAAATTCGAGAATTTATGCAAGAAATTTTCAATACAATGGCTTTTATTGTGATAAAAATTGAAATGCCTGAGTGCAAGCTTGAGCAAAGAAAAACTGGATAGCTATATTATAAAGAAAATTTTGAAGTTAAAAAAAGAGAACATTAATTAAAAGAAATTTTGAATGTATTTTGTAGACTGCTGAAAGGATACGGTTAGTTATTTAATTAAAATTTCCTCGTTACATTATACGCGATTTTATATTAATTTAAAAATAAACATGTAAATTATATGGTAGAACATACAAACGTCCGGTTTATTTATTGTGAGGTTGTAATGCATTAGCCACAATCTGGATTTGACACAATCTAAATGTAATCTTCCCTCACTAATTGCTTCAGAAGGTCCGATTTACTTTTAGCTTGTTAGTATTCATAGAAAACATAGGGTCGTGTTGCTTTTGGGACCAAGAAAAAAGCAATTACTCACGATTTAATTCTTCAGTTTTGTTAAGGGGACCCTATCTGAAAAATGTCTTTTAAAAGAGAACATTGGAGTTACTTTGTGCTTTAAAAATTGGGCTTAACTTTTCCACTAAAATTTTTCCATCGATATTTATGCACTCAACCTAACATCATCACAAAGCTTCCAGTTGACAATTGGAGGAGATGGAAGTTCATTATCCTGACGTGGATTAACTTTGAGTTAATGTCTACGTGCTTTAGACACCAAAGTTGAGTCTTATCGATGTTCTAACTTGGGAAAATTATGTACTTTCATTATCGCTACTCCGAAACTCACTATGGTAACTTTATGTTGATAATTATAACCAAATAACAGATTATTTAAAATTTCAAGATAATTGCAGCGTATTTAATTTTGTTAAAACAAATAAAAAGGAAATTCTCATTTGAAAAATCTTTACTTTAGCATGTAAACACTTCAAGTGGAATATAAATTATATTTTGGTGTTTAGTAACAGTTTGAGGTTTTGCTACGAGTATGAAAGTTAGCAAATTTATTTACATAATAATTATTGCCAGATAATATTACCAGCATATAGTAGCGCAGCCCCTTGGCAATACAGAAATTATGGTAAAAACTATGCAGTATAGTCAAGTTTTTGGTATTAGCTGATAAAACTCCCTATTAATAATTAATGATTGTTGATAGTTGAAGTTACTATTATCTCACAGTTTTAACATTAAACCAAACAAATTGTGAAGCGTCTCAGTTCGCTTATTACTGAAATTTTGTCAATTATTGTATTGTTACCTTGTATTATTCAATTACTTCAAAATTAATCCTCATTATAAAACAATCAAGATGTTATAGAAGTACAATGCAAATGAATAATGATAAATTAAATAGGAGTATGTCAGATACAGGGAAAACCTCAAATTTTAATACCTATATTGCACATTACGACTTAATTCTTACGGCTGGCTTTAAGTAACCAAATTGTTCAAATTTAAATTATGCCTGTCTGCATTAAGTTTTTAAAATTTTAAACATCCTTAAATCAGGAAGTGCCACTTACTCCGTTTACCTATTAGTCCAAATAAGTATAGGTGGTGCAAATGAGCATAAATTTCGTTTGGAAACAGTTGTTTAATATTCAAGAAAAATATTAAAATTAAAAGTTAATATTAATTGTTTACACACACAATTTAAGTTATCATTGTGTAATGGATATTATTCAAAAATTCCTCAAAAATTGTTGAGTAATAGATTACTTAACAGCTTTGCGTACGTACTTGCAGCTGGTGCTTAAATCCGTCTAATCTGAGGAGTAAATCACTGCGGCAGTATAGTGTACACTGACTGGCAGTATTAGCAATAAGTTGCTGTATCAGAAGTATCAGGCAGTATTACTTACAATTAGTACTAAACAGAAATGTGCAGTATTGGTTAATGGTAGTACTAGGCAGTATCAGGCAGGATTGGCGGATTAAGCAGTAAATCGCAGTATTTTATTAGATACTGCCAAATAGCAGTACAGCGTATACTGTACACACAAATTTCAAATATTTATGATGTAAAATTTTATAGTATCTACTACAATATAGACCGAAGCAAAATTTTAGAAAATAAAATGAAAACTGTAGAGAAACTCGAAATTCGATTGTTAAGTATTGAACGAAGCTCTTGAATCAGTGCTTGTTCGGCAGTAGTTTTCGAAAAAATGAAATGTCGGAGTGAAACCAGTTAAAACTGGCAGTTTTAAGCAGTAAATAGCATTATTACCAGTTAATAGCAGCACTAGGCGGTACCGACAATAACAGAAATAAATGGCATTATTAGGCAGTATCAGCAGTATTAACAAATATTGCCAGTATTAAGCAGTAAATAGCTGTATTGCACTAAATACTGTCAAAAAGCAGTACATTGTACAATGTAATAGTTATGATCAGAAAACACGTGTTTACCATTCATCCTTGAAGGTTGTGTAAATATATTAATTTAAATATTTATTAACATAAATAAATGTGATAACTTTCTTTAAAATATATTTTTATTATTATAATATTGATATAAATAAAGTGCTAGTAGTTATTTATAGTAGATAATATTGAATTATTTAACTTGAAAACCTTTAGATATTGTATAATATTGACTCACATTACATTTTAAAACTAGAATCTTTTTTTTAATAATTTAATTATACCATAATTTCCTACATATTGATTGATTTAGCAGTTTTTGAAAACTTTTACTTCAATAAAATTGCTCCCTCCTTTGTATTTCAAACTACCTTCTCCTTCCAAACAACCAACGTGACGAAGTTTTCTTAAATCTCGAAGAAAATATTATTTACAATTATCTACGCATTTTTATCATACTCCCCCTTAGGAGGCTCTGGAGTTGGGAGGGGGACCTAATCTCCCTCAGTCGGTTTTGTTATAAATCTGCACTTTTTAAAAATTTATTTTTATGATAACTGGGCCTATAGATGACATGAAGCGATTAAACGATGGACGAACCTAATTTTTTCCTCTACTTTTGGAAATAATCGATATTCGGTATTTTGCCTAGTCTGTTGACGGTACGTCTGCTTGACGTAAATAGATGCAGAAATGTGGCGCAACGTCATATTTTTAATTAAATTATTTTTGAACTGAATTTCGATAATTTTAGCCAAATTTAATCTAAAATCAAAAATCTCGTCTTTCTAGATCCTTAATTTTCGAGTTCCCGCGACTTCAGAGATGATTTTCAGGAGATATTACTTCTTTGATTTATTAAAACTAAACTCAAACCCTTTATTGTTTAAAATCAACATCTTTCAAGTTTTTTTTGGAAACTGTATATTTTAACGAAACGTTTTAGCTCACGTGCTAAATAGAAATTTAAGTACTTTTGTTATTGAAATAAAACCCAAAATTAGAGTAGTAAAAAAAGATCACATTTAAGAGCATCCGGTGTATCAAATTTTTCGTAATTTTAAGTTTCTTTGCTTTAAATAAACAAAATCTAAGCTTTCTACAAAATTTCAAATGACACGAGGGTCACATACAAGATAACAAAGCTAAGAACTGACGACTTTCATTATTGCAGGCATGGGACTGGAGCAATTTCGCTGACAAATATGCCAACTTGAAAACCTAAGATGTTATCATACACTTACAAAATATCATCAATCTTAAACCCAAAAGTTACAATTTGGATAAGTAGGCAATTTTATATATTCTTGAGTTATAAATAATTTCTTAATTATGAACAGCTCAGTAATTGTGCGCACATGAGTATATTATAATCAACATAACAGATAAAATGGAATTTGTTAAAGTAAATTTAAAATGGATTAGCTCTCTGTCAGCGTGATTAGAATCATTTGTTACAGCGTTAACTTTTCACTAGCACAGACAAGAGTAATCACTTTCTCTTGATTAATGCCATTTTTACGCTAGAGAAAGATGACTTGGCTAAAGAGTTTTCAAATTCAATTTGTTCATTCGAATTCAACAACGTTTATAGTAGCACAAACAAAAATTATGTCACCAATTCAATTTACACTTTATTTCCAATCTAAAATTAATTTACAAGACTTACAAAGAAAATGCCTACCTTAGAATTTTGCTTTATTTGTCGCAAATAAATTAAATTCAAAGAGATAATTGCTCCCATATACTAAATTGAAATAAACTATTTAGCCAAATTTTTAAAGTAACCTCAAAAACGAGCCGGAAAGTTCCATTTGTTATAATATGTACTTTGCCTTTTATACTTGTTTCAAAACTGTCATGGTTGTAGTGACAATATTTAGACAGCAGATGTGATGTTCCCAAAGGATAACCCATACTCATTAATAATGAAATAACAACCACGCCCTAGACGAATATACCACTCTGTACAACCTAGAATACGAATTGATGAATTCGGGTTCAAGTATTAAAATTTAATCACTACACATTGTATTTCAATATCTAAAAGAGTAAAAAAATATATAACTCGGGTTACTAGGTTCTATGATTGTAGCGTAGAATATCCTTTTTCAATAAATGCTGAACGCTTTTATTGCTATATTTTATACTTAAATGCTTACATTTAAATACATTGGTTTGTTCTTAACGCTCCACGACGCCACGCGACGCTCGCACCCTTGAATTATAGCTTAATTTTCACACCATTTCACTAAATAAGTCTCCCAACCCCAACATTCGACTACCCCAATTCATAAAAAAAATAACTTTATTACCTTGGTACACAAATAACAGTTTCTACATTATCTATTCGTTTAATTTTAATTAAAATAAAAGTGCAAATTGTGTAAACGAGAAGATCGACCCGATAAATGGAAGTGCATCCGTGCAAAAGTACGAGATATAAAATTAATTACTACAAAACAATGTTTGAATAAAAAGATAAAATGTAAAATATCCCTAGACGATAAAGAAAATCATTTGATATTCATTGTTGACAAACTTCAATGATTTTAATTATTACCGTTTGCCAGCGTCAAGTTTGTTTTTAAATTATTGTGTTGAAAGTAAAATAAATTGATTAAAACCTGCAGATAATTATATTTTGTCTAGACGTTCAAAAAAATGGTGTAGGTTTATACCAATAGATAGACATCCAATAAACTGCAGCTTCAAACCAGTCGAGTTAGTTCTGACATTAATTTAGTGAGATGATTGGAAATTTCTCCATTCAGCAGTTTTCCTGAGTACAACTGTGCATACCAAGTACGCTACTTCACAAGGACCTATTGATCAATCAATTCTTCAAAAAACACAACTGAACTGTTTTCGAAATTTAACTGATTAAAACGTTGGAATTTGGGGATTGCGTTTAGTTATCCAAGATCTGCAAACTTGACTACAATAGTTTCCCTAATTCCTTCCTATAAAACTGAGGAGTAAATTTATTATTGTAGATCAATACAATCCGTCACAAAAACAAATCAAAAAGATATACTTGAGAAAAGTAAGGAAGCAAAGCGGAAAAAAACTAAAAATAAATCGAAACGTATAAATTATTGTTTATTTTATTCCTTCATCGTTCATTTTAATCGATTGCTCTGAAATTCTACCAATATACAGAGAGTACTTGGATAAAAAGATTTAAAAGGATAATTTGAAATGCACGTCAAACTAATTGCTTGTTAGAGTAAAGCACCAAAAACAAAGGAAAATTACAACCTCGGATTGATTTTATAGCCCTCGGTTCTAAATGTTCATACTTCATAATATTATATTATTAGAAAATTGGACCTTCAAAGAAAAAATAATCAACTTTTTCGCTGATAATCGCATTTTTACGTTAATTCGCCATTTTCAAGAGCCGATATAAAAAGAAAATATTTTTCAATTAGTTGGCACCCAATTCCAAAACAAATTTGACAAATTTCAACAATGTTATTTTTACGCAAAAACGTAAGTATTTGTAAAAAATGAAAGTTACATTGAAAACTCACAGTCGGATCAATAAGCCTCGGTGGTATACTTTTTAAAAGAAAGTTAATGCTTTTTTTACAAAAACTAATTTTTCGATTATTTTGTTGGTCGGGCAGTATTGATTCAAAGCTTTAAATTGACATTGACAAAAAACATTTTTGAGATCATTTTAAGTATACAGCCAAATGAAATAAGTTTCCGGTCCTATGATGGCAATGTAAATTGCACATTTTCAAGTCGTTTTTTGTTATATAAAAATGGATTTTAGAGCAAAACTTTTGTTTATATACATTTTTTTATTTCGTGGCGCGGTTTTTGTTTTTTAGCGACTTATACAAGACTCTGTAAAATACAAAAAATATTGTCATCTATATCTCGTAAACTGTGTCAAAATAAAAAAATGTATATAAACAAAAATGTAGAGAATGAAATTTGTAAGAAGAAATTCCTATTCATTTTTTTATTTCGTTGCACCGTTCTCGAGATATAGGTGACAATATTTTTTGTATTTTACAGAGTCTTGTTTAAGTCGCTATAAAACAGAAATGGTGCGACGAAATAAAAAAATATATATAATCAAAATTGATGGCCATAAAATTTGCAACAAAAATAGTCTATAAAGTTTTGCTCTAAAATCGATTTTTATGTGACAAAAAACGGCTTCAAAATGTTCAATTTATATTGTCAACATAGGACTGTGAACTTATTTCTGTGAACCACTGCATATAATTATATAATAAAATCTTGCATTTAATTCTAATCATAGTAGGGTCGAAAGACCACCATACAAATCTTTTCACAAAGAAAATGAAAATGGTTCATACCGTATAATTACATTGTAGATAATATACTAATTGACGAAGTAATAAATTACATGAACAAATATTTTAATAAGCGATAAATTTCCAAATTGATATCTATTTTAAGATTATAATTTAATATATTATAACCAAATTTAACTTTAATATTAACTATATTGAAAAGTGATAACTTGAATAAATTATAATAAGTTAAAAAAGTTTATTCTAATAATTAAATAAAACAATAAAATTTTAATTATTTCACAACTTTTGTGTAATTTAACATAACTTCTACTTCTTCCTCTTATAGGTACTGTTATTTCCAAATGCATTCCAAAAGACTTGATCTTAAATCTACGAGTATATGTCGCGACAACACGCATTGGGGGGTCTGGGAGGTATGTTCAGCCAAGTTAATCTGTTCAAACCGACGCGACCGCTCAAGTATGTGGAGAAGGCTTAAAAAGTAGGAGTAATCTTTCTAACTTTGTATAAACCTAATAAATTGCCCCAAATTAAAAAAAAGGCACCAAAACGAAAAAAATCTACATATTATTAAATGTTGCAATCTGCTAACATTTATGACAGGACGCGACAGGTCATTTATTAAAATATTGACAAATTCGCCAAGGGAAAAAAGAATTAAACTCGCAAATAAATGTTTAATTTATTCATTACAAAATGAACCTGTAGCAAGCAAATCTTTAATCCTCTACAACAAAAACTTCAATTTCAAGTTTATATTGTAAACTCCAACAAACAATACCGCAATTGAAATATAATTAAAATTCAATTTCGTCAGATTGTTTACACTTTCATTACATGTTAACAAACTTAAAAAGTTATCAATAAATTAAAACAAAGGAAATGAATACAGCGATTTACATACAAATTGAACGCAAGGTTTCATGATTGAGATAATTCAAGTCTTTATGAGATTAAAAAAATATTCTTGTATATTCTCTTGTTTCTCATAAATATATAGCTGCATGAATTTGGCATACTGATGATGAACAAATCGATCGAAACGAAATGTAGAAAATAAAGACTGATTGCAACAGTGGGATTTGCAGAAATGCAATCGCCTATAAGACCTAAATAACTATAGGTAAGCTTCATATAAAATTCTAGACTTGGAATTTTAAAGGATAAAAATAAAAATGTATCTATGTACTGTAAAATGGAAATGCAATGCAGCATTCAATGATTCAATCAAAAAAGGGATATTATTGAAATAATCAAATTGAATTAAATTTCGAGTGGGTAAGCAAATTGGCGATACCGAGAAAATATTTTGGATTTCAAGCTTACAAGAACGAAAAACTTGAACTTATTTTACAGATAGGTTCGAATGTGTCGTTTCGACCTAATCCTGGTTATCGGCCCCCTTATGTGCCTATTGAAAAACTTTTATCGCAGGTCATTTATAAAAAATATTGGAAGCTGAAGTCTTGAGAAAACGAGAAATCACAATGCGGAGGTTGATTTCTCTCTGCCAACTTCATTTTAAACAGCTTCATACCTACTGCTTTATAAAGCTCAATCAACTGATGAACAGAATTATTACTACTTTCACTTTTATCTAAAATCTGATACATTTCCACCTAATTAATTTGCTATAAAGTTCCCATTTATCGACAATCAATCAGTTTTACATTCTCACAAATCTTTACTGCAAAAACTGCAATCCAATTAACTCAGGTCAAGAAACGACTTGAAAATAATAACTAATTTTATTGGCCACCGTCAGTTCAGAAAAATCCTTCAAGTTGATTTGAACTCGAAACTTCTACACTGTATGTTACCTAGCCCCGTATAAATTATTGTTACTGTATCGCAAAATCAATCTAAGGTGAACAAAAAGGTTGGCAGTTACTAACTTCTTTGGACAGTTCTAAAAGTAATTTTGTAAAAAAAAAAATATAAATCCGGTATAGTCGACGACACTTTTCAAAACATTGATTTGCTTGACACTCAACTAATTTGCATATAAACCAATCAAAATTGTTTTGAAAGATGAAATTTGATTGGAATTCTCAAATCGATTTTACTTGGTTGGAATCGGTAAATTATCGCAAATTGCTTGAGCTTCTAAAAGCAGTTGAGAAAAACATTCAAAAATGCCCCCCCCCCATTAATAAAAATTGTAAAATTGTATTATTACGCTTTATTACTCAACAAAATGTGGATATAAAGATGCACTTTCTTGTAATCGCCGATTTTCAAGTGTGTAATTCACATCAATTTTGTAATTATTAATAGAAATAAATGCTATATATATAATTAAATAAGAAAGTGAGTTAACAACCTTTTAATACTAAAGCGAAAGTATACTTAACGTTTCACTACAAAATTTGAGAAAGTTAGTTTTAATGATAAAATAATTGATTAAAAATAGAACTGTCAATTATTAGAGCAACGGGGAACCACCAGTAAATGATACAAATAATAGGAGGCGTGGAAAACCGTGAGATGATCACGAAAATTTACTCTTATAATATTAATAATTTTTTCCTAAAATATTTTTACAAGGTATGCCGCAATTAATAAAAAACGGTTGTATAACATCATTTATTAAAAATATTGCGAAAGCAATAAAATCAAGTAAATACAGAAAATCTCTTTTAATGTGGAGAAATAAATTGTATTGACGAACTGCACAAAAAATAAATTGAGAATCAATTTCTAGCTTACATTTTTTATCAAGAACCTTATTTTGTCTGTTTGTTCGATTGGGTTTAAATGTTAAACTTTAATTAACTATCACTGTTTAAACCCATTTTACATTATAATATATTTACATTTGATTGTGAGTTTACTAAAAAATCCAATTTCAAAATACTCGTATGTGATTGCGAATGTTATGCAGGCCGCACTTTGGGTTTTAGGTTGGCAATTAAAAAATGAACCAATCAGAACCTTCGGCGCCAGGCGAAACGTTTCAGATAATTTTTTTACGCAATTGTTAATATTACGGATAAATTAAAATGCACTTATTATTAATTTTTATTACTTTTTAATTTTTATTAATTAAGTTATTTTAGTTTAATTTAGTTCAAGTTAAAAAGAGTTAGTCAGTAAAAGTCCCTGTTACATTTCTTTTATTTGCAATTATAAATTTGTCATGTTAATGACAATTTCAGTTATTAGCTAATTCAGTTTCAGTCAATAAAAATGTTAATTATTCGTTTATTAATTTTTTTTATGCTTTTAAAAAGAGTAACTGGATTTACGGTTAATTTATTGTTTCTTTAAGGTTATTATGACTTTCCATATTCCATACTTCTTGATATTTTATTTATTTTAAAAATACAAAATTTGGAAAAATACTAATTTAATCATTAGTTGGCGGTGAACTCATGAATTATTTAAAATTTCTAAACTCAAATCACACTACGATTAAAATGCATTCTATTCGATAACATTAAATTAACGTAAAAATTACGTTATACGCTTTAAGTACTTCTTACGTCTTACGTTCATTGTGAACAAGCAATTACTGTTCTGTTGGTTGTTCTTTGGTAATTAAAGGTTTTATTTAAGACTAGCGTAAGTTTCTGTGTAAAAATCCTTAATTTTCATCACACGAGGTGGTCTAACTATTTGACCATAAATTTATTATACCCAAACGAACATTGAGTAAAACTCATTATGTTGCTTTAACTTCGTAACATCCTTAATAAGATTTTCTGATGTGTCCATATAAAATATTTAAAAAGAAATTTTTTTTGGATAAAAGCAATCGCATAAAAGATTGTCCATTTATTCACCGACAGCATATATACATTTAACAGTGATGATCGAATGAGACCTCTGGTTGGACATTGTACTATCGAAGGCTTTCAGCAGAGAATTTTATAGAAAAAATAAAGTGCAATACTAAGGGTGAACGTATTCCCATTTATTTGTGCATAACGACACCGATGTCTTCTCCCGAATTTCTTAAAATAATTTTCCGATACAATAAACTACTGCCAGTATTATATTTATCGTAGCCATGGTAATTCAAACGAACACACAGTAAGTAAATAATATTTCCTTTTATTACAAAAGTGTAAAATATAAAATGAAAGAATTTGTAAAACGAAAATCTTTTTAATTTTCTCGCTTCACTTTGGAAAGCTTCTACAGACGAATGTTTCTACTGTTAATTAATAAACGTTGAATTCGTTCATAAACGCTTTGAAATAGAATAAATTAGTTATATTGATTTGTTACCGTATCTACAATTACATGTAGCTCGGTAGATGAAAAGTTTTTCAATTCTCATTTTGAAACTTTTGATGGAATATTTTAAAATCAGGAATAATATTTTCCTATCGCTTCTCAATTGTTTTTGCAGAAGAAAACCTGATGAATATATTTTGTTAAATACTTAAAATATTTTGTGAGAAAATATTAAAAGAAATTACTTATCTGACACGCTAATCACAAGTTACAAGAATGTATTTGGCTGTTTATAATTAATTATATTACGGAGGAGTAATTTGTTGATTTTGCTGATTATAGAAAAGACAAAATAAAAAAATTCCGATGTAATGCAGGCCATCCCCAATAAAATCATTGACGGTTCAGTCGATGTTTAGCAATGTAACCGTGATTTCTAGCTTTAATTTATCAACATCGTGTAAATTAATCCTGCAAGCAACGTTGTCGACGAAATCCTACGGGAATGAAATATAGTGTTTCAAATCCAGAGGGTATGTAGTGGCCAAATTATCCTGAATATCGATCAGGGATGTCCCTATCGTGAAAATTTCCGTCGAGGAAATAAATGAAAGACCGCAATCACCGTACAGGGTCTTGTTCCATCTAATTGCTCATATGCACGGAACGATAAAAGCTTATTTTGTAAATTATTGAGAAACAGATGAAAATCAGTTAAAATAGATAAAACTAATAGTAGGTACAAAGTTAAAGATAAAATAATAAATTACTTTTATATTAATTTGAAATATACAATTTCCGTTGAAACTCACATATCGGTTGCTTTAAGGATCGTCTAAAAAACGGCCTCTAGATATTTTAAGGTTAAAACGTGATCTAACGAGGCCAAAACTGCGATCGATATGAAGTAACCTTAGGCTTATAACTGCAAGGGTGGTTGGCAAAGAGCCAGAGAAAGGAATAAAGAGTCAAGTCGATGAGTAAGTTTCAGTATTAAAACGCTCCGATGAGCAACGGCACTAAAGTAGAAAACACCTAGCTCGATGTGACAACTCTCAAATGTTAAACTATCTGTACTTAACCGTTAGAATTAAAAAAGAGATGATAACTAGGTTACAAATGTGCATTGTAAAAAAATTGTATGTGAACATAAAAGTTGGCAGGAAGCCAACATAACATCTTTTAAAACTTGGCTGTTGTATTATTAAAGCACAAAAACTATATTATTTATCTCCTCGCGTTTTTGACTAAATAGTTGATTTAATATCGCTTGTTCGTGTTACAGAAAAGCCATAAAAGTGATATCTACGTTTCGGAAACTAAAGTTCAGAAATTAAGTAACATAAGCTTAAATTAGTGATTTTCTACTGAAAAACCCAAACGATCATTCGGCTCCCCAGAGTCCCCATCAGTTTCGTAATTTTCTTGAAAAATGTCCTTAATTTTCTAATGTCACCGCCTAACCTGGACGAACGTCTAGATCAGCTATTTTCAGTCTTAAATTTTCTAAAAATTCTCTTTCATAACAAGGGAGGATATTTCCCTAAAACAATTTCAAAGACGTATTATAAACTTGCACTTTCAGTAAAATAAAAAACTTCCTAAAATAATAGGTACTCCTAAGGCGGAATAAGAAAACTAGAGGTTTAAATTATACAAAAGGTAAATAACTTTTTCCGATGCCCTAAAGCCAGTATTCATATTTCTAGTTCTCCTGATACTTTCGCCCTCTTCAAACATAATCACATAAAAATTTTGTAGAAAACTTAAATTCAAGCGCACAAAAAATTAAAATAAAGAAATTAATGGCAAAAATCAAAGTAAATCGGCGTAATATTGATTTAACCTGTAGTGACACTTTTGGTGCGGAGCACATTGTAAATTTAAACAAAACAACTGTTCTTCTAGCCCTGCTAGCCCTAAAAGAGATCTATCCCTAAAAAATTATCAACTTCCAAAGCTTATAGCTAGAACAATAACAATTAATTAAAACAACCATAAGTTTACCTGATTCCTAGAGAGTAATAAATTATATTGCAAACTAATTGAATTTCCTCATTGGGTCTTCACTTTATATCATCTGGGAAACTCTCCAGTGATCTGGAAAGTAGATAATTCCTGCACATTGCATTAAAGTTTCGAGCTAAAACTATCAATTTTTGTTATTCCTGTAATTATCCTGATTTAATATTTTTAATGTTCAACTTAGATAAACCTGTTTATGCACTTAACGTTTTCTATGTAGAATTCTTTCTTTTTGCATAACTAAAAGGCAAATTCATTAATGAAAGGCTATTGCGCAAAACACTGGACCAAGATCGTAAATTTTCTATTTGTGCCAGTGAGAGATAAAAATTTTATGACTTCAGAAAATATTTTTAATACTACTAATATTCCAAAATACATGTATTTGTATAAACTTGAAAGCAAATTAAACGTAAAACGTTATGTTAATATTGATATTTTTAGAATTGATACAAAAATGGCAAAATAAATATGTATGCTTGTAAAATTTATTCTGAATTTACTATAAAGTTAATTTAAATTATATATAACTTTAAAAGTTAATAAATAGCTAAATAATTGGTAAATCACGATCGTTGATAAGCAAAACTTTACGAAATTACATAATCCGGAAAACTTGAAGCTCTACAATAATATATAAATAACTTGCACCGTTGCATTTCAAATTCTAAGTTTGGGTCAGACTGGATTAAATCTTCACATGTTAACGAATGTACTCAGTTCTGAATCAGCACAATTGGGTATATTCTGTATCCTATTTAGGTTATCATAACCAAGTGTTAAAATGTTTCTCGCCAGTATGAAGTTCAAACTTGCCACTAATTCCCCCCCCCCGGAAGAACTCAAATCTAACACTTTTTATGATAGAAAATGTTTGATTGAATGCATTTCGACACCGGATAAAGGTCATCAAATTGTTTTTATTATAGAAAAGTCTTGGGAATTTTCAAGTGGAGAAAGAACAATATGTATTCAATTACCTAATTTAATGTTCACTAGTTGGACAGCGGAAGCACAACAATAAAATAGAAAATAATTAAATTTACGGTGTTATAAAAAAGAAATAAATGAGAACATAAAATTTAAAACTAGCTATTTTGAAACACGCTTTAAAGTTTTGTAAAAATCAATTCACGTGATTTTATTGGAAAACTATAACACAAAAAATAGATTAACATGCGAATAACTATTTTTGGTTTTGGTAATTAAATTCTGTTTAAAGCAAATCGGGAACCAGGTATTAAAATGTAGAGCAAAATACGTACTCCCTCCTCGTCAATTTTGGAGCTGATTATCTCGAAAACTTTTCTCTTCAAATTCAATTTAACATTACATGCGTATTCCAAAAAATGTACTCTATCCAAATCCGTAAAGAAAAATAAGGGTTGCCATTTAAAAAAAAAACACAGAGAAAATTTCTCTTGCCCCAAACTTGACGAGCTCACTGCATAATTCAATAACTATAAATCTATAATAGCAAACTGTCGTGTTTGGAGGTGAAACTTAAAAAAGCTACAGTGGTTAAAATC
This sequence comes from Cantharis lateralis, assembly GCA_963170105.1. Classification (NCBI taxonomy): domain Eukaryota; kingdom Metazoa; phylum Arthropoda; class Insecta; order Coleoptera; family Cantharidae; genus Cantharis; species Cantharis lateralis. The sequence goes on along the minus strand of OY720627.1, from coordinate 34,864,477 downwards.
TGTATCGTGATATACATTTCGATTTTATTGTTTGTAAACTATTACCTTAATTAATGATTTAAACGTTCTTGATAGTAAAACGCAAGACAAATGTTTAGCGGTTCCTAAATGTTGTAAATTAATTAAAATCGATCGTGGTTCTAGGTTTTAAAATCTGTGCTATCGAGAACTATGTTGTAGACAAAGAAGTTAACTGACACGTCTTAACTATACTACTGCAGCTGTAAGTTTTAGTCAAACTGCAGCAGTTCTCACTATAACCGGCTATAGTACATTTATTAATTTCCAAAATAACGCATCGCGATTGGCTTAAAATAAACGAAGTAAGCAATACCATTGGGCTAAACTATGGAACAGTTTATTTGTAAAGAAATTAATTTCTTAAATATCCTAAAATACCATTCGATCTTTCGTGCATTTCCAGTGGGAGACCGGTAATTTCTAGTACTTACTCAATGGAAATTAGAAGTAACCAATTAAAAGGCATACCTGTAACAAAAGAAAGAAAATTTAATAAAAATAAAAAGAATTGTAAATACACACATTATAGTAATTAAATCGAATGAACTAATTTAGTTAATAATTATCTTACAAATAGGAAATGCGCCTCCAACTAGTTAATAATGATTCAAGGAATAATTGGCTGTTTTTCTTTCTTTATTAACGAAAGTGAATTTTCTTGCGAGAAACAAAAATAATTACAAAACTCAATAACGAAAGAAACAACCTATAAAATACCGAAAAAAAGTCAATAAACAGTTCACCCGCCTTGGGGGATACGGGTGATTGTCATGAATCATTAAGCAATGTGCACCTTACAAATCAGCTGGTTTTGCTACCAGCTTGGATAAAAGTCTTATCAACCCCGCAACCAGCATCCGCGCAAACCACTATATTACCTTTGTAAATGGTTAATGAAGTGCAATATTTCTTACATGGTGAGCAAGCGCATCTTACATTTTGTTTTCATATGCTTCTTGTTTCCTTAAGCCCCAGATAGAAGAATATAAAGCAGAATGATAAATATTTAATTTTGGGCGTTAAATAGTAATAAACAAATAAATCTAATGATATACAACATAATAAGTATGTACAAATACAATATGATATCGAGGATATTGGTTAATAATAACAATTTATTTAATTTAATTTGCTGATTATCGATAATCACATTCATATCAATGCTGGAACAAACGATCGCTAATTTTATATTATTTCAATAATATTTTCATAGTAGAAATATTTATAATGCAATGTTACTGTGATACAATGAACTCTAATGTTTTTATGTCATACTGTGTTGCAAAAGGATTTCCTTTCAAGGTTTATTTTTTCGCCTAAATTAATGAACTGCTTGAAGAATTGAAAATATAACGTGCTATATATTACTCCTGCTAAAAAGTTTACATTGAGCCGAGAACAATAAGTTCAAAATTTATTTCAAAACGTGAGCACGAACAAAATAAAACCACGTAGAATTGATTCAACTGTAATTCAGAACAGAGGATAGGATTATACTTATCTGATGAAATCTAACTAAATTGAAACAATTGCTGTACTGCGATAATTTATTCGACTTTCTAGTCTGCAAATTGGTTCCTTATTGAAAATTCGTAGTATACATTTGAATTTATTGGGTTTGGTGAAATTGAAATTTGGTTGATTCCGTTGTGTAGCAAAAAAAAGCAGTGATTTGGAAATTTCAGTGCAAAACATCATAAATAGAAGGTATTTGGTTTTTATAGAAACCAGGTAATAATGACAATGACTCTGACGCTGGCCCTGATCATATCGATAAATAATATTGATCTCAAATAACCATAATGACCACCGACCGATGTCAAGGCAATGGAATTACTATTGCCAACAACAAACTATAATAATATAAAATAAAAGCTGTACATTCCTGACGGAATTTAACTATCTCCCATGGAGAGTTAACATATCCATTAATTGGACCGATTGGTCATCATGTGGCATATGGAAATTTAAAACAATCCATAGTGAAAAAAAAATTTGTCGTCCTAACCAAGGTTTTAGTACCTCAACAGCGTTTTTCTGCTGATTGAACAAATTTTTTTTGTTGGGAAAAAAAATTGTTATATGAACTAATTTCAAAATTTGAAAAATTGTTTTTTTTCCAAACAGAAAAGACTTTGTTATGTCAGCATAAAATGTATTATAGCAGCAAAAAAACTTTGTCATATTAACAAAAAATATTAGTTAGCATAATTTGTGTTAAATTTCATGCTCTGCAATATTAGGCTTTTAGAAGCGGTACAGCAAGAAGCCTTATGATCTGGAACCGTTTATGAGATAATTACTAGGCTTGAAAGTGTCTAATATATTAATTATTGGACTAGGGTTATTATAATGTTCATCCAATTTTGAAGACGATTATCTAATTTTTTAATCGGTTTGAAATTTTAAACTTGGCAAAAATTTTGAAAAAATAAAATTTTCAATTCTTAAAAATAAATTAAAAACTTCTTATAAGCTGAATTTGCAATTAATTTCCGATGAAAAATAAAAATTGTTCTTCTTTTATTCGACTGTTAAACAAGTTTTGTTTTAATTGCATCCCTCACTCAATCATAACAGATTCTTCTATTTTCCATCTAACTGGAAAGCTCAAATTTGATGGAGTGGAATTATTACGTAGGTATGGACTTAATACATTTCTCTAATTCCTGTCAATACAAAAATATATGAGAAAATCTAACAACTAACAAGCTTTGCCAACATTGTAGCATTGGAATGGGAATTATAGATGCAGAATAGATTATTCAATTGAAAAACTAAGAATTAAGATATTATAGAGAACTAGAACACTGGATATTTGTTAAAGTTATACAATAGAACTCTAACCGCGCTATTCTCTAAAATTTCGCTATTATGTAATTGCAGCCATTTAAGTCATTTGATTAGTTACTAATTTCGCTAGTCTTAAGGTGCATTCAGACTGCTGCGACGTACTGCATATTGAATCGTTTGTGCACGGAATGCTAATTTTAGTAAAAAAAATATCTGCTTTGTAAGTCTGTAATTTTCGAATTGGAGCCGCTTCAGGGATGTTTTTAATGACAAGAGCGACTCAAAGATTTACAGTCCAACTAAATTGGTCAATTTCAAGTGAAATTTATGAACAAAAATACTTGTATAAAATAAAAATTCTTATGGAAACAGCCAATCGAATAGTTTCAGTTTAGTTTTCAAAAACCGTTCAGTTTTTGACCATTTTTATGCGTAGTTTTGAATGATCTTTAAAAATTTAATGTTGATATTTGTAGTTTACTTCCTCAACTACCCAAATGTCATTAAAACATTTTTAACATCGTGGGGACACTTTTCGTCCTGCTCCCCAGGGGTTTACGTTCCTTGAACAATTTTATTTTTAAAAACTAATTTTCCGCAGTCATTTTATATTAACATTTTTTTGATTAAATACTTAGTTTGTTTTGTTTATTTATTAAGTTTGAAAACTGAACTAATGTGTTGTCTCCTGTTATGTTTTACAAAAAAATCCAACATCGCTTACGTGAAAATTTTAGGTCAAAAAGATTTTATACGAAGCAGTGATGAATTTGAAAAATTTAATTTAAGGAATATTATGTGGTCCTAAAATTAAAAATGACATTTTTACATAAAATTAAATACAGTATTACATCTCCTAGCATAAAAAAGTTGTCACATTGAATATTAAAAAATTTTAATCAGGTGGCAAAAGTGTCCATTAACGTAGGATATAAAAAATGCCATTTGTCAGGAAAATTACAATTGAGATAAAATTTTCTTCACGTTTCTTGTGTTGATAATAACTCAGTATTTAGTAATTTGGGTAAACCACCATTTCGTGTTATCATCAATTTAGAAATCCAGGCATGTATCTAAAACCGCAATAATCTTTGCGGGTGTTTTGATTTATTCCGGTTATTAATTTCACCGCAAAAATATGCTACAATACAACAGGCGGCAAAAAATATTTTAACACCCAATTATAAATTTTTTTAGAAATTATGATATAAATAGACGGATATCAGCATCGTTTCCTCGTATCTCCTTCCGATAAATTTATTAAAATTAGAGAATCCTTTATAAACAAGCTGGTAATTGTTGATGTCAGTATTATACATTATAAAACGGATATGCATATTAAACTTGTGGATTATCATTCAATTACAACGCTCATGGTCAACAGAGACCAAGACTAGACCGGACATAGTATAGTCACAATCTAACGTCTAACCAACCAACCTAGTCCAATTTAATATCAAAATTATCTATTTTGCTCACGGATAACATCAATATTAATATTTGAGCAGTTAGAAGGACTAGATTGGAAAGCATTCCAATATACCAAGTTTTACTCACTACTAGAGTTTTTCCTGTGATATATTATGCATTTAAAATCTATGTCAAGGTGTTAAAAGTTACCTAGTTTTATTCATTAATAATTTAAAAAACAACCTTCTATATGTACATGAATTTTTATAAGCATTTTTTTCTCTAATAAATGCTTGCTCCATTTAATGGAAAATTGGGTTACCCTAACCCCTAAGGGTACCTGCATGGTTAAATATATCGATTAAATTAAAATGATTAATACATCAAACCTAAGGTTGTATAACATCTAAAAAATAAAAAAAGCTTTTGACCATGATATTTCTTTCATGCGGCTACAGATAAACCGCTTTACAACTACAATTCCGAATCTACTATCTTTTGGACATTCGAATCCCCCACGCAGCCCACGCGATTATTTTGATGTTTTCAATAAAAGTTAAATTTTCTTTATAGACAAACTCGATCAATATAACGAAATTTATTATATAAGAAGAATTTCAACTTGCACATTGTTTATTATGCATAAAGTCGTTAATAAAATTTTGATGTTAGTTAAGTGTGTAAGTGGGTGAAATCTAATTTTAGTAGGTACAATCTACGAGTTTGAATCGTTTCAATGTATTTATAATAAATGTAGGCAGAGAAGTCCACTGCTCCAATTTTCAAATTTTCGTAAACATATCAGTAATACAAACAAATTATTCATTCATTTCGTAATTCCTTTTTTTCTATAATATTTTCGTTTTCTAGTTTTTACAGCAAAACATTTTTTGGTTTTTAAATTCTATATGAAATCATAAAAAAATTATGATTTACAAAGGCGAATTTAAGAGTTATTTGGGACTTAATACATTTTTACCAATACAACCAATCAATGATTAGAAAATAATTTTGATCGGCCAATCAAATTTAGTTACCAAAGCATTCTCGGAGTTTTTTTAAGATTAACTACCATTTCAGTTTTCTTTTCTTTGGAATAAATGCGGCACAAACCATACTTTTAACATTAAAAATTAGTGACATAACCTAACATAAACTGTAAAACATTCGAAAATTAATTTAGAATCAGTAGCATTGTTTGGCATTTTTGAGCGTTCTTTCTTTTTGGATATTAAAAGTGTTTTTTCTGACGCGCAAATTTTTATTCACGTAGCCATGTGTGAATTTTCATGTAATACACTCGAGATTGCATTTTGACTAGGATAAAATTGTTTTCGATTAGCTCAAATTTGATTACATTAACGTAAATTATTGAGACGTGAAAAAAATCGTTCTCGCCGAGAAATTTCCATAGCAACAATATTTTCGTCAAAAAAACAATTTTATCTGTTGAAAAGTCTACTTCTTGTGTATAATACTCCCGAATAAGGTTCGTTTTCTTTTTCAAAGAAAAAAACAACTTGAGAAACAAATATTCAACCGAGTATTCAACCTTATTTTAAAAGTCAATTACTAATTTGTAATTTTGCTTTAACATATCAATTTACATTAAATGCAAATTTAAATCCTTTTATGTGAATAAAAATTAGACTTGAAAGTAATTTGAATAAATATATACAGGAATAAAAGAATGCTCGAGTTACGGCATTTCAAAAAAGTTGTAAGAACTTTTCAAGATTCCTTGATATATTTAAAAATATGTAGTGACGTAATATGTATTGTAAAATTTAAAATTGTAGCAAGTATTGAAAATTGGTTCCTGCACTTCTTCTTTTAGGGGCAACTAGGGAGGAAAGGGGGAGCAGGGCCGTATTTAGACTAAATTTTCGGGAGGGGGGGTTAAAATTTAATATTTTTTTTTTTAGTTTTGAAGATTTCCTTTCTTTCTTTCTGATTTTTTTATACTTCCTGAACGTGAGTAAATGCTAAATAATGTCGAGGGAGAACCCCCCCTTAAATACGGCCTTGAAGGGGAGGTACGGTCCAAAAAATTACAATTAACCCCCCCCAAACAGGCAAAGCCGTCTGAAAACAAGACGTAAGAATACGTATTATTATTTATGACAATTTTATAATAATTTTTTTTCAGTGTACCTTATGTTGATTAATACCGTAATTTATTTCACACACAGAGACATTAAGACTTATTTTTTATAAAATTATTGAATGCCTTCTCATTTTTTTTGAGTTTCTTTCGGACGAACAAAAATACGACAAATTTTACAGCGGTCGGGCTGACCGATAGAGGGAGAGCAATTAAGTTTAATGATTAATGTATCCCATTGGCTAATAATGTATTAAAATACATTCTTCTCTCTCTGAGGGTCTGACAGCGTCAGGTCCGTGTGCAGCTGGATTAAAGCTAATCTGAATTGATTTTCGCACTTCTGAGATGAAAATAAATTTTCAGACAAAATTTATCCAGCACTGAAAATTGCCGAGTTGTTTACTACTACTATGTCACAAGAAACAGTTTAATATAGTTGCAAAGATGATTTATGTAAACAAACTAAATTATAACTAAAACATGCTTAAAACTATTATTACCCCATCCTGCCCAAAATGAGGTCCTAAAATACAAGTTTGTTTAAATAAGTGAATATTAATTTGTAAATGTTCAACCTGCAATAATAATTTAACTAATTTCATTTTTTTTTATAGTGCATTTTACATTTCGTATTTTAGAACATGAATTTGACAATTAATATTCCAATTAGTCACAATTTATAAATATAAGTACTACTAATGTGGTATTATTAAGGAGGTCGCAGAGTCAAAAGATAAACTAGATTGGTGATAAAATAAAGACAAAATAACAGAATATAAACAATAATATTGTCGGTCCGTTTGATTGTAGATTATAATAATGAAATCATATTAATTGATTATCAAGCTCTAACAAGTGCTTGATTTTTCAAATCAGAGTCAAACCATTGAATCGTGTCATTCTATCATTAAATGATGTTCTTCCAGAGATTAATTTAACCATGCAGAGAATACGTCGGGTCTGACAGGCCCGAGTGACCATTTAAATGTATGTGATTTTAATTGACGTATTCTCTGTAGGGTTAATAAAAGTTCCAGAAACGGCCGTTTGAAAGAGATAACAAAGTTTTTTTGCTACCAGAAAAACTTTTATGCTCAATGTTTTATTTGCTCAGAAAATACTGGTTCAACAAATTTTCGAATTACTTCATTCAACTGTTATAGCAGTATAAAATTTCTTGTAGCAGCAAAAAAACTTTGTAGACGCCATATAGCTACTAACAGCTCTGTTAGGACGACAAATCCTTTTTCAGTGTCGCCAATCTTCGAAAATATTGAATTAATTTTTTTTACATAGCAATAACCTGTATTGTGGTTCACAGTAGTTATCTACAAACTAGATTGAAATGTTTTATTATCTAGAATCAACGGTTTTCGAGTTATAAACAAAAATTTTCAGACATTGGTTACGAAAACACCCTGTATTCATTGATTTTTTTTTACATAACAATGAGTAAAATAAATTTTTAAAATACTTTTTCCGTTTAAAACAACATTTCAAAGTAAAAGTTATATTCTTTTTCGTATAATATTATTTATTTATATTTTTAATAAACAACAATGACAATAACATGGCAGATGTTACAAAGACAAGAGCAGATGTTATTATATTATTAATGTAATAATAATTTTTCCTTTTCTTGTTGCGACTTTAATGTACGTAATACATTCTTGTTGAGCCAGTGTTTGGTATAACAAAAGCTATGCCACAGTTAGTAGAGATACTATACAGAGCAAAAGAAAATTGTATAATTTAAACAAAACAAGTGACCTTATTTTACCACTTATGAAAATATTAGTGTAATATAAACGCAAGTTTTTGTTAAATTACGTCAATTTCCTTCCTTACATGAGAAAATTCCAGTCCCTGTAATAATAATACTTAGTCTTGACAAATAATTTAGAACAAAGTTCAAAAAGCTAGATAAGAATATAACTATCGCTCATTTTTAAAAGCTGACGAGGATTGTCAAAAAATTTTCTATTCGTTGTGTCTGATTTGAGCCTATATTGCAACCACAGCGCCCTTGGCAATCGAAAAGTTTAAGAAACTTTTAGGGGTCCAATATTCGAACAGAAATTTCAAACATTTACATATTATATATTAGGGGCTTATTTCAGATTTATTTACCATCGTTTATTATAAATAAAGTATGTTTCAAGAATCGCTATTTTATTAGAATAATACCATCTTTGTTGGATTGCCTCCCTCCTTAAGCTAAACAAACATTCTAATTGGATCATAAATTTAAATTTATAGTATCAAATAAGAGGGTCACAACTAAATAGGGGAAGTGTCTCCCAATTGTTCAAAAATTTTATTAATTTATTGGTTTAATACATCACCTAAATCGATTTCGACGTGCGTTACAAATTTTAATTGCGATAGTGAGCAATTACCGAATTAAATTGTCAGAAAAATTAAAGCACGTTCTGAATTTGAAAGGAAGTTTATAAGGAACATGCTTCCAGAATACAAACTATGGAAAATTCAGACTCTTTGATCTCATCAAATTTTCATTTAAATTAAAGTAAAGAATAGTTTTGTCACGTTACTTCTCCGAGGTGTTAAAAATTTGCGTTATACGCTCTAATAAAGAAAATTAAGGGGCAGAACAATTTTTATAAAAGTAATTTTTCTTTTCTTTTAATCCTTGTTGCATAATTATTATATTGGTCGAAAGCAATACTATTTTCTAGTTCAGTAGTAAATTTATTTGGTTGTTCTACAATCCGCAACGCAATCGATAATTTTATGTACACGAAATCACTGCAGATTTTAAAATTGCAGAAGCATTGACTATAGTATTGCACAAGGTAGTCTTAAGTTACATAGATAGTCTAGAAAAAATTAGAAAATGAAATCGTTTTTCCTTGGAACCTAATTAAACGAAATGGGATGTGGCTATACCTACTCCTGCAGTTTACAAAAAGTCTCGCTTTCACAATTTCCTAAGGTTAAATTGTTTATGTATTCTCCTCATGTTGCCATTTCTCGTCTACCTTTAAAAGCAAATAAAACAATTTTTCACTTAAATCGACTTATAAAGAGACAACTTTAAGAAACATAAAAAGAACAAACTCACGCTGCGGTAATTTAGTGTGCGGCAAAAATATGTACTTCTTCGAGCTTACTATTATACCTCATGCAGAAAGATGACAAATAAAATAAAAGAAGAAAAACAGCATTACAGAGTAGCTTATTTGTAAACATCAACGGAAATGTTTAATTATTTTCATGTGGTCGCATGTCTTGATCGAAATCAAAGAGCTTCATTAATAATTTTTTATATTCATTCTTCTATTTATTATAACGGAAAAATATAAGGGCTACATTGATAATTTAAAAAAATACATTCAAAATGTTTGTGGATATAGCTTCCTTACCTAGTTTGACTAAATAATTCATGAAATCATCGGACCAGTCGTGATGAACAAAATATTTATAAATCTTGCATGCAAAATCCAATAATATTCTAATTTTATATATTTTAGATCAATAGGTACAACACAAATTTATAACCTACAAATGAACGGGTTATACGGCAACAAGAATTTTTATCGATATTGGATAATCGGATATTGAAAAGCATTAAATTCGTAGAGTAATGGTGTCTAATTTAACTACCACAGTTATTTCGCCATGAAAATTCTCAAACATATTTTCTCGCAGAAACCCGTAAAATTCTATCAAAAAATATTGATCCTTTCGCGTAGTCCTTGGTTTAAATAACCGAAGATCGTAAAACTGAACCTAATTTTACAAATTAAGAAAATTATAAAATTTACACAGTGTAAAAGGATTTGTCGCCCTAACAAAGATTTTAGTATAGGTATAGGTTCAACAAAGTTTTTTGCTGCTACAACAAATTTATGTTGCCAGAACAAAATTTTAAACTTTTGTTATGTCAACCTAAAATTTGTTGTACCAGCAAAAAATCTTTGTTGATGTCATAGCATACTAAAAGTAGCCTTTTCACGGTGCAGTAATGTAGACTTTTACAATATTTTAATATTCAAATAGGACCAAATTTTAAATAATAAGTTAAAATACGAATGGAAAAATAAAATAGGTATGTTATCGTTGTGAATGTGTGCCAATTCCGTTCCATTGTATGACATCAACAAAAATAAGTTTACATTGAGCAGAGTTATTTTGAAATTTTAATTTAAAAGCTAAAAATGACAATTTTAAGGATAGATCATTGCAATAATATATTATTATGTAATTTCGCAGATCAAAAATATTACATTATGTTGCCTTCTTTTGATTATTATGTGTCCTAGCCAAAATTCTTTCGTTTATTTGTTAACTTTTAAACCAAAAAGTATGTAAATATCATAAATATCTTCAGCCTTTTTTGTCCACTTCAGGACAATCTTTCTCTGAAAGAAATGATTTGTCATTTAGACTCTACAGTTAATTATACTGGCTTAAGGATTGTGCCTGTAACCCTGTTTCAATAGCTGTGTCACGTGAACTGTTATCTGCTTTCGTGTGGAATTTCTTTAACAAGAAAACAAAAATTATTTGCCATAGTAACTACGTATTATTTAAATTATTAGTGATCGGCCATTCACTTGCCTTTCTCGCAACTCCAATCAATTTAGTAATTGAGTATATATAACTTCGTATCCTAACATCTATTATATTAAAATTGGTAAGTTTTAGCAAATATTGTTCCATTGCCTCTTTTTAAATTTAAACAGTTTGAAATTCAAAACTGGTATATGTTGAAAGTGAACATATAATCTAAAATTAATGTTGCCTCTACAAATAAATTTATTTTTGGGTGACAAAGTTGAATATTTCAATTGAATCCTTATTCCTTATATTATTCAGCCATTCTGAAGCGACTGAAAATTCTGTGTTTATCTAATTTTCAAGTTTCTCCCATTCAAAACAAAAACGAGCCTAATTGATACGGTTTCAATCATGTTTGCTTTTGTTCCGGTCTCTTGTGGGTTGTGGCTCTCTAATATCTTAATTAACTTAAAAACATTACATCCATACAAAGGGTTTTCATACCATATTATGCATTCAATGAAATACATTAAATCTACTAGGCGGTACCCGAATGTCAAAAACCCCCCTGTAGTAATACCAATTTTAAATACCATAAATTACTAGCAACCGAACAATTGCGCAATTTTGTACAATTACTTTTGTACAAATTCGTCCACTGAAAAAAGAGAGTTCAGTACGTTAGTCGTTTAGGGAAATGCATTTTGCTTTTTCAGAAGTATAGGAAAAATAAAATGATCAAAGGATTAGGTACGTTAAAGAGTCCTGTAGATTGAAAGAACATTTTTAAAAATGAATTATTAAATCAGGGATTACCGGAATCAGATTTTCAAGATTAGATCCCCAGGTTCGTAATATAATTAGAAAATATATTCACAATTTATTTAATTTTGTAAACCTCGGTCATATTTTTGAAATGCCATGACCTTCCTTAATTTTCTATAAATATAAAAATCGAAAGAGCAGGTTGTTTTCGTAAAAGGGTATTTATTATATCATCAAGGACGTTGTGAGGTTGAGTTAAGATTTTAGCTAATTAATTAAGCGATGAATATTCGAATGCATTTGCAAATCGACTTCACAACCGTCCGTGAACATGACAAATGTAATCCTGAATGGTCTTTAAATACAATTTTGTATGACCTTGAAATATGAGTTTTTATTTATAGGACCTATGGCGTGGATTGGTGGATTACGTATCATTCATATTAAATTGAAGAATTTCGATTTATTCTGGCGTGAGTAATATTTGGCGGCTTATTTATAGGTATTTGTGCCTGAAAACTCAATTTTTACAAGATTTTTCATTATATCGAAATTATCTAGTAATAGACATTCTCAGTGATTTGGCTTGAGCCCAACCTCCGAACGGGTGACCTATAATTTTTATTTTGCAATGAATAAGGAAGTGCATACACAACGAATCCTGACGTGGAAGCCAAACCACGTCATCAAATGCAATACGAATTCGTTACGTATAAATGTGTACCCAATGGTTTGTTAGCTAACTGTTTACAGTGTTGACTGCTGAGCCCTTTAATTAAAATTTGCATATTAACCGGATTACACACATTTTATGTTTCAGTAGTTCATTGCTCATTCAAGTGCAAATCTAAACAAAAAATATTACTATTAGATATTCTTAATCTTGAAAATGTAAATACATTCTAGATAAAGACAGTCTCTAAAAACCTGTTAGGAGGTAGCTAAGTCAGGTTAGCAATGGGGCAACGTATCACTGACCCCATCCCAAGTCGATACAGGTTCAACTTTCTAAGACCCAAAGAATGCTTTGGCGTGTACAGTAAAAACATAAATATTCAACTCATTTAATTTCACCAAATAAGAGCTAAGTCTAGCGAAATTCAAATTTATTTGTATCTGCCATGTTTGTATTCTAAAAGTTCAAAATTTCCTTTTATTATTCCATACACAAAGAAATCAAGTCTTTCAAGTTACAAACTAAATTTCCTAAATTGACTGTTATAGGGGTGCAACGAGCACAGTGCCCTGTTTACATAGAACTACATCTCACAAGTTATCTCATTAAATATTAATACTACTCGGAAGACAAAAAATCGGATAACCGACAAAATAAAGTAGTATAAAAAAGTATATTACTGAAGGTAAAATTGGGTCTCGTTAGCTTTGTTCCAAAAAGCTATTGGAGCTATTAAATCATAAAAACGCAATTCAATTAAAGTAAAAATTTTATTTAATTCGCCCTTCTCCATCGCCGATATTATTGAATTGAACAGTTAAATGGAACAGGATGGTAATTTTATAAATTCGATACGGAACAATAAAACACAATTTTTCATTTCAAATTTCCAACTGCTTTCAATTAAATGTACATTTAATACTAATTTGTAGGTGTTTATTACTTCATATTGGCAAGCAATTAGTTGCAATATCCGATGCAACATTTTGCAATATCCGGGTAAATATTGCGAATTTTTAAGCTATATATGCAACCTAACGATCTTTCCCAAGCAGCAGATGTTTATAATGAATACCAAGTTTAATTATTGTGCAACATTATAAGTGTGATTAATTTTAAAATTACGGATCCATTTTTGACACCCACCGAACGCTTTCATCGGAAGGAACCCAGCATGTAAACCACAACGCGTGGTTACCATCACTTTTTTGAGTTCTTTCAATATTTTATTCTATAAAAAATCTAACATGACAGAAAGCGTGAAAGCTTGATTCTTTTTCCTGTTTTGAAAATACAACACAATTTAAGAATCAATATTGATTGATTGATTGCAATAATTAAATTTTAATCGCTGTTTTTTAGCTGTTGTAACTTGCATTTGTGTTTAGCATATTGACGTCAATTTACAAAATCCAAAGAATTATAGTGCAATAAAGGGTGTTCAAATTTCATCTATAGAGGGTTTGAATTAAGCGCCATTTTTGCATTGTCAAATATCTTCACTGTCAAGTGTCAACGGTCATCTAGAGACATGGAATGAATCATGCAACGCTACACGTCCATTCCCAAATTTCTGCTGATTTTGGCCATAATCATGTGTCAACTGATCACAGGTTAAATAACTGTTGAATAGATTTTAATATTTCCGGTCAGGGCTCGACGATAAAGCACCTGTGCATCTTCGTAGTGATCGTGACTCTAGAAGAAAATATGAAAAATTGAATCAACGCCTTCCTAATAATTAAGGCTTTCGGTAGACACACTGCATAGAGTTTTGATAAATATCTGGGTCTTCTTGCCCATAGTAACCAAGGCAGGCCGATCGCTCACAACGAGATCGTCTGATTTCCCGAAATGGCGACACCAATTATTGGCCAGCAAGATCTTGCAATCTAACGCCTTGATTTTAGAGCCTTAGCAAATATTAATACTCGATATGACTTTGGGAAATATTTAAACGGAATTGCTTCTATGGTATCTACAATACACATTATAAATATACGTTACATATTAATAAATAATAATATATACGTATAATTATTATTAGTCGACAACTACAAAAAATAATGACGTGGTAAACAATTTACTTTTTCAATACAAGCCAAGTGGTTAGCATTGATCACGAACGCGAGATTGTCAAGGTAATAAAAAAATTTTACATTAAAACGTGTCTACATATCCAACCACATTTCTTCAGAATCCCCAAAAAATAGCAGCTGAATTTCAATTTCAAAGCTCCAAAAAAGTTAAATTGTTTCTTATTTTAAACCAGGGTCAAAGCAATTATTATACAATTTAATAAAAACCACAAAAGTAAGCTTCCTTAAATTTGTATCGCCAAAGAACAGATAGAAACTTGAATGCATCAGAGCAAGAGGAACCTGAAGAAATCCAATCTAACCGATAGCTTTTTGATGCTTTCAAATCAAATACCATTTATTCGAATACAAAGTATACGATTGTAGAAGACAATTTTCAAAAAACATCTGTCCAACTAAAACTTGCAAATGGAACTTGCTAGCAATATGAAATTTTTCCAAAAGGTTCCATGGCAAAATCGGGACTAGATGCCAAAATGCTCGTAAAAGATATTATAGATAACATAAAAATGAAGCAAAAAAACTATGGGCAAATTCCAATTATCAATTAATTTCGGAAATAAGCGATTTTAAAGTTTAGATTTTTCACATAAAAGTCTGTGAATAGCACATTCTGTTGACTGTACGTGTCGCGTGTTCTCGCCATCGATAGGTACTTGTTTAGTTTTTTCTTCTAGATTAGTTCTTTCTTCTTTCGTCTTTGTAGATCTGTTAGTAGTCTTCGAGTGCAATTCATTCCCAAAAATACTTATTCAAAGATTTTGGCTTTTTTACCCGATGTAATCCATAAATAATGTTTATATTTAAGATTTAAGTCATGATCTACCATAATTCACTTCGAAAATTTTTAAATTGGGAGGCCACTTTGCGTATTACTAGCATATTCTGTTGTTATATAAAGGTAAGGCCACACTGACGAGCGAGCACTCGTAACAGAAGCAAAAATTACAACATTGCAATTTGTTAAAATTATGAACCCGGGGAAAACCTATTATTACTGAAAAAGTTCAAAAAGCTGCATAATTCCATTATAAAACTTAAAGTTCCACTTTTTCTGAATGTGGTTATCGTTCGAGTATTGAATTTAGATATTCAGCATAATAGTTAGGTTTTATGTATAATAAGGAGCTTTTTAGTTCAGTTTAATGCAATTACCTCGTTATTATATTAAACAACGATATTCACACTCTAACGCTAACAAAAGCAATTGTTTTATTTCAAGTACGTAAAAGTAATGGTAATTAAATTTAATAATTATTTAATCTATGTTTTAAGAGAATATAGCATGTTTTATATGAAGCAAGAGTGCATTTGCTATACAAGCTATCAAATTACGTAGGTAAACCAATAATGTATCAGCCAAAAGGGTTTCATTAAGATTTTTCCAAGTCTCCTAGCTCTGCCCCGATAATAGGATAACTGTTCTAACCGCAATAATTTTTTCTGAATCTAAAAATAATTTGAAATCTATTAACTGGCTAATTTGTTATAAGAATAGTTCCTTTAAAAGTTGATACTGTAGCTTGAGTCGTTGACTCTTG